>OX467115.1:1377826-2718153 GCA_950106695.1 Biston stratarius | reverse complement strand
GCTCAAAAACCATCCACAGGTAACATCTGCCTTTCCTATTCTACCTAGGCCCTTCTACTGCTTACTTAGCTGGAAAGATTATCACCGTTGGTAGGATTACTTTAAATATCGATAGGTTATTTATCTTGTGGGAACACGTGCAGGGAAGGAGGGTCATTAATTATGTATCGAAAAGTACTCCTACAACCTACACCTGAATCTTGCCAGACTTCTTTCATACTTTGTCATAAATATGACCGATTGATGAAGTTATTATTATTTATCATAACTTGGCGTTTAAAACTTTAAACTAATTGCAGGTAAAAGATCTGCGAGCGGTGGAGAATGCCTTCGTACCGGTGATCAAGATGAACTTTGACGGAATCGAAATTGATTTGCTTTTTGCTAGAGTGGCGCTCAAGGAAGTACCTGGTAAGCTAAATACACAATTGCTAACACATATTTTTACTAGACCGTGTATACAAAAAGAAGGGTTGTGATTTTAGTTATCTATGTATTTAACTTTGGATTTATTACTTTATTATATTTTGACAAAAACTGTCGACGTTTCTGAGCACTACGCGTTTAGGGTAGACGACGTCATATTTAATCCAAAATTGAGATTTCGTAATCAACATAAATTTTAAAAAGCCTTATCTCAGTAAGCACTTTCCAAAGTCATGTGATTTGTAAAGTGTCGTATGGCTCCAGTATTTGTTTTTAAAAAATTTATGTTCTTTCATATTATATATATCTGTAATCATAGTGTACATATTTTGGTGTGAACTAAGCTTTCATTAATTTCCCCAGAATATATCGACCTTCGCGATGATATGATCCTGAAGAACTTGGACGAGCAGAGCGTCCGTTCCCTGAACGGATGTCGAGTGACAGATGAGATTATGCGACTCGTGCCCGACATAGACAACTTTCGGCTCACTCTGCGAGCAATCAAGCTGTGGGCTAAACGTGAGTTAACTTACAATAACAGTTTTACCTTCAAACATCATGACAGTTTAAATAAGGAGCAAATAGTTGGATATTATTTCATCTTTGAAAGGAAATTGATTACAATTTTTAAAAGCAATTTTTTATCATTAGTCCTGGATGAAGATCGTTTACCACCGCATTATTAAATATTCTGCCGCCAACCAGTAGTGTGTTTTGGTGTAATCAGGTTTAAAGGGTAGGTACTACAGCTAGCGAAATTACAGGGCTGTTCAGCGCTAAAACAGCGATGCTCTCGATTTTGTTTTGTCACTTAAAGTTCTGCGTATCGATGTAATTCATCGACAGGCTTTTGTTTTTCCATCAGTGTTGGTAGAATTTAATAAAATTTGATTGGGCTGGGATAGGAACACGAATAGTTAGACACGGTTGTTTATGAAACGAACCCTGTGACGTAAACCCTAGAGACTCTACCGGTTCCCATCCCTACAACGCGATAGACTCGCCACCCACTCGGATACCTTTCAATGCTAAGTTTTGTCTCACACAGGTCACGGAATATATTCCAACTCTCTCGGCTATCTCGGCGGAGTGTCGTGGGCCATGCTGGTAGCCAGAACATGCCAGCTGTATCCCAACGCGTTACCAGCCACCCTGATCCAAAAGTTCTTCTTGATCATGAGCCAGTGGAATTGGCCACGGCCGGTCCTGTTAAAAAGACCCGATGATGTCAATCTGAAGTTACCTGTCTGGGATCCGAGGGTGAGTTACTACAACTATCGACTATGATTATATTAATGTGTTTGTCTGTTTAAGTAAATAGGTTAAAAAACAAGCTTTTTTTTAAAACGGTCAGTTTGAACTGAACAGTGTGTGTATCTATATACTTGTGTATGTTATCAACCGTTTAGGAGTGCCTTCATCTTGAGCCAATCTTGTGTGTAAAATCAGGTTGTTCGAACTGAACCAACATAGTTATCAAACTTCATTTCCGTATGAACAGAGCAATTTAGGGATAAACATTAGGTCGATAAAAACAAACCATCTTGCTTCTTTTCATCGTTTATTAATTACTCTGGTGACATATTAAACTCGTAAAGTCTCCTTGAAAGAGTAATGTAATATGGGGGAATCCTTCATTCGAATTGCTCCTGTCATGTTGACATTTCTCGCCTTTTTGACAGCTAGGGAGGTGACCGATTTAATCGCTACAGGTCTAATTCTAATTATTTTTGCAAGTTAAATGAAAGCTTATTAGCAATTATATATTAATTGTGCAGGTAACCTTGGCAGACCGTTACCACTTGATGCCGATAATAACGCCGGCGTATCCGCAACAAAACTCCACCTTCAACGTGTCACTCTTTACGCGCACTGTCATCGTGGAAGAGCTTAAAGCAGGTATGCTAACACTATTAAGGATAGGCGGAAATTTGTCAACTGTGTTAAGCTAAAAGTATTGTTATTTTGACATTTGTATATGTACGTTTGTGACATGGATAACGGCTAGGGAGACGTGGAACAAGGGAAAATGGTTTTATCGTTTTTTGTAGCGACGATAGCTCAGTGGTTAGCGTGACAGGTCACACGCTGAAGGGCGTGGGTTCAAATCCCAACAATGAGCTTGAGCTGCCGTTGAAGGAAAACATCGTGAGGAAACCGTAGCATGGTGGTAGGGTACTTTATAGTACTCGGCTGTCTAGCTACAAAATCTGTGGCAAAGCACTAACAGTGCGTTCCAACAGCCTCACTTGAGAGCCAGTTCTATTCCAAGCCAGGTGTGATTACAATCTTCGACCATACCGTCACTTAACATCATGTGAGCTGTGGTTTTACACCTAGCCTGTAAACCATAAAAAAGCAATATTTTCTAAGAAACCGTAGTATAAAAAAGATTTATTATTTTTCGTTGACCCGTGATTTACTTTAAACGTTCTTACAGGGCTGGCTATAACAGAAGATATATTGTCGAACAAGTGCGGATGGGAGCGTCTGTTCGAGGCGCCAGACTTCTTCTCCCGGTACAAGCACTTCATAGTGCTGCTCGCATCCTCGGCCACGGCCGACGAACATCTGCAGTGGTGCGGACTCATCGAGAGTAGGATCCGGCATATCACCAGTAAGTACTCGACAGGGCGATCCATTAATTTAATATAAAAAGATTTACCTTTATCCCACTAATATTATAAATGTAAAAGTTTGGTTGGATGGATTGATGTTTGTTACTCAATCACGCCAGAACGGCTGAACGGAACTAGATGAAATTTTGCATGTAGATACTTTAGGCCTTGGAATAAAAAATAGGATACTTTTCATCATCATCATCATCCATCAAACCGTGGGGCGCAGCTAGTACGTTATATGAATTTCTTGAATACCGTCGGAAAGTAGCAAGTCTGTCATGGTAATACTTCAATGACGATACAGATATCTCTAAATCTATCTATATCTTTAAACGAGCAATTCTTTTATATATATATAATCTGAATCTCGGAAACGGCTCCAACGATTTTCATGAAATTTAGTATGCAGAGGATTTCGGGGGCGATAAATCGATCTAGCTAGGTTATTTTTTTAGAAAACGTCGTTTTATTCGTGTTTTCCGCCGAGCAAAGCTCGGTCATCCAGGTACTTTTATTTAAAAAAGAAAGACTATGTTCAATTGACTTTCAAGTAGTACTATTATAACTTACTAGGTGCGCCCCGTGATGTTACTCGCTCCATTTTTACGGGATAAAAAATAGTCTGTGTTAATCCAGGGTATCAACTACCTCCATACCGAATTTCATCAGAATCGGCCTAACCGTTTTAACGTTAAGAAGTAACAAACATACAAACACTTACACACTCACAAACTTTTGTATATATTAGTGTGATTCAAGAAAATCTGTTCTTCCGTTTTTTTTTGTTTACAAGCTAGCTAGCTAGCTAGTGTTTGACCACAGCATGATGTTAAGTAAAGGTGTGGTCGAAGATGGTAAAATTTAAAATTTTAAAGGTCGACAGGCTAAGTGTTCTTTGAGCATCTTCTATAAGTATGATCGAATCGAAATTTGGTATTATATATAACTAGTGTTGTGGGTTTTTATATTCATAATATACACTTGCTTACAGATAACCTGGAACGTAACAGTGCCATATCCTTGGCTCAAGTGAATCCATTCTGCTACAACAGCGTACCACTCATTACCAACAACGGACAGCCACTGGCTCTGCCACCTGGTAAGTTAACTTTTTCATTTCTGGATCAGCCATTCAGCATTACGAGTTATGGCATTAAACCGCAGTCAAAGTAGCCAAAGTTAATCAAAGTAGTAATCATAATGATATTATAAATGGAAAAGTGCAAAGCTTTTAGATATATTTGGGCGTGGTTATTGTTAACCAGATTCGGAAAACGTGTTCTCATTCCGGATGTGTGGCGGGACCCCTAAAATATTAAGAATTGTATATTATTTTCAGACTCCGTAGCGTCGAGTGACCCCGCCCAGGGCTCGTCGAAGCCAAATCAAAACGTGAGTTAGAATGCAATTTTTTTTTTATTGCAGAGTTTAGTTAACTGATTTTCAAAGCTCACATTTGTGTATATAACTTGTATAGTTTAATTTTATAAATGTTAAAGTTTTCATGCTAAAACAGCTAGATTGATTTAGATGAAATTTGGTATATAGATAGCTCATACCCTGGATTAACACTTGTATAAAACGCGATTAAAATCTCGAGTCGCAGTTAAATATCTAGTCTCAGAACAAACACAGTCATGTTCGTTACATGAATTTTGAACAAAGATTTTTTTTGGTGATATTCTATCTTAATCGAAAACAATGAATTATTTTTTCCGGATTTATCTATATATGTATTTTTGCATAGATACTTTTTACTCATAGAACACTTTAAATGATGTAAAAGTAATGAGACGAACGAAACTCTCTTCTGATGGTAAGCGACATTTACCTGTTTACATTTGCCCATTGCAGCGGTACTCAGAACTTTGGGTAACAAAACAAAGTCGTTGCTTCAGCGCTAGTTTAACAGATTATTTAAAAAATCAGTCACATGATATTTATTTTTTTAATTTTTGGCCTGTAACAAGTTTATGAAAAGCATTGTATAGAAAAATGTTTCTTCGCAGGGCGTGACCATCTCGAACCATTCATCATGTTCAATGTGGTTCATCGGTCTGGCCTTCAATAAGGGCATCGAGAATATCGACCTGACCTTTGATATCACTACCTTCGCGGACTCAGTCTACCATCAGGCCAGGAAATCTAATATGCTGCGAACTACCATGTCTATAGAGGTTTGTTCCTTTTAATAACTTTTTTTAAAACCTTGAAGAAATGTTGCCATTTTCTGTAAGAAATATCTATTACTAGTTGTACCCCGCAGTTATACCCGCGTAGTGATGGATGATGAAAAGTATCCTATGTCTTATTTCAGGGCCTAAAGTACCTACCTACTTGCAAAATTTCACCCAGATCTGTTGAGTAGTTTACACGTGAAGGCGTAACAAACAAACTCACATTCGCATTTATAATATTTAATTTCTCATTGCTTTGTGGGTTAGGTATTTGACCACAGCACACCGGATGTTAAGTCACGGTGTGATCGAGGATGGTAATCGCACCTAGTCTGGTATGGCAATTGGCTTTCACATGAGATTTGGCGGGTGATTTTCAACGTGAGGGTAGTTACCTAGCTAGCCAGCCAAATGCTAGAAAGTACCCATGCTATTCCTTACGATGTTCTCCTTCATCGGTAGCTCAAGAACCCACGTCCTCCTCTGTGCGATCTACTGATATTTAATTATTCCTCGTTTATTTTTCTAAACCAGATCTTAGGGAGCTTTCAAGGCTTACAGATTTTCATCTATCGTTCACCGTCTCTTTCACACTTTCTTACTGCAGGCGAAGCACGTGAGACGCAAACAGCTGCACCAGTATCTGTCTCCCTCACTCTTGCAGCGTATACGGACCACGTCGGGTAACAAACGCAAAAACAATTTGCCCGCACCTAGCGCTGTTAAGAAGACCATGCGAGTTTCCAAGAGCAGCGTAGGTAATCTATTTACTCTTTCTTGATTGAAAAGTTTTTTTATTTAGCTCTACCGTGGGTTGGATGGCGCGTTTAGTTGTAAGTTGTTTGTTCTACAGGTCTACGAGCTATATTCTACAGGTCTATGAAGAGTAGTAGCTTAAACTTCCAAGCTTGTCTTGTATTTTTTATGACTTTAACCGTTATGGGATGTTAGAAGCTTGTAACATATTCTGACACCATCGCAAAAAAGTTACTTTTTAAGAGCGCCTTCGATCACATATAGTACCTACATGGTTTTTTGGTCACAGCTAAAAAACTATCCGAAAAAATATAAGACCACAGAGTAAAAGTAATATTTTTAATCTTTGTATACTTAGTTCCTTTTAGAATGAATATGGTGGCTATAGTGTGATAGTGTAGATTACCTTAGTAGGAGGTCGTCTAGGTAGGTACCACCGCAGTACCAGATATTCTACCGCCAAGCAGTAGTGTTTAAACATTACTGTACTGTGTTCCGGTTTCAATGGTATAGCAAAATTACAGGGCTGTTGAGACTAACTATCGAAAGTGTCAAAGTAATTGACGCCAAAACAGCGATGCCCTGTACTTTGTGTTCAGGGCAGACGTAATCTCTTACCATCAGGGGAGCGTCACGTTCGTCTCATTACTTTTACAACTAAAAAAAAATGTGATCGATGGCACCAATGCTTTAAAATGATTACACAACATAATTATGTATTTCAGTCGCAGTTTCAAATTAAAATTAATTAAAATTATTTGGTCACCAGGGAGAGGGAACCTCAACACGTTAGCGACGACGCCAGCAGCAAAAAAACTGAAGTAAGTTCATTCCTGCAACGGCATCGTGAAATCACTCAAGTACTGGCTAGAGCACTAGTAAATATAAAATAGATAGTGCTATGCCAAATGTTGCCTAGTCTATTTTTTCAAGACTGAGATAAAAGACTGATACAAAAAAAAATATTTAAAAAAAGTATTTATGTTATGGTCATAGTCATAGTCATATGGGGAATGAATGTTAGATTGATCTTTTAAGTGTTTTTTATTATGCTAAATTAGTATGTATATACGTCATTTGATAATAAGATGTTGTATAATTATGCATGTTTGCCGTCCGTTGATAAGTTTATGGCTAGCAGTGACCTAGGCTGATGATGATGATGATTGTGTAAATACTAAATATATTTTATAAGATTTGATTACTTCCAATAATTGACTAAGCAGTTAAAAGGGAAAGACCTCTTTACTACACTGGGAATTTAGAAGGAAAAGATGTCTTTCCCGAACTGTGTAACAAGTTACGATGTTATAACTCAAATGTCGTAATTATATTTTTGTCTTGTGTACATCACAAACATGTATTTGTATATAGTGTATTGTGATTATAAATATTGGAAATAAATATTACATATTTTAATAATACGTAGTTTTTATTTATGCAGGACCCTCATAAATACCGTAAGTAGGTAAACATGAATAAATATAGGTATATAATATACATAGGTACACACGTAAATAAGATTACATATATTTATATGATTTAGCTACCTAGTGGTAGTGTTTGATCTGAGACCTAATGAAAGAAAAAGAAATCATTTATTTTAACTTTGAAACAACACTACAAATAACACTGATCACAGAGTTTTGGCGGGAACGCGGAGAGCCGTGTCGCCCCATTGAATTTATTTCCAAAACTAGTGTTTTTTCAAGTGTTTATGTATAAAACTAGTGGTGTTTTATTCATAAAATGCCGAATTACACGCACGAGTGTGGGTAAGTGATATAATGTGGAGAAACATGACTTTTCGTGTTGCTTTCAAAACTCCATCGAAGCTTATAGTAAAGTCGCCACTACTTTACTAATGCATGACTAGATTTCTCTGGCGCGGACTGGACTTTGACTATAAAGATAAAGAAGCTGGACTGAAGACTGCACACAAAATACAGAAACATTGAAAGTGGCACAATGCACGAAATGCAGCGCTGGTTTTCAGAACTAACCACAATAACTAACATATACACAATATATGTATTCATATAAAACCTCTTTAGTTAAAAAGTCTTCAACGTTTTCACCGTTCGGGTGTAGTCCGTTGTGTTGAAGGGACACCCATAAATACCGAACTTGCAACCCGGGTGTCGGTCCCCTTTAAATACATCTAATGCTAACTTTACTGGCCGTGCTCCTAATTAAACTTTGATCCTACCTAAGTTACTTTGGATCGGTACGTTTCCAACAATGAATTTAGAAAGACGGCCCTCTACCACCCTTACATAGTGGAATTTCCTTGGGTGCATACCAAACGTTTAGACCTACGTTTCTCATCCGTTTGGCCAAGGAATGGAACAAGCTGCCGACTTCCTTGTTTCCTGAGAGCTATAATCTAGAGCTTTTCAAGGTCAGAGTGAACACCTGTTCTAAGTAAGACTTCTACGTGCTTCATCATCGCTTACTATCAGGCGAGTTGGTGGGAAAAAGCGGACTAGTCCGTATTTAAAAAAAAACTCACAAATGAATATGCTAGAGCCACAGAAACAACTCTATCGTGTAACAAACGTCCAGTAACAGATTGAGAAAGTGACCTTAGGTTTTAAAATAAAATAAAAACAACAATAGATTCGTCTCTTTAACTTTTTATTTCAGTATTTTTGTATATTTTTTTGTCGATATATATATATTTCCATATATAATTAAAATTGGCTATATACATATGAAGGTCCTTAATAATTTCTACAAGAGTCTTATCGCCTAGGTGGAATAACTGTTTCTTTACAAACTAGAAAATCATCGTAGCATAGAGGGACACACGCGGTATAGGTACCTCACGCGTGTGTGCAAATTAACGATAATGACGCTAAATTACCCTGAATTTGTGTTAAAAAGCTGAAAAAAAAATATAATTGCAAATTTGTAATAAGAATATTATGCAATTATTTTTTTAATTGAATGGAAAATCCCCACGGTACTATCAAAAAACCTAAGTGAAGATAAGTGAACGAAAATATATTACCCACTGTGATATGTTCATTTTTAGCAGTGGCTATGGCAGCAATATTAAAGGTACCAGCACGGAAGTCGAATCGCGAACTAAGAATGTGCAATTGGTTACGCATCCGCGAGTCAACTACAGAACTTACTTCATTACTTAAATGTGGCGACATGATTGTTCTTACGTTGGCTCCAAAGCCCTACTACTAAAGAATAAGTATCAGTACACAAACATAAAAATCGAAGTTAAAAAAAAATGCCACATTAACGTCCGTCACCTACTTGCATGTGAAAATGAAATTTATTATAAGACACGAGCTATTCGCATAGATATCCCGGCAAAACCGGTTTAACTTTCAAATCAATGAAGACATTAAATGTGTATCCAATAAACTACCTTCAGTGCTTGTCATATTAATACTGGTTTCTGTATTGGTAAAATTTTCTTTAAAAATAAGTGTAGTCATTATTATGTAGCAAGAAATTGGCGGTAGATTTAAAAAAAAAACTTTATAGTGAACGCGCGACGCGGCAAACGTGTGGCGAGCGACAACCTATTATCATCTGCCTCACAGTGAGGAATGTAGAATGTACTTGGTATGTGGAGTGAATTACTGTTATTATTATAGTGAACAACCGCTCGCAAGCCGGAACCCTCCCATCCCGCGTCTCCCACAACAGATCCTGCGCATTCAAGGTCAAAACATTTAAATCCGTGCCGATACCTACATAAAAAGACAATAACATAGATAAAAAATATGAAACGACAGCTTATTGTATTTGAATAGAGATTTGGCGAAGTTCGTGAAGCTATGTTGACTTTATTTTGTTATTTCTTCTACTTTGTACTATCCGTCCGTTTGCAAGGTAACCGCAAAACAAATTGTAAAAACATTTAATAAAAAAACTCAACATACTTTCACATTGTCTCTAAAATAGATATCCTTGTAACTTGAGGACTGAAGGTTGAACTCCACAAACACAAGAGCGGGGTAAGGGAGCTTCCCTTATCGATGCCGTGCGTCGAAACAGTACTTTATTTGCCAAGCATTTCAGAACGAAACGCTTTTCTGATGGTAAGAAATAAAGCATGTCTAATGATCATTGCAGCGATACACAGAACTTTGAGTAGCGAAACAAAGTCCAGGGCATTGCTGCTTTGGCGCTATTCGATGGTTAGTCTTAACAGCCCTGCCATGCGAGAGATTAAGGCTCTAATTGAAATTCAAGTTAGGCGATATGTCGTATACGTTCGCAGTCGTTGTAAAATATCGATTTACTTTTGTATAAGAAACAAAAATACATTTAACATACGCTATCTATTTACACTTCACTATTACAAAGTGGACAACGTAAAGCCTAAATAGATCGAAACACGTACAGTGGAGTGGCGCCATCTAGTTCGATTCAATGTAGTACCGTGTTCTGTACTAATATTATATAATTATATGTACCGCGAGTTTTATTATTTACGTCGAAAAACAAGTTTAAAATAGGTATACCTTGCAAACGTCGGCCGATGGTTCCCTACAACATGACATTCAATTACTTACTACAAGCGGAGCGGTTTACGCACGAAAACTTAAAATCACACAATGTACTAAGAAGAAATTAACTATAATGAGTTTTTAGCAGTCCACAACAAACTTTAGCCGCTTTAAACTAGAAATTGACACTTTTTCCTTTATATAATAATTATTATAGTATAATTCATAGAAACATCAGTGCAAGCATGGCTTATATCGATAGTCAAATATGATGAAATCAATGACAAAATTAGTTTTAACGATTCCAAATCATGTTTAACAATTATCTAACCAATACAAAACTCTTTTATTGAATCAATGGACAATAAAATATAAATCGATAGGGAGGTATCAGGTATCCCAATTGTTTGTTTTTTATTGTGAGTCATGAGACGAACGAGACGCTCTTCTGATGGTAAGAGATAACGCCTGCCAGTGACCATTGCAGCGATACACAGAACTTTGAGTAGCAAATCAAAAGGGTATCGCTGCTTTGGCGCTCATTACTTTGAGACTTTCCATGGTTAACACCGATTTGAAATTTCAACAGTAATTTGTCGATATATTATCTCAATCAACGACAAAATCAGTTTTGTCGGTATCAAATGTCAAAACTGTTGATCGATAATAAACCATATTTGCATATTTCTAAAATGTTATAGCGATGAAACGATACGTTTCAAGCGGCTAAAGATTGTTGGAGACAATTTTTTTTTAGTTTTTTTTTTTACAAATATCGTAAGAAAATCGCTGCGCTGTCAAAGTAGGGCCAGTAGACTTACGTGTGTGTGGCCGCGTCCTCCCAAGGACCTGAAAACAAACACCCGCTCGCTTATATTCTAACGGACCCTCGAGTAACTCTCTACGAGAGCTCGCCTGACGTCATGACATGTGAAGAAAGGTTTGCTGTTCTACTTTCTAGTCAGCTTTTAGGTTTTGCGTGCCTAAAATATAACCAACTGGACCCACTACTGTAACCTTCGACCAAAATAAAATGAAAGAAAAAAAATCTGTTGAATATCTCCATCTCTATTTTATACCCCCGACGCAAAAAGAGGGGTGTTATAAGTTTGTAACGTTGATGTCTGTCTGTTTGTGGCATCGTAGCTCTCAAACGGATGGACCGATTTCGATGCGGTTTTGTCATTTGAAAGCCAGTTTCCTTGCGGTGGTTCTTAGCTATGTTTGGTTAATTGCGTAGGGTTTTTTTTAATTTTTATTGTATGTAAAGATGAATCCTTGTTTCCCTTGGTCGCGCCATAACTCGAGAACGACTTAACCGATTTTATTCATTTTTTTTTCTAATACTACATAGGAGGTTCTTACGGAAAGAAAAATGAAGAAAATTGTTTTTTTTTTGTGGACATTGTCACGGGCGGTTTTATGCTCTATAAAAATGAGTCAGATCATCAGACAACTAATTATAAGTTTGACGCTCTGTATTTTCCGGCGTGTGGCGTGTTTCCACTCCCAAACGTGACGTTTCCTTGTCGCATTAAGTACATATATGTGTATATTTCTGTCTTGCCCCGAAACCATTAACGAAACCAAAATGTTGAATAAATAGTGATTTTTTTTGAAATTAATAAAAAGATAAATAATAAAAGCGTACCGTGTGAAACGTGACTGCTGAACTTTTATTTTTATCGTGTTTTACAATTCGAGAAAGCACACGAAGGCACAATTTTGTAAGATTTTTATCGCTTTGTGGAAAAATAAATAAGTATAATACTGGAACGTATTTAGAGCCGGTGTTCTTTACGGTCTTCAAAAATGCGCTTCCTATGGGCGCGTTCATTCATTTTATTTCGGTCGAAAACTAAAACTTTAATTTTTTTGAGGTTAGCAAAATTTAAAAAAAATAGTAGCATCATTAATGAGGAATTAACAAATCTAAACAGTTTGGTCATGACGAAAACCGAGCCCATATATTTTTTTTATTTTTTTTTTAAACATTGAAATGCCTCAACTAAACACTAACAATTAACTAACTTACTCGGCCAAGTCGTAATACAGTTGTCTCGGCGCCATGTCAAATCTAAAGAGATAAACAATTTAAATAAAAAAATATACTTTTATATGAATCCTCTCCCTAGATTCAAATTTAGTAGTGATAATTGTTTGAGATTGTTTACTTTTATGCCCGTTCTATTTTTTTTTTAATTCATATTATACGTCAAAGATTTAAAAAAATATTTTGGATGCGTTCATAAACCAAACGTTCTATCTAGAAAGCACACATTTACGAGAAAAAGAAGTCATAAAAATATGTGACAGGTTTTTTCGTGTAAAAATACTGTTGTAAATACATCCATCCATATTTTTTTTTAAATTATGTGCAAAGAATTAAAAAAATATATATTGAGCTATTAAGTACTACAATACTAGAGATGACACTGAACTAAGTTTTTTTTTTAAGGTAAGTAATAAGATAGCCAAACAAAAACCATCATTGTTTTGCTGCTCATTATATTAATTAAGAATCTCAATGTCTGCGATTACTTGTAGCCTTATGTCCAGAGTTATGTATGTAGCTAATTTATACTTAGCGTTATAAGCTTGAGGTATACTAAGCTAAAACCGCGTCACTGTCATTATGAACAACTTTTACTATGGAAACAACCCTGAAAGGAAAATCAGCTGTTTAATGGAAAAATGTCATCGACCTTAAACAAAATGTATGGAATAGTATTTTTCCCGCGAATTTTTTGTATTTATATAATCGCGATTTCAGGGTTGATTCCATAGTAAAAGCAGTTCATAATGACGAGTACAATGACTCCCTTTCCGCTTAATACACTTCATGCTTATAACCCTGTATATAGGTGTTTATACACCGTGAGAGTTTGAACATCAGCAATATTGGTACAGGAGGTTCAGTACTCGATTGTCGTTCCAAATAATTAAAAAAAATAGGTGGTTAATATTTGACCTAATTATCCTGAGCAAACACAAAAATACGGACACTCAAATCACGCGCATCCAAAATGACATGGTAGTCGCGCGCGGTTACAGATTAGATAACAGTTGCCGTGCAGTCTACGTATTGTAATTATGTCTTGCGCTAGCTCGGCGCGTAAGGCTGCGCGCTGTTCATACATTCTGGAGTCTTGAGGAAAAACTTTAACCAAGGTTTTCTTGTTTTTTTTTTTTTGTATTAGTTTCGTTTGTATTTTTTTATATGTTTCATATGACCACTAACTAGCATATCTTTGAATATTGCTAATGTTCAAACTGCCATCCCGTATACAACACACCTTGGTATATTATGTTAATACAACAAAACACATTGTGAAACGGCAAATGACAGACATACTGTCCTACATCAGTGACAAACTCAAAGCAACACAATCAAACAACATGTTTCTAAGCATAGCCTGTATTGTCCCTTCCAGATCCTGACCAGCCTTGTTTTCTATAAACTGTCCCACTGTTGGGCGCTGGCAACGTCTCATTGTGAGAAGGGCACGGCCCATATTCCGCCACGCTAGCTAAGTGCGGGTTGGCAGGCTTCACACATCTTCGAGAACTTTTTATTACAAAAAATTCTAATATATGTAGTTTTCACGGTTTGAACATTTATTTATGCTTAGATAAGTTTCTTTTTAACACGCTTTGACCACTAACTAGCTAAGAATGTAGTCGAAGATAAAGCACGCAGTAGTAGACACTTCATGTTTGTTATTTACTTTATTTCAAAAGGCAAGTCGCAAGTGTTATAATATCGCTACAAGTTAAAACAGACACGGTCTTTAGTATGCAATACATAATATCTCAATATCGTTCCGGATATCATTCTAATAAAGATTTGAACTAAATATGGCTGAACGACAATAACTCTTGCATGTCTTTACAACAAAAAAAAAACTTCAAATATTAAAAATGGGAACTTGTTGAATGCATTAAAAACAACAAATTATATTATTACTATAGATATAGACAAATTAGATAAGCAAGTACTTGAAATTGTTCGTTCAGATTAGGTGTGTAGTTTCAAATACATACTTGTATGAATTATATTTTATTTTAGGCATATTTTAAATTCTGTATATATGTTGATAACTGGTTTTGCAATTAAATTTTAGTGTTCTCAAGAAATAAAGGGTGTTATGTCTTTAAACCTTTTTTCTTTGTAAAGAAAGCAATCAATCTCAAGCAATCCATACTTACCTCGAGACAAGCACCTATAGACGACCCAGCAGACTAACACCGAATACATGAAAAAACTTGAAATACAAAAAGATTGCACCAAAACTAAACATCTTGCGTCCGATATCACACATCGCTTACAACTATGAGTGTCTGTATCACATCAACAGTGCACAATTTGTAGACATTGGCGCATTATAAATATATGGCCATCTTTGTGAAGCCATCTCCGTCAATTTGAGTGTCTATTTTAGTTTAGTTTAAAATTGGTTCATTTTCATATCATCAGCTTTCTAGCTGTGATTTTAATATACTAAATTTTAGTCGTATTATATTTTGGTTTATTGGACCATTCCTATTTTTTGGAAATAACTGTAGGGTCCAACTGTCATTTGGGTTTATTGGCCCATTCCCATTTCTAGGAGATAATTAAAGGGTCCAATTGAAATTTGGGTTTATTGGCCCGTCCCCATTTTTAGGATATAATAATTGTAGGGTCCTAGTTAAATTTAGGTTTATTGGCCCGTTCCCATTTTTAGGAGACAATTGTAGGGTCCAAGTGCACGGGGCTAAGCAAGGCTGTCCGAGTATAATCTCTCTAGGCTTCTCTGGAGCAGCTGAATCCATCCATAAAATCATTGTCAGTGGTTTCTTCTACCAAAATATTGTTTCATTATTTGAATGTGCCTCCAAATGATCTGGCTCGTCGATCTTGCACATACTTGACTGCGACCATCACATCAAATAACTTGTTCGTACGGCAACATGACTAATTCTACACATTATTCATAGTCCTTAGATATCCGTATCAATATCAAATCACTGTGATCACATTTTTCTTTGCCATACTAGGCTTTATATCTCAAGACACTAAAGATGTTCACACACTTCTTAATATAAATGAAAACTCTTGAAACATTCTGTGTTAAATTCCACATTCGTCGATTTGAGAATCTGAAGAATTAAAATCATATGCAGGACTTTTAAACACCAATTCCTTTCACACCGCTTAGACAATATCTAAGCCCAGTCACATTTGTATGTCCTGTCTCTTCTGTTAAGATTAAACACCACTGTCGCATGTGTCCATTTCACTTTTTGCTTGTTTCGAGTTATTATAAAAGTTCACAGTAACATGGTAGCGTTTACAAACGCCTCAATTTCTTCGATTTGACAGGAGCGCTCCCAAATATGAATCGGGTGCGCCATTCCTCGTACTGCTACGTGCAAGCAATCGTGCTGGATGTGGACGCGAGGTCGGCCTTATCGCCGGCAGGCTTGTCCGCCAAAGGAGCGCTGTGGGGTGCGGAGCCGTTTTGGATGGAAACCTCGTAGATGTTCGAAGAATTGGAATCTTCATTGAAGGATAGGCAGGCAACATCGTCCGTCTGAAAGAATAAAATACGATTAATTATAATCACTACAATATTTTAAAGGCAAATAAATTGGAGGGCATTTTCACACAGCGCCATCTAGCTCCAAACTAAACAAAGCATGTACTATGGGAACCGGACAGCTGATACTGAATACTTACTTTTTTTGTTGCAAATACATACTTATTAATACATACAGAACACCCAGACACAGAACAAACATCTGTGCCACACAAATGTTATTCCTGACTGGGTATCTAATCCACACGATTCAGGTCTTGAATCAGAACTTTACCAAATAACCTAATAGGGTAGTCATGTAATGTTTATTTGTTACTTTTTCAGGATGGACAGATTTGGATGAAATTTGGAACTTAACTGTTAAGCCGAGAGGACGAAATTTAAAAATTCACCCCAACAAAATGTAGTTACACGATACACGATAACAGGTACACGATAAATTTTTCGCAATTTCGAAGTTAATCCCATAACCTTGTAACCTTGTTGCTGTAACATCACCCGTCTTCGTTGCGACCAGACGGTTTCAATATTAAAGAGTTAGTCTATAGTAAAAGTTCGTAATGATGATGATGATGAAAACATCGTGCGGAAACCATAGCGTGGTGGTAAGGTACTTTCTAATACTCGACTGGCTATCTACCACCCTCAAGTTGAAAATCTGTCTTATTAGTTAGTTAACGGTGTTCCGGCAGCCTCACTTGAGAGCCAGTTTAATTCCAGGCTAGGTGTGTTTACCATCTTTGTCGTCACTTAACATCAGGTGAGCTGTGGTAAAACACTTAGCCTATCAACTGTAAATAAAAAAACAACTTTCCGTTTAAAGGCTTGATGTGTACTAAACACAATAACCTGTAAAACACAACAGTAGTAAAAAATATTGTATTAAGTTGACAAAGGTCACGGACACAGGTTTCAAAACAACCACAAAAAGTAAAAGTAAAGGTGCGAATGTTACGCTCTCTTGATGGTAAGAAATATAACCTGTCCATGACCATTTGCAGCGATACACAGAACTTTGAGTAGCAAACCAAAGTCCAGGGCATCGCTGCTTTGGCACTTTTAATGATTAGTCTCAACAGCCCTATAATTTTTGTAGCTACTACCCTGTACTATTTCTGTACCCTTAAAACCGGAACATAGTAATATTTGCACACAACTGCTTGAAGGAAGAATATCTGGTACTGCGGTGAAATATGACTTTTCGTGTTACTTCCAAAACTCCATCGAAGCTTATAGTTAAGTCGCCACTACAAACTAAAGCACGACTTGATTTGGCACGGACTGGACTTGATCAAGACTGGACTTTGACTATATAGATTAAAAAACTGAAAATTGTAGACTGCACTCAAAATACAGAAACATTGGAACTGGCAGAATACACAGAGTGCGATGCCAAAGAGAAAGAAAAAAGAAACTTACGCTGCTCTCTGAAAGTCGCTTGTTCTTCTTGACAGCAGCTGGTGGTGCGGGCGCGTCGTGTTTGCGTTTGTTAACCGACGTGGTCCGTTCGCGCTTCAGGAGTGAGGGAGACAGATACTGGTGCAGCTGTTTGCGTCTCACGTGCCTTGCCTGTAATGTACATGTATGAAAGAGACAGTGAGTCACTTACAGCAAATTGAACTTTGGCACATTTTTAATTATTTTTTTAAAGGACACAAACCTCTATAGACATGGCTTCTCGGAGCATGTTGGCATTCTTGGCCTGGTAGTGGACAGACTCCGTGAATGAGGAGATATCGAAGGTCAGGTCTACGTTCACGATGCTCTTCTCGAACACCAGGCCGATGAACCACATTGAACAATAGTTAGCGACCAACGCGCCCTGCAAGGAAAACATTTTTTTTTGACAATACTTCTCATACACTTGTTGTATTAGGAGCCGTTCAAGTATTACGTAAGCACCACAGTGGGGTGGGGGAGTCTTTACTTTGCTTATTTTTGACGACATTGGGGATGAAGCGATCTGAATGGTGATAATATCAGCAAAGTCGTATAAGTTACGCTGATTGGTTTCCTTGTTAACGACTCACCACTTTTTAGCGAAATGGCTGCTAATTAAGCCAATATTTATTTAAGCATAGGAGAGGGAAGTAAGAGCTTTGCTTACTTTTGCTGACAGGGGGGAGGGGTTAGTAAATACTAAAATTCTGCTTACTTAATACTTGAATGGTCCCTTAGACAGCGAATGAAGATACGTAAAAGAATTCCTAGCGCTTGAAAGTGACTTGAAGCGATTACGCTGCGGTGGGCGGCTTCGAACTTATAACATTCCTACTTTTGCGTCGGGTGGTAATAAAATATACCAAGTAAAAGTAGTAGTTCGCCCCGAACTAAGACCTCGCAGTCTATCGATTTTTCTGATATTTTGGCTGATAACTTTAAAAATATGAGGTCTAAAAAAACAAAAAATTTTTTTTTAGAATGCACATACAAAACCCTAAATCAGCTCAAAATTTTCAACCCCCTTATAGATCCCCGGCCCGTTTTCACTCACTTACGAACTAAATTTTTTTATTACCGCATACTATGTCTCTACCAAATTACATAAAGATTAGTTAATTCGTTCGACTGTAATCATCTAACAAATATACAAATGTCGAGTTACTAAGACTTTCACTTCGCTCGGTCGATAATATTAACAATGTTCGAATCTGTTAAAACTATTGTGATATCTAAATACATATAACTCAAAGGTGACTGACTGACTGACTGACTGACATAGTGATCTATCAACGCACAGCCCAAACCACTGGACGGATCAGGCTGAAATTTGGCATGCAGGTAGATGTTATGACGTAGGCATTCGCTAAGAAAGGATTTTGATTAATTCTATATAATATATCTTTGAACACAATTCTTAAGTCAGCGCGTACGAAGTCGCGGGCGTAAGCTAGTCGGTCCATAAAGGTTCGCCACCCCTGACCTAGTAAGTTTAGTAATATTGTTAAGTGCATAGGGACTCACGTTCTCATTAGGTTTCGAGTCCTGGGCGGGATCGCTCGTCACTACGGAACCTGTAAAATAATACACAATTCTTAACATTTTAGGGGGCCCGCCACACATCCGGAATCCGAACACGTTTTTCCGAATCCGGTTAACAATAACCACGCCCAAATATATATCTTAAAGCTTTGCACATAAGGCCCATTTTAGTTAACGTAAAACGTGTTCGTTGACTTCGAACGCATGACAGGACCCCAGGAATATCTACAGGAAATAGGATAGATCAACCTGAACAACCTTAACAAACTGACGAGTTTAAAAAAATCTATAACCCGACCGATTTTTTTTATTGACACATTTTTATACTGACATATTTTTATATTGACATATTTTTATATTGCCATATTTTTATATTGCCATATTTTTATATTGCCATATTTTTATATTGGCAGTATTATTATATTGACATGTTTGTATACCTACTTTGACATTTTGTTTTTATTACATTGACTTGTAATTAGTGTTCTAAAACTCATAAATGATATATTGTAATGGTATTACGGAATTGACTTGTAACATTGGTGTTATCAATAAAATATTTGTATTTGCGAATAAATATATAGCTTATATATAATTATAATTAAAGGAATAAAACTTTTTAAACCAATTATTCCTAATTAAATTTAATCATATAACTTCAATATATTTTTGTAATCCGCTTTTAATTTCCTTTATTTAGATAGTTAATTTTTTTAAATTAACTTATTATTATTTTGAGTCATAAATCTGCCATTTTTTTTTTCAAACATCTATCTAAGAACACTTGGGTTATTGAGACGAATCTAACGATACCTTGTCTTAATCCATTTAGCCGTTTGGAACAAACGAGGTAATAAAGAAATTTACATACAAGATACGCGCGAAAAACATAACCCTTCCTCGGCAGTCGGGTAAAAATGTCGCTTGTTGTTTGTGTTCTCTTTATAATTAGTTACATCATATCATGTTTTTTTAAATAAAAAGTAGCCTTCAGTGTTAATCCAGAGTATAAACTATCTGTATTCCAAATTTGACTTAAATCCGTTCAGTCGTTTCAGCATGAAGAAGTAACAAACGTACATACATATATACAAATACTTAACATTAGTGTGATTTTTTTTGTTTGACAGGCTTGGTGTTTGACCACAGCTCACCTAATGATAGGTGACGATGTGGTCAAAGATGGTAAACACAACTTAAGCTTGAAATGGAACTGGATCTCAAATGAGGCAGCCGAAACACACTGTTAGATGGTTGGAGGCAGATTTTCAACTTGAGGGTGGTAGCTAGACAGCCAAGCACTAGATTATACCCTACCACCACGTTACGGTTTCCTTACGATGTTTTCCTTCACCGGCAGCTCGAGTTCATAGTTGGGGTTTGAACCCACGCCCTTCGGCGTGTGAATCGACCGCGCTAACCACAGAGCTATCATCGCTACCTTTCTTTAAACACATTAACATAACTCACATGATAGTCATGAGCTAAGCTAAATTGCTAAGATTTGTTAGTGTTATCCAGTTTTACTCAAACTAACGTTCTCATGAAAAAGTACATTTACCAAAAAAGTATGAAAACACGGCAATTCAGTTGGAAGCCATTCTGACCGCGAATCCGGAGGTCTTAAACTCGAATCCCATCACCCCCCAAAGATGAGTCGCATTTGGCAACCCACACTTGGCTAACACATGGCCTTACCGTTCTCACAATGAGAAGCTTGCGCCCACTAGTGGGACTCTTTTGAGACACGTATTTTATCTTGTTTCCAATACTCTGTAGAAGCTTAGTAAAGCTACCATTACTTTACAAGGACACGGACTCGATTGTGACTTACTTTTTGTGACTTTGACTGTGATTTGACTTTATACATATGATACTAGTAAATAATGACTACAAAAAGCATAAAGTGTGATGTCAGTATAAAGATAAACGGTTGATCAAGAAATTATTAAGTAAGATATCTCACCGGGTGGCAGAGCCAGCGGCTGTCCGTTGTTGGTATTGAGTGGTACGCTGTTGTAGCATTCTGGATTCACGTGAGCTATCGTAATGTGCTGGTTACGTTCCAGGTTAGCTGTAAACAAGTACAAATAATTTAAAAAATGACTGACCACAGTAAAAGAATCCCAAATTTTGATTCGATCAGACCGGATGATGCTCAAATCCGTTAATCAACTGGAAAAGAGTTACATTATTATCATACATTCATCATCAGCCATAGTCGTCCACTGCTGGACATAGGTCTCCTCCTGGGGGGGTTTTGCCAATACTCGCCACGCTTGGCAGGCGGGTTGGCGAGCGCAGTTAGGTGTGATTGTTCAAGGAAGACGCTGCTGCCCATCTTCCGGCTTACATCCCTTAGCCGACTCTTACGGCGACCACGGGGAGAGAGGGTGGGGTACTATTCTTACGCCGGCACCACCACGGCAGAAAAGAGTTGATATTCTTAAAACGGCTGAAACACTGAACTACAATATCACAGACAGACACACTGATACATACTACGTCAAAATTTAACCCTCTTTTTACCTCTGGTATAAAATAAAGTCTCATTTTGTTAGCTTAGTACATTTTTTTTTTATGGCTGACTTTGTAAGTGTTTGACCACAGCTCATCTGATGTTAAGTGACGGTGTGGTCGAAGATGGTAAAGCACACCTAGCCTAGAATGGAACTGGCTCTCAAGTGAGGGTGCCGGAACACACCGTTAGATGCTTGGCGGCAGATTTTCAACTTGAGGGTGGTAGCTAGCCAGCCGAGTACTAGAAAGTACCCTACCACCACGCTATGGTTTCCTCACGATGTTTTTCTTCACCGGCAGCTCAAGCTCATTGTTAGGGTTTGAACCCACGCCCTTAGGCATACGAACTTACCGCACTAACCACTGAGCCATCATCGCTACAAAACAACACATATTTAATTATAGAAATAGTTATATACATATAGTTAATTATAGAACACATGAACAAAGTGTCTTCCCCTTAATAGAGACAGTAAGAAAAGTGTTGATGGATACATTCTTCGATTTACTCAACTTAGCAATTTAAGTTATAATAAAATTACTTATTAGTCTCAACTTGGCTAGATTGTAATAACAATGAGGTATCTAAAAACAAACAGATACATCATTAAAAGGAAAAAAATATATAAGTACGTACTTTAAAAAGTTTGGATGGTTCTAGTAGAGGAAAAAAACAAGTGTAAGAAATTGGAGACCTTTGCCCAGAAGTGGGAAGTTTACGGGTAAAATAAAAGGATAAACGTTTCTGTGCAATCATCGCTAGTAGGTCATAAAAGAACTACATATTTTAAAATCATAATATGAAGTATTACCATGAAAGACTTGTTATGCTTGCTTCCAGCTTTTATTTTTTAAATCCAATATAGGTTTGCGTTTGACCACACCCTGTCTGATGTTAAGCAGGATGTAGTCTAAGATGAAGCACAAGCATACCTAGAGAAAACCTGTTTACTCTGGATTTGAAGACAACCTAATTGTACTTCGCAGGATAAACAAGAAGAATGTGGAATCGAAGCGCTGATGTAAAGCAGGATGTAGTCTTAGATGAAGCATACATACCTAGAGAAGACCTATTTACTCTGGATTTAAAGACAAACAAATTGTACTTCGCAGGATAAACAAGAAGAATGTGGAATCAAAGCGCTTAGTCTGTACATGGGGAATGTCAATCATGTATGGATGGCGCTTAGGGCTGCCTAACCGTTCGTTGATAGAGTTCATCTGTCCTAGATGGAACCAAACTATGCAATCCCAAGGCATACTCTCCGAAATGTATCCGATAGAAGAAAGACTTTACTTTGGTGCCCAGATGTATTCAAGAGATTCATTACGACATTTTTTTTTTAAATTATCAATTCAAGGACAGCCCTTTTGGTTCATTGGTAATATGTCTGCCTTAAGAGCCGTAAGGCGTGGCTTCGATTCCCACCAAGGGCAAATATTGTAAGGTATAAAAAAAAAATTGTTCTGTGTCTGGGTCTTCTGTATGTATTATTAGTATTTAAAAAAAAGTATTTATGTATTCTATCAGTTATCTGACTTCCATCACACAAGCTCTGATTAGTTTGGGGTATTTATGTTTTTCATCAAACCCTGTAAGTAGTATTGAATACTTACTGATGAGATGCCTAATGCGACTCTCGATTAGTCCGCACCATTGCAGCTGGTCGTCGGCCGTGGCCGAGGATGCGAGCAGTACTATGAAGTGCTTGTACCGGGAGAAGAAGTTAGGCGCCTCGAACAGACGCTCCCACCCGCACTTGCTCAGCATTATCTCGTCTGTTATCGCCAGCCCTGTAAGAAACCTCGAATTAACACACAAGTCAACGAAACTTAAAAATAAGCGCCATCTATTGATGTGACGCGGCACTAGTACGAAGCAGCCAACGTAAAGCCACGAAACACGGACAGAGTGGCGCCATCTATACCACAGAAAACTACTCTAGAAAATAGTACTGCTACATGATTGGTAATACATATTACATATTGGGTGACATGGAAAGTTTATAATATCATTTATAATACATACATATATGTTTACATATCATTATATATAAAAATTTCGTGTCACGTTGTTTGTCCGCGATGAACTCCTCAACTGAACCGATTTTAACCAAATCTTGCACACTGTGTGCAGTATGATCCAATTTGAGAGATAGGATAGTCTATATCTCAATTTATATTTTTTTATTGCAAATTATTTGTTTATTATACGACAAAGAGGTATAATTTACATTGTCGATTATTATTTATTTTTGTCAATGTATAGTTTTTGAATTTTTCTAATTGTATTTATCGAGTCTAAAGTTACTTAAAAATTAATAAATAAATTAAAAATTATCTGTGAGTTCGATAAAATTCTAATAGATGGCGTTGTAAGGTAATTTATTAAATGGATTGAGTAAGTATCCAATAGATGGCGCTAGGTTAAAAGTACAAACGTTTCATATGCGCTACAGTTTAATTCACGTTACACGCGTGTTTTCAATTTGGCCACAGCAACGCGTGGCCGGGTCTGCTAGAAAAATATGTGATAACGTACCGACTCTAAACTCCTCCATGATGACAGTGCGCGTGGAGAGCGACACGTTGAAGGTGGAGTTTTGTTGCGGATACGCCGGCGTTATTATCGGCATCAAGTGGAAACGGTCTGACACGTTCACCTGTACATATTAATAAATTATATTTACTAGATATTGCCCACGGCTTTGCTCGCTTAAACATTTATCCATACTATCCTCTATATACAATCTATATAGTATCTCCTAGTTAAATTATAGTAAGATCTGATTAGCCGTTTAGGTGTGAAAAGGTAACAAACAGACAGAGTTACAAACGTTTTTATAATATTACTAGCCTGCGCCCACGACTTTGTCCGCGTTGACTTAATTGTATCCCTAAGACACATCAATACCAAATTTCAAGTGGATATTAGTTTTTTTGACCATCCCACTGGAACATAACATTTCAAAATTCAAAACCATTTATTCAAACTAGGCTGAGAATCAGCACTTTTCGAACGTCGAAATTACATAAGACAGTCCCCCAAAACGCCCACCCGTCACCACTTCCTAGTGCTTTAGCTGGGAAGAAGAAGTGGCGCAACAAACTCCCCAGCAGCACAGCTGTCTGTTCAGTTAGAGAAAAAAATAAATAATTATATAATACTATGCAAAATTATTTATATTACGCGACACAAAACATTATTTAAATTATTAGCCGTACGTCAGCTAGCACACGCCAATATACCAACCAAAAACATCGAGAACTATACTCAGGCAGAATAAAAACGAAACGTAAACAATATCTAAATAAAAGCCTCCAGGCATTATGGGCGTGCCCGCTTACACATAGCTATTTACCAAGATAAAAAGTCCTATATCCTATATGTTAATCCAGGTAATTTTGCCGTGGTGGTGCCGGCGTAAGAATAGTACCCCACCCTTTCTACCCGTGGTTGCCGTAAGAGTCGGCTAAGGGACGTAATCTGGACGATGAGCAGCAGCGTCTTCCTTGAACAATCACACCTAACTGCGCTCGCCAACCCGCCTGCCAAGCGTGGCGAGTATTGGCAAAACCCCCCAGGAGGAGGCCTATGTCCAATAGTGGACGTCCTATGGCTGATGAATTTGGATTTGGATTTGGATTGATTTGGATGGCCAAATTTCATCCAAATCCGTGCAGCTGTTTTTGCGTGATTGAGTAACAAACATCTAAACATACAAACTTTCCCTTTTTTATATCTGACAAGCTAGTTTTTTGCCCACAGCTCACTTGATGTTAAGTGACGGTGTGGTCAAAGATAGTAAACACACCTAGCCTGAAATGAAACTGGCTCTCAAGTGAGGCTGCCGGAACACATCGTTAGTTGCTTGGCGGCAGATTTTCAATTTGAGGTTGGTGTTGGATGGTAGCTAGGCAGCTGAGTACTAGAAAGTACCCTACCACCATGCCATGGTTTCCTTACGATGTCTTCTTTCACCGGCAGCTCAAGCTCATTGATGGGGTTTGAGCCCACACCCTTCGGCATGCGAACCGACCGATAACCACTGAGCTAACATCGCTACAAAATTATTATTAATTTAATTTATAATATTAGTAGGATAGTCTCGATATAAGTTCATTAACACTGCAAGTAGGTTTTATTAAAGAGGACATTGTCCTAATATCTGTTAGTATAAGCTTTTATGTAAGTTGCAATGTTAGTTTATTTAGGTCAAATCTTGCAAGCTAAATTAGACCCACTTGTAGAGTTGAAAATTAACATGTTTGTTCCAATGACAATGCATATTTATGATAAGCATGACCTGATTGGCTACATTAATCAACAACACACACACATCTATACACATTTAATTTTGATAGCCCCTTTCAGGTAAAAGCCCAAAGGGTAAAACGGGACCCTATTACTAAGTCTCCGCTGTCCGTCTGTCTGTCTGTCAGGCTGTATCTCATGAACCGTGATAGTTAGACAGTTGGAATTTTCACAGATGATGTATTTCTGTTGCCGCTATAATAACAAATACTAAAAAACAGAATAAAATAAATATTTAAGGGGGCTCCCATACAACAAACGTGAATTTTTAGTAGTCGGACTCGCGCACGAAGTGTTCCGTACCATTATCTATGAAAAAGGCAAAAAAATCGCTTGTTTGTTTTATGGGAGCCCCCCTTAAATATTTATTTTATTTTGTTTTTAGTATTTGTTGTTATAGCGGCAACAGAAATACATAATTTGTGAAAATTTCAACTGTCTAGCTATCACTTGAGATACAGCCTGGTGACAGACAGACGGACGGACAGACAGACAGCGAAGTCTTAGTAATAGGGTCCTGTTTTTACCCTATGGGTATGGAACCCTAAAAATATGTTAAATAAGCAATATACTTGATAATGATGAAAAGAAGTCAGAAATCTTAATAGTAATAAAATTGTCACTTACCCTCGGATCCCAAACAGGAAACTTTAGATTGACAGAATCAGGTTGTTTCAACAAGACGGGCTGGGGCCATTTCCACTGGCTGAAGACCAGGAAGAACTTGTGGACCAGGGTGGCTGGCAACGCGTTGGGATACAGCTGGCATGTTCTGGCTACCAGCATGGCCCACGATACTCCGCCGAGATAGCCGAGGGTGTTGGAATATATTCCGTGACCTGGGCTCAAGAAAACTTGTTAGTATTGAAGAATCATAGTGCGGTTAGCGGGTATACTGAGATGCAAGAATGGGAACCCATACTAAAGGATCAGATCCTAATCTCAGAAACGGAAGATTTTAAAAGATTTATTCTTGAGACTTGTTTCTCCATCAACTGTTTTAAGTCGAAGTGTCATGTTAACCTTCTTCTCATCTGCCATTACAATCGGGGTTGCCATTCCAGAAAAATAAATGCTACTTTATGGTTATTACAATAATCGAGTTAAGTATTATCTATGCCTGAATAATATTGATACAATTTTAATTTACATACGCATTTTTAATTGACAATAATATTGTAATGACACGTGTTTAATCAGTAATCTACCGAATGTATATAATAACATGGTGATAGGTCTAACAATACAGTGTTTAGAACTTGCAACTCTTTTTGATATGCATCGCAGATCTACTGCACTGCTTGTGTTCCCATCTCAGCCCAATCAAAGGACCATGGGCAAAAATGTATGGGCTGCGTCCCCACCTACCAACACAAATAGAACTGATGCCAATGTGTTCCTAAAGTATCCACTATTTCAAGCACTTTCACATTAAGCTAACGACCCGCCACGGCTTCGCATGTGTGCATTCGTATCCGATTTGTGCTTTAACATAGTAATTAACCTTCATATCTAGATGTGTTATCTGTCAATAAAATATAATTTTATAACCATTAAAAAAAATTAACATTAACAATTTTGTATTAATTGGATAGAATGTTATTGTACTACTAACGCCATCTGTTAGAAAACTAAAGAGTTAACATCGCTGCAACAGAACTAAACTCAATACTCCAATACATCGTAGTTAATCTACTTAATACTAGATGACACCACTAGAATTAGGTTGTAAAATAACAACTGTCTTAAAAATTATTACCCGTTAGAAAAACTACGCGAGCACTAACAAAGCTCGGCTTTTTGCTAGTTTATTTATAAATTTAATGTAAGTTAACTCACGTTTAGCCCACAGCTTGATTGCGCGCAGAGTGAGCCTAAAGTTGTCTATATTGGGGACGAGACGCAGAATCTCGTCCGTCACACGACATCCGTTCAGGGAACGGACGCTCTTCTCGTCCAAGTTCTTCAGGAGCATATCGTCGCGAAGGTCGAAGGAATCTGGTAAAATTAATGAAAGTTTAGTTCACACCGTTTATAGATGCCGCTATGATTACAGATCAATTTTTTTTATGGTTAATAGACTAGTTTTTTTGACCACAGCTCACGTCATGTTAAGTGACGGTGTGATCGAAGATAGTAAACACAACTAGCCTGGAATGGAAAAACAATTAAAAAAATAATCAATCATTTTAATCTTGAAATATCTATTTGGGTGTTAACTGTTTATTATTATTAATTATAGACTAAAACGGCACAATACGCAAAAAACAATAGTTTTTAAAAATAATAAAAAAAAATTGTATAAACAAAGTCAAAATGAAAAATATATAAATGTCAAATAATTGAAAAATAAATTAGTTGAATAAATCATAAAATTATAATTATACAAACTCAATTCATTAAAAAACTTAAATTAAAATTAATATAATGTAGCTAGCCAGTGATGGTAAGAGATGAAGAACGCATGTCCATGACAATTGCAGCGATACACAGAACTTTGAGTAACATCCCTTCTTTTTGCATGCACGGTCAGGTAAAAACATGTATTAGCAAACTAATATGTATTTAGCTTACCAGGTATTTCCTTGAGCGCCAGTCTAGCAAAAAGCAAATCAATTTCGATCCCGTCAAAGTTCATCTTGATCACCGGTACGAAAGCGTTCTCCACGGCTCGCAGATCTTTTACCTGCAATAAGTTTTGATTCCTGAACGTCAAGTTATTAAAAAATAACACACACACACACACACAAACACACACTCATACCCACACACTCTCTCATACCCACACACTCCCTCATACCTTCACACACACACACACACACACACACACACACACACACACACACACACACACACACACACACACACACACACACACACACACACACACACACACACACACACACACACACACACACACACAGCTTCCCCACACGCACCACATCTTCGGCCACATCGTCGCTTACCATCAGTTGAGATCGTGGCCAAACGCTTGCCTAGTCCGTTATAAAAAAAATATCTTCATCAATAAGTTAAATTTATGACTAGAATCTATTGGTGAATTTAGACATGATTCAGGTGTAGATTTAAGAGGTACTTTTTAATATGTATCATCCCTGACAAACTAAATTTGATATGATCTTGACAGTGACGCTTTGTATGAAGTCCTTCGAGCTACGTTAGCAGTAGAAGGGCCTAGGTAGAATATGAAAGTAGCTCTTACCTGTGAATGGCGTTTGAGGAGTTCGTAGAATGATTGGAAGTAATCGCTGCGGTCGATGTGTCGCGGTGCCACACACAACGCGTCGATATCCGCGCCTCGGTGATGTACCTACCATAGATATTATATATGTAGTTGTTCTGTATTTTAAAGCAGAACAGTTAGTTTTTTTTTTAATGACTCTTGCTGTTGTCTATTTGGCCTTTTAGTTCTTGCCGGAGTCTTCTCAGTTGAAGTATAATTACGAGTCGGTGGTAGATTCAAACATGTAACTTAACGTTAATAAGTGCCTTACCAGGGCCTAAACTGAATAAATGACTTTTTGATTTTGATTTTTACAGCGTCATCGGACTGTGGCGAGCACAGACTGCGCTGAGCCAGGTTAATAGAGAACATCAACCGAACAGCATGGTATGAAAAATGTTGTATGTCAATATCTATCTCTATCTACATCTATCATCTATACTAATATTATAAAGAGAAAGGACTTCCTGAAATGAAATCCTGATTGCTTCGAAATCATTTTTTCGATTATATTTGTATCAATAAAGCGAAAAACAACTCGACGTACGTACGTGTATGGTAGAGTTTATTATGGCTGCCGTTAACGTGACATTGACAGGTTTTGGTTTGCCATTGCTTTTTTTAGGCACTGAGCATAGCCCTATACAGCCTACTATGTGCCGTCATTAGATGTTTTTTTTATGGTTGACAGGCTATGTAACTCACTCACTCACTCTGGCTCACTTGATGTTAAGTGACGGTGTAGTCGAAGATGGTAAAGCACACCTAGCCTAGAATGGAACTAGCTCTCAAGTGAGGCTGCCGGAACACACCGTTAGATACTTGGCGGCAGATTTTCAATTTGAGGGTGGTAGCTAGCCAGTCGAGTACTAGAAAGTACCCTACCACCACGCTACGGTTTCGTCACGATGTTTTCCTTCACCGGCAGCTCAAGCTCATTGTTGGGGTTTGAACCCACGCCCTTCGGCGGCCTTCGGTTTTGGAATCAGTATCATATTTTTTTTCTTTACATACTGAATTGAGAATAGTAGATGCAGCTCACGAAGTACCAAATATGCTAACAGAGTTTTCTTTAAAATATTGTTAACATTTAGTTATTATAGATTTATAACTCACCCCAAGCCTGTACGATCCAAAGGTATAGATGTTGCCTCCAACAGTTTCAGCAACATTGGGAGGCATGTTTTTTCTCATAGATTCATCTCTGATCCACTGACGTACAATCCGGTGCAATGCTCCAAGCACTTCCATGCGGTGGTGCATTTCTTGATCCGACTCGAATACTCCAAAAGGTTCGAGTGCATCTTTTAATTCATTAGTCTTTTCTATGTCAATGGGCTTTGGACCTGTAAGGAAGTAAATAGATTTATTTGACATGTTTAACATTAATATGTATTAAAACAGAAAAAAAAAAACAACACAAAGGTGATGTGATTTTTAGTGAGGTATTTTTTTTTCTTCAGCCATGGCACGTTCATTTATTGTGCCAATTCTGTTTTTGAAGTACACTTTGTAAGAGCATTTTTTTATCACAGACTAACTAAGCTTTGACCACAGCCTCACCTGATGTTAAGTGACAATGTGGTCGAAAATGGTAAACACACCGAGCCTGGAATGGAACTGGCTCTCATGGGAGGCTGACGGAACACACCGTTAGATGCTTGGCGGCAGATTTTCAACTTGAGGGTGGTAGCTAGCCAGCCGAGTACTAGAAAGTACCCTACCACCACGCTATGGTTTACTCACGATGTTTTCCTTCACTGGCAGCTCAAGCTCATTGTTGGGGTTTGGACCCACGCCTTTCGGCATGCGAACCGACCGCGCTAACCACTAAGCTATCATCGCTACATAAAACACATATTGCTATTGTGAACATGGTAGTGATTTCAAGTTGTATTAAAAAACTATGCCAGCTGTCATAGACAGCTTGGATGGGTCTGACCGGCATGAAAATGAAAAATATACCGAATATAGACATTACACATAGGTACATGGCAGTATACTATGGCCGTTTTTTGAATCGTCGGGCCATAAACGTCAGTAACAATAGAAACGTGCCAATCGATAAAAACAGGTAGGTAGCATTTTATCAACAATGAGCAGGTATAATTTTGTAGATATTTTCGCGTTCTATGTGTCATCCAACCTGTCTTCATGGAAATCATTGGGGGCGGTCTATGTCCAGCAGTGTTCGTCCTACGGCGACAATGATAATGTGCCATCAGTCAATCAATCAGTCCTTCCACCGCCTTCTTTAGCGTGGCGTGGTGAGAATAGGCCTCAGGGATTTCTCCCCTTCACCCAGAGACCTCGAAGCTGCAGTTCTTTTGCGGCTGCCTCTCCACAGCATTTAGATATCCGATTTAATTACATCATTAGACATAGGTTCTAATAACTGACTGTTGTTGTTATTATATTTAGTACCTGGTTGACCGAGCATTGCTCGGCAGAAAACATGGATAAAACGACGTTTTCTGAAAATGAAACCTAGCTAGATCGATTTTTCGCCCCCGAAACCCCCTGGATACAAAATTTCATGAAAATCGTTGGAGTCGTTTCCGAGATTCAGAATATATATATATATATATATACAAGAATTGCTCGTTTAAAGATATAGATAGATATATTACCGTCACCCCGTTTACTTGTCTCATTTTGTCCGCTCATAGCAAAATGAAGAGGAAAAATATTCTCTAATGTGGAGTTTATGAATTAATTGTTATGTTTTGGTGATATTAACGTTGTTAATGATAATTATCGACATCACCCACATCACTGGCGCTATATGTAGCACCCGAATTCGAGCGAGACAGGTAAATAAAAAATATTTTTGGTCCGACGTCTCGAGTTAAAACGGCCTTAAAGTTGATATTAACGTTGTGACATCACATCACTATCGCAATCCGTATGTCTAACCAGTGCGAGCGAGACAGATAGACAAGCTTGACGACTCTGGTTAAAAACCTAGTAAACTCATATTTTTTTCCTGTAGTATAATTGTTTTGTTGTCGGTACATTTTTAATTTCTAGTGCGACAATAAACAATTTCTATCCATCTTTAATACATTACTGAAAGGAACAGAATATGAGGACTTCAGATAAAGGAACAATACCTTCGGCTAACAATTAATATGTGGCATACTTTACCTATTCAAACAAATAACAAAAAGTCTTCAAGGCCTGAAATACAAACTGCTTGTCACAACTGGACAGCCTGTGACATTGCAGGTGTCTTTGATCGAAGTATGGAAATAAAGGGTAATTTTCATGAAAATGTTACCTGCTAAAGATATAGCCGAGGTCATGCCCAAAGTCTTTAGGTTCTGTTGGTTCTGGTGCTCATTGCTCTTATGCTGATGAGGTTGCATGTTAGTATGCGAGTATTGCGATGCCGGCCACATCTTGCACTCTATACTACTCTACGTGTCTTAACACTATGGCGTAATTTTAACGGTGGGCGAAGTCATGTATCTATATTGTCTCTCCTGATGTCAACTGCGGCTACCCCGGATGCCTTGATGGATCTGAAAGATAATTTTAATGTTTGTAAATAGGATATACATCGTACTTTAGGATGCCAGTTACTTTTGTTGTTTGTTGTGTTATTTTAAGTTAAATTATAATATTAAATACTAATTCATATTTCGGAGGGATTTAAAAAAAATTGTCGTCAATTATATTAAATCGATTTTATAGCGATGATAGATCAGTGGTTAGCGTGGTCAGTTCGCATGCCGAAGAGCGTAGGTTCAAACCCCAACAATGAGATTGAGCTGTCGGTGAAGGAAAACATCGTGAGGAAACCATAGCGTAGTGGTAGAGTACTTTCTAGTACTCGGCTGGCTAGCTACCGCCCTCAAGTTGAAAATCTGCCGCCAAGCATCTAATGGAGTGTTCCGGCAGCCTCACTTGAGAGCCAGTTCCATTCCAGGCTAGGTGTGCTTTACCATCTTTGACCACACCATCACTTAACATCAGGTGAGTTGTGGTCAAACAACAACAGCTATAAAAAATTAAAAAAAGTATTACGTAAAGACAGCAGCCAACTGGGGCAGAAACTTGATATTGGCGCCCCCTCTAGGGGCCGTCCATTAATGAGGTGATGTTTTTTTAGCATTTTTTATTCCTTCTATGTATATGATAGTATACATGGGCGGAATTATAGGAAAGGTAAACGAAGCGTTGGTTGTCCAGCCGCAAGATGGGTCGATGATATTGTCACCGTCGCGGGTCGAACCTAGACCTGATTAGCACCGGACTGAATCAGATGGCATAACAAGTGAGGCCTTTACCCAACAGTGGGATAAAGAAGGCTGTAGATGATGATATGAAAGTATATGTAGGTGATATAAAACCAGACTAGATAAAATCCACCCAATTAGCCTAAACAATTTTGTGATAAAGTTAATGGAAAACATCATAATATGTGATTGATAAACACAATTTCTAAATAGACAATGCTATTATATTAGCCAATCAACATGCTTTTATTGAAAATAGATTAATGGTTATAAATTGAGATGACGTTTGTCGCAATTAAATTACAATTTTCCGCTTACATAGCAGTTAGTCATTCATGGCTAGTTAGCTAAAAGCACATCCAAAATCAAGGAAAATTACATGGTCAACATTTAGATTTACCATTGAATGTAAATTAATGAGCGCCAGGCGAACTATGAAGTTTTAACTTTCCAGCCAACTGACACAACCTACAAACCAACGCGAATTAATTTTGAACAAATAAAAAAAAACAACTGCTGTGCAGTTTCGTAGTAGTTTGTAGTATCTTTATATTGTATCGTACTATAAGCAAATCTCTCCAAAGACTGAACAACAAGTCTCTGGCTACAATATTATCCCGCTTACAAAGAAAAGGACAACACTATACAAAAGTATAATAGATTCTCGTACAAAAAAATATATTGACGAACCATAACGGTTTTCGTTTTTTTTTTTATGTTAATGTTTATGTTTAAATGTTTAATGAGATGAAAGAGACGCTCTCCTGATGGTAAGAGATAACGCCTGTCTATAACCATTGCAGCGATATACAAAACTTTGAGTAGCTAAACAAAGGCCAGGACATTGCTGCTTTGGTGCTCATTACTTTGACACTTTCGATGATCAGTCTCAACAGCCCTGTAACTTTGCTAGCTGCAGTACCCTTCAAACCGGAACACATTAATGTTTACACACTACTGCTCGACGACAGAATATCTGGTACTGTGGTGGTACATACCTAGATGACTTCTTACTAAGGAGATGTACCACCAAGTAAAATAGCAATATATTTTATGGCCAAATTTTACTACATACCAAATCGCAATAAGACATAATTACAAACAAGTTTTATTAAAACTGCGTGTTATTATGGAACAGTAAAAATATTGTTGGTGGCACCTTAGAAAAATAAAAAAGTTTTATAGCCTGTGTCACTCATTATGATGTAGATTCTAACGATATAGCCCATACATCCAAATCTACTCAGGTATTTAAGTCATGGTGAATTAACTCACATACCTACATTAATAAATAAATATCCTATTTATTTATGTAGATATGCGAGTTTTCGGCAACTCGTACAACTGATGCTCACCCATGGGATTGTACTTATGTATAAATAAATAAATTTTATTTCGTACAACTGATGCTCACCCATGGGGTTGTACTTATGTATAAATAAATAAATTTTATTTCGTACAACTGATGCTCACCCATGGGATTGTACTTATGTATAAATAAATAAATTTTATTTCGTACAACTGATGCTCACCCATTGGATTGTACTTATGTATAAATAAATAAATTTATCAAAATAATAAATTTACCATGGGTGAGCATCAGTTGTACGAGTTGCCCTATTTCACCCGCCCATGAAAATCCCAAGATTTTTACACACAGTCCCATCTAGTCATTGCCAAAGCATGAATAAAAATATTACACTACCATTTAATTTTATAAAAGGCAACAAGACTAAATGTCTGCAAATTTACAGATTTACTTTTAAAATGAACACTTTGATGTAATTAGTATATATTTGGAAATTGATATATTAACCTAATGGGTGTTTAAAGTACTAATTGTTATTAGATATGGGAGTAGGTTATGTTAACATGATATTTACCTATACTGTTTGTGTTTTAATCATGCAATGTCATTATATATGTATATATGATGGACCTTGTATAGATAATTATGTTGGAACCGCACAACAAAATTTCAATGTCAAACAAGTAGGTACATCTCACCAAACTCATCTCACTGCTTTTGTCAAAATGCAAAGATAAGCATTCACAAAAGAATCGCTGCAAGAAATTTATAATCATAACATCCATTATTATTAATGAAAAGACAACTTAATCTCTTGATATGAATCTACTCATTAGAAATAGAACCACTTACTTTTGAACTAGCTCGGCGAATGAAAATACAAGCTATAATAATGATACCCATGAGTTATTCAAGGACATTTATATTCAAATTTCATCCAAATTCATCCATTCCTCCAATTTCATTTCCACATGAAGAAGTGACAAACCAATAGGGTTGTTCACTGGTTGACAGATTAATTTGGTTTATTTATTTGAATGGTAGGTATTTCTTTTTGCTGCTAACTGCTAACCATTAGATACACCACTCATAGAATATTTCACTTTAGTATATACATCAATGTGTACTTTGTAGATTACTGTGTCCTTATCTAATGTTATAACTGTAGGTATTGTATGACAAAAATAGTAAATAAACTTATATACAACACAAATAAGGCAATCGAAATGATAATAGGTTTGAAAATATTAACTTTTGTTAAATCTATACTTTGGCAAGTCCGAAGGACATTTATAGATGTAACAAAAATAAGGGCTCATGTTATGAATTAAATTAATAAAACCTCACTTCCTGACATGTTCTTGATAATGTTTTGGGTTCACTGGGACCTATACTACCATACTAACCTTATGGGATGATTTTGACACAAGGTTAAGTTTACAGCCCAACTACTCTAACACCTCATAGTATGCCTGCTGGACTATATTGTTTCATAACACAAAGTTATAAGTACTGCTGCAATGGTCATACTTTTACCATCAAGAGTGTTTTCTCTCAAAAACATAGATAAAGAAGTGAGTTTGTCCCGTTTTAAGTCATTCAGTTTTAATAATTCACAAAATAGTGCCATTTATAATTAAAATATGTTGCCAGAAGATGTGGTATAATTTATAAAATCCATTTACCATTCAAAAATAATCTGCATAAGTAGGAAGGAAATGAAAATTTTGATATAAGAAAATACTAAATGCTGTGTGATGAAGTTGCATCAGCATATGCTACTACCACATCATCAAATATTAAAATAATACTGCACAAACAGTTAAGTCATTGATTAAATATAAGTTCTTCAGCGAAACATGAAGAGTTTAATACATGGCTTTGCGTTCTACTTTTCCTAGAAATCAAGCTTTCTAGATTTGCCATATTTACCAAGTTATTATAACGCACATCCTTCATTATCCAGTTCATTCACCTACCCTTATGACGGTTGAAGCAAATATAACACGCACAAATAATTCACTTGACGAGATTAGGACAACTAGCGAAAATACCAGAAACATAATTCTTTCACAATAGATTTCGGTTTCTTTTGTTGTTCGACGTATCCGAGTAAGGTCATGTCTTACATAAATATGTATATAAACGCCTTCTAACACTAGAATATTTAACAGGTATAAAGAAGAAAATAGTATATCAAAAGTGAGAAAACAGTTTTTTGCAAAGCACTGGCGAATTAAGTAAAATGCAACGGAAAAGAATATGCTCACGTTGTGGTGCAGAGATGCAGAAACGTTTCGTTACGATTGCACGTGACTGATAATGTTATCACTTACCTGGTAAATCAACTGCGCATCTAAATTCTCGATATTATGCACAAATGATCACATGAAACTTGAATAATTAAAAACAAATATTATAATCCAAACAAGCACTCAACAGTCGCTAACAACAAGGCAGCCATTTTGACAAAGATGGCGATGTTTTTTTTTTAATAAATCGGCAATGTATTGGCCTTGATGCCTAGTCTTCATAGTAAATGTACTTCGGTTTTAGAGATTAGTTGTATTTAGCTACAGACGAAAGTCCAGTCTTGGCCAAGTCCAGTCGATGCCGGTCAAGTTTAGTCATGTCTTAGAAAAGTAATGGTGACTTTACTATAAGTTTTGATGAAGTTTCGGAAGCAACACGCATAGTCATGCTAATGTTTCACCACATTATATCACTTTCCCACACTGGCTTGTAATTCAGCACTTTATGAATCAAACATTATTATTTTTATGCATAAACACTCGAAAAAAAATATATTTGAAAGAAAAAAAAATGGGATGACTCGACTCTTTCCGCGTTCCCGCCAAAAACTCAAAAGACGGTGACAAGGAAACAATGTTGCCTCGCTAATGAAATAAAAATTTAAAAAATGCCAGGATTCTAAATGAAACTATACTGGCATATAAAAGATAGGATTATTTATGCTTTCACAGCATCACTGTTGCTGTTACACGTACCGTTATTATTGGAGGTTGTCTGACGATAAGTCAAAAAGTTATTTTAGAATTTAGTTATGATTGTATTAAATTTATCGATGTAGGCATGCTATGGAAAAAATTGAGTAGTGCATGCTCGCGTACTAGGTTGCAGGTAATATAAAATCATGTAAATAGCAAATCTTGAATCTCTACTAAACCACTGCGTGAAGAATAATGCAAACTCAATATGTATTTTAACTCATCCGGCACTAAGTTTGATCCAAACGCAATAACTTCGCAGTATGCAATAGTCTAAAGAAATATAGAAAAGTAGGTAATGCCATGGGTACTGATATGGTCTTAACATTATTCGTGAATTGCAGGCAATTCCTGAGTGTTGTTGTCCATACAATCTATGTTTTCCTCCGGACCATCGCCGGAATAACATTTTGGTTCAAGACATCATATGCGCCATTTACTTTATAATGGAAATGCTTTGGTACGTATGCACAGTTTTCTAACTTTGATATTTAATATCACCTTATTGAATCCGGCTCAAATGCAACAATTTAAATTTCCAGGAATTCGTAATGACCTCAGATCAAAATGACATACACATGGAAGTTACTTTTTATCTATCCCTTTCCAGTATACACGTGCTGATTCTTTAAAGTTCTCCCTCTGCGGTTATTATACACCCATGAATAAATATTACTCCACAGTGTACACGTAAAAACAAAACGAAAAGATGCGTTCTGAATTTTTTAATTGCGCATGCTCCTTTACCTTTAACATTTTTTTGTGATGTACATACCTATCACAACTTGGTTGACTTCTCATATCACTGTCTCGTTTTATATCCTCGAAAAAGAAAGGGATTGATAGAGAGCCGGTTGATGTTTTCGTGTCAGCCTTGTGCCCCTTTACGAGGATTGCCTAGAAAATAAAATCCGCCATCTTGAGAGTGAATTCAGGAATGTGAGGACTTTTAGCGGAATAAAGTGAATATTTGTGATTTTTAATATTAAATAGACTAACTTCTGGGCACCGTACGCCATTGTACAGCTCGGCCAAGCCCGTCATATTATAGTAACTAGTTCGCGCGCCGTTATTCACCTGAAACTGCGAATTCCTTCATAGTGTTTATGTGACAGTCGGGAGAAGACACCGTAAGCTTTCTAATAGTTTTTTGCGTGTCTATTTCCGTTTTTCATCTCGGAGATCGTTAGCATATACGTGAAAGTGAATCAGGTACTCGTTACGTGTAGCAGCCGTTGTTTTAGTACTCTGCAATGTTATTTTCTGGTGTAAAATGCGGTTAGATGGGCGTTGTTGTTTCGCGTGCGGTGGTGCTGTGGAGTCCTGGTGAGCGCCGGGACCGGTCGGGCGGTCTGAGCTTGCGAGCGAGGCCGCCGCGGAGGATGCGAACGGCGCGGGCCGCCTAGGAAGGTGTTACAAGTGTTTGAACTAGTGAATTGCCGAAAATGTCGACGACTATGCGGCCGACCCTTCAGACTGTCCCGGAGTCTCTGCCGGCCGACCATGTGACGTCACCGGCACCGGCACCCGCGGCTACCACCACGGCCCCGGCCCCCTCGCAACCGAGGCACCCTAGGCCCATCTTCAAGGTAAGTCCACATTTACATGCTGCGTGATTCCCTGGTCATTTTTGATAATAGACAAATACAAAAACTATGAATTGTAAACATTGTATTTAGTGGAAATATTACAAATAAATGAGCTTCTCCACTAGGTAGGTGCCAAAATAAGTATACTAAAATGTTATTGTAACAATAAACCCAAATACAATAACATATCCATTACAAAAATAACAATCAACAACAAATTTGTCACTGCTTATCAGATTACAACCTAGATAAGCTCAGAATAAGTTATGAAACTCCATATCAGATTAATCTGATGATTACAGTTTGTTAGAGTTATAGTGGATTGTGTAAATGCAAGCAACCTAGTTCTGATAGAAAGTGTGGTCAGCGTAGCATATCCACTGAATCTGCTGACTCTCAAATTGATTCCATATCTGGGTTGATTTTAATTGAAACATGTAATAAAGTAGGTGTCTGATACTAAATGCAGTAAGACCTGTACTAATGTCGTACTTTAGGTTAGTTGCAGGGTTTAAAAGTAGTGTTTGTAACAAGTAAAAAGTTCACACCTTAATTTTTTTTTCGGAATATAACAATTTTTGCTTATTGTTTAGCCAAAATGCATCTGTAAGTTTTCAATACATGGCCTAAATCAATATTGGGAAAATGTATACCAGTAAAACCATAGTGCTTTGCATATCACTGGTTAGCATATACCTTCTTTGAACACACTACCAGTTAACACCAGGAATGCCGTGGAGTGATACCAATCAACCATAAAAAATAATTCATAATCACCTATCCTATAAATATAATATCATTGACCTCAGGAAGGTGTCATGGCTAAAAACGAAAATTAATACATAGGCCTTTGTGAGATGCTTGCACAGTCAAATTTTATTTCCACATAACAGAATAACCACAACGGTAGACAGAACCAATATAGATATTCTAGGCTAGTTGCATTATTTTTATTTATTTAATTCATCCATAATATTATAAATCAGATATAGCTGCAGTTGTAAGACCTATCAAAATATAGTTTTAAAATAAATATATTTCTATCAATAACTTATTTTACATGTTTCAGAGCTTGGTTTATTAGAATATGACTGGCAGCAAATACCATCATTGGATGATCTGAACCAAATATTCATAAAAACTATTTTTATAATAATTTTGTCTGAAGAAAAATTAATCGAAGCCATCAATGAGAATAAAATTGTAATCTGATCAATCAGACAGAACTATTGCACCATCTTCACTCACAGGGGTATGGATAAGTAAGCTCAATAATAAACAGATTTTGATGCTTACTATTAATAATAAAAATACTCATAATTGATGTATATAAATACTTATGACTCTTGACTACAAAGTTTATCTTGTTGACTTCTGCACACTCTCAATTTTGCAAATCGGTTAAGAAGACATAATCACAGAAGTGGTTTATTTACTAAGTAGATAAAATAAAAAACACAGTTTACTTAGTTAACATATCAAGTGATATGACAATGCCAAAAAAGAAGTGCAGTAATACAAGTGACTCAATTACAAGCCTATTTAAGAACCATTGTCCTGTTACATAAAGGTATGTTAAGCCGCAATGGGCCTCCGAGGCATGCGCTGCAAATTGTACCAGAAACTAAAAAAACTAGAAATAAATATCTAGAAACTTACTATGTCTAATTATCATGTGCTAATATGTGTTGCATTGGAATCAAGTTTTAAATTATTTTTCTATGTAGATTTCTTCTCGATGCAAATTCAGAACCAATTCATGATTTGATATTTGGGTTTCTACACATTTAAAAGGAGTAACATGATATTTGATTAAAATGTTTGAATTGTAGTGGAACTACCAAATATTTGGTATTTTCCTTATGTTATCTAAATTGACTAATTCTGTCCAAAGCTTCAGTGGTAGGTAATAAGATTTCATTCCAAAGTTAAAACATGTAGGATAAATAAAATTAGTATTATAAGATGGTATTCTTTTCATACAATTTAAATTTAAAAGGCTCGGATAAATATTGATTCTGTCAGATCAATCTAGGGATTAGTATACCATAACCATCACCATTACTTGCCAAATAAAATATTATAGATATCAATAAAAAACTGACATGATAATACACAACACGGCGCACATCTGTTGTTTTGTAAGTGTGTCATAGTTTAAAAATATTACATGTTCAAGGCACACCTACCTATTTTAAATAGTTGGTTAGTCAGCAGAAATGTTTACATATTTTGTACTAGTTTTGCCCTGCCATTTTAACCCTCACTTGAAACACTATTGTCTTACTCGTAAACTTATCAGTCATACAAAATGACCAGGGAATCCCTATTGATGTTTTTTCAGCTTGCAGCCATTGTTTATTTGTGATCAATATCTATTGTTATGTCACCTATGTGCAATTTTAAAACTTGTGTCTGTCTTTGCGTGTTGTGTTATTTTATAAAGATTATTTTAATACTTTTGAAAGATTATTTTTCATAAGTTACATATAAAAAATATATAAAGTTTTTATAAAAAAATAGAGGATTTATAAATAAAATATATAGCAAACATGTTTAAAAAAAATATTCTGATTTGTAAAATGCTTAAATCATAATAATTTTGAACTTTTTTATATGGGTTATGGGTAACTATTTATTTTTTTAATTTACCAATATCATGAAGTTATCAAATTGGCTTCGATTTAGAATCTTCTAAAGGTCTTTCCTATTTTGTCACGGTCGAGATTCTTTTACACTAAATCACTAAAAGATATAATCTTAACTCAAAATTAAATCGACGGTCGAGTAGAATTACCTACTATATTTCTGAAGACGCATTGCTGAGTTGTCTGTACTGACATGCTGAATTACCGTTTGACCACCATCTCGGCTGATTAGATATGGTCTTCAATTTAGAAAACTACCCTAAAATACCTGAAGACGCCCAGATTTTATCTATTGGAATACACCCACTTGTGAGGCGCATTCCATTGTTTAGTGGCTGTTACCCGATAAATACAAGCTTCGAATCGCGTTCTTCTAGAAAATTGCACTTCATCTTAGGCCGCGTCACTCGTCGCCTAGATGGAGACTTATAAAAACGACACCATTCCATTGTTGATATTCCAAAAACTCAAATTAAATGGTTCGATTCCATCTTCATCATACGAATCGCTAAACAATAGAATTTGCTGCCCGAGTGGGTGTTCCTGATAGATACAATCTAAGAGGCTTTCAAGTCGCGAATGAATTAGTTTTTTCTAGGCAAGCATGCTCCTTAGTAGACCGCATCTTTGCTTAACAACAGGCGAGATGGAGGTCAAACGCAAGCCTATTTGTAACAAAATAAATATGCTAACTTATTTTCAAACATACAAAAATAAAACATACAGGGTGTATGTACGTTACATAGGCCAATTCATGCATAAAGCATTGGCTGGACCTTCCGCACGAACAGTTTCCTTTTCATCATATTATTCTATTAGATTATACCGTTATTTTTTCTCGGAAATATTTTCCTGTTAAGCTGATAAAATCAGTTACATGTTTGTTTACCGTAAACATTTGTGCAACTGCTAGGCGCCCGTTTATTTTTATTAATTTATTTAACATTGTAAGTAGGTTAATAATAATTACCATAATTGCATTATCTGTTTTGGCGTAGAACGTGATGATAACCGAACTTAATGTTACGTTACTTTAAGTTAGTAAAATTTTGTAATACATGATGTTTGTAATTTGAAGTCTGACTTTACATGCTACAAATATTTCATACAGATTTGATTTTGTAGATATCATCACTGCTTTTGCATTACTTTGAGACTTATGATGGTTAGTCTCAACAACCCTGTTATTTCGTTAGCTGCAGTACCCTTTAAACCAGAACACAGTAATGTTTACACACTACTGCTTGGCGGCAGAATATCTGGCATTGCGGTGGTACCTACCTAGTCAACTTAGCAGGAGGCTAAGGAGATATACTCACAGTAGTAATGAGCGCGCCAAAACAGCGATGCCCTAGACTTTGTTTTACTACTCAAGTTCTGTGTATGGTCATGGACAGGAGTTATTTCTTACAATCAAGAGAGTGTATGGTTCGTCTCATTACTTTTACAAAAAAAAAACCTATATAAATGTCCTTCATAGATTGTAGTTAGTATTCTGTACCTGTCTAAAAAGTTAATCATTCCAACTTTCCGCAACCCAATCAATACTTCCAACTTGATTGCTCATCCCGAATCTCCAAACCGACCTCTCTCTGATCCGCTCGAAAAGTATACAAATAAAATCCCCCGATTGCCATTACGTATTCATTATATCTATTTACGCTAACTTTATTGGCACGGTCGCCATCGTCCCGTCAATACCCGGCGGACTGGCGAATTGAAAAAAATAATCGATATATCGCACACGCTGTATACGTCATGCGTGTAAGCTGGTTATTCACTGGCGAGCATCTGTTGCGGGACTTATCATGTTGCCAGACATTGTGGAACCTCTATAGATTGCATTGCCCGTATGACATCGCTGTATATTCGCGAAATCCGTATAACGAGATACCTGCAATATTAATAAATATAGGACATTTCAAACAACGCCACCTAGCCCCAAACTAAGCAAAGCTTGTGGTATGGGAACCATATAACTGATAGAATACTTTAATACTTTTTTTTTTGTAAACACCTACAGGACAAACATGGTCGTCACATAAATCTTTGTCCTGGGTGAAAATCGAACCAACGCCTGACGGCTCTTGAAGCAGATAAAAAGCTATCAGGGCAGTTAAAGGGCAGTATGAAATATTAATGGCCAATTAGGTTGTTTCACTGATCAACAAACAAATTTGTCATCGATAAAAACAGTACTGTCGATCTCAAATGTTAAGTGTTGATATATTTAAATATCACACTTAACATTTGAACATATCACGTATTTAAATTAAGAAACTATCGATTTAGGTACCTGCAGTTTTATAATTCGAAATAAGTTTATTTTTCTAAGCCAAAAAGCATGCTGTCTTTAAAATCATTAGTAGCATCTCTACATAGTATAAAACAAAGTCGCTTCCCGCCGTCTGTACGTTTAGATCTGTTGAACTACGCAACGGATTTCAATGCGGTTTCCATCAATAGACAGAGTGATTCAAGAGGAACGTTTATATCTATAATACATGTATATGCACCATATTAGTACATTGCATCCGTGCGAAGTCGGGGCGGGTCGTTAGTATAGGTATTGTAAATGTTTACTGTATTATAAAATTTTAACAAAAAAAAAAACCGACTTCATTTGATTTTCTCACGGATGCTATTGTCAGATTTGGACCAAATTGAAATGGGACCACACGGGAAGCATCAGCTTTCAAATAAAAAAGAATCATCAAAACCGGTTCACCCAGTAGAAAGTTCTGAGGTCCCAAATATAAACAAAAAATACAGTCGAATTGAGAACCTCCTCCTTTTTTGAAGTCAGTTAAAAATAGGAAACTTACCTAGTTTTCAAGTGCAGTTGTTACACCTGATATGTCGTGCATGTGTCTCCCAGTGAATAGATTGCCTTAGATATATGTTTACGTAACGAATTACGTTCACTTTGTTGGTTACGCATTTTGGTTCGTTTTAGGGATGTAAGGGTTGTACGTAAATTATAAAAATACTTACTTAAAAAAATATAATAAGCTGGGGCGCGGATGCCTCGGGTTTTGGTGCGTGAGTTAGGGCCACGCTTAAGAGATCAATGTGGTGACCCTCGTTCCGGCTCGTTCCTAGTGCAAAGGCTGACCATTGCTATCCAGCGCGGAAATGCTGCCAGCCTCATGGGTACTTTTGTACCATTTTTTGTAGTAAGGGGCGGGATTTTTTAACCGAATGTAACTGATATTTAAACTGACGATGGTCTGACCAAGTGAAAAATTTAAATTCATTTGAAATTAACAGTAGCCGCCATAACTTAAACACAAGAAATAAAGATAAAATTGTGACACCTAGTTTCAGGTTATCTAAAGCTAATACCTAAGTCTTTTCTCGGGAATTGCGTTAGATTCTATAATAAAACCCCACTTGAGGTAGCTAAAATGTCCTATAATCAATTCAAAGATTTCATAAAGCAGAGGTTAATTGACAAAGCCTACTATAAGGTGGCTCATTACGTGGAAGACAGGAATATTATGGTTGTAGTAACTTCTCTCTGCACTTGTATCCCCCTGGATAAGTGACAATTGTAGTAAGCATAATGTATTAATATTTATAACTGTAAACTGTAACCTAATATGAAAAGAAACATCCACAAAAAAAAAAATGCCTTGCTGAGTTTCTTGCCGGAGTCTTCTCAGTTGAAGTGTAATTACGAGCCGGTGGTAGATTCAAACATGTAACTTATCGTTTTTAAGTGCCTTACTAGGGCCTTAACTGAATAAAAGACTTTTTGATTTTGTTTTGAAAGAAGCCACCTCCTCTTCTATATTCTACCAGGTGGTGAGTGGTGGTGTTGAAAAACAAAATAAGGTTACTTTTTTAAAATGATCCTTCCAGATTGGTCACGCGATGTCGCGGGTAAGAAGCTAATCCTAGCTAGGTGACTGTTCTGTTAGCTCATTTGATAATGTATCTGCTTTAAGAGTTATAGGGCGTGGGTTCCATTCCTACTCAAACATTTGTGTAATGATCATGAATGTTTGTTCTGTGTCTGGGTGTTCTGTATATAACTATGTACCTATTTACAACAAAAAAAGTATATTAATATTCTATCAGTTATCTGGTTCCCACAGTACAAGCAATATGTCATTAGGTGAAATGTCCCAGGATATTTATTGTTTTATTATTTACTAGCTGTGCCCCGCGGTTTCACCCGCGTTAGTTCAGATCCCGTGGGATCTTCGGGATAAAAATTATGCCTATATTAATCAGGGATAATGTAGCTTTCTAACTGTGAAGAGAATTTTTGAAATCAGTTCAGTAGTTTTGTAGCTTATTCAATGCAAACAAACAATCAAATATTTCCTCTTTATAATATTAGTATAGATTTATAATCTTGTACAATAGCTAATAATCTAGCGGAGTATGTCGACAATCAGGTACCATGATATTCCCTGGAGCAAGAAAACGTGGCCATGGCTTGACGTAAGAGATAATATAAGGACTAACCGACCTACTATGTAGGATGCGCACAACCATGACAAGTGAAGGTTTCGTAGCAAGAATTCAGACCCTGAATCAAGTCAGGACAATCGTTAGGCACAAAAAAAGTAGCTCTACACTACGTTTACATGTACCTATTACAATGGTCTCGTGCACTTCCCAAATCTCAATGCCGCAGTTATGTCACAAGCTAGTCGACGATGCACGCATCTAAAATTATCCCGCTCCGGGGAAATAACGTGGGCACCGCGCTCTTCTAACTGCAGATTTGGAAACGACAGAAGTACAACTCGGGGACTTTTGGCGGGTACGCGGTTGAATCATGTCGTATCGTGATATTTTTTCAAAACTTGTGTGTTTATTCGAATGTTTATGTTTAAAATAGTGGAGCTTATTACTACTTACGTACGTGTGTGAGGATAAATAAATAAATATAGTAGGACATTTCACACAGCGCCATCTAGCCCCAAACTTAGCAAAAAGCATGCTGTCATTAAAATCATTAGTAGCATCTCTACATAGTATAAAATAAAGTCGCTTCCCGCCGTCTGTGCGCCTAGATCTTTTAAACTACGCAAAGGATTTTAATGCGGTTTCCATCAATAGACAGAGTGATTCTAGAGGAAGGTTTATATGTATAATACATGTATATGCACCACATTAGTATCTACATTACACCCTTGCGAAGCCGGGGCGGGTTGCTAGTAATACATATAGTACACCCAGACACAGAACAGACATTTATCGTTGCATAAATGTTTGTTCTAGTGGCAATTGAACCCACGCCCTACAGCTCTTGAAGCAGATATTCTACCAAATGAACTAACAGGGCAGGCAAATGATATGATTTCTTATTGTTTCCTTCCAAAAAATAATAATTAAACTCTAATTATTTATTATCTAAATGATTTTGAAAATCGTATCAAAATTCGTTGCGTGGTTTAGAATTAATTTCGTCTTGCTTCGTAAATATGTCATTGTCACTACATATTATAAAACAAAGTCGTCCGCCACGTCTGTCTGTCTGTTCGCAATAAACTTAAAAACTAATGAACGGATTATCATGCGAGTTTCACCAATATATAGATTGATTTATGAGGAAGGTTTTGTGTAAATTGGTTGAAATATGATGATAATTGTTGGAAGTATCGGAAAAAGTCAAGCCGCCTGGGAGCTTTCATCGAAAACGCTGCCAAATCCCTTTGAGATGTAACAAAACAATGCGTGGTGGGATATTCCTCATTTATAGATTTACAAAAAAGTCTGCTGTGGCATATATCTACCTTTTAAGGATAGCTTACTATACCTATTCTTACTACCTTAGTTTTTTCTACTAACCGGGGCGGGTCGCTATTTATCTATAGTAAATCTTTGGGTTTCTTTCCAGTTGTGCATCTGTAAATTTCCTAGTCGGCACAAACCGAAAATATTTATAATAGTCAGCCACCGTTTGACTCTCAACTCTTAACATCATCAATTTAATTTGACTGGGGTCGTTGAACCGTGCAAGTTGACAGTCGGCTACAAGTCTACCGCTTTACTGTGTTCCAGTTTGTAGGGTATTGTAGTTAGCGAAACTGCAGCGCTGTTGAGGCTAACCAACGAATGTTTTAATGTAATGTGCGCCAAAACTGCGATGCTCGGGACTTTGTTACGCAAAGTTCTGGGTACCGCTGCAATGTTGTTGGACAATCGTTTTTATTACCATCAAGAGACAGTTCCATTCGTTTCATTACTTTTACATTTAAAAAAATCCGAATATGTTCTTGTGGTAGTAGAACGGTGCGCGAGATGTTTATGACATACGTATCATCATCATCATCATCATCCCTTTGCTGTCCAGTACTGTACGTAGGCCTCTCCTAATGCACGTCACCTCGGTCGACATCTTTCTCCATCCAGTGTTTGCCCGTTGAGTGTGTGTGTGTGTTGAGTGTATATTTGTGTTCGTGTGTATGTGTGGTGTATGTTTGCGTGTGTATGTGTTAAGTTGACAAAGGTCACGGACCCCGGTGTCTGTGGAGCGAAAATAAATATATTTTAAAAATCTATACAGCTCTGCAGATATCTGACGTTCAACTACCAATTGGCAGCTAGTCAATAGTTATTATAACAGAAAGTAATATACCGCACCATTCATAGGCTAATTGTGTCTGATTTCAAGCCTAAACGGGCTCCCATCATTTACCATAAATGCCAAGGACATCCGTGCCAGGGCTATCTAGGAAACTTCGCTTTTATATTCATGGCTTATAAGTAAAAAAATAGCTTGAACTTTAGCTGAAACAGTTCCCCCTGTCTACAGTTTTTCTGAATTCGTGGAAATTGGTAACTTAAGCGGAGTCTGATTGCATTTCATGACTATACGTAAACAATAGTAATAGTAGGTATCATTATCGGAATGTTAGCAAAAGAATCACATCATCACATATCATCAGCCATAGGTCGTCTACTGCTGGATATACGCCTCCTCCTGGCAGGCGGGTTGGCGAGCGCAGTTAGGTGTGATTGTTCAAGGAAGACGCTGCTGCCCATCTTCCGGATTACATCCCTTAGCCGACTCTTACGGCAACCACGGGTAGAGAGGGTGGGGTTCAATTCTTACCACGGCACAAAAGATTAGTAAAAAGTAATTTTAGGCAACCATTCGTCTCTTATACCGCATCGTAAATATAATTTTACTTGGTGACAGATCTCCTTAGCAGGAGGTCGTTTTGATACCAGATTCTACCGCCAAGCAGTAGTGTCAACATTACTGTGTTCCATTTTGAAGGTTACTGCAGCTAGTGAAATTACAGGGCTGTTGAGACTAACCATCGAATGTCTCAAAGTAATGAGCGCCGAAGCAGCGATATCCTGGCCTTTGTTTTACTACTCAAAGTTCTGTGTATCGCTGTAATGGTCATGGACGTTATCTCTTACCATTAGGAGAGCATCATCAAGTGCCATCTTCATAAAGAAGTTTGAAGATTCATGATATCTTGCGATCCCATCCTTGATGTCTAACGTCTAACCATTTGCGTCTGGGACGGCCTGGGATTCGCTTCCCCGGGATTCTACATTTGAAAGTCGTAATATATGGATCCTTTTTGCAAGATTAAATAAAGTAAAAAATAATAGTAGGTATAATTTTTGTCCGTCAAACTTCCATATTACGTTCATCAAGGTTTGATATAACGTAGGACATTTCACACAGCGCCATCTAAATTAAGCAAAGCTTGTACGGGAACCAGAAAACGGGCTCCAAACTAAGCAAAGCTTGTACGGGAACCAGAAAACGGGCTCCAAACTAAGCAAAGCTTGTACGGGAACCAGAAAACGGGCTCCAAACTAAGCAAAGCTTGTACGGGAACCAGAAAACGGGCTCCAAACTAAGCAAAGCTTGTACGGGAACCAGAAAACGGGCTCCAAACTAAGCAAAGCTTGTACGGGAACCAGAAAACGGATAGAATTCTAAGTACAGTAGGTACTTATAGTATATGAACAACAATCAGACACAACAAACATTTATCGTCACATAAATATTTATTTTAGTGGTAATCGAAGCACAGCTCTTGTAGCAGATATTCTACCAAATAAGCTAACAGGGCAATCAAAATTCATCCGTTCATTAAGAACTTCTTATCCCTTGGAGTTATTAATATTTGTCTGGATTTCTGGGTACCTATTGAATGACGTGACGGTACCTTTCGGTGTTGTCTGGTCCCGATGCTGAATGCAAACTTAGTGTGGCATTCGATCGATGTGAAATTGTAGCGGTATCCCGTATTGTACACTAAATACCTACCAGCCTAAGTTCGATCGATCTTGAATGTCGTACCTAAGTTAGATCAAGAGCATCATATCATGTCTTATATATCTATACATATATTAAAAGGAAAATTTCAACTATATAACTAACTTAAAGTTCTAAAACTTGAAGCTATGTCGTGAGAATTGGGTCTTTGAAGTTCATAACATATTCTACACTAAAGTTATATGTATATCAGTATATAGGTACTACCAGCGGCCCCGCGGTGTTAGTCGCGGTTCCCACGTGAACACTACTTTTTTATAGCTTGGTGTTTGACCACAGCTCACCTGATGTGACGGTGTGGTCGAAGATGGTAAACACCGGATACCGGAACACCGTTTGATGCTTGGCGACAGATCTTCAAAGAGGGTGGTAGCTAGCCAGCCGAGTACTAAAACTACCACTACCCTACCACCATGCAACACTGTTTAGGGGATAAAATGTAATTTTAATGAATATCCATGAACCTATTTTTTTTTTAATACATAAATATTTCACATATTTAGCTCTATGTATTTTTAATCGTCAAAATTTTTAGAACTTAATACCTAGTGTTACAACATCTCCTGTCTGTTCTTTATTTATTTATTTCATAATACACAAAACAGAATGTAATAATATTAATTTCGATTCAATTCACATTATTATTTCAATTCTGCATCACATTCCAGAACTATGTACGTCTAAATGTTTTTTTTTTTTAATTACTTTTCTTAATCAGTAGCGTGTTTTCCCATTCTCGGTTGTCTGAAAGAGATCGATTTTAGCGATAAGGCCGCAACTTGTTGCTCATAAGATTATTTTGTTTTCTGTACATTTTTTCTATTTCTTGCGAGCACAATAAAGAGTTTCTATCTATCTTATTGATTAATAAAGATTGTCTGTATGGTTTTACTTTATCATTTACATTTTATATAACAGGTTCTTTAGTATAATAGTCTTTATGAATAAGAGGTTTAGTAGCTCGTTTATTGCGACGTGTTCATCATGCCGGGGACAAAATAGTCTTTTCCACGAGAACGCAATTAAAGTAGAATATTGGTGTCTTTGTTTCATTTTTGCGAGTGGAAAGACTTGTCATGAATGAAGATGAAGGGAACGCAATCATCGTATTTTCTAAAGAACGTAGAAGCTTTTCATGAGAAATGGTCTTCTAGACCAGTTCTATACGCATTCACATTGATATTATAAAGGCGATAGTTTGTGAGTGTGTTTGTATGTTTATTTCACGCCCAAACGGCTGGACCAATTTTGATGAAATTTGGTATGAAGGCATCTGTCACCCTGGATTAACACATAGGCTACTTCTTATCTCGAAAAAATGTAGCGAGTAACACCGCGGGTCACAGCTAGTGATACATAAATAAATACTCGTATGTCGACATATGAATGTCAAGCAGTCAGGGTAAAATTTTTATCGCTCAAAGCCACATTCCATTTAACAAACATAATAATGGTTGTTATTCTAGCAGGCTTTAACAACGTCTATAATTAGCTCAGTACTTGAGCTTAATAGGTAACCTAGTAACGCGCATAATATTAAGATAGCATGAATTTACAATGTCATTTGATAGTACCTTATAAGATACTTGTTGTTCATTTACTTGAAGCCAAAATTGCTGCTTAAGTTTGCTGGCATACCTACTGGAGTGTTCCGGCAGCCTCATTTATTAGCCAGTTCCATTCCAGGTTAGGTGTGCTTTGTTACCCGCTATATTTATTCTGGAATAAAATAATCCAAAATGACAGATACCTCCATACCAAATTTCATCAAAATTTGTCCAGCCGTTTAAGCGTAAAGAAGTAATAACATACACACACACACTCACAAAATTTCGCCTTTATAATATAAGTGTGATGTGATTAGTACTCCGTTGACTACGCTCAAGTAGAATTTTGTGCGTGCTAGCGGTGTGTTGCGACAGCCTCACTTATGAGCCAGTTCCATTCCAGGTTAGGTGTGCTTTACCATCTTCGACAGCACCAAAAACAAAAACCACCAAAGGCAGTTTGTAAAACTTACCATTTACGATTTATGGCCCATTTAATGAATCGGTTTTTTATATAGCAGGTAATAATAATAAGAGTTATCGGCTCAGATAGAAAAACCGGTTCATTAAATGGGCCATAAATCGTAAACGGTAAGTTTTACAAAAAAGTTTACAGGAAATAAAAGATGCGAAATTTTATTCTCTACAATAATGGTCTCAATAACTTTTGCCCTAAAGTGCACAGTGTCTGAGATATAGGTAAGCCAAAAACTTTGTTTCAAGATGGCGCTTGAAGCTTCACCTTTTATACACAGTAAGTGACCCTAATTTAAAAAAAAAGGAATCCGAAATTTAATGCGAGGTTGACCAAAAAAAACCGCTATTTTTACTGACATCGACTAATATTCTGATGGTATTGTCTTTGCGTAAAGGCTTGATACATTTCACGAAATCGAAATGCCAACTTAAGAACATTTTACGCGATTCCGTTCTCCGATTCAGCGATACGTGCTTTTACTCTGATTCACGACCTTTTATAAGTTTTATTAGTGTTCGCAAATGTAGTTATAGCAGAACCCATCTTGGCAACACCAAAGTAATTTTTTTTTTGTTTTACTTATGCGGGATTTCTCTCGTTAAATTTTATCGGAAACTCCGACTATAGTTTTGGCCACAAAGTATTACGTTGCATTAGAAAAAAAAAATACTTATCGATTCTAAAATAAATATCATAATATTTTAACACACGATAACATGTGCTTCATCTATAGAAGTTGCATGATTTTAATCATATTTTTTTAACAAAATTCTCTTAATATTATCTAATTTTTTAGTGTTGAAGCGACGTGCAATGATACCAAGATAAGATTGTCTTGACCGGGTATCGAACTTACACTCTACAGCTCAAGAACAAGAGCTACTACGAAATAAGCTATCAAGACATTCAAATTAATAATATCTTATTATTGTTTGATGTACATTAATATAATAAAGGCTATTTCAATTCTATATCAGTCTAGGATGGCACTGCATTGCCCGTTATTACTTTGAAAAATTCGGTAACTATCATTCATCATCATCATCTCAGCTGTTGGACGTCCACTGCTGGACACATGCCTCCCCAATGATTTCCATGAAGACGGGTTGGAAGCGGCTCGCGTCCATGTGCTTTCATTATATGCCTTGTAATCTCTACATAGTATAAAACAAAGTCGCTTCCCGCCGTCTACGCTTAGATTTTTAAACTACGCAACGGATTTTAATGCGGTTTCCATTAATAGACAGAGTAATTCAATAGGAAGGTTTATATGTATAATACATACGCACAGCATTAGTATCTACATTACACTCGTGCGAAGCCGGGGTGGGACACTAGTTCATATACACTATTGATCGGAGGCCAATAGCTCAGTTAATATCTCTGTTCAAATCCAAACGAAGAACCAATTGGTTACACACAATCTTGCCCAGCGTTACAAGTATGAATGAGTTGGATACGTTGGACAAAGCTCACAGCCAACCGATAAATAGTTCCTTTTTTTGGGCAACATTACAGATAATATGGTGGAACTATATAGGATCCGGTTTGCGATCCGTAGATGGTGCTGGGAAAGTCGACAGGTCCTCCGCTGTAGTGCTGTGACATGCAATGCTCTATAAAATTGCCTTTATGGCTTTCTAAATGCATTGATTGTGATAAAAAAGTGCCTTTTTAAAATAAGGTACCTACAACGATTAGTTTGGATCATTTTTGGACTCATTTTACGATTAGACTTAGCTTTCTATTGCTAACTTAAGATCTAGCGCTGTACTCTGAGCTACTTATTGCGATTCCTGTTAGGCATTCAGAAAATAGCTATACGACCATATACCATATGCTAGCGCAATAAGGTTTGCAGAAAAAGCTTTTTCCTAGGCGCCTAACTGATCACACTATTCCACTAATATTATAAATGTGAAAGTTAGGACGAATGGATGTTTGTTACTCAATCACGCCAGAACGGTAAAACGAATCTGGATGAAATTTTGCATGTAGATACTTTAGGCCTGGAATAAAACATAGCATACTTTTCATCGTCATCATCATTCATCACCACGCGGGTAAAATCGCGGGGCGCAGCTAGTAATATTATAAGGGTGAATGTTTGTGAGTGTGTTTTTATGTTTGTTACTTCTTCACGCTCAAACGATTGGACCAATTTTGATTAAATTTGGTATAGAGGTAGCTGATACCCTGGATTAACACATAGGCATATCTTTTTAACCGACTTGAAAAAGGAGGAGGTTCTACATATGTTCGATTGTATGTATTTTTTTATCTCGAAAAAATGTAGTGTTTACGTGGGAACAGCGGGGCGCAACTAGTATCGCAGTAAGAAGCTCAAAGAGAGGCTGGTTCATAATGTTCCATTAGCTAGATGCGGTCAAACCCAAGCCTATGAACCCTTGTAAAATATATATATATATATATTACACACTTTGTAAAACAATAACAATACTCGCACAAAAACATCAGTAAGAAAAAGCGATCGTTTGTAACAACGTTACCTCGATAATTTACCTCCGAAATGTCACCTCTTCCGTCTTCAGTTGACAGGGCAGCACCGCAAAAAGTATCTTTTCATAAAGAAGTGATGTCACTTCGACTATGTTTCGATTCAGTTCATTAACTGATGTAACACGATCGTAAAGTAATAAAAAACTGTTCAACAATTGGCAATTTATCGAGTCACATGGGTTCCGGACAATACACTCTTGGAAAATCATTGGGCTGACTTCAGTCAGTATTACGCTTCAATAAATATGGCAGAGAAATGCCGATCATAGCTGATCGGCATTTCCCTGAGGGATCTTATCTGGAACGAAGTAATTCGCTAGAAAACTAAAGTCATATAGCTCAGCGTACTAGCAAGCTGAAGTGGCAATGGGTTGGACATTATATCTGTTGCAGAACCGATAACCGCTGGGGTAGACGTTCTAGAGTGGAACCCGCGAATTGGCAAAGTAGCGACGCCCCGAGACTCGATGGAGTGACGATGTACGTAGAACAGCAATAAATAATAAAATAAATATCGTAGGACATTTGCACGCAACGCCACCTGACCCCGAACTAAGCAAAGCTTTGTACTATAGAGGTCAGATAACTGATAGAATACTTAAATACTTTTGTGTAAATATAAACTTATATACATACAGAACACCCAGGCACAAGAAACATTTGTATATACCACACAATGTTTGTCTTGGGTGGGAATCGAACCCACGCCCCACAGCTCTTAAAGCAGATATACTACCAATGAGTTAATAGGGCTGTCGAATAATGGTCTTACAGCACACGAAAAGGGAAAATTCCGAAAAATTAAAAAAGTTGAAAATGATGTAGGTAAATGTTGGTACTTACAATTTTTTTGCGAAAATCTAAATTTGCCCATATATTTTTATCGTGTTGACTCAGGAACTTGGTTTTTATACAACGAATAGGGACTATAGACCTCAGTATCTGGTATAAATTTCCGTTTCTGAGAAAATCGGTGGTGATAGACGGACAAGAGAGTGATCTTATAAGGGTTCCTTTTTTACATTTTGAGGTACGGAACCCTAAAAGTACCCTATCATCATGCGAATGTATGTTTTGACTCGGGAGTTTATAGCCAATAGGCCTGTGTGTACTCGTACACATGTTCACGTATCGGCTATAAATCTATATAAAAAAAAGTTGTTCGCTCTTTACCATAAAAAATAAAGAACTAAGTAAATTACATTATACGGAAATATGATCGTAACTTATGATCATAAGATGATAAATCTATCGCCGCGACATTTTTAAGTACATAAATTCCATAGCGAAGTTCTTCATCTCGTCGAATATTTTCGTAAAAGCTGTATAAAAAGACTGTGAAAAGCCCGAACACTTTATTCCCCCTTTGACATTAACCCCCGAAGACGCGGTCTTTGTAAAATTACGGAGAATTTGTAGCCAAACGGAGCGAAGAAATTTGGAATCGAATAAGTAAAAAAAATGTCGAAAAAGAATAGACGATATTACGAGTATGTGATTGTGAGTAATGTTGTGAAAATTCGTTTTACAATGAAATGGAAATCTATTATTTATAATTTTAATTTAGCTATTTAGTTAATAGACAAGGGAATCGTCATGTAGCGATAAAAAAATCGAATAAAGTTTTTTTGAAGTTATAGTAAGGAGACGAACGAGACTCTCCTTATGTTATTGCAGCGATACATAGAACTTTAAGTTACAAAACGAAACGTCCACGGCGTCGCTGCTTTGGCGCTCCTTACTTTGAGACTTTTGATGGTTAATCTCAAAAGTCCTGTGATTTAACTAGCTGCAGTATTTTTCAAACCGGACCATACTAATGTTTACACACTACTGCTTAGCGGCAGAATATTTGGTACCGCGATAGTAACCTAGACGACCTGGTTGATCATCATCATCAGCCGTATGACGTCCACTGCTGGACATAGGCCTCTCCCATTGATTTCCACAAAGACCGGTTGGAAGCGGCTCGCATCCAGCGCGTTCCTGCGGTCTTTATTAGGTCGTCTGTCCACTTTGTCGGTGGACGTCCTACGCTGCGCTTGCCGGTCCGTGGTCTCCACTCCAGAACTTTGCAGCCCCATCGGCCATCGGTTCTGCGTGCCATGTGCCCTGCCCACTGCCACTTCAACTTGCTAATCCGCTGGTTGAAATAAGACATCTCCAAAGAAAACGTACATAGGTGGAGTGATTCTTTCATTGTTTCCTTTTTTTATTTTCACGTCTCTTATTAGTTAACTGCTGAATCAATCTTGCACTTTTGTTCCTGACATACAAATTTCTTTATAAGAAGGAAAAAAGCTTAGTTTTACTTTTAGTTCCATTACTTTTCTTTTGGGTTTCGTAATCAACTTTTAATATATCCAATAATACAATAATATAAAAGTTAAAATAAGAATATAAATATTTGTGTTTGTTGCTTTTTGTGTCTTTTAATTATTATTATTGTCGACAAATTCTAAATTAAATTTGTTTTGACATTTTCTGATACTAAATTGTATATTAATATTTAAGTGATGTATTTATTTCTTTGAAATTGTTTTTTTGTATTTCACTATACTATACACCTATTTATTTGATAAAATTTTACTGACATCAAAAGAGCAAACAGGCAGGCGGTTCGGCTGAGGGTAAGCTCTGCCGGCTATAGAAACTCATAACTTTAGAGAAGTCAATGCGTTACCAATACTATAGAAAAATACTTTGTACATATTGCGTTAGTAAAATTATTGACTTAGAATTGGTAAATTTTATAAGCAGAATCGAAATAACTTCGTAGATACGCAAATAGGCTCTGCTAACAGTTCGAACTTGACCGGTGAATCTGGTGAGTCACTTCTCCACAGATTAAATAATAGTAGCTACTAGGAGTTACCGGTTCCTTGCGAATTGATACAGTAACTATGTAACAGGGTTGCCAGGTTATTCACGGAATTTTCACGACATTGAAAATTGTTTCCCCCAAAATGATAATTAAAATTTTTACACTATAGTAGTAAATTTTTTACACTCACGCAAACAGAAGATTGTTATTACTTTAACGTGTGTGTTTGTCTTTTGAAGTAATGAGACGAACGAGACGCTTTCCTGATGGTAAGAGATAACGCCTGTCCATGATTATTGCAGCGATAGCTAGAACAAAACAAAACAAGGCCTCGCTGCTTTTGCGCTCATTACTTTGAGACATTAGATGGTTAGTCTTAACAGCCCTATAATTTTAATTTTTCTGTGGTATCGTATAGCTCCCAAACTGCTGAACCGTTTATTATAATTTAGTTTCCTTTGTTTGAAAAGTGACATGATTCAAGAAAATTTGTGCAGGCGTTTCATAATTATCAGCTCTTTTCTAGTTGATGTGAGCATCTTCCACAGGTCTTTGGTATTCTGTTGTTGGTGGGTCCTTTTTTATTTTTAATGTTCTTTAATAAATGTGTGATTATCAAAGAAAAAAAGAGTCACGAAAACAAGTTAAAAAAACCCCATTAAATTATGTTTAGTAGATATTTTTTCTCTAAGGTCAAAATTTTTCACCAAATCGCAAGTAAATCTTCGAATCTGGCAACCCTGAGTTAGGTCTCAGACACTGGTTCTATTAGTGAACGCACCTTGTGAGAGGATGTTGGGTTATAACAGACTGCTTCTAGCCACACCTGTCTGAGGGGATTTGAAAGTTTTGTAATGCAGTTTAATAAAAAAAAAAAAATGTACGGTCAGTTTTGCTTTAATTTGGGTTTATATGACATTTAAATTTATAAAAAAAATTGCTGTCCTTGTCTGTAATAAAAAAGATAAGATTTTTAGTAAACCAACTTAAAATCATCAGAATTGGGATTATTGATATCGTTAATAACTCGCGGTGACTTTTTTTGAAAGGTCCCAATATTTTTATGATTTCAAATTTTTCTGCTCTGCTTCATATCCATTATAGCTGTACAACTCAGAACTTTGAGTAACAATATTAAGTCCAAAGCATCACTGTTTTGGCTCTCAATTCGATGATGATTCCATTAGCACTATAATCATGTTTACTTCTGGTAGGATAAGTGATGTGTTGGTACCTACCTGGGTCACCTCACAAGTGACGACAATATCGACTATAAGAAGAACATTATTTTCTTATTCTGTCTCTAGGCCTTCTTCTTTTTTATTTAATATTTACGCTCCACATACATGGGGTCCGTGACCTTTGTCAACTTTTTGATCATTTCAGCCGTAGGACCTTAACTGACACAGGCCTCCCCCATTGACTTCTATAAAGACCGCTTGGAAGCGGCTCGCATCCAGCGCCTTCCTGCAGTCTTTATTAGGTTGTCAACTTTTTAATTACAATATTTTTTACTTTATATAGAGAGTTTACTTGGTGGTAGATTTCCTTCGCAGGAGGTCGTCTAAGTAGTTACCACCGCAGAACCAGATATTCTGCCGCCAAGCTATAATGTGTGTAAACATTACTGTGTTCCGGTTTAAAGGGTACTGCAGCTAGCGAAATTACTGGGCTGCTGAGACTAACCATCAAAAGTCTCAAAGTAATGAGCGCCAAAGCAACGATGCCCTGTATTTTGTTTTTCTACTCAAAGTTCTGTGTATCGCTGTAACGGTCGTGGACAGGCATTATCTATTACCATCACGAGAGCGTCTCGTTCGTCTCATTACTTTTTACATTACAAAAAAGGGAAGTTAGTTCAATTAATCACCGTGATGTTTGTTACCCTATATAAACAGTTTTTTTTATAGCGATTATAGTTCAGTAGTTAGCGCGGTTCAGATTACACGACGAAGATCGTGTGTTCAATGATCTTGAAAAATATAGCATGGTGGTGGGGTACTTTCTAATACTCGGCTGGCTAGTTGAAAATCTACCGTCAAGCACCTAAAAGTGTTTTCCAGCAGCCTCGGCTTGGACTGAAATTCCATAAACCCCACAATAAAGGTAATAAATAAATAAATAAAATAAAATAAATAAGATTTTCGAATAAGAAATTCGGTTAGTAACTTAGTTAATAACATAGCTGTATTTATATTTCTTTGCTGAAACAAATCATTATTATTATTAAACATTCCAGGCTAGGTGTGCTCACTGTCATAAAATGAACTGTGGTCAAACGCCTAGTCAGTCACAAGTTTATAATACCATACGAACAAGTGTCTAACACTACTCAGTGCCCGCTACCGATACATCGGTGACCGGTGAATCACGTGCGGTCAAGTTCGCATACGTGCCGAGAATTGGTACGAGTACTTCGATCAATTAGATTGTGCCCCTGGCTTGAATGCGAGAACTGGTTTGTGGTAACTAGTGCACTGATTTGTTATAACTAACACCATATATTCTATAAAAAGAAAAATAAATGCTTTCAATGGACACCATACATACCTTACGGTACCTTTGTTCAAGGGTTTAGTTTCTTTACTTTATCAGAAATGCAAGGAAAAGCATGCCAAGGCGTAGGTGATTTGCGATATCTTGGGATTCCTTGTTTGGGATATTGTGGGTGTTATAGGTGCTTATTGGCCGCTCTGCGCTTTTATATGCTTTCTATATTCCTTTTAGCACTGTCCTATTTGAGTTTCTTCGAAATGATCTCAAAATTATTATGAATACTTAGTTGATATTTTCTCTCAGGAAGAATGAAAGACATAGTTCAACTTATCGCAATTGCATGTTATCTAGCTGTATACAATCCATTTCATCATTTGCAGCTTCTGATGTCTCATTACGATTTTTGATTTTAATTCCATCTTATGGTTGCCTGGAAGAGATCGTTGTTAGCAATAAACTATGTGGTAGCTTTCGAGTTTCTTGTTTTAAATATTTTTATTTTACTACGGTAACTGACGTGGTTTTGACTCATTTTTGTTTTGCTTATGCTTGATTACACACGTTGTATGATGTTAGATACTCCGACTATAGGTTTTGGCCACACCCTGTGGCCTACTTCAAGGAGTCAAAGCAGAGTACACGCAAAACAAAATAATGTACCTAATTAATGATTTGTACAAAATATCTTTGATTTTTCTGTTTTTAATTTAGTTCTAATGTACACAATAAAGAATATATATAAAAGTCCACGATGAACTCCTTAACTACTGATCCGATTTTAATCAAATCTTGCACACTGTGTGCAGTTTGATCCAACTTGAGAGATATTTGAGAGAGTTTACATCTCAATTTATAATAATATTTTTTTATTGCAAATTATTTGTTTATTATACAACAAAGAGGTGTAATTATCTGTGATATATAGCGGTGTAAGGTAATTTATTAACTGGATTGAGTAAGTATTCAATAGATGGCGCTACGTTAAAAGTCCAAACGTTTCATATGCGCTACAATTTATTTCACGTTACACGCGTGTGTTCAACTCTCCGACGCCAATCGTATTCAGGTTTTATTTGTGATAAACCCTTTCTACCTAAGTGTCGATTATGATGACGATTTTTTTAAATTCAGTTTCATCATCAAAATATTGTGTGGTAGAATAAACGTCAACGAAAAGTCGCGAATAAAACCTTTTATTTCCAATCACGAATTCAAAGATAAGTCCCACAAGATACACAAGTTTGAGTGAATATGCGGCGACGGTAAAGCGTAAGTATTGCATTACATAAGTTGCAACGCATTCACTTGAGTAATATTCGAGGTGTCATGCACTAGAAACTTATTGAGATAAGGTGAATTATTGTGGAATAAATACTTCATCATCATAATTAGCATACAATGCCATTTGCGTCCAATACAATAACTTCACGGCCAGACAAATTCAACCACAACATCATCCAATTATGTGGTGGATATTCCTTTTTCACATTTATTATAATATTTGCACAGTGAGATTGTGGAGCTATGTCGGCGTCTGCGTTCACTGTAAGGTACAATTCGAGTGTATTCACATCTAGAGCAAATGGATTTCTTAAGCGTGCTCCATCTTAGACCGCAAACGCGTATCTATGTAGAATAATAAACACTGTTAAAACAGCCACCTTATAGAGCTTTCGGGATTTAAAAAAAATGAAAAATTCCTGAAACGAACAAGTCACTCATCTGATGGTAAGTGATACCGTCTATCTATGACCATTGCAGCAATACACAACTTTCAGTTCGATGGTTAGTCTCGACAGCCCTGTAATTTTTTTTTTTTTTTGGCTGACGTTCTTGGTGTTTGACCACAACTCACCTGATGTTAAGTGACGGTGTGGTCGAAGATGGTAAAGCACACCTAGCCTGGAATGGCACTGGCTCTCAAATGAGGCTCCCGGAAAACACCGTTAGATACTTGGCGGCAGATTTTCAACTTGAGGGTGGTAGCTAGGCAGCCGAGTACTAGAAAGTACCCTACCACCATGCTATGGTTTCCTCACGATGTTTTCCTTCACCGGCAGCTCAAGCTCATTCTTGGGATTTGAATCCACGCCTTTCGGCATGCGAATCGACCGCGCTAACCATTGAGCTATCATCGCTACTAAGTTTCACTTGCTGCAGTAACCTTCAAACCGGAATACAGTAATACACACTACTGCGGTGGTACCTACCTAGACGACCTCCTGTTAATAAGAGCTACCACCAAGTAATGTTTGCGGACGCGCATATTGACGGCATCGCACTTCATTGCAGTATTCGTGCGTCCGTAAACGAGTTGTGACGCCATATGACACGCAGTCTCTCGAGCTAGCTACCTTTAGCTGTTCACATCGAGGAATGATTTGCGGTGTCCTATAACGCAGCATTGGAACAAGGCTGCATGTTGAACATTCTAGATCCAAACCTAAACTTAGACTGCGATAAAATAGAAATAGTATTTGTTTTTTGTATGTTTATTATTCTTTTTTTTATCGACTGGTTTAATATTAGACTGTGGACTGGTTTTGAAATAAATTAGGTATATCAAACTTTGTTGGCCATTGCTTTAAATATAGCTATTTCCTAGACACGACCTTTGGCTTTTCTTAGATGTAATGAGACGAAAGAAACAGTCTCCTGATGGTAAAAGGTAACGCCTGTCCATGACCATTGCAGCGATACCCTGAACTTTAAGTAAAAAAAACAATGCTTTGGGCATTGATGCTTCGGCGCTCATTAAATAAATATCTTAGGACATTTCACACAGCGCCATCTAGCCCCAAACTAAGCAAAGCTTGTACAATGGGAACCAGATAACTAATAGAATACTTTTATACTTTTTTAATACATACATAACACCCAGACACAGAACAAACATTTATGCTCGTCACGTAAATGTTTGTACTGAATTGGAATCGAACCCATGCCCCACAGCTCTTAAACCAGACTACGAAATAAGCTAACATGGCATTGCTTTGAGACTTTCAATAGTCAGTCTCAATAGCCTTCTAATTTCATTAGCTGCAGTAGTACCTTTCAAACCGGAACACAATAATGTGATGACCTTATCCCGCCCTCTCCGTACCACCACAGGACAAGCAGAAGGACGGCACACTATCATCCGTTCTCCGTGGGCGTTCCCAGTATTCGTACACAGCGATTCCGATTTCTTGATACGTACAGCCAGCTGGAACTCATTGCCAGCTGATCTGTTTCCTTTAAACTATAATTTGGACGTTTTAAGGCTAGATTGAATAGATTTCCTCTAGATCGGCGTGCTCTATCCTCGGCCTCAACGTCGGTTTCCATCAGGCGAGTTGGTGGCCAAAAGCAGATCTATTCAATATTTAAAAAAAATAATAAAAAATCGATCCAGCTGTTTGAACGTGAAGAAGTTGAAGAACACAAACTTTTGCCATCATAATATTGAGTGTGATTAGTAAGAAATTTAATTTTAATGCACAAATAAGAATAACTTATAACTAAAGCAATTTTGATCAAACTCCAACAAAGAGTAATGTCAACGTTTTCATAATCAGATTTTAATTAAAACTTTCTTGTAATTTAACGGGTATCTCAGTTTTGTTCCGCGTAAATCACGGGCTGTTCATTTATTAGGGGAACGTGATCTCTAAATTTGTTATATTAAATGTTGTAGAACGTTTCACAGAGGATGTTCTAAGTGAACTATAATAAGTACATACTGTCTGTCGCAGAACCGATAACCGCTGGGGTAGATGTGTTCTAGAGTCTCCACTCTCTTTCAGCGAATTGGCAAACGTAGCGTAGGACGCCCTGAGACACGAGACGATACTCGTATGATAGCTAGTGGATGGAAGCGAAAAGCCGAAGATCGGGCTGAGGGCGGGTCTTGGGAGAGGCCTATGTCCAACAGTGGACTTGGATGTTGAAATGGTAACATTATTATGATCAATCATAATATCAATCCGCGGTGGTGCCGGCGTTAAAATAGTACCCCACCCTCTCTACCCGTGGTTGCAGTAAGAGTCGGCTAAGGGATGTAATCCGGAAGATGGGCAGCAGCGTCTTCCTTGAACAATCACACTTAACTGCGCTCACCAACCCGCCTGCCAAACGTGGCGAGTATTGGCAAAACACCCCCAGGAGGAGGCCTATGTCCAGCAGCGGATGCCCTATGGCTGATGATGATGATGATGATCAATGTAAACCCTATTTTTAGTAAATGCATTTCATTTCATTTCATAAATAACTAAATATCGTTGGATATTATACATATGTAGGAATTCGACACACAGCGTCATCTGACCCCAAACTAAGCAAAACTTGTACTATGGAAGTCAGATAACTGATAGAATACTTAATTATATTTTCTTTGCAATGACATACTTATAATATAGCACGTACAGTACACCCAGACACAGAACAAGCATCAGTTTATACTACAAAATGTTTATGTATATAGAATAGTATATAAGTAAGTAGGTAAGTCTGTTATCTGTTTTCCACAGTCCCAAGACACGCCATTTTCGGCTTTTCGCTTCCTTCCACCGCCAGCTTATCATCAATCCATCAAGTCTCAGGACGTCAACACATAATACAGCTTGCAAATTCATTTGCCATGAAAAGAATAAAAATGTTATTACTGTAATTAAAATAAATAGGTACTTTTTTCAACAAAAAGTTAAATGAAACTTCTCGAAACTCTTTATTAAATTACCAACAGTTATTATGTAATATTTTATTAATCTCTGGCCGTAGAGACAGGTCACGGCCTTCAAAGCTCAAAGGTGACGTAACCGAGAGAATTTGGCATAAAACACGACACTGGGTCGCTGACATAAGCTTCAAGTCTACTTATGGAGTTGTATGACGCACGGAACACTCGATCAAAGATTTCTTTTAGTTACCTTTGATAACACGAACGGTGTCGTGCTAGGAAAAGATTTTCCGTAACCAATGCAACGACGCTCAGAACTATTAACAAAGTTCATACATCGTTAATTCGTAAATCTCATTGTGAGAATGGTAAGTATACCACGCTGCCCAAATGCAATTGGTTGACATCACACATCTTGGATAACTTTTTTTTAAGAACTCTCGGTCATATTGATTACATCGCGATGTTTTTTCTTCATTCATTCATTTAATGTTTCATGTTCATTCATGTCATTCGAACCCAGGACCTCCAGACTGGCAGCCAAACGGTCTCCTAACTAGCCTACCGAAACTTCGCTCATTAAGTTAACGATAGGGAAATCGTATTTTTCGTGATAAAATTTGGGATAACGTTTTACCGTATTACGTATTACATTAAGGGAATTATCAAACTTTATCTCCATAAAAAGAAATAAAGTTTGATATTATATAAATACGTATTTATATTAATAGTAACTCGGGATAACTTTTTACCCGACTGCGGCAAAGCAAAAAAAGGAGTGTTATAGTCTATCTTCGTAACTACTAATCGGCTAAATCAAATTTTATGATCGATCGTTAAATATGTCTTTATTGCGTGAGTGTTACGGGGTATAAGGAAATTATAAAAAAAATGCGGAAAATTTTGGCGCCATAATGGGTTTTTAAAATAATCGTTTTTTTTTTTTAAACTTTGGTCTTGTTTCTAGAATTTTGTCCAATACCCTATATACAATACTAGCCTGCGGTTTCGCCCGTGTTTTTTCGAGACTAATAGTTTAGTTAATCTAGAGTACAAGCTTTACTTTATCTATATTTCAAATTACGTCCAAAGTATGAACATACAACAAACTTTCACGTTTAAAATATTAGTGTGATCCATGTGATTGTACATCTACCAACTGTTTACAAAATTACTGTGTTTCGGTTTTAAAGGTACTGCAGTTAGCGACATTACAAGGCTGTTTAGATTAACCATCGAAAGTCTCAAAGTAATGAGCGCCAAAGCAGCGATGCACTGAACTTCGTTTTACTACTGAAATTTCTGTGTATAGCTGCCATGGTCATGGAAAAGCGTTATCTCTTACCACCAGGAGAGCGTATTGTTTGTCTCATTACTTAAAGAAAAAAAAAAAAGATACGTTCGGTATTGTAAATCAAATTCATTCATCCGTAGAACTAAAAGTATCTATAAATGCGGCAGTAAAACGTCCCATCATTGAATCGCACCAATTCCTTTCAGACAAATGGAAGATCATATTTTGATCCCAACCTTTATCCAATGGCAGTTTATCGCGTAACAAGAAAATGTCAGTAATATGTCACTCACTACAACGTACACTGTTTATTTCAATCCTTATTGAATACCACGATTAAGTACCTCACACGTATTACAATTATAGCGAAAAAAATCTATTTACATCATTCTATCTTTGTTATATCCTTGATTAATAAAAGTCAATGTTGCTATAGTATTTTTCAAAACAAGCATAATTAGGTTTTTTTTTTTAAATGACTGACAGGCTTGGTTTTTGACCTCAACTCACCTGATGTTAAGTGACGTTGTGGTCGAAGATGGTAAAGCACACCTAGCCTGGAATAGAACTGGCTCTCAAGTGATGCTGCCGGAACACACCGTTAGATGTTTGGCGGCAGATTTTCAATTTGAGGGTGTAGCTAGCCAGTCGAGTGCTAGAAAGTACCCTACCACCACGCTATGGTTTCCTCACGATGTTTTCCTTCACCGGCAGCTCAAGCTCATTGTTGGGGTTTGAACCCACGCCCTTCGGTATGCGAACTGACCGCGCTAACCACTGAGCTATCATCGCTACAAACAAAATGAATGACAAGTCATACATATAAAAAAAATATAGCCAGTGTCACTTGAGATTATGTAAGGATTCTATTGATACCCCATACATCAATATCAGTAAAGGCATTTAAAAGTTATATTGAAATAAAGAAACTCACATACATACATGAACTCTGAAAACAATACACTTTCTTTTTTTGGGCTGTCGCGTAATTAGTTTGTTTGATGTTATTCTGCCTGTTGTTAACTACATATACTGTCTACGATGAAATACACTACCTTAAAAGGAACCTATTTAAAAATAAATATCGAGGTATATTTCATACAGGACCATCTAGTGCCTACCGTGGTGGTAAATCTCCTTAGCAGGGGGTCGTTTAGGTAGGTACCACTGCAGTAGCGTAGCGATGATAGCTCAGTGGTTAGCGCGGTCGGTTCGCATGCCAAAGGGCATGGGTTCAAACCCCAACAATGAACTTGAGCTGCCGGTGAAGGAATACATCGTGAGGAAACCATAGCGTGGTGGTAGGGTATTTTCTAGTACTCGGCTGGCTAGCTACCACCCTCAAGTAAAAAATCTGCCGCCAAGCATCTAAAGGTGTGTTCCGGCAGCCTCACTTGAGAGCCAGTACCATTCCAGGCTAGGTGTGCTTTACCATCTTCGACCACACCGTCACTTAACATCAGGTGAGCTGTGGTCAAACACCTAGCCTGTCAAATATAGAAAAAAAAAATGTAACATATATTCTGCCGCCAAGCAAAACATTAGTAATAAGAAAACATTATTATATTGCGGTAACATATAACATATTTAAGTATAACCGACAAGTTAATGCAAAGACTTTGGTACACGTGGTAAGACACGTGTCTTGCATACAAATATACTCGTATACCCAGTTAGCACTAATAATAAACTACTTATTCTGTACCAGGAAGTTGTAAAACGTTTAAGTCTGAACATTATGGTCGTTACTGACTTTGTTGTAAGAGTTCCTTAAATCGCTTTAACAATAAATTCGTATATATTTTTGTACCATTTTGTGTTAAAAGGAAAACTAAACCGTTTGTTTTTATGGTGCTTTTGCAAGAGCATGGAAATTCTTAAAACACAACGAAACACGCTCCTTATACTCCTGTCCGTGAACATTCAGTGGTTAGCCCGGTTGGTTCAAACGCCGACAATGAGCTTGAGCTGCCGGTCAAGGAAAACATCGTACGTTGGTAGAGTATTTATTACTCGGCTGGTTAGCTGCCACCCTTAAGTTCAAGATTTGCCACCAAGAACCTAACGGTGTGTTCCGGTAGCCTCACTTGAGAGCCAGTTCTATTCCAAGTACACCGTCACTTAATTGTGGTAAAACGGTTTGCCAAAAACATGGAGTAACAAAACAAAGTCATAGGCATCGCTGCATTAACGTTCATTACTTTCAAACTGTCGATGGATAGTTGCAATAGCTCTATAATATGATAAATGACAGCCCTGTTGGCTCATTAGTACTGTCTGCTTCTAGAGCTGTGGGGCTTGGGTTCGATTCCCACCCAGGACAAACAGTTTGTGGTATAAACAAATGTTTATTCTATGTCTGGGTGTTATGTATTATCAAAAAATAAGATAATTAAGTGTTCTATCAGTTATCTGACTGCCATCGTACAAGCTTTGCTTAGTTTGGGGTCTGTTGTCGCTGTATGTAATAGCCTACGATATCTATAGTAATAATAATAGTAACAACTCAAACCTGGACGCAGTAATTTTTTCTGCCTATTGAAGGGCGGCAGAATATCAGATATTGCGATGATACTTATTTATACGACCTTCTGATATGGAAATTTACCACCTACGATATAGATAAGGCAGAATTAGAATAGTTGTAAATTAAGATTATGAACATCACCGAACTACCTATGTATATAAGTATACATTTTATACCATTGTCAGTCAATTGTCTATGTATCGTAAACCCTCTGCGCAGACACTCAAATCTTAACGTAATTGTAACAACTAACCGTAACACTTAACAGTTTACAACCCGCATCAGATCGCACTGTCGGGAATGTCAAAACATTGCTACGGCAGTACTCCATCTTGAACTTGAGAATTGCTAACAATTTTTATGGTTGATAAAATCTATATACATTTTCGTTTTATTTATGCGGGATTACTCACGTTTTATTTTATCGGAAACTCCGACTATAGTTTCGGCCACATCCGGTGGCCTTCATCATGGAGACAACGCGCGTGTGGCCTCGTCTTGCTTCGCACTGCGGGCTCCGCGCGCCTCGCACGTGAAGATAGCGGTTGATGCGGTTGATAATCTAGGTGTTTGACCACAGCTCACCTGATGTTAAGTGACGGTGTGGTCGAAGATGGTAAAGCACACCTAGCCTGCAATGGAACTGGCTCTCAAGTGAGGTTGCCGGAACACACTGTTAGATGCTTGGCGGCAGATTTTCAACTTGAAGGTGGTAGCTAGCCAGCCGATTACTAGAAAGTACTCTACCACAATGCTATGGTTTCCTCATGATGTTTCCCTTCATCGACAATTCAAGCTCATTCCGATTCCATTCCGGTTGAAGGGTACTGCAGCTGGGGAAATTATAGGACTGTTGGGACTAACCATATAACTTGTTTTGTTTGTGTATCGCTGCAATGATCAGGGAGAGGCGTTATCTCTTACCATCAAGAGGGCGTCTTGTTCACCTCATTACTTTTATATTAAAAAAAAAAACCAGTATCAAGCTCGAATGCGATAAAAATCGAGAAATAAATATGTAACTTATACCGAAAAACGTCTTGGCTTTAAAAATTAGTCAAGTAGGCCTGCTAACCGCATAATAGTTGGGTCATGTTGCAATATGAACGCATGTAGAAATTGATCTATATTAAGTTGTGCCGCTGTCTCCAAGCGCGAACGCTATAAAACTGGGTTTACAGCCACCGCATAGTCCGCCGGGCATCCTGCCAGCACGCAGATCCGAAGCTGTCTCGAGAGCTCCCAATGTCATGATCTTCGGTGACGACACCACGGGAAGTATTTCGGTACCACCCGAGCGTTGTTTTGCCAAGTTGACTAATTAAGACAGGTTTTGAAGGTGTGGCCTATTGTGAAATTTTAATCGTCACATTAAACCGTACTATTCAAATTATAGTTTTTTTTTAGACGTCTGATCTTTGGGTGCGACACCACCAATATGAATATGAGGACATTTCACACAGCGCCATCTAGCCCCAAACTAAGTAAAGCTCCTACCATGGGAACCAACTAATAGAATACTTTTATTATATATTTGTAAATACATATAATACATACAGAACACGCAGACACAGTACAAACATATTTGTTCGTCACACAAATAATAGTCCTAAGCGTGAATGGAAGCTTTCACCCCTTCAGCTAACAAAACAGAACTGTCAGACAGTCAAACATTTCGTTTCAATTAATAATAAGATGGCGATCAAATGCAAGCATACTCATTAAAAAAAAAATGCAATCTCGTTCCAGCGATGTGGTGTACAATCTCAAGGTTCGCTAGCTTGAACTGTGACCACTAATTTCTGAAACTTCTCCAGTTAGAAAGAGTATCGCAAAGCAAATTATGCTAACGCTCGCTTCGTTTGTTTAGGACCGATTGCTTATTGCTGACGGCCCTGGTAGGTCATTTGGTAGAATATCTGCTTCTAGAGCTGTAGGCTCAATTCCCACTAGAAGAAACATTTATGCAACGACAAATGTCTGTTCTGTATCTAAGTATGTATTTAATGTATGTTTAACAAATGAGTATGTATTTACAAATAAAGTATATAATAATTCTATCAGTTATCTGTCTACCTTTTTGTAGCGACGACAGCTCAATGCTTAGCGCGGTCGGTTCGCATGCCAAAGGGCGTGGGTTCAAACCCCAACAATGAGCTTGAGCTGCCGGTGAAGGAAAACGTAGTGAGGAAACCATAGCATGGTGGTAGGGTACTTTTTAGTACTCGGCTGGCTAGCTACCATCCTCAAGTGGAAAATCTGCCGCCAAGCATCTAACGGTGTGTTCCGGCAGCCTCACTTGAAAGCCAGTACCATTCCAGGCTAGGTGTGCTTTACCATCTTCGACCACACCGTCACTTAACAGCAGGTGAGCTGTGATCCAACACCTAGGCTGTCAACAAAAAAAAAGATTTAAAAAAAACTGTATAAGTTTTCTATCAGTTATCTAGTTCCCATAGCTTTGCTTAGTTTAAGGAAGTGAGTATTAAAAAAAAATACAAATGCTTATTATTTTTTTTGTAACATGTTTTTTATACTTCTGTTAACGATTTTTCGGAATTATCACTGGCACATATCTAGCCGTTACTAAACGTTATTAAAAAACTCTAGATATTTTTATGTCTACATAAAAAGAAAGTTTTTATTTAATAAAAATAAAAGAAGTTTTTATTTTTATTTTTGCTCTGCCGCTCTCGCTGTGCCGATAAAGATATGACATTCTGTTTAAAATCCAGACAGTGTAGACAGTAGCTGTGGTTTCATATATATTAATATATATTTCAAGTCGTCTCCATAATAATTTATCATGACGGTTCTAGATTATAATTATGGAAATAAATTTTCCTTTCACTTCAGCTTTAGAAGCACTGAGAAGATCAAAGACGAAATTATGATAGACAGAATGCTTTAATTATTTATAGGCTTTAACGTGAAAAGCCTGTCATAAAATAAATGTTATATCTCTGTTATAATTTATTTAAAGTTTTTCTATAGTTTCAGCAGCCAAGTTGAGAGATCGTCTGGCTTCCAGTCTTGAGGTTCTTGGTTCTAATCCCACAGCACGCACCTCTGTCTTTTCTAGGTTATATTGTGTATTGCCGATAATTTCAAACGGTGAAGGAAAACAGTGAGTAAAACCTACATATCTGAGAGCAGGTACTTAAAAAAAAAAGTTTTCGAAAATGTGTGAAGTCTGCCACCCACATTTGGCCAGTGTGGTGAACTATGGCCTTACCCTTCTGACAATGCATTAGTTGCCGGTGGTTAGGCCGTTTCGAGAATTGCCTTTTGGATCTGACCCGTGACTAAACCGCCTAAAGCTGCTTAACGTGTTGATCGAGACTCGTCGCTTTAAGGCCGTTCACCGTGACGTCTATCTGGACAATGATCGTTGAGTCAACATCCCCCATAGCGGTTATCACGTGTATAACATAAAAAAGTATGCTAAAAGTTGCATGAATTAATGACAAACCAAAAAACGCACTTGCATTTATGACTTGCCGAGCGAAGTAAAGTTTTCCAATTCCTAATAAACCATAATAATTGGAATTTGCATGTTTTGTTTTATGTATTTTTTTAACAACAAACATTGAAACGTTGTTCCAAAGAAATTTTGTCGACAAGTAGTACGCGTAAATTCACTTTATAAGTTTTAATATAATCGGTCAACACATTGTGAAGAAATAAAAGACGCGAAGCCACAGTTTGGGGCAAACAACTAGTTAGTAATAAGTATGGTCTCTGACAATAGACAGGTTAGTCACCTGGGGTGGAGCGCACGTCCTGAGCTTCCGTGGTGACGTCACCTCTCGTACTAGCTCGTTAGTAATCTGCGACACGGCGCGTGCGCAACAAATGCAAACTTCTTTGACATTCAAATTGAAGTGTGATTGAATGATGAAAGAGGTCGGTTATTATGGTTCTGATTATTATTTAAAAAAAAAACTTATGATAGGTTTGTTTGTTATGAATCGGACCTGTTTTTAAAGACTCTTCGCGCGAGACTCTTCTCTTTGTGAGAAGGGTGATACTACTATATCAAAATGCGTTTGTGTCATTTTAAGTTTTTTAAAAGTAAGTAGCGCTAAGTTGTTTGTAGTGATGATAGCTCAGTAGTTAGCGAGGTCGGTTCGCATGCCGAAGGGCGTGGGTTCAAACCCCAACATTGAGCTTGAGGTGCCGGTGAAGGAAAACATCGTAAGGAAACCATATCGTGGTGCTAGGGTACTCTCTAGTACGCGACTGGCTAGCTACCACCCTCAAATTGAAAATCTACCGCTAAGCACTAACGCTGTGTTCAGACAGTTGACAGTAAGTTCCATTCCAAGCTAGGTGTGCTTTACCATCTTCGACCACACCGTCACTTACATCAGCTAAGATGTGGTCAAACACATAGCTTGTCAAAAAAAAATTGTAATAATATAACTTGTAAAAAATAATTAAATTTGATACTACCTACTATTTGCCAACAATTTGCCTACTACTTCCTTTTTTTTTTTACAAAATTACCATTTTTGTGTATACATAGGTTGATTATTATGTTGATAAAAATAACCGGAACTTTGATACATATTATTATTAGTTATTCTCGTCAGATGAAGGCTGTGGTGTAGGAGAAAATAATTTTCAATATTCCCATGGCCCTTGTGGAATTTATTCAGAAATCAGTCAACAAATACACTGAAGTTTTCTCATTACGAAGTATCCAACTTTTTCCCATCCCTAGTGAACTCGTTAGAAAAGCAATCGGCTAGAAATAACAAAAGAATGGTAGCTTGATTGAAGCACTGTCTCTCGTGTTTCAATTTTAGCGCGGTGTAAACTATTTTTAGGACATGAATCGGGAATTCTATTTAGTGCAAAATTTCCTCTATGATTGCCGCTAGTTGATATACTGGTAAACATTGTAGTTGTTCATCACCATCGTATCGTATCATTGCTGACGGATGGCAATGCTAATATTTTGACCAAAGTAGATGCCAGCATTCTGGTCAACTGAAGCAACCTCAAAACGTTTTTTACATAAAAAACAAAATAAAAAAACAAATAGGATTTAGTTGCACATCTGTAAATATATTTGATTTGTCAAATCCCATGTAATACAGCGGATACCGGCCTACCAGGTTGAGTTAGTTAAATCTGGCTAAAGGTCGGTTGCCCTCAGATATCCTTGTAATACCCCTTGATCCTGCCCAAATTAGACTACAAGATGACCCCAATTAGCTAGGCCAGTGAACTGAAGTGATCGTAGAAGTGTGTGATTGCCGTATACGTCACAAATTTTCCTTGATTATCGACTAAAATGCCAAGAGCAAAATACCACTAAAAAGAAAGAGTGACGTGGGCGAGTGTGTGCTCCTACTTACACCTATTTTTAACGTTTTGAACCAGTAGTTCAATTCAGTCTGGTTACAGGTTCTAAGTCTTTGAGCTAGTACAAAGTTCAGATAAAATCGAAAAGACACTCAGGAGCATTCCAGCACGACAGACTGAAAGCAAATTACACTTCATTATCATTTCGTAGAGAGGGTCGTACAAATGTGCCCCACTTGCCAAAGGTCAAGGCGAACGTTTAGGAAACCCTTCAACTGCGCCATTATTGGAATTTTTGCTGATTATAATTTTTCCGACTCCGTACGAGTTGGATACTGTGGCATCCGACTGTACTGCTGTCTTAAGTTTTTTTTTTTAATTAGTAAATTGCGTTTGACTTTTAACTAGTCATAGGGCTTAGACAAATTAACAAATTAACTAAATAAACCTTCGTTTGTCTTCTAACTCGCCCTAAGTTAAGCGAAGATGCAGTCTTTTTAACCGACTTCAAAAAAGGAGGAGGTTCTCAATTCGACTGTATGTTTTTTCTTGTATGTAAGTATGTTACGCGATCATTCCGCCATGAATCGATTTTGATGTTTTTTTTTGTTGGGTGATACATAATTTCAGAGGTGGTTCGATATAGATTTTTCTTAGAAAAATAATGATAAATTGATATTGTAGGGCATTACACACAGCGCCACCTGACCCCAAACTAAACAAAGCTTATACTATGAAAGTCACATAGCTGATGGCTTAAACACTTTTTTTATTTACATACTTATATATAGAACACCCAGACACAGAACAAACTTTTTTTGTTATACCTCAAAATGCTTGTTCTGAGTGGGAATGGAACCCACGCCCCACGGCTCTTGGAGCAGACACCACCAATGAGCCAACAGGGCAGTTAAATTTACTAGTGTTATGGAGCTGCCGGCTTCCTTGTTTCCTGGGAGATATAATCTAGATCTTTTCAAGGTCAAAGTGAATAAGTTTAAAATTAAAAATGGATTTTGAAACTACTATACGGCAAATGGTACGTTTGATTTTTTTTTTAAACCCCTAACTAACAACCCGTCTGTTCTTAAGATGTATCGTGTTTTCCGATTATTAGTTGCCTGAAAGAGATCGCTCTTAGCGATAAGGCCGCCATTTGTGGTTCTAGCTCATAAGATTATTTTGTTTTATGTACTTTTTTTATAGAGTTTCCATTTATACATTTATATAATGCTGTACTTTACGCTTTTTAGACCTAAGTTAAGTTAACCTAAGGTTAAATTAAGGTAACCTAAGATAAGTTTATCATTTTAACTTATATGTGTGTACGATAGCTGTGAACACGTAAATCACGTTACGAGGTGAACGATCCTCCATTCAATTTCAATGGGAAGTACGTTATAATGAAAAGCAGTAACTCAATTCAAATTTCATAGCAAAATTCTTCTTGTTTGGTCTCGTTCGGTCTTATTCTTATTCAGAGTGGGGGCGATGAGTCCTGCACTGACGTCCCCCTTGGGGTCTATTCTGCATTTCCCCTTACCAGCATTCACTGAAGCCAGTTCAGCTCCTTGAAATAACAGAGTGAAGCTCTAGACTGCTGGCATAATACAGAACGGTCATAGTCAAGGATTACTGGTACCAGTAAATGTAATGCACATAAAAACTACGAAATTAAAAAAAATACTACAACAAGCTGGTGGACGACCAACGCTCCGTTTATCATACATATCTACTCATTAGGAAAGTTTTCTACAATTTTTTCGAAAGAATATATATTATTTATATCTATTCACTCGTTATGTTTATTTGTGTTATTTCTTTGTTGCCTGGAAAAAAAAATGTTTTTTATTGCTGACAGTCTAGGTGTTTGACCACAACTCACTTTATGTTAAGTGACGGTGTGGTCGAAGATGGTAAAGCACACCTAGCCTGGAATGGAACTGGCTCTCAAGTGAGGCTGCCGGAACACACCGTTAGATGCTTGGCGGCAGATTTTCAACTTGAGGGTGGTAGCTAGCCAGCCGAGTACCAAAAAATACTCTACCACCATCTATGGTTTCCTCACGATGTTTTTACTTCACCGGCAGCTCAAGCTCATTGTTGAGGTTTGAACACACACCCTTCGGCATGTGAACCGATCGCGCTAACCACTGAGCTGTCATCGCTACAAGAGATCGCTCTTAGCGATAAGGCCGCCACTTGTGGCACTAGCTCATAAGATTCTTTTGTTTACTGTACTCTTTTTCTATTATTAGCGTGCACAATAAAGAGTTTATATCTATCTATCTATTAATAGAAATTGTTTTGGTCGATTGTGCAAAGTTGGTATACTGTCGATACGTTTACAAGTGTTAGATGCGCTTTATCGTCGAGTGCGATCGCGTGTGCCTGTTTAGCATTCGTTTGTGAAATTCGATAGCGTTCGTCAACCGTTGGACCGTTGGGCTGGATAGTTCTGAACTCGGTTGCCAATCGCCACGTGGCTGACGATTATTCAAGTTTGATAAAAAAAAAGTTGATAATTGTTTCCCGTCTAATTAAATTCTTATTCTTGTAACCAATTAATAAGCTGTAATGCACTAAAGATCTAACTCCAGTATACCATGTTGGTTTTATTTTTGAAAAGTTGTAATAACTCTTTCTGCTTGTAAACATGACGAGTGAAGTTTACAATGGTTCTCAAATGTTAAGAATAGTCTTCTAGGAAAATTTCACTTCCTCATAGGCCATTGTACTCACTCGCCTTCAGTAATTACACGTTTAGTCAATACGTCTTTGGCTGCTGTAAACATATGAATTGCATTCCGGGAAAGTGTACTTTGCGTCTATGGACACGTGGATGTTGAGGTTAGAACAAAATTGACAAAGTTATATATATTTTTTTAAATTATTTAATTTTGATTGCTAGCTTTGAAATAATTAACAGAAAAAAAAAAACTATGTCAAAATTTCAAAACAAATCAAATATATTTACTTTTTACACAGTGCCATCTAGCCCCAAAGTAAGCAAAGCTTGGACTATGAGAACGAGATAGCTGATATAATAAAATAAACATTTTGTAGCGATGATAGCTCAGTGGTTAGCGCGGTCGGTTCACATGCCGAAGCGTGTGTGTTCAAACATCAACAATGAACTTGAGCTGCCGGTGAAGTAAAAACATCGTGAGCAAACCATAGTATTTTCTGGTACTCGGCTAGCTAGCTACCTCCAGTTGAAAATCTGCCAAGCATTCAACGGTGTGTTCCGGTAGTCTCACTTGAGAACCAGTTCCATTCCAGGCTAAGTGTGCTTTACCATCTTCGACCACACCGTCACTTAACATTTTCTTCCTGGCATCGCACTCTGTGCATTTTGCCAGTTTCATTGTTTCTAGATTTTTTGTCCAGTCTTCAGTTTTCAGCTTCTTTATCTTTGTTTTTATAGTCAATGTCTAGTCCATGCCAGTCAAATCTAGTCATGCTTTAGTAAAGTAGTGGCGACTTTACTATAAGCTTCAATGGTGTTTTGGAAGCAACACGAAAAATTTCACCACATTATATCACTGCCACACTCGCGTTTGCAATTCGACTATTTATGAATAAAACACCACTATTTTTATACATAAACACTCGAAAAACACTAGTTTTGGAAAAAAATACGTTGGGGCGGCACGCTTTCCCGCCAAAACTCACTACGATAATTATATTTAATATTTTATGGCGAGCCCAAGCGGCGAGTGGCAGAACTACACCGACTATGACACCACGGGCTCTTTTGAAAGTTCTGCTACTACATCATAGATGGCGCTACATATCCTTTTAGCAGGATTATTGATTCTATGTTTACCCACAAGTTTAAGGTACATAAATGAGTATTTTGTAGTAAGGTACAAATGGCTGCCGCGTTCAAATAAAATGTTGATTGTTTTGCGATACTAATGTTTGCTGGGATGTCTTATCTTGTATGTTTACAGATGTTATCAGTGAGGTGTGTTTTCTATATCTCGGATATTAACTGTATCTAATACCTACTTTATCATTCAGTCTCAAACCTAAGAAATCTTTATTTTAATTTATTTTAGTATTTTTATCACAGAATACGTAATATGTAGTAAGTACAATTATGGACGTGAATACCTTTTTAAATATGCTTTCGTAGTGGGAGGTTATTCAGAATACTTATGATAACAAAGTCGAGGGATTTATTTAAAGAACTGCAAAAAAATATCAGTTTTAAAAACATGCCTAACGTTAACATTGCCTATGTCAATTAACATTTACAATAAGTTGCCTTCAGAACTAAAAGATGAAAGAAACGCTCTGGAATTCACAAAAAAAACATCTTATCCTTAAAGCGTCAAGTCATACATCTTATCCTTAAAGCGTCAAGTCATACATCTTATCCTTAAAGCGTCAAGTCATACATCTTATCCTTAAAGCGTCAAGTCATACATCTTATCCTTAAAGCGTCAAGTCATACATCTTATCCTTAAAGCGTCAAGTCATACATCTTATCCTTAAAGCGTATTACACAATAAATGAATTTTTGACAGAAAGATAGTAAATTTATGATAATAATATGACATTTAAAAATTACTAAAACTTTGACTTAAAAAATAGTGAATTTATGATAAAAGTATGACATAAAAAAAAATACCAATCAACTTGAGAACTTCCTTTTTTGAAGTCGGTTAAAAACAGGGTTGATTAGGACCTACTCAAAGAAAACTTATAATGTTATCTAACACAAACGCTTTGTGATATCGTAGTGTAATCGCCTTGACACGTTATTCATCAATCCCCGCGCAATCATCCACTTGGCGCAAGATGGCCGACCTTAGGGTCGGGTAGACGCACATGCAAAATGAATTGACGGGATTTAATTTGCAACGAATAACCGACCAACCTACGTATTTTTTTTTTTAATGTTCGATGTCCTGGATTTATTGACGTATTTTTAAAATGAATGACGATTGCGTATAGCACATTTAAAAAAAACAATAACTGGTCCTCAAGTTGAAAATCTGCTACCAAACACTTAATGGTGCGTTCCGACAGTCTTATTTGACAGCCAGTTCCATTCCAGGCTTTTGTGTTTACAACCTTCGACCACACCGTCACTTAACATTAGATGAGCTGTGGTCAAAGACCTATACTGTTAACTATAAAAATAAAAACAATAAGCGAATCTTCATTTGTCTTACATTTCAACATACTGAAAATGTCATTGATATTTTTACTCAGGATAAATGTGAACCCCAAGGGAAATCGGAAAAATTGCTAACAAAGTTCTACCGACGTCACTTTTGTCTAGTCTGTGGTTGTTTCGCAACTATCGATAAGTTACGTCACTATTGAGCCGATTTCATGGATTAGCGGTGTCGATCTATTATGTTACGGTAAGTAATATTGCAGTCGCTTTTTTTTCTTATTTCTTTATTACAAAACAATCATATAGATACTGATTATCCAAATCCTTTGCTTTGTGTAAATAGATAATTGCAAAACAAATATACTACAGATGCGTACAAATTTTGCGGTCTTGTCACTCTTTAAGACGAAAAATCATTGTATACTTATGGTTTGTGTCATTCCCTCATTTATATGCTTCTGATTGATTAATATTTTAGTGCTGTTTCTTAAATATAATGTTCATGTTTAATGTTATTATCATCATTCACGGCCTTCTTTATTCCACTGCTGGGTAAAGGCCTCTCTCTTGTTATGCCACCTGCCTCGGTCTTGTGACAATCTGGTCCAGGTTCGACCCGCGAAGGTGACGATATCGTCGATCCATCTTGCGGCTGGACGACCAACGCTTCGCTTACCTCAATAAACATAATTAAAAACTAAGTCCATCGATCGCCACTACCAACCAAACCCACCTATCAAACTGCGGCATTTCCCCGTTGGAGCGCCAGCGAAATACGTTGGACTACGAAATTCCCCGACTTCGGATCCTGAACCCTCTCTCTTAAGCAACGCCTTAACTCGGCCACGAACTTTGTAGCGTCAAATCTCCATGCAGTCACGACGGCAAACGGGACGAACTCATACGCTGTGCAAACATGCATATTTGAGTAGTTTGGCCGTGGCGTCTTAAACCAAGCAACGGCCTCTCTGCCAGGAAAGCGTAAGACCGCCCCGGCGTTTACCGTCGGAACGAGATATACCCGGGGAATGCAGCGTCATTTGACCCAAAACGTAGCAAAGCTTGTATGATGGAAATCGGTCAGTCAACTGATAGAATACTTAAATACTTTTTTTTGTTTTGTTATGTATGTAGAACACACAGACACAGAACGACCATTTGTTTATACCACATAATGAGATTGATTTGGCTTTATTTATTCAATTAAGCTGTAATATTTGACAGGGATGATTCCAATAAAATCTTTCTATGTTCGTAAGTATTGTTATAATTTAAATTGCTATCTCCAGCGGAGCTTGCAAATCTTGAAAACGATATCTTTACACACGGTTGGTTCATTAGAGACGTGACAATTGTATTCAAATTCTCAATTTATTTCTGTATATAGGTACTGACGAAATTCGTAAATGCTTTGTTTGAGGCGACAATTTCAAATGATTAAAATGAAATAAAGTATTTTGTAGTCATTTAAGAAGTCAATACTATTTTGTTATTACATATTATGTAATTTCAATTAAATGAGACCAATTTTTAAAATAAATTACAATCTGAATGTTATGTATTGTCTGGATTCGGTAACAATTTAAAATGTACACATTACATAGGTTCCAACGAAAGTCAAATATTGGTTTGTTTGAGGCCGATAATTTCCATTAAATTGAAAATAAAATTACAAATTCGGACATGCTACTTTTACTATTTAAATTTTTTGACATTTCTGAATTTTGGTATGTTGTGTCTCGTTGTTCTATATTTTTGTGTGGTCGTCTTTGAGAGAATATTTGAAGGTAACGTGTGACGCTTTTTTTATAATGTAAATACGTCTTTCACCTGTACCAATACATATAATAAATGTTATCTGAATTATTTTGAGTCTAATGACATACATACACGAAACTGAAAATTTGATATTATTACCACCACCTTAATGCATGCAGTTTGGAAATGATTAACCAATCTCCATAAATTTAAACATATATATATAAAACAAATGTAATTTTATTTTTGTTTCATTCCATACTACGGTTGCCTGGAAGAGATAGCTTTTAGCGATAAAGTCTCCGCTTGTGGCACTAGCCTTTCCTATTTTTTCTGGTTTAAAGAATTCTAATGTACACGGTAAAGAGTTTCTCTCTATTTAAATACGCTTTAATTGAAAAGTCAATATTTTACAAAAAGGTAAATCAAATTAATCTTTTTTTTTTAACCCAACTACGGCGAAGCAAAGGGGAGGGTTATGTTTTTGACCGGTATGTACATCTGTTCCCTCATAACTTCTAAACTACTTATGATAATTATCATAAGTAGGTAATGAAAAATGAGGTGTCTTTGGAAGCGACTTGTGTTCGATACTTTTTATTAAACCAGGGTTTTGAAATTTTGTTGTTACGAGATGATAAAAGATCCAATTGCTAGAGTAGTACGTCGGCGTCTGTGTAATGTGATAAATTAATGCAAAGTCACTCGTCATTTAACAAACATTGATTGATTTCTTTAACCTCTTAATTGAATTATGGTAAAGTAAACTGGATCTGAAACCTCTTTGTCACCCTGATCTCATCTCAGAGGGGGTGGTGGAATATTCCATTAACGTTAATAGGATTTTTATGATCATCGGCAGTTTGAAGAATTTTACTATAGATGCTAATGTCCCCTCTTTTAGACGTCGAACGAGAAAGGCTTTTTCCTTGTGTAATAGGCCGAATTTGAGTCTTGCCGTCTCAGCAGCTATTGCTTCACTTGGTGGTAGACCTCCTTAGCAGGTTTGAAGGGAACGAAGCTAGCAGCTAGCGAAATTACAGAGGCATTGTGACTAATCATCGAATGTCCCAAATGAGCGCTAAATCAGCGATGTCTTGGACGTTGTTTTGTTACTTAAAGTTCTGGTTACCGCTGCAATGGTCATGGACAGGCGTTATCCCTTTTAAGTATTTTACCAGGTCTCCTATGCGGTGTGATGTTTTCTCCTTTAGATCTTTTGCTGCTTCTGTTGTTATGATGATGATAGAGTTGTCGACATCGAAATGTCTGATCACCCATGTTGTCTTGTCCTGGAAATCCGATGACTCATTGCGTCTTTGGCGCCGCCCAATGATCCCAGTTTGCCTCGACATCTCAGTTTCCTTCGATAGTCTTAGCCGTCTCGAGGATCTTCCCATCTAGCATTATCTTTTTTTTTATGGCTGACAGGCTAGGTGTTTGACCACAGCTCACCTGATGTTAAGTGACGGTGTGGTCGAAGATAGTAAAGCACACCTAGCCTGGAATGGAACTGGCTCTCAAGTGAAGATGCCGGAACACACCGTTAGATGCTTGGCGGTAGATTTTCAACTTGAGGGTGGTAGCTAGCCAGCCGAGTACTAGAAAGTACCCTACCACCACGCTATGGTTTCCTCACGATGTTTTCCTTCACTGGCAGCTCAAGCTCATTGTTGGGGTTTGAACCTACGCCCTTTGGCATGCGAACCTACCGCGCTAACCACTGAACCATCATCGCTACATAATATACATATACATACATATTATCTTGATGCACTTGGCTTACAATTGGGTCATTCGATGATATCGCGTATTTTGGTCTTCCTGGTCGCTCAGGTGCAGTTTCTAGATTCCTTTTAGAATTTCCTTGATTTACGGATTAAATTACGCTTTCGTTAAGTCCAATATTTTCCACAAGAGCGTATACGAGATTTTCCTAAAATATTTATTCCGATTCATTAGGAAAATTTCCATTTACTTGTTACCGTCAACAACCATTTATCAAATACAAATACAACACGTTGAAAGTATCAACTCATGCTAGAGATACGGAGATAGTGTTCGAGATATAGTTAACTACAAGTCGGTATCTTTACGATGAGAGTGAATATATACCTTTTGGGCGAACGTGCTCCGTCTTAGACCACATCATCACTTATCATCAGGCGAGTTGTGGTCAAAACTAGCCCATTACTTTATTACATTCCCATTCTCAAGGATATCTCGTAACTTGCTTTTATGCGATGTTCTGCCGCCAAGCAGTAGTGCAGTAAACATTACTGTGTTCCGGTTTGAAGGGTACTTACTGCAGCTAGTGAAATTACAGATCGGTCGAATCTAACCATCGAATATTTCAAAGGGATGAGCGCCAAAGCAGCGATGCCCTGGACTTGAAAGTTTGTGTATCGCTGCTACGGTCATGGACATGCGTTATCTCTAACCACTAAGAGAGGTATCGATATTACTTATATAAAAATATTGCTATTTTTGTAACCTCGAATATTTTTGAAAAGAATCATGCCTACTACGACAATTTTTTAAGGGGCGGGAGCGGAACATTATCTTCTAATTGATGTTTACACGTTTGCAAAATGTCGAAAATAAACTTCTTAGTTGAGTTATAAGAGAGATAAATTAATGCACGAATTACGATTAAAAAATAATTGCGAGAATCATTTCGGTCAAACGTTCAGTGCTCAACCTAATCAAAGAGTTCAATTCTACCTTTTTACGGACGATGTTGAAATGATAACCCTAATATATAGACCTAGGAATATTGCACACGAGCCAATGACCGGCGAAATGGTAGCTCAAATCCCGACGGGCATCGAACCCGTTAACTTCGAATCGAGGGAGCGTTAATTGGACACCGGGGGCAACGAGAGATGTGTGAAAAAATTCAGGCTGGTCGAGAGTTTCGTTTCGTTAATGTATTATTCGTTCCTGTTCATTCTAAATCTAAGAGAATTCGGTGATTCTTTGACGTCATCTACTTTTTACTCTTTCGTTTACACGAATATCTCTGACAGCGTGTACTTTTTGATTTGTAACTTCGGGGTTATCCATAAAATGTATTGTAATGAAAAGGTGAAAAATCAAATTTGGCTCATTCATATGCTGATCTGACAATTCGATCTTGTCTATCGCTAATCCTGGCTTGATCTGAAATTTGCTGTTGTGTAATCAATTACGATGTAAGGTTTTTGACCAAAGCTCATCTGATGTTAAGTGACAGTGTGGTCAAAGATGGAAACTCCTGGTTTGGAATGGAACTGGCTCTGAAGTAAGGCTGCTGCAAATACATAGATGTTTGACTGCAGATTTTCAACTTGGCTGGTTCCTAGCCAGCCGAGTATTAGAAAATATCTTATGATTTACTCACGATGTTTTCCTTCACTGGCAGCTCATTCTCATTCGACGTGTGAGCCGACCGCGCTAACTACTGAACTATCATCGCTGTCTGAAACAATTTGCAAATTGAAAATGCTATATATCAGCATGACGTAAGCATCGCAGACAATGTAGTTGTCAGTAAACTGGCACAACCAATTCGCTTTTGACCTAATTATGATATAACAGCATAAAGCGTGTTAGTACACGTGTTAATGGATATTCGACCGACGATCGAGAGGTGGTGGAAGCATGGAGATTGATTGATGACTGTAATAGAAAGAGCCCCGTACCCGTAAACTCAAGAATCAGAGTGACTCAATATAAGTAGATTGCAAGGTGCGAAGGTGTGTAAGAAAACCATAAAAGTCAGTGTGATCGATTCACAAAAGTTTCAGATTTTTTTAATTCAAATAAGTCTTGGCAATTAATTGCTAAGACTAACGCAAAAGATAAACGCCTGTCCATGTTCATTGCAATGGTACGCAGAATTTAAAGAGTAACAAAACAAAGTCCAGGTTATTGTAGCTTTAACTTCCATTACTTTGCGACATTCCATGGTTAGTCTTAATGGCCTTGTAATTCCGGCGGCTTGTAATCCTTGTAATTCTTTTTTTGTTATGTGGGGGAAAGATACCTGGCTATTATACTATGTAAACTGACGTGGTTTTAACACCATTTTGTTATCACCTTTATGAGGTCGTCTGTCCACCTTGTGGATGGACGTCCTACGCTGCTCTTGCCGATCCGTGGTCTCCTCTCTTTGCAGCCCCTTTTGCACTGGTTGCGAGCCGTATCCAACCGGACTCAAGAAGTTAATAGAGAGACCTATGTCCAGTAGTGGATGATGAATTTTATCGAGAATTTCGACTATAGTTTCGGCTACATTCGGTGGCCTTCATCATGGAGACAAAGCTGAGTACAACGCGCGTGCGGCCTCGTCTTGCTTGTCTGGCTATCTTGGGGTATCAGGCAGGTTATCTTAGGATTGTATGTACTAAAACCTTTCGGTGGCCTGCTTCTGTGCCAGGTGGAGCGCACCGGGACCCTCCTACTACTCTACTTTTGGCTACACCATGAAATGCTTTTCTAATTTCTTCTTCCTCTCTCTTAAACACGCTGTGTCGCTATCTTACTTGGACTCAATTAAATAAAGAAACCAATGGTTGGTCAAACCTCCAAACCTGATCTCAAGGTCCCTTTTAAATCTGCTTTTACCATAGGTACCTGCGGTCGAAGCTACCTACACGACCGCCTGTTAACAAAATCTACCACAAAGTAATTGAATATGAATCTAGTGAATATTTTGGTTAATCAATTTCAACAGTTATACATGAAACTTTCAAACGGCAACTGTTACATGTTAACGGAAGAATTGTCGTAATGAAACGTAGACGTTTAACACCAATTTTCGCTAGCGGCATATTTACAAAACACTTACGAAATGTTTTCGTGTTTTTAAAAAACGCTACGTAAAATTAACTATTTTGTAGGGTTGGCCGAACGCGGAAAGAAATTTAGAAATTTTCAGCAGATATCTCGGAAAGTACTATGGTGTCGCCCCTATTCAACAGAACAGATGAATTGTCTGTTATACACGTGGTTTCTGTGTTGAGAAACGTTTGGCTTATGGATGTAAACAATAACAGTCGAAGAAGTATGTGTCTTACGTTGAAAGTGGTAATATGGTTTTTATATTGCATTGAGTTATTTCTAGATTTGTGTATTTTGAGATCCCCGTCTTTTTTTATTGTTGACAAGCTGGGTGTTTGGCTACAGCTCACCTGGTGTTGTGACAGTGTGGTCGAAGATGATAAAGCACACTTAGCCTGGAATAGAACTAGCTTTCAAGTAAGGCTGCCGGAATCCTTTTTAGGTGTTTGGCGGCAGATTTTTAACTTGAGGGTGTTAGCTAGCCAGCCGAGTACTAGAAAGTGCCCTACCACCACGCTATGGTTTCCTTCACCGGTAGCTCAAGTTCATCGTTGGTGTTTGAAATCCACGCCTTTATATATACATATAGGATAATGTTTAAGAAACTATTTAAAAAAAAAAAAAATTGGGTTCCGTTCCTCAAAAGGAAAAAACGGAACCCTTATAGGATCACTTTGTGGTCTGTCTGTCTGTCAAGACCCTTTTTGTCAGGAACGCGTGGAGGTATCAAGCTGAAATTCATATCAAATACTTAGGCCTACTGTCCCTTGAAGCTGTGAAAAAAATCAAACTTCTAAGCCAACGCAATCAAAAGATACAGCCATTTATGCTGCAAATTTTCGACACTCGCAAGGGAATCAAAACCTACACGGTAGCACCGAGTGCGCGACTCCGACTCGCACTTGCCTGCTTTTTAAGTCTGTCTTTGGCATTTTGCGCTTGTTTTAAAACATTGGGAGAAGCCATTGGTTTCCGAAATACAGTTGACACTAGTTCGGAGCCGATGGATTCATTTTAATCTGTCCAAAGTTTATGCCAAATAAATTGATTTTGAACCGACCGCACTAACCAGTAAGTTATCATCGCTACAAAGGATTGAAGTGAACAGATTACTAATTTTTTAATTCTAGGGGAGTATATATTCATATATATATATATATAAATGCGAGACGGACTTCTAACAACGCCCCGATGTCATTACGTAGTTCTTATTTCGCAGCTGTCAATATAGAAAAGTTTTCTCAAACATCTTCATTACGGGTAAGTTGTCCCGTAACAGTTTCTTTTTACGAAACACGTTGGACGTTATTTGGGTAGTTTGATTGGATTGATTGTAATTCTCTAGCGATTTGTATTGACAGCGACTACATTTTTTTCTTAATACATTTTTATAAAGTGTACCTACACTAAGGGTTAGGGTTAAAGGGGACTATTTATGATAAAAATATGACATCACTACATATTATAAAACAAAACTAGTCCGCCGCGTCTGCCTGTCTGTCTGTCTGTTCGCGATAAACTTAAAACTACTGAACGGATTATCATGCGAGTTTCACCAATAGATAAAGTGATTCATGATGTAGGTTTAGGTATATCATTTGTTAAGGTTTTGTGTAAATTGGTCGAAATATGTTGATAATTGTTGGAAGTGTCGGAAAAAGTCAAGCCAACAGGGAGCTTTCATCGAAAAGTTTATCGCGGACAGACAGACGCGGCGGACAACTTTGTTTTATAATATGTAGTGATAAGTATATATTTACAAAAAAGTATGTATCAGCAAAAGCAGATTCCCATAGTAAGTGCGAAATATCGCCCGGTATTTATTTAGAAAATTTGCTTTGAGATTCCACACAAAAATAATATTTCGCGATTATTTCATTCTATGATACTTATTGTTTCCAGGCATCAAACCCTAAGAGAAGTACCAAGGTTGTGTGGGTTCTTCCTTGTGCTATTTTTAAACTCTGGTTGGACCCTCGCTGGTTAATCTTTGAAAATAAATGATGTCAATTGTTGGTCGGTGTGAATGTGACTCATTTCTCTATCGCACACTAGACAATTTATTCATGCATTTAAATTGCTCAATGTTACTTTATTCATACAAAAAAACTATTTAAACCCTAGTAACTTGTAAACATAATCTATACGCACGTCATATTCCTGCTATGAGGCGATAATACCCGCGTAGAGGCCACCAAGGCCACAAGCACCGGACACCTCCAATTATCCACTGGAGACCAGAGTGGACACGGCTCAGCCTCGTGACAGGGTGGTCCGATTGACGATGTGCCAGAGATATAGTTGCTCGTGACTGATTACTGAAGTTGAACTACCTCCTATTGAGTATCATACGTCCGTTATTTTGTAAAACGCATCATTTTGTATTTCAAAATGATTAGTGTGACTGTTGTTTATAAGAAAATATCACAGAAGTCTGCTAGCCGGTAAGTTTGGAAGCGTCTTCACTGAGGTGAGTTTGTTTTTTAACCGATCGCATCGCACGCACGCAGGCCTGACGTAATGACGTGTAAAATAGTCACACTGGGTGACAGATGTCGACAACAGCAATGACGTTTCGAATGGCGTGACGTCACACTCTGGTGTTCACGGTCACGTGACTGAATGCCTAATTTTGTCGAATTTAATAATAATAATATTAAAGCCTTGCTTATTTCATTAATAAAATAAAATTTAAATTTTCCCTTTTTCACTTTAAAAAAAACCGGTTCATTATATGGGCCATAAATCGTAAACGGTAAGTTTTACAAAAAAGTTTACAACTAATAAAAAATGCGAAATTTTATTCTCTACGTTAATGGTCTCAATAACTTTTACCCTAAAGTGCATAGCTCCCAGATTTCGGCCAAAAACTTTTTTCAAGATGGCGCTTAAAGCTTCACCTGGATCTGTCAGCATTTTGTGATTTTATGCTCAGTATGTGACACTAAAACCTATTTTAAAAAAAAATGGGACGGCAATTTTTTGTCTATTTTTATTGGCCTATGTCGTGCAAAGGAGGCTGAGTTCCTGTATTTATATATTTTGATTAATTTATTTCCCAAAACAATTAGGTATGTAAGGATTAATCATTAGAAACCCCCGAAAATAAACACGCCCGAATACGTAATATGGGGTACAGTTTCACGGGTAATATTCAATTTGAAGCGAAATAGAAATAGCCAGTAGCATTAAGCTACACAAGATCTGAACAAAAGTAGTATGCAGAATACAATATCGCATTTGCTCACGAATTAGGTCATCTGCCAGTTTAGAGGGCACCCTGGCATGTTGCTCAAGTTTCCCAATGGACGGACACAGGTGCTAATGCGAAAACTGGTTAAATTACAAATGGGAATAGATAGAGGGATAACTCCATAGGAACGAACGATACTCTCTTCTGATTGTAAAAGAGAAACGCCTGTCCATGACCATTATTATATAGAATTTTGAGTAACAAAACAAAATCCAGGGGATCACTGCTTTCGCGCTCATTACCTACTTTGAAACATTTTATGGTTCAATATATTTATGTTGAAACTAACCAGCGAATAAATAAAAAGTTTATTACCAGAAATACATTAGTGGCACATATGAATAAGCGGTTACATGGTTATTATATTCTAATTTTGTAGCGATGATGGCTCAGAGGTTAGCGCGGTAGGTTTGCATGCCGAAGAGCGTGGGTTCAAACCCTAACAATGAGCTTGAGCTGCTGGTGAAGGAAAACATCGTGATGAAACCATAGCGTGGTACATTTCCCGGTTTCGTCACAGTATATTAATTCCGTGCTCGTTTCAATCGGTTTGAATCGTAAGTGAGACAAAAATATGAACTGGTTCAAATATTTACAAGATATTATTATTGTGAAATTTTCCCGCCCCTTAAAGGTGCCGCCCGGGGCGGGCCGCCCCTGCTGCCTCCACTACGCTAGCCGCTGTTCATCTAACATCTATCATTTCCTAATCTGTTTCTTATAGTGTGACTCATGATAGAATGCGCGATGTTAATGGTTAGGATAATGGAAATCATTAGCGCGGTTTGATCCGTATCGACTTGCCGTTACGACTTGAGGTTCCGCTGGTAATCTTGTTTCCTGTTGTGTTGTGACGAAATTTTATTCGTTACCATGAAAATTTAAGTAAGAGAGAGAGAGATAGAGAGAGTGTAAACATTATTGCAGCTATCACACACACACCTGGTGACAGAGGGACAGACGGACGGACAGCGGAGACTTAGTAATAGGGTCCCGTTTTAACCTTTCGGTGCGGAACCCTATAAACAAGAGGCCTATACTGTCTATCTCAATGACATCATGCTTTGCTTGTAATATTCCACACTTATTACGGGAGGAGCATTATCTATCCTTATCTCATGGATGACCACAGCTTAGTTGTACGATACTCGTATTGAGGTAATCTGTTTACTCTTGTAAGGTGGTGTTGGATCGAATTATATTTTATCAATGAGACGAACTAAACGATCTTCGGATCGAAAGAGATAATTTGAGTAACAAAGCAATATCCAGGGCGTCGCTGCTTTGGCGCTCATTACTTTGAGACATTCGATGGCTAGTCTCAAAAGCCCTTTAATTTCTAGATCTAGGTAAACTTTAAACATTACTGTATTCCGGTTTGAAGGGTACTGCAGTTAGGGAAATTACAGCGCTGTTGAAACTGACCATCGAAAGACTCAGAGTAATGAGTTCCAAAGCAGCGATGCCGTGGACTTTTTTTGCTGCTCAAAGTTCTTTGTATCGCTACAACGGTTATGGACATGCGTTATCTCTTACCATCATCAAAACTAGCCAGCTGAAATAAATATTACGTGTCCACAAATCTAGAAATAACAAATCAGGTTTTGTGTATGTAAAAATTTTTCATATCGAAACTAAAATAAAGAACGAGAACACAAGTTGAAGAGTTTAAAAAATCTATAACCCGACTGTGATTAAAATAGCTATAATTAAAGGAGATTTTGCTTTAAACAAATTTATTATTCTTAATTCAATTTAAATATAACAACTTATATATAGGTATATATTTGTAATCCTCTTTTAATTGTCTTTATCTACTTGAAAGTTTAAAAAAAAAAATTACTTATTACTATTTCGTGCCAAAAATCTACTATCTTGATTTTCTTTTAATTCCTCTAAGGGCACTTGGGTTATTGAGATGAATTTGATTAACCTTAATTGTCGCAATCCATTCGGCTGTTTGTAAGTTACTAGGTTATAAAAAAAAATTACATACATACATACAAGATACGCGCGCGAAAAACATAACCCTTCCTTAGCACTCGTAATAACAAATCAAGTTTTGTATTTATAAAATTTTTTGCAACATCAAACCTTTTACAATATCGAAACTAAAATAAAGAATGAAAACATTGGCATACTGTTCCATCTTATAACGTGATAGCTATATGCATTATGCAACCTACGTTTTATGGCAATTGCTGTGTCTGCTTTATGCAAATTTTCAAATTAGGCTCGTTACCATACGCTGTAGTTACGTGCTATATTACGCCAGCACTCGACCCGCACGTGGAAACTAGTACCCACTAGTTTGTGATGTTTATAAACAGTAACAATGCCTGTGAACACGCTGTACTATATATACCACCGTTTGCCTATAGTTAGTTTACGCGTCGGATCAAAACATTCGGGCGTGGCTTTTCGCTCGCAGCAGCTTCTCAATGTAGGGCTACTGCTATGAAACGTGTTTAATAAAACATCGGTTATGTAGTTTACATAATACAAATATTTTATTGATGACACCAAAGTTACAGGTCTACAGGTTATAACTGTACCTATCTAATATGAAAAGACAAAAAAGAAATGCCTTGCTGAGTTTCTTGCCGGAGTCTTCTCAGTTGAAGTGTAATTACGAGCCGGTGGTAGATTCAAAAATGTTACTTAACGTTCATAAGTGCCTAAACTGAATAAATGACTTTTGATTTTGGTCATTTTTCCATAATAATTTGTCTGTCTCTAGTACGTAAAGGAATCATTTGTATAAAAATGTTCTGTGAATTTGAGTAAATAAAATATAATTTGCGTTATGCACATTCAACTCTTTAATGATTCTTGACGGACTTTTAAATCGGAGAGAAATCACGTACAATTAAGAAATACAATTTCCTCAATTTATGAACAAACGAAAAACACTGTTGTTGAAATAATTATAATTGGCGTAGTTGGCATTGTAAGTACCTACTGCTCATTCCAAGAAATTTCAAGATAATAAATAAAAAAAACTTTAATATCTGAACAGATTTATGGGTATATCAGGGTATCACTAGAATCCTTACATCATCCCGTGTGACACAAATTATAATTAAAAAATATATATATCGTAGGTGATTTCACACAGCCCGAAACTAAGCAAAGCTTGTACTATGTAGGCAGAACAAACATTTATCGTCACATAAATGTTTGTTCTGGTGGGAATCGAACCCACGCCCACGCTCTTGAAGCAGATATTCTACCAAATTAGTTAACAGGGCAGTCAAATACATTTAGGGCATTCGTGTTTTTCTTTTTTTCTTAATAGATTTGTTTTTTTTTATTAGATGTACAATAAAGACTATATTTTTATCATTGTATCCTAGAAATGTATTATATCTTAGCTCCACAGAGCTGATATCGCCAACCCTACGGCCACTCCGCGTGAATTAAAACGACGAGTCCTACGGCAGTCGCGGTTCGCTCAGCCAAAGAGCCGCACGCCGCGATCCGAACCGTTCAATCGTTCATTCGAACCGAATTTGTTCATTCACGAACTCGAAATTCGAAATTTTTATGTCACAGTTCGTGTTACATAGTGTTGTGTGTCATCTCTATCAATCTTTGCACGAAGATTGACATGTGAGTGTAACCTTTAGTGTTGCTCACCGTAGAACGAGTGCGGTATGTTTTGTTATTACGACGACCGGTTCCGCTGGTCTAGTGTCTTATTTACTCACAATAGTTACACTGTTTGTGTACTTGTAAGTCTTGTGGGTGTTGAGTTTTTATCACGTTAATAGAATGACGGTTGGATTCATGAATTATTAATATTGACGGGTCGGTGTTTTTATTTGCCATTTGTATGTTTGTTATTATAGGAAAATACCTCCTGATATTATTCATAGTATTATAAATTATACTTATTATTTACACAAATATTAGAGGACATTTTCACACAGTGCCATCTAGCCCCAAAGGAAGCAAAGCTTGTACTATGAAAACCAAACAGGTGACAGAATACTTAAATACTTTTTTTTTGTTGTAAATACATACAAAACACTCAGACACAGAATATCATGTATGTTAATCCTGAGTAGGAATCGATTCAACTCTCGAAGCAGAACTTTACCGAATGAGCTAACAGATCAAATAAGTAGTTTTAGCGATAATGAACAGTTAAATGATTAGTTACTTATCTTGTATGGTGACAAATATATCTTTAGGATAGCTAACAAGCTAAATAGTTATAAAAAACATCCTTGCACAGCCTTGAACATCGACGCAAAGTTGAATGTGTGTCAGTTTTTTATCGGATACATTTTAGTGCGTGCGGTTCAAATCTGCATGGTCTAATTCCACCCTGCCCATTCTTTTAACGGACAGCCAGGAGTTTTAAAAAGCGGCACCGCTTCATGGTAGTTATTCCAAAAACTCAAACTAAACGGTTTGAATCTACTTTCATTGTATGAACTGCTAAACAATGGAATTAGCTGCCCGAGTGGGTGTTCCCTGATAGATACAATCTGGGTGCCTTCAAGTCGCGAGTGAAATTTCTTCTAGGCGAGCGTGCTCCGCCTTAGATTGCAACTTCGCTTAACATCAGGCGAGATGGCGATCAAACGCAAGCCTATATAAAGTAAAAAAAAAAAAAACTATTATTAATCTACGGACAAAATAGGTTTATTTTAAAATCGATTGACACCTCATTCATCAAAATAGGATGATTAGTTTCGGCGCTACTGTGGAACATAAATATACACACGTAGACTACTAAAAACATAAAGCTTCGTTTTGACTTTGCCGTGCTCGGGTCAAAAACATAATATTTATGTCATTTTGGGCGTATTATATCATGTAGGGCGTAGGTTCAAACCTCAACAATGAGATGAAACCATGAAATGAGAAACGATAGCATGGTGGTAGGGTAATTTCTAGTACTCGGCTGGCTAGCTACCACCCTCAAGTTAAAAATCTGCCCTGAATAAATTAATCGGAAATATTAAATTGCATCGTGTCTAAAGATTTATATCGCTTCTAAAGCTTTACAAGTCCCTAAAGCAGAAAGTTTTCCCACTCTCGGATATAAAGCTTTCCTAAGAAACTTTGGCGTACATTTTTCATCTGGTCTCGGTAAATTCTGCCGTATTATATCTACCTCCGAGTTTTATTTCTGAGCAGTAAACTGTTTGTACAGTGCGATTTTAAAACATTTTTATTAAATAAGTTCATTTTGGGTAGGTACCTAATATTATTAACGACTCAAAATTATAGCATATTCTAAATCTTAAAATTGAATTGCATACTTTAATTTGTAACAAGGTAAAACTCGAACCAAGAGGTTTGATTCCACCTTCCGCGAGACTTAGGAATTTGCTGCCTGAGTGGGTTCTAGTGGGAGATACATACATTATGAGTGTCTTCAAGTTGCGACTGAATCGATTTATTCTAGGCTAGACCGCGTCTTCGTTTATCATTAGGCGGGTCAAACGCAAGCCTGTTTGTAATAAAAACAAAATTGTTTTCTCCTTTTTACACTTCGCTTTTACATAAATATGCTATTATAATCTTCAGGGCGGTGCTAAGTATATTGGAGTCTTAATTTTTAGGGTTCAGTAACCAAAGGGTAAAACGGGACCCTATTACTAAATCTCCGCTGTCCATCCGTCCGGACAGACAGACAGACAGACAGTCGTCTGTCACCAGGCTGTATGCCAGGCCCATAAACCGTGATAGTTAGACAGTTGTAATTTGATTTTATTAGATGATGTATTTCTGTTGCCGCTATAACAACAAATATTAAAAAAACAATAAAATATTTTTTTAAGAGGGCTCCCATACAACAAACTATTTTTTTGGCGTTTTTATCGATAATAGTACGGAACCCTTCGTGCGTGAGTCCGACTCGCACTTGGCCGGTTTTTTTTCCTTCAAATCTAATTGTAATGATACGAGCGTGACGCTCTCCTGATGGTAAGAGATAACGTCCATGACCATTTACAGCGATACACAAAATTTTAAGTACTAAACCAAAGATAAAAAAATCGCTGTTTTGGCACTCATTACTTTGAGACTTTTGTTAGTTAGTCTCAACAGCCCTGTAATTTCGCTAGCTGCAGTACTCTTCTAACCGGAACACAGTAATGTTTACACACTACTGCTTGGTGGTACCTAGACGATCCCTTGCTAAGGAGATCTACCACCAAGATATTCATTCACCTTGTTACTTTACTATCAATGTCGTTCAAGACTTATACAAAACAATTTCAAACTCAGAAATCAAATGCAAAGGCCTCTTAAAGTTAAGTAAAACAATGGACCTAATACCGTATCTTCTATTCGCGCGATGACTGACAAATGTGGCATAAAGCGTCGGCCACGCACTCTAGCATACTAATATCAACGGCTGTAACTTACTGCCCACCATAAATGGTCACCAACCATAAGCGTATGTATCTATTAGTAGGTGGCTAGGATATGTTTATTCATTACTAGAAGCGTTCCGTGGTCTTACCTGCTATCCTGTAGGATTCAATGTTTCCGAGATATAAACTAAACCGATTCACCGTAGCGATCAATTTTGTTAAAATCGATTTGTAGATATTATTGCTCAGTGGTTATCGCGGTCGGTTCACACGCTGAAGGGCGTGGGTTCAATCCCCATTGACATGTTAGTCCCATCAGTGACTCAGTGCCTAAAAGAAAAGGATCCTGATACATTCTAAAATTGGCATCAAACCTGATGAAAACAAAAACTTTAAGGAGGCTCAAAAGACCTGCTAAGATAGTCACGTAAATCATACTCAATATTGATGTGGATATGCCAATCGTATACCATACTTGCCTAAAGTTTAATAAATAAGATACATCACACACACATCATCAGCCATAGGGCGTCCACTGCTGGACATAGGCCTCCTCCTTGGGGTTTGCCAATACTCGCCACGCTTGGCAGGCGGGTTGGCGAGCGCAGTTAGGTGTGATTGTACAAGGAAGACGCTGCTGCCCGCCCCCATCTTCCGGATTACATCCCTTAGCCGACTCTTACGGCAACCACGGGTAGAGAGGGTGGGGTACAATTCTTACGCCGGCACCACCACGGCAATAGGACACAAACAATGATAAATGTCAATGAGAAATAAAATAAAATAAAAATGCGAATAGGTGAAGCCGGAAGAAGGGTGCGCTATAGAAATGACTGTGTTTTATTTAGACTAGATTTTGATTGGGCTTTAAATGTCGGCTTTTCAAATGGGCTTAGGGATGGTTCTGGCAGTTTTGGGTCACCTCACTCAGAACCTTTATGACCCTATCTGTATACCTTGACCCTGTTTAAATGACATCCTTTTTTTTTTGCAATACTGAAATACATTTAACATGTTTATTCTTATAATTTGGATGACTCTGACATCGTTTGTCTATACGGAATCTTTGACTTATACCTTCTTTTATTTTCTTTATATCTCCTTTGGCTTATTGGTAGTTTGCTTTAAGAGCTGTAGGGTTTGGGTTCGACTCCCACCCAGGACAAACATTTTATGGTCATAAATGTCTGTTCTGTGTCTGTGTGTTCTGTATATATGTATTATTTAAAAAATAAAAGTTATTTATTAGTTATCTGTCTTCCATAGCTTTCCAAGCTAGTTGATTAGTTTGGGGTCAGATGGCGCTGTGTATAATGTCCTACGATTTTTTTTTATTTTTTTTATAATTCGCTATGATTATTTTGATCTGACGGATCCTATGGCAATCATATAAGCTCATCTGATAGTTGCTCAGCTTCATATCTGATACTCATTAAACACTCTAACCACTGAGCAAAATCATCTCTACAAAAAAATCAATAATAATAATTGGACCCCCTTTAAATGAAATCAGATATGTGATACATTCTTAGGTAGTAGATTTCAGTTCTCAGGAATGGTTACCATTTTAATCGTCGCTTATGTTTACCATATTCGTATAACAAAATACGGTCTGCTCCACTCGTTATTGTATTACAATACTCATAATACATTACAGGATTGTAATATTGTAAGTGTAAACAATATTATACAGTACAGGTATGAACAATTGTACACGCATACAAATATAGATAAATTTCAACGCCGCAGTAATAAAAAGGAAGACCAACTAGTAACGCCGTCGCACCGGCTCGTCAAGTCGGAGAGGTCGGTATACATTCTGGGGCCCGCGGTCTACAACCGCGTACCCGCTTCCATTCGGGATGCACCTTCCGACACGTACTTCAGAAATAAATTTAAGATCTTGGCTTCAAGAGACAATGTTTTTTGACATTGACGATTATTTAAATATCAGAGATTATTGAATTATTAGTAAGTAGTTATAATATTTTATTGACATTTAATCATATTTACATATTTTATTTTTAGATATGAATTTAACAATGACCTGTAACTTTGGTGTTATCTTTATAATATTTGTATTTCTGCAAATATCTCTATATAGATTATTTTGTGATGTAGTATAGGCGCTTTGCCGTGGTGGTGCCGGCGTAAGAATAGTACCCCACCCTTTCTACCCATGGTTGCCGTAAGAGTCGGCTAAGGGATGTAATCCGGAAGATGGGCAGCAGCGTCTTCCTTGAACAATCACACCTAACTGCGCTCGCCAACTCGCCTGCCAAGCGTGGCGAGTATTGGCAAAACCCTCCCCAGGAGGAAGCCTATGTCCAGCAGTGGGCTATATATGGCTGGTGATGTGATGTGTGTAGGCGCTAGATTGCATACTTAAGATGAATGAAGTAACAGAATCCGATATTTCACGGCCGTCATGCCTACGAGTACATACAGAAATGCTTCGTACGGCATTGGCACTAAAACTACAAAGTCTAGATATAACTTATTCATAGAAACCTCGGGAAGTAATTCAAGATAATGTCATACTAACTGCAGTTGTTTAAGTAAATCAGCCATTATGTCAGCCATTTACAAATGTTAGTGATCATGCATGAAAGATGGCCGGAAACTTCAAGATAGTGTATGTTAATTTAAGCGTTCTCTTACCAACATGGTTGCACTGTATTTAATTATCTGTACGCAGATAACTAATGTTTTATTACTTCGGATACTTCGACTATAGTTTCGGCCACGTCTGGTGGCCTTCATCATGGATACAAAGCTGAGTACAAAGCGCGCGCGGCCACTGACTTGGAGACCTTGTCTTTATGGTGCACTTGAGAGTGGTCGCGGATCTGAAGACGTCGCGGTGAACTCTGTGTGCTGGAATATTCCTGAGACTGTACAGAAGGACTCCAGATGCGCTGGCGCATCTCGGTACACTACCCGCCCCCATTCCCGCGCCTGCGCATCAACCGCTGTCTTCACGTACGAAGCAAGACGAGGCCGCGCGCGTGTTGTACTCTGCTTTGTCTCCATGATGAAGGCCACCGGATGTGGCAGAAACTATAGTCGGAGTTTCCACATATCTATAATGTGTAGCACTATAGACGATTTTTTTAAAGTAATCTGTCGCATTTGTTCATCGAAACAGATGCTAATCTATTCGATATCGTAGAATATATTCCTAGCCATAATGAATAACCTCAAGCGACTTGCTTGATTGATATTGATGTTATTATTTGTATATACATTTAGAGGAAGTTTCCATGTTGACAGCTACGATTGAATGTACCACTTGCGTATGTTTGTGCTAATAGTTCGTTATTATTGAAATGATTATACTCGTTTTATGAATGTGTGTATAGTAAGTAATTGATATTAGTTGTTACTTTGATTGAGTTACTTTGCTGCGTGTAACATTTATATTAATGAAATAGACAATTCCTTATTTGACAGCTTCTTAATCCTTGGTACGTATTACTCGGTGGGAGAATCCCTTAGCAGGAGGTCGTTTAGATAGGTATCACCGCAGTACCAGATATTCCGCCGATAAGCAGTAGTATGTAAACATTACTGCAGGTAGCAAAATTATAGGGCTCTTTGAGATTTATCATCGAAAGTCTCAAGCGATGTTTTGTTATTTACTGCATTGTTCATGGACATGCTTATCTCATACCATCAGGAAAGCGCATCGTCTGTCTTATTATTTTATAGGTGTTCTGATTACCCGTTACTTCGTGCACGGTTCGACCAAGAACGTCACTTGCATGGACATTTTAAAAAATCTCCTTATCTTTTCAGCCATTCTCAAGTTATACGCTTAACATCGAACATTTTTTTTTTGTGTACGTATTGTATGTACGATTATATATTTGTAAAGATGATAACTTATTTAGCCTTATTGGTTAGCGCCATCGGTTCATATGCCAAAGGGCGTGGGTTCAAACCCAACCATTAGTTTGAGCTGCCGGTGAAGGAAAACATCGTGAGGAAACCATAACGTGGTACTAAGGTACTATCTAGTACTCGGCTGGCCAGCTATCACACTCGAGTTAAGAATCTACCGTCAAGGACCTAACGGTGTGTTCCGGTAGTCTCACTTGAGAGCCAGTTCCATTTAAGACTAGATGTGCTTTTCCATCTTCGACCGCACCATAACATCAGGTGAGCTGTGGTCAACCATTAAAAAATAGTATATTTAGATTAAGACTATAGGTTTACAAATTAAGGATTGATACAGAAGGTACGAATATCGCACAACATAGGAAGCACAAAAAAAAAAAAAAAAAAAACACAAAGTTACTTGATACATATTCTAGTATCATCAATAAGATACAAAACGGCGGCACGACCTGAAAGCATTGAAAACTCATTAATGAAACATGGCGAAGATATCCAAAACAGAATCAGCAAATGCGGCTCACGTGCACGTCGAAACATAAGGAACCTCCATAACATATCCCGCGATAAAGTACTCTCAGAGAATTTTCAGAGCAAATATGTACTCCGTACTTATATTATGCGAAGTTCGTTCAATCCATTAGATTCGCCGATATTCTGTTTTCTTTAATTTATTTATTTACGTTTCACATTAGGATCTTAATCTTGTTGAATTCAATGCATATTTTAATCCTAAATACATTTGCACAACTTGATGGTTGTTGATAATGAATGCGAATACTTACATTTAAACCTTGTAGACTTGTCACCCAAAAAAAGCAACATTTATATTTTTTATACATTTATTAATACATCAAATTAAACCCAAATGCGTTGCATTTTTAATGACGCACAATATACAAATTATGTCAAATTTATTTAAAAAAAAACTACATGCAGAGTTGGTACAAAAACAAAATAAGTTATAATTTTTTTTATGAGTTATCCACTTTGACAATGATTAATCATCCCTTCTACCTTTTAAAAGCTAATTAATTATATAGAGTTTTTCAGAAGAATAACAAAATACCTATAAAGAACTTAAAAAAATTGTGTGTCGCGAGGTAAGGCGCAAGCTGTCTTAGCCAAGCTGGTTAGCTGCAAAGTAAGAAACTTTCTAAGCCTTTATTCTTGACCAAATCTCTTAGCGAGAGCCTTTTCAGATGTTGATCGAGGCCCTTCGTTACAAGGATGTTCACCGTGACGGCTATCCGCACATTTTTTTTTTTTGTCATTTGTGATGTCACAATGATCGTCGAGTCAACATTCCACATAGCGGTCATCTTGTGAGACAAATCTAGGTTGTCCTTTTAAGTCATCACGTGATTCTCGTCATTTATACGCTTTATAGATAGGCTTTTCAAAAAAATTGTTAGTTTATTATTTAATGTTAGTATGTTAGTATGTTATTTAATGTGTGTGTGTCTGGACTTTGTTTTGTTACTCAAAGTTCTGTGTATGTACGTCTGTAATGGTATTAGCAGGCGTTATATCGTACCATCACGCACAAGTCTTGTTCGTCTCGGTACTTTACAAAAAAAAGTCTGTTTCCGTCTACTCTTGCTAACTACATTTTCATGTAGGAACACATGAACATGTAGAATGTGTTGTGAATATTCTAGATACACAAATGGCTCCTTTTAGCTCATAACAAAATACTCAAAGTACCATCCGTCTGAGGATACGAGACAGGAATCTAATATCGTTATCTTTTGTCAATCTTCAAAGTAAATGTAGCGAGTCTGACTCTCTATGTATGGTTATCTCGTATCCAGTCAGACTAGGTAGGAAGGTAGCGATGTTGCCAGATATCTGAAATTACCCTTCATTTTCCCCTTTCAGTGTTTAGTAAAAAGAAATACTTGTCAGTTTAAAAATGGAATTGTTAATAATGTTAGCAGTTTTCTGGTAGTTCATTTGGTAGTAGCTCTGCTTCCTGAGTCGTTGGGCGTGGGTTCTATTTCCATACCGGACAAACATTTATGTGACGAACATAGATGTTTTTTGTGTGTCTGGCTCGCTGAAAAGTGATTAAGTCATATGTATACTTTATTGCTCATTTATAAAATAATATGTACAAGAGGAGAACTTAATGTTAAAGAATTTTCTGCCAGCCATCCCCACAGTGCATGAGATGTGGTTGTAGGTGCGCATCAAAACAAATACATGTATAAATAAAAATACAGCAAACATTATAAGCAAGTATTCTCACGATTCCTTCATAGAAAAGCCAATGGTATAATTTTTTCCATTATGTATAATTCTTTTTCGTTCGTTCTGACGACCCAGTATGGGTTTGGGAACGTACCAACCGATGAAAAATATTTTATAATTGTAATAAATAGACAACATTGAGTTTTACCCGAATTTACTTCAAATTTTCCCTATTATTTCCGAAAAACATTCAATCTGGCAACGCTGGAAAGTAGATTGAGGAAAAACCACCCCTTTTTCGGGGCAGCGGTTTTGTCTCGACGAGAAAATAAGCTGGTGCGAGATTAACTCGGTTCTACTGACAAAACCTTCTTTTGTAACCGCACATCGTGTTGGGAGAATTAAATTGTAAATTAACGAAAGCTCTGAAAAAATAAAAGGGTTTATTCATATGCGGATAAACAGCTTCATCAGAACTTATTATGACATTCATCAGGATTATTCATCAGGACATTTGACTTATTATGTATGTAACGTTTCCAATGTTTGATCAATTTAATACTTCTAATCGAATTAACAGACGTGCTGGTCTGACGGCATATCAACGAGAACAAAGGGGAGAAAAACGTATTCGTCTCTTTTTGTCTTGTTAATTAAGCTATGGTGTGCGGCAAAACGATTCAAATCCGTTGATCTGTTTATACTATACTAGCTGTTACCCGCGACTTCGCCTGCCTAGTATTTGACATAATATCTCAAAGGGATTAGGCAGCGTTTTCGATGAAAGCTCCCAGATGACTTGACACTTCCAACAACTTTCATCAAATTTCAACCAGTTTACAAATAACCTTGACAAATTATATACCTCAAACTTCGTCGTGAATCACTCGTATCTATTGGTGAAACTCGCATGATAATCTGTTCAGTAGTTTTTAAGTTTATCGCAAACAGACAGACGCGACGAGCAAATTTGTTTTATAATATGTAGTGATTAACAACAATTAGGGTGAATTGATTACAAAACATTGAATTTCTCTATTTATACAAAAGTTTGATCTTGACACACAACGACACTTTTGCAAATGTCATTGTGCTTTCCTAATGTCACTTTCGTCAAACGTCATTTTCGTGAACAAGCTATTTTTTTTCCTCGGAAGAGACCTAGTATAAGTAATTACTAAAAAATAATCCAGCTACCTCCATACCAAATTTTCAAAATTGGCCCAGCCCTTTGACCGTGAATAAGTAACAAACAAACAAACACTCACAAACTTTCGCCTTTATAATATTATAGTGTGAAGTGTGGATTTTAACTTTAATACTGTCTTAGTTTAGTGCAACATGCCACACAGCTGCAAATGGAAGCAGAGTAAACATACTAAATGCATGAATTGTTCAAAGAGTCATAAGACAAAGCCATTTATCCTGAATAATTCCGTAAAGCAATACGGAAAACGTTACGTTGGTCGTAAAGTGGGATTTATTAGGCTGTTATTTGTCATAAAAGTCTGGTCTGCTAACACGTAACGTTGATGAGGTTTTTGTTGTCTTTAAATATCTTAAATTGTTCAGAATATGTACCTCTACACTGGTCTTGCTTACTGCAATATGTACTAGTATTCAAGAGATATATTTTAGTGTATTGATGTAGTGATGATAGCTCAGTGGTTAGCGCGGTCGGTTCGCATGCCGAAGGGCGTGGGTTCAAACCCCAACACTGAGCTTGAGCTGCCGGTGAAGGAAACCAAAGCGGTAGTGTAGTGGTAGGGTACTTTCTAGGACTCGGCTGGCTAGCTACCACCCTCAAGTTGAAAATCTGCCGCCAAGCGTCTAACGGTGTGTTCAACAGCCTTACTTTAGAGCCAGTTCCATTCCAAGCTAAATGTGTTTCACCATCTTCGACCACACCGTCACTTAACATCAGATAAGTTGTGGTTTAAGCCTGTAAGCCATAAAAAATAAATTAAAAAAAACCGCTTAAAAGTCGTATTGGTTGGTTACATTAGTGATGAGGATTGAATTTAAAATCTAACTTGACAACAATTTTTAAATATAAGTATTGCATACACAACTACTAAATATAGTAGTAGTAGCTAGTATAGAATATAGATTGCATATACTTCGGGTAGATTTTATGCAAATTATTATGAACACCTTTTATATGCATCTTATAAGATACATTACTATGCTTATTTTATAAAGAGTACCTGGATGACCGATGCTGGATGTTAGTATGCAGGGGGTTTCGGGGGCAATAAATCGTATAATATATATACATACATATATGTCATAAATCTTAACAAAAAGTATTCGGCAAAAATAGTATTGCAGTAATAATTTGGCTAACACAAAGTTCTATCAATGACAAAAAAAAACCTACTTTTTGTGTTGTAGGTGTCTACGTAATTTTATCTACATATATGCAATGCTATTTGGTATAGTAGAACAATGATCAGAATAGATTTTGAACTCTATATTCATAAAAAAATATAATTTGAACTTCCATTCGAGAACTTCGTTAAAACTTCCTGGGCGTCTGTTAAAACGCACATTAAATATATGCATAAATTCGGGCGCTGCGTCTGCGGACGTTGAAGTTACTTCCTTAATCCTAAAAGCCTCTTCAGTATTCGAAATCTCGCTCTTTTGGAGTGTCAAGTTTGATCCACTTACTAACTTCGTGTGATGCATATTGTATGGCACGATGATGGAGAACCATATCTAAAAGTGGCTGTGGAAACCTGTACTCACTAAATGTTTACCTTCCGTTTTTGGAAAACAGCCCTAAATTGCATATATTTCAATTTTGCTAAAACGCTTCAGTTGCAGGTTGATTTTGCAATACGTCTATTTTAGACATTTATTTGGTAACGTTGTATACTATTTTTTGCTGATGTCGTTTTTAAAATTTTGCTATTTCGGTATCTCAGCATAATGCTGGTAATACCACTTAGTATGCGCTGGTCTTCCGGTGAGCTCTTACAGGTACAGCTAAACTACTCACAAACAACACAATATATGACAAAAACACAAAATAAAACAGAAAAATATCAAATAAAACAAATGTCATATCCCAAAACAAATAATACGAATACAAATCTTTTATTAATAACACCAAAGTTAATGGTCATTTTTCCATTTATATTTAAATTTCAGTACAAAACGAACTAAAGTAAACATACGTGAAGAATGACTACAGATTGTTAAGCGAGCCACTTCAAATGACCACGACCATTCTGTCAAGAGCGCAAACGACTAATAAGTAAGAAACTAAAGTATTTTTGCTAGAATAATAAATTAATTGGAAGTAGCTGAGACATGGTGCTCACCCATGGATCAATTGCCGGATTTGAAGGTTATGATAATAAAATTATAGATTTTTGTGTTTGGTACTGGAGAGCCGTTACTTTACATCTAAAGAGCCGGTCTAGAAGAAGCCGATTAATGTAACTAGCAATAACATTATATAGCAGTAGTATACACATAGCAGTGCCTTCTTGGTTAGCTCATAGTAGCACAACGAGCTATGGAGAGGGCTATGATCGATGTTTCTCTACGAGATCGAATCAGAAATGAGGAGATCCGTAGACGAACTAAAGTAGCGGACATAGCCCAGCGGATTAACAAGTAAAAGTGGCAGTGGGCAGGGCACATAGCACGCAGAACTGATGGCCGATAGGGCTGCAATTTCTAGGATGGAGACCATACGGAGAGGCAAGGGTAGCGTAGGACGTCCACCCACAAAGTGGACAGACGACCTAATAAAGACCGCAGGAACGCGCTGGATGCGAGCCGTTTCCAACCGGTCTTTATGGAAGTCAATGGGGGAGGCCTATGTCCAGCAGTGGACGTCCTACGGCTGAGATGATGATGATGATACACAGCAGTAGCAGTAGTGTATACTAGTATAGAAAAGAATAGTATAGTATAGATGACCAGTAGTATATCAGAGTCTTCTTAGTATCTAAACTATAGCATCTCTGAAATGACCATTTCATTACTGAACTATAAGGGTTATTATGATAAATTTTATTTAGCATTTGCGCAAAACTTTAATCTTCATTTTAGTAGCATATCCGGTAAGTGGTACTAATGTGTGCGATAAATTATTGCGTGTGTCGTCGGAGTGATTCACTTTTCCCACGCGACTTGTTTTATGTAACACTGTAAGCACGTCAAGTACTTTATGCTTCCACGTAATAGTTGTTGACATATCGACAATTTCTTTATTCTCTATTCAATTAGAGATAGTTCTTTTCGCAGAAGCTTTATTTGACAACTTAGAGTAGTACTTGGAAATATTTTGCTTGTTGTATTTATTTATTAGTCTTCTTTGAAGTACTGGTTTGACGCTTATGTAGGCATGGATGGGTTTGATTAAATAACAAAAAAAAGCATAATCAACTTTTTTGATTATTTAAACATTGTTTGAAGTTATGGCAGCTTAGTTGGGAGACCGTTTGGCTTCCAATCTGGAGGTTCTCTGTTCGAATCCCATGGTACCCACCCCTTTCTTTTCTAAGTTATATGCGTATTGACGATTACTATTAACGGTGAAAGAAAACATTGTCAAGAAACCTACGTTTCTAAAAAAACAAGTTCTCGAAGATATATGAAGTCTGCCAACTTGCACTTGGCCAGCGTGGTGGACTACAATCTTACCCTGCTCACAAGGAGAAGAAGTCCACGCCCAGCAGTGGGACAGTTGATAAAAACTGATTCGGAAACATTATTTGCTGAATGACTCATATCTGACTTCTACACTTCAAACGTATTAGTTAGGTATATTTTTATAATTCCGGTTTGAATCACAAAGCAAAGTTTATTTTGTGAATTAACTCGTTCTTATACCCATATCCTATAAATTATATATGAGTTCTTATTTGGAAACAGTGTTCACAACCTGAAGCCAAGCAGCTATCGTACCGCAGTCGTAACATTATCGTATATAGATCAAAATTATTGTAACCAGGACATTATATAATCATATAAAACGTAACAATAATATGTGAATGTGAAGTAAAAACATTATCGACATCGATATCGATCGACGATGTCGATATCGATCGCTGACAGACGCTATCAACCAATAAAAATATATAGACATTAAACGGCAGCATGAGTTTCTAAGAAAGAAATGAGCCTACAAATGGCGCTAACAGCAAAAACAATTACATTTGTTATTGGAATATGGGCCGTCAGTGTAATTCTCAAATTCTGCATCATGATGGAAATTATCGTACAATCGTACATCGTACGTTGTCATGAAGTTATCGCACATGTACGATAATCAATGCTGCTGTTTGGAAAGCTACAGGAAAGGCTTGTCTATCTGTTTTCATAATCCTACTTGATTAATAGCACAACAGCTGAAATAATTACCGCCATCGGAAAACGATTCGTTCAAAGCTCTGCGAATTTGTTGTCCGGTACAAAACTCTTGTTTTCAACAGCGAAAATTTTAGCGAGAAATTAATTTCTAACGACTTTGGATGCTTAATTTATTGCTTCACTTTTTACATCCATTTCGGCCTCTGCCCGTGCCATTCGAAGTGCTGGCAAGTTTTTGATAGCCAATTCAATTTGGCATTCCTCAAGTCTTTGTTAAAGTTTATGGACTTTCTTATAGCTCTGTCTGTTAGTATATCATTTATTTAAACATTTTAATCTTATTATCTTTCGGTATATTCAGTAAGAAGACAGTCATCACGGTTTATCTTTAAACCTATTCTGCATCCATAGACGTCGTCAGTTCATCTGTTTCGTCTGAGCCATTCAATTTAGGTGTGCGCTCCTTTCTGACCGTTTATTTATTCCGTCTGGACTTGGTTTACATATCGAAATGAAAATTCTAAGCAAAGCAAGCTGTATTGTATCATATTTAAAAATATTAAAAATGACAATATAGTAATATATGTCAAATTTAAAGTACATAAATATGATAAAATGTCAATAAAAAAAATTATAATTACTTACTAGTAATTCAATAATCTTTTATTTTTATTAATCGTCAAAGTCATTAAACAAGGTCTCTTGAAGCCAAGATGTTAAGCTTGCTTCTGAAGACCGCGGGCCTCAGAATGTATAATATATGTATACCGACCTCTCCGACTTGACGAGCCGGTGCGACGGCGTTGCTGGTTGGTGTTTTTTTTATTACTACGATTATCCAACGTGCTGTGGACGCCCCGGCGTTAAAATTTAAGTTTGTATCGGTGTACACTTGTTCAGGGCTACCTTGTAAATTTACCTATATAACTTTAAAATAAGATAACACCCTTAATAACAAACCACGTAACGTTGTTCAGGTGTTTTAACTAAGCCAAGATAGGAAAATAAAACAAGACTAAATCTCTCAATGAGAAACACTTAACTGAATAAATCTACAGCAGCTTGAAGCAAATATAGCGCACTTGCATATTTATGATCGGTTTTATTTTTAATCCATCCAGCTGTACCGGCTATTGCGTCTTTGAAAACATTGCGGTGGTGGTGATTGATCGCAAACACTTTGTATCGGTCATTACACCTGTTGAATATAAGAACGATTATTTTATCGTAAAAATATGAAACAAGCTTTTTTTGTTGCGATTATTTGTAGAAAGGCCTATTTTGTCTTTTGCTAAGTTTGTTCTTGACTACCTCTTTTATAATATAAGTTATTAATTGTAATTTGAAGTCCTATCGAAAATCAACGATTTCGTAGCGATGATAGCTCAGTGTTTAGCGCGGCCGGTTCACACGCCGAAGGGCGTGAGTTCAACGCCAACAATGAGCTTGAGCTGCCGGTGAACGAAAACATCGTTAGGAAGCCGTAACATGGTGGTAGGGTATTTTCTAGTACTCTACTGGCTAGATACCACTCCCAAAGTTGAAAATATGCCGCCTTGTACCTGACTATGTGTTCCGGCAGTCTAACTTGAGAGCCAATTCTATTCCAGGCTTTAACATTTTCGACCACACCGTCACTTAACATCGGGTGATCTGTGGTCAAACACTTAGCTTGTCAACAATAAAAATAAAAACCAAAATTGTCTGTTTGTATTGTGTCGAACAAATGTTTTTTCTTTCTTGTTTCAAGCTACTTAATATACACTGCATAAGAAGAAAAGGCTTTTTTTTTCTTTTGTTTTCTATCTATCTATACTGGATACCCTATACCGATATTCACCAATGTACCTTATTGTGAGATCAAATATAAAATAATGAAAATCTACAAAAAAAAAAAAAAAAAAACACCTGTTCATACATTTTGTTACACAGTGTTTTTTTATCATACTACACATCAGTTTTCCATCCTATTCCGTACCAAATTTATTATATGAACTAGCTGTGCCCCGCGCTTTCACCCGCGCTAGATGCCTACGTCATAGTAGCTTTATGCATGCAAAGTCTCAGCCCGATCGGTTTAAAATTGACAAAGTTTCATACAAACTTTCATCCCCTATTTTATCCCCTTGTGGGTAGAATTAATCAAAATCCTTTATTAGCCTACGTCATAACATCTACCTGCATGCCAAATTTCAGCCTGATCCGTCCAGTGGTTTGGGCTGTGCGTTGAAAGATCACTATGTCAGTCAGTCAGTCACCTTTGAGTTATATATATTTAGATGTATGTGTCGTATCACGCGCCAATGCCGCGTGTACTAAACAGAATCTTATAGTGTCATGAAATGGTTTATTCTCACGTGTAGAAGTGTAATAAAATGTCATGAGCATAAATACAACAGATACCGGTCCTGCGAGTGGGTACACGCGTACACGTCCCCTTACCCGCTGTGCTAATATCAAAGGTCACTGTAAATCTACCGGCCGTACGATACAACATAAAAATACGGTATACTCGAAACAGGTTCGGACGATGAATGCGAGGCAAAGGTTTTCGTGTTTATAGTTTTGGAAAATTAAAACTTTAACAAATTGCTGTTCAGTTTTATGACAAATATAAATGTTTTATTGATAACACAAAAAAAGTTACAGGTATTTTTTTTATTTTTTTTAAATAACATTAGAAAATGTCTAAATTATAACACATGTCAATATAATAATATGTCAATATATTTTTTTTTAAAGTAATTATGTATTTTTTATTGACTTTTGAATTGTATACTTGACATATCGGAATATCTTATCTTATATCTTTAAACGAGCAATTCTTGTATATATTTATTTTTCTTGTATATATTTTTTTTATACATATTTTTTTTTTCTCAATCTCGGAAACGGCTCCAACGATTTTCATAAAATTTAGTATGCCGGGGGTTTCGGGGGCGATAAATCGATCTAGTTAGATTTCATTTTTAGAAAACTTTTTTATCCGTGTTTTCAGGCAATAAAAAACCGAGCAAAGCTCGGTCATCCAGTCACTTGTTAATTTATCTGTAACAGTTTATAATAATTTATTTGACAGTGAATAAATAAATATATTATAATTACTTAATATTAGTAATCTCTTATTTTTAAATAATCGTCAAAGTCATAAAATAAGGTCTTTTGAAGTCAAGATCTTAGCTTGCTTCTGAAGCACGTGGCGGAACGTACATCCCGGAAGCGCCTTAGTAAGCGCCTTGGTACGCGGTTGTAGACCACGGGCCCCAGAATGAATACCGACCTCTCAGACTTGACGAGTCGATGCGACTGTATTTCCTCACCGTGAGGCGCATGGCGTTGGTTGCCGCTTGCCGCTCGGCTCGCGCGCTGTATCTGGCGCGGATTTGTCACAACTAAGATATAATGACTACAAAACGATGTTATTCGTGTATCTATAAGACATGTAGATTGTTATGTGAAGATAGTTAATTGAGTTCAGACTCTATATCTTTATTGTTATAGTATTGAGATAGGCAGCTGCAACCCTATACTCCCGCAGCTAAACTGATTTATGAGTCAGCATTGCCCAACTGAATATGAATGCCAGTGCTAAATGATAAGTTTCAAATTCGCGTGCAAGCAACCGGCGGTCGTAATAGTAGGTATATTTTATACGCGATCTCTATTCAGAAGTGATCCTTCTGTACGCTAGTATGTCTGCTTATTCTATGGTTTAGTCTTTATTTCTTGTTTTAGTGTCGTTGAATAACCGGAATACCTTAAATTCTCACGTTTAATTCGCCGCTTGACGTCAGCTAGTCTTACATTGGATGTAATTGACTGCCTTGCTGCAAGGTCGCGTCCTAGCATCTTAAATTTTTTATAGTTTTTTTGCAAACTTGTCTTTTGCTTATGCTAATGTTGGTCATTCTTAGACTTAATTTTTAAAAGTCGACTGATTTTCCATTTATTTGTTTAAAGAATTTCAACATTTTATTACCTTCCAGCAAAATCAAACGAAACGCTAAATTAAATATGTCATTCCAGTAAGCTTATGAACCCTAAAATGACACACGACGCGACAATTCAAAATAATAAACTTGATAAAAGCCAGTTGGTAATTTACTGACAATTCCACAAAACGTCTACCTTTGTCAACCTGTCCTTTCAATCTGGATAAAGGTACTGTATACACGTACCTTATATCCACTGCGTGTGTGTAGCTTCATATAAAAATAAAGGGGCCCAATGATTTCATTCAATATGTATGACTGTATGTTAAATTTAGTAATTTTCGTGTTATATACTCTTATATCCTCTTATATCATCACATCAGCCATTGGTCGTCAACTGCTGGACATAGGCCTTCTCCTGGGGGGGTTTTGCCAATACTCGCCACGCGTGGCAGGCTGGTTGGCGAGCGCAGTTGGGTGTGATTGTTCAAGGAAGACGCTGCTGCCCATCTTCCGGATTACATCCCTTAGCCGACTCTTACGGCAACCACGGGTAGAGAGGATGGGGTACTATTCTTATGCCGGCACCACCACGGCAATATAATAAAACTCTTTTATATAGAAATAGGTATTCTGCCTTCACAAACCCAAAAGAGGTATGTCAATAACAATAATCTGATTTCTCGTGCATTTAATAGCTGGACAAATTACGCACCTTATGTACTAAATAATATAACTGTATCTACTTTGCGACATTAAAATGAAATTTAACAATTGAACAATTAAATTTCGTCGCGATGATAGCTCAGTGGTTAGCGCGGTCGGTTCACACGCCGAAGGGCGTGGGTTCAAACTCCAACAATGAGTTAAAGTTGCCGGTGAAGGAAACGTGAGAAAACAATAGCGTGGTGGTACGGTACTTTCTAATACTCGGCTGGCTAGCTACCACCCTCTAGTTGAAAATCTGCCGCCAAGCATCTAACGGTGTGTTCCGGCAACCTCACTTGAGAACCAGTGCCATTCCAGGCTAAATGTGCTTTATCATCTTCGACAACACCGTCACTTAATATCAGTTGAGTTGTGGTCAAACACCTAGCCTGTCAGCCATTGAAAAAAAAACACACCTTCGCTTAGATACCTCTCTTGGGTTTATGAGTGTATAAAGCAAAGTACTTGAGTTCATCCTTTAAGGAAATTTGATACTGTCTGTTATTATTCCACTGAGAGTGATTATAGTAATTCGGGATTAGCTAGATAGAATTGCCAAAGCTCTGTCCCTTCCATACAATTATCTCCGTCAATGCTCTATTTGATATTCTCTGTCAACTCGACGCTTTGAAACGTTTTGTCTATAGAAGTTTCACCTTTAATATTGCACAATAAGGTTGTTATTTAAATGAGAAACACTTTCCTAGATTTATTATTAATTAAATTAATTTATTGGTTCGGGCGTCACTAAGTGCATTTTAAATATTCAAGAGTTATATCTTGAGTGTATTTCCGTTTAAATGTCCGTGATCTTTCCGTAACTGATTTTAATTTAGTTTGAATATAATTTTTATAAATTATAATTATGAATAAATATTTATCTAACCCGAAGACAATTTTAAATATTTATCCAAAATATTCCTTTTTGAACTAAAATCCGATATAATTTTTGTTTTAATATATTTAGATATTAAATTTAGTTAAATAATTAATATTATATTAAATCCTCGTTACCGTTGTAATCAAAATGACTTTTAAGCAGAAATATACTAAAAGTATAACTCTTAAATATTTAATTCAATTAATCTTAGTGATTTACAAATTGTGAGGGTAAACGATTCTTGGAACCTCGCGGCTGTGTTCATTACCAATGGTTACGGCCATGGCGTGCTTTGCCTAAATACCAACGTTATACTAACTATTTACTTTATACACTAACTGCGATTTGTGGTCTCGCCTGCAACTTTTTAGCTCACCCACAATATTATGCCGATAAATACGACATTGCATAATTTTTATGTAAAATTTTACCTTTTTCCTCGTCGAATCTCGGTCCATGTGGATAAACAGGAGTTGTTCATCCATTCTTTTTTTCATTATCATCATCTCAGCCGTAGGACGTCCACTGCTGGACATAGGCCTCCTCCATAAAGACCGGTTGGAAGCGGCTCACATCCAGCGCGTTCCTGCGGTCTTTATGACGTCGTCTGTCCACCTTGTGATCTCCACTCCAGAACTTTGCAGCCCCAGCGGCCATCAGTTCAGCGTGCTATGTGCCCTGCCCACTGCCACTTCAAATTGCTAATCCGTTGGGCTATGTTGGCTACTTTAGTTCGTCTACGGATCTCCTCATTTCTGATTCGATCCCGTAAGGAAACTCCGAGCATAGCCCTCTCCATAGCTCGTTGTGCGACTTTGAGCTTATCAAGAAGGCACATAGTCAGAGACCACGTTTCACTTATAAAAACGATAAGAAATATTTACATTTAATTCATATCACAACACAGAATGTAATAATATATGTACGTCGTATGTAGTAATATAAGTCAAGTACTTTCTCGACCTGTTTGGTGAGGTAAGGGAGTCGGCTTCAATGCTGGGCATCCTTGCCCAAAGCTGGGGTACTGGCGCCAAGGAACCAAGTGTGGAGGATGTGGGTTCGATGCTCAGGTCTGCGGGCGGGTCACAAGTCTGCATCCACGTCTTCCTCTTCCGGGCTAGCTAAGAGAAGTTCTCAAGGGTGGACACGCCAGGTACATACGTCAGGACGTACGTGGTGAGGTAATGTGAGTTGTTTATGTGGGCGTGTGGCGCAACTGCCTGAAGTTAAGCAGTAGTGCGGCCTAAAATGGAGAACGCTTACCTAGAAGAAAACCTATTTACTAAGAAACTTTTGTTTGTTGTTTGGTAACAAACTGAATATACGCACGGTTTTATATTATTATTGTGATATTCTGCGTATGAACGCCTTCTAAACTTAGTACAGGTACAGCGTTTGCGTAACTCTAATGTGTTTGACAATGTGTTGTAAGGTGAGCCTCTTTCACCTTTTGCTTTTTTTCGGCACGCTTCTTAAATACCTCCGATGTTCTCAATAGAAAGTCTTTGATCCCTATCTTGACATTTTGTGACCCTTGTAGTCTTCTAATATGATTGTGAAAACTCTTTGTGTATTTTTTCTGAATCTATTTGTAAGAACTACTTTTGGCTTAGACTTTCGTTAGTGTTTGCGATAATTTTTGCTTCAAAGTATCTTTATCTATAAAAATAGGATTTAAGTTAAATGTATATTTAACTGATACATACATCACATCACATCATCAGCCATAGGATGTCCACTGCTGGACATAGGCCTCCTCCTGGAGGGGTTTTGCCAATACTTGCCACGCTTGGCAGGCGGGTTGGCGAGCGCAGTTAGGTGTGATTGTTCAAGGAAGACGCTGCTGCCCATCTTCCGGATTACATCCCTTAGCCGACCACGGGTAGAGATAGTGGGGTACTATTCTTACGCCGGCACCACCACGGCCAACTGATACATGTTCTTTTTAATTTGTTGATTTCATCACAACACCTACGCTCTATTACTGCGCACAAAAACAAACCAAAAAAAAAGATTTATCAACTTTTCGAAAACGTTTAAAACAATTTCGTAAAACACTCACGTAAGCTGACATTGAAATTTTATGAATGCTTTGATGCTCGCTTTTGATGGAAATTTTATTGTATTTTAAACATTTTAATACCTTTTACGCGGCGTTTCACTTGAATTATTTTGTGAATTTGATTTGAATCTGTACTCTTAATTTGATTTTGTATGGTTTCATGTTACACGCATCTCGGTTGGTCGAATTTAATATTTTCTCGATTTTAGATTAATACCTTAGCATGTTTTTAATTACAACGTAATCTTCAGTCCTATGTGGTAGCATGGGGTTTTTAACTTTACTTTTATTAATGAGATGCCTGAATGCTTTTTTTTTAGTTTATGATACAGTGAAGTGTCGATTATTCGAATGTCGATAAATCGAACGACCGCTTATCCGAATTGCTACGCCTGCCCGACTCGCACGTGCACGTGTGAGAGCTCTCCTGATGATAAAAGATAACGCATGTCCATGACCATTGCAGCGATACACATAACTTTATTAAATGTCGGGTATTCAGCTAGTACGGATTTTTTCTGAAGGGATTTTATCAATGACGCTATCCATTTTTGTTTCAAGCGAGTCTGGTACTTCAGACAACGCCACTGTAGGGACAAATTTTGTCTTGTTCTAACTCGGGATGTTGAAGTGAGATGGAACACGTGAAAGATAGTCTATGCAAATAGTCTGTGCACTCGACACTGCTGTAGTTTTGCTAACGATGTGGGGTGACGTGAATTTGCACTTGTAAGCCTGTCTGCTGGTTAATGGAAAACAGTATTGGAACTCACTTCAATGATTAACCTCACGCAAGAGCAAAAGCAAAGCTAATGAGATTAATTTAATGACAGAATCAATAGAATATTTAAATAAAAGAGGATCTAGAATAAACTGACGACCGAAAGATTTAAGGGAGAACGTTAAAATTTACTAGGCGTTACCGCGCGTGGAATTTACCAAAAATTTTGTTCATTTTGCAGTATAAAAAGTATCCTATATGTTATTCAGACCATAATCTAGATGTGTGCCAAATGTCATCCAAAATCGTTCAGTAGTTTTTGCGTGAAAGAGTAACAAACATCCATCCATCCTCACAAAGTTTCACATTTTAGGAAATATTTATTTCTAGTTTTATTTTAACTAAGTGTTCAGTATAGAACAGATTCCATACGAGGCTCAAGAACCGTATTGTTCCCGTGTTGATATAACATAATGTCATTAGGGGTTAAATTGAGTTTTAAAATCGCTGCATTATCACGCCAGAAACATACTGCACATTGTAAAGCGTCAAACAATATCCGAGTACCTCAGGTAGTGATATCGTTCTCTGCAATTTTTATAGCTGCATCTCTAGACAATAACACGCTCGCAAGGTGAGCTAGATAAAAATATATATCTACGTTCCAATGCAAGTATCGCAAGATGCAGGCATATCACGCTCGTCTGCCGTAAACTTGCCGTATTTATATCTCCCTCCACGAAGCTACCCTGGGGGTGCGTCTGAAAACTTTATTTACTACTTACTACCTATCGGGTAGCGGAAGTCTCTTGTAGAGCTCGGAAAAATGGGACACCGACAGGCTCGCCTTGTTTATTACTTACCGATACCTTTTTACTCAGTGAATGAGATAAACATGGGAATACTTTCAAACGAAATTGTAAATTTAATGTGGTTTCTTATTTGATCACTATTGTTGTTTTGAATTTAATTGTAAACGCTTTCTTGATGGTATACAAAGGATAGGTTTTTGGCGTTTATTAACAATGATCTTGATCTGCCAGTGAAGGAAAACATCAACATACATCGTCACTTAACATAAATATAAATATTTCGTAAGACATTCCACAAAGCACCATCTTAGTCCCAAACTAACTAAAGCTTGTGCTATGGGAACTAGATAGCTGATAGTATACTTTTTTTTTTTTTGTTGTAAATACATACTTGTAACACGTCAAGAGAGCTGTAGTCAAACGCCTATCAACCATAAAAAAATATTAATATATTCGATGATAAGTTTAGTGTCAATGGCCCTGTAATTTCGATAGCTTTAGTGATACTGGACTACAAATTGACAGCAGAATATTTGATACTGCGAGGTCGACCACCTAGTATCACAACCCCATAATAAACAACAATTTAGGACGAACAACTTAGGACGAGAAAGAACCAAACTCGAATTAATAATTAATAATATAATTTGACATTGGAATTTGTTTCCCGAGAGATACAGTCTGTGTACCTTCAAGTCGCGAGTGAATCGGTTTCTGTTAGGCAAATGTGCTCTATCTTAGACCGCATCTTCGCTTGACATCGGGCGAGATGGTAGTCAAATGAAGGCCTATAATACAAAGTTCGCCCCGTCTGTCTGTCTGTCTGCCTGTCTGTTCGCAATAAACTTGAAAACTACCGAACAGATTATCATGCGAGTTTCACCAATTCATGAGTAACGTTTAGGTATATAATTTGTCAAAGTTTCGTGGAGTATCTACTATCATTTGTTGTTTACTTGAGATTTGAAGATAGCCATATTTTTATTTTAGAGGAACACTGACTGGCTTATAATAGTTCCATGTCCTCCATCCATCTAAACTCAAACGAGGGGTAAATATAGTGCGCTTAATTGTTTTAGTGGGAATTTCCACAGCAGCTCTATTACGTAGTAAACATGAAGTTATCGTTATGTTTATCTTGGAACACCACCCTTGGGGTGTGGCCGGCGTAGTTTACTGCTTGCTCTCCGTTCGTAAGTATATCTAGCTTGAAAATTGCGGCATCAATATCGAAGTAGATCTCAAATCGCAACGACTCTATATAGAGGGTAGTTTTATAAATGGGAGGACAGATGAAGGCCATTCATAAAGAGTTATGGGTTTTCTCTATACGTTGTAGTAAGTATACTAAATGCAATTGCATTTCTTAACTGCCCTGTTCGGTTATCTTGTTGTAGTTCTGCTTCCAGTGCAGTAGGACGTAGGTTAGATTCCTACCCACAACGATTTATGTGACGAACATAGAAGATCTCTCTGGTTATCAGATACAAATATTTTATTAATAATAAGTTACAAGTTAAATTTCGTAATATCATTTCAACAAAAATGTAAATATAAAAATATTGTCAATACAATAATTACAAATTACAATAAAAAAATTAATTATTAGTAATTTAATAATGTTTTAGTTTAAAATACTGATCGTCATCGTCGTTAATACCGTCACTTAACGTCAAGTGAGCTGTGGTCAAACATATAGCTTGTCAACCAAAAAAATATAATATTTTTGTGCCAGAATTTACATATAGTATTCACGGATGTTTTAAATTTTTACATATTTTGTTTCAACATTGTATATTGTACACATCTAAAATGCTGTACTTCTGTCAGTACTAAATCAACACGTACAGTTAGTCCTTCAATCCAAATTACCCTGACCTTATAGTGCCTCTACGTCAATAGTGTGACGAAATGCGTATTTTCTTTTCCAATCTATTTTCCTGTTTACATGTGTTTTTCTTCTTATTCTCGTACCATTCTGTCTAAACCAAGGTCGTCCCTGATCACTCCATCCTTATTTTCAGTCTTCCAAAACATTTCATTGAGCAGAATTCCGGAGCTTTAGGCGTTCTGAATATCTGTACTATATTCGTGTATCTTCATTTACGTTTCATTGTCCTGAGCTTAGACCGTTTGAGAACGAATTGGAATCCCTCAAGGCATCGTCCTCGAATACGACTTATTTCGTTTCGGGTTCTGATTCCTAACATTTCTAAATAATTTATTACGAGTTTTCTTTGGGATCTAGTCAATAATTTGTGTCTCAAATGTACAGTTTTCTATGTAGGTATATAATTTTAACATGATTTTTAACAAGCCTACAATTCTGCTCACAACCGTTTGAATGAAACGCTTGCGCTTATTTTGTTTGAAGACTGCCATCTTAGTTAATTTTATGTACTAAATTATAACTAAATCGAATATGAACAAAAAAAAAAGTAATTGTGACTTTTTGTTTAGACAGTGTCGTGAGAATTTTGGAGCTGTCATGGATCTTTTTTGGCGTTCCATCTTTAAATTTGCATAAATTGTGGGAGGCTATTCATAAAACTGATGATAACAAAACCGAGGTATACAGTTCAGTGTTGCATATACATATATCTAAAAACTACATCAAAAATTGAATCACACCGCTTGATAGCTCGATAGCTTAAGTGTTCAAAAATATGCCCGTGTTCACGTACACACAGCCGATGTCCACAACACTATCATCATCATCATCATGCCATAGGTCGTCCACAGCTGGACATAGGCCTCCTCCTGGGGGGGTTTTGCCCGGATGACATCCCTTAGCCGACTCTTACGGCAACCACGAGTAGAGAGGGTGGGGTACTATTATGACGCCGGCACCACCACGGCAAGTCCACAACACTAACACACACCAATTTTTTAATGGAAATAGGTTTAAGTTTTACCTATATGAGTTTTTTTTTAAATATTACCAGCGACTTGCTACTTTCTTGCGGATTACTAAGCTCTAAAGTAATTTTATAGCATTGAACGTTATGAGTGCGAGTTATAATGAGCTATTCGAATACATTTTACCAATGCACGCAAAATATCTTTCCAATGCGACCTCGTCCACGTGGGACGTGACTCCCTAATACATCATTTGATTACTCTAAACTTATTTGCATAAGTTTCTCATTATTATTTATTGAAATCCAATCACGCAATGTGCCCAGAAATATATACAGGGTTGTTAGCTTGGACTGAACTATGTCGAAAGGGGACTATAGTATTCATAATTACAAACAACTTTAAGTTTCTTTCTTTTATTCAAAACCAGCTATAAATAGTACTTCGTACGTGGTGCAGTAGCACGCGACCTTTGCTCTTATGTATGTATATATAAACCTCAATCCTTGTCCTCAAATGACTGCCCTGTTGGCTAATTGGTAGTATTTCTGCTTCAAGAGCGTGGACGTGGGTTTGATTCTGAATCAGGACAAACATTTTGTGGTATAATCATAAATGTTTGTTCTTTGTCTGGGTGTTTTGGGTATCTATTACAAAAAGTATTTAAGTATTCTATCAGTTATCTGACTTTCATAGCACAAGCTTTGCTTAGTTTGGGGTCAGATGGCGCTGTGTGTAATGTATCACAATCATTAAACAAAATCTTCATCCAATGCTAGCGGTCTCCACTTTAGAACGCGTCTACTCCAGTGGTTTTCGGTTCTGCAGTTAATATGGCCAGCTACGGTTTTCATACGGACAACTGTATATTTTTTTTGATTGTGTTCATAATGACTAGTATAATACTAAGTATACCTCAAGCGTATAATAATAACTCTGTATAAATTTAATATGGCTGCGTTCGTGTCTATTATAAAATATAGTACCAGACAAGTGAACAAATAACCACCATACAATTTAAAAAAACTTAGTAACGTAATGAACGCATGTCGTTTATTCTTAGCAAATAGAATTTGAAACGAAGGGCGGTTTGAATTCTAATAGACATTTATTGTCAACGAAAACGTAGTATGTTATAGGACTGGTGATGTCATAGGAACATGAAGAACTCCACCGTTAACAAGGCATAATTACACGAGTAATGGCTACAATATTAATGGTTTTGTTATTCTTTCCTTTGATGAAATGTACGACGATAGTAGGGACTATTTCCTTGTTTAAAACTAAACTGTTCGTATAATAATATAAGGAATTTAGCGACCTCTGTGGATTTTCGTGGCTGCAATTTGTTTTTGGCGACTATTTAGCGAATTGATTGCATAACAGAGTTTCTGTATGTATAGAAAAGTTTAATTAGGATGTATTGTATATTTCACAGGCTATTTCTGTGATTCCGCTTTTTACAGACTGTTTCGGCAGTTTAAAACACTCGCAGTATTGAAATATGCCGAAGGCAAATTGTAAATTGCCTTGTCAATATATAAAATGCCACAACATTTGATGGACAATTCAAACGCTATTTACAAAGTGCCGCGGCAAATATATTTTTTATGGCTGACAGTCTAGTTGTTTTGACCACAGCTCACCTGATGTTAAGTGACGCTGTGGTCGAAGATGGTAAACACACCTAGCCTGGAATGGAACTGGCTCTCAATTGAGGCTGCCGGAACACACCGTTAGATGCTTGGCGGCAGATTTTCAACTTTGAGTGTGGTAGCTAGCCAGGCGAGTACTAGAAAGTACCCTACCACCACGCTATGGTTTCCTCAAGATGTTTTCCATCACCGACAGCTCAAGCTCATTGTTGGGGCTTGAACCCACGCCTTTCGGCATGCAAACCGACCGCGCTAACCACTGAGCTATCATCGCTACAAAATTATACTACAAAGTTATACAGTGTTAAAGGCTTGGAGTGTTGGAGTGGTAGTCTCACTTGAGAGCCAGTTCCATTCCAGGCTAGGTTGACTTTACGATCTTCGACCACAACGTCACTTAACATCAAGTAAGCTGTAGTTAAACATCTTGCTTGTTAAACATTTAAAAAAAGATGTATGTTTAGTACAATTATGTACATCTTTGTATCAAAAAGTTTTGTTCTATATTAGGTACGTAAAATATTTAGTTTCAAGTCCAAGTTCCTTGTATACACATACTTTTACGATGTTTCAACGAACTTTTACAGTGTGTGTAGCACTCTCGTCGGACCGGACACATAAATACAAATTTAGCTTGTGGATAACACATCCTGTAATCAGCGTCACCCCAACAATATTCGCATTATGCTTTCTGGACTTCAACTCCTAAATTGATCTTTGTATGTATTTGATCAAAACTCACGAAAGAATCGTTAATTGAAATCTAGAAAAAAAATATGGGCAATTATAGTTGTAAGACAGTATTATATAACATGTCATTAATTGATGACAAACACGCCTTATGATCGAATCGGAAAAGAGTAGATCCGTAGACCAACTAAAGTTATCGATATAGCCCAACAGATTAGCAAGTTGCAATGGCAATGGGTGCATGCAGAACTGATGGCCAATGGAATCTAGCAGTGGACGTCCTACGGCTAAGATGATTAAAATGTAGTGTATGGTGTATGGTAGTTAAGTAAGTAATTATTAACCCCTCCATCCCCCTTGTCAGCAACTGTAATCAATGCTCTTACAACCCCGATATACTTACGTAAAAATTGGTTTAACTAGCGGCATTTTCGCTAAAAGCGATCTCTTCCAATTAAGCTAAGTATCGAGAGAATTGACTTGTAACATTGGTGTTATCAATAAAATATTTGTAATTGTATTTGAATTCAAGAACATGTAGAAAACGTGGCGTTTCAAGAACAAAGAAAATTAACAATCAGTATAATTTATATGACATTATATTATACCCAGACCCCCCATGTCACCAAAAATAAGCAACGCAAAGACCCCTCCCTGGTGCTTACGTAATACTTAAAGCGGCGTAGCCATATATATTAAATGTACAAAAGGTGAATTCACTCAATGGCGACAGGCAACACAAAATATTGCCAAGGTGGTAGATAAGATTCAGGCGAGAGCTGATACCAATAAAACTGGCAATATTGTCGAGATTGTACACAATATTGAAGATCGAAATGCTATGTTTATGAAACAAGATCATATCTCTTACTTTCCTTTGAAATTCAACTAACTTAATAGCTTTGCTCATCAATATTGAAATGTAGATCCATACGAGAGATAATATACTAGCATTTACACACGGCTTTGATTACAGATAATAATTAAAATTTCATATTTTTGCCTTTGCATATATGAAAAGTATTGAATTGGAACGCCATTGCAATAACCATTAAATCTGTTTTCATAGAATTGAGAAAATATGAGTAGTTATTGGTAAGTAAGTATTTTCCAAAATATAGATAATAGGCTGTAAGGTTTGTTTTTGTTTTATCAAAGATCTTCGCTTATCCTAGCTAATATTATAAATGCGAATTTGAGTTTGTTTGTTTGTTACGTTTTCACGCGTAAACTACTCAGCGGATCTGGGTGAAATTTTTAGGTCCTGGAATAAAACGGGATTCTTTTCATCATCATCATCATCCATCACCACGCTGGTAAAACAGCGAGGAGCAGCTAGTCAGAAATAAATACATACAAACTAGACACAGTTGAGTAGGCTAGAAGCTGGTTAGAGTTAGAGATTGGTTAGTTAGTCGAACCCTTGTAATATAAATTATAAAATACATCAACGGGTTCAAAGTAATTTAAATTATCTTTGACAAGCAATCGAATCGAAAGGGTCAGTTTTAGATCCTCTATAATAGTATTCATTATATCTCGTCCCTGTCTTAATTTGATTACATGGAAAACCGGCGCCGGCCATTTCCTCTGCTTCAGCGAAATATCCCTTCTCACCTGGGCGTCCCTCCCTATATGAGCCTCTTTATCGGTCGTCCATTTTTAACTATATTTCGGTGTTTTCAAGGCAAAGATTTCAAAATGTTTTCAAGCTTTTAAATACTTGATTATTCCCTCAAATGTGTTAACGTTTACCTAAACAATGCTTTTTTTTTTTAATGTAAAAGTAATTAATCAAACGAAACGCTCCGTTGATGGTAAGAGATAACGCATGTCCATAACTATCGCAGTAATACATAAAACTGTGAGTAGGAAAACAAAGTCCAGAGCAACGTTGCTCTGGCGTTCATTTCTTTGAGACTTTCGATGGTTATTCTTAACAGCCCTGTAATTACGCTAGCTCCAGTATCCTTCCAACCGGAACACAGTAATGTTTACACACTACTACTTAGCTTACTTACCTGTTTTATCATCATTATATCTGTCTTTTCATATTGACATTATAGACCTGGAAATGGTAAATTACTGGAGTAAGTTTTTTTATAGTTCGGTCCATTTAAAAGCACAGGCTATTTCCCCTGCGATCTTAAAGAGTTTCGCAACATAGTGCGATTTGTTTCTTGTTGCCACGAAAAAAGACAAAAGTTGTTACCTCTTCGGGCGACATGGATGAATTGGTTACACAAATGTAGATGAAACAATCGTGAGGCAAGGTGTCTGGTGACGTTAGGTGACATCGCCCATCGTACCTAGATTACGCCCGACTTTTCGAAACACCCGTGTTGTGGGACATTTTTGTTCCCTAGTGAATACGAGACTTTAAGCGACTTTTAATATTGCCTACATGTGCTGTGAAAACTGAATCTAAATAATATTCTTTATTCAAACTTATATTTTAAAAGTAAAAACGAATTCTGAAATTTTAAAATGTATAATCTGCTCTAAATAAATCTAGATTAACATCTGACTAATACACAGAACTATATGATAATTTCGTGATTACCTTGTCGCATTATTGACTCGGTTGTTAAAATCTCATAAACCTGATGATTATGTTATATATCTATTACATTCTATCACTGGAACGGTCTCAGCACACATATTTGTTGTATATTGACATCCCTGTGATTTAGATTATAATTTTATTATTGTAGACATTTTCTTTAAATCAGATTTTAGAGCTCACAGTAAAAGTTGTATAATGATCGTCATTCGATTGAGTACATTGCAAGTTTATAAATATTGCATATGCATAAAATGTGATGTTTGAGCAGGATGTACGATTGAACTATAATAAGGTTTCTATGAATTATTCAACTCAATTCTAAATTGTAAGATACCAACGCATCGATACCAACGCATCCAACTAAATCTTAAATTGTAAGATACCAACGCATCCAACATCCAACTCAATCTGAAATTGTAAGATACCAACGCATCCAACATCGAACTAAATCTTAAATTGTAAGATACCAATGCATCTAACATCCAACTCGATCCTAATTTGTAAGATACCAACGTATCCAACATTCAACTCTAATCTTAAATTGTAAGATACCAATGCATCCAACATCCAACTCGATCCTAATTTGTAAGAAACCAACGTATCCTACATTCAACTCAAATCTTAAATTGTAAGATACCAATGCATCCAACATCCAACTCGATCCTAATTTGTAAGATACCAACGTATCCTACATTCAACTCAAATCTTAAATTGTAAGATACCAATGCATCCAACTTAATCATCCAGCATACAGTTCAATACTAATTTGTAAGATAGGAACTGCTGTTAGGATATGTGTAACTGCTGTTATTTTTGTAAAATGACAAAAATAATAGCAGTTACACATAACGTTGATAGTTTATAGTTTTTTCTGGATGATATAGAAAGCGCGTCGCTCTTTCAAGGCTGTGATCATAATTTACTGCGAAATGTTCGCTATTTTTAATTTTATGTAATTCGCAATCACCTTCGCACTATTTGCATAGTCTATATTCGTTTTCATTTGTAAATATTATTCTTTCAGGTCTAATTATATCTTTTATGTGTCCTGGTTTAGAGGAGCGCTTGAGCTTATTCTATTTATGTTGATCTTTTTAATTTCTTTTTTGTTTTAATGCTGAATTACACTTAGTGTTTAATGTATTAAATGTATGTCATGGGCTTGATGCGGAGGAAGGTTCCGTGGTTTGTATATAAATAAGCAATTTAATATAATCATTATTATTGACTATCACACTAATATTTTAAAGGCGAAACTTTGTGGGTGTGTTTGTTTGTTACTTCTTCACTCTAAAGGGGCTGGACCAGTTTTGATGAAATTTGTTATGGAGGTAGCTGACACCCTGGATTAACATAGGCTACTTTTTATTCCGAAAAAGTATATGTAACACCGCGGGGCTCAGCTAGTCTTTAATGTACCCTAAGTGTCTTTTCTGATTATGCTTATTGTAGATAGGTATCTGTTTTTTATCTGATACACTTTGAAGAGTGCGTTTTAGATCTGCATGATCTTATTGTCCCCTTTCCGTTCTACTATCAGACGGAGCTCTAAAAAGCGAAACCGATTCATGATTGACTATCCAAAAACTCGAATGATACCGTTTGATTTCTTAATCCAATCTAAGTGCTTTCAAGTCGCGAGTAATTTGGTTTGCGGTGTACTCTATCGTAGACCGCCTTATCGCTTAACAGCAGCCGCGACAGCGGTAAAGCGTAAGCCTAATTGCTAATGAGGCTGTGTTTCATACAGGAACTGGGGTAAATAAAGATAATTACGTCAAACGAAAGAGAATAGAATTTCAAGTATGTGAACGTGGATGTAAAAATTGTACTCTATTAAAAATCAATCGCTTGTCTTAGGAATGAATTTGAATTACTTTTTAACAATAGTAAATAAACATTGGAGAACACTTTTCACACAGCGCCATCTAGCCTCAAATTAAGCAAAGCTTTTAATTTGGGATCCAGACAGCTGACTTAATATTTAAATACTTTTTTTTTTGTAAATACATACACATAACAGCCAGACACCGAATAAACATCTATGTTAGTTACACAAATTTTTAGTCCTGAGTGGGAATCGAACCCACGCCCTTCGGCTCTTGAAACAGAACTTTACCGAATTAGCCAACAGGGCAGTCAAACTACTTCCACTTCATTTCCATTATTCCCATTTTTTTTTTGTAAAGGATAGCCGAATTTCAAAACTTTTGCGCAATGTTTTAGGTAAAATTTTATTTTTTTGCAAGACAACTCGCTTGCCCCTGCAAGTCGCAAGGAAGTGACCGAATTGACAATAATCAAGGAAACTCGGCCGAGTGACCTCGATAGAGGAAGTCACTGAAGCGTGAACTAGTAAAAAATTACAACTCGGCCGAGTGGAGCTAATAATGGTGCACCATCGACTGATCGACGCGAAATCGAAAGTGAATCAAGTTGTGGTCATGGGGTCTTGGAAGATACTGGAACACGGATACAAAATAACAATAAACAAATAACAAAATAACAATAAATTTAGTGGTTAGCGCGGTCGGTTCGCATGCCGAAGGGCGTGGGTTCAAACCCCAACAATGAGTTTGAGCTACCGGTGAAGGAAAACATCGTGAGGAAACCATAGCGTGGTGTTAGAGTACTTTCTAGTACTCGGCTGGCTAGCTACCACCCAAGTTGAAAATCTTCCGCCAATACTCGCCACGCTTGGCAGGCGGGTTGACAAGCGCAGTTACGTGTGATTGTTCAAGGAAGACGCTGCTGCCCATCTCCCGGATTACATCCCTTAGCCGACTCTTACGGCAACCACGGGTAGAGAAGGTGGGGTACAATTCTTACGCCGGCACCACCACGGCTGTTACTAATATATATAAAATTTATATTATTTAAATATAAAATTAATATTTGTATAAAGAGGATATATATACAAATATGCGACAGATAGTTATAATTATAACTGCGAGAGATAAAAAAGCTTGACGTGTTCTTTAAATACACGATCACTTAACGATCAGGAAAGAATCTCGTTCGTTTCATCACTTTAACATTAACAAAAATTGTAAAAATAAAATCTAGAACATTCTGTGGTAATTTTATTTGTCACAAAATTAAGTTTATAAAACTGCACTGTATTTCAAGTTGGGACTGTATGTTTCTAATTGGTTTCCGTTAAACCTGACAAAAACTTTAATTTCGCCAAATTGTAACAGAAATGCGGTCGGCTTGTTACGTAGAAACTATGTAAAAACTTACCGGGTGCGCTTTTGGTTCGTTAGACATGTTTAAAATTGGAAACAGTGGCTGGTAAAATTAGAACTTAAATTGTGAAACTACCTTCGTTTTTCGACTTACCCTCGAATGTCTTAAGTAATGAGCAGCGAAGCAGCGAATCCCTAGACTTTATTTGCTACTTAAAGTTCTGTTCTGCTACTAATGTTCTGTGTATCGCTGCAATAAGTGACATGCGTTATCTCTTACCATCAGGAGACCGTCTTGTTCGTCTAAAATTAGAACTGTGAAATTGTATTCGTTTCTCGAACAGTAACAATGCCAAATTACAGGGCTGTTAAGACTAACCAAAGTCTCAAAGTAAGCGCGGTTTCAGCAGCGGAAGAATTTGTAAAAATAAAAACAGCGCTAATATAGATAATTTGTGTAACATGTCTCGTTCGTCTCAACTTTTTATTTTTTTTAAAAGCCGCACGAGAGTAGTTCGCGTTCAGCTGTGGAAGTAAAAATAAAACATCTAACTTTAGTAACATAATTATCTAAAATTATTATGTTTGAAGTGATCAATTTCGTCCTGTATACAGGGGCCCAATTACAATGAGATCTATGATACGTATAATTTCTATTTTTTACCAAAGCTACAGCTATATGTATAACAATACTTTCGGACGTGGCCAGTTAACGCTCTGCTTCACAATTGTGTCAATACAAGCTGTGTAGATAGATCAACGTGATTCACAACGATCATTTATTGCAGTGGTCGGCAACCTTTAGACAGGCAGGGGCTATAAGACGGCCAAATAAAGTAAAGGCGGGCCTCACTAGAAGCTTAATGCACGTATTATTATTGGTCAAATCCCATACAACAGATAGAAATAAGGAAAATGCTATTAAAAATTGTTATAAAATATGTACAATTTAACTCTTATATTTATAAGTATATTTTCTATCTAAAATATTTTTTTTTTTTAGACATTTATGACTAATTTACAAAACAATCACGGGCCGCAAGTAGGACATCTGCGGGCCGCATGCGGCCCACGGGCCGCGTGTTGCCGACCGCTGATTTATAGTAAAGCGAGATGCGCAGTTTTTTTTTTACTAGACTATTGTACAATCTAAAGATACATTTAATAAACCTTCAAGTAGACTTTTTCACAAATTGAGCTGTGGTCAAAACTCGTGATCTATTTAATAAGTAGTAAAGTTCAAGGATTGATTTTTTTTTTTATTGTTGACAGGCTTGATCTTTGACTACAGCTCACCTAATGTTAATTGTGTGATCCAAGATAATAAACACACCTAACTTGCAATAGAACTGGCCCTCAATTGAGGCTGCTGGATCACACCTATAGGTGCTTAGCGACAAATTTAAAACCCGAGGGTGGTAGCTAGCCGGCTAGAAAGTACCTTACCACTATGCTTTGGTTTCAAGATGTTTTTCTTTCACTGGAAGCTCAAGCTCTTAAGATTTGACTCTACGCCGTCCGGCGGTGAACCGTCCACGCTAACCACTAAGCTATCATCGCTACATCCCATAAAGTACGAGAATAACTCAAAATTTTACAATCATATACTTAACTAGCTGTGCCCCGCGCTTTCACCCGCGCTAGATGCCTACGTCATAGTAGCTTTATGCATGCAAAGTCTCAGCCCGATCGGTTTAAAATTGACAAAGTTTCATACAAACTTTCATCCCCTATTTTATCCCCTTGGGGGTAGAATTAATCAAAATCCTTTCTTAGCGGATGCCTACGTCATAACACCTACCTGCATGCCAAATTTCAGCCCGATCCGTCCAGTGGTTTGGGCTGTGCATTGATAGATCACTATGTCAGTCAGTCAGTCACCTTTGAGTTATATATATTTAGATTGAAACACGCGGCTACTTTGAAAATCCTTTCGTAATTTGAGAAAATTATTTTATGTAAGTTAATTTCGTACGTTTTCCTGAAACAATACAATCAATTAAAGTCTAGTAAATGAGATGTTTATTGAAATTACTTAAGCGCTTGCCTTACAAAGCTTTTCAAACAACTGCCTAACTAAGCACCTTTCATAAAGTGGCCCGCGCTTCCTTTATTCCATTATAACATTAAGCGTTTCCGTTGTTGAAAGTTGGAAGTTTTTACGCAACAGATTTCTACCATTAAAAAGTTAAACTTATTACTTTTTGATACAGTTTTATGCATTAATGTCACTTTTACATTTTGACATTTCATCTTTTCGTTAATTGTACCTACTTCACATCACACACACATCATCAGCCATAATACGTCCACTGCTGGACATAGGCCTCCTCCTGGGGGGTTTTGTAATACTCGCCACGCTTGGCAGGCGGGTTGGCGAGCGCAGTTAGGTGTGATTGTTCAAGGATGACGCTGCTGCCCGTCTTCTGGATTACATCCCTTAGCCGAGTCTTACGGCAACCACGGGTAGAGAAGGTGGGGTACAATTCTTACGCCGGCACCACCACTGGAAACCTACCTATTTGTACCTACTTATTTTACAATTATGACAGGTCATTAAGATGATCCTTCATCGCATTTTTGTTAATGCATTGGTAAGAGGCAACGCATGTCCATGACCAATGCAGCGGTATTCAAAACTAAAACAAAGTCCAGGGCATCGCTGCTTTGACGTTCATTACTGTTAGCTTACGATGGTTAGTCTCAACAGCTCTATAATTCGCTAGATTCAGTACCCTTCAAATCGGAATACTAGTGTTTACACACTATGAGTAAAAAAAAGTTTTTTTTTTGTTACATATAGGCTTGCGTATAGTTTGGTTTAGCAATGATTTGCATAAGACAGATACAACTTCACCGGAAACTCCGGATTATCCACTATAAACACGATTTGTCATCGGTTATTTTGGCCGAATCGCGAACCTAATTGAACAATCACTCGTCATGTGACAGACCGCGAAATAGCCATACAGCCAAAATGTATAATAGCCAAATAGCCATAATAGTATACAGCGGTATACGTTATCATCTGCCTGATTACTTCCTGATTCATATTATTTATTGTAATTTATAATTAAAATACATTTTTTTATAATTACGGAGGATAAATATATACAATTCTTCCGCCAAGCAGTATTGATTTAACATTTGTTTATTCCAAACAAACATTTGTACTTGGCGGGAATCGAACCCACGCCCTACAGCTCATGCAGGCATATTCCCAATAAGCCAACAGGGCTGTCATATATAACAATCTGTGTGCCTTCAAGTCGTAAGTGAATCGGTTTCTTCTAGGCGAGCGTATTCCATCGTAGACCGCATCTTCGTTTAACATCAGGAGATATGGCGGTCAAACGGAAGCCTATTTGTAATAAAAATAAAACGAACTGAAATGAGTATTTTAAGAACTTGATATAATTAATTTAAAAAAAAACTTGCTACGAAGTTTGTATGTCTTACAATAATTTGATTTGGTAATACAATGAGGTAATTTATTTATAAGTGTCAATTTCAATTGTATAAAATTACCGGTCACTCCAAATTAGGTCACATTAGATAATAAATGGATGGACAGACTGTTCTATGTATAAAATATTGAGATTATATCGGCCGGTGAGCGTCGGAGGCGTGCCAACTTCCTGCACGTTGCTGCACTCCTGGTACTTCGATCGTTAATCTGGAACGTATTAAGCGACTTAACCACTGCAAATTAAACTAAGAGAGTACATATTTAGTCGATATTTCAGGGAATGATTAGAACGATTTTTTTTTTACAACAGACTAGAATACGTTTGACCACAACCTCATCTGAAGAGCTGAAATTCAATGAAATCAATCATAAAGTTCAATGGTATCGCTGTGCGAGTGTCGCGTCCATCGCGTTGCAGGCGGGAACCCGTTTTATAAGAGACACCTTTTATTATTTTTAGGGTTCCGTACCTCAAAAGGAAAAACGGAACCCTTATAGGATCACCTTGTTATCCGTCTGTCTGTCAGTCTGTCAAGACCCTTTTTCTCAAGAACGCGTGGAAGTATCAAGCTGAAATTCATATCATATACTCAGGTCTACTGTCCCGTAAAACTGTGAAACAATCAAACTTTTAAGCCAACGCAATCAAAAGGTAGAGCTATTTATGTTGCAAATTTTCGACACTCGCAAGGGAATCAAAACCTACAGGGTACTTCCCGTGAACTCAGAATCTTGAAATTTGGTACGAAGCAACGTCTTATAGCACAGATAAAGGAAAAATTGCGAAAAGCATAAATTGCCATAAAAAATATATATAAATACCATAGCTTTTACTTATATACCTACAGGTTTGTACGGAACCGTAGGAAGTAAGATAGGATAGGATTATTTATTTGTAGGATAACTTGTAATAGATACTTGTTGCGGTGGTACATACGTAGACGACGCGGTGTTAAGGTATTCTACCCGTATCACCAAGTAAAACGCTACCAAATCCAACAACAAATAAACAAAGTGATCGGAACATAGTCATTAATAAACCAAATGAAATTACTTTTAGAAGTCAATGACGGGCACTATTTTAAAAACATAATGATAAAATCAATAGCAGTTAGTGATCAGTATTCTAAACGCATGTGTACCTATAAGACTTAACTACCTTGTGACGTCAAGGCAAGTTTAATTATTCATAGAAAAACCGACTCCATGACCCTAAGAATACGGCTAGGTTTTAGGTTTAAAGATCAAACTGCTGAATCGATTATGAAATTTTAATGGAGACCAATCTGAAACTTAAATAACAAGGAGTTATACCTTCCATCATCAGCTCAGCGAAATGATCCTGTCTTGGTACCAACAGGACCACTTGGGAAGTAAACCCATTTAAACAAAAAAAGAATTTCTCGAATCAATTCAGACGTCTTCGAGTAATCGGGGAATATGCATAAAAAATAGATTCCGAGGTATTGAGAACCTCCTACTTTTTTAGTCGATTAAATATGACTGATAAAAAACCCTTTTGTTCATTAGATAACGATAGCTACAAACCGTAGCGGCCCAAAACTAATCCTAGCTAGCACTTAAAATACGCAATCAAAAATTTTTACGTACACAAAATAATAACCGCATACATTTCTTTGTGTGGGGAAATCGTAAAGATTCTTTCCAAGCCGATGTCAATGCCATCCACTATTGTTTTATAACCTTTTAATGCAAGTGATACAGCGACTATGCAAATGCTTAATGCAGTGAGTTTTGCAGAAAGCTAGTTGGATATACGGACAGTTTGAATATAAGCAATATTCAAAGACATGTTAGTTAGTGGTTATATGAAACGTATAAAGAAATAAAATCGAAACAAATATAAAAAGAAACTAAGAAAACCTTGGTTAAAGTATTTCCCAAGACTCCAGAACGTATGGACAGCGCGCAGCCTTACGCACCGAGCTAGCGCAAGACAACTACCATACGTTGACTGCGTAGTAACTGTTATTTAATCTGGGACCGCGCGCGACTACCATGCCATTTTCGGTGCGCGTGATTTGAGTGTCCGTATTTTTGTGTTTGCTCAGGATAATTAGGTCAAATATTAACCACATTATTTTTTATTATTTGGAACGACAATCGAGTACTGAACCTCCATATCAATATTGCTGATGTTTAAACTTTCACGATGTACGAGTATATGGGTGATGTGGTAATTAGATGCTTTTAAACAAAATTCAAACACTTTCTGGCCTAGAGATTCTTGAAAATTGTTAGTTCACTTGTTTTTTTATTTCATGTAATTTTAATCGATTTTCCCACTGCAGAGCAACTAGCCTAGTAAAGATAGAACTTAATCTCGCACTAAATTTCCGAGCCAATTATTTTTTTAAATTAGGTTTAGGGTCACTTACTGAGCATAAAATCACAAAATGCTGACTGTCCAAGTGGAGTTTCAAGCGCCATCTTGAAATAAATTTTTTGGCCGATATCTTGGAAACTATGCACTTTAGGGCAAAAGTTATCCAGACCATTATTGTAGAGAATTAAATTTCGTATCTTTTATTGCCTGTAAACTTTTGTGTAAAACTTACCCTTTACGATTTATGATCCATTTAATGAACCGGTTTTTTAATAACTCTTATTATTATTACCTGCTATAGAAAAATCCCATAAAGTTGAAAATCTGCCGCCAAGCATCCAACAGTGTATTCACTCAAGTCTCACTTAAGATCAGATGAGATGTGGTCAAACAACTAGCCTGTCAACCATAAACTAAAAATAATAATATATAGATAATTTATAAACAAATATACTTAGTTTCATTACTATAGCAGCATTTTTACGGTTAAGGACGACAAGGTTGAGAGGATGCTTGCATATCGTACGAGCGTAATACGTTTCGTAATTATGTTTGACGCGGCGGCTTGGCGAGCCGCCAACTGCTTATGTCGCCCTGGTACTTTGAATATAAAGACGGAGGCGTAAGTTTAATTTTGTACTGATTTTGGATATGGAAGAGTTATCTTTGATATGCCATAATAGCCTTTACTGTAGTTACAATACTGTATTCATTCTAGTGCTTAGTATGATTTCAAGTAAGAATCGCTTTGTTATTTATACTTCCCTAGTACTTCAGATAGAATGACGTAGGCGAATGTTTGCTTTACCTATTATGCCTAGTTCTGATCTTCTGGTTCTGTTGTTTTAATAATATTAGTGTTAATTTTAGGTATTTATTTAGCAATGTTTTTTTTTTTTTTTTTAAACCGTTGTACATGTACTTCTTTATTATGATTTAACTAACCATTTTAGTGTCATAATAATTATGTTCCAGTAAATTAATTAAAATCAAGCTCTAAGGATAGGATAAGGTCTAATTTGTGAGAAAAGATTTTCTTCAAGCAATTTCCTTATTAAAAACATGTAAAGATTTTATCAGATTATTTGCGGTAATATTTTCCTACAAGACATTGAATCCAGTGCTTGAGAATTACCGTATTATCATTCTGATAAGCGACTTCGATTTGTTTTTTCGGCGTAATATAAGCCAGTAAAATAGATATGTATATTTATATTAAGAGTCAGTGATGAAGTCGTACAAGAACAAGCTTTAGTTAAAATAAATTGAGGTCAAACATCATTTCAACTGTCATATTAGAATGTCATAATAGTTTTTTAAAATGTAAAAGTAATTAAACGATCGTGACGCTCTCCTGATGGTAAGATATAACTCCTGTCCATGACCATTGCAGCGATACACAGAACTTTGTGTAGTAAAACAAAGTCTAGAGCATCGCTGCTTTGGCGCTCATTACTTTGAGACTTTCGATAGTTTCACAGCACTGTAATTTCTCTAGCTGCTTTAGTACCCTTCAAACCGGAAAACTGTAATGTTTACACACTACTGTTTGTCGGCAGAATATCTGGTACTGCGGTGGTACCTTCCTAGACGATCTCCTTCTAAGGAGATCTACCACCAAGTAAACCATATATTTGCCACCATGTGTATCAAATATAAAGACTTTAAATTAAAAAAAAAAAATATATGACGATTTTGTTAATGATAGAGTCTATATTAGTCATTATTTATTTAAATAACTTGTAATAATTACTGGTTGTATATTTTCATAATGTCGTTTGAATTTATTATTCGTGTACTATCTTCTGAGTAAGTGTTTCAAGGGTACATTAGACGGGTCGTGTTGGCCGAAAAGTGAGTGGAATCTATAAAAAGCTTGATCGGATCTAATGACAAGTTGTGTTTGTTGATTGTGTGCAATCGGCAATGACTAACAGATAAAGATAATTTAAGTTTCAAGAGTGCCAATGAAATGTAGCAAACAGAAAAATGTTATCTTATAAACGATCAAAATTATAAACGTTTGACGAGTCATTATGTTAACCAAGTATTACTAAGAAAAATTATGTGGTTTTAATTCATTAGGTACCCGACTGCCAAGGAAGGGTTATGTTTTTCGCGCGTATCTTGTATGTTTGTAAATTTATTACCTCGTATCTTCTTAACGGCTGGATGGATTTCGACAGTTAATGTATCATTATATGCGTCTTACGAAACCGAATATTCTTAGGTTGGTGTTTAAAAAAAAAAAAAAAAAACAAATTGGCTGATTTTTTAATTTAATTAGGAATAATAAATTTGTTTATAAAAAATCCTTAAATTATAGCCATTTTAATCGCAGTCTTCGGCTTGTTTTATTTATGCGTGACTACTCAAGTTTACGTCGGATATAATCATATCCCATAATTATGGCAAAAATGGTAGTCAAGTTACAGCAAACTCGAACGAAATTGATTCCACGTTCATTGTGTGGACTGCTAGTCAGTGGAATGCGCTGCCTGAGTGGGTGTTATAATCTGGGTGTCTTCAAGTCGAGTGTGAATCGGTATCTTCTATGTAAGCGTGCTCTATCGTAGATCGCATCTTCACTTAAATTTCTTTAATTTAATTTTTTTAATAGCTGACAGGCTTGGTGTTTGACCACAACTCACGTGATGTTAGGTGACGGTGTGGTCGAAAATGGTAAAGCACACCTAGCCTGGAATGTAACTGGCTCTCAAGTGAGGCTGTCGGAACACACCGTTAGATGCTTGGCGGCAGATTTTCAACTTGAGGGTGGTAGCTAGCCAGCCGAGTACTAGAAAGTACTCTACCACCACGCTATGGTTTCCTCACGATGTTTTCCTTCACCGACATCATCAGGTGAGATGACTATAAAACGCAAGCCTATTTATCATATTTAAAAAAAAACCCATCGTTAGCCAAATTGGGTAACGCGTACTAAAAGCAATACTCGAGTACTAACTCGAGTGAGTTAGAATGTTACCCAAGTTACGGGGTTAGCTATTAGATCGACATGCCGTCAGTCCGTCACACGGCTGGCGGCGGTTGAGCAAAGAACTCATTTTATATTCAGGCACGTGCCGTCAGGGATGTGACGCCGTACGTCGAACTGCACTGATCAAGTACGAGTATTATTTTGAAAGAATCATGTATCGAATGTTGATAAAGAATATTAATATTTTGCAAAGATTAGAAATGTTATGTTGCAATCGAAATTATCGTGATTGCTAGACTTGTTCCGTGAGACATGCGAACAACCTTTTATTGTTCTGTTTGAGCATTTTTGAAATTAATACATAATTCGAAAACTATTTTTTACGAGTTTTACGACGCACATTTTTGTTTTTACTATACCAACTACCATGTTTCTCCTATCCGTAAGTATAACGTTAAGAGGAAACAAGTCGTCATTTTCTTCATACAAACGCTTTCCCCATTTTCCTTCCAGGATTTTAATACTAGAGCAATAATTTTTAGATAGGAAGTAGATACTTGCTAGTTTCATGCCCCTCTGTTTTGATTTTTTGATATATGTTTTTTTTTATAAGAGCTAGGAGTCTTCAAAAATCTTAAAATTTACCTAGTTTCAACGATGTGTTTCAACGTCCAAATTCCCAATCTCATAGACATAATCTTAAAAAAATAAAACGCACAGGCAAAGGACACATCTTTCTTATTTACTTGTTAAAAGAAATACTAAAATCGGTCTTAATTTGGAGGAGGAAACAGAGGAATACGAAACCTCGATTTTGCTCATTTTATTTCGGGTTAATGAGCCCGAGGTGCAGTTGTCCCTTTCGCTCAGTATGTACGCGGGTGCTGCGTGCGGCGCGACAGAAATAGCTTGGTGAAATTCCTAATTTTCAAATGTCTCAGTTGACTGCTTTCCTCTTAATCGTTATGTTCTATGTATCGCATGTGTTGTGACCTTTGACGTTCTACTATTGGACAGCTTGGAGCTTTAAATAGCGACACCGCTTTATGGCAGATATTCCAAAAACACGAATCGTGCGAATCGCTAGGTAATGATATTTTTTTATTTATCAAGCGTGACATTTCACTTCAAAGAGATGAAGACAAAGCATTGTAAGCATTGATTAAATTAAACAACGTTTATAAATAAGATTTAATATTATGCCATTTAACTTTGCCGTAGAAATTAATAGTTTGATATTTGTTCCAACAAAACAAACATAAAATATAATGTTTTCAATTTCAAACGTTTCAACTCTGACAATAAAATGAAATGGAATGCATGCGGCATCCAATTGTAACGAAACAGAACGCGTAAAAATATCGAATGAAACTTTGAAATGAAAACGAGCGGAATCAATGAGAAAAGTTTTCAATATGTGAACTGCGATGTTGTTCGTATCACAGAGGACACGACAGAAGAATAATTGCGTGGCATTTTTTTTGACGGGTTTATTTTATACCAAAAAGACCTGATTGTGTGCGTACATGTCATTTATTACACTAAGTAAATTAAAAGTCTTGAGGTTAGGAACTATGATAAAAATAAATCCTTCAGAAAATGCGAAAAAACTTGGTATTATTTTAGCAGAATCTCTCAATGTGATATGCTAACCGCAGACCGGATCCTAGATCACCTAGATGTGTTCTCAATGTGTACCTATCCTACTAATATTATAAATGTGAAAGTTTGTAAGGATGGATTGAATTTGTCATATAGTGTATGGTCTGGATTAACATATAGAATTCTTTTTTTTACTGCAAACTGGACAAACTTTTTGTTAAATTACACGCAGACGAATTCGCGGGCAACACTTCGTCATTTCTATATCTGCAAGTCACTACCATTTCTATTAGTAATAAAATATGATAGCTCTACCTATGTCACAAAATGCCTGTGAATTGGCACATTTCACCCTACATATTTAAGAAAGAGGTTTCTCCCCTCGTCATACTTCTATCTATAGAGGTAAATAACCATCATATAGAGTTATGTTCGATCTCTTTTGTATTCGTATATCAATGGTTTGCGTCAATACACGATGCTCCGTTTGACAAACGAGTGGGCGTTCAAGTGACAAGATTCGCCCACTGGAAAGATTGTTGAATTGTAAAGGATTCTAATAGTAACAATACCAACAGTAGTAGCAATCGACAGCCCGATTGGCTCATTGGTAGCATATCTGCTTTAAGACCTGTAGTGTGTGGTTTCGATTCCCACCCAGGACAAACATTTTGTGATATACACAAATGTTTGTAATGTATTGTATCAGTTATTTGACTTCCATAGTACAGTTTTAAAAGCTTTCCTTAGTTTGGGGTGAGATGGCGATGTGTTTAAATGTCATACAATATTTATTTTATTTTATTTTAAATAGTAAATTTTAAAATGTAATAAAATAAAAATTATGCAAGAAGTAATTTTAATCTGTAATCTTACTTGGGTGTTTGAAAAGAATTACAACTTTAGTGTTAAAATTGTTTTTGTAAGACGTAACACGATGAATTCTATTTAAGAACCCAAGTGGTTCTTTTAGGTCTTGTGAACAAAAATTTTGAAACTTAGCTAATTTTTTTCGTGATTTCAGAGATGTTTCTATAGTACAAGTTGTTCATAATGATTAGTGCAATGACCTCCTTGCTACTTGATAAACCCCAAGTTTATATATAACCCTGTAAAGCATAAGTCTATCTCAGCTCGTTTCTTAATGGAAACAACTCACACACACAGTGGAATGCGCTGCCTGAGTGGGTGTTCCCCGTTGGAATAATCTGGGTGTCGTCAAGTCGAGAGTGAATCGTGCTTTATCTTAGATCATCTTAGACTTAACATCAGGTGTGATGGCGGTCAAACATAAGGCTATTTCCTATTAAAAAAAAAACATGTTATTTATACAAAATACGTCAAAGTACACAAAAAGATAGGCTACATAGATTAGATTGGGTTCTGCTGGTCATCTTTCGTATACAGAACCCTAATAATAATCTTGCTTGGCAGATACCAACTGAGCGCCATAATTCCGTCTCCAACTTCATTTGTCACCCATTCATATGTTATTCTCATGAATGTTTTGACTACCTACTCCCGGTGACGCATCTGCCATGCCACTGTCAAGGTCGGCGCTGTTTACTCCACGTTGTAAAATACTTACAACTGTTATAACATACCGTGTCGAGACAAACGAGGCATGGCAAAGGCATCGCTATCGTCCAAGTGGGTCTACGATTCATGCTAGTTTCAAGGTCCTCTGAGCGCGGGATGTGTATTGTAGGACATCTGTAGGTAGTAAGACGGTTGGGAAGTTTTATGACCGAATAGTTGGCAGGCTACATATATCTTCGAGGACTTTTTTTTTAAAAGAATTCTCGGACGTAAATTTCCTCACGATGTTTTTTCCTTTACTGTTTGAAGTCAGCGACAATACGTATATAACATAGAAAAGATAACGGTGCATGCCATGGGACTCGATGCCAGGACCTCCAAATTGGAAGCCAGACCAGACCGTCTCCCAAATAGGCCGCTGGTACTTCGAACTTTTTTTTAAATTGTTGACAGGCTAGGTTTTTGACCACAGCTCACCTGATATTAAGTGACGGTGTGGTCGAAGATGGTAAAGCACACCTAGCATGAAATAGAACTGGTTCTCAAGTGAGCCTGCTGAAACACATCGTTAGATGCTTGGCGGCAGATTTTCAACTTGAGGGTGGTAGCTAGCCAGCCGAACCAGCAAAGTAACTTTTTCTCTTTTACTAAAACACGAGTACGTAATTCTACTGCAGATATTTGCGTCCTGTCTTTTGTTATACTGCAATCGTGTAGGTTACCCGAATCGAGGAATATTGTAGAGATAGCGTCGGACGAGAGACGCCGGTTGTGACAACACTTTCCGGGAAAACTCCCGGACGCTTGGAACTTTCAATGGTAAAGGTAGAGTGAGAGGAAATGTCCAAATGTTAGGGTGTATACGATGTGTCAAGAGACATACTCTCTATCAGAATGTATAGAACGATAACCATAAACTGGACATAACTAACTATACAGGTTGTAAAATCAACACCTTTTTAGTAAAACTGTTTTGCTTTATCATCTTCGACCACAACGTCACTTAACATCGACTATGACTAGTTTTTTTATTGATAACATTAGTTACAAGTCAATTAAATAGTAAAAAACAAATTAAATTAAAAAAATAAATTTAATTAAATTACAATAAAAAAAAACATCTAATGAATTATTAAAAGAATAAATTATATTACATTACAATATTTTTTTTTGTCAAATTATAAAAAACATAAAATATTTGTTTTTAATTAAAAAAAAACAAAATTATACTAAACAACCAGCTTGTCAACCATAAAACACATAATGTAAACTCGTGTACAGATAAAATAACATGGTCCATATTCTATATAAAAATCTATATACAAATTTCTTCTGAATAACCGTGCTTTATCTTATACCGCAACACTGCTTAACATTAAGCAGGCTGTAGTCATACGGAATTGTTATTAATACAAAAAAAAAAACTCCTTTGAAAAGAGGCACCTCTGCGTTGAGTTTCAGTATACGCTTAGTGCTGTTGACAGCCGTCACTCTGTTCACAGATTTTTAAAAGATATAAAGAACAATACGCTTTTCCACCCCTAGGTGGAAAAAGTAATGACTGAACAGGGACCGAACAGACTGACTACAAAGTATACCCGCTTTGTGCGAACATTTTCTATTACGGTACCCATGACTGTCACGGATTTTAATTAGTATTAAGCGTTGGTTCTTTTAAGCTATCAAATAATTTGAATCCTTTTGTAATTCATTATTTTTACCCGATAGCCAAGGAAGGGTTATATTTTTCGCGCATATCTTGTATGTATGTACATATTATGTATGTAAATTTATTTATAATCTCGTGTCTTCCAAACGGCCGTATGTATAACGACAATTAAGGTATCGTTAGGTTCGTCTCAATAATCCAAGTGTTCTTAGAGGGTGGTTTAAAAAAAATCAAAATGGTGGATTTTTGGCGCGAAATAGTAATATGTTAATTTAAAAAAAAATAACTATACCTATCAAGTATGGTATCTAAATAAAAGCAATTAAAAGATAATTAAAAGACAAATATATATAAGTTACTCGTTTAAATTTTTTTAAAGTTTTTTTTCGTTGTTTTTTTTTTAATCGCAGCCGGGTTATAAATTTTTTAATTTTTCAGCGTGTCTTTAACTTTTGTTTAGCACATTTAAACATCACGAGGCGTGAACTGGTTAAAAAGTATGTTACTCTTAACCGTTGAACTCTTGTTTCCTGTCTTGTTTTGTATCATTAACACTTGTTCATTACCGGGAAACCCTTTGAAAAGGAAAGTTACAATCTGTATACATTTAACATGCCGTGTTAACTTGCGGCGAGTAATCACCGTTGGCACCGATAACAAACAAGCTAGTACTGTTTTGGTGTTTCCGTAACTTGGATTATGTCAGTTTGCCAATGCGTTAAACAACTTTTTACTGTATAAACTTTTGTAAGATCTTCACAACTGACCGAATTAACACTGTTAAGTCGACTAAGACTTAGTTTGTGGGTGATCGTTATTTGTTATCACTACATAGTATAAAACAAAGTCGCTTTCTCTGTCCCTATATCCCTATGTATGCTTAAATCTTTAAAACTACGCAACGGATTTTGATGCGGTTTCTTTTAATAGATAGAGTGATTCAAGAGGAAGGTTTATATGTATAATAAATGCATATGCACTACATTAGTGTCTACATTGCACCCGTGCGAAGCCGGGGCGGGTCGCTAGTATATTATAAACGGTTTTTAAATTCGACTGATTTACACAACGATCTGTATCACATCATCAGCCATAGGACGTCCACTGCTTGACATGGGGTTCTCCTGGGGAGGATCTGCCAATACTCGCCACGCTTGGCAGGCGGGTTGGCGGGCGCAGTTAGGTGTGATTGTTCAAGGAAGACGCTGCTGCCCATCTTCCGTATTACATCCCTTAGCCGACTCTTACGGCAACCACGGGTAGAGAAGGTGGGGTACAATTCTTACGCCGGTCAAAACGACCTGTATAAATTATATCAATTCACTAGCCATTGCTACGATCGTCTAATTATATTTTTAACAATCGTATAACCATTTTTTTTTAAATATTCCTCATACTTTAAACGTGCTTTTTCCAACATCCTATTTAAAGTATCTAAATATATATAACTTAAAGGTGCCTGACTGACTGACTGACATAGTGATCTATCAACGCACAGCCCAAACCACTGGACAGATCGGGCTGAAATTTGGCATGCAGAGATGTTATGACGTAGGCATCCGCTAAGAAAGGATTTTGATTAATTCTACCCCTAAGGGGATAAAATAATGGACGAAAGTTTGTATGAAACTTTGTCAATTTTAAACCGATCGGGCTGAGACTTTGCATGCATAAAGCTACTATGACGTAGGCATCTAGCGCGGATGAAACCGCGGGGCACAGCTAGTTCTATCATATATCTGTTCATTTTGGAGCCAGATGGCTCCAAAACTGTCGCTGCGTGACATGTCTTACAATAGTTTTTTTTTTTAAATATAAACTTTTCTAAAATATTTCATAATATAAAAAGTATCAACATACAATTTACGTTACGAGCGTATTTAATAGGTATTTTAACAGGCAGCTGTGACTACCTTTAAGTGTTTAACTAGCGACCCGCCCCGGCTTCACACGGGTAGTAGATCATATTATGCCTACTTGGGTTGGTCTGTTCTTTCAACCAATTTACACTGTAAACTGTACTGTAGCTAGCGAAATTACAAGGTTATTAAGACTAACCATCGTCTCAAAGTAATGAGAGCCAAAGTAGCGATGACCTGGACTTTTTTTTACTATTCGTAAGTTCTGTGTATCGTTGCAATGGTCATGGACAAGCGTTATCTCTTATCAGAAGAGCGTCTCGTTCGTCTCATTACTTTTGCATAAAAAAATTATATCAGTTTAAAAAGTTGCATCCGGGTATTGTCCTAATTAACATTAGAGAATTTGACGACGAAACGACGATAGCTCAATGGTTAGCACCGTCGGTTCACACAACGGAGAGCGTGGGTTCGATTTTTAACAATCAAATTAGGCTGCTGGCGAAACAATACATAGCATCTAGGATACACTTTCTATTACTCTGCTGTCTAGCTACCACTCTCAAGTTAAACTGCATCTCATCTCATTTCGGCATTCTCATTTGAGAGCTAGTTCCTTTCCAAGCTCAATCGTGTCTACCATCTTCGACCACACCGTCACTTAACATCAATATTGAGCTAAACATTTGGCCTGTTAAAAAAAGGGTTACCTCTGAATTGATGCTTTCTTGTGTTCAGTAAGTTACTGATGCAATTGGTCACGTTTCGTCGACTGACGTTGGTGGTTTACTAGTTTTTGTTTATTTTGGTTGAGGTGCGCCGTGCCCAGCCCACTTTCACAACTCTCTCTATCACAATATTGATTGTGCATGCATTTCCCGTTGTCTTCTATGTGCTAATGATTCATAGTTGCTAATGGGTCACTATTGCTTTGTAAGTTGAACCTAGATTGTGCTAAATACTTCGTAGAGTCTAACAGCGCAACCAACTAAGTCTAACCAATTTTCTAGTTTACCTTTGTAATAATGTTTATCATGGGGACTTAATCGCGCACTAAATATCACATTAATATTATAAAAGAGTTTGTGAGTGTTATTTTGTCATAAATAATAATAATTTTGCGTATTGAGTGGGTGTTCCCTGATAGATACAATCTGGGTGTCTTCAAGTCGCGAGGGAATCGGTTTCTTCTAGGCGAGCGTACTCCACCGTAGACCGCATCTTCTCTTAATATCCGGCGAGTTGGCGGTCAAACACAAGCCTATTAGTAATAAAAAAAAAAACAAAGATTTTGATCTTGATCAAATGATCAAGATCGTAACTTAATTACGTTAACTTCTCTATGTATAATAGTAATTTGTATGTATGTAGGTCATAAACACACATTACCCGTTCCAACCTTCAAATCATCATTGAAATATATACGTACGTAATTCATCATATAAATAACTAGTTGCGACTCACGGGTTTAATCATGTTTTCCAGGGGAAAGTAACTTATCTGTTAGCCCATAGTATAAGCTATAGCAATCCGTTAAACTGTTACAGCGCGAAGAATTAACAAGCAAACATACATGAAGACAAACTTTGTCATTTATAACATGAATGTGATCTATCATTTAGATTATATTCGTAGGCGTGGCGTGAATGTTGTCTTTGACTTTATTATTTTCCTTATTTTCTAAAACTCTTTTAAAACTATTTTCTTGCAATTATTCTTCGGTACTACAAGGCGTGTTCTCGCGATTTACCGCCTTTTTTTCTTCGTCTAATACTAACAAATTGTCACCCAAGCACGGTTGCAGAACAATCTTTCATAATTATTCTTTCTGCAACAGAAAAGTTTCTCATTAATTACGTTATTAAGGTGCTATGACTTTTATTTTAGATTGCACCAGTTATTAATGTTTATGCACAAATTATGCCTGCTTAATGTGCAAACGTTAACTTTAGGCCCTTATTCGCTAAGAGCACACGAACACGTAAGTAACGCTTCGCGTTTATGTAACTGATGAACTACTCAACTACTGAACCGATTTTAACCAAATCTTGCACACTGTGTGCAGTTTGATCCATCTTGAAAGATATTATAATTTATATCTCAATTTATAATAGCAATATTTTTTATAGCAAATTATTTGTTTATCCCTACGTGATAAATTAAAAAAAAATTACATAATGACAGTACCATGTCAATACATTTATGAAAACTTGTTGTACACTCATAAAAATATCAATCGTTTCCCTAAAAATAGCGACATACATAATTTAAATACTAGAAATAAGAATAAACTTGCTGTGCCCAAAACTAGGCTAAACAAGATAAATGTATCCTTTAAAGGGCAATGTATACGCTTCTACAACAAAACTCCTAGTGAGTTGCAAAAATTATCAATAAATAAATTCAAACAAATTGTCAAAAATATCCTATGTAAAAAGGCTTACTACAAAATATCAGATTATCTAGACGATAAAAAAGCTTGGGACGAGTTTTGCTCCAACTCGAAAACTAACAATCTAACAAGGTAAAGGTTTCTTGTTCGCTTCTTTACTTTACCTCAAAAAGATTGAAGTGAACGAAAGATCAAAGTGATCACTTTATTTCCTAGTTTTAAGTATGTTTATAATTTGTGACGTGTGACGTGTCCAAGAGTCCTATAAGGTCTAAAGGAAATAAAGCACTTTGAGTTTTGAGTTTTGCGTGCGTCGTACTCGTAATCAGGCGGCTGCTCGCGGTATACACACACTTTAACAGATAGTTTAATCCTTAGATTAGTAATTTTAAATAATAAAGAAGAAAAAAAAAAATATGATAAGATATGAACAAATGGTTAAAAATAATACAAATAAAAAAAATTGAAAATAATTGTTAAGTAAATTACCTTTTAAGAATTCTCGAGTGCTTACATAATTATGTCGTAATTACTTACATTTTACTACAATATGAATATGACAGTATAAGTACCATAAGATGCAACCGAAATAAATTAGTCACACATTTTGAGGAATGCTGTGGTCTTTATTCAGACAATGCCGCGCCAGTGGAATTCCCTTTGTAGATAAGATATAAGTCCTTGAGAAACTTTATTTGTGAAAGTTTCTAGTTTCGCTACATCTCGCGCTTGTGGCAATCTGTGTTATTTGTGCTACTGAAATGGTTTTTAAATGATTTTTTTAAAATTGTTGACAGTCTAGGTGTTTGACCACAGCTCACCTGATGTTAAGTGACGGTGTTTTACCATCATCGACCGATGATGGTAAAGCACACCTTGCCTGGAATGGAACTGGCTCTCAAGTGAGACTGCCAGAACACACCGTTAGATGTTTGGCGGCAGATTTTCAAGTTGAGGGCGGTAGGCAGCCAGTCGAGTACTAAAAAAATACCCTACCACTATGCTATGGGTTTCTCACGATGTTTTCCTACACCGGCAGCTCAAGCTCATTATTGGGGTTTCAACCCACGCCCTTCGGTATGCGAACTGACCGCGCTAACCACTACGCTATCATCGCTATTGTTTTTATTTTCTTAGAATCACATTATTGATGCATTTCTGGAAACTAGTTGTGTTCTGATCTTATAGTCGCAGTCTACTTATCGTCTCAGCACCAGATCAACACCGCTTCGCCTCACGAGCGTGTAAATAAATAAGGTCTGTCTTAGATTTGCATAAAAATATATATTTTAGGACATTTCACACACTAAGGGCCAATCAAAATATGCACTACGGTAACCTAAGAACTGATTATTTACTTATAATCCTTTTTTGACACATTTTTGTATTACATCCGGTTGTTTTCTTCAAGTAAAAGCAGCGCACAACGCGCTCGCCTCCACGTCTTGCTTTGCACTATAAACGTGATTTATCCCGTATAAGTAAAACAAAAGCATATAAATTTTCCCTAAACGTATACTAATCATAGAAACTAGGGTTGCTACTAGATTGCATGAGGCAGCTTCATCTTCATCCATGTCATTGCGAAGTGCTGACTGTCTTTCATCATTTTAAACATTTCCATCTCACCCACTAGGAGCTACTATAATAGCAGCCCAGAGCCTCGCTCCGGTACTTCAAGGAGCTGGGTTGGCTCGGGTGAATGCTGTTAGGGGGAAATGCATAATACACCCCAAAGCGGGATGTCAGTGCAGGATCCATCGCCACCATTCCGAATAAGAATACTAAACATACATTTAGAATACCCAAACACGTAGGTACCAAACATCCATGTTTTTAAATACTGTCCGTCCTATGTCGACTCGACGTACTGCAGATATTGGCCTTAAATAAACTACGCCGCCCAATTTAAGTTGGTTATTTATTTATACGCTTGCGAGCAAGGCGATGCTGGTCTAGTGCTGAGCCGATAAATGCACTGTGACCATCAGTCTCTTGGTTAATAACTACATCTTTAGAATAGAATAGACAAATATGATCCTTATTAAGGCGTTTACGCGCACAATGGTATTTCCTTTGTCGAAGATAAGGCAGGCAGTTAGTATTAGATTAGTGAACGAACGTGAGTCAAAGTAAGTGTCATCTTGGACAAAGGCTTTATGTAAATGATTCGTCAGAAATGATGACTTTGTCACAGTGAACTAGGATACCTCTCGTTCAATCCACTATTTTGTTAAAAAATTACTAAAACGTATTATCATTCATCATCTCAGCGGTAGGACGTCCACTGCTGGACATAGGCCTCCCCCATTGACTTCCGTAAAGACCGGTTGGAAACGGCTCACATCCAGCGCGTTTCTGCGGTCTTTATGAGGTCGTCTGTCCACCTTTTGGGTGGACGTCCTACGCTGCGCTAGCCGGTCCATAGTCTCCACTCTAGAACTTAATAGCCCCATCGGCCATCAGTTCTGCGTGCTATGTGCCCTGCCCACTGCCAGTTCAACTTGCTAATTTACTGTGCTATGACGGTAGCTTTAGTTCTACGGATATCTTCATTTCTGATCTTCGATCTCGTAGGGAAACTCCGAGCATAGCCCTCGTTGTGTTACTTTGAGCTTATCAAGAAAGCACATAGTCATAGACCATGTTTTTGTGTTATAAGTCATCACTGGTAAAACACACTGGTCGAAGACTTTCGACTTGAGGCACTGAGGTAATAAAAAAATATGGTGAGCGATAATTTTCATGACTAAGTAAATCCAATATATATATGGATTTCTTAGTTGCTATTTTAAGATATACATTGTTTTTTCGATGGCTTTGTATTGACGGGATTGTGATGTAACTTTTAACAAGTTTGGGCACGTCTACCATTTTTACTAAAAAGCTCTGTGATTGAAATAGGGTTAAAAGGTTTTCTCTTTTGTGTTTTGTTACTTTTTAATATTATATTTATGAGTTGCCTGGAAGAGATTGTTTTTAGCGACATTAATGCTACCGCTTATGACACTAGCTCATAAGATTCTTGTGTTCTGTAATTTTTTCTATTTCTGGTGCGGACAAAAAAGAGTTTAAAATTATAGTACTTATACTATATTTTTTTATTAGATTTCATTATCATATCAATCAGATCGTCACGCGAGCCGTGGCTAGTAATGAGTTTACTATAACTTGTTGTCCAAAACTATAGACTATATATAAGCTTCGATAGAGTTTTGGAAGTAACACGAAAAGTCATGTTTCATCATATTTTATCAATTGCCCACACTTACGAATAATCTTATGTACCTATGTATAAACAAGTTAGTTAGTTAGTTTTGCGGCAACACTACTTTCCCGCCATAACTCGGCAGTTCAAAACAAGACGAGGCCGCGCGCGCGTTTTACTCAGCTTTGTCTCCATGATGAAGGCCACCGGACGTGGCCGAAACTATAGTCGGAGTACTCGATATAATTAAATGTGAGTAATCCCGCATAAGTGTAATAAAAATGTGTCAAAACCACATAATTTTCCGTAGTAAAGTATTATAGTTATATTGTAAAAAAACAAACATTGTAAAAATATTACTAAACGACTTTTATTAGTCATGATAGCTCAGTGGTTAGCGCGGTCGGTTCTCATGCCGTAGGACGTGGGTTCAAACTCCAACAATGAGTTTGAGCTGCCGGTGAATGAATACATCGTGAGGAAACCATAGCGCGGTAGTAGAGTACTTTATAGTACTCGGCTGGCTAGCTACCACCCTCAAGTTGAAAATCTGGCGCCGAGCACCTAACGGTCTGTTCCGGCAGCCTCAATTGAAAGACAGTTCTATTCTAGGCTAGGTGTGCTTCACCATCTACGATCACATCGTCATTTAACATACATAGGTGAGCTGTGGTCAAATGGTGTATCAGGAATTTAAAAAAAAAAATTACTAAACATTTAGAAAACTTCATCCAGCTTGTTGCATGCTGTAAATTCTGTCAGTTTCCGGTGCCAGTGAACGCAGATGAAAATTGTTTTAAATTCAATTAAAACGCTACAACACAGAGTCAAACAGCTCTGTATGGAATTCATATTGGCAATGTTCCGAGAACGTAACTGGGGGGCGAGCTTTTAACCCTTCTACTTCGGAAATGGAGAAATGGGTAGCATTTATTTACAAAAATGGCTTCAGTCCCGAGCGGCATGTATTCGAATCTCGGGCTTTCATACCTAAGAGGCTGCGAGCATAAGGCAGAAATTAAATTCCTTATTTCTGAAGAAGCCACTATACCTTATTCAGATGATTCTATTGTTTGAATTAACTAAGTTAATAGCGAACCAGAGACTATGGTTTTTTAATGGTTCACAAGTTAAGTTTGACTACAGCTCACATGATGTTAAGTGACGATGTAGTTGAAGATGGTAAAGCAAACCTAGTTTGGAATGGAACTGACTCTCCAGTGAGGCTGACCAATAGGTGAATTTGGCGCTCAAAAGGTTAATGCTTGTAGGAATGAAGAGCCTGCATCCCGCGACACAGGTCTCCCTAGTGTGAGATCCAGGGTATATCCATGTAACATTACATAGGTATTTTTATCATTGCACTATTTTCTGAACAATAAAAATGTGTTATTATTATTATTTAAAGCAGCAATGCTCTGTTTTGTTACTCAAAGTTTCGGCTAACTCTGCAATGGTCGTGGAGTTTCAGAAAAACGTCTAATTCGTTTTCATATTTCAATGTTGTTTTTTGTCTGTTTGCCTTTGTATACCTTTATATAGGTGATCTTCTCAACCTTTGCCGACTCACGCTAATCCGCTAAAGGTCAATGTTTCGGTGAAGTCACCGACCAATTGCGCCAATTGGTATAGAGGATAGCTGAATTGGATAATTTGGCCCGAAGTCGAGAGAGATTGGTGTACTGGTGTGAGGCTGAGTTTTGGCATTTTAGTTCGCTGGTTTCTTTTACGATGTATTTAGAAATCGGAGGACATTTCTCGCAGAGCCATCTAGCCCAAATTAAGCAAAGTTTGTACTATAGGAACCAGATAAGTAATAGAATACTTATAGCTGGCGTAGCGATCCCAAATATATATTGGTCTCCAAAAGTAAAAGAAATCCAAGGTCTATAAAAATCGATTTTAAATTACGAACAAATACTAATACAGTTTTTGTATATACACTGTGGCGAAGATAGCTCAGCACGTCGGATCGCACGCCGAAGGGCGTTGGTTCAAATACCAGCAATAAGCTTAATCTGCCCGTATAAGAAAACATCGTGAGCAAACTTTGTCAAGAGTAGGGTCGAAGTCGGATGAATAGAACAACATGACAAATAGTCTCAAAAAGCGGTCTTATCGCTGAGACCGATCTCTTCCTCATCGTGGATGATTTAGATATTTCCAATTACTATCGAGCAGTGTTTAAGTATCGGAAATATGTCTATTTGTATGTAGACACTATTCTATTCTAATGAGACTGTGTAGCTAGAATGACAATATACGAGGAAATGACTGTTCTTTATGACATAATGTTCCTACAAAGGGAAGATATACAATGATGAATCAATAATAATAATGATACTTTTATTTATACACAACAAAGAACTTAAAGTACTAAACACAATCTAAAGTTAAAGAACATCAAACATTTTTTTTTTAAATTGTACATTTGCAACATTAATTTTATTTATTAATACAAATATTTCATTGATAACAACAAAGTTATGGGTCATTGTTCCATTAATATTTAAAAATAACATAAAAAATATCAAAATCATAACATATGTCAATATAATGAAAATATCAATATGTCAACTATTAAAATATATCAATATGATTTAATAAAAGTTAATAAAAAAATTATAATTACTTACTAGTATAATTCAATAATCTCTTATTTTTAAATAATCACCAAAGTCATAAATCAAGGTCTCTTGAAGCCAAGATGTTAGCTTGCTTCTGAAGCACGCGATGGAAGGTGCATCCCGAATGCAAGCGGGTACGCGATTGTGGACCACGGGTCCCAGAATGTATACCGACCTCTCCGACTTGACGAGCCGATGCGACGGCGTTACTAGTTAGTCATTTTTATTACTAGGAAGATCTAACATGCTGAGGATACCCTGGCGTTGAAAATATTAATAAAACATAATAAATCATTTTATTATTAACATTTATAATAATTAAATATAAATAGTAATATACAATAAAGATATAATTTATATTTAAATTACTAGCGTTGTCAAAATTACTAATGCAAAGATATACCCTACGACAAATTAATGTAAATGAATTCAGACAAGCTCCTTTAATTTACAAACCAGATAAGTAGGATGATTCGTTGGAAAACGAGAAATCCGAAACAATACAAAGGTACTGCCTACAGTTTGTATACGGTCGTTTGTATAAAAATATGTACCTACCTACGTTATTTGAAATTTCCAACGTTGGCGTTTTAGATAAACGAGACAAATATGTAAGGGTACAATGTTCGTTGCTTTACTTAACGTTTTGTGCGAATATTTTAAGAATCTTAGGACCTGCCGCACAGATAACCGCCCTTAGAATGCACTGAGGATACAGTTACTTCCTAACACAGATATGAGACAAAGCTAGAAGACATGTCCTTACCTCTTTTCTGAAAGTGGAATTTATCATTACTCGCATGGATGGTAGGTTGCGGAATATACTTAAAAAGAAACGAGATTATATTTTATTTTATGTATCCATGAAAACTGCAGAATAGACTTATTATAGAGAAAATTGTTTTGGAGATACGACTGTTAGTAAAATATTATTATAGATATCTTAAATTTACATGTGGGGTACAATATGTAGATTGTAGATTAGAGACTCTTACCCGTCTTATTATTCAACAATCATCTTTATGCGTATCAGAAATTGATATTTATGTAAAGTACATTATGTTTTGCCTCCGTTGAATCAGCTTATCAAAGATATCATACGCGAGAGGATGTTTTTCAATCGCCCGCCCGAGGCCCGATTGCGCGCTTCCACGGCCCAGTAGCTGCGGGGCTAGCGCGCGGTACAGACGTGTACACTCGCTCTGCATTTTAATTAAACCAATTATACGAAACGACTCATTCAGATTCTATTAGCGTGATAATTCCAAAGTTAAAATTATATCGCCTCCGGCCTTACGTTTTACATGCAATATCGACAGTTTTTAAATGTGAAACGCAGCCGCGCAGTACAGTTGTTTGGAGTTTACGATTCCGCGTAAGCCTGTGTTTGTGGAGTGTTTTGCAAGTATGCTCTTGTGAGCTGGTGAGCGCGAACGGAACACTACGTGGATTGCAGTGTTTTGGATTTTGTGCACGCAACATGGTTGTGATTTGAAGTGACGCTTTGAACATTCGCGTCCGGCGGGAGTGTGGTCGAGCGTCATGTATGAAGTCTCGTGCGTGGCCGGGAACAAAGTAGACGCTGCTTACGCGGTCAAGAGCTTGTCCAACGTGGTGCCGCCAGGCATGGGGCACACGGTCTCGGTGCAGCGCCATCATGCGCACTCGCAGTCGTACAAACACAAGCAGGAGGTGCCGCCACCTGTCAGTAAACAAGACGCGTTGAAGTCGCACGTGATGCGTCTGCTGAAGCGGTCGAAAAGCCACACGCCGGCGACACGAGCCGCTGAAAACGCCGTGGATCCACGTTTCGATCGGCGCACGGTTTTCACACGGCCCGTGACTGACGAGCAGCGGCGAAGGAGGAACTCCGCGGAGCGGCGTCGCAGTGCTGACAAACGCGTAATGGTGACCATCGTCGACGGCCTGCCGGTCGTTGTGACGGGACAGAACCAGATACCTCCACCGCCGTCGCATCCACCTCCCATCACGCACCATCGTCACTCACACTCGCACAAGGTATGAATACTTTTTAATGTACTGAACGAAAGTGCCCCAGCCGTATAAATACTATGTAGTGACATATAAAAGTAGGCAGGTTACTTGAAGTACATATTATAATTCATAAGGTATCGGGAGATTTTAATTTCGAAAGAACGGTAGGAGTATTCCGTTTCATTATGAGTAATTATGTATAAATTAAACGCCGGTTTATTTTAAATGTTCGTACATAGCAATCTTATATTTTTATTGATATGATACGAATATAGACGATTACTCTAAATTGAACAAACTTACAAATAGGAATATATTGAGTTTTAAAAAGAAAACAATTTAAATTACTTTATGATTTTTCACTTATCGTTTAAAGCGATCTCTTCCAAGCAACCAAATGTACAATGGAGTATATAATTGATGAACCAGCTATATTACAGTGCGAGCGTATGAATGGACTATTTAACAACCGGTTGTGATTACTCCGTTGCGGAAAACTTTACTGGCTATTGACTCACACGTTGCCGCGTAATGATGTAAATATTTTTAATAGTTACACTTGCACTTTGAGCACGTTTAACAGTAAGGGCATCTGTGCTGTGAAATTATTGGCCATGAGAAGTTGCATCTTTATTTGCCACGGTAACGGTGGATCAAAGAGTGTTAAAAACCCCGGCAGACTGGCCCTGGTAACACACAACATACGCACTTTGAGGACGGACCAGAAGATTGTTGAGTTGGAAGAGAAAATTAGTAGGTTACATTGGGATAATTTGGGGTTATCTGAAGTCCGGAGAGAGGGCGAGCAACCTTGTTTTTAATAAACTGTCCCACTGCTGGGCTTGATAGTACCCTACCACCATACTATGGTTTAATCACGATGTTTTCCTTCACCGGCAGCTGAACCTATCGTAGAAATACAAACACTCCTTACATAAAATTAAATACAAATGAAAGTAACCGCTCGATTGGCCATTGCCGTGTTAACAAGGTTCACAGTTTTAACGCTTGGCCGGCCACCCGTAATGCTCTCTGCATTAACTAAGTCGGGTTTAAAAAAACCGAGGTTCAGTGTTCACTACAGCCTTATTCTTGTCACAGTGAGAAGAGACTCACGCCCAACAGTGGGGCAGTTTCCGTGATCCCTGCAATGGTCATAGACAGGCGATATCTCTTGCCATCACGGGAGCGTCTCGTTCGTCTCATTACTTTTAGATTAAAAAAATCTAGATGTACAGAACGTATATGTTCGCATACAGCTTCCGGTATTGACAGCTGTGAATGATGGCGTTGCCGTAGAGGAATATAGACTTTTTACTTACTGGTAGATCTCTTTAGCAGGAAGTCGTCTACGTAGGTACCACCGCAGTACCAGATATTCTGCCGCCAAGCAGTAGTATGTAAAAATTACTGTGTTCCGGTTACTGCACCTAGCGAAATCACAGGCCTGTTGAGACTAACCATCTAATATCTCGAAGTAATGAGCGCCAAATCAGCGATGCCCTGGACTTTCTTTTGTTACTCAAAGTTTTGTGTATCGCTGCAATGGACAGGTGTTATCTCTTACCATCAGGAGAGTGTCTCGTTCGTTCTCATTATAATTACATAAAAAAGAGTCATTTGTTATTACTAGATGTAAACAATCTTTCTACAGTGGTCTAATCATTCAAATTATACCAATGATCGGAAAATGGCAATTCTATCGCTATTATTTTTCTTTGGAAAGGATATGGAATATACATGGAACGAACAAGGAGCGAAACTCGTCAAGAGTTTCCCTCAGATCCGGGAAAACAGACGTATAGAGGGCGGCAAAGCGACCCTCCTCGTAATTTCCGTCCCGTCCTTTGCATTTCTAATGATAAAATTACTTTATATACTCTGAAACCAAGAACGCTTTTAGCGTATGGTAATTTACACGTGGGCCGTTCCATATTCTAGACCAGGGGTTCCCAAACTTATTTTGTCTACTGCCCACTTTGAGAATAAATTATTTTTTAGCGCCCCCATTTTTTCACCTACTTATAAACCAATATAACTAAATCACCCCTCAAGCCTCTACACAACGCCCTCATTTTTTTTCTGGATCTCTTACCGTCCACCTTTAGGCCTGCAGCGCTCACAAGGGGGCGTTATCGTCCACTTTGGGAAAGGCTGTTTTAGACCCTGAGCCCTTATAATTGGTCCTCGGCTGTGGTATCATACGGGATTATTGGTACTAACAACTTTTGTAAATGTGATAATTGGTTGGTTGGTTAGAGGTTGGATGACCACGGATGGTTAGAGATAACGCTTGTGCTTGACCATTGCAGAGATTTCCTGTACTTTAGCAGAAAAAGTAGCAGAAGTCAAGAGTATTGCTGTGATGCTGCTAGATTACTTTGAGACATTCGATTTTGTCTCAATGTATCTTAGGAGGTCGTCTAGGTAGGTAGGCAGTACCAGATATTCTGCCGCCAAGCAGTAGTGTGTAACATTACTTTGTTCCGGTTTAAAGGGTACTGCAGCTAGCGAATTTACAGGGCTGTTGATACTAACCATTGAAAGTCTCAAAGTAATAAACGCCAATGCAGTGATGCCCTGGACTTTGTTTTGCTACTCAAAGTTCTGTGGAAAAGCGTCTCGTTCGTCTCATTACATTTTTTTTTTTAAAAACTGTTTTTTTTTTCGTTTTGCTTTTTTTCTATACTATTAGATATACAATCTTTGGTGTTTACAATTAAGATATTATCATATATCTATCTAACAGTTGCTACCTAATTTGATTGCCCTGATGGCTCATTGATAGTATGTCTGCTTCAAGAGCCGCAGGGAGTGGGTTCGATTCCTACTCAGGACAAGCATTTTGTGGTATAATCAAAAATGTTTGTTCTGTATATATTAAAAGTATGTATTTACAAAAAAAAAAAGTATTTAAGTATTCTATCAGCTATATGACTCCCATAACACAAGCTTTGCTTAGTTTGGGGTCAGATGGCGCTGTGAGGTATGCCGATGAGACTGTGTGGTACCCAGACCATCTCTTACTAAGAAGATCTACCACCTATACTTCTAAGTATGAATAAATGATGTTTAATTAATAAAGTGTCGAATGACATACACGAGTGTGAGAAAGGCAAAATGTAAACACAAATAGATAAAACAGTATATCTACTCGTGTTTGTTACGTAGTTGTTGCGTTTCTTTTATCAACTTTTATCTCGAGTTATCGAATGAACAATGACTGCACTGATCTTATGTCACATGCTCTGACACCAGTTTTTCTTGTTAACTATCTGTACTTTGCAGTTTTACTCGCGATTTTTAAGAAGAAATAGTTTAATTTTGTAATACAATGGTAAACATTTAATAAACACAAAGGCAAATCACAGTTATAGATCTCCTCTACAGAAAGTCGTATAGGTAGATACCACCGCAGTACCGGATATCCTGTCGTCAAGTAGTAGTGTGTAAACATTACTGTGTTGCGGTTTGAAGGGTACTGCAGCGAAATTACTGGGTCAACAGCCCAGTAATTTAGTGACTAAGAATCGAATGTCTCAAAGTAATGAGCATCAAGGCAGCGATGCCCTGGACTTTGTTTTACTACTCAAAGTTCTGTGTATCGCTGCAATGGTCATGGGCAGGCGTTATCTCTTAACATAAGGAGAGCGTCTCGTTAGTAACATAACTTTTTACATTAAAAAAAAGTTATTAAATAAGTCACGAATCAACTCTCGTTTTTTTTTTTAACTATCCCACTGCTGGGCTCTGGCATCACGCTGGCCAAGTGCGAGTTGGCAATATGATCAAACATACATCATGCTGGTCATACTATATGCTGTGATCAGTGCTGGTCTTCGTGTCAGTCCTTGTAGGTATCACCGACTACTTAAAAACAACAAGTATAATAACATAATATATGCACACACATCATAGCACAGCCATAGGTTGTCCACTGCTGGACATAGGCCTCCTCCTGGGGGGTTTTGCCAATACTCGCCACGCTTGGCAGGCGGGTTGGCGAGCGCAGTTAGTTGTGATTGTTCAAGGAAGACACTGCCGCCCATCTTCCGGGTTACCGTCAACCACGGATAGAGAGGGCGGGGTACTATTCTTACGCCGGCATCACCACGGCACGGCACAATATATGATTAAAAATTAAATAGCTATAATTAAAAGGAAAACTTTTCAAACCTATTTTTTTTATTCCTAATTAAATTTAAACATATATAACTTCAATATATTTTTGTAATCTATCTAAATATATATAACTCACAGGTGACTGACTGACTGACATAGTGATCTATCAACGCACAGCCCAAACCACTGGACGGATCGGGCTGAAATTTGGCATGCAGGTAGATGTTATGACGTAGGCATCCGCTAAGAAAGGATTTTGATTAGTTCTACCCTCAAGGGGATAAAATAGGGGATGAAAGTTTGTATGAAACTTTGTCAATTTTAAACCGATCGGGCTGAGACTTTGCATGCATAAAGCTACTATGACTTAGGCATCTTGTTTGACCGATATTAAGCGAAGATATTGTCTAAGATAAAGCACGTTGCGGTAGATAAAGAATTTTGATGTAAACAATTTTTCAAAGTTTACCATGATTCTAACGCAATTAGTTGACAAGGTTCATTGACAGCGTTCTAATAATGCACCGAGCAAATATTTGACCGCTGAGGTCATTCGTCCGACTTAGGTGCTTATCCTTGCCATATCTCATCCGTGGGTAGATGACGTCACACCCACGTATTAGGTTAGGTCATTTGTTATTTATTTCTTCACGGGGTTCGTCCAATAATAAATGGTCAAAACTCTATCCAAATTTGCGATATAGGTGTAGACATCGTAGACCGCATTTTCGCAATATCATGCGAGGTAGTCAAACGCAAGCTTATTATTATAAACAACTTCTACCAATAAACCAATCCTGAAATCAGCTGTCATATAGAAAAATCTCATTGATCTTCAACAAAATGTGGAACAGCTGGACTTTTTTTTCATGATTTCAAAGTGTAAAAGCATAATAACGGGGACCTATTCAATTCAATTAATTCAATTATCATTTATTCACATAAATAGGATAACATACAGATTTTTTTAAAATTAATATAAATAAGTCTATCCTATTTTGCCATAACTCGACATGTGAACATACTTTTCAAAGATAAGTAATAGTACTAATTAGTCACAAAATCAAAACAACGGGTATATTAAAAAAAAAATAGAATAAATGAATACATATTATCATCAAGATTCATTTTTGTAATTTTTTAGTATTGGCTCTGTACAACCTAAACAAACCTTAAAATCTTCTTACGATTACATTAAACACTTCTGTTGATCGTTACCCCACATAAGAAATTGACCGCAGAATATTTACATATTTTGTAACTAAAATAATAATAAAGTTACAATATTCACGGCACACATACCCAGTTAGATGTGTGCGTGATGACTGTGTTTGATTGGTCTTTCGTGGTCTTACGAAATTCGGTCAATTTAGCTATGTTAGGTTTATACTCCACATGTATGCGATGCTACGTATGTCGTATATGCATTCAAAGTTGTGCATAGCGAAAACCACGAGAGAGAGAAAGCAGTCTATACACCTTATCAGGCATGGTGTTGTCAAACAAAAATTTATTTTGAATTAGTGACCCGCCCTGGCTTCGCACGGGTGCAATCTAGATACTGTGGCTTTGAAGCGGAAATACACTATATATACATCACGAACAGTCGAAATGATTTACCGCAAAGTAACGCCTGAATCAATCACATCATCAGCTATAGGATGTCCACTGCTGGACATAGGCCTCCACTTGGGGAGGGGTTTTGGCAATACTCGCCACGCTTGGCAGGCGGGTTGGCGAGCGCAGTTAGGTATGATTGTTCAAGAAAGACGCTGCTGCCCATCTTCCGGATTACATCCCTTAGCCGACACTTACGGCAACCACGGGTAGAGAGGGTGGGGTCCTATTCTTACGCCGGCACTACCACGGCACAATCAATGAATCAATCAATTAGACATAATTATTCCTGTCAAAAACTGTTGGAAAATCTGGGAAGTAGTATTAAAAGAACAGCACGACGACTTTTGACGGGAATGAGGAAAAGTTATGCCACGGCATTGCATTCCAAAACTTGTGTATTTTTCAAGTGTTTATGCACAATATTGGTGGTGTTCTATTCCAATAAAACACCACTATAATGAAAAATGTGTGTTTGTGTGTATAATTTGGTCTCGAAACTGATATAATGTAAGACATGGCTTGTAACACTCCGCAAAAGCATTTAGTAGTCACCGTTACTTTACACAGGATATCCAATTTTGAGCTATATCTCGCGTGAAAAAACCCCTCGCATAACTTTGTTGTGAATAACCACCTTTACGGTTAAAAGTGATAGGGTGACTAATTCACGAACTGGATGTTAGGCTAGATTTGTGCTAACTGGTTTCCCGACTTTCGCTTTAATGATAACTTACACTGCCATGGCGAAATTGAAGGAAAATTTTGTCCACCTTTGCAGCGATACACAGAACTTTGAGTAGCAAAACAAAGTTCAGGGCATTGCTGTTTTAGCGCACATTACTTTAGAGACATTCGATGGTTTCTCTGAACAGCATTGTAATTTCGCTAGCTGTTTTCGCTAGCGTAACACAGTCACACAACTCAACACGCAACAGCTAGGCGGCAGAATATCTGGTATTGCGGTGGTACCTACTTAAACGACCTTTTAGAAGTAATTTTAATGAAAGAGTTTTTTCCACTTTGTATCTAAACAACAGGCTTTCCTAATTGGACATGATGTTCACGAAATTGTAAGTAATTTTTAAAAAGGAAGATTCTTCAAATTCTTTGAGAGGAAAAAAGTTAAGATCTTAGGGATCAGAGATTCGCATTTTTCATCATGATTTAATTTGGGAGGCTGCTCTAAAACGTTATGGCGTATTTTGGGTTACAAATTATGATAAGGCTTTATATAATAAACTAGCAACCCGCCCCAGCTTCGCACGAGTAATAATTTATTTATTTAATTTTTTTATTTTTATTTGTTTAATCCAATTAGAACCGCATACATTGCGAATTAAACTAATGATAAAATTGAATATAAAATTTAACTATAAACTAACAAACTAATTATTACATTAAATATAAATAAAAAAAAAAAAAAAAAAAGCCTTAATTAAAAAAATAAAAATAATAATAACAATGGTCATAATAATAATAAAATTAAAATAAAATAAATTTTAAAAATAATAATAATAATAATATCAACACGTGATTACTTGTTATATTATTAATAAGAATGGGTATAGTAAGCTATCCTTAAAAGGTAGCTATATGCCACCGCGGATTTTTTTATATCTTTAAAAGAGGCTAACCTAACCTGTCAACAGTAAAAAAAAAGCTACCGAAACATTAGTGTTAATAAAATTATATTTGTCAAATAAAGTGTACAAAATTGACATTAATATTGAAAAAAAAAGTCGGGATAAAAAGTAGCTTATGTGTTAATCCAGGGTGTCAGCTAATTCCATGCCAAATTTCATTAAAATTGGCTTAGCCGTTTGAGCGTGAAGAAGTAACAAACATACAAACACACTCACAAACTTTCGCCTCTATAATATTATAATATGTATAATGTGATTAGGGACGCGGAACAAAAAAGGCAAGAGAACTATTTCTGACAAGTGGCGCCCTCTGAATCATACTTTAGAAACACGACGTCGCCGTTGGTATAAAGTGTCTTTCTCCATAGTAACTCCTTGAAGTATACCATCTCTGAACGCCCACCTTCTTGGGTCAGCTAATTTGAGCCAGCGTGAATGTTCCGTTAGTCTATTTTGAGCTGCGACGTTCCATTTGCTAAAGGTGAACTTATTTTGGAACTCCGATAGCGAGTGATTGAAAATTCAAATATTAATGAAAGTCTTCCTGAATCTGAAATGAAACTTATAGTGTTAAGTGGAACTTAGAATTTGTGTCACGCAAATATGGAGAACCGGCGTCTGATGGACAACATTAAGAAATAATTTAGTCGAAATTTAGAACAATCCCAAAATTAATTGTTTAAAAAAATTTGAATACGTGTACATTTTTTTAAACTAAGAAGTTTTTCGCCTTTTCATGTTTTAAGTTTTATGGTTTGTAGCATAATATGGCAGCACCTGGATGACCGAGCTTTGCTCGGCTGAAAACACGGATACAACGACTTTTTCTAAAAATGAAACCTAGCGAGATAGATGTATCGCCCCCGAAACCCCTTGCATACTAAATTTCATGAAAATCGTTTGTAGGGATGACGGTTCAGTGGTTAGCGCGGTAGGTTCGCATGCCGTAGGGCGTGGGTTCAAACCCCAACAATGAGCTTCAGCTGCCGGTGAAGAAAAACATCGTGAAGAAACCATAGCGTGGTGGTAGGGTACTTTCTAGTACTCGGCTGGCTAGCTACCACCCTCAAGTTAAAAATCTGCCGCCAAGCATCTAACGGTGTGTTCCGGCATCCTCATTTGAGAGCCAGTTCCATTCCAGGCTAGGTGTGCTTTACCATCTTCTACCACACCGTCACTTAACATCAGGTGAGCTGTGGTCAAACACCTAGCCTGTCAGCCATAAAAAAAAAATATAAAAAAAGCCGAAAAAGATTCAGATTATATATGTATATACATATGTACAAGAATTGCTCGTTTAAAGGTATTAGATATATGGCGTAGAGGTTTGTTCTTTCTTCCGTGTTTCATGTAGCCCCACTTCACAAGATTTCCTCAACTCAATTCATGATCTAGGTAATTCTTTTATCAGCACAAGATAAAAATCCTTATCAGCATTCTAATGAACTTGAATTTAACTCGTCCGTACTCATTATTTGTACAAAAATTACTACTATTTATAATTGTTATATTTACATTCAGACGCCAGTGGTTATTTGATTAGATTATGTTTATTAAACTCAAAATAAATATGAATAAATTGATAACGCAATACATAACAATAATTATTTTTTAACGTTAGCGATAACTATATAATTTCAAAGGTCAAACTGGTTTCCGTAATATGACGCAATGAGTTATTATTATTTAATAAAGGCAGATAATAAACCTATATCCTATATGTATAATTTGTGTAATAATAACAGCGCGAAGGTAACGGCTCTTAAATTATTGCAGTCTTGTTGAAATCAGCTTCAAAATGTTTAGAAAAGTACCTGATATCAAAATTATACTTAGATGGTGCTGAAATTCAGACAAACAACAATTGCAGAGTATATGTATGTGCCTTCTTGATAAGCTCCAAGTCGCACAACGAGCTATGGAGAGGGCTATGCTCGGAGTTTCCCTACGAGATCGAATCAGAAATGAGGAGATCCGTAGACGAACCAAAGTTACCGACATAGCCCAGCGGATTAGCAAGTTGAAGTGGCAGTGGGCAGGGCACATAGCGCGCAGAACTGATGGCCGATGGGGCTGCAAAGTTCTGGAGTGGAGACCACGGACCGGCAAGCGTAGGACGTCCACCCACAAGGTGGACAGACCACCTAACAAAGCAGGAACGCTCTGGATGCGAGCTGCTTCCAACCTGTCTTTATGGAAGTCAATGGGGGAGGCCAGCAGTGGACGTTCTACGGCTTAGATGATGATGATGATGATATGGATGTATGTAGGTAGGTACCGCCGAAGTACTAGAGCTCATGAAACAGATCTACTGCCGGTAAGCTAAACGGGCCGACAAAAACCTCTTACAAGTTAGAATGGACAGAAATCAACAATGTACTTAGAAGATCCTTATAAACTTCGAAGGTCGAATGCTAAACACCATTGTCCTATTTCTCGAATTATGAGAGATTACGAATATTAAGAACAATTGTTTCCGCAGGGAATTCGTTCAGGTATTTCATTTTCCTCGTCGAGAAGCTTGGATTGTACTTAAGCTTTTTTGTTTTGTTTTTCTTCAATACTTTAATATGTCTACTCTTAGAATGATTAAAAGTTGAATAAAACAGGTTTTAGGAATACAGTACTTAGTTTATCTTTAATACATAAATATTTACATCGTAATGTTTAATATTTTCTTTTTTAGTTTTCCACTGCATCTGTCAATACTTCCTATCGTAAATATCAAGACTGCTTCCTGCCATGATCATAATCTTATTATGTTTGTAGATCAAAATACATTGTATTTCCTCATTGCAAGGAACTCTGAAATGTAATGGAAGTTGGATACGGGTAGCGCCATCTAGCGACGAGTAGTTGAGCTACTTTGAAGTCGTACCCGTCCATACATAGAAAACTTTTTACGTCAAAATAATGAGAATGCAATCTTTATACATACTCGTTATAAATATTAAAAATCTAAATGTATAATTGATAACGAGATACTGTTTGATTCTAAATTGTATGACGAATAATTACTAAATATAAAACCTCATCACAATGTAGTTCGGCTACTCACCACTAGACAGCGTTGCTAGTCTCCACAAAGCTTGCTCCATGCCTTGCTTCGAAATCTTTTAATAAAAAAAAAACCTGGCCAAGTGCGAGTCGAACTCGCGCATCGACGGTTCCATACAAACCTGTAGGTATATAATTGAAAGCTATGGTTTTTTTTAATTTATTTTTTATGGCAATTTATGCTTATCGCAATTTTCCCTTTATCTGTGCTATAAGACGTTGTTTCGTACCAAATTTGAAGATTCTGAGTTCACGGGAAGTACCCTGTAGGTTTTGATTTCCTTGCGAGTGTCGAAAATTTGCAGCATAAACGGCTGTATCTTTTGATTGCGTTGGCTTAGAAGTTTGATTTTATCACAGCTCCAAGGGACAGCCTAGACCTAAGTAATTGATATGAATTTCAGCTTTATACCTCCATGCGTTCCTGAGAAAAAGGGTCTTGACAGACAGACTGACAACAAGCTGATCCTATAAGGGTTCCGTTTTATCCTTTTGATGTACGGAACCCTAAAAACCAAAGTGAAAGAATAAAGATGTGACTTTACATGAATCATTAATTACTTTTTTTTTATAACCAAAATTAACAAAAGACACGGGCCCCGGAGTCTGTGTAGTTATTATATGTATTACCAAAACTTAGAACGTTTAATCTTTGTAAAAAACCTTTTTGTTTTAAAACTAGGAGTAAAGAAAGTGAGACATCCATTTCTGTATTTCCCCAGACAATGGCTAAAATAATAATGTTGAACGCACCGTTTTAGAAATATTTAAAAAAAACATTCATTTACATCCTTTTAATTCGAAACGCTAAATCTTTACTGTATTTAATAATTAAATTCTATTTTTCTTTTTCTACTTGCCAATTTTTGTTTCAAAGGTCAAATAGTTCTCGAAATTTTGTAATGAATCGTATAGTGATTTCGCTTTTTTCCTGAATAAAAATGTCCTATATAATCCAGGCTATATTTAAATTATATACTAGTATGTATTTGCCGGTGGTGGTGCCGGCGTAAGAATAGTACCCCACCCTCTCTACCCGTGGTTGCCGTAAGAGTCGGCTAATGGATGTAATCCGGAAGATGGGCAGCAGCGTCTTCCTTGAACAATTACATCTAACTGCGCTCGCCAACCCGCCTGCCAAGCGTGGCTAGTATTGGCAAAAGGCCTATGTCCAGCAGTGGACGTCCTATGGCTGATGATGTGATGTATTTCAAGTTTCAAATAAATCGCAAACATATAAACACAAACTTTCTTAAAATCAGATTCTTTGGACAACAATTAGCTGAAGGAAAATATCGTGAGAAAAACTATTTTTGTAGTAATCTGTTGGCTACCAACCACCCTCAAGTTGAAAATCTGCCGCCAAGCAACTGACGGTGTGTTCCGGCAGCCACACTCGAGAGCCAGTACAATTCTCGGCTAGGTATGCTTTTACATCTTCGACCACACCGTCACATAACATCCGGTGAGCGAAAATGAGAAAAATAATCGTTAACGTTCCGTATTTGAGAAAGGTCTTAATAACAATATTTAAAAATAAAGTTTCGTTAAGCAAGGTTTTCAATAATAATTTAGCCACGCATATTTTACGCCTTCAAGGCTATGAAACTGTCGATTGTGAAGGGAATTAAGGCGATTCGTGTGCGCAGGTTTTTATTCTTATTTAAGTTTGTAGATTTCTAACTGTAATCAGAACATTTTTTTATAAGTCTTGATTACTACAACTCGTACTGGGGAACTTTTTGATAGCTTCAATAATGCTTGTGTAAGAAAAGTAATATAGATATTCTAGCAAGGCGTCCTCAAGTTGTGCCATGTAATTATATATGTTCCGACTTAAAGGGTACTTATTAAAGCTAGTGACATTATACAGGTATTAAAACTATCAAATGTCTTAAAATAATAACTGACGACCTGTTAGCTGATTTGGTTTTATCATTAAGTTTTTTTTTTTTAATATTTTTTTTCAAGTGTTTCATATTTATGTCAAGTTTTTTAAATTTTTAAAGTTTTTTAAATTCTGTTGTAGCTGGAACGACTGTTAAGCGGAAATAAACTAAATATATATCTAGAACACTCAAAATGGACTTCCGCAAAGTAACGCCTGAGTCAATCAATTATATTATCTGAAGTAAAAGAAGTTCCTGTGGCAAAATATGATTTCAGGATCAAGTATAAAATGTTTGCCCACGATTTTATTGGCGATGTAAAATAAGAAACATCACCTGACGCGAAACCCGTTTACGCCAGCGGTTTCCGGTGCCTTGAACCCCTTTTTTGCCGGCACTCGAGTTTTGGACAAGTCTTTAATTTTGTTGCAACTTTTTTATGCTTCAATGGCGAGGCTCGGTTGCTCGATGCGAATTCTTGCGGGGATGGTAACTTTCGAAGTCTATTTGGAAAGTCGGCGGACGATGATAACTGGATATTCGGTGTGGTTAAGTGGATCAAATTAATACAAACTGACCGCAGGCTGTTTTTAGCGCGGCTCACAAATTTACAGGGCCGGATTTGGGGGAGGGCAGGCGGGGCTACTGCCCTGGGGCCTCCACGAGAGAGGGCCCCCACAATTTTAACTAATTACTATATTCTTTGTTGAAATAGTTTTATTTGACAGCAATAATTGTTTGAAAGACATATGTAAATAAAAATATATTTTATATATAGATATATCAATATACGTATTAGGATCAACATAGTTTCTGATTTTTCACTACCAATTTGCATATTAGATGGAAGAATATAGAAGAGCGTTTAACATTGCTATAACAACTGTATAATATAACCCATACTCGCAATAAACGATTTTTATTTTGAATATTTATTAGGAAAATAATTAGGGGCCTCCACTCCTTCGTTGCCCCAGGGCCTCTAGACCTCCAAATCGGGCCCTGCAGATTTAATTTGAAATTAAGATCTTATCTTGGACAATAATGATACGGTTGGAGTTGAAGTGGAATCTTCTATGTTTACAAAATGTTGTAGGTCACATAGTTTAAAACATGTATAGATTTGTAATTAAAAAAAGCGTCTTGCCCCTAAACTCGAACTAGGTTTTAGGTATTATGGTTTGGTCAAATTAATCAACAGATTTTTAATGTAATTTCTATGGGACCAATCTGAAAGTACATCCTTTAAAATAAAAACATATAAAACACATTATGCGTCCCTATAATTTTTTTATTGTTGCCCTCGATTTTTCTGGGATCCCATCATCACATCCTGACTTGGTGCCAATGGGATCACCTGGGAAGTATACCCTTTTAAAACAAAAAAATAATTTTTCGAATCGGTCCAAGTGTCTTCGAGTAATCGGGGAGCATACACATGGGCGCTGGTAGCAGGGTCTACTTGCATCCCCCTACCGAAAAAGAAAATACGTAATACATAAAAAATAATACTACGTAAAAATAATATGTAAAAAGTTACTATTTGAAAAAATAAAAATAAAATACCAGCGTGATTTGAATTAGAAGTTAACTTAATTATCCTGTTCACATTCTCAACACATGTATGAACAAATTTTTATTCGATACTTACTATCAACTATGCACATCCCTAAAAGTAATCCTGGCACCCATGAGCATAGATAAAAAAAGAATTCCGACGAATTGATAAACTCCTCCGCTTTTTGAAGTCTGTTAAAAAATAAAACAAATATCGTTGGACATTTGACACAGCGTCATCTAGCCCTAAAATAAGCAAAGCTTATATTCTCTCCGAACTCTAGAAACCCTAAGTTTATATACGATCCGAATTCGCTAACCACTGAACTATCATCGTTAGACACAAATAAACGTAAGTACAGATACTTCCCTTGCACTTGCAATATTTAACTTGGAAAAACAAATTACTAAAACAAACATGACTTTCTCCACACGTTGAGCACTATCGATTGCACGATTTTCAGTCATTGTTATCTTACCTATCACGTGCGGAGTTTTCTTTAGCGGCCACCCCCTTTGCCCCTCGGAAGGCTGATAAACCTGTGCGGCGATCGACGCCTGCGCACCGCCAACTCAGTGATCTCTAGGACGTGGCGCCGCGCGGACGTATTGCTATCGTACTATCCGAACACCAACACAAATTCTCAGTGATGTGATGTGACAATCGTGAATACAGTGATTCAAAGGATTACAGTTCCCGTTCAGTGTGATTGGAAGTGCTTTTTTTTATCTAGCACGGATTGGACCGGTACCGTTGCGTCTCGCTCCGGTGATTCGGATAATAACCAGTGGATGTACCAGCGCAGTGTAATAGTGGCTTTGCTAAGATTTAATATCGTGAAAAGGTCACTTACCTTGATCGTATGAAACAATGCCATTTCGAAATTTCTTTCGCTCGGCTATTGTTCTCAAATCTCTTGGTCAGCTTTCAATTTCGCTTTGAAACGTGTCGTTGCGATTTCATTTTTCTCGTTTGCCACTAAAACTAGTTTTTGGTCTAGTCGGGTTTGCCGTTGACTCATTTCTTTACAGTGATTCGATGTGGTTCTGACGGTTGCGGTTCGATTTTAATTAAGTTTTTGTCGCCGATGTTATATCGTTGGATGAGTAAGACGGGTACAGCTAATGAATTTGGTTTATCTAGAGATATGGCATCGATAAGGTTGATAGCTACAGGAAGGCCAAACTTGTTTATAGCTTTAACAGTTTTATAAACGTTTGTAGTTATGTCGATTGTAAGTAATACTGGTCGACGTTAACCTTGTTAGCTGCTTTAATAACTCAATACTTCAATAGAAGTATGTTGGCAATTGTTATTTAGCTAATTTAGTAGTAGCTCAGCTTCTTGAACTGATCGGCTTTGATTTGATTTCCTCTCTGGACAAACATTTCTATAATGAACATAGATGTTTGCTTAGTCTCTGGGTACTCTGGTATTTATTTATTTATTGTGTTCACTTTGACAGTTCATGTATCGTTCAATTGAATTTTTATTATCAAGTTGATAATAAAAATTCAAAAATCAAAATTTATAGCCTTTGCAAATGTTATGAACATAATTGTCTTAAAGGTCAGCTCAAACTATTGGTGCATTAAAAATGTATATATTGACTGGCTGCGCCTCGTGGTGTTACCCGCAATTTTTTTTTGAGATTAAACGTAGCTTGTTTAATAGTATATCCGGTGTCGGCTACCTCCACACCAAATTTCATAAAAAATTGGTTGAAGAAGTAACAAAAATATAAACACACACTCACAAACTTTCGCCTTTATAATATTAGTGTGATCAAATGCAACGATGACCCTGCTGTCCCAGCACTCATTCCAGCAACAAGTAAAAAAATACACCTTGAAACAAATCGGTCGCAAATCAACACTTTTGCCATTATTTCCACGCTTGATGGAGTACAGTTGAACAGTTAATTTGGACGTTTTGTTTCGAGTGAAACGATCCGACCAATTGGACCTTGATATCCGGAGTTGCAACACGATTGTTCTGCTGCCGGTTCTGGCGATACGGGCTAAAGTTTTATACTTTTAATCCGGACTATATCAAGTTGATGACGTTGGTTTCTTAATTTTTCTACGGTTCTTCAGTTGGTACAACAAGCAGGCTGGCATCACAGAATATCTAATAGTATTTCTTGCATATGTTACTCGATGAGATTAGTATCGTTGGAAGGTAACCTTGGTAATCTGGCAGTGTTATGAAATTTGATAGGCCTACACATTAAACAATTACCATAAGCATTTTTTTTACTTGGTGGTAGATCTTAGAAGGAGGTCGTCTAGCTATGTACCTATCACCGCAGTACTAAATATTCTACCGCCAAGCAGAAGTGTGTAAACATTACTGTGTTCCGGTTTGAAGGGTACTGCAGCTAGCGAAATTACAGAACTGTTGAGACTAACCATCGAATGTCTCAAAGTAATGAGCGCCAAAGCAGAATGCTCTGGAATTAGAATTAGCTACTCAAAGTTACGTGTATCGTGTGCTCTTACCATCAGAGCGTCTCGTTCGTCTTCATTACTTTCAAATTAAAAAGATACTAATATCGACTTGGTATTGATGCTAGTAATCGAAGTTAGAAGAACTGTATGCTCGTAAGCTAATCTATGCTATAAAATACTTTTTTAACTTACCGTTACAGTTTTACGCGTGATAGCAAAAGAAATGATTCCTTTATAATAGATAAGATTTATTGGCTGTATATGCATTAGAGAGTTTTATCTTTAACGTCAATATTACTAACCGAATTAATTATGTTGAAATATTGCCGTGGTAGTGCCGGCGTAGTACCCCACCCTCTCTACCCGTGGTTGCCGTAAGAGTCGGCTAAGGGATGTAATCCGGAAGATGGGCAGCAGCGTCTTCCTTGAACAATCACACCTAACTGCGCTCGCCAACCCGCCTGCCAAGCGTGGCGAGTATTGGCAAAATCCTTCCAGGAGAGGCTTATGTCCAGCAGTGGACGACCTATATATATTAAATCGCTATACACTTCAAATTTACACATTTATTACCTACTTATGTGTACCTACTCACCGCTGTAAGAACATATATTGTAGTCACTTAGAATTTACACATTTCCTTTCTTACCTGTCGTTATAAATTCATCATTTATTTTAAGTACATTGAATTTAAAATTAGCACATTTTTTTTTGTTAACTTGTAGCTACGTATTCATGGTTCCGTTTTTAAACGTCACAACGGTGTCGTCGTCGCAAACGCACCAGTCACGATTCCCCCATTCGTGAAATTGTACCGACCCACACGCGACCACCTGCTCTAGTCTAACTCGAATTGTTTACCTGCTTCGCTAGTTTCTCTGCGACTTTGTCTAATGGATATTTAATGGCACTCTTTTCTGCAAGCTATCGTTGCAATATGACAGTAAGAGCCTATGCCTTGTTTTAAAAAAAAAAACTGTATTACATACTAGCTGCGCCCCGCGGTTTTACCCGCGTGGTGATGGATGATGATGATGAAAAGTATCCTGTGTCTTATTCCAGGATCTAAAGTAGCTGATGTTGATGTTTGTTGCGATGATGGCTCAGTGGTTAGCGCGGCAGGTTCGCATGCCGAAGGGCGTGGGTTCAAATACCAATAATGAGCTTGAGCTGCCAGTGAAGGAAGACATCGTGAGGAAACCATAGCGTGGTGGTAGGGTACTTTCTAGTAGGTACTCGGCTGGCTAGCTACCACCCTCAAGAAGCATCTAACGGTGTGTTCCGGCAGCCTCACTTAAAAGCCAGTTCCATTCCAGGATAGGTGTGCTTTACCATCTTCCACCACACCGTCACTTAACATCAGGTGAGCTGTGGTCAAAAAACAAGCAAGTCAGCTATAAAAAAACCTACTTGCAAAATTTCACCCAAATCCGTTGAGTGGTTTACCCGTAAAAGCTCCATCTGACCCCAAACTAAGCAAATCTTATACTATAGAAGTCAGACAATTGATATAATACTTATATATAAAACGTATAATATTGCTAAGAATATCTCGAACACTATGTTATATTGAAAATTTATCTAAAGTCATCTTTGTACCAAAATTTTAATTAGCTTGTCATAAGTTCTGTAATTTATGTTAGTTCCAATAAACCGGGCGAACTTTGTCGTGTTTATGTTTACTGTCGTTTACTTTACGAACTATCATGACATAAATAATAATTTTGGCTAACCACGTTATGCACCATGAACTGAACATGTTTGACACAAAAGGTAGAGACAACTGGAATAAAAAGAATTGGTAGATTACTGTGCTATTAGCACTAGTTTTTACAAGACATTTCTCATCAGTTATTTTACTTAAAATCTACCCTTAGTTCTTGGCCAAAGATTTAGTTATCTATATCTTTAAACGAGCAATCCTTGTGTATATTCTGAATCTCGGAAACGGCTCCAACGATTTTCATGAAATTTAGTATGCAGGGGGTTTTGGGGGCAAAAATCGATCTAGCTAGGTTTCATTTTTAGAAAACGTCGTTTTAACCGTGTTTTCACCCGAGCAAAGTCATCCAGGTACTTTTATTAAAGAGACATATTTATATACCAAAAAAATTAAACAAAAATGTACCTAAAAATATTTAAAAATAAAAAAACATTATTATATACACGTTATTTGTTATGCTGGCATAAGTTAGAAATGACAAAACTGTATAAGAGGTATGTATATATACATACACTAGCTGTGCCCCGCGGTTTCACCCGCGCTAGATGCCTACGTCATAGTAGCTTTATGCACGCAATGTCTCAGCCCGATCGGTTTAAAATTGACAAAGTTTCATTCAAACTTTCATCCCCTATTTTATCCCCTTGGGGGTAGAATTAATCAAAATCCTTTCTTAGTCTTCATAACACTTAGTACGTCATAACATCTACCTGCATGCCAAATTTCAGCCCGATCCGTCCAGGGGTTTGGGCTGTGCGTTGATAGATCACTATGTCAGTCAGTCAGTCACCTTTGAGTTATATTTAGATAGATATATATAGTTTAAGCTAGGCGTTTGACCACTGCTCGCATGATATGAAGTGACGGTGATATCGAACATGGTAAAGCACACCTAGCCTGGAACTAATGGAACTGGCTCTCAAGTTAGGCTGCCGGATCACATCGTTAGGATTTTGGCGGCAGATTTTGAACTTAAGGGTGGTAGGTAGCCAGCAGAATATTAGAAAATACCTTACCATCATGCTATGATTGCCTTGTGATGCTTTACTTCACCGGTAGCTTCAAGCACATTCGGCCACTCTAACTACCGAGTTATCATCGTTACGAAAGTCGCATATAATTATTTTTTTAAATAATGTACGTTACTCTCGAAACGAAATAATTCAAATTTAGTTTTCATTACAACAATTTTGGACGCATAATTACCCGAAGCATTCTTTGAGCAGTTTGAAATGAAAACACTTCAGTAAAAGTAAGTATCGTCTACGGTATGACATCATAGAGACACATACCCAGCGCGCTATCAACGCTATCGTGTACTCTAGATAGCGATAAGGATGCCTTAACAATGATAACAACAAGCGCAGGCGAACCCTGGTTGAAGCCGGTGAAATGGGCCGTGTAAACTTCCGCACTTCAAGTCATTATACGTTTCGCTCCACGAATCCATAGAACTTAGATCAATATATTAAATTATAATTTATACAAGTATATTATTAAAAATTTAAAAGACCTTCGACACAAAATCAAACAATTAAGAACACTCACGAATAATTCACCTATCAAACAAAAAAAAACTGTTAATCCGGTCGGGAGCTACGATGCCACAGAGTCACACGCACACACACACGCACACACACACACACGCCCACACACAAACAGAGAGAAAGAGAGAGATAGAGAGAGATAAACACGTCAAACTTATAAGACACAGTCGTTTTTTCGTCAGGGCTTAAAAAAATACACGCTTGCTTGATACACCAAATATGGTTAATATAACAAAGTCATTTTGAAATTATGTACTAATCCGTATCGACCCTGTTTGTATAAACTGTCCCACTGCTGGGCGCGGGCTTCTCATTGTGAGAAGGATTAGACCATAGTCCACCACGCCGGCCAAGTGCAAGTTGGCAGATTTTTAAAAATTAAAAAAAAGGCTGTAATCTGGGGGCCTTTTTGACTAGGGATTTGTTGATAGGGATGTGATATGGGAGTTTTGTACTTATAAATTATTGACAATAAATAATAAAATCAGTTAAAAAATATAGTTTATGCAATCAAAAACTTAAGATTAATATTAAATTACTTTAATTACGAATCGTAATGTAATTTTAACACGCTAATTATTTATTTGATTACCATAATGCATGGGCTAATCAATTTAAATCTAATAAGCATAACATCATGAGGATCGAGCGTTTTACTTTGCTATCGATGAGTTCCACAATGTAAGGCCTTCAAACATCTTATTTATATGATATTTGTGTGATGTATTTTAACATTTACATGTATTGATTTCTAATGCGTACTTATATTACCTTATTAACATATTCATAACGTAATTTTGTTAATATATACTCTAATACTTATCCGCATAACACTGTATAATTTTTTTTATAGTGGCCATGCAAATGAAATTTTTCTTACCATTTACGATTATGTTATATTAACTGAAAATCAAAATGTTTTAGCCGAAATATAAACTTAAGTAGTTGACCACTACTTAACTAGTTTGGTCAGGAATTAAGGTTCGTATATCTCTAAAACTGCAACAGTTAGTGGTTACGTCCTCTAACTAGCTCAATTTTGCCTTGCAGATGCATGAAATTAAGAATACATGCATGCGTTTTCTCGTAACTCCCGAGTGCTAATTTAGGTGTTGCATAAAACTTATGAGTCAAGTTATTATCTTACCTCAGTCGACTGCAGTGAGCAGTTTTAAATGAATTTTAAGTTTTGGATGATTCATGATCTCTTAACTTGCTGTAGTATCCTGATTATCATCTATAATAGCGAATGTGTGCAATTATGGACTGTGTGGAATTATAATATAAACAAGATCAAGGCTATAGATATACACAAACGGCCCACCTCTTCTCTTCCTTTCACAATTTTATCTTTTATAAATATTTGGCGTATTATACATAAAGAAATTATCTTTCGTACGTATATCACTCGTACAATTCTAAACGTGCGATGGATTAAATCAATTACAAATCTCTATATAATCACCAGTATGATTGCTTTGAGAGGGATAGATTATAAAAAACGTGAGTGCAATGTAAATACGCTCCAGAGATTGGATTACGGATTGGCGGTTTGCTTGAAATGAAAAATGATCTTATTGTATATCAAACCTCAAAACAATGAGCCGACAAAAACACTAGGTAACAGATGCATATTGATTTTGAATCTATATTTCATATTCTACATTTTAAGATAACACTTTGGTTATGCATATATCTACCAAGATTGGCAGTCACATCCACGCACCATGCAGGCGTTGCGACATTTAAAATATATGAACTATTGTCTCGTATCTTTTTTTCTGCAAATCTATTTTATAACTCATACTGCGTCAGTCTTTTTGGTTCAGTTTGAAACTAGTGCACTTTTTCTTCTTTTCCAAGTATAATTAGCTTCTCCCCTAGTCATGTTAGAAGTTATCTTACATCGATATGAAATGTAAAAATATTATCTCTAATACATTTCTCCTCACTGCCGATTTTATTTTGTACTATATTATCTAACTTGACTGGTGCAGTCACTCAAGATGTGTCTTTGCATCCTATACTATAACCATCATATTCATGATCTAGAACCACTTCCTTCCAAATATTGATCTCCAGCTCTTAGAAATGTTGAGCTACCTCATCTTTCCATCTATTTTATTTCGGATGGCCGATGAGGCAGAATCCTACTTAGATTTCTGATTTTGTAGTTTTACTACGGGAACATATGCTTGTCACAATTTTTGTTATTAAATTTGTAGGTAACCAGTAAATTAAAGCAGTGGTACAGCAAGACACCTAGTTATACAAGCTGAGGTCACAGCGGCCTCGCGAATGACAGGGTCAGATAGGCAATTGCTACGGTTTATCGCAATACCAGCTTGATTGATTTGCCTTTTTGTTGCTAGGTTAGAATCTGTATTCTATTTAGGATTTATAAGGAAAGGACTAATCATTACAAGGCTGTTTCATGCCAGACGGTAGTATTAATAGAATTATATCATTAATATCATAACAAGCTTGTCATTATTGTCTTGCTTGACAGCCCTGTTGGCTCATTGGGAGTATGTCTGCCTGAGCTGTAGGGCGTGGGTTCGATCCCCGCCAAGGACAAATGTTTGTTTGGTATAAACAAACGTTTGTTCTGTGTCTGGGTGTTCTGTATGTATTATAAGTATGTCATTGTATTTACAAAAAAAAAAATGTATTTATGTATCCTATCAGTTATCTGACTTCCATCACACAAGCTCTGCTTAGTTTGGGGTCAGATGGCGCTGTGTGTAATGTGTCCTACAATATTTATTTATTTTTATATTTTATTATCATTTTGGATCTTTAATTATATAATTTATACCTAGCGGGATATATGTCTCTTCATTATTTAAAATACAAGTATTATTTCCAGTTCTTTGCCGATCTTTTGTACTATTTTCTCTCGTTAGTTTGTCTGGCTGGTTTGGAGCTAGCATCCAAATTATTAATAGTTGATCAAAAAACTTGTTCTTAATTATTTTTTTTGTCCGTTTATTAGGTTTTAACAGTTTAACATTCTTTTGTACTTTAAACGCAATTACTTTGCTTTTTCATATGTTCCTGTCGCTTTTACAGGTAATCTCAATTCTATAAATTTATTGGTGCTCTAATTATATTCAAATATTACCATTTTGCTTTTCACCGCATCTGTTTTATATGAGTTTTTTTAAGCTATATTTATATTTAGTAATTATTTTTTTGTGTTCTGCCTCTGGATGTTCTGTATCTATTTACAAAAGAAAAGTGTTTAAAAGTATTCTATCAGTTATCTGATTCCCATAGTACAAGCTTTTTTTCTTTATGGGGCTACATAGCGCTATGTGTCCTACGAAATTTATTTTATTTTAGGATTTAATGTACTCTAAATATGTTCAATGTTTTTATAAGTTATGGTTAGTCTGCGAAATCGGGCGAAAGATTAAAGATAGCGGCGGTGACTCTCTCGCTGGCTCCTTGTGCAGAGGTTCTCCATTGCCATCCAGAGTGGAAATGCGGCCAGCGTGATAGGGACATTTGTACCGGGTCCAGTTAACTTTTTTATATTGACATTGAAGTATTTCATTTGAGTTATGAATAATAAAGATAGTTTAAAATGGAATTGTCACTTTAATATTAACATGGATTGTCGCTCTATTCATATAACCACTAAACGTGTCAGAAACTAATTCAGTAAATTATTAATATTCCGCAAACGTCTGTTGGACAAATTAAACAAAGGCAAAGCTCCGTGTTGGAACAGGTTGTTCTTGTGCCAGTTTTGTATTCAAACATCACTTGCTTGCGTTAGCACACCTTAGTCTCGGAACCGATTCATTGGTTTCCGAGTAGCACTTTATATGAATGAAATAGCTTTTTGAGGTTTAGCGAGTTGAAAATTAAATATTGTTATCTGAGAGTCGTTACGTTTTAGATATTTTTAAATTTAAATAAGAATAAACTTATAATAAAAATCTTGAATTAAACTTGATTGAATTTGACTGCCCATGTTACCATATTTGGTAGTAGTTCTGCTTCCTGAGTAGTAGAGCGTGGGAACGATTCCCGGCGAATATAAACATTTATGTGTCGAACATAGATTTTTGTTCTGTCTGGGTTTTCTGTAAGTACAACAAAAAAAAAGTATCATGTAGATATATAGTAGGTTCAAACCCAAGGTGAAGGAAGACATCGTGAGGAAACCATAGCATGGTTGTAGAGTATTTATTCTTCAATACTCTGCTGGCTAGCTACCACCCTCAATTTGAAAATCTGCCGGCAAGCACCTAACGTTGTGTTCCGGCAGTTCACTTGAGAGCCAGTTCCATTTTCTAGGTGTATAATGGAGTTCCATTACAGGCTTTACTATCTTCGACCACACAGTTATTCAACATCAGATGCGCTGTGGTCAAACAATAATAATACAAACATTGTAAACTAGAATTAATTGAATACGATTATAAGAAATCTGTATTACAACGTGACCTACAATTAAACATTTGTATGTGTAATTCAATCTACACAATGGGAGTACGTATAGTCTTATAGCTGTATATTGATTTCGTTCACGTGTACGATACAATCCTTTTAATTAAAACCAAACAACAAACATTCACGGGCCAAAGTCACCTCTACTGCCTCGGTGTACCAAATTAAAGTTAATCTCTTTTGAGTTAACATCATACGAGCCTTACTTGGTTTTACGTATCAAGGTAACAGTTTTTTTAACTGTCTGTGCATGTTTCTCTTTGTATTTGAGTAGCAATTTAGTACTATTATACTTTTTAGTATCTTTAGTTCTGCTACGTTCATTATAATTTTTTACATATTTACGTCTTAAATTGTTTTTGTTCTCTTGAATAATTATGTTTATGACAAGGATTTGATCGCACACAAATTACTGTGTTTATTTATTATCGTTTATTGTGTCTAGTGTCCCACTTCTGGGCCACTTCCTTCCACTGACTGCCCGAGGTGGGTCTGAAGATAAACATGTCAAAGACCAATCTTATGAGTAATTGTAAATTGTTTTTTTCTTTTCGGTCTATAGTTTAAAATCATGCGATCAGCCTTTTCGGCTAGGAGCAGATGTGGTGCGAGATTAAGGTCGGATTCAGATATTTCCCATCAGGAACATCTTTCAACTGTTATTATGGCTTAGTTAGTGCTGCCAAGGACCTGCGTCTTTTTAGTCGATTCAGGAAATCTGGTAGTGTGAGCTGGAGATGCAGCGAGAAGAGGATATAAATACTTGTGTTGTTTTTGTTTTTATTTTAATTAGTTTTATGTTTTGTTTTATCTTTTAAGTTTATGTCAAATTTAGTTTTACATATTAAGTAAAGTTTCGGATAAGTTTTAAATTATTGTCAAGTTTTTTTAAATCAATCAATTATCTAGGATTGTGATAACAAATATAGTAGGACATTTCACACAGCGCCATCTAGCCCCAAGCTAAGCAAAGCTTGTACTATGGGAACTAAATAACTGATGGAATACTCGGGTTGGTTTTCGAGAAATCGCCTGGCAAATTTGGGAGACTGCTTACTGGCCTCGTGGCATTCGTAGACCAAACCTTACAGTACATAAGCAGACCCAACTTTGACCGGCGCTTTCTCGAAAACAAAGTCGTGTTGGCACCTACAATTTTAGGGTTTGATTAGTACCTACCTACCCACATTATAAGCGCGCGGAGTAATTCGATCGGCCCCTCGCGGATCGTCCTCTGTTAATTATATACTGTTTTAGGATTTCGTGTCACTATCCCTTTCATCATAGTTTAAAATTGATGGCGTATGCTTTTGATGATTTTTTTATAACTTAATTTTGTTAAAAGACTTGTCAATTTTACATACTTTAGCTTCATTTTGCACACAACACTAATATTCATGTACTGCCATATATATTTTATACAGCTTCTTAATAAGGATATCTAGAATGGACTGCTAAAGAGTTTAGTTTTTTTACGATATCGGAAGATTTATTATCTTAGAATTAGTACTTATAACAGCTGATCGTATAGTAATTGTATTTAAAACTGGCTTTAGTAGCATTTTATTACTGCACATATAACTGTCTTATTTTATATTAATTAAAACGCCACAAATTCATGTTTCACAACATAATTTATTTTAAATTAGAAATCTGTATTTTTTTTAAGTGAAACTAGACATCGCGTCGGTTTTTAAATTATAACTTGGCAACTGTTAGTGCTGTTTATAGGTCTTATCAGAAAGCTCAAAATAGCACTACGAGCTATAGAGAGGGCTATGCTCGGGGTTTCTCGAATCAGAAACGAGATCCGTAGATGAAATAAAGCTTTTTTATGGTTGACAGGCTAGGTTTTTGATATAACAGGAAACCAACCGGTCTTCATGGAATTCATTGGAATTCCAAGGAATTCATTGCTTATGTCCAGCAGTGGACGTCCTACGGTTGATGACGATGATGATGATGACCTTTTAGTGTAAATCTCTTTATGTGGAGCTATTTCTAATCGCTACATTGTATATCTTTACAAATCATATCGATATTAGATAAGGTGCTAGTGTTTATTGGAAGCCTTATCGTCTTATCGTACTGTAGAGGTTTAACAGATAACTTTATAACTGCAATCGGCGTCAAACGATATACACTTTCATTCATATTATAATGTTATATTATAGACTAATACTTGATAATATCACTACTTCAAATGCAATTTTAGTGTCAATGTGTCGAGTACGGCCAATTTTGTTATTTTTATTATTGAATATCTCAGAGACCGTTTGTCAATTCATCTATCTATGTATACTGCCCCCAAGTAGTACTGTGTTACGGTTTGCAGCTAGCGATATTACTGGGCTGTTGAAACAACCCTACGAGTTTCCCTACGAGATCGAATCAGAAGTGAGGAGATCCGTAGACGAACTAAAGTAGCCGACATAGCCCAGCGGATTAGCAAGTTGAAGTGGCAGGGCACATAGCACGCAGAACTGATGGCCGATGGGGCTGCAAAGTTCTGGAGTGGAGACCACGGACCGGCAAGCGCAGCGTAGGACGTCCACCCACAAAGTGGACAGACGACGTAATAAAGACCGCAGGAACCGGTCTTTATGGAAATCAATGGGAGAGGCCTATGTCCAGCAGTGGACGTCATAAGGCTGATGATGATGATGTTGAAACAAACTATCGAAAGTCTCAAAGTAATGAGCGCCAAAGCAGCGATGCCCTGGATTATGTTTCACTAATCAAAGTTCTGTGTATCGTTGCAACGGTTATGGATAAGTGTTCTCTTACATCGAGGAGAGCGTCTAGTTCACATTAAAAAAAAAAATGGATTTCCAAGCCTGACTCCAATTTACTGAAAATAAAAGACAATTTTTGATATTCGGAAGCTAAGACGCGCTTGAGTCTCTTGCTTGTCGGTGTGCCATTAAAATTAGTTAATAATACAAATTACATCTTATCCATTGCAAGTCTTATTCATCTGACATCACATAAAACGTATAAAGCAGTCGCGTTTCGAAACCGGCACTCTCGCTAACTAACTCGATTCAAATGTCTAGCTAAGAAAGAAAGTTTCAGCCTTTGTAGTGACGCCTTTTATGACCCACTCATTGTATGAATACATACATATGTACACAGTTACTTGTATGTAGGCGTCCGAAATCACAACTTGCAATATTACAGCTAATGCGTGAGAATAGGCTAAAAGATTCTATAAGAAAGACAGTCAAAGTCGAAACGCATTCTTACTATACTTCATTCAAGAAAATAATTTAACACAATGTGCTTTTAACGTTTTCTTATCTATATTTTAAGTTACTGCTGGAAAAATGGAGTTTTATGGCATTGTCTGGTCCTCATACAGCTTGGTAACAATTTTTGCTTATGATAAAGGAAATTAACTATCATTGTCCCTAATGTTTGAACTTATGAATTGATCTTCAACAGAATGTATGTAAATGTATGTATGCCCGATGTTTGACATGTATTCTAATATAATCGACAAATTAAGTACGTTAGTAGTTTTTCGCAGGGTTTTTTTTTTATGTAATTGTAATGAGACGTACTATACGCTCTCCTGCTGTGAAGTGATAACGCCTGTCCATGACCATTGCAGCGATACACAGAACTTTGAATAGTAAAACAAAGTCCAGGGCATCGCTGCCTTGGCGCTCATTACTTTGAGACTAGATGGTTAGTCTCAACAGCCCGGTAATTTCGTTAGCTGCAGTACCCTTCAAACCGGAACACAGTAATGTTTACACACTACTGCTTAGCGGCAGAATATCTAGTACTGCGGTGCTAAGGAAATCTACCACCAAGTATAGTTATTAATTTTCACGGCAACTCCATCTGGTTAGTGAGTAGTACAATCTTGGTATAGGACGGTTGCCCATAATTATTTACCGTATGTGAAGGATTTCCAGAGCAAAATTAGATGGTATATTGGTTTGGCAGCTCCTATTTAAACTTGTTCTTAACTGACATTGAAGTGTTATTAAATAGCAACTGACTCGTCAACTCGTGTACAACTAATCGGAGCACAGTTGGTAGTAACCACGTACCGTTAGCGGTTACCGTTACAGATGCCAGTCTGTCTACTGATGACATTCCGACACTGGTTTCTCTTAATCAGATAGATAGATAGAAACTCTTTAATAAGCACACAGGAAATAGAAAACAAAAGAATCTTATGAGCTAGTGCCATAAGTGGCGGCCTTACCGCTAAGAACGATCTCTTCCAGGCAAACAAGAATGGAAAACATGATACATCTTTAGAACGGACGAGAGATGTAACAATATTAAGTGGTAGATTGGTAAATCTCCTTAGCAGGAGGCCGTCTACGTAGGTTCAACCGCAGTACCAGATATTCTGCCGTCAAGCAGTAGTGTGTAAACATTACTGTGTTCCGGTTTGAAGGGTACTGAAGCTAGCGAAATTACTGGACTATTGAGATAATTTAATGTCTCAAAGCGCCAAATCAGCGATGCTCTGGACATTGTTTTGTTAAGTTCTGTATATCGCTGCAATGTTCATGGACAGGCGTTATCTCTTTACCATCAAGAGAGGCTCGTTCGTCTCATTACATTACTAATAAAAATAATACATATAGTAAGTATGTAAAATACATCTACTTTTTTTTTTATAAATTGGCTCTAGCGCAAAGAAAAACATGACTCCTTTTTGTCGTTTTAATGTTAGCTTTGCCTTATTTCATATTCAAACCGATTCGTCGATAGGCGCAATTTACGATTTTCACTACTGAACTCGAACCATGGTCTACCTGTACTATCTACCAACAAAATAACTATACCGTGCCACATTCGCCCACTACCGCACCCAAATCATACCATTATAGTAGGGTAACCATCTAATACCAATTAAGTATCAGAAGCGTTATTTTAGGTTTTCGCATCAATTATATTCAAAATCAAAATCAAAAAGTCATTTATTAAGTTTAGGCCCTGGTAATGCACTTATGAACGTTAAGTTACATTTTTGAATCTACCACCGGCTCGTAATTACACTTCAACTGAGAAGACTCCGGCAAGAAACTCAGCAAGGCATTTTTTTTTGTGGATCTTTCTTTTCATATTAGGTAGGTACAGTTATAGATATTAATACATTATGCTTATTACAATTGTCACTTAGCCAGGGGGATGCAAGTGGAGAGAGAAGCTACTACAATCATATATTCCTGTCTTCCACGTAATGAGCCACCTTATAGTAGGCTTTGTCAATATTAACTTGGCTAAATACGTTTGACTGTGATAGTTTAGAACATAATTATGCATAATGACTTAGATATATTATAAAATCAGAAATGCACAAGTACACACATTACACGCACACGTATAAACACACACACTTACACACAAGTACGCACAAATACAAATATTTATATATACATATAGGTTAATATTCATTGAATAAAAAAAAAAAAATAGTTTTTAAGTCTTTCTATGGCATTTTGTGCTTGATTAAGATATCGAGGGAAGGCATTGGTTTCCGAAATACAGTTATCAATAGTTTGGAGCCAATGGGTTCAATTTAATGTGTCCAAAATTTATAAAAAAATATATTTTTCATTCACAATTTTGAAATTCCAAATAATAATAGCAAAAGATTTAGCCTTTTCAATCTTATCAGAAATATACTCCCAGATATTTTTGTGCGAAAATTGATAAAATCATTGTAATCTTATTTTATCATTATAAAAAATGTCCTAGTAGTTCAAGTCCTGACAGTTGGTCAAAAAGCCTGTTATGTCCGGAGAATTGCAAACGGATGGTGTATCTACATTAGACCGAGTGGGCGAAGATTGCAACCTTTGCCTAATAGCCAACTGCCCACCTGTGGGGCCTTTTAATGTTCGTGGTCCAACTAACTGATGGGATAAGTTGTGGTAATGTCTCTTGAAATGGGAAAAGTTTGTAAATTAAACAGTGGAAAGGTGTTTGATTGAAAGTTACGACGGTGGCATTACGCTGGATCAGTTGACGATTGTACTTTTAAAAGACTTCATTTTGCATTTTATGTTTAGGCAGAATGAATATGAATGTTTCGAAGACGAGCTTAAAAGTCATTTTAATATTTCTAGTTTCAATTTGTTATTATAATTTTATTGTAAAATATATATTTTTAAATATTTGATCTGTTGTAAATTAAAAATCTAATCTTAATTGTTACAGTAAGCCGTGGTAATAAAGTCTGTCTCTAGTTTTATGACATATAATTGACACTCGATTTGAGACTATTTCTAAATCTTGTCTAAGTATTTTAACGAATAAATTGAGCGAGATAAATATTTAAATACCTTTAAACGAGCAATTCTTGTATATATATCTTTTCTGAATCTCGGAAACTGCTTGAATTAGTATGCAGGGGTTTCGGGGGCAATAAATCGATCTAGCTAGGTTTTTTTTTAGAAAACGTCGTTTAATCCGTGTTTTCAGGCAATGAAAAACCGAGCAAAGCTCGAGTAACGTATAAGTTAGTAGCAATATTTTTTTAATTGGTAAAATGTAAATGGTTAGTAATTTAATGTAAATGATTGTAGCGATGATAGTTCAGTGGTTAGCGCGGTCCGTTCACACGCAAAAGGGCGTGGGTTCAAATCCCAACAATAAGCTTAAGAAAACTTCGTGAGGAAACCATAGCATGGTAGTAGGTTACTTTCTAGTATTTTATTTTTATTAGTATATTTGAAAGACGAATCTTTATCAGAATATTTCAAAATGATGATCACCTTGTTTCTAATGCATATTTATTTATGCGCCTACTTATTTTTGTCTTTTCAACAGACTTGAGTTGTAAAAATTTTGTATCTCTATATTTTTTCAACTAGAAAATATTCCACGTCTATCTTTCATCCAGTGCAGCGCCGAACGAGTACGGTTATGCCCGTATGTATAGTGACAACGCGTTGTTAAACTAGATTGACAACTGGTCGTGAGATCAGCTTTCCATTTTATCCTCGTGTCTGTCTGCCCTGTTTTGTCCATCGCTTCCTGGATACTCTTTTCTTTACATTGATAGTTTGCCTACGAACGGCCAGTATTTGCCTTATTTGGGTTAAAGGGCAAGTTAGTATGCAAATGTTTTGCTGTCTACAAGAATGGTATATGAATAAGGCGTATCATCGTCGTTAGCCCACGTCAAGCCACGAATAAATGGATAATAATGTTGATTTTTAAAGTATAAAATGTATGATACCAGATATTCTGCCATCAAGCAGTAGTGTGTAAGTAGGCAGTAGGCTGTTGAGACTAACCATCGAATATCTCAAAGTAATGACTGCCAAAGCAGCGCTCTGGACTTTGTTTTACTACTCAAAGTTCTGTGTATCGCTGCAATGGTCATGGGCAGGCGTTATCTCTTACCATCACGATAGCGTCTAGTTCGTCTTATAACTTTTACAGCCGTATTCCGGCTGCTTCACTTGCGAGCCAGTTCCATTCCAGGCTAGGTGTGTTTACAATCTTCGACCACGCGGTCACTGAACATCAGGTGAGCTGTAGTCATACACCTAGCCTGTCAACCATTAAAAAAAAACATAGTATATAAGCTTATGTTTATGAATAAATTTACTTTAACCGAAAGGAGATCTTAATAAATTTTTGATGATTTTTGATGGAAACTGCAATCTAATTTTAGTAAAAAGCAATTCAACAACCGATCCACAAATAAGTATATCAATCAACTTTGAATAAATTTCGAATCGTTCTCTGCTTGCTAAAGACTATTGTCAAAACGTATCGATGTATGGCTATCCGTTGCTATTGGGGTCAATCGAATCTCGTTCCGCCTTGGATTGATCCGATCTCCCGATTAGGGATTTGTCAAGCCAAATTTATTTATCATGAAGTCATTATAGTAATTCGTTAACTACAGAGTAACGTAAGCTCAATTTGATTATTTTGTAAAAAAGATTATACGCAATCGTTAAGAGGTTTATTTATATAATCAGATGTCGATGACAAACATAAAACGCTGCTTCTAAGAAGATACTTCATTCAAAGTGAATGTGTAATGAATTCATCTATTAAAAATATGCTATAATTTTTATATTAATCTCTATGTCTATTGGACTAGAGTGTTTTTCTTTTTGGCCCACGTGCTCACTTGATCGTCTCGCTGATGTGTGCAAAAAGAATCTTTGTTATGTTTATTGGAAAGCTCATTTTCCTATTGTAATGTCCGTGCCTTTTGACACCAACAAAATCAAGTACTTATGGCATTATAATGCTATACAACCTCGTCATCTTCAAATTCGAAATTTAATTTCGTACGGCATTGAACCTGACGAGAAAAACGAATATAAAAACAAAAGTGCTAGTTAGACTCGCCCACCGAGGGTTCAGTACAAACTAGTAGCGACAATAAATTCTTGTTGTTTTAAGACCCAATTTTTTTAAAATGTACAATTTTTGATTTTTTTCATTTATGAGTAGGTACTAAGACCTCTTGCCTAATTTCATAGTTATAGGTCAACGGGAAGTACCCCGTAGGTTATGATTCCCTTGTGAGTGATGAAATATGCGGTTTTTTGCGGCTGAAACTTTTTTTTACCGTAACTGAGGTTTTTTTTTTACAACTGCAAGGGACTAAGATCTGCGTATATGGTTTTAATTTCAACTCGATAGCTCTATGGGTTCCCGAGATAGAAGGTCATGACAGACGGACATTAATCCTATAAGGGTTCCGTTTTTTTTCCTTTTGAGGTACGGAACCCTAAAAAAAGAAAAAAGCAGGAAATTAAACATTTCTACTGCACAAGGATAAGCGTTCGTTTTCCGCCTCAGTTACGTTTTGCTGCACAAATCAATTTTATACATAAAGATGCCGTTCGTTGGCATCACTGAATAACAGCTGGACTCATAATTATTATGTTTATCACCGCCACTTAACCGCGCACAAAATACTATGAAATTAGTTTTATTAACTTAACAATCTGAACTAAATTTATAAAAATATTAATATAGAAGAGAAAAAAAAATAATAATAATCCCCGACGCAAAAATTGTGTGTTATAAGTTTGACGTCGATGTCTGTCTGTGGCATCGTAGCTCTCAAACAGATAGACCGATTTCGATGCAGTTTTTTTTTTTCATTTGAAAGCCATATTCCTTGCGATGGTTCTTAGCTATGTTTGGTTAAACGCGTCGGGGGGTTTTTTAAATTTTTAATTTAATTGTGTATAATTAGAATAACTATCTGTAGAGAATCTATACTCTAGCAAAAGGTGCTCTTCTTGAACGCTGCACCTCGAATAATTTTGATGTTGTTTTTTATGGTTGACAAGCTAGCTGTTTGACTACAGCTCACTTGTTGTTAAGTGACGGTGTGGTCGAAAATGGGAAAGCACACTTAGTCTGGAATGGGACTGGCTCTCAATTGAGTCTGTCCGAACGTAATATGAACAAGTTAGGTAGTAGATACTTATTTTTGTATTCGTATTACTTAAAACATAAACAATAATAAAATCACTCTTCATTTTAAACATACGTAATGCCCATAGCAATGAAGTAAGATTTTGGAAGCTTGTAAAAGTTTAATGTATTTAATCTTTAAACAATGTCGTCAAACTTTCACCCGTCAAGCGTGTGTCGTCCCACATTATAGTTGCGTCATAATGAGCTCGCTCGTAACGTTTTTTTTTTAATTTGTTTTCTCCTAAGAGATACACTTGGTGTGTAGCACGTGGTTAGAATAGTTTGTTTTTGTGAGAGAGTTATTTAGATAGTTGTAGAGATGACTTTCAAATCAAAATCAATTTAATTTTTGAAAATGTGTTTCATAAACAGACTTAAAAAAAAAAACGTGGTACCTACAGTTATGTGTATATAAATATGCTGTATGTGTGTTTGTGTGCGTGTGTATGTATGCGTACGTACTCTATTATTTTATTCAGCTTAAATCAATTAAAAAAGATTAAGTAAAAGAAAATAAAGGACAGTTTATCTTAATATCTATTTTCTAGATAAAAATCATATCATAAACAGTTTTTTATATATAAAACAATATATTTTTAATGATTTGCGTAAAAATCACTTGAAATTGTACGATCAGCACAGACAAGGGTGGAACTTGCTGATTCACGAACAAAATTGCTTGAAATAACAGCTGCGATCTGATTTGTGGAGGGTAGAAAAGAAAAGTTCAAAAGGGAGATGGAAAGCGTAAAAAAAAAGACACGGGGCGTTTTGTTATTGAAAAATAACTATGCTAAAAGGTTTCGTCTTTATTCTCATAGAAATTAGAATCTAATAAATTTACAATTTAAAAAAAAACCGACTCCATGACCTTTACGCCAACTAAACGCACTGCTCCAATAAAACAACGAGGTCGAAGAGTGAACGAAAAGCCTTATCATAAATTTTTCTAAAGGGAACCACAAACCAACATTATTTAGGTATATATTTTGTTTTTTGTTGATTTTCTCATAAAGTGTTTAATTAATTTCGATAAAATTTATATGGGACCACCTCTGAAGTATAATCTACCAAACAAAAAAATAATCATCAAAATCGATTCATAATTGGCGAAATGATCGCGTAAAATGCATACAAAAAAAAAACAAGTCGTTTGAAAAGAGATTGAATTAAGAAAGCATAAATACATGAAGTTCATAGAGTGTACATTCCGACAAATTACGAATGTGTGCCGAAAAAAATGACGTGACACACGGCAATTGCGGAAATGTCATTCAGTCCACATCCCCAATTAGGCTTATTAACATAAGCGATTGTTTTACTGTACAACAAACATATCTCTGGCGGTGGAGAAATAGAGAAATAACATAGTACCTTGGCGGTTGTAATTAAAAACACGATGGTGTCTCCCTCAATGAAGTTTATATATAAATAGTGTTGTAGCCTATATTGGGACTGTATGACCTGTTGTGGGACTAATAACTTTATTAACTATAATTGGATTGTACCTAACAACACTGTTAGTGAATTAATTGTTACGAGTTTCGATAAACTTTCCAAACATTTAATTTGTTATTTGATTATTATATACTAGCGACCCGCCCCGGGCTTCGCACGGGTGCAATGTAGATTAACATAGTATATTATTTTGATCTATCTCGTAAGGTTTCCGCGTTTGCAATGTAAGCGCAAATCTTTGAAATTTTCGGATTTTTTCTATGCATGTATTATACATGTAAATCACTCTTGTCTATTGATGGAAACCGCATTAAAATCCGTTGCGTAGTTACAAAATCTAAGCGTACAGACGGCTGGAAGCGACTTTGTTTTATACTATGTAGAGATAAACTAGCGAACCGCACTTGTTCTGCACGGGTTAAACTTACACGATTTCAAAATATTACATTTCTTAAATTATTTTTTAAATCAACTTTGTATAAGACAAAGTTTATTACCGCAGTACCAGATAATCTGCCGCCAAGCAGTAGTGTGCAAACATTACTGTGTTCCGGTTTGAAGAGTACTGCAGCTAGATAAATTTCAATGCAGTTGAGACTAACCATGGAAAGTTTCAAAGTAATGAGCGCTAAATTAGCGATGCCCTGGACTTTGTTTTGCTATTCAAACTTCTGTGTAACGCTGGAATGGTCATGGACAGGCGTTCTCTTACCATCAGCCGTCTAGTTCGTCTCATTACTTTTACAATGTATAAAAACAGACAGACGCAGACAACGATATATTTTATATTATTTAGAGATTAGTCTATAGGTTGATGAAGAGGGTCAGGCTACTTATTAACGAGGTTTATTTATGAGTTAAAACTTTAGTAGGAATGGGTACGTAAAACGACAAGCCTTTGAGGTTTCTGAACGTAAATTGGAATTGATGAAAGCCTTCTAACGATCGACGGAAACCTGTCAATGTTTGCTAAAGAACTCGCTGTTTCTCGAATATTTAACGGATCTTGTGCTATCTTATTTATGCGTTTGATTCATTTCTTTTTTCTTTTTAAAGCATTTTTATTTTATTTAATTCGATGTCTCCTTTTATGTACATACGTAAAGTTTTATTTTTGTATTTTAAACTGAAGGTTATCTTCATTTTATGGAACGAATCAAAATATTGTTGCTTTCTTAGCGGTAATTGATTTTTAATAAGTTTTTCAAGTCAAATTGGATCATGTTTTTTTTTTGACAGGCTGGGTTCTGTCAAAAAAAATCATGATCCAATTTGACTTTACACAATCAATTAAATGTATCGGGACCAACAATGTCCAGTCGAGGAAGCCTCATGTAATGTATAATGCGATTATCAAACGCGATAGACATCAAACCGACGTAGATTTGTGTAACGACCGCAAAATCGATTACATCATGCCATTTGAACTCGAGAACAGATGTTAACAAACCTTACCCATATAAAGAAGTACTTTTAATCATCTATGGCGATGTTTTCAGTCATCATATGTACATAAGCAAATAATCAAATTTAATAACTAAGAAATTGATGTTAATAAACGTGTGTTAGCACAGACGTATTATTAAAATGCAAAGCATACATTATATTAAAATAAACATTACGTGATGAAAAAATGAGAAAGATAAGACAAATTAACAAGATATTAATAATAAATAAATAAATGATAAATATTGTAGGACACATTAAACACAGTGCCATCTGACCCCAAACTAAAGCAAAGCTTGTGTGATGCAAGTTCGATGACTGACAGAATACATAAATACTTTGTTTTGTTGTAAATACATACTTACTCTGTATGCATGTACAGAACAAATATTTGTTTATACTATAAAAGTTAGTCCTGGGCGGAAATCGAACCCACGCCCTACAGTTCAGGCAGACATACTACTAATGAGCAAATAGGGCTGTCAATTATATTTTAAGGGTAGTGCCAAATTTTGGGACGGATGGCGTTTTTTTATTAGTTTTTGACGGGCTTGGTGTATGAGCACAACTCACCTGATGTTAAGTGACGGTGTGGTCGAAGATGGTAAAGCATACCTAGCCTGGAATAGAACTGGCTCTCAAGTGAGGCTGCCGGAACACACCGTTAGATGCTTAGCGGCAGATTTTTCACCTTGAGGGTGGTAGCTAGCCAGCCGAGTACTAGAAAGTACCCTACCACCACGCTAAGGTTTCCTCACGATGTTTTCCATCGCCGACAGCTCAAGCTCATTGTTGGGGTTTGAACCCACGCCCTTCGGCATGCAAACCGACTGCGCTAACCACTGAGCTATCATCGCTACAAAATGAGACGAACAAGACGCTCTCCTGATCGTAAAACTTAACGCCTGTCCATGAACATTGCAGCGATACACAGAACCTTGAGTACTAAAACAAAGTCCCCATAGTAGTTTGGGGCTAGTCGGAGCTGTGTGATATATTTGTTTTATTTAAACATCTTTAATCATAACTGCGAAAATTTGCTTGAATACGCATTTGATATTTAGAAGACCAGTCAAGGCGATATTAAACAAACTGCAATCTTAGACACTACCTATCAATCTGTGGCACTTACGACGAAAAGCCTGCGCCAGAGCCACCGCATCATGATTCACCAATCATTCCATCTCTTTCGTACAAATATTAAATCTCTCCCCGTCTCGCTTTGTAGCTGAAACCGCGCAATCGAGTGATACTACAACGATTAGATATAACCGTTTCCTTGTATTTTACCTTGACAGACAAAAAGTTGATTTCCATGGAAATTATAATAGTACATAAGTGCAGCACAATGGCATTTATGTTTTTGTTTAAATATAAATGATCAACATCTCAGCCGTAGGACGTCCACTGCTGGACACAGGTCTCCCCCATTAACTTCCATAAAGACCGGTTGGAAGCGGCTCGTGTCCAGTGCGTTCCTGCTGTCTTTGTGAGGTCGCCTATTTCTGTTTTACTTGGTAGTAAATCTCCTTATCAGGAGGTCGTCTACCATCCAATAGGTACCATCGTTGTACCAGATTTTCTGTCGCCAAGCATTTGTGTGTGAATATTACTGTGTTCCGGTTTGAAGGGTACTGCAGCTAGCGAAATTACAGGGCTGTTGAGACTAACCATCGAATGTCTCAAAGTAATGAGCGTCAAAGCAGCGATGCCTTGAACTTTGTTTTGTTACTCAAAGCTCTTGTGTACCGCTGCATTGGTTAAGGACATATGTCATCTTGTAACGCATAAGACATTAACCATCATCTATCCACAGCACTCTTATTGTTAGGTGTAGGATTCCCGGTCTTGAGCTCGATCCGCGTTGGTACCTACTAACTATTGTTTAATCTGTAATGTCTGCGTCGGTCGACGGCTTTCGATGATCGTGACGAGAAATTGGGCTCGCGATGACTCACGCGAGTCGTCAGCCACGGTATCCACTCACCGGAACCGGTTGTACGAACTCGACTTGTGCTCGAGTCACATCACGACCGCGGCTGGCTTGCGTTAACGCATCTAGCTGCGGTGTGGTTCATGGACAATGGTATTTAAAAGAAAATTAAAATGTTAGTGATAGTTTATCCGCGACTTTGGATTGTATCCTGGGTGCCTGGGCGCCAAATATTTATGTTTACAGAAAAAAACTAGGTGCATAAATGACCACCAGCTTTGCACAAAACTTTAAACATGTCTAAATCTTTTAAGATTAAAATTATATCGATTATATTCCATCGTAATCGCTGTCTACAAATAGAAAATTGTATGAATTTATTTAAACTAAAATTCTGGGGTAAAGGGCGTCGTCATAGTCTGGATCAACCCGGATTAATGTAGGTACATATTCGTAAGGTTAAAGGAGAATATTACAACTGTTGTGAATTTCTCGCCAAAAAAATTAAATTGAAGTATAAACAGACTTCTGAAGATTTTAAACAGCTAAGGAAATGTTAAAAAAAAATATAATATCACACGACATTTCACATAGCGCCATTCCACCCCAAACTAAGCAAATATTGTGCTATGGGAACCAGATAACTGATAGAATACTTATATAATTTGTTTTTATAATTTATACTTATATAACTTATTAAAAAATCCATGGATGAGAATTGAAATCACACCGTTTAGCTCGGAAAGCAAAGCTACTACCGATTAAGTAAAAAGAGCTGTTAATTTGCTCTTGGTATGAATCGAGCATTACATCTATTCGGTTCGACGCCGCCGCCTCTTGCGAATTTCATGATTGAACTTGAAGTCTTGAAATTATGACGTACCATTAGGTATTGTTATTAGTCAGTCTCAGGTAGTTTGTAGAGGATTACTTAGATTGGCTTGGTTTTGTTTTTCTCGTACACAATGTTTTTTTAAAATGTAAATCTAATGAGACGCTCTCCTGATGGAAAGAGATAACGTCTGTCCATGACCATTGCAGGGATACACATAACTTTGAATAGTAAAACGAAAGTCCAGGGCATCGCCGCTTTGGCTCTCATTACTTGAGACTTTCTATGGTTAGTGTCTAGTTCAACAGCCCCGTATTTTCGCAATATTGTAATTAATATAGCGGACTTAATAAGACCAATTTTGTAGGTTCCAGTCGATTTATATCTAAGCTTATTTAAATGTTGCTGTCCTTTTTGTTGCAGCATATTAGACAAAGGCAAAAATTTAATAAATTTCGATGTCAAAAAAACCTTTTATAATTAATCTCCATAAACGTATATGGAGCAGCAAGCATACATCGTTGTTGTCTCCATAAACGCATATATATACAAGCATACAGCGTTGCTGTCTCCATAAACGCATATATACACAAGCATACAGCGTTGTTGTCTCCATAAACGCATATATATACAAGCATACAGCGTTGTTGTCTCCATAAACGCATATATATGTAAGCATACAGCGTTGTACGTAAATTTTTATGCTGATCATTTTCTTTTTCGAAAGGGACTTTAATTTGTTTTACGTCGCAGCATTTGTAAGTTTGATCACACTGAATTACAAGTTAGAAAGTTTATGGCAGCTCTTACTATAGATTTTATGGTAGACACTTATCCGCAGCCTATAATGACCTTAATGAAATTGATTCGGTTTTAGTACCGAACTGTAGAATTGTATGAATAAATTAACAGATTTGTAGTTCTATAACAATGAAACGGCCTTTAACATATCACTGTTAATACCTCTATTTTTTAATGTGTAAGAAATGAGACGAACGAGACGTTGATGATGGTATAAGATAGAGTATATCCATGACCATTCCAGCGATACACTGATTTTTGAGTTACACAAAGTCCAGGGCAACGCTGCTTTGACGCTCATTACTTTGAGAGTTTCGATGGTTACTTTCGACAGACCTAAAATTTCTCTAGATGCAATACCATTCAAACAGGAACACAGTTATGTTTACACACTACTGCTTATCGGCAGAATATCTGGTACTGCGGTGGAAAATTAAATTCTCTCAATGATAGTAAAAACCTTATCAAAATCTGTTGCATAGTGTAAAAGAAGGGAATGAACAGACACACGAAATTCAACTTTATACCACGAGTTTTTATTAATACGTTATCGATTATTGACAAGTGCACTTTGTTCTTTCCCGTATTTCTCTGGGTCCTTAACGTCCCACAAGTTCTCCTGTGCCATTCTTCCTACCTTCCGCAGTCCTACAGGGGCAATAACTTACGCTCGTTAAAGGTTAATATTCTGAGAAATCTGTAGATTTATCGTCAACTCTGAATAATGGAGATTCCTCTCAATACTCTGTCGTTGTTGGAGTTCTTACAGACTTGCCCTTGCTAAAGTTTGTCTGTTAACTTCCTGCTGTTTTGTAAAACGATTTATTCAAACTGCTTACTGCAAGTTTGCATATTAGTTACTTAATTTTTGCTTAGTTTATTTTACGGACTATCATTATTAGTATAGCATATCAGCCAAATTTTCACATAAAAACGTAAGATTTGTAGCGGACTTTTAAAATGACACATTCCTCTAGATTCTCTAAAAATGCTTATGAAATGCTAGTTTATTCTATGCATTGGATATTATAGACATGTCTGTACAACGTTCTACATTTATTTATCTGTTATGGGAACATGAACTAAAGATAAACTATCGCTGCCAGATAATTATTGATCAGTCTCAACCCTAGCACCTCAGCCAGTCAGTAATAGAGTTCGTGTTGTGTAGTGTCTCACGATGATGTAAAACAATAAAAACCAGTGAGTGGTTCACGCCTTTTATCTTTCTAGACATCGACATTTGATAGTTACGCTCGTCTTATTCCACCGTTTTACACCTCAAGTTCAGGCGAACGAAGAACTAACATTTTCTCAAAAAAAAAAAGGGAAAATAACAACAGGTTTCGCGAAGGTCTCACGGCAAAAACGTCTGGAAGTTTCTGTCTTTTTTTTTCAAAATGGCCGCCTGCTTTGGCTCTAACGACCACTAATTCGCGTAGGCCGTATTGACGCTCGTAATGCTCAAACTTTAAGGTTCTCTAAGGACACGCAATTTTATTTTTGACTTCGACGAAGACTCATTGGATTTTGTACGTTAAGCCTTGTGGAATAGCGGCGTTTAATTTAAATCATATTTGTCACACGGTGTGTCAAAAGACTGTCTTTTCAGCAACACGCCATATGTTATCTTGTATCTAACTTTGATATCTTAATTTAGTTTTTCTACGGGTGACGTATGAATTGGCAATGACATTGAGTTTGCTTATCGTCTAATTAAACTTGACTTGAATATTTCCTTGTTTGAAAGTATTCATATAGCACTTTATATACTGTTTGCTCTGTCATCTAGATGGTATTAACTGGACACGTTCTAATCATTCCATTTTCTCTTTTAACAGAGTATGGGACAAATATAAACGACATGTTTCCAAATTTGTAGCGTCACGTCTGTTATGATTAAAATCTGTTGTATAAAAAAACCGGCCAATTGCGAGTCAGACTCACGCACTGAGGTTTCCGTTCAAACTTGCAGATATGTAAATAGTTTGACCATCACGATAACTATGAATTTCGAACATATCTCCATTAAAAAGAAAAATTTGATTGAGGGACAAACTTAAATTTTCCGTTGGAAAACTGTTATTCCCATACATCGACAAAGGTTGTGGTCAGTTTACTGAATGCAAATAAGTTATTATCGCAAAAAACATAATTTGTGATGTAATTACAAAGCTGTTTTTGGATTTTTCCTTTTACTTGTGTTATAAGACAATGTGCCGTGGTAGTGCCGGCGTAAGAATAGTACCCAACCCTCTCTACCCGTGGTTGCCGTAAGAGTCGGCTGAAGGATGTAATCTGGATGATGGGCAGCAGCGTCTTCCTTGAACAATTACACCTAACTGCGCTCGCCAACCCGCCTACCAAGCGTGGCGAGTATTGGCAAAAACCAAGGAGAAGGCTTATGTCCAGCAGTGGACGCCCTATGGCTGATGATGTGATAAGACAAAGCTTTTTGTTACATTTCATGATTTTAGATCAACGGGAAGTACCCTATATATTTTGATTCCCTTGCAAGTGTCAATATACGCGACATAAACGGCCGTATATTTAGATCACGTTGATTTGGAAGTTTTTTATTTTTTTATATCTCCAAGTGATTGCAGGCTTTAGTATCCTATATTACCTCCACGCGTTTCTGAGAAAAAGAGTCTTGACAAACAGACGGGCGAATGTCGAAGTGAACCTATAAGGATTGCTTTTTTACTTATGAGGTACGGAACTCTAAAAATGTGGGTGCAATGAATGCAAACTTTTATGCACGATAAAAAGTTACTTTTATTCTCGGTCGCGAATTGCCTGGCAGCTGCCATCTACATGTGTTGCTTAAGCATTGTTGTAACTAGACCGCGTTTCGTATGGTAATTGCTAAGAGCGCTTCTAATTTGAGCGTTAATATTGTACAATATTACTTTACTTTCCGAATCAACCCTGTTTGTTTTTAATAAACTATCTCACTGTTGGACTCGAGCTTCTTTTCATTGTGAGAAGGGTAAAGTAGCTGGCCAAGTGTGGGTTGGCAGACTTCACATATCATCGAGTTTAAGACCTCTCGCACACGTTGGTTTCCTTACGATGTTCTGTTTACTTGGTGGCAGATTTAGCAGGAAGTCGTCTAGGTAGGTACCCCCGCAGTACCTCTGCTGCCAAGCAGTAGTGTGTAAACATTACTGTGGTTTGAAGGGTACTGCAGCTAGCGAAATTACAGGGCTGTTGAGACTAACCATCGAATGTCTCAAAGTAATGAGTGCCAAAGCAGCGATGCCCTAGACTTTGGTTTGCTACTTAAACTTCTGTGTGTCGCTGCAATAGTCATAAACAGACGCTATCTCTTACCATCAGGAAAATGAGGATTATATAAAAAAGTGGCGTTGTATTTTATTCATTTTGTCCTGAAATGCAACAGAAAGATGAAATTAATTCAACTTATCTGTGCGGCTTGGTGCTGTAGATTTTGCTAACATAAGGAACATTCCTAATGCACAAACGATAAATCGACTAGTAGGTATTGTGGAATTGTAAGGTTGTGGTTTATCGTGCTGAAACACATACTATGGAAACGAAAATATACTTTGTTTTGATGAAATACGAGCTACGAATGGCGTAAATTGTATTACGGTCGATGGCAAAGCGCTGGATTACTAAAATAATCAATCCTAGCGCTGCAATACGAAACTTTACTAAGTGTAATGTTTTTAACAAATGCTATTTTACATTGTATAAATGTCTAAATACTTATACTTAGACAATACTTTTTTTCTTGTCGACAGGCTAAGTGTTTCACCACAGATCAGCTGATGTTAAGGGACGGTGTGGTCAAAGATGGTAAACCCATCTAGCCTGGAATGGAACTCAAAACTCAACGCAATATTTAATACATATAATTATTTTTTACTCGAAATTGTATGTTGATCTTTTATTTGTAGAGTTTTTACTGTGGGGATATATTTAAGTTTGAAATAACTGTTGACCAAGCAGTTTAGTTGAATGTATCCAATCATATGTTCGTAATCATCATCAGCCATAGGACGTCCACTGCTGGACATAAGCCTCCTCCTGGGGGGGTTTTACCAATACTCGCCACGCTTGGCAGGCGGGTTGGCGAGCGCAGTTAGGTGTGATTGTTCAAGGAAGACGCTGCTGCCCATCTTCCGGATTACATCCCTTAGCCGACTCTTACGGCAAATGTTCGTAATAACTTTAGCTTATTCGGAAACCGAAATATGAAAAGACAGCAACCTATAACTAGGGCCACAAAGTCGCTAAATACTGACATTATCCACCGTTTAGCGCCATTTGTATCAATACTCACCCAACTCACTCAAATCAAGCCGAGCAAAACACGTTGGCTCGACGTTTGTGATATAATTAGTAACGTATTAATCACTGCCGTCTCAAATATAACGTTTACAGGCTATTTTCGTGCTGATTTGTTAAATATAACGTTTGTTGTTTCTATCGTTGATGCGTCAGGGTCGAGGTCAAGCGACATTGTTAGCGATGTTGTTCGATACGTCAATAGAAATGCTACGACATACATAATTTATAGCCATTTTCATAATAGTTCAACTTAGTTTGGTTGAAATGGGTCATCAAATTCGATACAATTTAATCGTCGTTAGTATCGATTAGATTTATGATAGTATGTATATACGCGTGCATTTGAATTATTGTATTTGAGAATCATGGCAACAAAAACATCATGTAGTTGTTTTTGAGTTTGAAATAATTTTTTGAGCCAATTATCTCGAGAAACGTTATTAACTATGAGCACACAGGTTTCACAATCAACACATACTTACGCGTTGCAATTGTGGAGTTAAACTACAATCAAGAATATACAAACAGTACTCAGCACAAGGTTTTCCAACAAACGGACAACGTTTCGATAGCTGCAGTTACTAGACAGTCTCCAGCCGCAATGCTTGACACAGATAAGCTCGGATCTTCTGTGTATATGTATTATTTAATCTCGGTGCGAATACATGAGTCATGCGCGGCTCGCTAGCCATCTGTTGTATTGTCGTTCCACCACAAGGATTTGTGTAACGTATCTGTAGCGTATTCAATATCTTGTATGCCATCGGTCATCTTGCCGATTAACTTGACTCATCTAACAACGCGTTGACGGAAACCATTTATTACCTCTACATTCGAATTGGAAGCTGTTTTAAAAATATCATCGATATAGCTATTTATATTACACGTTACTTTATTAAATTTGTCTGAAGTGTTGTGTCGTCTCGCTTATTGTTTTCGTGTTACCGTCTATTGATACAAGTGCCTTGGTGTCGGTGCGTCTTTTTCAGGTGCGCCGCCACTAGCAGCTTTGTGTTTGGGAGCGTGGTGAACGGTTTAAGGTATAAGGTACCTTTGATTAACAAAGCTGTTTTGTCTCTTTCTTTGCAGATGGATTCCATCGGACCGTCTCGCTTCCACCCGACCGGACAGGCCACCGCAGATACCCCCTTTCTACCTGTTCTTCGGAATATTTTGTTCTATACCTTGTTCTAGAACCTTTTTGTCGTACGCAAAAACAGTAGGTTGTAATCCAAATACGGAAGTTTCAAATGTTGCGGTCAGCAATAGCTTCACGTACTTTGTGGTAGCGTTAAAGTTTCTGATTACAAATCATGGTTCTCTTATCATATACAATGAAATAATATCAGATCTTATTTCGATTCCATTAGATTTGTATTTCTCCGTTCCGAATAAAGCTCTGTGCAACATTGTTTGTCGTCATTTAAGTCGACTCTTATCGAATTACTGCTTGTTACGGTCGTTCTGCGATTTCACTTTTTGTGTTCTCTAGACTGATTGCTGGTAATTTTATTACACAACTGCTGTATTCTTTTTGTTTGGTTTAAATATTTTAGCAATTTAGAAATTGTCTTTGTGAATTGTCTTGTTTCCATATGCAAACAATGTGGCGTCACATTTGAACATTATCATGAGAAACGTAATTGTCTCAATAGTTTTGGAAATTTTCTCTTTACGTTGTGGTTTTACTTAGATCAGTCCAATGCTTAAGTCTAAATCACGTTTTCTATTATTTAGCCAAGTTGTGATTGTATTCGAACAAAGCGTGCGTCATTAGATACATTTTAGATGTGGTCGAATGGATATGACGTCAGTTCTATTTAATCGATTGTTAGTGTCGTTGCTATAACCTTTGGATTAGGGCTGTGGCCTTAGTTCTGACAATATTTAATTTATTTGGTGTCGATATCGTCGGTTAGTCTAAATTTAGGTCGCATTCCGCGTATCTATCTAGTACTCCCGGTAACAATCTTTTCCTTATCGCTTGTATTGATAAGCCAGCTGTGAAAATCTTTTCAGGTTGATTCTTCGGTAGTGTTCAAAATAGTAACAACTGTGATAAATTTTTGATATAATGCACCGAAACTATTGAACTAGTGATAAACGACACAGTGAAATGTTCGCATGATCAACATGGAGAGAAAACTGACTCGAGAGGATTTTATGAGGAAGAGCTTCCGAGCTCCGAGACTCTCGACAGGATCGGAGACCCAAGAGCCGGCGGTCAATGGAGCGCCTCCTCCCTCCCCGGTGTCGCTAGCCATGCTCGAGAGGACTCCACAACCAGCGCGGGCCCAATATGAAGTCACTTCATCGGGAATCGCTCCCAAACGCCTAGAACTGAACAGGGCCCATCCTATTCACTTGAAATCGTTCCAATCACCCGAACCGCCAGACGAAAACAACACGGCACCTTCGGATGATGTATTACGCAAATTAGAAAGACAAATCGGTGAAATGGAACGGGGATTGGAAAGAGCACAAAATGGCAACGTGTCAGTCGACGAAAGAGTCAGATACGCCGAACACGAGAATTTACTTCGCACTGGAGTATCCTCCGTGGGTGGCGGAGGGTATCTTCCAGCCGATTCCGACACAGAACACGACGTGGTTGCTTTTAATAGAAACGAAACGACCCGGAGTAGTACCGGTGGTGCCACACCCGTCCCTAGACCAGCCACCAGACTCGCTCGCACCAACTCGGACACACAGCAGTCGGTGGCAGCGACGGCTAGACTGATGCGTAAACTAGCGGACGGTGGTACTAAGGACGAGAAGACAAAAGTCATATCTCGGAAAGCGATACAAGCCAGAATGGAGCGTGTCAAGAACTCTGTGGTGGGAACGAAACACGAACATAGAGTTTTGGCCGAGCACAGGGCCGAACCAGCTTCGCCCAGGTCGCCCGTCACACCGAGAGCTTCTGTACAGGTAATGGTTGTGCCGTTTTTTTTTCTGTGACCGTCCGTCCGTCTCTAAAAATATAGTTTCGCCTAAGGAGTCGTAAAAAGGTACTCTACCGTGAAATTTATCGTCATAATAAATTCAACGTTTCCTGACCATATTAGCGACTGGGTGTTATAAACAAATAAAAAATATATGTGATCTATAATTCACATGGTAATCAGCTCCTTCGCCAGCTGTTAATGTTTTATTGATGAACCTCGCACGACTGTTAAAACATTTATTTTAAGTATCACAAGTACTTAACTGTAGATATAAAAAAATACTTGTATTTTTTAAACTCGATGATCCTAAATTCTGAGGGCATAGATAGAGTAAATTTCGTATATCGATAACACTAATAGTCTAAAAATGTACGGGGTCGACATAGGTTGCCCACGTGACATATCAACAGCTTATGTCAATCCCGTACATTTTTACAAATACGGTTATTCGTATATTGAGCATCACTGATACAGTAAAGTAACATTCGATTAGCGATAACGCTATTAAAAACGTAAAAAATGTTAGGGATTGACATATTGACAGCTTATGTCAACTCCGTACATTTTTAACCCCCGACGCAAAAACGACGAGGTTGTTATAAGTTTGACGTGTCTGTGTGCGTGTGTGTGTGTGTCGGCCTGTGGCATCGTGGCTCCCAAACGGATGAACCGATTTTGATTTTGTCTTTTTTTTGTTTGAAAGGTGAATTAGTCGAGATTGTTCTTAGCTATGTTACAAAACAAAATCATGTTACAAATAGGACTTTTCCTATATCGTGCATCATCACAGATACAAGTGTCCAGAGGGCCTAGACAAAGTAACATTCAATTAGCGATAGCGCTATTACAAACGTAAATAAGTAAAATTTTAACAAAAAAAGAACCAGACTTCATATGGTTTTCTCATGGATGCCATTGTCAGAACTGGACCAACAAAATGAGACCACACGGGATGCACCAGATTTCGAATAAAAAAGAATCATCAAAATCGGTTCACCCAGTCGAAAATACGGAGGTAACAAACATTTAAAAAAAATACCAGTCGAATTGAGAACCTCCTCCTCTTTTGAAGTCGGTTAAAAATGTACAGGATCGACATAAGCCGCCCACGTGACACATTGACAGCTAATGTCAATCCCGTAGATACAGTGTCCAGAGGGCATAGACAAAGTAACAGTCGGTTAGCGATATTTACCCTATTAGCAATGTAAAAAAAAAACGGGATTTACATTTTAAAGTATTTGTAATAAATACGCTTATACTGTATTGTGAGGTTATTGTCAACATTAAATAAAAATATACGTTGAATTCGAGTGTAGATTACAACCCGAGTAAAGCTGATATATAACCTTATCATACAAATAACATATTAATGTACACAGCGCCTGCTTCGAGACCTAATTCAACACACGTGGCGCCCTCTTACTTGTTATAGCGTGTTTTATCAAGATAAGTCTGCGTCTACACAATATACTTTTTTCTTTACTTTTGGCATTTCATTCTGTACATTTTGCCAGTGTCAAATTCCAATCTAAGTCAAGTTAAATAAGTTTGTAATCAAACCCACACAAAATATGTCAAAGTCAAGTCCGGTTATGCCCTAGTCTACTTGGTGGTAGATTTCCTTAGCAGGAGGTTGTCTAGGTAGGTACCACCGCAGTACCAGATATTCTGCCGCTAAGCAGTAGTGTGTAAACATTACTGTGTTCCGGTTTGAAGGGTACTGAAGCTAGCGAAATTACAGGGCTATTGAGAGTAACCATCTAGTCTTGTAGTCATCTAGTAATGAGCGCCAAGGCAGCGATGCCCTGAACTTTGTTTTACTACTCAAAGTTCTGTGTATCGCTGCAATGGTCATGGACAGGCGTTATATCTTAACATCAGGAGAGCGTCTCGATCGTCTCATTACTGTTACATAAAAAAAAGTGAAGTAGCAGAACAACTTTACTACAAGCTTCGATAGCGTTTTAGAAACAACACAAAGAGACATATTTTACAATCACTACATATTATAAAACAAAGTCGTCCGCCGCATCTGTCTGTCTGTTCACGATAAACTTAAAAACTACTGAACGGATTATCATGATAGACAATGGTATAATTTGTCAAAGTTTTCTGTAGTATATACCCGTACATTGCATCCGTGCGAAGCCGGGGCGGGTCGCTAGTCAAATATAATTTTCCCGCATTTGTGAAATTATTAAGTCCACGCGGGCGTAGTCACGGGCGCAAGTTAGTTTTTAATAAAGTCTTCACGATACATAATAAAGGCATGCAATAAAACGAGACGACAATCTTGACATAACTCCGAAATTAGAATCATAACTCGCTATTCATATATTATACTACAAATCATCATAATATTTGGCCACCATTTGTCTCCAGTATAATTGAATTATAAACCAGGCTGGATAGTAATATATTATGTAATATATGCTCAGTTCCCATTACATGTCATATTTTGAATTTATTATTGAATTTCCGTACAGGCGCGTAATTAGGATTGCCCCAAGGGAATACAGCTCTAGAATTATTGTACAATAATACAATGTGTTAATAGCCTTTTTATTAATTATTCTATATATGTATACTAGCTGAGCCCCGCGGTGTTACCTGCTATATTTTTTCGGGATAAAAATAAGCTATAATCATCTAGCGGTGTGAAATATACTTTACGACCTACTCTCATATCTACCGAATATGCATATAGAAATTCATAATAATCGTTGGAGCCGTTTCGGAAGAGTGTGACCACAAACACCATCACACGAGATTTTTTATATATAGGTAGATAGATATATGTATATAGATAAAAATGAATTCCTGTTTCCCTTGGTCACGTAAAAACTTGAACGACTTTACCGATTTCATTTATCTTTTTTTTTAGGTTTTCTAAATCGTTGTAGAAGGTTCTTACGGAAAGAAAACTTAAGAAAATTGGTTAATTTGTTAATTGGTTTATTGTAACTTCAACGTTTGTCGGTTCAGCTAGTAGATAAATATAAACTCTTTAAATGCACACAAGAAATTAAAAAAATAACATGAAATAAAAGAACTTTATGAGCTAGTGCCACAATTGACGTGATGGCTTTACCATCAATCATACGCACCTATAAAGCAGATTTTTATAGTTACGCATAATGTTTGACAAATTTAAATACGCGGGCACAGACAAAATTTCTCTCTTATAAGAAATTCTAATTGTTGACTGATTGATTTTTCCAACACGTTAAGCAATCTTAGTGGCTTCGTTAGCCCTTATAAAATTTTCTAACACTTTTGTAATATTTTTTTTCTTTCTTATGTAGAGATGCTATAGTTCAGAAAAATATTAGTAGTGGCTGGCCATGCCCTATTTACTACTGAGTACGTCCACGCGTTCAGGGTTTTGTGTTACGTGTTTTATATTCAAGAATAATGACTAAGTATTAAATATTTTCTTCTTTATGTTACAGGTAAGGAGGCTTTTCTTGGAGAATTACAGCTTCATTATGAGAAGGTATAGTATGAAAATGTTTTCAAAAAACTCTGCACGCACGTAAAAGATGTTATTTTTGGTACCTACCAATTACTATGTCTTATTTTTTATAAACATAACAAAATATTCCTATCTATACATTTCTTCACAATTTTGTTCTGCCTGCCTTTTAAATAAATATCGTAGGATATTACACACAGCGCCATCTAGTCCAAATCTATGCAAAGCTTGTACTATGGGAGCCTTTTAACTGATAGAATACTTATATATGTACTTATAGGATCACTTTGTTGTCCGTCTGTCTGTCTGTCAAGACCCTTTTTCTCAGGCACGCGTGGAGGTATCAAGCTGAAATTCATATAAAATACTCAGGGTCTATTGTCCCTTGGAGCCGTGAAAGAATCAAACTTCTAAGCCAACGCAATCAAAAGATACAGCCGTTTATGCTGCAAATTTTCGACACTCGCAAGGGAATCAAAACTTACAGGTGAACTTTGAATCTTGAAATTTGGTACGAAGCGAATTTGGTCTTATAGCACAGATAAAGGAAAAATTGCAAAAAGCATAAATTACCATAAAAACAAAAAAAATATCATATCTTTTACTTATATACCTTCAGGTTAGTACGGAACCCTCGGTGCGCAAAGTCCGACTCGGAATTTGCCGTTTTTTTTTTGTAAATACATACAGAACACACAGACACAGAACTAATATTTGGTTTTAAATATCATTATCACAGTAACTCCCGTTTCCGTAATTAAATTGGAAAAATATACAAAAAAATATTGCGATAATTTCATTCATTTTTTTTTAATTTTTTAAAGTTTTCAGTATGTTATTGACTAACTAAAATTATAAATAAAAAAATAGTCAGTCATAGGGGCTGCTGACAGAAGTGAAAACTTGGTGTGCTGTCAGTTAGCATGTCGGTGACGCGAACCCAAAACAATATAACAATAACAAATTTAAAGAAATGCAACCGAATTGAGAACTCCTTGAGAGTAGAGGGTTCCCTCTTTTTTTAAAGTCGGTTAAAAATATATTGAAGAATCTCAGCATTTTCCGAACCCCAGATCCTAAACAAATTCCATCCACGTACCCCGCGCTACTCGCGAGACCTTGAACATTCGGAAACCTGTTACCTCGCGGAGTTCACGGGAATTCTAAATCTTATTGGAAATTAACAAGTATTTCGAGAATGTGAAACGACATAAAGAAAATTTGTTTGTATTTTTTTTTGGCTGACTGGCTAGGTGGTTGTTCACCGCTCATCTGATGTTAAGTGACGGTGTAGTCGAAGATGGTAAACACACCTAGCCTGGAATGAAACTGGCTCTCAAGCAAAGCTCCCGGAATACACCGTTAGACCGTGACGGCAGATTTTCAGCCTGAGTGGTAGCTGGCCAGCCAAGTACTAGAAAGTATCCTACCACTATGCTACGGATCCCTCACGATGTTTTTCCTTCACCGGCAGCTCAAGCTCATTGTTGGGGTTTGCACCTACGCCCTTCGGAATGCGAACTGAGCTATCATCACTGTAAAAATTCATATTGTGTAATCACGATTTATGTAATTAAAATTTCTTTGGTCTGCAGTTGAACTGAACTACATTATAATACAAGTTTATTTATATCATTGTCTGCAATGGTAAGTGGTAAAAATCTCACGTATGTCAAGGTCCCGGACAAGCTGAGACGTTGGATACGTGCATAGAATCCTTCATGAACAGGTTTTGTGTTACGGCGAAAGAAAAAATCACATTCTGGCAGGTCGTTGGTATTCGACGAGTGTCGAATACCCTTTGTTATAGAATTCAAGCTCCTATCTAAGCTTTGTTAATGGATATTCCACCCAACTAGCTGAAATCGATCAATTATTTTTCTTAATGATTAATGATAATTTGGTTTGGAATATTTTTATGGTTCCTAGCTTTTTATTTTTTCATATCCTTTTTATTTTCGGTAGCGATGATAGCTCAGTAGTTAGCGCGGTCGGTTCCAACAATGAGCTTGAGCTGCCGGTAATGAAAAACATCGTGAGGAAACCATAGCGTGGTTGTAGAGTGCTTTTCTTGTACTTGGGTGGCTAGCTACCTTCAAGTTGAAAGTCTGTCGTCAAGCACCTAACAGTGTGTTCCAACAGCCTTACTTGAGGGCCAGTTCCATTCCAGTCTAGATGTGTTTACCATTTTCGGCCACACCGTCACTAAACATGAGGTGAGCTGTGGTGAAATACCTAGCCTGTCCAATATAAATCCTGTCTGCCTGTCTGTCTGTTCGCGATAAACTCAAAAACTACCGAACGAATTATCATGCAAATTTACCAATATATAGAGTGATTCAAGAGCAAGGGATAGGTATATAATATGTCAAGGTTTTGTGTAAGTTGGTTGAAATATGATGATAATTGCTGGAAGTGTCGGAAAAAGTCAAGCCACCTGGGAGCTTTCATCGAAAACGCTGCCTAATCCCTTTGAGATAGATCAAAAGCCCCGTGTAAACACGTGCGCAGCCGGGGCGGGTCGCTAGTTTTACATATAAAGAAATTATGTAAGATTAATTGAAGGCCTTAAATGTCTAAGATTAAAAGCCATCGAAAAGGAAATGTTAGAGGCATAACAGCCTTAAAGTATTGTTGCCGAAAGGCATTACAATAATTTAATACCAAGTAATATAGTCCTCAAGTAATGCAATTTAGGGTTTAACCTGTTATTTCACCTACGCACGTGTATGGGTTGATAGTCTATGAAGATTGTTTTATGGATGTAAGATTCTGTGTAGGTTTTATGAATGTTTCAACTGCTGTTTTATGAATTAATTTTAAAATACAAATATTTTATTAATAACACCAATGTTACAAGTCAATTCCGTAATATCATTTCAATTATATCATAATACCACTGATTACATGCCAATGAATAAAAAACAAAATGTCAAAATACACAAACATGTCAATAAAAAAAATTATTGACAATATAATAAAATGTCAAAAAAATCATAATTACTTACTAGTAATTTAATAATCTTTTAGTTTGCACTGTCTTCAAACTTTTATTATAAAAAAAATTCGACCTTTTGGCGCATTTTTAGAACCAATAATAATAATCATTCATCATCATTATCAGTCATAGGACGTCCACTGCTGGACATAGGCCTCCTCCTGGAGGGGTTTTGCCAATACTCGGCACGCGTGGCAGGCGGGTTGGCGAGCGCAGTTAGGTGTGATTGTTCAAGGAAGACGCTGCTGCCCGTCCTCCGGATTACATCCCTTAGCCGACTCTTACGGCAACCACGGGTAGAGAGGGTGGGGTACTATTCTTACGCCGGCACCACCATGGCAACCAATAATATAAAATAATAATAATAAATATCTAAATGTTGCAAAGTATCGCTTTGGCTCATGGCTACTGCTACTTGTATACAGCGTTGCTTGTGTAACTTCGGGATATAGGGTCCCACTTTACAAACCATTTTGGCTTCAACTCTGCTTCAGTTACAAATATTTCGAGCAAAACTGATTCGCTGCCGTAAGGTTGAATGTTCCCTGCACGATAAAGCTTGTATCCAAATATTTCTCTTTGCAAATTCTAAGTTTGACGTACGGGAAAATATTGCAAGCAGTGGTTTGTTTCTTTGCCAACCCTAAATCCTTCTTTATAAAGAACCATGAGCATAGATAAAAGTCTCTAAATCCTGTTTAAAAACAGCGGTCAGATATAGATCAGTAGAAATAGAAAGAGAAATAAAATAGCATTGTATACAGTAAACATAATATGATTTGTCGTTTAAAAGGTTAATCTAGAGTCTGACCTACATTTAGAAAGTATTATTTTTTAGAACTAGATCGACGACGTAGCGTAGGTCATGCAACTCTCGGTCCTGTGCCAATCCCAACCATCAACCAGAAAATACTTCGACGAGCGAAGAAAATGTAAAGTCACTAACAGAAAATGTAATTTAACGCGTCTTTTTTCGACAGTTTATGATATTGCAAAGGCGTCTTTGCCAATTTACAAAATAACGTTTTGTAATCGCGCCCAGTGTTCTAATTGGTCGAAGGAATCTTTTTCACCTTGCTGGCAATGTTGGTCAACGATACCGATCAATCAGATGTGAGTTCAGAACTTCGCAGTGGAAGAAATACGTTAAATTTTAAAAAAAGTCGCTCTGATTGGTAGCTTCTTTAGCTAATAAAATGGCAGATTACAATTTTACTGAAACAAATTAGCATTATTATAAACTGTCGAGAAATGTTGCGTTAAATCGCATTTTTATTATTTGTTTGTCAAAAATCGCGAATGTTTTTATTAACTTTTTTAATATAATAGTAATGAGACGAACGAGACGCTGTCTTGATGGTAAGAGTACGCCTGTCCATGACCATTGAAGCGATACACAGAACTTGCGATGTTTGTGAATTTGCGCTAAAACTAAAAACAGAAATCGTTACGTGAAGGAAACTAACAACTACTAGTTTATGTGACGCATACGAAGCCCCATCGACTTGCCGGAGTGAAGCCCTAGGAATTCGTTATTGTGATTATTTAATTCTTCTTTGTGATGACTTTCTTGTGGTTTTCCACCCTTAAAGAAACTCAGTACTGCGCTCCAAAACCCAGATCATTGACGTGACTCAAAAAGCTGTCATGCTGAAGTGGGACTGGGCTGGACACGTCTGCCGAATGCCAGCGGAGTTATGGGCGAAAACCACCACCGACTGGATCCCGGAGGTTAAACGGCCACCAGGCCGGCCTAGAAGACGGTGGAGAGATGAGCTTGATGCTCATAACAAGGATTGGACCTCAATAGCACCAAATAGATAGGCATGGAAAGAAGGAAGAGAGGCCTTTGCCCAGCAGTGGGACAAAATAGGTTAAAAATAAAAAAATATTTTATAGTAGACGGCTAATGAGACATACCGACGAATCTCGCCTCTATTTGTCCCTGGACTATTTTGTTACTCGGTTCAGTTGCAATCGTGTCGGTTTATATCTTACCATCAGGACAGCGTCATGTTCGTCTAATTACTTGTTAATAACTTCTACATCTCACCTTAAGTTAAATTACGGTGTGGTCAAAGACCGTCAAGCACTTGGAATGGAACTGGTTATCAAGTGAGTAATATTCCGTTGTAACCTACAGCAACTTTTTTTTTGACATTACACACATCGCCTTCTTATCCGAAACTAAGCAAAGCTTGTACTATGGCAGTCAGATAACTGATAGAATACTTAAATACGCCTTTTTTTGTAAATACGTACACATCTATACACAGAACAAACATTTGTTAATACCACAAAATGTTTTTGTCCTTGGCGGGAATCGAACCCACACCCTACAGCTCAGGCAGACATAATACCAATGAGCCAACAGGGCTGTCAAACTTGTGTGAGTGAAGTGAGGGATCACACAAGCTCTGCTTAGTTTGGGGTCAGATGGCGCTGTGTAACGCCTATGATATTTAGTTATTTATTTTTAATTATAATGAAGAAACTGCATCTCCCGAGGTAAATTTTAATATTTGCTCATTTATACTATTTCAATATTTATGAGTTCGGAAGGATCGGAACAAAAGACTTTCTGTGGAACAAACGTTCTGTGGAACAAACGAAACCTTGACGATCGTATTACATACTCTTTTTAGTGGACAACGCAGTCTTTGTGTTTGTTCAATTGTTCCCTTGCATCTCCTAGAGTAGTAATAATATTTTAACAAATGAGGTGTTTATCGATGCTACCCTGTTTTACAAGCATAGCATTAGACTTTTGAACTTGACGTCACAGAAAAAAAAATATGTTCCTTTATTTCAGGGAAAATGATTTACAATAAAATGTATCACATCTCTTCTCTGAATAGTATAACCAAAGCCACGGTCCGGGTCTGCGTTTCCGATTAGGTACTTCTTGTAAACCACGCAATGGATTTTGATTCAGTTTGCACTGTCATTTAGATATGTTTTTTTACAGAAGGTTTGTATACAATACATGCTAATAAAAGTCTTGTAAAAGTAGAAATATTCAATGTATGTAGTTATGTTTATCACGTGGTCCTAATCGAACATCAAATACTACATATGACATTAGTTTTGTACGCCTCGACGTTTCGGCCATTATGTAAGCAATTGGCGAAAAATTAAAAAAAAATACAAAAATTCGATGTTTTGTAATGAAGTCGCCAAAAATATACAGCACACGTGTCGGTAGTAGTTTATAAACAAAAAGTAGTAGTTTTATTTTTATAAAACAAAAGTCTGACACGGCATAAATTAGGATAAAAATATCGCGTTTTAGTTTTTCAAAAATTATCTCACTCCCCGACCCTAGTGAGATTACGGTCTATAAAATAAATATATATTGTAGGACACATTACACACAGCGCCATCAGACCCCAAACTAAGCAGAGCTTGTGTGATGGAAGTCAGATAACTGATAGAATACATAAATACTTTTTTTTTTTGTAAATACATACTTATAATACATACAGAACACCCAGACACAGAACAAAAATTTGTTTATACCAAGCAAACATTTGTCCTTGGCGGGAATCGAACCCACGCCCAACAGATCAGGCAGGCATACTCCCAATGAGCCAACAGGGCTGTCGAAACATTCGCACATATGATGTTGTAAATATTAACGACTCCACCATAACTGTACCAAAACAAGCACCGAGCGAGGAGAACCCGTAAAAACAAACATAATTACACACCAACTGACGTAACGTCCTTCCCAAAATGGAGTAGCAGTCCGAAATAGCACACGCATTCTAAAAATGACCTTAAACACGAAGGATAAAGTGGAAATTTGCAGTGAGGAGTCGACGGTGACATAAGACGTTAAAGAATAATGCGTTAATGTAGGGCGGTTGCCACCCCTAGAATACTTCCGTTCAGTTTTGCTCCGAATTTCGACGCGGGTGGACGGTTTTACACATTTATATGTATCATGAGTGTACAGTGCTAGTTAAATTTTTGTGACAGTGATGGCTAGGAAACGGGTAAGGGCTAAAACGATCGCGAAGCTTTTCCATTGCCGTGGTCGCTTTCGATTCGTCTCGAAGAGAAATGTGTGTTGTGATTTTATAATTTTAACTTTTATCTTGTCGTGTATAGAGCTCATTTTCATTATGTATATCATATATAGGCGGAAGTATTTAATCAACAGAATAATACAAATACATTCTAACAGCTCTTCAAATTCGTACGCTTGTACAATTCATGGTATACAGTGGTATTGTTTTTGTTGGTTCTCACGTTCTTTGCGACGGTACCAGTAGCCATTGCGCCGTTCACAAAGGGTCGTTAAACATCTATCAAATTTTATTCCTACTGCATTCCCGGGGGAAAAGGTTAAATTATTTTTTTTGTTTTGCTTATGCGGGATTACTCACGCTTAAAACAATATCAGTTTCCATAGTTAAATAACTTTGTTATAATTGTTGTTTTAATCGATTACGGGCTATGTCTGCCGGTTTTTGCTTTGCTGGATTTTTGTGCGAACGAAGTATTCCATGTTCATTTTTCATAATGTCGTTTTCAAATGGTCATGCCCAAAAAAGGAGTGTGAAGTTTTCAGGGTTCATGTGTGTGAGTTTATTTTTCCTCTATGTGACACTGACTCCACTCCATTCCATTGCATGCTTTACGATCTTCGACCACACCGTCACTTAATATCAGGTGAGCTGTGGTCAAACACCTAGCCTGTCAGCCATAAAAAAGTGTTATTTTTTTAATAATAATAATAATAATTTAGGTATATTAGGGCATTCGTGTTTTTTAGGGTTCCGTATCCAAAGGGTAAAAACGGAACCCTATTACTAAGACTTCGCTGTCTGTCTGTCCGTCCGTCCGTCTGTCTGTCACCAGGCTGTATCACAAGAACCGCAATAGCTAGACAGTTGAAATTTTCACAAATTATGTATTTCTTTTGCCGCTATAACAACAAATACTAAAAAACAAAATAAAATAAACATTTAATGGCTTCCATACAACAAACGCGATTTTTTTGTCTTTTTCATAGATAATGGTACGGAACCCTTAATAATAATTATTTATCGTAGTCACAATTGTGTGTTCAAGTCGCGAAAGTTAAAAAAATTATCGATTATATTACACGTCATAGTGTGATGTTAAGACCAATTTTCAAGTTTTGGTTAACAGATCTAAAACTTACCAAAAACGAGACTGTATTTTTATTGTAGTTTCGTTAGATTATACTGCGATATTTTTAGTCAGTTTAAGTTAATGGTAGTTAATTTTTTTAATTTGTTCATTTTTAAACTCATTTTAGGTGGTAAGATCTCCTTGGCAGGAGGTCGTCTAGATAGAAGCAGTACCAGATATTCTGCCACCAAGCAGTAGTGTGTAAACATTACTGTATTACCCTGTTTCGGGTTGTTGAGACTAATCATCGAATGTCTCAAAGTAATGAGCGCCAAAGCCTGCCCTAGACTTTTTTTAGTCACTCATAGTTCTGGGTACCGCTGCATCTTGTCATGGACATGATCATCGACAAGCGTTATCTCTTACCATCAGGAGAGCGTCTCGTACGTCATTTTACTTTTACATAAAAATAAAATGGCATCAAAAGTATTTTATAAGGTTAGAACTTTAAATTATCCTAAAAGTTCGTAAAGCTCGTTTATCCTTTTTAGTTACTGATGGTTTAATATCTAATCTATTATGTATTTAAACCTTTAATTAATCCCTTTATGTATATTTTAAAATAGCATCGTTAAGTTGATGAAAACTTTTGATATTTCTAATGATATTACACTTAGAGTTATTTTAACTCATGAATAACTATTTAGTTGCAAATAAACTGTCTTTTATTTCGCTTTCTAGTTTTAAAATATCGAAATTGAGTGACACTAGCCGCGCCCCGTGGTTTTACTCGCTGTTCCCACGTGAACACTACATATTTTTGGGATAAAAAGTGTGACAAATGTTAATCCAGGATGCGAGCTACCTCGATACCAAATTTCATTAAAATTGGTCCAGCTGTTTGAGCGTGAAGAAGTACAACAAACTACAAACACAAACTCACAAACATTCGCCCTTATATTATAATTTGTATTAGTGCAATGTACATATTACGTACAAAAATTGGGTTTAATGATAATTTTTAACGAGTTTCGACTAAGGCTGCTGTGAATAAAGAAAATACTTTTAAACTTATAAAATTTTGTAATTATTTACTATAAGAAATTATTAAATTAGTTCTTAATGCTGATACGTATTCGGGTCTCTAATTTTTCTTCCTCCGAGGCAACAACCCTTTAGGTGTCTAAGCTTCCTCAGCGATATTCTTCTAGTTCAAGCCTTTATGGGTCAATATTCTTGGAAAGATTTTTCTCAATACAATCTTCTTATCGCTTTTTGGATCTTTTCTGTTGTGGGTTCGACTGATCTAAATCAACATAATTTAACAAGAATTAAGTTGATTTTGCACAAATACTTGATTTTGCGTGTTGGTAGGGTACTTTCTAGTACATAGTTGATTTTCAACTTGAGGGTGGTAGCTGGCTAGCTACCACCCTCAAGTTGAAAATCTACCGCTAGCCTGTCAGCTATAAAAATGCAATTATAACTTAAATTCATATTTATAAAGTCGATGTGTATTTGCTACCGATGGACTGCAATATGGAAAAAAAAGACATCGTGAGGAAACCGTAGTCTGGTGGTAGGGTATTTTTTGGTACTCAACTGGCAAGCTACCACGCTCAATTAAAAAAATCTGCGACCAAGCACCTAACAGTGTGTTCCGGTAGCTACCCTTATAAGTCAGTTTCATTCTAGACTAGGTGAGTTCACCATATTTGACTGCACTACCCCTAACATCGGGTGAGATGTGAACGAACGCCTGTCAATTAAAAAATATCAGACAATCTCCTGATTAGTCCAGCGGAATAATCATGTAAATTTTGGTAGCGATCGGATCAACAGATAATAGGTTTTTTATAAATACCTAAATAGATTTTGCTCTCATCCTCTCTTCATTCGAAAGATTAAACTCTTTATCTAAATGCTTTTAAACTTTTAAACCGAACTAAACACTTATAAAATTTCACTATAACTACCAAATATGTTTAAGCAGTATGTTCATATTGCCGCACAGCGATATTGCAATAAACAAATGATTCTAATAAAAGCCGATTTATCATCTATTCGCATTCCATCAGTGTTTATAAAGCCACATCTATTTCCAATTCGAATGTTTGCTCTATTTTCGTACAAAGCGCAAGCGTCAGATAGATAAGCTGTAATGGTTTCTGATTGCCTGCACTTATTGATATCGCGTGATTGTCGGTCTAATTTATTGTCGCTTTGGGTGAGACCTTGTGTGTCTCATAGGTAATTGGGACAGGTGCGTTACGCCATTATAGCGATGATAGCTCAGTGGTTAGCGCGCTCGGTTCGCATGCCGAAAGGCGTGGGTTCAAACCCCAACAATGAGCTTGAGCTGTCGGTGAAGGAAAACATCGTGAGGAAACCATAGCGTGGTGGTAGAGTACTTTTTAGTACTCGGCTGGCTAGCTACCACCTTCAAGTTGAAAATCTGCCGCCAAGCATCTAACGGTGTCTTCCGGTAGCCTCACTTGAGAGCCAGTTCCATTCCAGGCTAGGTGTGCTTTACCATCTTCGACCATACCGTCACTTAACATCAGGAGAGCTGAGACAAACACCTAGCCTGTCAGCCACTAAAACATCTTCCGTCAGGCTACGCGTAGATCTATCTAAGATTCAACAGTAAATGCACAGATTCAACAAGAGTCCATAAACAACAAACGCTAAGCTACTTCAGCGGACAATGGGCTGTACAATAGCTAAAAGCTTTCATAGAGTTTGCTTATCAAACGGTGTTTGCTCAGGACATCCTTTGTTATGCCAATCCGAAGCGTTGGAAACATCGTGAAACCAGTAACGCGGGTTCACACACATTTAGAAAAGAGAGCCCTGCAGCTCTTAAGGCAGATATTTTTTTGGTTCGATTCCCACTTATTACAAGCATTTATTTTGTGGTATAAACAAAATGTTTGTTCTGTATGTATTATAAGTATATATTTACGAATATATATATGTATTTGTCGAGGTGGTGCTGGCGTAAGAATAGTACCCCACCTTCACTACCCGTGGTTGCCGTAAGAGTCGGCTAAGGGTAATCCGGAAGATGGGCAGCAGCCGTCTTCCTTGAACAATCATTAGCGTAAAGTAGTAAAAACAGTAGTGTGTAAACATTACTGTGTTTCGGTTTGAAGGGTACTGCAGCTAGCTAAATTTAATGCAGTTGAGGCTAATCATTGAAAGTCTCAAAATGATGAGCGCCAAAGCGGCGATATTTAGGATTTTGCTTAAAGTACTTAAAGTTCTGTGTAATGATCATGGATAGACGTTATCTCTTAACTCCAGAAGAACGCCTCGTTCGTCTCATTACATTTATATAATAAAAGGTATATGCCGCGTAAGTCCGCGTTTGACCACCGACTCGCCTGATGGTAAGCGATAATGTGGTCGAAGATAAAGCACGCAGACTTAGAAGATACCTATTCACTATGGTCTTGAAAAGATCTAGATGATATCTCTCAGGAAACAAGGAAGCCGGCAGCTTGTTCCATTCCTTGGCCGTACGGATGAGAAACGTAGAGTTATAACGTTTGGTACGTACCCAAGGAAATTCCACTATGTATGGGTCATAGTGGGTCGTCTTTCTACTTGTCCTGTAGTAAAAAGGGGATGGAAGTACAAGGTCGTACAGCTCAGTAGCACATTCTCCGAAATGAATCCTGTAAAAAATTTACAGACTTACCATTATAAGAGCGTATCGTTCGCTCATTCATGATCATCATTATCAAATAATCGAAGTCCACTGCTGGATATAGGCCTCTTCCAAAACAGAAAGAAAAGCTAGATCTTCGGCTTCTCACTTCCATCCATCGCGAGCTATCTACATATGTATATGGACACTCGATCGAGTCTCAGTCTCGCGTTTACCTCAGCGGTTATCATTTCTGCGACAGATATGTCCAGCTCATTGGCCACTTCAGCTTGCTAATACGCTGAGCTATGTCTGTGACTAGTTCTCTAGCGATTTACATCGTTCCGGATACGATCCCTTAGAGAAATGCCGAGCATAGCTCTTTCCATAGCTCAGTGACTTTGAATTTACGGACCATTCCCGCTGTGAGTTCATTTACTAGTTACTTTCACAAAAATAAAATTTTGCACTCATTAAATTTTGCTTTAGTGATCATCACTATCATCATCGACGTGGTTATAAAGTTTTTGTTGCCTTGTGACATTGCCCCCTGTATTAAAGTGGTTATGATTTAATCTAACTAATAAGCGATAACTTTTGTAAAATTCAAATATTTCTCATAACGTCATTTATATAGCAGAGTTAAGTACTATTAAAATTGGTTGATTTATCTTGAATCTAATTTTTACACGCTACGGAAATTGAGTGTAATAAAGTGTAACAATAGTGTCAGAATGAGTGTACTCTTGTGTGAAACTATCGGAGAGGCGCACAGATCCATTCAGCTGAAGACTCCCTAGAGCCTAGAGTGTCTCGGAGTGACGATGGTGGAGAAAATGGGCGTCAAAGGCAGATACTTGGTGAATTCTCACTTTATATCTAAAGCCTTAGAGCTGAATTTTGCACGAATTTTTAGATAGTTTTGTCGTAGATAATTTTACTCTTTCGTTCTATACGGATAGAGTTTAATTTTGCACATATTGGAGTTTATATAGATTAAGTTTGAAACGCGGTGCATGATAGAATTTTGTTTTGAAATTTGTAGTCTTGAGTAGATTGCAACTGTAGTTTTATAGCTTATCCATATTTTGTAGTTCTTTGTTCACTATCGTTCATTAAGTTAATTCTAGGCCAGTGGTTCTCAAACTTTTTTGGCGACGGAACCCTTTCTGAAAGCGAAATATTTGACGGAGAGTAATCAAAAAATGTTTTATGTGTATTTTTTATTATCAGTTGAGTCAGTGTTGAACTTTTGACTATGCTCCTGGCTGAAATGTCGCGCTCTCATAATACGAATTGCACTACTACTCTTTGACACTAGATATTTTTTTTAGCTTTATTTTGAAATATTTAGATGTATAGTAACTCTTTAGTCTTTTGAAAGTGCTTTGTCAACTTCTCGCTGACGAGAAATGTTATATGTGAAATTGAGATAAAACACATTTTAGCTAAAATAAGCTTATTGATCGAATCCGCATAGAATTCAAGTGTCTCGTTCACATAGATTAAAACTCTTGTGCTACAAACTTTGAAGAACACGATTTGAAGTAAGTTTGTGATACAAACAATTTTCAAGTGTTCAAAACTTTTGTGAAAGTTGACTTAAGCAATTTTGCTAAGGAAGGACGTGACAAGATGATACAGTTTAACTGGATGAACTTTTTTTTTGAATAACAAATAGGCGTACGTTTTACCGTCATCTCGCCTGATATTAAACGAAGATGCGGTCTAAGATGGGGCAAGCTTGCTTAAAAACTTCACTTCACTTGAAATGAGTAAGGCAGTTTGTTTAGGTCTTATATTACCTTTTGTATGTACTTAGAGAAACTGGAAGTTAATATTGGGTAACACGGGCGTGACAATACGTTTTACATTGTCCAGATTCTCACTGAGGTAAACTTTTTAAAGTTTTTGTCTGAGACCTTAAGCTACATTTCCAATTTTTTATTTTAATGGCATGTCGAGGATGTTACTCTTTGCCGAGGTATTACCCGAAAAGTACAGTATCGATATCGTCAAATTCAGAGTGAACAGATTCCGCGAATAGGCAAATGTAGTGTAGGACGCCCTGACACTTGGTAGAGTGACGGTATACATAACGTTGGCAGTGGCTGGAAGTGAAAAGCCGAAGATCGGGCTGAGTGGCGAAAATGATTAGTAGCTCCTACAATGAATGTGATTATATGTGATGTAAATGATTAGATTTTAGATTTGGCGTGTCTTGGGAGAGATCTATATCCAGCAGTGGATTATGATAGATGATGAAGCGTGGTCCATCCCACTATATCAAACAAGATGTGATCAAACGCTAACCTATTATGAATAAATATGATCTAAATGTAGGTTTCGCTTGTTTGTTCTATATTTTTATAACAACAACCGTCAAGTCATGACAGAGGTTTTCGAGCGGCACATTAGCTCTGACACTAGGGCTGACCACTCAACCTACACAAACTTATGTACACATGTTTTTTAACAGTTTATAAGAAATAAAGACTAAACTCCAATTGCATTTTTTTAATATTAAACTATTTAAGGCGACATACAACAGACGGATTTTGTACAAATTACACCTCTTGTACAGGGTTAAAAGCTTGAGGTTTTCTATTCTGAAAGGGGGTCATTGTACACATTATTATGAACATCTTTTATAAAGGGCGCAAATGAAATCGTGAAAATATATTGCTCTATAATCCGGCGAAAAACGAAAGTTCGAGACGCTTCGGTTCGCAGTTATGGCCCTCCAAGTGTAGCTGGCCAGGACACGTTGCTAGGCGAAGTGATGACAGGTGGAGTAAGGTGGCAACAGAGTGGTGGCCTAGGCAAGGTAAGCGAAGCGTTGGTCTTCCAGCCGCAAGATGGGTCGACGATACCGTCACCGTCGCGGGTTGCTGGACCAGATTGGCACAGGCAGATGATAAAACACAAGAGAGGCCTATACCCAGCAGTGGGATAACGAAGGCTGTGGATGGTGATGATGATAATAATAAAAAAGACAGTTCGTTGACCCTTGACTAAATATTAAGCAGCAAATTTCCTATATTGTAGAGTTGTGCTCATAAAGAAGTTCAAAGAAAGAAGTTGTTGTAATGATCCCCTTTTGGCCCATATACCTTATTCTTATAGCCCTGTATGTATATTTATATCGCCCGTGTCGGGGAATTAAAAAACGCCCGTAATAAACGAAATACCTCGCCAAAGATCTATAGGAGGTAGCAGCATGGAATGCGACCTCGTTTCCACGGTATAAGAGTGGAACAACATCCGATATCAGGATTTAAGTTCCTATATTCCGATGCTTCGACCATGTTTGTTACTGAAGTCAATAATTATGACTTGTACGGTACATATTTTTATCAAAAATAGTGATTTTTCATAAATGTTTGCTGTAGCTATGATAGCCCAGTGGTTAGTTAGTTAGCGTCCTAATTTTAATAGGTATGGAATATTTTTAAACCTTTTAAAATACATCTTAATTATTTTAGTGGCTTATTTATACACATTACTTAAAGTTACCTGTCGTATTTCAACTCGTGACAATTCGAGTCGCCAAGAAGTTGAAAAATTTAAACGACGTTTATAAGTAAGGTTCATAGTGTTTAAATATCAAAAGCATAAGTATTTGAAACATCTATTAATCGCGAGAAGAAAATTAAAATTTTTAGTGGATATCTCTCTCCGATATACTCTGATAGTTACAATCTGGGTGCCTTCAAGTTACGAGTGAATCTGTTTCTTCTAGATAAGCATGCTCTATCGTAGACTGCATCTTTGTTAACATCAGGCGAGTTGGCGGTCATAAGCTAGCCTATAAAGTCATTAAAAAAAAAACAAGTAACAGAAAGTTTTTAAAATACCTATCTTGTTTCTGATCATATTAAAACCTGCCTTTCTTTGTTGTTTATCTGTTGAAAAGCCCTTAAGGAAAGGAATCTCAAATTTTAGCGACATTCAATTGCCGTTCGTTCGTCGTCTTTTTTTTGTTAGAAACTTTTTGATAAAACTTTTTCTATTTGAGATTTACGTGGGCTATAAGATAATGCCTAGATGGATGTACATCTTTTTTAACAAAGTTCTTGGATAGTGTCTTTATAATTTGGTTTAACGTTTACGCAGCGAAAAGTGAGATATTTTTCAATTGGTGTCATAAAATTTTAATAGTTGAAACAGATATTGTTCTCAATGTTTTCTCTTTATAGCGATGATAGCTCAGTGGTTAGCGTGGTCGGTTCGCATGCCGAAGGGCGTGGGTTCAAACCCCAACAATGAGCTTGAGCTGCCGTGAAGGAAAACATCGTGAGGAAACCATAGCGTGGTGGTAGAGTACTTTCTAGTACTCGGCCGACTCTTACGGCAACCACGGGTAGAGAGGATGGGGTACTATTCTTATGCCGGCACCACCACGGCAATATAATAAAACTCTTATATATAGAAATAGGTATTCTGCCTTCACAAACCCAAAAGAGGTATGTCAATAACAATAATCTGATTTCTCGTGCATTTAATAGCTGGACAAATTACGCACCTTATGTACTAAATAATATAACTGTATCTACTTTGCAACATTAAAATGAAATTTAACAATTGAACAATTAAATTTCGTCGCGATTATAGCTCAGTGGTTAGCGCGGTCGGTTCACACGCCGAAGGGCGTGGGTTCAAACTCCAACAATGAGCTTGAGCTGCCGGTGAAGGAAACGTAAGAAAACAATAGCGTGGTGGTACGGTACTTTCTAATACTCGGCTGGCTAGCTACCACCCTCAAGTTGAAAATCTGCCGCCAAGCATCTAACGGTGTGTTCCGGCAGCCTCACTTGAGAGCCAGTTCCATTCCAGGCTAGGTGTGCTTTACCATCTTCGACCACACCGTCACTTAACATCAGGTGAGTTGTGGTCAAACACCAAGCCTGTCAGCTATAAAAAAAAAAATGATTTCTTTTCTTCTTTATAGTTTTATCTAGATTACACGTCTAAACGCTTGGAATCAGACTTCACGAACGGATACAGTGTTAAGATTATAGACAAACTAGTTACGCCTCGCGGTGTTACCCCGCTGCATTTTTTCAGGATAAAAATAGCCTATGTGTTAATTCAAGGTGTCAGCTACCTCCATAACAAATTTCATTAAAATTGGTACAGCTGTTTGAGCGTGAAGAAATAACAAACACAATCTTTCGCCTTTATATTATTAGTACAATTAATGGATCGTTTCAGAATTAACTCACTTTTTAGGGTTCCGTATCTCAAAAGAAAAAAAACGGAATCCTTATAGGATCACTTTGTTGTTCGTTTATCAAGACCCTTTTTCTCAGGAACGCGTGGAGGGGTTATTATATGTCGTCGACCCTCACAATCAGTTTTCGCTTATGTTGACCCCTGGGAAACCGGTATCGACCACTTTGGGAGTCCCTGGTATATAGGGAACATACATACACACATCGATATTTATAAATAGGTATATAAATTACTAGCAGACCCGTACACGCGTTGCTGTGGCCAAATTGAACACACGCGTGTAACGTGAAATAAATTGTAGCGCATATGAAACGTTTGTACTTTTAACGTAGCGCCATCTATTGAATACTTACTCAATCCGGTTAATGAATTACCTTACACCGCCATCTATTAGAATTTTATGGAACTTACAGATAATTATACCTCTTTGTCGTATAATAAATAAACAATATGCAAAAAATAATAATATTGCGATTATAAATTGAGATATAAACTATCATATCTCTCAAGTTGGATCAAACTGCACACAGTGTGCAAGATTTGGTTAAAGTCGGTTCAGTAGTTGAGGAGTTCATCGCGGACAAACAACGTGACACGTTTTTTTTTTAAATATAAAGATTAAATAAACACTAGTCTTAAAAACAAAACAAATCTTATAACTTATTATTCAATGTACAGATATCGTATCATAAGTGTCGTAACTGGGTTTTCTGTATTTTTTACATTTTTATCAGGTCCTTGCCTGTCAGATTTGCAAATTGCGTCCAATCTACAAAGGGCACGACATTACAGAAGTTTGAAGTGTTGCGACCCGTGGGAGTTCTCTGTAGGCTCCCGTTAAACTCATCTAACTTAAATCTCATCTATACCGATTGACACACTTAAAGGGAAACATTGTAAAGGCCGAGCGAAGCGACGTATTTAAAATCTTAATTGGGCTCGCGGTAAAAAACCGACTTTTGTAATGGTTTACAGGCTAGGTTTTCGACCACAGCTCGATGTTAAGTGACGGTGTAGTCGGATATGGTAGAGCACACTTAGCCTAGAATGGCAATGGCTATCAAGTGAGGCTACCGGAACACCGTAAGATGCTTTTTTATCGTTGTCAAGGTAGGTGTTTGACCACAGCTCACCTGATGTTAAGTGACAGTGAGGTCGAATATTCTAGAGCACACCTAGCCTGGAATGGAATTGGCTTTCAAGTTAGGCTGGCTAGCTACCACCCTCAAGTTGAAAATCAGCCGCCAAGCATCTAACGGTGTGTTCCGGCAGCCTCACTTGAGACCCTGTTCCATTCCAGGCTAGGTGTGCTTTACCATCTTCGACCACACCGTCACTTAACATTAGGTGAGTTGAAGTCAAACAGCTAGCTGTCAGCAATAAAAAAAAAAAAATATCAGACATCTTACCAACCTATATACTTCAATTTTAATAGAAAAATTAAAGTACGCCTCGTATCAGCCCTGTTTTATAAACTGGTCAAGTGCGGGTTGGCAGACTTTGCATATCTTCGAGAACGTTTTTTAAGAACTCCTTTCGGACATGTAAATTTTCTCAACAATACACACAGGCACATAACTTGGAAAAGACAATAATGTGAGCCGTACGCCCGTAAATAGAAAAAAAAAAAACCTTACTCCTTTTCTTGCAATACAACTACATCGCGTGTAAAACTTATAGGATAAGCATCTTTACAGTTATGCATAAAAGAACTTTGTAGTAATATACCCATTTGAATGGTATTCGTTTGCGCGATGACATCCTTAGTAAGTTGATCGAATTAACAACGCAAAATCACGGCACGCTATGTAATTTACTTACTCGAATAATAATAATCGGAGCGGGACTACTTCCTATTCGAATTCGAATGGGCTGCAGTGATTGGCGTTGGTAATTCGATTGATCAGAAATTTCGAATGGCGGCGTAACTCCGAATTTCTGAGCGATGCTATTTATTTGCTCACCAAAAAAAAACCTAAATATACATCTAAATATGGAAAGCATAAAATAAAAACGTTTATTCAACACAATACAAAAAACTTATGCCGAATCCACTTATAACTTATCTCAGCATAGCTACCGAATTTCACAGACTACTCTGCTGGTTTTCAGATACACTCTTAAAATTGTATTATATCAAAGTAAAGTCAAACTATTCTTATAATCACTTTTCATTTATTCACAGTCAAATATAGTTTTACAAATATTACATAACGTATTAAATACACATAAGTACTTTTTGTCGTACATTAGTTGCATTCTTACAAAGACAGATTAAAATTATTTTAGGTTTTAATTTTAAAATATTGTTGACATTTTGTTGTCGTGACGTAGTTGTTGACGTTGAAATATAGTTAATCATTTTGACTTACTTACCTATTATTATTTTATTTTATTTATAATTCTAATCCTAATTAACCAATGACATAATTTACTTTTATATGAATTCTCTAGAGACTTTTTAAATATGTAATTAAAATTCACCAGACATACATGGTTTTGGAATGTGATCAGATAATAGAATTGTGAATTTTATTGAAATAATAATTATTATATTATGTTTTGTGTGTTATGAAATAAAATTAATTTAAATATACATATATTACTACCTTAATAACATAAGGGGTTTGTTGACTTGCGTCAATGTCCCATTCGCCGAGACGATAATACGAGTCAACAAATCCCTAGTCAAAAAGACCTCAGCCCAAATATATGCCCATATATTCACTCAATAACTTATATTAAATGGACTAAACATGAATGAAAAAACAGAATATGTAATAATGTCAGTTTCCCTAGTAAGATAAGTCCACTGCTAGACGTAATATGCCTGTCCTAATTTATGTAAGAGTAATGACACGAAAATTGTATGTGCGTTAAGTAATTCTGATATACTATTAATTATTTCCCATTCCTGTGGCCTATTTCCCAGCGGTCGTATAAACCAATCTATCGGTAATTTCATGTTTCTCACACCGCAGGGCAAACGATATTTTGTGGTGACAATATGTCCGATATTTGCTTTGAATTGCATTGATACTTTGGGACTTGCTTGTAGTTTATTAGGCTACCAAGAGAGAAACGCGCGTCATACGTACCGAACATAAATCGAGTTTAAGGATTTAAATTTACATGGCGCTTGTAATTGTACTTATTCATACAAATATCATACAAGCTGCTCCCTTTGTTTTTACCCGCTGTTTCCACGCGAACACTACATTGTTTCGGGGGGAAAAGTAGCCTATGTTTTAATCTAGGGTGTCAGCTACCTCCATACCAAATTTAATCAAAATTTGTCCAGCCGTTTGAGCGTGAAGAAGTAACAAAGATACAAATTCACTTACATACTTTTGCCTTTATAATATTAGTGTGATTTGGCTTAATGCGTAATTTATTTAGCTTGTGATGTGGTAGTGCTTAATACGTAGTTACAAGGTTTCAAATTTTCACGTTTTCCTACGAGGTTTTGAATTATGACATTTTAGAAATTAAATAAATATCGTAGAACATTACACACAGCGCCATCTGACCCCAAACTAAGCAAAGCTCGTACTATGGGAGTCAGATAACTGATAGAATACATTTTTTTTTTGTCCTGGTTGGGAATTGAACCCACGCCCTAGTGCTCTTAAAGCAGATATACTACCAATGAGCCAACAGGGCTGTCAATTATATACTGTCTGGGTGTGTTATAAGTATGTTGTAGTAGTTCTGCTTTGAAAGCTATAGAGTGGGTTCCATTCCCACTTAAGCGTAACATTTGTGTGATGAACATAGATAAATAAATATCGTAGGATAAATCACACAGCGCCATCTAGCCCCATAGCTTGCACTTTGGGGATCAGATAACTGATAGAATACTTTTATGCTTTTTTTTTATACATACAGAACATCCAAACACCAGACCCAGACTTGTAGCGATGATAGGTTAGCGCGGCCCGTTCACACGCCGAAGGGCGTGGCTTTGAACAGTTTGAACTAGCTACAAAGCAGCGATGCCTTGGACTGTGTTTTGCTACTCAAAGTTCTGTGTATAGCTGGAATGGTCATGGACAGGCGTTATCTCTTCCTGTCTCTTATTTAGTTAATCTATATTTTAGGATTTATATTGTTATTGGAATGTAGGTACATATTTTTTGCATTCTCCTATATGCATATCCTCGTTATTAACACACTCAGTCTTTTTTCCCCCTGATCCCTTCCATTCTAACGTTGCCTGGAAAAGATCGATTTAATCGATAAGGTCGCCAGTTGTTACACATGTTTACTTAGTTTATTTCTTCTGTATTGTATAATGTCTTTTTATACAATAAAGAGTTAATCAATCAATCATCAGGAGAGAGCCTCGTTCGTCTCTTTATTATTACATAAAAAAACTTAATCAAAATAAAAAAATCAAAATCAAAAAGTCATTTATTCAGTTTAGGCCCTGGTAAGGCACTTATGAACGTTAAGTTACATGTTTGAATCTACCACCGGCTCGTAATTACACTTCAACTGAGAAGACTCCGGCAAGAAACTCAGCAAGGCATTTTTTTTGTGGATCTTTCTTTTCATATTAGGTTACAGTTTACAGTTATAAATATTAATACATTGTGCTTACTACAATTGTCACTTAGCCAGGGGGATGCAAGTGCAGAGAGAAGCTACTACAACCATATATGTATTCCTGTCTTCCACGTAATGAGCCACTTTATAGTAGGCTTTGTCAATTAACCTCTTCTTTATGAAATAATCGCGGTTTGTACGAGTAGATATAACAGATTCTATGTACACGATGTGAGCCGGCTGGGTTAGACAAGCGAGTGCGCGGTCGGGAGCGGTGACCTGCTCCCGTTAGGAAATGGTTCAAGTGGGGGGACAATTTGCAACGTCTTCCTGTTCCGGACTCGCAGAGCTTCCTTTGGTTGCAACGTTTCAAGAGAACCTTCATAGTTTATTCTGTTTTGCAGCGCTTTACATCTTTACGATGGAAACTGGCGTGGTTTTGAAACATATTTGTTTTACTTATGCGGAATTAATTATATCGGAAACTCCGACTATAGTTTCGGTCACATCCGGTCCCCTTTATCACGAACACATAGAACTTCTCATGAGCTAGCACTTTTCACATTTTTTTATCAATAGATGGTATTGATCTATTCTATCCTCACTAATATTATAAATGCGAATGTGAGTTTGTTTGTTTGTTACGGCTTCAAGCGTAAACTACTCAACGGATCTGGGTGTAAATTTGCATGTAGTACTTTAGGCCCTGGAATAAGACATAGACTGCTTTTCATCATCATCATCATAATACATCACTACGCCGGTAAAAACGCGGGCTAGTATTTCTATACAGCGCCATCTGACCCCAAACTAAGCAAAGCTTGTACTATGGAAGTCAGATAGCTGATAGAATACATAAATACTTTTTTTTTTAAAATAAATACATACCTACTTATAATTCATTCAGAACACCCAGACACAGAACAAACATTTATGAATATGCCTCGAAATGCTCGTCCTGAGTGGGAACCGAACCCACGCCCTATGGCTCTTGAAGCAGACATACTACCAATGAGTCAACAGGGCAGTCAAAACTAGGTTAGGTTAGGTAACTGGGTGTGTAAACTAGGTTATAACTTTACATATAGGTACTTAAACATAACTGAAAAGGGAATTATTCTACTAATCATTGTGAAGAAATCTTGGGCACAATTCTGAAATTATTTCTTTCGGAACCTCCGAGCTAGATGACGCTATGTAAAATGCCCTAAGTCATTTATTTTACAAATTTTGGTATGCAAGAGGAAAGTTGTACTTGTACGTATATATCACTGCTCTCCCCTCTCAGGTCTACACTGAAATCAGTCAAAGTGAACAATGGCATTGGACGGTACTCGATCGCAATTAAAACTGAAACAATACGACGAATCGATTGTGACTTTGAATGTAATCGGTTTATGGGCATCGATGGGAACCTCAACATAAAGAATACAACTTTATTATACACCAAACATTATAAAAATACATACAAAAAAAAAGAGAAAGAAAGTAACAAAACAAAAATACAACATAGAAACAACAAATAAACGGTGTACAAGGGCGGCCTTATCGACTAGAGCGATTTCTTCCAGACAACCTTAGGATGAAAGAAAGGTTTTATTGCGATTAAACATTTCATGTAGCTATTTTTGATTGTTTTTTACTTTGGAAATGACTGGTAGAAAATGTTATAGCATACTTCAAAGAGTTTTTTTTAATATATGTAAAGTTGTCTGGTTAGGTGTTTGCCCACAACTCACCTGATATTAAAAGACGGTGTGGTCGAAAATGGTAAACATCTAGCCTGGTTAAGTAAAGAAAGAACCCTAACACTTTGCAAAAGTTTTTTTTTTAATGTAAAAAGTTATGAGACGAACGGGACGCTCTCCTGATGGTAAGACATAACGCCTGTCCATGACCATTGCGATACACAGAAATTTGACTAGTAAAAGAAAGTCCATGGCATTACTGCTTTGGTGCTCATTACTTTGCAACTTTCGATGGTTAGTCTCAATGGCCCAGTAATTTCGCTAGCTGCAGTACCCTTCAAACCGGAACACAGTGATGTCACACTACTGCTTGGCGACAGAATATCTGGTACTGCGATGGTACTTATCTAGACGATCTGTTTACTTGGTGGTAGACCTGTAGATCTACCACCAAGTAAACAAAATATAGTTGACAGGCTAGGTGTTAAAGCTAGTGTTACGAGCACTTAACGGTGTGTTCCGACAGCGTCACTTGAGAGCCAGTATCATTCCAGGCTAGATGTGTTTACCATCTTCGACCACATCGTGAGCTGTGGTCAAACACCCAACCTGTCAATCATAAAAAAAATATAATCTAGAGTTAGAATCTAAAATGTTGTTAAGTAAATGAAAAAAGGAGATAAAAGTTCGATTTTAACTTATTTCAAACGAAAACCGTCGGCCACGCTTGAAATCTCCATCAAATGGAAACAATAAATCCGGTCCGTACTCTGATCCAATCAGATCTCGGAGTCACGGCACTACAAAACTCGGCGAAATTCCTCTTAAAATCACAATACACTCACTTTAATCCCAGTTACTGAAGTTTTAAGAGTTTAAATAGTGATAGGTTTTTTTATATGAGAAAGATCTACGTTTGGCCACCAACTTATCTAATTGAAAGAGAAAGTGCGTCGTAGGATTGACCACGTTGATCAATAAGAAATCTACAAATTATTGTTCACAGCAAACAAAGAAGTTTTTTTTTTCTATATGTAAACGTAATGAGACGAATTAAATGCTCTCCTGTTGATAAAAGATTACGCCTGACCATTACCATTGCAGCGATACACAGAACTTTTAGTAGCTAAACAAAGTCCAGGGCATCGATGCTTTGACGCTCATTACTTTGAGGCTTTCGATGGTTAGTCTCAAAAGCCCTGTAATTTCTCTAGCTGCTTCAAACAGGAACACAGTAATGTTTATACACTACTGCTTGGCGGCTGAATATCTGGTACTGTAGTGGTATCTACCTAAACGACCTGCTGCTACCACCAAGTAGTTTCTCTAGAGTGTAAGTAGATAATCTAGAGTCTACTTTTGCATTCCAAATCTTATCTATTTCCGTTGAGCCGTTTCAACGTCAAGAAGTAACAAATATACATAACTTTCGCATTTATAATATTAGAAGTTTGTAAAAAAGACCATAAATTTGGAAACTATAGTACTGGACTTTTTGTACAGTACGATTTCTGCGCACGAAAATTCGATACAAAAAGCTATTTCGACTAAAAAACTATTCGAAAGCGTGGTATAAAAAGTTGGTCGAAACGGTTATTGGAAGTATTTTCAGTTTAAAGCGCTTGTTGTATGCTAGACAAGTTCTGTTAGTCTAACAAATTTAATTTTAACTGAACATGTTTTGAATGTTTGCAATATGAACAGCGCGTCGTTCATATTCCAATTCGAATTTTTGTCTATCGCTTAAAACACAATAGGGTATTTTACTCCGTAAGAGAAAACATCTAAAAGTATATTATTGGGATAGCTTTGGTAAATAGCAGTCTTAAAATGTTAGTGTTAGATCATTAAATAACAAAAACACACACACGCACAGACAAACAAAATCCCGTTCACGCACTTGTACAAACAACCTAACACACAAACCCTACAGAAAGACTTCTGCAGAAGTTCTTTAATTAGTTTTAGTTTTTTATCACTACTTGTTATTTATTTCTCTACTTAAGCTGCTTGTCACGATATTATTTTGAAAATACAAAACTTTTTTACTCTGTTTTTTTAACAACATGAAGTAGTAGCCGCCATGTTATTACGTCATATGTCTATCTATCTATCTATATATTTAAACAAGCAATTCTTGTATCTATTCTCGGAAACGGCTCCAACGATTTTCATGAAATTTTGTACCCAGGGGGTATCGGGGGCGAAAAATCGATCTAGCTAGGTTTCATTTTCAGAAAACGTCGTTTTATCCATGTTTTCAGCCGAGCAATGCTCGGTCAACCAGGTACTGTAAACTAAAATAAAAATCGAATCCATAAATAATTTGTCCGGTGTTTTTAAATTCGTCTTGTTGCATTCTTGCATACAGCACACCAATGATAAGTAGAATAATAACTCGTCTTCAAACTGTCAATATCATCAAATACAAGATATATATGCGCATTTGTTTACAGAACCAATTGACGTCATCACCACAGCAATAATGGCGTCGCAAATTACGCGCAAATTTTTGGAAAAGTAAAATTTTAATGCATTTTTATGGCACTTTTCGATTGATTAAAATTTTTGTGTTGTTTAGTGGTTTCTTAGCATTACAGAATCTCATTGAAACACTATTAAAAAATGGCTGTAATACCTTTTCTTCGCGTAGAGCAAACGTCAGCTCGTATCAAAACAAGAAATACAAAAAGCGCTCGTTTTTCACTTAGATGGGTTCGCGAAACGATTGCTTACCCTCGCATACACAAATACAGAGCAGGGTTTCACGTTATTTCCACAACTGAGAATCGATTTTTGTAGTTTCACAAAAGGCTTTATGTTACCAACATACTTGTTTTATTGCTAAAAATAGTTCGACATTTTGCTTTTCTATTGAAATTGGAAATAAAAAAATATTGAGACACTTTTAGGCATTTATTAATTTTCTTATCAAGGAACGGTTATGTTTTTAGCACGTATAAATGTATGTAAATTTCTTTATTACCTCGTATATTCCAAACGGCCGAATGGATTACGACAAGTAAGGTATTGTTAGATTCGTCTAAATAAAGCAAGAGCCGGTTAGTTTAAAAAAAAAAACAAGATGGTGGATTTTTGGCGCGAAATAGTTACTTTTTTAAATAACCAAACATATCACGTAGGTTATCTAAAAGGGGATTACAAAAATATGTATAAGTTATATGTTTAAATTGAATTAATAATAATACATTTGTTTAAAAAGTTTTTTTCTTTCTCTAATTCTTTCCATCCTAAGGTTGCCTGGAAGAGATCGCTTTTAGCGATAAGGTCGCCGGTTGTTCCACCTATTAACTAGTTAATTTCTGAATCTCGGAAACGGCTTCAACGATTTTCATGAAATTTAGTATACAGGGGGTTTCGGGGGCGATAAATCGATCTAGCTAGTAGTAGTATTAGTAGTATAGTGTAATTAAGCTTTACGAGATAATTTTTTTTATAGATCTATGGTAATATGTATACCGATTTCACTAAAATAGATTGTAATTTGTTATTTTAATTTTCTTTCTCACCACCTTGCCGTTACGTTCTCTTGCCAATAAGTAATCTTAAGCGTAATCAACTTTTAATTAACTACAATATTAATTGAAAATACTTTCATCAAAGCTAATTTAAATTCTTCTTTGTTACAGGTAAGAGCACGGGTTAGAAGAATTTACAAAACTTGCTCGCAAACTTATTACTTCAACGTCGGTAAGAGTGTTCAGCGGTTAATATTTAAACTAACTACTATATACTTTCAAAGTTATGAAACACGTCTAGGTTAGAACGACACAGAGCGAGAACTTTGAATAGACGGTCAGAACTGTTATAACTCGTATAGTACCAACACAACTTTACTTGGTGGTAGGTCTTCTAGATAGGTACCACCGCATTACTATACATATATTCTGCCGCCAAGCTGACCGGGCTTCAGTTTGAAGGTAATGTAGTTAGCGAAATTGAATGAGAGTAACCATCGAATGTCTTAAAGAAAAGAGCGCCAAAGCGGGTGTTCTGTTATTCAAAAATTCTATCGCCGCAATGGTCATGGACAGGCGTTATCTCTTACCATTAGATGAGCGTCCCGTTCGCATAGTTTTGACGCAGAACATCACGTCGTCAAAAGACAAAGTGACGTTCTGCGTCAATAATAACGCTCTACGAAAGTGACTTTTTACGAAAATGACGTTTTGATAAATCGATGTTGTGCGAAAATGACCAAATTTTTTACGATGACATTTTGCATAAGTGACGTTCTGCGTCAAATCCGTCGGTTAATTTAACAAAAAAAGTGTTGACTTATAACATGAATGTTTTAGCGTTGGGGGTTTATCAATCATTCATTTTTTTTAATTCATTTATTTGCGGTAAAATAGTGCTTTAACACTATTTGTTGGTTGACTTCTTACCAAATGTTATACAGCGTTAAGTAGTTCATAAATTATTCTTATAATTAGTAATAATATAATCTGGACTAATTAATTTATCTACTGTTAACATTTGCAGACTGAATACATTGTGACACTACAAGAATTGTATAAAACCTATTATATATACCTACATGTATTCTTGTGAAAAAATTATTTGATTTGATAAATAAATATCATAGGACACGTTACACACAGCGTCATCTGACCCCAAACTAAGCAGAGCTTATGTGATGGAAGTCAGATAACTGATAGAATACATAAATACTTTTTTTGTTTGTTAGAAAAACATATTTATAATACATACAGGTACAAACATTTGTTTGTACCATAAAATGTTTGTCCTTAGCGGGAATCGAACCCACGCCTTACAGCTCAGGCAGACATACTACCAATGGGCCAACAGGTCTATCAATTTTGATTTGATTTAGATTAAGATGAATTTAACCCTAAGGTATCCATGTTTTGAAAAAATAAATAATTGTAATTCAAAGTTGGCAAAGGTCACGGACCCCAGCGTCTGTGAAACGTATATTTTAAATTAAAAAAAAAAAAACAAATCGCAATTTTTTTAAGATTTTCTTTTCACCACTACACACAAATCACATTGGCTTAACGATGTTTTTTCAGGAAAAAAATCAACTTGTTTGTTTATCGAATCGTGAATGGAGTTTACGCGATCTAGGCTATCGCGCTCATCAGACCATTTTTTACTGAGCCACTGCATCCAAGTTACTTGCTTCATTAATCGCGCTTATTATAGCTACGGCCACCCTTTTGACCCTCGGCTCTCAGTATCCAATCGGTAGCCGTGATATCGATACATGTTACATATCGATTTTGAAACGATCCGTTATCGTGAATTTGGTTATCGATAAATCTATCAGATTATCACATTACTAATAGTGGTCGGTCCGAGAAATTGATGTTTTGGAGTTGATTAGGTTGCAGTGTTGGAAGGTCGATTTGTAATCTATTAACTTATATATAAATAAAAATCAAATTAGATTTGTTGGTAAGCGCATGACTTGAGGACGGCTGTACTGATTACTTTTTAATGTTCGTGTTACTTCTTATGAGGTTTACAACATACCAGCTGCGCCCCGCGGTGTTACCCGTTACATATTTTTGAGATAAAAAGTAACCTATGTGTTAATCTAGGGTGTCAGCTACCTCCATACCAAATTTCATTAAAATTGGTCCAGCCGTTTAAGCGTGAAGAAGTAACAAACAAACACTTAGGACAAGTGCGACTGCACCGGATATGCAGTACTTGATTATTTAACTTCCCTATTAGCTCCTTTCGTAGAATATCTGCCTCTAGAGCTGTACGGCGTGGGTTCGATTCCCATCATGACAAACATTTATGTGACGATAAATGTTTATTCTGTGTCTGGGTGTGATCTCTATGTATAATAAGTACGTATTTACAAAAAACTAAGTATTGTGTCAGTTATTTGGTTCATATAGTACAAGCTTCGCTTAATTTGGGGCTAGATGACGCTGTGAAATGTCCTGCGGTATTTTTTTTAAATTATTTTTTGATACATATTTCTCATTCAGTTGTCTCTGCTTTATATTGATATTATAAACCTTTCTGGAGTAATTCTCTAAATAGATAGGTAGATAGAAAACTTTTATTGTGCTCACCAAAAATAGTTTTTTTATTTTATAGAAAACAAAAGAATCTTATGAGCTAGTGTTATAAATGGCGGCCTTATCGCTAAGAGCAAAAAAAAATGAAAAGCGAAATAATAATGAAAACCGTATCAAAATCGAATTAGGTAAGTGAGCAGACACACGAGAGACGACCACATTTTGCAACGTTTTAAAGAATACGACGAATGCTTAGTTAATTATAGTAATATAACTATTCCGCACCAACTACAACCAATTTAAATATTTATCACTAGTGGAACAATTGGCGGCCTTATTGCTTAAGAGCTATCTCTTCCAGACAACCTCAGTATGGATGGGATTCTAAGTTAAGAACGGGGTGTATTGACAAGAGAAAGAAGAGAAAGTACATATGAATAATAATTGCTCAGAAAGGTTTGAATAGACTTTTGATAAAGTGCCTTGTCTCTTTACCCGACTGCCAAGAAAGACTTATGTTTTTCGCGCGTATCTTGTATGTATGTATAAAAGTTTCTTAATTACCTCTTATCTTCTAAACGGCCGAATGGATTACGACAATTAAGGTATCGTTAGATTCGTCTCAATAAACCAACTGTCCTTAGAGGATGATTTAAAAAAATCAAGATGGTGGATTTCTGGCGCGAAATAGTAATACGTGAATAAAGAAAAATTACCAAACCTATCAAGTAGAGTATCTAAATAAAGGCAATTAAAAGAGGATTACAAAAATATATGTTTAAATTTAATTAGGTGTAATAAATTTGTATATAAAGCTTTTTTCCTTTAATTATACCTATTTTAATCGCAGACGGGCTATAGATTTTTTTAAACTCTTCAGCTTGTTTATGTCGTTTTTAAGTTAGACAGATTTAAACGAATTATTAATCATTACCTGAAGCTTAATAAGTATATTATGGTTTAAATTTCTATTAACTTTTTATGGTGACAGATTAGGTGTTGATTTAAGATCTGAAAACTAACGTACTTATCTCTTTTAAACTACCATTGAAATCGATTCAATTTTCATTAAGAACTTCTTAGTCAGTAATCAATTCAAAGTTAATCCAAGATACAATCTTAATCCTTACTAATTAACTATACTGAATTATCTATAGGTATCGATCGAGGGCGTAGGAGCGTTACCACCGATTCAGGATGAATTTTTCAGCAGGCCACGTTTCTCGCCCTTGACACGCGCTGTGTTTCAAACAGGACTATATATAGGTATTGCGAGAAAATTGTTCTGTTTGATATAGGTATATCCAGAAATCGGTGCTTTAAGTGATATTCCTTTTAAAGATTTTATAATTTTTAATCAACTCTTATGACGAGAGTTTTTATTTGGTGGTAGGTTTCCTTAGAAGAAGGTCGTCTTGCTAGAAACCACTTTAGTACCAGACATTCACCCGCTAAGCAGTTGAGTGTAAACTTTATTGTGTTCCGGTTTGAAGGGTACCGTAGCTAGCGAAACTACAGGGCTGTTGAGACTAACCATCAAAAGTCTCAAATAGTCTTGCGTTTTACCGCCATCTCGCCTGATGTTAAGCGATGATGCGGTCTAGCATGGAGCACGCTTGCCTAGATAAAGTCAATTCACTCGCGGCTTGAAGGCGCCCAGATTGGATCTATTTCTGTATTATTGGATTGGGGTTTGCCAATACTCGGCACGCTTGGCAGGCGGGTTGACGAGCGCAGTTAGGTGTGATTGTTCAAGGAAGACGCTGCTGCCCTTCTTCCGGATTACATCCCTTAGTCGACTCTTACGGGAACCACGAGTAGAGGGGGGTGGGGTGCAATTCTTACACCGGCACCACCACGGCAAAGTGCAGCTAGAATTGATGATAATAATCTACTCGGAGTTCATTTACCAAAATTAGTAGCCGCAAATTATATTATGCACTGTGTTTCGAAACTCTATAATTTCCTAACAAAATACAGTATGACAGTTTAATGGCTACACGGTATTTATGACTTTGGCCACCACCCCCGCATTAGCCTAAAATTTAAGCTATCCTAATAGTTTTTAAACGATTCTCGGAACGTGGAGGTATTCCATTGTCAGATTTACTGCTTTCTAATGGGTCTAGTGACATTTTAAAAGATAACAAATAGAATTATCGGTCAGTTCGTTCAAAATGAACCATATTAGTGTCTGTGTAAAGGTGCAGTGTATCTATTAGTTCATTGTGTTTTCGTTAACGAGAACGATTTTATTAAGTGAAACAAAAAACCCGACAGTATTAAAAATACTAACTTAAAAGTGTTATTTTACACAAATTATTTTTTGTAGACTTCGTTTTGAAGTAATATAAGTTTGGCACGTGTACAATGTAGAATTGTAGATACTAATGTGGTGCGTATGCATATATAATACATATAAACCTTCCTCCTGAATCACTCCGTCTATTGATGGAAACCGCATTAAAATCCGTTGCGTAGTTTAAAAGATCTAAGCGTACAGACGGCGGGAAGCGACTTTGTTTTATACTATGTAGGGATAATTGATTGATTCAGGCGTTACTACTTTGTCGAAGTTCATTTTAAATATACAAAAGTTATTTTTTTTGTGTATTTCCGCTTAAAATCATTTTGATAACAACAGTAACAGTGACATAATTTAATTTGAATATAATTTTAAATATTTTTTTACCTAAATATAATTTTCAATTTTTTTCATTTTATAATATTTTTTTAATTATTATAAATAGTTATAATTTCACATCAATGTAACTGTTAATTTCTCCACGTGACTTATTTGTGTCGTTAATGTTTTCATAATCTGTGTGACCTTTCATTATCAGTCAAGTTGCGTCTCTTGACAGATTGGTCTTGTAATCCATTAGAGCTGGTACTTGGTAGTTCACATGTTACCCAGTGAAACAACTAAAGCATGTGCCACACGGTGATACCGTCCTTACTAAGGTGACCTTGGTAAATACCAGTGTCCGTGCCAAGATAACTTCTATTGTTTTCACCATAAAACATATCTATCTAATCTTATCTTATACCTTTAAACGAGCAATTCTTGTATATATGTATATTTATATATAATCTGAATCTCGGAAACGGCTCCAACGATTTTCATGAAATTTAGTATGCAGGGGGTTTCGGGGGCGATAAATCGATCTAGCTAGGTTTCATTTTTAGAAAACGTCGTTTTGTCCGTGTTTTCAGCCGAGCAAAGCTCGGTCATCCAGATACTAATATTGATAACAGAAACAGCTTAAAAATATTGTAACAATTGGCAGCCTTAACGCAATAAGCGATCTCTACCAGGCAACCGTATAATGGAAAGGATTTGTGATAACAGTAAAGGACGGGGTGTGCTACAGTCAGAAGTTTTTTTTTTAAAACCTAAATAACAATAATAGTACATACTTAATTATCAATACTTAAACAAGAGTACTTGGATGACCGAGCTTTGCTCGGGGATTTTTTCGTTTTCTAAAAATGAAACCTAGCTAGATCGATTTATCGCCCCGAAACCCCCTGCATACTAACCTATTACCGCGGACTTTTTTGTAGATCTATAAAAGAGGAATATCCCGCCATGCATTATTTTGTTATATCTCAAAGGGATTAGGCAGCGTTTTCGATGAAAGCTTCCAGATGGCTTGACTCTTTCCGACACTTCCAACAATTATCATCCATATTTCAACCAATTTACACAAAACCTTGACAAAATATATACCTAAATCTCCCTATTGAATCACTCTATCTATTGGTGAAACTCTCATCATAATCCGTTCAGTAGTTTTTAAGTTTATCACGGACAGATAGACAGACGCGGCGGACGACTTTGTTTCATAATATGTAGTGATACAAAAACCTTTAGTGTTTTATAGATTTGATATCAATATTCATTCTGTAACCAAAACGGGACAATTCATTGTCCCGAAGCTTTCCTCGAGGAGACGGAGTAAAAAGGACGGTTCCGTTTAAAACGGGACGTGTGGCCACGTTATGCACACATACAGTATGTGTGCATCTTCGTTTAACATCAGGCGGGATGGCGGTCAAACGCAATTTTATTTGTAATAAAATATCGTTTAAACGACGGTCAATCAAGCAGATCTCGTAACACCGCGGCAAGAATTACCAAGGTCTTTACTTTGTAGCGATGGTAGCTCAGTGGTTAGCGCGGTCGGTTCGCATGCCGAAGGGCGTGGGTTCAAACCCCAACAATAGTGTTAGCGGGCAACACCAACCAAAGATGTAGACGCACCATAGACATACAATTATCGGTGTTCAGCTGACAGCTGGGTAGATTGCAAAAACATTTAATATTATATTGATTCTTAATCACGGAGCGGTACGAGTTGGTTGTAATTTTTTGATAAGAAATATATAATCCAGACTGATCTGAGTGTGTAATTGTACCTCCTGCCGACCTAATTACAATGAGCTTGAGCTGCCAGTGAAGGAAAACATCGTGAGGAAACCATAGCGTGGTGGTAGGGTACTTTGTAGTAGGTACTCGGCTGGCTAGCTACCACCCTTAAGTTGAAAATCTGCCGCCAAGCATCTAACGGTGTGTTCCGGCCGCCTCACTTGAGAGCCAGTTCCATTCCAGGCTAGCGTGTGCTTTACCATCTTCGACCACATCGTCACTTAACATCAGGTGAGCTGTGGTCAAAAACCAACTGTCAACAATAAAAAAAAAAGTCTTTGGTACTGTAAGCACAGACTTTATTTGCACGATACTTATTCTACTCCATTCCATTCATACAAATCTGTAATAACAACGAGCTACTTATACAAGTATAATGATGCTAATAAAAATGAGTGTTACGATTATGTTTATCTGTCAATGAATGTCATACTTTACCAGTGTGTTGTCATTTCAGTCAGCACAGTGCGTGTCCGCTCGGGAGACGTGTTCTTTATATATCGATTTTATACAAAACAATCGACATTGTGATATCGTGGAAGTAACGAAGTGCTGTTTTTATATAATGCGGAAGATTGATTCGAATACGTGCTATAAACTCGTTTATAAAACAAAATAGTAATTGATTGAATCGATCTCAATTAATTTATGTGTAATCCAAGTAACACATCCAATGTTATAAACACGAACTCGAAAAAGTGTGCTCAAAACGCGTAATGTAAAAAGGTGTGCTTAAAATACGAACTGTTAAAACGTGTGCTAAAAAATACGAACTGTAGAAACGTGTGCTAAAAAATACGAACTGTAAAAACGTGTGCTCAAAACTCGAATTGTAAAAAAGTGTGCTCGAAATATGAACTGTGGAAGCGTGTGCTCACAATACGAACTGTAAAAAGGTGTGCTCTTCTAAAACTGCATAACGCAACAAACGTATAAGACACTTGCAAATAAAACAAAGTCACTATGAATTAATAACGAAAACGTTTGTAGAAAAATCTTAATGCAAAAAACTATCGTCCATATCGAAGCGTAGCATAAAGAATTAGTAGTATGATACTCAGCTAGATGATTAGCGCCCTCAAGCCATAAATAAATAAATCGTAGGACATTAAACACAGCGCCATCTGACCCCAAACTGAGCAAAGCTTGTACTATGGAAGTCAGATAACTGATGGAATACTTAAATACTTTTTTTTGTTGTAAATACATACTTATATACAGAACACAGAACAAACATTTTTGATTATACCACAAAATGCTTTTCCTGAGTGGGAATCGAACCCACGCCCTACGGCTCTTGAAGCAGACATACTACCAATGAGCCAACATAGCTGTCGCTTAACAAAATGTTTTGGTGGCTTTATGAATCGGTTCTCCTTCCATGCTAGGTCTTTTATTATCTCTGGCTGAATCGTCTCAATCATCTTAACATTGATTGATTTGTGGTCGGACACCAAGTCTGTCTCAACCATATATACCAATACTCCGATGTGACGAGCACGTTTGCTACTACTTGCTTTTAAGCAAATTTAACACAATTTATGTTACGCAAGTCCGTACGTGCCTAACTTCGCGTTTTTAACGAAGAGTAAAAACTAAACCAAATAAAAGTTCTAAAAATTAAAAACATAATAATTCTATAACATTCTTATGTTTTTAGAATAAATGTAAATTTTAAACAGTCAATCATTCTAAAGTACGTTTCTACTTTTACAAATATCTATTGAATATTTATTCTAATTAATTTTGATAGTATTAAAACGTCGTAACAAAACTGTCAAAAGCCGGAATCTAAAGGCCAATTTTGAGGGCTTTAGTTGACAGATGTAAATTTACTAAAAAATATTTCAGTCCTTGTCTAATAGGCTTAAATAAAAAAAGACAAGTTTTTACACGGCTGCCCAAAATAATATTAACGTGTATGAGTTTATTCTATTATAACTTTTAAAGCCCGATTGAATATATGAGGTATTGTTAGAATACTTACACTATATAAAAAAAAAAAAAACGCTAAAAAAGCGACCTCAGGGTCGACCCAGACGAAGGTGGAGTGACAACCTAAATCATCACGATACTCACTGGACCACCAAAGCTGAAGAACGGGCAGTCTGGAAGGAGGAAAGGGAGGCCTTTGCCCAACAGTGGGACAATAGAGGCTTAAAAAAAAGTATCTTTAGATTGTCAACTAAACCCTTTAAAATTGGTTCTAAGGTTATACCCAAACCCGAACAAGTAGTCACGCCCGCTCATCGTTGTTAGTCTCCAATTGTGTATAAAGGTTACCGTCGAAGGTCTAGCTTAAAGCTAGACGTGTGACGTATCTGCTAGTGTTACGTTCAAGATAAATCCTCAAACAATGCGTCATCGAGTGCTTCCGCTCCTGGCACCAGTTTTCCTCTCCAAGCTGTGGAGACGACGACGCCGGGCGAAGGCGATAGAGAAGTTTCACGGGGTAAGAAAAAAGGACCCTTACGCCATACGTACCTCATTTCAACTACACTTATTTTTCTTTCCGTTTTGACATCCCACATTGTACATTTTGCCAGTGTCACTTTTCTTCATTTTTCGCTAACCGGGACACTTGTACTGTATTTTTAAAGCGACATTAACTCCCAAAGTCGTCGGAGTTAAATATTCATTCGCCTTTACAGGCAGAGAATGGCAAATTAAGTATCGAGGCTCGGGTAAACAAAAGCGAGGCAAAGCCTTTAAAAGTATCCGAGAGTGAAGCCCGACAAAGTATATCACTTACTTGGGAAGCGAACCGACGTCGACTTACTTGCGTCGTGACCTAGAAATTTGTACAGTTGGCAAAACAACTGAAACCGAATGATTGGTATATTTTGCAAAAACATGCGATTATGTGGTAAGATCTCCTTAGCAAGATAACTCAGTAGGTATAACCGCAGTTTCAGATGCTCTGTCACCAAGCAGTAGTGTGTAAACTTACAGTGTTTCGGTTTGAAGGATATTGCAGCTAGTGAAATTACTGGGCTATTCCAGCGAATGTCTCAAAGTTTTTTTTTAATGGTTGACAAGCTATGTGTTTGACCACAGCTCACCTGATATTTAGTGACGGTGTGGTCGATGATGGTAAAGCACACCTAATTTGGAATGGAACTGGCTCAAAGTAATGAACGCAAAAGCACCGATGCCGTGGATTTCGTTGTTACCCAAAATATTTGGATACCGTTCATTAAATGACCCATCAAGAGAGGGTTTCGTTCGTCTCATTACTTTTACATAGGAACGAACGTTATTAATAAAGGTAAACGCAACAGGGGTGGGTTAACACAATTTTTTGAAACGCCAGCTTGTTATCACTCGGGGATAATGCAATCGAATTAAAGTATAATACAACATTTAATTGACAACACCCAAAATTACAAGTCATATTTCCATGAAAAAATGACATCAAAATATTTAAGATGTAAATAAAATGATATATCAATATATGTAATACTAGCTATGCCCCGCGGTGTTACCCGCTACATTTTATCGGGATAAAAAGTAACCTATGTGTTAATCTATGGTGTCAGCCACCACCATACCAAATTTTATCAAAATTGGTTTAGCCGTTTGAGCGTGAAGAAGTAACAAACATACAAACACACTCACAAACTTTTGCCTTTATAATATTAGTGTGATAATTAAAATATTAGGACAGGACTTTTCCTGACATTCAAACATACAAACGAAGGTTACGTAGGGTAGTTTAATAAACTATGGAGTAAGCTATTAATAGCATCGCGTGAAACAGTAAATCCAAAAATAGAATTATCGCAAAGTCACATCTATTGGACGAGAATTAGGTTTATTTTAGGACCAAGGTTGTATTGGTCGTAAACATACCCTTTAATGTTATACGCTACGTTACTCAAAGTGTGCTCCGCGGAATCTTAGAGGTCCGCAAAGCATCTGTGAGGACTCCGCAAAAATACTGTACATAACGAAAAAATACTACAGAGTTACTATACATCTAAATATTCCAACATAAAGTTAAAAAACTTACTAACAGTGTAAAGGAGTAGTAGTGGAATGCGTAATATGAGAGAGTGCGACATTTTAGCCAGGAGTCCGCAATTCAACACTGGCTCAACTGACAATAACAAGCTGAAGAATTAAAAAAAAATGTATAATCCGACTGCGTACAAAAGAGCTATGATTAAAGGGAAAAAAACTTTTTAAACCAATTTATTATTCCTAATTAAATTAAAATATATAAGCTCAATATATTATTGTAATCCTCTCTTAATATCTTTATACCCCACTTGATTGGTTATTCTTTTTATTAAAGTATTCCTTTTTTTTTAAACACCTACCTAAGAACAATTGGGTTATTGAGACGAATCTAACGATACCTTCATTGTCTTAATCCATTCAGCCGTTGTTATTGAGCTAATAAAGAAATTTACATACATACAAGATAGGCGCAATACATAACCCTTCCTTGGCAGTCGAGTAAGAAACACACATAAAACAGTTTTTGATTACTTTAAGGCTCCGTCAAATATTTAGTATTCAGAAAGGGCTTCGTCGTCAAAAAGTTTGAACATCACTGCGCCACGCTATAGAATGCTTTCTAGCCTAACTTACGAGAAGTATCACGAGAAAAGGCAGCATAATGAGCTAAATGAGCTAACTGAAGTTAGCTCTTCCAAAATAGGTGTTTACGTAAACTTTCTCCACGAAAAACGAAACTTTTCTTTCATCGCAACAAATATACAGCATCTTTAGTAAGTAACGTCGTTGACCGGGACAATGGCTTCATAATTCAAGACACATCCGGACAAATAAGTCCGGTCGGATGAAGGTATGAGGTGAACAACCCGGATATTAAACCCAGGGAATTGTTCCTGATAAGGTCGCTTTCGTTATGTTGGATTCAGAGTATTTTATTCAAATATCTCTCCTACAGGCTAGAAGATATTAGGAAATAACATGAACGCACTCAATCGCTTAAAAGGTTCTTAGTGAATTTGACCTGAGACTTATTATAAACTTGTGTAGGTTCCTTTTAGGTAATCGTGCTCCATAGCGTCCATAGCTCAGTGGTTAGCGGGGTCAGTTCGCATGCCGAAGGGCGTGGGTTCAAACCCCAACAATGAGCTTCAGCTGCCGGTAAAGGAAAACATCGTGAGGAAACCATAGCGTGGTGGTAGGATACTTTCTAGTACACTGCTGGCTAGCTACCACCCTCAAGTTGAAAATCTGCCGCCAAGCATCTAACGGTGTGTTCCGATAGCCTCATTTGAGAGCCAGTTCCATTCCAGGCTAGGTGTGCTTTACCATCTTCGACCACACCGTCACTTAACATCAGCTGAGTTGTGATCAAACACCTAGCCTGTTAACCATAAAAAAGAATTGTGACCTATCTTAGATTGCGCCATTGTTTAAGATCAGGTATCAAGGTACTTTGTTGTTAGGCGTGATGTCGTGGTCAAACGCAAACCTATTTCAAATAAAATAATATTTTAATGCATAATATAAAAATATTTAAAAAAAAACTGTAACCCGACTACGGAAAAAATATACTGTAATTATTTTATGAAGAAGGGTAGTCTATGTCTCTCTGAGCATATTAACGAGTAGGTTGGCATCTCGTTCAGAAATATAGGAGTAGTTTCGGCGCTACGGCGGGACATACGTATGTAAATACAAACATACATACATAATAATATATAGATTTACGTATGGGAGCTAGGGCCTCCAATGCGGTATTAAACCTAGTGTATTTTTTATTAATTTATATTAAAACAATGTTTTTGTTTATAAAAATGATTATAAATTTAATGTATATGACGGAAGACCAATGGCATCATTGTTTTTAATGCGATAGCAAAAGCTTCGGGAACTGAGAAAGTCTCGTATTATGAGTACGAGACGGTCCGGCAGTTCGAGCTGGTATAGCTTGTATATCAGCCCGTTGTGCCAGACTTTATCGAAGGCCTTTGCGACGTCGAGGAAGACCGCTACGGTCCCTTTGGGACGTGGTTTGTTGGTGAAGCCATGAGCGGGTTTCGCGTTGAAACCTTCTAGGACGTACTCCGTGATGCGGTGTACTTGCTGGACGCAAGAGTGTTTGGCTCTGAAGCCGAACTGCTCGTCGGGGATGAGGTTGTTGTCTATGATGTGGGACCAGATGCGCTTCGGAAGGATGCGCTCATAGATCTTCCCCAGGGTACTGAGGAGACTGATGGGACGGTACCTAGAGGGCTCAGAGGCCTTCTTGCCCGGTTTGCGGATGCCGATGACGTCGGCGGACTTCCACGGACCGGGGAATATGCAATTCGTGATGGCCGCATTGAAGATGCTGACCAGGAGGTGGACTAGGGTCGTGGAGAAGCGTTTGACCACTTTGTTACTGATACCGTCCGCACCAGGAGATTTCCTAGCGTGGAAGCCTTTGATAATCGACTCTACCTCAGAAACGGTGACTGGCTCGAGCTCGTCTAGGGGGGGAAGGGATGTTTGACTTGCAAGTCGTTGGTCGGCCCTATTTATACCAAAACCAACGCCTGCACAAACAATGTTTTGTCAACACATAACATTATCTGCGGGTAGTTTGATTTTAAGTTTTACAAATCATAACAAATTATTCAAACATTAATTTAACAATTAAATAATTGATGTTTGTCGGTCTCGCGCCGACATATATAAATAAAACAAACACATTTGTCGAAACAAATAAATAAAAATTTATTATGTTTATTATATCCTTTTGAGAAAATAACTACGGGTAAAAATAACTATGCCATGTATTTGTCACACACATGTTTTTCCCCCAGCAAATTAATTCGGAAGCCAGTCGGATAGTTAAAAAGCTATTTTTCGTTTATTTACGGCATGAAAACCAGTGCGTTCCTGCTATTTCGCAAGTGTCCAATCACTGCTTCAGTACGGACTGGAGTTTTGGGTTTGCGCTGCCGATTGGATGCGGGTGTTTAGATTGCAGAAGAGGACTGTGAGGGCACTAGTACATATCAATGAGCGCTAGGCCATTTTTTATCGAGCTTGGAATACTGACATTACCCAGTCTTCTTATCTTACAAATAGAACTTATTCTTATTCGGAATGGGGGCGATGGGTCCTGCACTGACGTCCCGCTTGGGGTGTATTGTGCATAATAGAACTGTACGTGCAAGATAATTTGCACCTATATCGTACGCGTGGAGAGAGGCTGTCTCGCTGTACCAGATACGGAAAGAAACTGGTCACCGTGCCGAGGATACTCGTGAAGTCTGCCAAGCAGATTCTTTAACTAATAATATAATTATTGATAATTTTATGTAATTTTATATAATTTATTCTTATTTTAACTTGTAATCCTAACAATTATCAATAAATGATGTCTAATGAAGTTCAGCTATCTCTATCTTATCTGTTCTTACATAATTATAATTCACGTACTGTCTTTCATAAGACACGAGCAAAGCTAAATGCGAAATAACTTTGTAGCTTAAAGGTAAAGAGTAAAGGGCCATTTAAGTGGACAGGTGAAAAGGGTCTCTGACCGATGGCCCTTTTAACCCCGTTTCTAGACTCGTAAGTCGTCAAGAGTACCGGAAATTTTGAAGTTTTATTCTACGAAAAGGTTAACCCTGTGATTGATTTTCTATTGATCAATAGATTATGTCAATAACAAATATTTAATAGACTAGTGTTTGAAAGCTACGATACCACAGAAAGACTTCTGCCAGTTCCATTCCAGGCTAGATGCGTTTGCCATCGACCATGCGTTTCGACCACACCGTCTGTGTGTCACATTATGTGTGCTGTGGTCAAACACCTAGCCTGTCAACACGTTTAACTTATTGTTACAAGTTTAACGTGCATCACCCCTCTGTATAAATAGGCCGTGCAAAAGGATTGAAAAAAAATCGGGGTGTATTTGTTAAACACAGTCGTGTGTACAGGATTATGTGTGTAATATTGAACACTAGAAGTCCTTCGAACGTAACAAATTATTTGATCCTTTTAGCTATTGATGGCTATGTAAATTTTCTATGATATGAATAGGAAATGAGGAGATCCGTAGACGAACTAAAGTAACCGACATAGCACAGCGAATTAGAAAGTTGTAGTGACAGGGCAGGGCACATTGCACGCAGAACTGATGGCCGATGGGGCTGCAAAGTTCTGGAGTGGAGAACACGGACCGGCAAGCGCAGCGTAGGACGTCCACCCACAAGTTGGACAGACGACCTCATAAAGACCGCAGGAACGCGCTGGATGCGTACCAAGATGAAACCATTCCTGGTTTCATCTTGGTATGTTTATCATCTAATTCGCTCCAGACATTCATGAGTAACTAAATATGTCACCAGTGTTTAGATAAAGTATTCGCATATTTACCTAGAAGTCTGTACTAAGTGCGGTTGGGTGTGAAACAATGAAAACAAACACTGTTCGCCTCCGATAAGACACCCACCCACCCTGGGAGCTTTGTCTTGAAAGCTAATTTATCTTTCGGTTACACAACTAGCGATATATCGTGCGGTGTATCCCTTTATTTGGGTTGTATCGCTGACCTAGATGTAAGGGAAGACTGTATTTTCTATAGTAACTTTTCTGTACTCTATTTCTTATTCGTGTAATGTTGTAGTCTTTTGTTTCTAACATAATTACTGAGAGTGTACAATTTTACATGTAGTATTACTTTGTGATAACACAAAATAATAATTTATCAATGAATACTTATTTTATTTACTTTTTATTGGTTAACCTATAATTTTATTTAAAGTTAGCTGTTATGAAGATGAAATTATTAAGGCATGTGTTACACAGAAACAAGCATTCACCAGTTAGTTACTTAATCGGACGATAATGCCGCGTATTCGAAGGGGTTTGGGAGTAAATCTACTAGTTAGCAATAACAGGCGATTTAAAGCGCACAGGTCGTTTCTTTCGAAGATATGTTTTTAACCCCCGACGCAAAAAGAGGGGCATTATAAGTTTGACGTCGATGTCTGCCTGTCTGTAGTATCGTAGCTCTCAAACGGATGGACCGATTTCGATGCGGTTTTTTTTCATTCGTAAGCCAGTTTCCTTGCGGTGGTTCTTAGCTATGTTTGGTTAATTGCGTAGGGGGTTTTTTAATTTTTTTAATATAACGTCTTTGTATTATGTATTTTATGTGTAACGTTGTTGGATTGTTTTATTTGCAGAGTGCGTCGGAGTCGTCGGCGGGCGCGGGCGGTGGCACTGCGGGCGGTAGTGCGCGCGTCTCCTCACGATCGCGGACCTCAGAGGAGCCTCATATTGGTCAGTAACTCTATTATTTATTTCGAGTCTATTTCTTGAACAGTCACATTAACATTTTTTTTTAATATGAAAGTAATGAGACAGACTAGACGTAGTCAAAACATAAGCATTGGGTATTGTGTTAACATTTTCACGTATGGTTTTCCAGGGAAGTACAAACTCCTGAAGACAATCGGAAAGGGTAACTTTGCGAAAGTGAAACTCGCGAAACATGTCCCCACTGGTAAGGAGGTCGCCATCAAGATCATAGACAAGACCCAGCTCAATCCGGGCTCGCTGCAGAAACTCTTTAGAGAGGTGAGTTATGACTCTGATACACGCTTCATGCCACTGTTAGTGCCAGCGGCTTCAGAACAAGCCGGAACAACTTTGCCGGTGAAGTACACGGCATCTGCTTCACAACACGTCGATGCGAGATGCATCGGGCGACAGTGACTAAAGGGGTTTACTGTGTTCTATTATTACCATCCAAGTTAAGCGATTACGGAAACGTTATGGTTAACTTGCAGACCCTTGCTTTTTAATTAAAATGAAATAAAAACTAAATGAAAAGTTGGGCAGCAGCGTCTTCCTTGAACAATCACACCTAACTGCGCTCGCCAACCCGCCTGCCAAGCGTGGCGAGTATTGGCAAAACCCCCCCCCCCAGGAGGAGGCCTATGTCCAGCAGCGGACGACCTATGGTTGATGATGTGTGATGTTACAATAGAAAACACATGCATTTGTTGATACAAAAACTAAAGAAAAATCATTCATTCGCCACAGTATATCAAATCAGAGGGCTTTAGCTAGACGAAATAACATTCGGTTAGCGATAAAGCTAATAGAAAAGTAAAAAAATTACATAAGCTGCCCACGTGGCCTGTCGACAGCGTTTGTCAATCCCGTACATGTTTTTTCCACCTCTGCAAAGACAAAGTGATTACTTAAATCTAGCATTACTATTTGTTTAAAAGATAGTTTTATTTAATTAATTTGTGTTAATTGTTGTTTTCAGGTCAGAATAATGAAGATGCTGGACCACCCGAACATTGTAAAGTTATTCCAAGTTATAGAAACTGAGAAAACACTTTACTTAGTCATGGAGTACGCATCAGGGGGCGAAGTAAGTAAAGAAAAGTGATGAAGCTATTAATCACTACATATTATTTAAAAAAAAGTCGTCCGCCGCGTCTCTCTGTCTGATCGCTATTAACTTAAATACTGATGAACAGATTATCATGCGAGTTTCACCAATAGATAGAGTGATTCATGAGGAAGGTTTAGGTATATCATTTGTCAAGGTTTTGTGTAAATTGGTTGAAATATGATGAGAGTTGTTGGAAGTATCGGAAAAAGTCAAGCCACCTGGGAAGTTACATTGAAAACGCTGCCTAATCCCTTTGAGATAGATCAAAAGCCCCGTGTAAAGCCGTGCGCAGCCGGGGCGGGTCGCTAGTTTATAATAAATATTATGACCTTACCAATGAGCTGGCTTTTAGTCGACTATAAATGGTTTCATGGTCAATTTAGATGCAGTAGTAGTGGGAGCTCGGCCTGCTTAATTCACGTCACTGTTTTAACTAAAACGATGTTTAAGCGGTTATACACTAAAAATATAAATACTTTTTTCTTTTTTATTGTTGATAGGCTTGCGTTTGACCGCCATATCGCCTGATGGCAAGCGAAGATACGGTCTATTGTGGAGCACGCTCGCCTAGATGAAACCGATTCACTCGCGACTTGAAAGCACCCAGATTGTATCTATCAGGGAACACCCACTCGGGTAGCAAATTCCGTTCGTACAATGAAAGTAGATTCAAACCGTTTAGTTAGAGTTTTTGGAATATCTACCAGAAATCGGTGGCGCTTTTTAAAGCTCCTGGCTTTCAGATATAAGAATTGACAGGGTGGAATTAGGCCATGCTAATCTGAACCACACTCTCCAAAATGTTCTTAAAATGAACTTCCGTAAAGTATCAATTAATTATCCAAGAAACGTTGCTATTGTTATTGCTTTTTTTAATCATATGTGTCAATCGTTTTCAGGTGTTCGACTACTTGGTGCTCCACGGACGCATGAAAGAGAAAGAAGCGCGCGCCAAGTTCCGCCAAATAGTCTCCGCTGTGCAATACTGCCATCAGAAACGAATTATACATCGAGATCTCAAGGTAACGTAACATATCGTGAATCAAACTTGAAGGGAAGGGTCATAAAGGGTGTATCTCCAGAAAGAACGGTGGCTAGGGCAAGCGCAAGCGGTAAGAGATGGTGTTGAATAATAGAGTGATATTAGAGTTTCGGACCCGCATTAGTCCTATTTTTTTATGATAGCACAGTGGTCAGTGCGGTCACTGTACACGCCTAAGCGCGCGGGTTCGAACCACAACAATGAGCGTGAGCTACCGGTGAAGAAAAACACAGCATGGTGGTAGGTTACTTTCTAGTACTTTACTAGCTACCACTCTCAAGTTAAAAATCTGCCGCCAAGCACCTAACGGTTTGTTCCAGCAGCCTCACTTAAGAGCCAGTTCCAATCCAGGCCAGGCCAGTTTACCATCTTCGACCACACCGTCACTTAACATAAGGTGCTGTGGTCAAATACTTAGCGTTTTAAACCATTATAAAAAACTGTTCCACTGCTGGTCCTCTTCACCAGTTCACCACGCTGGCCATGGACGGGTTAGCAGAGATCACATTTTCGAGCAATCAGAACCCTTCTGCCGCCATGCAGTAATGTGTAAACATTCCTGTTTTCCGATTAGAAGGGTACTATAGTTAGCGAAATTACAGGGCTGTTGAGACTAACCATCGAAAGTCTCAAAGTAATGAGCGCCAAAGCAGTGATGCTCTGGATTTTGTTTTGCTACTCAATGTTCTGTGTATCACTGTAATGGTCATGAACATGCGTAATCTCTTACTATCAGTAAAGCGCCAAGTTCGTCCAAATACTTAAAAAAAAAAGTCGTGAGTTAGATAAAAAATTTAGGCCCACACAGGTATGCCAAGAACGAAACTTCCAATGATTACTACCAACGATTTACAGTGCAGTCAGCAACTGAAGTGTAATCGGGATTTGTCGTATGTTTCAGGCGGAAAACCTGCTGTTAGACGGCGAGATGAATATCAAGATCGCTGACTTTGGCTTCTCGAACGAATTCACGCCAGGCGCCAAACTGGACACGTTCTGCGGCAGTCCGCCTTACGCCGCGCCAGAACTCTTCCAAGGTATGTAGAATGGAATAGAATATTGTGACAAAACTGTCTACTAAACGTTTTAACAACTACGGCCAAGGAATCGAAGAAGCTGCCGGTTTCCTTGTTTCCTTAGAGATATACGAATCAGCTGTTTTTATAATTTGGCCCACAGCTGGTCACGGGTCTCTTATTGTGAGCCAGGCCATAGTTTACCACGGCCAAGTGCGGGTTCAAGATTTTTTTTTTAGAACTTTCTGACATGTAGGTTTTCTCACGATGTTTTCCTTCACCGTTTGAAGTTATCGACAATACGCACGTGACTTAGAAAGACAGAGGTGGGTGCCGAACCCAGGGCAGAAAGAAAGAAGGTCTCCCACCTGGGCAATAGAAACTGAGAGATATTATCTAGATCTTTGTAAGATCAGAGTGAATAGGTATCTTCTAAGTCTGCGTGCTTAATCTTCGGCCACATCATCACTTACCATCTTTCTAGTTGGTGGTTAAACACGGATATATAAACGTAAATTTAAAAATAATTATAAAGTAAGTAGTTCCCTAGTTGTATACTCACTATAGTTAGGTACAAGGTTACACGGAACGGTATAGTCAGGCGGAAGACACTTCGAAGAACGAGATTTGAGGATTATGAACGTACTTTGTACAACTCTCAAAATAGACTTTGCCCCTGGTATTGCAGATATCGATAAGCGACGGTGATTGCTTACCATCAGGCAACCCGTCTGCTTGATTACCACATGTGGCATAAAAAACAAGACTTATTATTAACTGGACCATAAAGCAATACTTTTCGTGGCAGTCTCGTGTTTATGTTCTGTTTGTGCGCATTCCAGGCAAGAAGTACGACGGTCCCGAGGTGGACGTGTGGTCGCTAGGTGTGATTCTTTACACGCTGGTATCGGGCTCGCTTCCCTTCGACGGATCCACGCTGCGGGAGCTCCGGGAGCGTGTGCTCAGGGGAAAATACAGGTATGTACGGACTTACGGAGCTAATCTTAATGTCAAGTCAAGAAAACTAAGCTTATGCAATTGGACTTTCGTAAAATTCAATTGCTTCTGATGGATTTTCGAGTAAACTAAACTATTTCAACTGGACTTTCGTAAAACTCAATTGGTTTAGTTAGATTTTAGAGCAAGACTAATCTAGTTCAATTGGACTTTCATAAAACTCAATTGGTTTAGTTGTATGTTAAAGCAAAACTATGCTGATCCAGCTAGACTTTTAAGCAAACTAAGTTGGATTGATTAATTTTTTTCGGTTAAGAACGCGTACTCGTATTGTAGGCATTTAGAATTTGTAGTTTAATTTTTTTTTTTTATTATGAAGTGTCTTAAAACTAAAGCTGTTTATTTGTCTATAATGTCGCCGCCTCTGAGTGGTAACCGATCTATGGCAGTGTTGTAAATGCCATTCACGGCGCAATTACAAATTCGGGACTGAACGGGACGTCCGTTGCATAATCTTTCGAGAATATCTTGATTATTTTTTTTATAAGAAATAGTCTTAGGTTTGACCTGCTATCTCACCTAGTTTAAGTTTTTGACCTGATGTTAAGTGACGATGGGGTCTAAGATGGAGCACGCTTGCCTAGAAGATACCGATTCAGTCTCGACTTGAAGACACCCAGATTATATCCAATGGGGAACACCCACTCAGGCAGCGCATTCCACTGTCTAGCAGTCCGCACAATGAACGTGGAATCAAATCGTTTCGTTCGAGTTTTTGGAACATTTACCATGAAAACGCTTGACATGAAAAATAGGCATTATTGTGCTGACTGTTTGTGGACATTTCGTAATAGAGAACTAATATAATTTTTATGCAACAAATAATAATGAAACGCTGATATAATTTCCAGAATACCGTTTTACATGTCGACTGACTGCGAGAATCTGCTGAAGAAGTTCCTCGTACTGAACCCTGGCAAGCGAGCCTCGCTCGAGAGCATCATGCGCGACAAGTGGATGAATACGGGCCACGAGGAGGACGAACTCAGGCCCTACGTCGAGCCGCAGCAGGATTTTAAGGACCACAAGCGGATAGGTGAGACATAGTAACAATATCTATTCTATCGCTGACTATAACTTTAGCGGTTATCGCTGTTTTGTTGGGCATTTTCGTTTCGGTTATTGACCGGATAAGGCTTGGATATCCTTGAATACATTTCGATCACTGACCGGGTATATGCCCTGTATATCTTTGAATATATTTCGGTGACTAACCGGACACATTCCTTGAAAAACATCAGATACATTTTTGTTATTCTCTGGATACATTCCTTGAAAATCATTAGATACATTTTGGTGATTGACTGGATATATTTCTTGGATATCATCAGATTCATTCCTCTGATAAACTTAAATGTATTTACGTGATCATACCTTGAAAATCATCAGATACATTTTGATGATTGACTAAATACATTCCTTGGAAATCATCAGATACATTTTGATGATTGACTAAATACATTCCATGAAAATCATCAGATCATAAATTTATTTCGGTGAATGACAGGATACATTCCTCCGATAATCTTGGATGCATTTCTGTGATAATTTTTTTGATATCATCAGAGGCATTTTTGTGATTGACCGGGACATATTCCTATTAATCATCAGATTGGATGATTGACCGATTACATTCCTTGAAAATCATCACATATATTTCGATGATTTGCCACATGCCTTGGAAATTATCAGATGCATATCGGTGATTGATCAGATACGTTCCTCTGATAATTTCCAATACATTTCGGAGATTGACCGGTTACGGTTTTCCAAAACCTCGGTTGCATTTCGATGATTGATCATACATAGGGAAACAGTGGTCACCGATAGTGCTATATGTCATTTTCTTCTTTACATTTATGACTTATCGTATACAAATTTCAAAAATCACCGTTTAATTGTGTAAAAATCAAGGACTATAGAGTCTAACAGGTAAGCAACAGCATCTGTAAGGAGTTGGCGGGATTAAAAAGCTGCTAAACAGTGTGGACAATTGACAGCATTGATTTTGCTACATTTGCCTAACTTTGTAGTTTATTTACAAGCTATTGCTTGAGCTATCATAATGGTACATGCTATGAAAAATAGCTCTGGTGAGCGGGTGGAAAAAAAAAACATTTCTTATGTCATACCGCACACGAAATGTTTTAGAAAATTTTGCGATAATTCCACAAGTTAAATGTATATATGTTTGTGTTTTTTTAAATCATTATATAATTAAAAACATGTTACAATTGTTTAATGATAAATGTCATTGTTTTTTTTTTTTTTTGAAGAATTTGGCTCTATATTTTATTTTTCTAAAAGTCTGATTTAATATATTTATAACTGTATTGGTGTGCAGTGTGACAGTAATACGAACTAACAGGAGTGTTTTTTTGTGTTAATTTCATGCGTGCATCGCTACGAATATCTTCACAGCGCAAGTTGGTACGTGACAATTTTATAAAGGGGTCTATGTGTTTTATTAACTAACTGGAAATTAATTCTGTCTCATTATATTTCTTTGACGTGATTAGCTTTAATAATAATACAGTACCTGGATGACCGAGCTTTGCTCGGGTTAAAACACGGTAAAAACGACGTTTTCTAAAAATGAAACCTAGCTAGATCGATTTATCGCCCCCGAAACCCCCTGCATACTAAATTTCATTAAAATCGTTGGAGCCGTTTCCGAGATTCAGAATATATATATATACATATATATATATATATATACAAGAATTGCTCGTTTAAAGATATAGGTACTTGGTGGTAGATTTCCTTAGCAGGAGGTCGTCTAGGTAGGTACCACCGCAGTACCAGATGTTCTGCCGCCAAGCAGTAGTGTGTAAACATTACTGTGTTCCGGTGTGAAGGGTACTGCAGCTAGCGAAATTACTGGAGACTAATTATCAAAAGTCGCAAAGTAACGAGCGCCAAAGCAGTGATGCCCTGGTCTTTGTTTTGCTACTCAAAGTTCTGTGTATCGCTGCAATGGTCATGGACAGGCTTTATCTCTTACCATCAGGAGAACGTCTTGTTCGTCTCATACTTTTCCATAAAAAATAAAATAATATTTGTTTTATTGTTCAGATAATCAAAATGAATAAATAAAAATGTTTGTTCTGTGTCTGGGTGTTCTGTATGTATTACAAGTATTTATTTACAAAAAAAGTATTTAAGTATTCTATCAGTTATCTGACTTCCATAGAACAAGCTTTGCTTAGTTTGGAGCCAGATGACGCTGAGTGATACGAAATTTGTTTATTTAAAAAAACACTGTCCTTTTTGCTAGATTAAGTTATATGGAAAACTCTACCCTTGTCTGGGAAATAGGTTAAAAAGGATTATTGTGGAACCGATATGTTATTGGACCGTGTCAGCCTCAATTTTTTTACAACTTTGAATGGCCATATCTGCAAAAAATCTTATTGTTTTATTATCTTGATAATTTCTTTTCAAAATATACCATACGAAATCTTTTGTAAATTATAATTGTTTGTCATTGAGTATTTGAAATCGGGAAGATAACATAATAAATCGACAAATAATCCTTTTGAAGAACATCCGAAGTAAAGATTAACAATATTAATGAAATGAATGAGACAGAATTAAATTTTTGAATATTTTTTTTATTTTATTGTTTTGCACGTAAATATTTTTTATTGTAATTGTAATCGGCGATTTCTGTAATATTGCTTAATTATAGTTTATTGTGATGCTTATGAACTATAACAATGGGAGCTTTGTAATTACCTTTTTGGTTTTGCCGCGCTTTAAAATTATTTCGCTTATAAGGTGACAGCAAGGGTGGTGGGGTACTGAGATTGAACGGAGGTTCCGCGTCTAATTAGTATTCAGTAAGTGTACCTATATACTCAAACTGTAGAGCGCAATACTTGGTCATTACCGAGAAAAATAAAAAACGGCCAAGTGCGACTCGGACTCGCGCACGCAGGGTTCCGTACCATTATCCATACGGCAAAAAATCACGTTTGTTGTATGGGAGCCCCCTTAAATATTTATTTTGTCCTGTTTTTTAGTATTTGTTGTTATAGCAGCAGAAATACATCATCTGTGAAATTTTTAACTGTCTAACTATCACGGTTCATGTGATACAGCCTGGTTACAGACGGACGGTCGGACAGCGGAGTCTTTGTAATAGGGGCCCGTTTTACCCTTTGGGTACGGAACTCTAAAAATCCAAAACAATGAATTTTTTTTAATTAAAATTGTATACCTCGTTATAAACAATTTCTTTTCAAATTTTATACATTATTGAACCGCGAATACAATCATTTATAACTTTTTAATAATTAGAAATTATAAAAGACGGAGGAATGTATATAAAAGAGATACAAAAGCCAAAGTTCTTTTAAACATTGCTATTTTTTTTTATTAAGCAGTATATTACAAAAACAATATAATTAATAAATATAATGAATATTAGTGATAAAATGTTGATAGTTTATATTTTTTAATAATTCATCTTAAGGAATACACAAACCTGGATGATATTTATTTAAAAGAATTGTTATTTTGTACTTTCTTCATATTATTTAAGATAAATAAAATTTTATTTAATATGAACTACAAGCTAGTTTTAAATTTATATATCTGTAATGTTAAAAGAGTTATAAATTATTGAATTCGCTGTTCAATAATGTATAAAAGACGAACAAAAAATTGTTTATAACGAATTTTTTTTTTTTTTTTAATTCATACTTTAAGATTTTTTTTCTCGGCATCGACTAAGTAGTACGCTCTACGGTTTGAATATACGTCTTGGTGAGTATTAACTAGACGCGGAACCTCCGTCAGATTTGAGTACCCCACACTCTTGCCGTCTCCTTGAGATTAAATCTATGTATATGTATAAGGAAGCTTTGTGTGATCAATAGCATAGTTAATCACAGCGAAAGAATGGCAGAAACAATAAATAAAAAGTAGTCCAACAAACTTTTGTAGCGATGACATCTCAGTGCTTAGCGTGATCTGTTCACTCGCTAAAGGGTGTGGGTTCAAATCCCAACAATGAGCTAAAGGCCTATTATACATAGGCCTTTAGCCGTTTCAATATGATCAAAATTATTATGATCTAAAATCGGTGAATTTTTTTATTGAATGAATTAGTGAATTAATAATTAATTTTATGAATTAGTTTGACTAATATTCCTCTTCCCATATTGTAAAAAAAATAAAAAAAATTGTTTTTCAAAGTTGTCAAAGGTCACGGACCCCAGTGTCTGTGGAGAGTAATGTTAAAAAAAAAAAAAAAAAAAAAACGGTGAATTAGATTTAATTTGAAGAATGAAGTTTTGGTTATATAACGCCTCTATAATACAACAGAGAATTTGTATTAACTATATACAGTATAAAACAGAAGCACAATTAAGTAAAAATTTTATATAAAAGTTTTTCTGATTGGGACTGCTTACTGTTTCGTTACAGCGTTTTCCTTTTGCTTCCGTTTAGCTTAAACTTATATGCAAATACATATATTTTATTGATAACACCAATGTTACAAGTCAAATTTCGTAATACCATGTCAAATATATAAATGTCAAAATAAAGTATGCCAATAGAAAAAAATATTGTCAATATATAAATATGTCAACGGAATAAGAGCTATGTAGTGTTAAGAAATGACGTAGTAGTCAAATACTGAATCAAATACTCGCCTGATGTTAAGCGAAGACGCGGTCTACGGTGAAGTAAGCTCGTCTAAAAGACCGATTCAATCGCGACTTGAATGCACTCAGATTCTTATCTTTCAGGGAACGCCCATTGGGGCAGCAATTTCGTATAATGATAACAGAATCGAATCTTTTGTTTCGAGTTTTTGGAATATCGATAAGCGTTGTCGCTTTTTAGTGTCCGGGTGGAGTTGGTTATATAGATCTGAAGCGTTCTATTATTTTGACATGTCTGTCTGTGGCATCGTAGCTCTCGAAAGGATGAACCGATTTCGTATTGTTTTTTTTTTTTGTTTTAAATGTGAATTAGTAGCAAGTGTTCTTAGCTATGTATGATTTTGTGTCGGGGGTTTTTAAAATTTTTAATAATTTTGTAGACTAATTTCAAAGAAATCCCTTTTATTGCAAGGGATACTGTTGCCCTTTTAAATGGGTTTTTTATTTTTATTTCTCAACTATTATTAAGTTTTGACATATTATTTAATAAGTTATTGTCATTGAATAATTTAAAAATTGCTAATAAGTATAAGTGGTTGTAAACTATTCTTATTATTCTAACGAATGTAAAAAAAAAAACATTTTTTTTATCAAATTTAAATAACTAAATTAGTTAAACCATGAAAAACTGTGTTCTTATCATCCTAAAGGACATGTTTATAATATAATATATGGTCCACAAGAAATGCTTGACTTCTCTATATTTTTTTTTTTATTTAATTTTAATTCCCGCAAACTGACGTTTGTGTGTGTATTTGTGTTACAGAAGCGTTAGTGTGCCTGGGCTACAACAGACAAGAGATCGAATACTCACTGGCGGAGGCGAAATACGACGATGTCTTCGCCACCTATCTACTCTTAGGAAGGAAAAGTACAGACGTGAGTGTCTTTATACATATTTCTTTGATGAAAAATACACCAAATGTGACTTTTATTGTGCGCAAGGCTAAATTTCCTGCCCGAGTGTGTATATGTTGATAAATTATGAGACGAACGAGGCTCTCTGCTGATGGTAAGAGATATCGTATGCCTATAATTCTTAATTGATGTTGTTGGGGTCCAGTCAAATCTCATTAAATTCAAAAGATCTGAGGGCGGCGTAATTAGAAATCTCACGTTAACTTTTAATAATAGCCGTAGCGATGATAGCTCAGTGGTTAGCGCGGTCGGTTCACACGCCGTAGGGTGTGGGTTCAAACCCGAACATTGAGCTGCCGGTGAAGGAAAACATCGTGAGGAAACCATAGCGTGGTGGTAGGGTACTCGGCTGGCTAGCTACCACTTTCAAGTTGAAAATCTGCCGCCAAGCATCTAACGCTGCCGGTAGCCTCACTTAGAGCCAGTTCCATTCCAGGCTAGGTGTGTTTACCAGCTTCGACCACACGGTCACTTAACATCAGATGAGCTGTGGTCGAAAAATTAGCCAGTCAACCATTTAAAAAAAATATCAACGTGGTTCATTCCCGACCGTACCGTCGCTTTCCATCAGGCGGGTTGGTGGCCAAACGTAGATCTATTCCACATAAACAAAATTATTATATATTTTTCAGCCTGAGTCGGACGGCAGCCGGTCGGGATCGTCGCTGTCGCTACGGACCGCGGCCGGCAATCAGCAACCGCAGAACGCGACCGCCAACTCACACTCAGGTACGCACACCGACACACACATTGACACCACATTTGGAATAGACTGGGTTTTTTTCCCAGTCTATTCCAAATGTGGTGTCATTATACAGTATCGTTTTTTTTTTTTTTTTAATATATTTTCGATAGTTAATCGAACACATCGTCGTTTGCCAACAGCGAAGTTGATGGTCAAATGCGGATTGAAACATAACATTTAGATTTTTATTGTACATTCGTCAGTTACTAAAGTAAACTACAATTTTAGAAATATATTATTTATTATATCTTTTAAAAATTAACAGTTTAAATAAACCAAAACATTTTGAAGCTCGAAATTTATACTTATGTTTATCACCGGATTTTAATCGCGCACAAAATACTATGAAATTAGTTTATGTACCTCGAGGTTTCCAATATGCTGCATTAGAGTTAACTGGAGAGTCGTTTGTAGCGATGATAGCTCAGTGGTTAGCGCGGTTGGTTCACACGCCGAAGGACGTGGATTCAAACTCCAACATTGAAGGAAACCATAGCGTGGTGGTAGAGTACTTTCTAGTACTCGGCTGGCTAGTTTTTTAACTCAAGTTAAAAATCTGCTGCTAAACATGTAATTGTGTTTTCAGCCTCACTTGAGAGCCAGTTTCATTCCAGGCTAGGTGTTTACCATCTACGATTACACCGTCACTCAACTGGGTGAGCTGTGGTCAAGCACCTAGCCTTTTAAGGATTAAAAAAAAGAATGCAGGTCGTTTCAATGAAAAAATATATTTGGTGGCCATGTGAGGAACGTAATTATGTATTCAAGTAGCGAAAGTTTGACTACATTTCCATTTATGACGAAGGTGGAATATAATCTAATTCGAAAGTATACGTTACAATAAAAATGAGTTTTTTTTTTTGTTTAATTAGGTTATTTACAATTTCGGTAACAAAATTAATCTATAAACTACTATTTATATCTATATTTATTAGGTGGTAGAATTCCTTAGCAGGAGGTCGTCTAGGTAGGTACCACCGCAGTACCAGATATTCTGCCGCCAAGCAGTAGTGTGCAAACATTACTGTGTTCCAGTTTGAAGGGTACTGCAGATAGCGAAATTACAGGGCTATCGAGACTAACCATCTAGTCTCAAAGTAATGAGCGCCAAAGCAGCGATGCCCTGGACTTTGTTTTACTACTCAAAGTTCTGTGTATCGCTGCAATGGTCATGGACAGTCGTTATCTCTTAAAATCAGGAGAGCGTCTCCTTCGTCTCATTACTGTTATATTAAAATATATATATATATATACATAAATTTATAATAATTGACTCAAGGAACAAATGCTGACATTTGGTTTATTGTAGAAAATTACTAAAGCTTCATAAAACGCTTAGAGATCTTTGGGGCTTGAAGGCTTTTTAACAGGGAATTCATCTTCATCCATCAAGTCCAGTCTCGGGTCCAAGCGATGGTTTATTGTCCTTGAAGACAGAGTAAGAAGGCAAAATTTATAATACTAAAGTCATTAGTGAAGAAATCTTATTCCATTATTGACTGTATCAAACAGTATAGACTAAAATGTTTAGGATCAGCTTTGTGACTTCTTACTTTGTTTTTTCCAATGACGCTTTATATTTTATCGTCTATTACGTGTGCTTTATCATTATATACTAAACGTGTGACGATCGCACCGATGTGTTATTAAAAAAAATATAAACTGACTAAGTACATATTGCGCGAGTCCTTGATCTGTTTTCGTCAAAATGTATTTCCAGTCGTTTGATCTTAATAGGACTTTTCGCTAAAAGCGAGATAACAGACGGGATATGTTGTCGATATTGTCATTTTATATCACTCGCGTAACGTAGACAAGGAGCGTTGCGATCGTCACGCTATAATGCGTACACAACACACTGTAACGGGTATGGCGCGCGCGACAGGCGGCGCGGGTGGCGCGGCGGGCTCGCCCACACACCGCGGCGTGCAGCGCTCCATCTCGGCGAGCGCACGCCCCGCCGCCTCGCGCCGCGCCTCCTCTGGCGCTGAGGTGCTCCGGACGCAAGGTAACAAACACAGATACAGACACGGTACATCCACCACACAAACACAAATGTACCTAATGTGTAGATACAATACATTCACAATATAGTTACAGTCCATTCACAATAAAGATCAGTACATTTACAATATAGATACAGTACATTCACAATATAGATAAATTACGTTCACAATATAGACACAGTACATTCACAATATAGATACAATACATTCACATTATAGTTAAAGTACATTCACAATAAAGAAACAGTTCATTCATAACGTAGATACAATACATTCACATTATAGAAACGGTACATTTACAATATAGATACAGTACTTTCACAATATTAATTATTTGCAATCTTTTATAGAATATTACCTATAATGCTATAAATTAATTATCTATGTATGTAATTGTAGCAACCTCCTCGCCTCTTTTAAATATTCAACAGTACAGATGTTTTTAAAAATAAACACACTTGTATCTTTAATATAGATACAGTACCTTTACAGTTTTTATTACTTACACACGTCTTATTATTTTACAAGATTACAGAAAATTACATAACTGAGTATGTTTTAGGCAATTTTAAACCCTACACGATCGAAAACATATCTATACAAAATTGATAATCAGTTGACAGGAAAGTTAACAAAACTAATCTAATTATATAAATCTTTAAAAGTGTAATATACAAATTACTAAGAACACACTTAAAATCAACCTATAACCAAATTTGTTTTACGGCATATCGATTTGTGCTTTGAAAGTAGCGTGGGTTATATAAGACCAATTTTTAAGTCACGAGTTAACAATATTATGAACTTATTAAAAATGTTGTTGTCCTTGTTTAATGGACTACTATGAAAGAAACAACAACAATTTTTAAGTAAATTATGATGGTTTAACTAAAATACTTTAAAATTGGTCTTAATGAGCAATTCTTTTCAAATGTTCTGTGTAATTATGTTTCTATCACATTACTCTTAAAAATCTAGTCAAAATACATTTTATGGTTCCCCTTGAGTGATTTATAGACTATATACTATTTACTTTATCCTTCGAGGGAACTTATAGATTTCAAATTGATATTTTACGACAATTTACCAATCATTTTGAAATCTGTCTTTTCACCATTTATATAGTAATATTATATTATAGTATGTCTATGCAATTTCAGTGCTTTGTTTCTGGTATATAGTTTCCATTTTATTATGTCATATGCTGTTTTAAGAATTGCAATAATGCCTGCAGTGCTCGTGCTTTAATAGAAACACTGCAAAAACTATATTTTTTTTATTGTACAATATTCCTTATTGTAATTTATTTGTTAAATACAAGGTGTGGGGGAAAAACGAAGCAATAGAGCTGGTGATCTCTAATAGGTTACAAAAAAAATGCTGCCCCTCAGAAGTTCACACGTTCCTTTTTGCCATACACTTAAATATATAATACACACAAATCGTGGAATGAACTTCGTTCCTCCGCATTCCCGCGGAGTTACAACATTGGGTTCTTCAAAAGGCGTGTTAATAGAATCTTAAAGGGTCGGTAACGTATTTGTAGTGCCCTTGGTATTGCAGATATCCGTAGGCGACTATAGCTATACTATGACTATAGCTTACCATCAGGCAACCAGTCTGTTTGATTGCTACCTATGGCATAGAGCATCAGCCGACACTTGTGTGTTTAAGTTAAACACAGTGCAAAGTTTAAAAAAAAACATACGATTTCCTTATTTTACAATAACAATCTATATACAATATTTCAAATCCTTATAGATTGTTGAATATCAATAAAATAAAGAACATATATGATGTTCTTTATTTTATTTTTTATTAGTATTAGTATATATTAGTATTATATTTTTGTACTTAATTGTATTATGTCAGCACAGATAAAATATTAGTACAGTTATAATTACATATAAAAACGGTAATACGGTCAATTCAGTGTTATGCTATGGCACCATTTTATTTGCGTGTTTCTGACTATTTTGGTTTTATGTTTTTATTTATATAAATTTATAAAGTTTTTTTCAGTTAATTTTCTTTTTTTACCCGTGTTCGATTGCAAGAGCGTTTCCTTTACACCCTGTATAATAAGACGTATTTAATGTGTGTTTTCAAGTTTTTTTTTAATGTGTATTACAGTTGGTACAACGACAACCGCGGCGAATAATACAACTTCAACAGCTACCACGACAACGTCGAATTTTAAAAGACAGGTGGGTTTACCATATTCCAGTGTACTTGTGAATTTCAACCATGAGTTGTATAGTAAGCAATGAAGCTAGCTAAGTACTCAGTGCGGTAGCGTTGGGCCTTCGCCCTTGCATATACATATTTAACCTTATTAGAAGTATCACGAATAAGCTAAATCGGTTCAGCCGCTCTCATGTTATAACTTTACCAACGAACATAATTGACACATCCGTGTCAGCTCTGTTTTCAATAAGCTGTCCCACTGCTGGGCGAAGGCCTCTTCTCATTGTGAGAAGTGTAAGGCTATCCACTACGCTAGCCAAGTGTAGATTGGTAGACTTTATACATCGTCTAGAACGTTTTTTAAAAATTCCTTGACATGTAGGTTTTCTCACGTTGTTTTACTTCATCGTTTGAAATCAGCTACAATACGCATAGACGTGCATGCCATGGGATTCGAACGCAGGGCTTCTAAATTGGAAGGCAGATGATCTCCCAACTACGCTACTAAAACTTGATATTCCGTATACCCGCGCAAAACCCAATTGATAATATTTACCACCCACTGTTTCAGAACACAATTGACTCGGCGTCAATCAAGGAGAACACAGCGCGTATAGCTCAGATGCAGGTAAGCTTTTTGCAAACTTTCGCCTATGTTTTACGCAAAGTAAGACAAGCACAGCGTAGGACGTCCACCCACAAGGTGGACAGACGACATATTTAAAGACCGCAGGAACGCGCTGGATGCGAGCTGCTTCCAACCGGTCTTTATGGAAGTCAATGGGGGAGGCTTATGTCCAGCAGTGGACGTCCTATAACTATGATTATGATGATGATAATTATACGCATAGATATATACCTCTACCACGAAGCCAAAGTAGGGAAATCAATCGAAAACTGTGAGAGTAGTTTATGAATCGTTTTTTTTTTTCTTTCAAATATTTACGGAATAAAAAAGTAAAGTATATTATATTTGCCGTGGTGGTGCCGGCGTAAGAATAGTACCCCACCCTCTACCCGTGGTTACCGTAAGAGTCGGCTAAGGGATGTAATCCGGAAGATGGGCAGCAGCGACTTCCTTGAACAATCACACCTAAATGCGCTCGCCAACCCGCCTACCAAGCGTAGCGAGTATTGGCAAAACCCCTCCCCAGGAGGCCTATGTCCAGCAGTGAATATCCTATGGCTGATGATGTGATATTATATTAGTTATCTGGTTCCAGCACAAGCTTTGCTCAGCTTAGAGCTAGATAATAAATAAATTAATTTGAACTATGGAGTTGACTTAAAGGTAGGGATGTCCCAAAATTGCAATAAAAAAATCACCCATTCCATAAAATAAAAAAAACATTAATTTCCAATAAAATGTATTTATTAGCTAAGATGCTTTGAGATCTATTTTCAGCCGTTCGATCGGTCACTTAACACGGAAAATTGAACATTTTTGATATTGCCATTGTGTACCCGAAATAAATAGAAAATGTACATATATCAAAAGAATTCTATGACCTAGTGCCACAAGTGGCGGCCTTATCGCTAAAAGCGATCTCATCCAGGCAATATTGTAATGTTAAACACGTTACTGATTAAGAACAGACGGGAGATGTAACATTATTAAGTTCTTAAAATTTAAACGATTTTATGTTTTTTTTTATTTATTTAAGGAATAAAGCATTTTGTCTATCGGACAGTATATTGAAATTTGAACGGTATGTTGTGTAGGTGCAAAGCACGACGCGTCCGAGCTCAGCGCAGCCCAAGTTGGAGGCGCGGCCACGGACGGTGGCGGGCGCGCGACGGACCACCAGCTCGGAGACGTCCGCGCATGCGCAGAAACTGTCCCCCCCTCACGACGCGCCAAGGTAACAAACACTTCACTGCCACTTCACACGGGCACGATCGGCCGCTTTCCTCACCGTGAGACGCATGGCATTGGGTTGCTGCTCGCCGCTCGTACACGTGCTGTATCTGAGGGCTGAAAAAAAAGTAGCATTCGCTTAGATAACGTTAATAGAAATAAAAAAATATGGGATTGACTTACGCTGTCGATGTCACGTCCGTATGTCCGTACGGATGTCAATTCCGTACATTTTTGGACTCTTCTATGAGCGTTATCGAATATATCGAAAGTTACTTTGTCTATGGACGCATTTGAAGTAACTAAGCAATGATGACTATAAAACGTAGTAATTAGACAAGTTAGTTATTATGTAAAGGTAGTTTATTGAAAATACACTTTATATATTTTTTTAATATTAATATCGCCGAGTTGCAACCCTGCATTGTCGCAGTTAAACCGGGTTTGATCAGAGGTGGCCGACCAAATATGAACGCTCGTGCCTCATGATAAGTTTCTATTTCGCGTGCGAGATAATATGTTGTATACCTACATTCATTATTCTCTAATCTTGGTTGTCTTAATAAAAGTTTGGATTGTTTTTGACTGACTTGGTTTTTGACATATTTTTGTTTTCCTTATGCGGGATTTCGGATGTGACCGAAACTATAGTCGGAGTTTCGATAAAATTAAACGTAAGTAATTCCGCATAAGAACAAAAATATGAATAACTTTTTATTAATGACGCAACTCAGAAATTATAAAAAAAATTGACAGACAATGTTTTTGAAAATTTGGTCATGGATATTTTTTCCATGGAACAGCTAGTTTGTTTTAATCATTTCAGAATGATGCCAATTTTAAAATAGTTTATACTGAATACAATAATCTTCATATGTCTTAGTATATCCCAAACCTGTAAAAGTTTATGTAGTTAGCGACCTTGTTAAGGCGAAGTACGTACTTGGAGCGCGCGGCCCCGAGTAAGTAGAATAGGGACGCCGCGTGTAGGGATGTCAACATCGCATCTACGAACAAATCTTCGATCGATCTTTTTTGTTCGTAGCTTCGCTAACAACAAATCTATAAGACACACGTAATCTTCTGTGTAAACCTATTAAATTTTAACATAAAGACCTACCTACCTACACAACAGAAAACAACGACAGCGTGAGGCGCATGACGTGCTAACTCTGACTGCTCCGTGCTCTGCTCTTCCCACTTGTGTCGCCTATTTATCGCGAAGATTCAACTTATAGATTTGTTACTTACTTTAGTTAAGGTTTCCTAAGTATATAGAGTAAGCTAGTGGTTAACTGAACAGTGGCGCCACCACGACCGACGGAAAGAACACGAACGGCGCGGCGACGAAGACGCACGTAAAGTCCGCTTCCATATCGAGCGCTAGTGGCGCCGCCCCGCTGTCAGCGGACGCAGCGCCACACAACGCGTCGGCAAGAGACCTGGCTCAGCCACGACCCAGGTATCTGTGTGGCACGCTTCAAGCGCTTTCACTTTAGACGAGTAGCCACGCGGCAGCTTTAGAGGCTCAAGTTTTGAATGACCCACTTTCGAAGGATAACTTATGCTAAAATGCTTATGAACGATTCAAAAATTGGCTTTAAATTTTGTAGTTGTACGAATTAATTTTCTTATTTTTTTTTTTCAAATATAGAAGTTATAAAACTAACGAGATGCTCTTCTGACGGTTAAGTAAAACAGAACTTAGAGAATAAAAAAAAATAAAACCCCTCTTCTTTGGCGCTCATAACTTTGAGACTGTCGATGGTTAGTTTCAACAGCCCTGTAATTCGAACAACTATCAAACTCAAATTTGAATTCCATAGATTCTATTCCAAAAACTGACGTAAGCATTTATTTTTTAATTCTTCCTAAGATGTTTATGGCGTCGCAAATTTGTTGCATTTGCCAGTTTATTCCAAATTAATGTCAAAAAGGTTACATAAACAAAAAAAACTTGTACTTATTAGCACTTTTTGTATTATAAAAGTTACAATAAATATGGTATACTCTATGGTATGGTATTTAACATTGCTGCCGCTTTGTTAAGCAGTAAACTTGAAAGCGCTCGTAGAAAAGTTTGTCTACAGTTGTGTCGCACGCCTATTTTTTTGTTGTTGTTTTGGTCCTATTTGTCATAGCGGACCAAATCTAAGTTATCCGCTTTCTTGGATTTAGGTGCAATTTTTTTTTATAATTTTGTTTTGTAAAAAGTCAAATGCGTTATTTGAGCAGCTGGTTTGTTACTTTTTTTGTGATGTTTTATTTAAGTATACACCGTGAAAGTATGAACATCAGCAATATTGTTACAGGGAGCTTAGTACTCGATTGTCGTTTCAAATAATAATAAAAAAATGGGTAGATAAAATTTGACCTAATTATCCTGAGCCAACACAAAAATACGGACACTCAAATCACGCGCACCAAAAATGACATGGTAGCCGCGCGGTCACAGATTAGATAACAGTTACTTCTTAGTCTACGTATGGTAGTTATGTCTTGTGCTGGCTCGGTGCTTAAGGCTGCGCGCTTTCCATAAATTCTGGAGTCTTGGGAAAAATTTAAACCAAGGTTTTCTTAGTTTTTTTTTTTGTATTTGTTTCGATTTTATTTCTTTATACGTTTCATATGACCACTAACTAACATGTCTTTGAATATTGCTAATGTTCGTCCGTATATAAATCAGTCCGTATATAAATAAGTAGAAAGTTATAAATTTCATAACATTACACTTATTCAGGGTCCATTTTTAAGTTGGATATGGTAATTTCTTATCGCTTCTAAATCTGTTAATAAGTATCCTTAACAGGAAATTAGGCCCTGAATATCGTGTAGTGTGGAATCGTTTAAGCTTTTTTTTTTGTAACGAGTTTAATGCAATTGAGTTTCTCATTTGAAAACCACGCTTTATTTGAGTGTACACAAATTGGGTCTCACTTGATTTTCTATTGAAAGCATCGATCAATGAAACTGATGAACGGTCAAGTCCAGTCCAAGCCCCTAGTAAATATAATGACTACTAGAAGCTTCTACGGAGTTTTGGAAATTACACGAAAATACATGTTTCACCTCATTGTTTTACTCGCCAATCGAGCGTATTTCTCAGCATAAGTACATTATTTTGCCCAACGTTTGAGTATTTTAGTATTTGACTGCCCTGTTGGCTCATTGGTAGTATGTCTGCTTCAAGAGTCGTAGGGCGTGGGTTCGATTCCCACTCAGGACAAGCATTTTGTGGTATAATCAAAAATGTTTGTTCTGTGTCTGGGTGTTCTGTATATATTACAAGTATGTATTTACAAAAAAAAAAAAGGATTTAAGTATTCTATCAGAGCTATCTGACTTCCATAGAACAAGCTTTGCTTAGTTTGGGGTCAGACGGCGCTGTGTGTAATGTTCTACTATATTTATTTATTGCCATACTACGCGGCAATGGGGCGCGTTTTGGGAATTATTCCCATTGATAGCGGTCTTTTAGAATAGTTTTTTTTGAATTTATTTATTAGTTCCTTTGAAACACTAGTTTGTATATTAGAATGTGATGTGTAGATAGTTTTTAAAGTAAATATAAGTTGCACAATATAAAAAGATTAAAATTAAAAAAATAAACCAAGTACAAAAACACACGATAATACAATGCGGTGGCATGATTTTTCTGACAGAACTCCAAATACATTATTTCTCTGATCGAAGTTTGGAAGCCTCTTTGCACTGTATCCCGTAATCTAGGCTTGAAGTGCGGTTATATTTTTGTATTGTTTTTTTTTCCCCACCTAAAAAGCAATTTGTACTAATGCCATATTTCACCAGCACTCAGGTTTTGAGGACTAGCACAAAGCAGCAATATGTACTTTTACCGTATCGTAATAAGGTTTATTTTTCAATGAGCTGATAAAACTAAAAATGTTTTGTACTTAATCTCCAATCATTGGAATACATGTCTTATTTCGATAGGATAATTACAAAATTTAAAATATGCACGATAAATTTTAAAATTGGTTCTTTTTTATCGCGTCAAATGCACAATACACCCCAAGCGGAACGTCAGTGCAGGACTTATCGCCCCCATCCCGAATAAGAATAAGAAGGAGACCTGTTTATAAGTCTTTTAGAAAAGAATTTTGCTCTGCTCTTAAGTTCACTAGAATATTTGTCTAGTGGATTTAAGTCGGAAAGTAAAGTAAAATTCTTATCTAAAATCCTTTAAACTGCTCGCTTGTAAAGTTGAGTTTTTGCAGACGTAACGAATAGTAAGAATATTTTTTTTCTTAATTAAAGGATTTAGAATACAAATGTAAAAAAAATCTCATTACTGGCTAAAGGTGAAACTTGGCATAGTTTTTCTTCACTTTTGATTTTAAGTTTTGATACAAAAATACATATATTGGGTTATGAAGAATGGAATAATAATATTAATACTAAAAGAATAGAAGTCATTGTAAAAAACGTTTTTCAATAAAGTTGCAATAAAAAAATTGTTCCATGGAAAAATATAATAAGTTGTTCTCAATTGTGGAGTGGTTAAGCCTATAATTCTCTTTAACCCTATCTATGTATAATGTTCATAAGATTTTAAGTTATCATTTATAAATATACAAAAAAAGTTAAGAGTACGTATAGAAATATAGGGTGAGCGTAATGGCGATATTAAGCTAATTTAAAAAAAAAGATTTATTAAAATTCAAAATTATTTTATTTAGACCTTACCTCATATGTTACACATACAATTTAAAAAAATACTATACAATATAAAATTAAAAGCTATAAATACAATAACTACAGAGTCAATTATACATTTTGTAAAAAAAATATCAGCAGATTAATTTAAATTTAAATTAATATTTGATTTTTTTGCGATTCCTTGGGTGTCAGTTTAAATTATGATATACAATCCTTTTGGCTTGGAACACCGTTACGCGTAACCTAGTATTGTTGCCTAGTTGGAATGTATGGTGATATTGTAGAAATAGTATTGCTGTTATGTAGATGTACACATTTTTTTTTTTTTAATGTTTTTATTATTTTCATGTTCTGTGATTTAGATTTTTTTTCAAAATTATAATGTTGTTTGCATTTTTGGATGTCATTTTCGTTGTTTGACAACTTGTTTACGTTTTTATAGCTTTTGACACAGGTCTAAGTCTTTACGCCACTTGTCAGTTTTAAGTTAGTATATTTTTACAGCCGGTCCCAATAAGGGATCTTAATCCAATGTAGATGGGGATCAATCCCCCTTTCAGTGCAGCACTACCGTTTTCTATAATTCTTTATAGAAACAGATTACGACTGGTTTCAATATTTTTTTTATCCACTAGATTTTTAACCTCAGTGGTTTTCGTCAGCGTTAATCGGGATAAAAATTACTAATACTTTACAAGCTGAGGCATAAGTTTAACTGGATTCAAAATTTAAAATCCTGTTAAGGCCGCTACAGCGCAAAAATAACAAACATACATATACATACGTACAGACACACAAACTTTCGCGTTTATGAAGTGAAATGTTTTAGAGGACTGTTTGTTGTTCGCACCAAAATTACAAAAAAAAACACTAAACAATATTGCAAACAACTGGGGTTCTTTATCACTTAGAGCGATCTCTACCGGACAAATTTGATATTTTGGTTAGATAGATGGACGGAAACTTTTTTGTTGTGCACACCAGAAATAAAAATGTACAGACGACATATTAATCTTATAGCTTGAAATAATAGTTGCATGTTTTCCTTATGTGTTTGTGTTGTGTGTTTTCAGCTTGAACTCTCAGATCTCGACGCCAGGTAGCGGTACAGCGGGTGCGGCGGCGGGCGCGCGGCGCGACTTCCCCAACCCGCTGGTATTCCCCAGGAACGTGCCCTCGCGCTCTACCTTCCACTCAGGTGAGACAATCGGCCGTTACTTGGGTCGACCGATCCTCATGTGAATAGACCTATAGTCACATAAGTCAATATATTCTTACGTGAATCGACCTATTCTTACGTGAGTCGACCTATTCTCATGTGAATCGATTTATTCTCACATAAGTCAACATATTCTTACATGAGCCGACCTGTTCTCATTCACATCACTGAGAAGTTTACCCAGCATTTTGAACATTGATAACAATTAAGTTAGGTTAACAATTAAGTAAAGTCCTAAAAGCATATTCTACAAAACAACACAATAAAAGCGTATTCTAGAAAATAGGTATAACACATTAAAAGTCTGTTATATAAAATAGGTATAACATACTTAAAACCTATGCTATAAGATGGGTATAACTCATTAAAAGCCTATTCTATAACATGGGTATAATTCATTAAAATCCCATTCTATAATATGGGTATAACTCATTAAAATCCCATTCTATAAAATGGGTATAACTCATTAAAAGCCTATATTCTACAATTGGGTATTTGTACACGCTAGGCGAGAACCGGTCGCGAAGGGCAGGCGGCGGCGCGTACGGTGACGGCGGCTCCCCTCATCAAGCGCGCCCGTCTTTTTTCTCTAAGCTCTCGTCGAGATTCTCCAAACGGTATGTACTATCTTTTATTATATAGTATATAGTCTATACGCTGTACATTAGCTGGGCTAGGATGCGTGCGCCACGTCAAAACGTTTGGTGACTTTTTATAGTGCAAAAACGATACAAGAACAAAGTCAAATTAGGAATAACTATGTGAACAAATAATATAGCGATTATTATAATAAACTATATTAAAGCAATAAGATTTCTGGTTCAATCTCGTAGGATTCTTTTTTATGCCTTATTTACGTTGTAAAAATCTGACAAAGCTAAAAGTTACACAGTTTTGTGACTATTTGCTTACATACGAGTTTAATAGTTATTTTATCGTTTCGTTACTTTTTTACAATTATGGGACACTTCAGTATGTAAATACATAAGTACGACTAAGAATACACTTTTGTGATATACGCCAAATTAAAACGAAATTTGACAAATATCAACTAAGTTATATAGTCTTGTTTGTCTTTGCATTATAGAGCAAGTCCACCATATTTATGTGGAACGCATTCTGGGTCGATTTGAAAGGTTTTCGTCGATCTGTCATACTGTAAATATATTTATATCTGTCTAAATTAACGGAATCAAATTGGCAGAGATATTTTGTTTTTTCAGTTAATGTTTTATCGGCGAAAATTTTCAAATTATTATTAATACTCACTTTATTTCTAAAGGGGAACGTGTCTGGACAGAGGTTTGTGTTGAAACTACGCGTAGAAACTTTTTTCAAAATTATATGGACAGAAATAGTGTTATAGATTAATTTTTGGCTGTTCTTTGGCTGGGTTACTCCAGTGCTACTATTTAATCTGTGGCAAAGCTAAACTAAAAAAGCTTTAACAGTCACGTAGTCCTGACCAACAATCTTGAGCGTTTGTCCTCTAATCTAAATACCTTTTTGCAAACTATTATAATATTTCCAAGTTTTAAATGAAAAATAACGACGTAAAGTTGACACGTAATTTCAACTCATACCAATGTATTGTAAATACTTTTAATTTAAAATATACATATTGTTTTGTTGAATGACGCTCGAGTTATATTTGTTAAATGTTCGATACATCCAATTGAACATTGATTATTATTGTATCCAACTGATTCATGAATGAAGGTTACAATAATGTAATATATACGGGCTGACAGTTTGAACATTAGCAATATTTAAACACATGTTAGTTAGTGGTCATATGAAACGCATAAAAAACTAAAATCGATATAAATCCAAAAAAAACTTTGGTTAAAGTTTTTCCCAAGACTCCAAGTATGGGCAACGCGCAGCCCTACTTACCGAGCTAGCGCAAGACATGACTACCATACGTAGACTGCGCAGTAACTGTTATCTAATCTGGGACCGCGCGCGACTACCATGTCATTTTCGGTTCGCGTCATTTGAGTGTCCGTATTTTTGTGTTTGCTCAGGATAATTAAGTCAAATATTAACCACCTATTTTTTTATTTGAAACAACAATCCAGTACTGAACCCCTTGTATCATTATTGCTGATGTTCAAACTTTCACGGTGTATATATATTTGTATAAGTTTAATTTCTACAAATGAGTAACGGGAAAAGAACAGAAAGAAATTGCGTTTACATATTCTTGAGTCATCCAACAAAATATGTTTATAACAAGACTTCGAGAAAAAAAAAACGATTTTGATTTTGAGGTCTTGGCCTCGGAACTTCAACATTTCAATTGTATATTTATTTGGTTAAATAATAATATAATAAATACATGGAACTAACAATTACATCTGGTGGCTAACAAATCAACAAAAACATCACATTACTAATGGTTCGGATGTATCTGAAACTTTGATATTAATTTGAATTACACTAATATTATAAAGGTCCAAGTTTGTGAGTGTGTTTGTATGGTTGTTACTTCTTCGTCGCCCAAACGGCTGCACTAATTTTGATGAAATTTGGTATGGAGGTAGCTGACAAACTGGATTAACACATAGGCTACTTTTTATTCCGAAAAAATGTTGCGGGTAACGCCGCGGGGCGCAGCTAGTTTTATTTATAATTTCACAAACGGCGCCCTGCGGTGTACCAAATTCCATCAAAATTGGTTCAGCCGTGTGCGTAAAGAAGTAATAAACATACTTACACTCAGAAACTTTCGCCTTTACAATATTAGTGTGATTTCATAATTGTATTTTTTTTTTTATAGAACAAAATTATGTTCTTTTTCGCAAATGTCGCAAGAAAATATAAATCTATGGCCACACGAAGGCTATATTTGCGTTAGTGTAATTATGTTACGTTAACGTATTGTCGCCCGATTGATCCTTGTTCACAAAAGTGCCACTAATGAAGTACTTTTAAACGTCTCGTCAACAAATTCATTGGACGTTTCTAATGGCGCGGGTTCAATTCCCAACAATGACCTTTAGTTTCCGATTAAGGAAAATATCGTGAGAAAACCATAACGTGTTTATAAAGCACTGTCTAGGCTTTCAAATTCATCGCCAAGCACTTAACGGTTTGTTCCCGTAGCTTTATTTAGAGCCAGTTCCATTCCAGGATAGGTGTGCTCATCTCAGGGCACATCGTCACTTAACAAGAGCTACAGACCTAGCCTGTCAAACATTATAAAATATATATTATTTTGCAGTAATATATATCTTTAGATTAATATCTTGGGACAGATACATTTCACAGTAGCATATCATATATAACCATTACTATTATTGGTGGTGTAATTTGTTTATTTTATTTCAAAGTATTGCCTAGTTCTTTCATTCGTTATACGCTTAAAGAAGGTAACTTTTACATTTGCAAGAAATTACACTTTGTTTTTGTGTTATAATATATGTTTAATTACGATATTTTTTTAATTTTATTTATGGTATAGTTCTCTAATAAAATAGATCTAGTCTTATTTTTTTAGATATTTTATTTAAAAATATTTAATGAACACAGAATCAAAGTGAAATAAATTTACACTCGTAATTTTATATATAATCACGCTATTGTTGGTAGCTATGCATAGATTCATCATATTATGTCGTGTCCATCTATCACTTTCATCCACTACATGGCAATGAATATAGCACGCTGGAGAAGGGTAATGTAGGAAATATGCTTACGTTACGCGGCAACAAATATTTAGTCTAATGCAAAAAAGCAATTTACTAGGTAAGTAGCATGGACTGGAGTTAACATATAAGTAACTTCGATGCAATTTGGTCCAGTATCGTAAATATTTTAGGGTTCCGTAACAAACAAAAGAAACGTTATATTTTTTTGCCTTATTTGTCTCTGAATCTTACTTGTAAAGATTTTTGGACAGTTTTGTTACAAATAGAAAAAAGATTTAATTTTTTGTAAAAATTATAAAGTGTGTCCACAGAGACAAAGAAACGAAACAAAAAACATTCACCTTTACCATCAAAGATATTGTTAAAGGAATCTCTAGTTTCTTCAACGGATCTTTTTCTTAAATATTTTCCTGTTTTCTTAATATACCAGTCCAAAGTAGCCAATAGATTGTATAAAATATAGTTTGAGATTCAAATGAGAAGTCATTTTCTAAAAATGGGAAAATAAAATGAGTTTTAGCACATACTAAAATTATTTTAAAACTTAACTGTTGTCTAGCTTACCAAGTAAAAATTATGATGTACTAATTGAGGTGCCAAATATATCATTTCGGAAAAACTGCTAAAGTAACTTTGTTATTTGTTTATTTCTATCGTAACTACGGAACCCTACCGTGAATAAGACACTTGACAGTTTTTTAAACAATTACTTTTTAAACATAATCATGTTGCCAAGTTTTTCAATTTGTGTAGAATTTTTCTTTACATATTGCTATAACGTGCTATATTCTTTGCCTCGCACGGCACACATTCCATTCCATTAATTTATACATATAGTATACATAGACTATAGATGTATTATAGTGTTTTTTTCTATCTAGATGGACAGATATGACAGCCAGTGTTATAGATATTAATTATGAAAGGGTTGTGGAGAAAATCTCGTTTTTACGTATTTTTTTTAAATACTTTGGTTGGCTCTTTTTGAAATTATTTAATTTTTGGAGAAGCTATTCATTCATAAATTTTTCTCTAAGAGTAATTTTTTTACTCTGTCATTGTTAGTGAATGAATAACTTTTAAATAAAATCAAAAGAGCTTTTTTAAAAACCGTTTAAAATTTTCCTCCTTGTACCTTTTTTTTGTTGTAAATAATATAACATCAACACTATTTTTTTTTTTCACAACATTAACCCATTAGTTCTTGTCTCGTTTTTTCAATGGATTCATTTTAATGTGTGTGTTTTATATATTATGCCACATTGTTATATCAAATTGTCTCCCTCTTCAGAATTCCGTGCTCTATTTATTATTTTTTCTTAAGTTTTATACAATCTCGCGTCAATACAGGGGATGCACGATGCTGTAACTTCCTACCTCCCTTAGAAAAGTTAGCACATTTTTTTTTTCTATTAAACAGGTTTTGACCACGTGTAAATCCTATGATTTATCCCATATATCGTATTAGGTAGAATCAAGGCATGATGTATTCCCCTTATGTCAAATCGAGCTATCTTATTTTTATTTCGCTATTTGAGTGAGCCAAGGCAAAGTACAAACGCATTGCCTAACATGCTTTGAGTGTTGTCAGTAGTGCTTTTAAGAACTTAGTGCCGCGATTCATCTACTTTTTTTCTCAGTATGTATATGAGAGGTGTACGGAGTGAGACCGATTTATTTTACTTAACATCTCTCGTGCATCCCCGGTGTTACGATTAACGTTTTTTTTTTTTTAATTATCTCGCTTTCACTAACGAGAACGTCCGCGACCTCTATAGTTTTTTTTTAACCAAAATATTGCCTTTAGTCCATCCACAACCCTTTTATAAAGTTAGTGTTGCAACGTGACGAAAAAAATGCGGTTTATTACGAAGGGAGTTTTTTTTTTTTTGGTATTGTGCATCTTGTGTTGCGGCGCGAGAAAATTAAATGTTGCCAGTTAAATTAAAATAATTTCAACGCGTAGTTTCGTGTTCGCCTATGGCAACTCTACAATGGAAGTTACAAAAAGTGAGCCGGAGAAAAGAGGGGGGCGATTCGACTGTTGGTATGGTCGTTTCGCTCACCCGTTATGTTGTACGCAGGTTGAATCAGAATCCGTGAAAAGGACCATCGAGCAAGCTACGTGTTACGAGAAGAACTCGGCAATAGACATATTATTTAAATATAATTATTCTCAGTTGATGTGTTGAATAACGGGTTTCATCAAAAATACATGTTTTTTTTTTCTAAATAGAGTCGGTATTATATTTTTTTATGTTCATATCACTGAACACATTAAATATCGTTCATTCGGTGTGTTCTGAACGGATTTGGTATTTGAAGTCGAACTTTTTTTTTGTTTACTTATAAACACTTAAGTAAAGCAGAAGCGAGAAGGATTAGATGGGTTGATATTTCAATAATCATAGTGACTTTAATCCTTCTTTAATTGATTTACGATTAATTGATCAACGTTCCATCCGAACAGATTCTAGTAATTTGTTGAAGCCCGAAATTTGATCGTTACTGAGATTAAATTTTCAAGATGCAATTCACCAACAGTTTACAATATTATTTTGACAATGTTGTTGAATTGAATTTTCAATTAGTTACATAAAAATTTTATAACTTTTTTTTTCTATATTGTAATGGTTCTTTTGAGTTGACACATTGATGTAACTAATTTCTCCAAATTATATTAAAAATCAAACGACGAGTTTACCGACCACATGTTATTTTATTGAAATTAGAACTATATAAAACATATTTTCATAATTTTAATTGTTATAGAATCGAAATGTACAAAAATTAAAAATTTTAAACAAAATACTCCTTATAGATTTGGTTCTGTTTATTTTGATTTAAATGAAATGACATGTGGTCAAGCTAGTCCGTCAAGCATTTTATATTAGTGTTTAAGACGTCAAAGTTCTTATTTCGAACGTATTGTTTACATTCCAGGGTTCGGTTATACATTTTAATTTTTAAGCTCGCGCGTAATGCACAAAAATGTTTTCAGCGGTATGAGATTCCAAATACATATAACATGAATGTGTTCTATACGATGAATTTCGTAAGATTCATTCGACGACTACACACGACATTTTGTCGTTTTGCATTTTGCAAGATTGCGTGATCTTATTTGAAATTAAAACTGCGAACAATGGAATCACGCCATTTCAGATATGGCTATATCGCATCAAAACATCATACGCCTAAATTTTTTATAATATCGTGTAACGACGACTGATATAGTAAATATTGTATATTTATATCACGTTATTATACATATAATAATTATTGAAATATAAATGACTTTTCTCTTCGTTATCAATTTTACTATATTGTACTTTACCGGATATATTACCTTATACTTTTATTGTGACTCTTCGTATTGCTCTTTAAGTAATATTCATATTATTTAGCTTTCAGCAGGGCCGTCTTTACCGGGGTCTGCAAGGGTGCGTGGCACCCGGGCGATGGGATTTAGGGGGCGCAAGCCGGTCGCCTTATACCAACACATACCAAGCGTAATCACAGTTTTAAAAATTACTCAACATATATTTCTTATACCTACAAAAATAGTCATTTTAATGTTTTCAAAATATGCCTCATGCAGCTTTGTTCCACATTCGGTTTGTGCAAGCCCATTTAGATCTTATTCATATCGACAATAAGTTTATATTCCAACAAACGCACGGCAATCATTGTAAAGTATTACAAAAATTAAGTTTTTTTTGTTGGCAATTGGGCGCAGGCTAAGTTTCAAACCCCGGAGATAGATAAATATGGTTAAGACGGCCCTGGCTTTCAAAATAGTTCTTACCTCTGCTCAAGTATAAATAAATAAATTCAAATTTTAATCTTACCATGAGTCTGATCTTCCATAAATATTTCTATAGTTCTTCCTTGATGTTTATATCAATGGCTTTTATTATTTTTGAATTGCGCGAGTGAGATATAATTAATGTATAATGAAACAGTCCGAACATTGCTTTGGTACAAATACTCACACGTTACCGCGTAAGTGAAGATTATATTGCAAATAGGCAGCTGTTTAATTTTAATAGGTTATTAAAAGTTCCCGTTCCTAAATAATTACACAAAATTTTCATTTAAACGACACGCCGCTTTGTTTCTCCAATTTCATTTGTAACATTTTCAATGATCTGTATCTGACAACCGATGGACACTACTTCTAGCTCATTAATATAACAATGCATATAGATAAATTGAAGAGTACCTACCTAAATGTAATTCTTATTTACAGTAATATTTTCTAAATTGTTCATATAACTCAATGTTGTAGTTTATATAATATTATAACGTTAAAAAGTTGTACATATATTGTACGTTTGTCATTTTGTGTGCGTGTGTTGAGCAATTAGAAAAGTGTGTTAGTAAAGAATTATATGTGAGATTTTCTTAACACTATTTCTATTATACGTATGTACATAGTCCAGTTAACAATAGACTTGAACGCACGAGATGTTTTTAAAATTTAGATATATAGATATCTTATGTATTATAAGTTCTACAGAAACAAAACAGATGAAGACGCTAGATTAATTTCTAAAAACGTGTGCTTTCATTCACGGTCATTACTATGTTAAAAAATATGGGAATAACAAGATAGTATCAAAAGAAACAGCTGCTTAGTCTGTTTGTTGTATTTTTTTGTTCACATTAGACAAAGGTTCAAATTCCACGGCACGCGCCTGTCTTTTCTCAGTTATTTGCGTATTGCGTATGACTTGAAACGGTGAAGGAAAATATCGTAAGAAAACATACATGATCAAGGGTTTAAAAAAAAAGTTCTTGAAGATATGTGAAGTCAGCTAACTCGCACTTGACCAGCGTGGTGGACTCAAGCCTTAAACTCCTCAGCGCGCGCCCAGCAATTTTATATATATATTTGTAATCCTCTATTAATTGCCTTTATTTTGATACCTTTTTTGAAATTATCTTATTACTATTTCGCGCCGTAATCCACCAAAATCCAATCCAATCCAGTCGTAATCCAATCGGCCGTTTGGAAGATACGAGGTAATAAATAAATTTACATACATATACAAGATACGCGCGAAAAATATAACCCTTCCTTGGCAGTCGGGTAAAAACAGGTTGATTCGGAGACAAACGTAAAGAGTAGCTGTTTTTTTTTTATTCACACTATTATATTTTGAATAGTCTCCATCCTATGATTGCCTGGAAAGCCGCCACTTGTTACACAAATTATTATTCAATTCTTTGTGTTAACAATGTAAAGTTTTCTATATATTTTCATAGTTGATTACTAGATCTAAACGTATATGAAATCTAATATCTATATAAGTTCTCCACTCTGTCTTATGTACGTTTTGTCAGATCCGCACATCATCATCATCAGCCATAGGACGTCCACTGCTGGACATAGGCCTCCTCCTGGGGGGGGTTTTGCCAATACTCGCCACGCTTGGCAGGCGGGTTGGCGAGCGCAGTTACGTGCGATTGTTCAAGGAAGAGGCTGCTGCCCATCTTCCGGATTACATCCCTTAGCCGACTCTTACGGCAACCACGGGTAGAGAGGGTGGGGTACTATTCTTACGCCGGCACCACCACGGCATATCATATATTGTCAGATCCGTTTAACATAAAATAAACGACGTGTAGGAACGTAATCTTTTTCTACAACACGCCTTTCACCATGATTTCACATTATTAAAAGCGATGATGTGACCGTAGACGAAGCACGTTTGTCCAGAAAGTAACCATTCGCATTATTCTTAAATATTATTACGCATTGATGTGATATGTTCCGTTTAAACAAATACAGCAATAAATATAATTAATCTGTTTAAAAGCTATATTTTTATCTAGCAATATATTGTACACGTTCTATTAGAAAAGGTAGATTTTCTATAAATAGAAAAGCATTAGGTTTCATAATTTCATTTAATATTCTTAATTAATTAACTGTGGCTTATTCATATTTCAATTTTATACAACACTATATTGTTAATTAAGATATATGTATGTTTATATACGTTATATATTACTTTTTATACAATTCAATTAGAATCCACTTTCAAACAAAAAAATCTAAAACCTTTTTGATTAAATAGGAAGGAAATGTATAAGATCATTATAATTAACAATATAGTAAAATATGTTGCATAATCCCCATATGTTTATTTATTTCATAAATAATATATCGAACCCTTTTTTTCCGATATTTATATCTAAGTAATAACTGTTATATAATATTTATTTGTCTTAATTGTTGATGAAAATGTTATTAACAATTAGAAGAGTATTTGTATGTTCGAGTCTCCAGTATTGTTTGCTTTTATTATAATCCTATTAAGTGAACACATAGGTAGTTTAACGAACAAATTTACGTTAAATCGTAGGTGCTGTTTAAAGTAAAAAAAATAATTGACATATGATTAATTAAATCAAGATGAATATATTTTGGATGTTTTCTGAAGAAAATATTTTGGTTATCTTCGAAGGTAAATAATAATAAACTCATTTACATATTTTTATTAGGACATACGGAGTTCATGCTCTATTGCGGTACCTTATGTGTTTAAAGTATTTAAATAAAATCATTCTCTATTGAGGTACTTTATGTGTTTAAAGTATCGAAATAAAAACATGCTATATTGCGAAACTTTATATTTTATGTTTGAAGTATCGAAATAAAAACATGCTATATTGCGGTACTTTATACATTTAATGTATCTAAATAAAAACATGCTATATTGCGGTACTTTATACATTTAATGTATCTAAATAAAAACATGCTATATTGCGGTACTTTATACATTTAATGTATCTAAATAAAAACATGCTCTATTGCGGTACTTTATATGTTTGAAGTATCGAAATAAAAACATTTAGAGCTCAATATTTTTGTGATACCAAAATATTATTTTTCTGTAACGACTAACGTTACAATCGATGTAATGACATAGGAAATTAAATATATCTACAAAATATTATAAGCAATAGATTAAAAATTAAGGCTGCGCACATGAGTAGTGCTTTATTGTTTGTTTTTTTTTTCTACAAGAATTTTTTTTCGTTTAATATAAGGATGTATATTAATTATATCACTGATACGAAAAATGTTTCAATAGATATTACAAATTGTAATTTCCTTATATCAATGTTTTCTATTGTATCCTAGCATACTTGTACTGGCTTTATTCCGTTTGCACTAATGTATTAAAGTATACAATGTAGTATCAAGATATTTATGTACGTATATACCTATACAAAGAGGTATACATAAATAGTTTTGATATACATTTCTCACCATTGTTTGCGTTCATTATAGTTCGAAATTATCTCCTTGCATTGAATCAAATCTTGGACATTGTTTTCAACTTTATTATAAAAATTATTACAATAAGTGATTTGGAAACATTACATTTTAAATTTTCATGTATTCCGTAGATTATAATGATATTATTTAAAAAAAAAGAATGTGATGATTTCAAACACTTATAGTGAAAATATTATAACTTGTATAAAATTCAGTGAAATGTGTTGCGCTTTTTTCAAATAATCGAGTTTTTAATAACAAATATGTGTTTTTATTTATACTACCAAAATGTTCCTTTATCCTAGACTTATTATTCATACGATAGTTATTGACGGGAATTTAAAAGAAATACTCGTGACGTCACGTTGCAACTACCTTTACTTCTAGAAATTTTATTATACGTAGGTATTTATATATATTTATATTTGGATTTATGTGTAACGGTATGAACAAAAGACATTTTTATTTAGGCAGTTGATTATACAATATATTATTCTAAGTGTCAGTTAGCAAAACTGTTTATACCAATATATAATCACTAGGTTTTTATACCCCTAAGTAACAGCTATGGTTTTAAATCGAGATCAATGAGAGAAAAAGAGACGGAAATCAATTTGCTTTCTTTCGCTCCCATTGATCAAAACGGCTGTCCGTCCTGGCTGAATGGGCACGTTGAATATTAAAAAAAAAAGTTCAGTTCAAAGGCAATTTGATTAAGTAATAACTTCAGTTACCAAGTTTAGACTCGATAATAATCATTGTTGCTAGCCCGCGGAGTCCTACTACAAGATAAAATGTCTCGTTTTTCTTGTAACAATGAAGCGACAAAAATAATATGTTTTTATTATACATATGTTATATGGATTTAACGACATTGAAGAGACTGTATTTTAAAGAACGCTATATCCGATGGTCGATAATAGCAATATCGTTTTTTTTTTCTTTTGATTTTGCTTTATTTTTTATTATTAAACATATCTTTATTTGCGACATTTTGAATCACTACGATGTGCATCCAAGACTTGTCAAATGTCGGTATGCGCCTTAACCTTTTGAGCGTCACGCCACAAACGCATTCCCGTGTCCTGTACGCCAAAGCCCAAAGTAAACAAATTGCTTGAATAAGAATCAATGTTTTTTATTTCAACATATCTAAGTACTCGTGGCTCTAGAGACTTGTTTCTTTATACTCATATGTTGCTGAGATATTCTATTTTGAGGAAAGTTGAATTAGAATACCAGTTATAATTTTTCAATATTTTTATTTCATATTATTGTGGGCCGGGATTTTTGTCGTCTATAGACGTTGTTGGCGCACAGGACTCGCAACTGCTAGTCACGTATAGGTGGCTTTGGCGCTCAAAAGGTTAAATCAAGCATAAAATGTTTAAAATAACATAAGGCATAATAATGGCATAATTAAAATTAAATTCAAAATAGTCGTTCTTTTTGAGAAAAATTATGGTTGTTTGGCGGTCGTTATAACCGTTAAATTCCAGTGATGCTCCGTCGCTTTAACCGATATGTCGCTCCGATGTTATAAGTAATATAAGTGATATGTTTACATACTTGTACAGGGATTCCATCGGGGCCTTGCCATTTCGTAGTAATAATCGTCGTTATAGCCGATCCCGCAATAACCAGTTTCAACTGTATTTATCGAGACTAAACAGTGGTTGCAATTCTGATGTTAGTATATTAATACGGTTAGTGTTATCCTTAGCTTGTCTGTGTTGGGTGAATCTACTGGGCGACAGAAACCTCGCATATTTTCATCTCTGGACATACAGCGTAACTCGAGGTAAATTCAATTGCGCGAAATATATTTGAGAACGTAATGGTTTTTGAAATGTTTTTGATTAATCCTTTTTTTCTAATATTTTTTATTTTTATTTGGACTGAGGGCGATGAGTTTTTTTTTCTTTGTGAAATGTTTTTTTTTTTTTGGTTTGCGACCATATTGATGGGTTGGTTTGAAGGTTAAGTGTTGAGATTGAGTTTGGTTTTTATTTAAAAAAAAATTTAAGAAATCAATTGTACAATATTTTTATACTATCATATTATAGAAATATTGATATAATATTGCATTTCTGTGCAAAGTTTTATTTTTTTTGGAATAATTATTCGTCTCACTGAAGCGATTTTTAATTTCACCACATCTTCATTTGAATGTTTTAAAAGGAAAAGTAACATGTTGTTTTTTTTTTAATTTATGGTTCATCCAATTTGAACCTTTGCGATTTACATAATGCTGACTTATAGTAACACATATTTGATTTATTATACTATACCTAATATATGGTATATTACCTATATCGTCAATGATACCATGTGATGATATAAGTTTCACTTATAAGATAGTTGAGATTTAACTTTTCTGAATAAAACTGTTCTACTGTTTTAACATATGCCTATGAAATAAATATTATCTTAATAAAAAAAATCTAATATTTATCCTTACTTCATAACAAGTACGCTGCGTCAAATGCGTATCGTGTCCATTAAAAAAAACACAATCCATCAAAATGTTCGAATAATTAATTTTGTTTAATTTCATTTTACGTATACCTAAAGAAAGGCATCAGTTCGGATGGATTAATTAATTGTCAATAACATTTTTTTTTTTCAATCGTATATTTACTTACTAATCCTGTGTTATACATTTCAAAATCATCCTCGATGAGAATCGTTCAAGTTACAGTAGGGACTAAAAAAACTAAAACCCTTAATCGTGGGATCTATGTTAAATTGTGTTTTGTTAAAAACGTAACAGCAAACAAACATTTTCAAGACTTTGTATTATACCTACTTATTTAGTGGAGCAAAAGTATGAGCGTAACGCAAGTTCAAGCGTGCCATAGTACGATATTTGATTTTTCACACATTATTCTAAAAGTAATAAATACTAAACCCAATTCGATGTTTAGAAGTTCTATAAAAAGAAATATAAAGATTTGCCTTGTCTAGCTCTAATATTCACATGTTTGTACTATTTAATCTTTTAGCAGGAAAAAAGAAGAAAAATATTTTAGTTTCGTTTTTATTTCAATTTCTATTATGTCAGTAATTCTAAAAACGTTTAATTTTTTATAAATTTGTTGAATATACGTTTAATTTAATTTTTGTACATAAAAAAACGCGATTTTAAATTTATAAAAGTCTGAGAAGATCGCCTTAATACAAGACTAAGTATAAGATACAATATTCTCGTAAAAGAAATTGTTGTTAGAATTTAATTTAAACAAAAACTAAATGTTAGAGATCCCGCATGCGTTCAATTTCAATTAAAGGTGAGTTACATGTATACATTTTTATTGATTCACTTCAAGCGGGTCGATCACTAAAGCTTATAGGATTAATTCTCATATTAACCCTTTAACAATCCATCTTTTGTAAGTGTGAACACATTTTGTGCAAAGCATGTATTTATCAAAAGTCAAATGCTTTTAATGTGTGCCTAAGCTTGTGAGTTGCTTTTGTACGAGACCCCTTACTGCACTTCGTTTGTCTGAATGGTAAATCTTAACAATTCGTGAATCCGTACACTCTGAACTGTCATCGGACGAATTTATATGTATTTTTTGTACTGTGTTCTAAGTTTGGTGTGTAGTAAGTCGAAAAGGGTTTGTTTGAAAAAGTTGTTCCAATAGTAAAACAACTTTTGTTATTGGTACAACTTTGGTAAAATAGCTGTTCCATGGAAAAAGTTCGTTGACCTTGACTAAATGTATGGAGCAGCTGTTTTCTTGCGATTTTAGAGTTGTTCCCGTAGTAAAAGTTGTTTATAATTATATTGACAACCTCAAGCTTATAACCCTGTTTGCAAATTTGCACTGGAAAATATATATAACAATGTATAAATAATAGTAACATTGAAGCTAATATTTGGTGAATGGGTGATTGTTAAAGTTGTTAAGATTTACCTCGATATATGATTTTTGTAATAAATCAGTGTGTTGAAATTGAATTTTAAATATTTGAAATGATTGGCGTGTTGTGTTTTCAAGTTATTACAAAAATTTCTCGTGTATCGTCACTCCCACCCCCCACCTTTAGTGTTAGTTTATGTTTTTCTGTTTTTAGGCCATTGGATGGTACAACGCCGAAGCATGCGGTAGGCGCTAGTCCACAAACCATGCTTGGGTAACTATTCCTACGTTTATTATACCTTGTGTTTTGTCTGAAATCTACCTCTACGATGTGAATCTCTCTCGGAAGACTCGAATCTTCCTTGGGGGATTCCTCTCTTGGAAAGTTTGACTTGGAATACTTCAGGTTTTTTTTAAATCTCTTTGGCATCAGTTCATATTGAATGCTTTATCCCGGTGTTAGAATTTATAACGATGTGTCGTATTTTAATTTTAGTAAAAAATATATGTTGTATTCGATCTGGACTAAATGTCACAGTTGGACTTAGCAGTGTTGTTGATCTACAATATAAATATTCAGTGCTCCACGGTTTAAAAAATCAGGTGAACAATTTAGCTTAGATAGATTAGGGCCATTACTCACAACATAAAGCAAAGAGCACTAAAAAAAAAGAAAAAAAATATATACGCTTAGGATCTTGCACACTTGTTGTCATGCAAATAAAGCTTTTGACTTTCACTTTGACCATGAGTTCAAAAAAAGTCACTTCTATTGAGTAGACTTTTGTTAATTTAATTTGTTACTAAATTATAATAAATAGAGAAAAAAAAATGTGAGGATGCTTACAATTATTATAGCTGTACAGTTTTATCTTCGTTGAAAAGAAATACTTATCTAATTGAAAACATTACTGCTTTTTTTAAGTCAGTTAAAAGCCGTGTTGCACTGCAATTTTATTTTAGTGCTACCAGGAGTGACGAATTTAGTTCTGCGAATCAACACCGACCTGTTTTTTTTTAATGTTGTGATGACGTTGTGATTCTGTGTCTATTGATGTTAAAAATGATTGTTCAATGTTTTTTTATCTCTCTTACCTATACATGTAGCAGACTGCAACTAACTGCGACCACGCTTGCCTTTTACCGGTCACTTGCTTACTTGGTGCATCCACGCTGGATATTCTTTTGAGGAGCAACATTTTAAAACATGGTAACATTGTGTAATTTATAAAAATACAAGACTAATATACATGGCAAAATATAAAAAAAAAATAGAGATACAGTGATTTTAGTATATTAATTTACGATAATAACCTTGTACATAAACGAAATATTTACTATTTCACGATGGAAATTGTCATTTTTGTTTTACTGGAACTAGTACTAAAAGAACTAGACTGGAATCTGTTTTTATGAATCTACGTCTAAATCCATTCCAGACCAGGTGTGTGTATCATCTTCGACCACACCGTCACTTGACATCAAGTGAGCTGTAACCATAAAAAAATTGCACTGTAATTGGCAAAAACGAATTTAGAAATTGGCGCTTTTATCGGCGCGTGTCGTTCCAGAAATGTTGTTCCACAAAAAGGTATTGCCATGCTAGATCTACGATATTATCTAATCTGACACTCATTTTCACAATAATACTAAAAAAATATTTAAGCGTAGCATGGACAGTTTTTCATTACATTTTATGAAGATATATTTGAATTGCATACAAATCAATTTGAATATCTACTTTCTGGCATGATGGTAATATTGCAATAAAATATCTGGTTTCTCTTTGTTTGGATAATTTCACAGCGATTCTAATAAAATAATATGTAAACAGGGTTATAAGCGTAGGCACTACTAAGACGAAAGAGGGTTATTATACTGATTGTGAACAACTTTTACTATGGTCACAACTCTAAAGTCTGTTCCATAGAAAAATGTCATCATCTTTCAACAAAATTTATTGTTTTTTTTTTTCGCGATCTCATGTTTGTTCCCATAGTAAAGTTGTTCACATTGATGAGAACAAAGACCCCCTTTCGGCATAGTATACCAGACTTGTAACCCTGTAAATATGATAAGGATGGGGATTCGATAAACCACATATTTAATAAACCGATACATTGTTAATAAACATACATTTTCAAACCACACTTTTTAGGGTTACGCATATCGCACTAAACCGACACGTGTAACCCCGTATACAAAAAAATGTGGAAATGAAGCAACTAAGGACGTTACAATGGGCCTTGAAAGGGGTTTTCTATGGAAGCTGGGACACCCACCATCCACCGAAATTTTTAATAAAAAATATAAGTAATTTTTAGTTCACGATGATACAATAATCACCTTTCGAAGTATACCCCAAGCTGGTAACCTTGTATATAAATTTAGATCGGCGCTTGGATTTGCTACATAGGTTGTGTCGTTGGGTTTATCGCTCCCCTGAGCCCCCCCACCCAAAGTAACCCTCTCATGTTCTCACAGGCAAGGTAACGAGGAGCAAGTCAAACCGCGCGTGCTTCGCTTCACGTGGAGCATGAAGACCACATCCTCCCGGGATCCAAATGAGATCATGGCTGAGATCAGAAAGGTGAGGACAAAGTATTTTTTTACCACGGCAATTAAAAAAACCGGCAAAGTGCGAGTCAGACTCGCGCACAGGGCTCAGGGTTCCGTACCATAATCTATAAAAACGGCAAGAAAAACATGTCTATTGTTATGGAGCCCTTAAATATTTGTTTTATTTTAATTTAATTATTTATTTTTAAAGTGAATATTCTGTAAATATTTCAAGCGTCTACCTGTAGCCGTTATCAATATCGAGCAAAAACTAGCAAAAAAAATCACGTTTGTTGTATGGGAGCCCCCTTAAATATCTATTTTATTCTGTTTTTTAGTATTTGTTGTTATAGCGGCAACAGAAATACATCATCTGTGAAAATTTCAACTGTCTATCACGGTTCATGAGATACAGCCTGGTGACAGACGGACAGACAGACAGACGGACGGACAGCGGAGTCTTAGTAATAGGGTCCCGTTTTACCCTTTGGGTACGGAACCCTAAAAAAGGGTTACGATTTTAGCATATTATTAGACTTTGTACGAATACATTGAATGTGTTTATAGCGATGATAGCTCAGTGGTTAGCGTGGTCGATTCACACGCCAAAGAGCGTGGGTTAAAACCACAACAATGAGTTTGAGCTGCCAGTGAAGGAAAACATCGTGAGGAAACCTTAGCATAGTGGCAGGGTATTTTCTAGTGCTCGGCTAGCTAGCTACCCTCAAATTGAAAATCTGCCGCCAAGCATCTAACGATGTGTTCCGGTAGCCTCACTTAAGAGTGTTAAGAGCCAGTTACATTCCAGGCTTATGATGAATAGGCTTGCGTTTGATCGCCGTCTCACCTGATGTTAAGTGAAGATGCGATCTACGATGGACCACGCTCGCCTAGAAGATATCGATTCACTCTCGACTTGAAGACACCCAGATTGTATCTATCAGGGAACACCCACTCGGGTAACGTATTCCACGCTTTAGCCGTTCGAACAATGAAAGTAGATTCAAATCGAGTCGTACGGGTTTATGGAACGTCAACTATGAAACAATGTCACTTTTTCGTGCTTCATTTCGAGGTTCGCCTTGCCTGACAGAATACTTGGTGTATGTAGGTGCTGGACGCGAACAACTGCGATTACGAACAGCGGGAACGGTTCCTGCTTCTTTGCGTGCACGGAGACCCGAACGCGGATTCCCTCGTCCAGTGGGAAATAGAGGTGTGCAAGCTCCCGAGACTGTCGCTCAACGGCGTGCGCTTCAAGCGGATATCCGGTATGTGATACTTGATATTTTAACACGATGTCCACGTTCAAATTGGCTTGAGCTGCTGGTGGAAGAAAAATATCGCGAGGAAACCATAGGTGGTAGGGTACTTTCTGGTACTCTGTTGGTTAGCTACCAACAAATCTCACAAACCTCAAATTGAAAATCTTTCGCCAAGCATCTAACGGTGTGTTCCGGTAGACTCACTTGAGAGCCAGTTCCATTCCAAGCTAGTTGTGTTTACAATCATTGATCACTTTCTTGGCTTTGATGTCAATTTGGACATTTAATGTTGTTTTTCTGACATTTGTATTTGTTGTATATTTAACATTTTCGTTTATAATTTAATTTTTATGTCTTTATAATTTTTCAATACTTTTGTAATTAATGTATTTTTTTTAAATGAAATATGTGAGGTTGTGATGTATTTGGCTTGACCATGTAAAATCTTAGTAAATAAAATTTTATTTAGTTTAGTTCAGAAATCCGAAACTCAATGATTATTATAATAGACAACACTTTAATTGTGATAGATAAAAACAATATACAAGCACAAAGAAACGACAAACATGGGTAAAAAGGAGATAAAACTTTTGATTGAGTTATAGACCAAACATCTTATATCTATTACACAAATGTTTTCTTGAAGGGAATGGAATTCACCCTACAACTCTCTCAAATCAACTCTCAAACAGAACTGCTACCGATTAAGTTATAAGACAGAATCTTCTCGATTCCAGGTACTAGCATCGGCTTCAAGAACATTGCGTCGAAGATCGCAAACGAACTCAAACTGTGACTGCCTGGGATCGGCCCGCGCCGCCGACGGCGCAGGCGCCCCGCGCCCCCCGACCTCCCCTCTTCCTCGGACCGTGACTCCCCCCCGATACCACCTCCCCCACCACCCAGAACAGACAGCCTGAGACTCTCCACTGAAGACATGGTGCAAGTCGCCAACGGTGGACAGAGAACACCGTCAGGTACTCTCGCGCATTTCCTAGCGGCCGATTACGTCGCCCGCGGCGATTACTTGCGACCCCATCTCAAATCCAAGAACACGTACCTCACTCCCGACGAGCAGATTCTGGCTAAAAGTGATTACCTTCGGCCTGTGTTGTCGCCGAAGAAATCGTCCAGCTATCTCACTTCGAACGAAATATCTCTAGCGAAGAGCGATTACTTGAGGCCGCCGCTATCGCCGAGTCGGTCGATGCAGCAGCCTCGGTCGTCTCTCTCGCTCCGGGCGGACTCTGTGGAGGTGGAGGCGAGATGCAAGACCCTGAGGCCGCGGGTCCCGCATCAGAGTTATTCGTACAGTGTACATACGTTGAGACGCCAAGCGCGCGCGGTGTCGCCGCCCTGCGATTGTTTGCCGACGGAACCGATACCGCCGCCCGAGTTATTCGATTTCTAACTCGACAGCCTGCGAGGTAACGATAAAGTTCTATATTTCAAAACTACCGTTAAAATAGTGTTCCAATTTCATAAAACTTCGTTGAGTGCCCGTTAGATTTAAACTATGATGACGGGTGTTCGTTTTTCGTAAAACCTCGTTGATGATCTTGTAAGATAGTGTTCGAATTTCAAATAATTACGTTATGTTTGGGACAATCTTGATCGCGCTCAGTGTGAAAGTATAAATAAAGTGTTCGAATTTCAAAACTGTATTAGCAGCCAGTTAGACAGTGTTTGATTTTCATAAAAGTAACATAACAAGTTAAATAACCTGTTAACGTCGTTTAAGATATTCCTATTACAAAAATGTATTAAAGCGCCCAGTTATTTATATTATTTATAATATTAACAAGTTTGTAAGACAAAAAAAAATGGCCAGTGATAAATGCGTCAACACAATTTTTAAAGTGAATATACAAAAATAGTTCGTACGTAAAATGCAATAATACCGGATTTCCATTAAAGACTTAACAATGAAAATTGTTTCTAAAAACAAACTAAGCATATTGTTCTAAAACTTTTTGCAATTTAAAAAATAAAGTAATACATGAGATTTAGGTGTGTTACAATCTTATTAAAAAAGTGTTGCTAGATCGAATATTTAAAATAAAATTAAACATTTGAATTTTGAATACTGGCAATAAATAATATTATGAGAAATAAATAAATAAAGCTGAATGGAAAGTTCGTGAACGATACAACTAAATACATACATACAAAAATCGGTTTAAAACTAGTTTCATTAGTTATATAATAATAGATAACAACTTGTTAAGATCTCTGTATTAACGTAAAAATATATCTATTTGAAAAATAAAAATGTATGTTAAGAAAAAATATTTCAGAAACGAATCAGGTTGTGTGAGATTTGAACATAATTTTATTATAACATCGTGAATATCGGTTTGTTATATGAATACATCTATGTCTTTTACGGTCGCGATATAAAGTTTCGGGCAAATAATATGGAACGAATATAATGTGCCAAGGGATGTGGTATTCAAAGAATTCAAGATAAAATCAACTCATGATGATCTTACATACGCCGTTACGGCATAAGGCAGACACCGTTCATTATTTTATTTTTTTCATTTTACTTAACTTTTTTTAGTTAGTTTTTAAACGCTCTCAACACGCTACGCTCCTTTTGTATAAATAAAATAATTTTAAAGTTTACGAATGTGAGAAGATTTTGTAATTTTACTATAATGGGAACTGACGTGGTTTTGACACATTCTGTTTTGTTTATACAATAATAGTCACGTGGGTTTGATTCGGATACTATAACAATATACATACTACACTACAGATATACTAATACTGTAGAAATACTACAACAGATTCGTACGACGCGATACTCCGACAGATCTAAGTTTCGATTGGATCTGTTGTAATTACGAAAATCATTAAAAATGTGTCACCGAAGCTATGGCCGTAACGTCCGTGTAAAATTTGTGTGTGTGACTATTTTTGTATAAGTAAAACAAAAAAATATCTTTTCTTGTATAGTTATATAAGTAATCCATCTGATTGTGAGCGGGGCGCCCTTGTTCTGATTTTACGTCTGTACTGTCAATTAATTTGTTAATTTATGGATATTTCGATGCGTACGATACTTTTAATAGAAATCGTTTTTTAAAAAGACATTATTTATGATTTTAAACGCGCGTCGCTCGCAAACATACGGACATTTATTTGTGCTATTGCGTACATATAATTTAAATTTACATTATGTATGTTAATCATGTTGTAATAATGTACAAAGTGAGTATTCGCTCAAGAGATACAAGTTAGCTTAGTGAGAAAAAAAAATACCTTTTTTTTTTGTTTTGTTTTATCTTTTAAAATGACGAATATACAAAAAAAGATATGGCTGTCGTTGCATAGCGGTAAATGTTCATAATTATCAATATAAATATGTCATATGTAAGCTAAACGCCATTTTACTTTGACATGCGATTTTCATATACTCATCGGAGTAAGTGTCAAGTTAGATTGGCAACGCGGTCCCCCGTTGCTGTTGTCATTTTCTAATTTAAGGCTGGGTTAGAAAGTGTCAAGTGTTTCTCTTCGTATATACGGATCGATCTACACTAAAAAAAAAAAAAAAACTTAGACTTGTTTAGTATAACACCACGAAAAATATAAATTGTTAGATGTATCTAATCGTGAACAAAGTATTATGAACTTTGTAGCTATAGCAATAAAATTTGTTATCGTTCGCTCGTGTCAAAACTCTTTTTAGATAAATCTTCAAATGTATAATGCATGCAGCCTCAGTTTTGAACTAATGTTTCGGTGTGACGCTTGGGTTTTTTTATTTTTCGATTATAATATATAATATTTTCATTACGTATATTTTTCTCTTTATATGTGTGAATTTACGCATACTTGCTAGATAATGTTAAATATAATAATATATAAACATAGATACGTGCGTATGTGTGTGTGTGATGCGGGGTGACCGCGTACTTTTTCTATAATAATTATTATTGTAATGTAATTAAGTGTAGTGTTATTAATTATTATCTTTTACATGAAATCACAAATCCGATGTTTCGGCAACATGTCGTGTCGCGTGCAGTCGATGCTGAAAAGTAAAAAAAAAAAAAAAAACAACTTAACAATAATCAAGAGTTACATATTTGTATTTGATATTAACTTTAACAAACTGTTATATTATGTGCAAGCTGCGCCCCGCGGTTCTGACCGCGTTTTTCGGGATAAAAGGTATATATATTAATCCAGGGTAAAAGCAATCTGTATCCCAAATTTTATCTAAATATGTCCAGTCGTTTTAGCGTGAAGAAGTAACATACGTAAAATCTTACAAACATACACACATACAAACAGATAGACAACGAACAGCTGATGGGTCCAGAAGGATGGAAAAATCCGGGAGTTGATTTTAAAATGCCATTAAAGGTAGAGCAGAACAGTTGTAAAATATTTAGACAAAGTCTTAGGTGATTAATCGAAATGTCAGTCTTTTAAAAAGCTTTTTTTCTTATGGTTGACAGGCTAGGGTTTGACCGCAGCTCACCTGATGTTAAGTGACGATTTAGTCGAAGATGGTAAACACATCTGGCCTGGAAAAAAAACTGGCCGTCGAGGCTGTCGGAACACACGATTACATGCTAGCTAGCCAGCCGAGTACTAAATAACTATGCTATGGTTTCCACACGATGATTTCCTTCACCTTCGTGTGAACCGACTTTGCTAAACACTGAGCTATCATAGCTACAAAAAACTAATAAAGCTTTAAAAAAAAACTATAAAAAGACAGTGAATTTAATTCTAGTCGATAAACGATGTGTCTACTTTTTTTTAATACATTCATCACATGACATATATATATATATATATATCTTATATACAATTGATTAAGCATCAACCACACGGCACGGTTGCTTCCGATCTACATAATGTTTAAATAATGTAGTTATATATCTTTATATAAATATTGAGCTTTGTTTTACGGTTATATATCGGGTTTAAATGGACATGCGATATTAAATGACACGATAATAGTTTGTTAAAATAATCAAAATGTTCTGATATCTTGAACAAAACGTTACATCTGGGTTGAACGGTTTTGTTGTTATAGTAAATTTAAAAAAAAAGTATTCCATCAGTCATCTGGTGCCCATAGTGCAAGCTTTGCTTAGTTTTGGGCTAGATTGGGCGCTTTGTGAAATGTTCTATTATATTTAATTATTTTATTTAACTTGTTTAATATTAAATCTCGCAAACAGTTTTCCTACATTATATCTAACAATTTTTGTTTATAATATGTAATTTTATCATCATACGAAAAAAAGTAAATATTTTTAAATGGCTGTAAAATTTCATAGGAGATTATACGAGAACACGGACTTAGTTTTTCAACCTAACAAGTCAACTTTTCCACCTACAAAACAAACAAACTTTTTTAGTTATACATTATATGTATATAAGTGTTGAGTTACACAAGCACAATCTTAAAATGAAAGTTGTTAGGTTAGACAGCGAAAGATTGTGCACTCGTTAAAATAACCCTATTCATTCACATTCAATAAGTTTTATTAAACATACTAAATCGACTCTATTGTTTATTCAATTGTGACATTATTGTTTGTTCAATTGTGACACTATTGTTTGTCCAATTGTGACACTATTGTTCAATTGGGACACTTGTTTGTTTCATTGTGACATTATTGATTGTTTCATTATGACACTTGACAGAACATAATCAATTTATTTAATATCGCAGTGTCATATAAGCTCTGTATAGATTAGAAACGCGGGCGCGCGGACGTCAACTGTTTGTCACGGCGTTTTGTGAGGTATTCAAGTGAAAATAAATTTTATTTTTAATTCCAGATGAGTGTTTTATTTTTTATTTTTAGTAACCTGTGTTGTAGTTTACGAATTAAGTAATATAAAAATTGAGTTAATGATATGAAAAACGTTTGAGTTGATTCTAAAACTCCATGGAAGCTTGTAGTAAAGTCATTACTAGTATACTAAGGCATGACCGGACTTTACTTTAACTTTAGGGATATAAACTCATTTTGAAAATATCGAAACGGACACTAGCAATTGCACAAAGTGCCAGAATAAAAAAATAAAAAATATATGTATACGATATAATCTTTCCGTGGCCATACAATGGTTAACAATGGTTTTGGTGGGAACAGAAAGTATCAAAATCCTTGTAATTTAGCTAACTTCCTAAATTCTTAATAGTGGAAAGGAGATCTACTTAGATATTGATAAGTGTTTTAATTGCAAGTACTGTGCCACTTTTAATTTTGTTTTTGTACCGAGACAAAATAGTTACTCTTTGGATTTAAAAAAAGATTAAAATGTAGGAATTAGGAACACTTTAACTGCTGAAAACACACAAGTTGTGTTTTTTCCAATGGGTCCGCAGTGCGGCTTCACACGCCAGGCGCGTGAAGCCTACTTTCAAAACAACTGTGCGCAAAACACACACGCTGTGTTATTGCAGAAGTAACGCCAGTGCTGAATAACACGCGCCGCGTGTTTGGCTCTTTTCCGACTTCAGAAAGAAGGAGGTTCACAATTTGATTGGTATTTTTTACGATTTTAAAATAAAAATCATTTTTGATTTCGTAAAATTAAAACCAAGTCGTGAAAATAATATAATATCGAATTCAAATTCAAAGTATTTTTATTGTCAGCGTTTGTAGTATAGGATCTTATTATAGAAAACGTGTCAACATGCTGCGACCATTTGGGCATATAATAATAATTAAATACCACAAGTCCATATACTGCTGATTGATTTACTACTTTTTCTAACATATATAATTATATAAGGCATACGAGTAACTGCTAAGTTTGGAACAGACAGATTCGGCATGCCTTTCTCAAGTCATCGTAGCGATGATATTATATTCATAATCACCTAGTATTTGTTAACAAACTTATGACTTACACATCTGGTGTGTGTGGGCGCACTGGCGGTCAGACGTGGCGTCACGCCAGTGCGAAAAAACAACAGGTGTGTAACCCAACGGTAGTGCGGCTTTACGCGCCTCGCGTGTACTCGTAAATACGCCCTGCGTGTAATCCCGCACTCGCGTTACTCGACCGCCGCAATACTCGACGCCAGTGCTGCGGCCGCGCCTAGCGTGTAATTTTCGTAGTTTTGGAATTTGACAATAAACACCTCAGCAGTTAAAGTGTTAGGAAGACCTTTCCCTGATTTCAAATCATGCTTATCAGCTTTACTTTTTTCATCTGAGTGACTTTTGTACAATACAAATAAAACAATTGATGAAAGACAACATTCAATTTATTAAAAAAAAAAACAAGTATTTACATCGTAATAAATATTACAAAGAACTTATACTAGATGGCGCTTTTACCTTAAGAAGGTTACAGGTAAAACTAATGTATAGATCTAAAGCTTAAAAAAATATGTGGAAGTTAATCTTGTACTATTTCTTAAATTAAATTTCTAAATTGATTATAGATAATCATTTTTGGTTTTAAATTAAAAAACATATCTAATTTAGTAGTCTCAAATTTATAGTGTGACATTCATTCATTACTATAATATGAATGTCATACTATGAATGAATGTCACACTATGTATGAATGTCATACTTGACAGAATCGAAACCGCTGGAAAATTGATAAAAAACTATAATAGTTTTTTTGTATGAAATTCCTAAAATTGTTATTGGCTGACCCTCTTTGTGTATATCAATTAATTAATAAGTTGTGTAATATATCACGTCACTACAACAGTGACCATTTTTCTTGGGTTTTACTTACAAAACGTAAATAAACAAAAAAAAATATTTTGTATTTTGCTCGCAAAAAGTTGACAAATCTATTTAAGGCGTATAATAAATTTAATTGTGTTTTGTAGGTGAATAGCTCGCTTCTCGGTGTCAAAACTTTAATTTGCTAGCATTTGAGACAGGGCTGTTGAGACTAACGAAAGTCCCAAATGAGCGCCAAAGCAGCGATGCCCTGGACTTTGTTTTGCTACTCAAAGTTCTGTGTCGCTGCAACGGGCTTGGACAATTATCTCATATCATCAGGAAAGCATCTCGTTCGTCTCATTATTTTTACATTAAAACAAACTTAATCTAAGTATACTAAACACTGCAAAATCTTCGCGCTGATTCTTACCGAATATTGATAATATCATATCGAATATCTAAGTTATAATTCAGTGAGTATGTATTCTAGGAGGTATGTGTTCATTCCTTAAAATGATTCCATCTAAATCCAGTCACCCACAGTGAAGGTAGATTTTTGCATTTAACAAAATAATTTTTAAAGCTTTTTGATTATCTGTTCCATTTCTTATTACTTACAACTATTCCGATTTGTTAATAGGCACACCATCCAAATCGATTTCTGTACTTGGTATTAATGGAGGTTTAAATCCGCCGTATTCTATAGTCACCTTAGGCATTCTGTCTGTCCTTCGGACCTTCAATTCTACGAGATAATTTTTATTCTTGTCCCAGTAATTTGCGTTTTGGCTTTGTGCGTCTCTCAAATTTTGATATTGACCGTGGTTTTGCTCAATTTTATGGCCCTGATTTTGGTTTTCGTCTCGAGCATACAAGTTATGAGGCTGTGAATTTGTTAAGTAGTTAATATAGTCTGTGAATGCTTGGTTTTTTGTCGAATCTTGTGGTTTTGTATCTTGAGCTGAATTGTTTATGTACTGATAGGAAGAGGCGTATTGGTTCCCCCAGTGTGTGGATTGAGTTACCATTTGTTGAGGAGTTTTCTTTTGTTTTTGAAACTCTTTCACGTATTCCTCGTATTGTGCTTTCAAATGTTGATACTGTTTCTTCTTAAGTTGGTCTTGATCTACAGGTTGATATTGTAAATTGTTCCTTGTTTCATCCGCTTCATTTGGCATGTACCCATATCTATATGCCACATAGCTTTCAGGCCTTTGTACTTGATATGGTACGTTTACTTCAACAGGAACGTGTATCGGATATGCTACTTTTTTTTCAACAATCTTTTCAACTGGATAAGGAACTTTAACTTCAACAGGATAAGGTTTGTTCACGTATTTTGTTACAACGATGGGTTTTTCAACAATCTTTTCAACGATCTTCTCTACTGGATACGGAACATTTACTTTCTTCTCAATGATTCTGTCCACATGTACTGGATACGGTACTTTCTTTTCTATTATTCTATCAACTGGGTATGGGTGGTGTACGTGAATGGGTACCGGATGTGGAACAGGCACTTTAATGTGAACCGGTTTTTCTATCACTTGCGTGACAGTAACTGGTTTTTCTACAATCCTTTCAACAGGTACTGGAATTCTTTTCTCGACTGGGTATGGAACGGGTACTTTTGTCTCATAAGGTACGGGGTACGGAACCCGCATTTCAACTGGATAGGGCACCGGAACTTCTTTATGGATTATCCTTTCCACCGGCTTCTCTACTTCAACTGCGACTGGAATTGGTCTGTCTACGGGAAAAGGGTATAGCACTTTCTGCTCTACTGGAAAGGGCATTTCTACGGGTATTCCCACAGGAGTAGGCACAGGAACTGGTTGTAACACTTGCTTCTCTACTACCTTCTCTACTGGGTATGGGACGTGTACCGGACGGTCTACGTAAACCTTCTGTTGCACAGGATAAGGAACTTTAACTTCAACGGGATAAGGTCGCGGCACTTCTACTGGGTATGGTTTATCGACGTATTTAGTAACTTGCACTGGTTTTTCCACAACATTTTCAACTTGTACAGCATAAGGCACTGGTCTGTCCACTGGAACGGGCACTGTCACAGTTTCAGTATAAGGAATCTGTTTTTCTATGTATCTGTCTATATACTTAGTTATTGGTACTTGCTTTTCTATGACAATTGGCTGAATAATCTTTTGGTTGTCTGAACTATGTTCTTCTTCAGTGTAGTAAACTTGCTCACTTATTTGATTGTTTTCACCGTTAGGACTAATTTCTACCTGACTTCGTACATTTTCACTTGGTTCTAACTGCTCTTGAGAATCATTGATGTCATTATTATATTCATCGGTATTTTCATTACTTCCAGTTGAACCAAACTTATAGAGAAGTATTTTATTCATATTCTCCTGAATTTTCTTAGAAGATCTCATAGATTCTACGTAGTTATCGTATAAATTCTTTTTAAACCCAAACGTGTCTTTGTTGTCATTATTACTACGTCCTATATCCATATATTCATGGACTTCCACGTCGTTAATATGAGTAATTGATATAGGAATAGATTCTTGAACTTCGACTACGGTTTTGTCTGTGTTAGGTTTTTCAACAGTTTCAGTTATTAGCTCACTGTCAGCTGCTTCGTGATCTAGGTAATTATAAGTGTCAGTATCATTTAAATTTAGAAGTCTAAGAGCTACTGTAATAGGCGCTAAGTAGTTCGCTCCTATCGGCCTTGGAGTCACATCGACTACATTTTCTTTCGAGTCTCTGTCGTCCTCGTTATACCGATTTCGTGGCGGATCATTTTGAATGTCAACAACTTCATATCCGTTGTTTAAATATGGAACTAATGTCGATGCAACATTACCGAAGATTTGCTTACTTAAACTATTATCTTGCGCTTCAGCTACAACTATAGGCGAGGAGAATTTGTAATCATTAGCATTGGATTGCAATATTTGCTCTGAAACTGGATTATATTCTGTGTGTTCGACTTCCCCTTTCAAAATGTTACCAATTTTAGCTTTGACCGTAATAGTGGTAGGTGAAACGTCCAATATTTCTTGACTATTTCTATTTTGATTACGTATTAAAAATCTTGCTCGAGGTTTGATCAATTCATCGTTTTGGACTAACAAATGATGTTCTATCGCATTGTTGATTCTCAGTAAATCTTCGTTTGTTATAAGATCTTGTGTAGACGCAACTAGTCGGTTTATTCCTTCTTGTGTGGCGTTATATACTGGCGTACTAGATGTCGCTTCAGCGGTTTGGTAATATCTTTCATTTGGAGCATTAGGCCGAGGTGTTTCTATTCTAAAATTAGCTTCACCTCTATAAGTGAAAGGTTTCTTACCCTTTAATCCGAAATTTCCATTTAAATCTCTCAATTCGTAAGAAGGTACTTCAGCAAAGAAATTTTTAGATTTTTTCAAATCACTTTCCAAATCTTGTGATACGTTTTCGGGGTCTTTGTCAATGGAACAGTTGTGATCTTTAAATACTTGAACTACTGGTGAAACAAACGTTTGCTCTGTTCGGACTTCTTTCTTAAGAGGCTTGGAGTTTTCGTTTTGATCGTTTTTCTCGTTTCGTACAGGATACTGTGATTCACTTTTTAAGTGATCGCGTAGAGGATGCTTAGTCTGTATATTGTAGAGAGGCGTTAAACGATTGTAAAAGTAGTTGGGTAGTTGTAGCGTGTTGGTTGCCGAAGCCATAATCCTGAATGGTTGCGGCTGAGGGATGGGTGCTGACAGCCGCTGCTGTAGCAAGAATATGTCCACTGGAGCATTTCCCTTTTGCTGCGGTGCTATTTGTGTTTTCTGCGCCTCGGCCTGGAATAATGGTATTTTTTTTTTAAATCTGAATTTCATCCCGTTCAAATCCTAATTAATTTTATAAAAACAAAAGTAATTCTGACACTCTGTCGTTCTATTTATCTGCCTATTACCTTTTCACGACAAAAAGGCTGAATGGATCTTGATGAAAATTGAAATGTTTATAGGCATCTTTTTCGGGGACTTTCAAGGACAAAAAGTTTTGTGAATAAAAAAAAGACTTCGGTATGAAATATTAATAAAGCCAGCCTGTTGTTGTAAGCATCAGGAAAAACGCATATTTTTTTATGTTTCACAAGCTTGTTGTTTGACCCCAGCTCATCTGATTGTAAAGTGTCGGTGTGGTTAAAGACGGTAAAGCACACCTAGCCTGGAATGGAACTGGCTCTCAAGTGAGGCTGCTAGAACACACCGTTAGGTGCTTGGCGGCAGATTTTCAACTTGAGGGTAGCTAGCAAGCCTTGTACTGGAAAATACCCTACCACCATGCTATGGTCTAATCACAATGTTTTTCTTAACCGACAGCTCAAGTGGACGCGTGTGTGTGGTTGATCCTTAGTCTACTCTAATGAAAAGTTTGCAAAATACCTTAAACACTTTTTGCTTTTAGCGATAAGGTCGCCACTTGTGGCACAAGCTCATAAGATTCTTTAATTTTCTGTAATTTTTTTCTATTTCTGATGTGCATAATAAAGAGTTTCTTTCTAATTCCGACCTGTTGAGCGTGAAGATCTATAGCCTTCTGTCCGAGCGCGAACGAGCTGGAGTGCGTGGAGGTGTTAAGCGCCGCCGCGCTGTGGTACCCGCTCCCGTCTGCAGCGTACACCACGCGCTGCTCCGACTGCGAGAGAATACTGTGTAATATAATTGGTGTATTCTTTCTTTATAGTGGAGAAAAATAATGAACCGTAATAATAATAATGAAAGTAATCAACCGTTTAGCCGTTAAAAGATAACAAACAAATTAAATATTTGTAGTGTATTTCCGCTTATCATAGTGATGGGTATTTAAAATTAAATATTTATCTAACTTGATGAACATTTTAAAACATTTATCCAACATATTTATTAATATCTAAAACTAAAATCCGTCATAAATCTCATCATCATCATCATCATCAGCCTTTTGTAGTATGCTGGACATAGGCCTCTCATAAGACACGCCACTCAGCCCGATCCTCGGTTTTTCGCTTCCATCCACCGCCAGCTGTCCCACGTATATCGTCACTCCATCGAGTCTCAAGGCGTCCTACACTACGTTTACCAATTCGCGGTCTCCACTCTGGAACACGTCTACCCCAGTGGTTATCGGTCCTGCGACAGATATGTCCAGCCCACTTCAGCTTGCTAATACGCTGAGCTATGCTATGATGGCTTATCGAACAGGCATTTTACAATTTCAAGGATTTAACTGAGCTCAAAATGACATAAATAGATGGGAAATGTAAATAAGTTACAAATATTATAAATAAGTACATATTGTATTTGGAAATTGTGAATATTATAATTAATTAACTTGACTTGTAATTTTTATAATTATGAATAAATGAATATGAATATGAATATGTCTGTGACTTTAGTTCTCTGGCGAATTACTTCGTTCCGGATACGATTCCTTTAAAGAAATGCCGAGCTCCGAAAGCTGCCGAATTTCCAAAGATCGCTGAGCGACTTTGAACTTGTGGATCATTCCCGCTGTGAGTGTCCACGTTTCGTGTCTAAATATATTAAAATAAGCACAAGTGTTTATATCCTCTTCTCACTGCAGTAACCAGTTGCCGACACGTGTTTCGCCTCTATACGAGCTACTTTTATAGCGGTGATGACTCAGTGGTTAGATAACCAATAAGCTTGAACTGCCGGTGAAGGAAAAACATCGTGAGGAAACCATAGCATGGTGGTAGGGTATTTTCTAATACTCGACCGGCTACCAGCCTCAAGTTGAAAATATGCCGCCAAGCACCTAACGGTATGTTCCGGCAGCCTCACTTGAGAGCTAGTTCCATTCCAGGCAAGGTGCTTTATCATCTTCCACCCCACCATTACTTAAAGTGAACTGTGGTCAAACGACTAGGTTGCCATTTAAAAAAAGAGACATCCTCAGGACGTGTTGATTGCTTTTTTGAGCTTAACTTTTTTTTCGGCCAAGCGCTCGAAGTTTTTAATAGAAGCAATGTTCTGAGGATGCCTCGTGTAGTGGCTAAATATCTTCGTCGTATACCTCCGGGAGTTTGACGTAGTAGTGTCCGAGTGCACCCACTCGGCCAGCGGCCGTCTCTGGTGTCAGATGCCAGCCCCATTCGAATCCCGGACCCGATTGGAGCACTCTCTGTAATGTACAAAAAAGTTTATTTTTAGTAAAGGGTTTAAGCACCACTTGGAGTTTTGGCGGGAACGCGGAATGAGTCGTGTCGCCCTACTGTATTTTTTTCGAGTGTTTATGTATAAAAATAGTGGTGTTTTATTCATAAAGCGCCGAATTACAAGTGCGGGTGTGGGAAAGTGATATAATGTGGTGAAACATGACTTTTCGTGTTGCTTCCAAAACTCCATCGAAGCTTATAGTAAAGCCGCCACTACTTTACTAAGGCATGGCTGGCTCGGATTGGACTTGACTCAGACTGAACTTTGACTATAAAGAAGCTGAAAAATGAAGACTGCACACAAAATATAGAAATATTGAAACTGGCAGAATGCACAGAGTGCGATGCCAAGAGGAAAGAAAAAAAACTACCACTCGCCTTTGCTTTTACGTAAGGAGATTGAATTCGGATTAAATTCACGTAAAATGGGTACACTTTGATATGTGATGTGGTTTGTTGGAAGCTCGTTTTGAACAATCAAATATAAACTCTATTGCTTAGTCCTGATAAATGAAAACGTTATAACATTATAGCGAAATTACAGGGCTGTTGACACTATCCATCAAAGTCTCTAAAGTAATGAGCGCCAAAGTAGCGATGCCCTGGACTTTGTTTTGCTACTCAAAGTTCTGTGTATCGCTGCAATGGTCATGGACAGGCGATTTCTTTTAACACTAAGAGAGCGTCTCGTTCGTTTCATTATCATTACCTAAGATAGAAAAAAAGTACAGAAAACAAAAGAATCTTGTGTGCTAGAGCCACAAGTGGCGTCTCTATCGCTAAGAGCGATCTCTTCCAAGAATGAAAAACACAATATATACATCGACGGTAATAGAATCCGCGCTTGATTTAGAAATATATTTTTTTATTGTCTTCACTTCACTCCATAACACTGTTATTTAAATAATTAGATGTCTGCATAATATCAATCATTTTGCAATCTTTTTTAATCCAGCTAATGCGAGAGACACAATCAAGATACACTGTTATTATTCTTACGCAACGACTCGCTTGAATGATGTTGAATGGATCCGTACAAACACTCGAACAATTTGTGTATTACCTAAGACGGTAACAATAATTTGATTTATGTATATGCTATACCTCCGAAAGTAAATTTAGACCATCTTATGTAACCGTTACTTAAAATATAAATAACAACGATACGGGGTCAATATCAAATAGATCATGTTATATGTACTTATATGAGTACAGACATTGATATATTTCGCTGAGATAAAATCGTACTTTAATGACTTTTTTTATGGCTGACAGGCTAGATGTTTGATCACAACTCACCTGATGTTAAGTGACGTTGTGGTCGAAGATGGTAAAGCACACCTAGCCTGGAATGGAACTGGCTCTCAAGTGAGGCTGCCGGAACACACCGTTAGATGCTTGGCGGCAGATTTTCAACTTGAGGGTGGTAGCTAGCCAGCTGAGTACTAGAAAGTACCCTACCACCACGCTATGGTTTCCTCACGATGTTTTCCTTCACCGGCAACTCAAGCTCATTGTTGGGGTTTGAACCCACGCCCTTCGGCATGCGAACCGACCGCGCTAACCACTGAACTATCATCGCTACAAATGCAATGCGCTACAAATACTCGACTGCAATGACTTGTGAGTACATTTGGTACTGACTCTGCTTTTAACCACAGTACACTAAGAACAGTATCATCTTCATAGCAATTGACCTGCCAGTTTGAACGTGTGCGTGCGTACCAGGCGCCGTGTACACTGCCACGCACACATTATCATAATCTCGGGGAGACTCGGGTGCCGGTAGTCTGGGTCTTGCCGTGAGTTTGGTCGCGCGCGTTCCAGTACGCTGCACGTCCGATCGCATTCGCTCTCACCGGCCACTTTATTGTTAACACTTCACCGGCCATTTTATTTAGCGCAGTTTTATAGTGCTGCTCATAATACGCAAACAATATTTAACTATAAATAAATAAAAATGACAGCCCTAAGCGTCAACGCAAGAGACTATTTACTCGCGGACTGGCCTAAGATGTACTACTTTTCTCAGTGTACTTTGTTTTAAATGAGGGGCGGTTTGATTCCTACTCAGGACAAACGTGTGTGTGGTGAACATAGATGCTTGTTCTGTGTTTTACCCCTACAGTTTCTTTTTTGCCCAGAATTATTTGATTTTTAATCAAAAACCACATTTAAGCTAGGTAGGTATATTTCACAGTTTTTTAAGAGCTAACCACCAGTTTTTCAAACAACGCTTGCTTAGAAGAAACAGATTCATTTGTGACTTGAAGATTTGTCGGGAAACACGTAATCCGGCAGCGCATTCCACTGTCTGTCGGCTCACATAATCAAAGCGGAATCAAACAGTTTCATTCACGTTTTTCAGAATAGATATCAATCAGAAAACAGCTGTTTTTTTATACTAGTCGTAACATAATATGAAACATGCATTTGATTATTTATCCGATTAATATTATGGTATACACATACAAAAACTCGATTCGGAAGCACTATTATTAGATAAAGGTAGTGATCCAGAGCGCAGACAAGCGAAAGCGTAACTATGTAAGTTGTAGCACAATGTTGCACAACGGACAGGGTTACATGTATGTTACTTGCTTCATTTAACAGTGGACGACGGGATTTACGATTTGAGTGTTTTTATATTTGTGTCATTACAACTCTGGCTCTCAAGTAAAGCACCTAATAGCGTATTATTAACAATAACAATGCTTTTATTTTCTTTAAAATGTTTTGTAGCGGTAGTTAGCGCGGTCGATTCACATGCCGAAGGGCGTGGGTTCAAAACCTAATAATAGCTTGAGCTGTCGGTGAACGAAAACATCGTGTGGAAACCATAACATGGTAGTAGGGTTTTTTCTAATACTCGGTTGGCTACCTAGCCTGGAATGGAACTGGCTCTCAAGTGAGGCTGCCGGAACACACCGTTAGATGCTTGGCGGCAGATTTTCAACTTGAGGGTGGTAGCTAGCCAGCCGAGTAATAGAAAGTACCCTACCACCACGCTAATTGATAAACTATTTTAGTTGATTTTGTCGCTAGTTTAGATGTATAAAATTAAATCTATCTACAAACCTCAATTTACAACGACGATTAGAAGTACTATTATAGAACATTCGATCCATATAAGATATACGAGAGCCAACTTGCGAACCTGTAGCTAGTAAAAGTGGTATGACAAGAGAAAAACAGGGCGAGAGCAATGAAAGTGAGTAGTACGGTCTGAGGGCTCGTCCAGTGTTTTTTTTAATCTAGGATTTAGTCGTTTGAGTTCGATGTGCTTGTACCCGACAGCCTTGTTGGCTCATTGGGTTCGATTCCCGCCCAGGACAAACGTTTTACGGTATAAACAAATGTTTGTTCTGTGTCTGGGTGTTCTGTATAACAACAAAAGTATTTATGTATTCTATCAGTTATCCGTCTTCCATCACACAAGCTCTGCTTAGTTTGGGATCAGATGGCGTTGTGTGTAAGAATTTTTCCCAATAACTATAATATTATTGAAAGGTTATAATTATTAGGGAATGTAATCTAGACTCGAGGTCATAGATTCGAGAACTCGTATATATACTACGATGCCGGCGTTAGAATAGTACCCCACCCTCTCTACCCGTGATTGCCGTAAGAGTCGGCTAAGGGATGTTATCTGGAAGATGGGCAGCAGCGTCTTCCTTGAACAATCACACCTAACTGCGCTCGCCAACCCGCCTGCCAAGCGTGGCGAGTATTAGCAAGCCTTGCGTTAAAATTTATCTATATTGATATGGGTGCAAAGGGTTAGTATATAAGCTCACACGGCAAAGGGAGTAGGTCTATCTGTAGCTCCCTAAACAGCTAATAAAAACCGGCCAAGTGCGTGTCGGACTCGCGCACGAAGAGTTCCATACCATTATCTATAAAAACGGCAAAAAAAATCACGTTTGTTGTATGGGAGCCCCCTTAAATATTCATTTTATTCTGTTTTTTAGTATTTGTTGTTATAGCGGCAACAGAAATACATCATCTGTGAAAATTTCAATGTCTAACTATCACGGTTCATGAGATACAGCCTGGTGACAGATGGACGGACAGCGGAGTCTTAGCGGAGTTCTTCTCTAATAGGGTCCCGTTTTACCCTTTGGGTACGGAACCCTAAAAACTCTACTAATTAATCACACGATCTATCGACGTGTATCATAAATCGTTTTAATTTCCATCGCATCGATTTGCGCTACGCTATAAGCTTTCAAAATATAGGCCTTTCATGCCTACATTCTTTGAAGTGAGCCACGCAATATATTGAAGTAATCTCAGCTACAAAGCTGTAAAGTATTTATAGTTCACATGCATTGAAGCTTAAAGCAATAAGGATGTTAGATGCCTTCAAAGTATATTCGCGCTAACTATTGCAACGTGTGTAAAATTAGCATTAACTGTTGTAGCCATCGTATGCTGGTTCAAGTGTCAAACATAAATCAGTTTTGAGCGGCAGCTGCAGCTATTTAACTATAAGAAACGGTCGTGGTTTTGACACATTTTTATTTTACTTATATTGGATTATTCATGTTTAATTTTAAAGTAAAACAAAAAAAAAACTTTGTAAAACACGGCTGGCTAGCCACCACCTTTAAGTTGAAAATTTGCCGCCAACCATCTAACGGTGTGTTCCGACAGTCTCATTTGAGAGCTAGTTCTATTCTAATTCACTATCTTCGACTGTATCGTAACTTAGCATCGGGTAAGCTATGGTCAAAAGTTTTATGGTTTTTATGGTTTTTTCTTCAGAGTTGTTTTAAAACATGTATATAATTTGTATCTATCTCTCTTGAGTTATATTTAGAAAACACTATCGCATTTTCTTGCATAGACAGCTGGTAATTTGAGGAAAAATTACAGTTACGTGATTTGACCGTAATATACATATATTATGTTATGCAATGGACACAAGTGCATGAATGTTTGGTTCTGTCAGATGTCAGGGGATACTGATGTATTACAGAGGTAACAGAGGTCAAGCACCAATCTAAAAGTGGAAGTACGCAATACTCACTATGTAAGTAACGCAATACAGAAACGTGATTCAAAGATTGTCCTATTTTAATTGCCTGTACCCCAGATACTAAGTGGCACAGAAGGCTTAAGAAGCCGCGCATCGAACATGAGAATTACTGCAGGTTCGCTAATATTAAGGGCAGTACGCAGTTTAGCAAAACTTAGTCGGTCGTATGTCTGTGCAATTACTTTTACCTTAATTCACTGCAATAGTTAAGTCGTATTGTGTGTACTACTGGAGAAACAGTTCACAGAAACAAAAGATCCATGATGGAATATCTTTCCACAGGTAAGTGTCATTATTTTGAAGAATATCGATAAATAACTTTTCTATTTACAATTAGGAACACAAAACCTAAACACTATTGGCCGGCATTATAGCTGTGTGCGGTATCACGCACACTTTCATCTTTCATCACATCTTTCACTTGGTGGTAGATTTCCTTAGCAGGAGGTCGTCTAGGTAGGTACCACCGCAGTACCAGATATTCTGCCGCTAAGCAGTCGTGTGTTAACATTACTGTGTTCCGGTTTGAAGGGTACTGCAGCTAGCGAAATTACAGGGCTATTGAGAATAACCATCTAGTCCCAAAGTAATGAGCGCCAAGGCAGCGATGCCCTGGACTTTGTTTTACTACTCAAAGTTCTGTGTTTCGCTGCAATGGTCATGGACAGGCGTTATCTCTTAACATCAGGAGAGCGTCTCATTCGTCTCATTACTGTTACATAAAAAAAAACTTCACTGTTTGATGTAAAAACACTATCTACCATTTGTGATAGGTGGTAGTTCGTCTGGATATTTTGTTTTCCATTTTATGTTTAAGCAAATCTAGGCCTAATGGCAAGTCTATTATATCATAGTAAAATGCTATCCGAAAGCCTTTGACAAACATTCAAGCCTATTAAAAAATATCAGATATTTTGCCGCCAGCTTTTTCATAGAGAAAGTATGTTGACCTTTGACCAATTAGTTGATTTTATTTTCATGATTTCAATGTCGTGTCCGTAGATAAAGTAGTTCAACCGATAACCGCTGGGGTAGACGTGTTCTAGAGTGGAGACCGCGAATTGGCAAACGTAGCGTAGGACGCCCTGAGACTGGATGGAGTGACGATATACGTAGGACAGCTGGCGGTGAATGGAAGCGAAAAGCCTTCGGGATGAGTGGCGTGTCTTGGGAGAGGCCTATGTCCAGCAGTGGGCTGCAAAAGGCTGATGATAATGAATAGCCACCATTTGGTCATACATTTTTAAACAAGTTTCTTATTTTTATTCGTTGCCAAAATTAGCAGGATTGATTAAGTAATCTGCTAAATTGGGCAATATTTAAATTCAGTCTCTTCTTCCTATTACAAGTAATTTAGCGAGTTCATTGACCACGTCTACATATAAAGCGGTTTCCTCAAAGCTCCATTAAATGTCCTAATAAATAGCCATTGAGTAACATTACGACATACTTTTACTTCTGCTTACTCATGTGTCCGTACGTAGGCAAAGGCTGTCAAACTTTATACCGACATTGGTGCATAAAAATATGAATTCTTTGTATAGAGGACACTCAAACAGTTCGAATTTTGATTAATTCAGGCGTTACTTTGCGGATTATTAATAACTCTCGGCCAAACGCTCGAAGAGTCATCACGTCCTGTGGATGCGTGTCGGCAACTGGTTACTGCAGCTAGACTTGTGGTTATTTAATTAGTTAAGTACTTTTAATTTATTTAGATCTTAAGTGACGGTGTGTACGCATCTGTTTTGGAAAGAAACTGACCAAGTGAGGCTGCCCGAACACACATTTAGGCGCTTGTTGTTGTTGTTGTAGTTGGCAGGGTATTTGTTACTCAATCACGCAAAAACGGCTGAACAGATTTGGATGACATGTTATTACTTGGATTAACATATAGGATACTTTCCATGTCAAAAAATATTAGGTTACCGAAGACAAGTATTTCTTAGCGTGGAATACTTACAGAATTAATAACTTTTCCTAACTTCTGCGAACTAAACAAAATTTGTGTTTTGGTAAAATCCACGCGGTCGATAGTCGCGGATAACAGCTAAATAGTACTTAATTTAATTTAGTTCGGTTTACGAGAATCGCCATGAATACGGAATTCTACAAGCCCCAATTGATCTCGCGTGGACGTATGCGCGTAAAAAGTTTGAAAGCCTCTGTTTTAACGCATGATTTGATTGCCCTTAAAAGTATTGCGTAATCGCATATTGCGGTTAACTGGCGGTTAAGTTAAACTATTTCCGTGAAAGTAATACTTAGTTGAGTGTTAGTTAAGTAAATAGACGTTAGAAGGAAGTGAGACGTTGTGCCATTTTATCCTAATAAAATAAAAGCGAAAGTAATTCCGTATCTCTCTCTTGGTTTGTGACATTTAATTTCTTTAATTTTGGCATCGTACTTAGACCATTCTGCCATTGTCAAGAATATAATATTTTCAAGTGCAAAATGTGCAAGTGCGAGTGTTAAATCAAGTAAAATAAATTTTACGTCCATAAATTAAGTCACGGTCACGTCCGGTACATAACCCTAATAAACTAGTGGTGACGCTTATTAGAACTTACTGCGCCCCGCGGTATTACCTTTTCTAAAAAGTAACCTATGTGTCTAAAGTTTGAGCTATATTCGTGCCAAGTTATATCAAAACCCGTTCAGACAGCTCAGCGTATAACAGCAACGAACATATAAACAAACTTTTATATTAATAATAAACTATTAAAATTATGCTTCACAATATTGAGGCTAAGAAATAATTTGAGGACAGGGACGAATTAAGAGAGTCTTTTTATATTTAAAATAGGTTTGCGTTTCACCATATCATACCTGATATTAAGCAACGATGTGGTCTAGGATGGAACACGCTTACTTAGAAGGAACCTGTTTATTCTTGATTTGAAGACACCTTTTACTTGGTGGTAGGTCTCTTTAGCAAGAGGTCGTCTCGGTCGGTCCCACTGCAGTATAAGATATTCTGCCGCCAAGCAGTAGTGTGTTAAAATTACTGTGTTCCAGTTTGAATGGTACTGTAGCTAGCGAAATTACAGAGCTGTTGGGACTAACCATCAAAAGTCTCAAAGTAATGAGTTTCAAAGCAGCGAATCACTGGACTTTGTTTTATTACTCAAAGTCACGGACACAGTCTCTTACCATCAGGGGAGCGTATCGTTCGTCTCATTACGATTACATAAAAATTTAAAAATTCCATGCTGTACTTTTCGGGAAACATAGACTTCGGCAAAGAGTTCCACATTCTCGCGAATCCTCAGGATTCGCGCTTAGTACGCACATGGGGAACCTCCACGATGTACAGATGACGCTTTCCTTAATGATGATGATGATGATGTATAAATTGGGTTACAAGCTTACAAGTTTATAAATATAATGCTAGGTGTTATTTTATAAATTACTAGCTGCGTCTCGCGGTGTTACCCGATACTCCCACGGGAATCATAAATTTTACCGGGATAAAGTAGCCTATGTGCTAATCCAGACTATAATCTATCTCTGTGCCAAATTTCATCCAGATCCGTTGAGCCGTTCTGGCGTGATTGAGTAACAAACATCCATCCATCCAAACTTTCACATTTATAATACTAGCTGCGCTCCGCGGTTTTACCCGCATGGTGATGGATGATGATGATGATGATGATGAAAAGTATCCTATGTTTTATTCCAGGGCCTAAAGTATCTACATGCAAAATTTCATCCAGATCCGTTCAGCCGTTCTGGCGTGATTGAATAACAAACATACATCCATCCAAACTTTCACATTTATAATATTTTTAGGCAGAGATTTTTAGTCGCTGTGTCTAGTCCGGATATTGCGGATATGAACTTAGGCGACTCTGAATCCCTTTCGCACACAAGTACATACATTGACGAGAAGTGTGTCTTTGACACTATAATGAAGTTACCTATGGGTAAAGCAGTGGGACTTGACCATATTGGTGTTGAGCATTTGCGTTTCGGTGGTCCTTGGGTAATAGTTTTTCTGTCGGTATACATAAACACCTGTATAAGACACTCACACCTTCCCCCCGACCTTTTAAGGTCAGTTGTCTCACCTATTATAAAGAGCAGGACGACCAGCGCATGCCTAGGTTCAAATTACCGGCCAATCTCAGTTTCGACAGCTTGTTCAAAAGTCGTAGATTCAATTATGCTAAAGATATTATCGAAACACATAGCAATTAATGACGCACAGTTTGGCTTTAAGAAGCAGAGTTCCACTGATATGGCCATCTTTAGCCTGAAGCAGATAATATCGTACTACAATACTAGGAAAACTAAAGTCTATGCTTGTTTCCTGGATCTCAGCCGCGCTTTCGACAGGGTCGATTACCGTGTCCTGTGGGAGAAGCTGCGTCGCACTGGCGTCCCCCCGGACATCGTCAAACTTCTCCAGTCCTGGTACAGATGTCAGATGAACGTTGTGAGGTGGCGGGACTCGTTTTCCGAGGAGTATCTGCTTCCCTGTGGTGTCCGCCAGGGGGGGCTCACCTCACCCGTACTTTTTAATTTGTACGTGAACGCGCTGATCGAGGAGCTCAACGAGGCTGGTGTCGGCTGTTCCATTGGACATAAATGTATGAATAACCTGAGTTACGCTGACGATATGGTTCTGTTGAGCCCTTCGATCAGCGGCATGAGAGTTTTATTATCGATATGTGAGAGGTATGCTATCGCCCACAACCTGGCCTACAATAATGATAAGTCTGTGGCCATGGTCTTCGGTGCTAGTAAATATGAAGCTCCAGGTCTTCCTCTTTATTTGAATGGCCAGGTACTGAAATACGTCACCATTTTTCGGTACTTAGGGCATGTGATGTCGGGCAATCTAGAGGATGACCTGGACATCGACAGGGAGAGACGCTCTCTTGCTGTCAGAGCGAACATGCTGGGCAGAAAATTTGGGGATTGCTCGCGGGAGGCGAAAATTCTGCTTTTCAAGAGTTATTGTACTGCACTTTACACTCCACAATTATGGTCCAAATACAAGGTGGAAAGTTACCATACGTTTAAGGTGCAGTACAACGACTCGTTCCGCATCATGTTTCGCCTCCCGCGGTGCTGCAGCGCTTCCACCATGTTCGCGGAGGCCCGCGTGCCGGCACTCGATGCACTGATAAGGCATCGCATTGCCAGATTTAGAGATTCACTCTTTAAGTCTGGTAATGCGATCATCGCTAGTATAATAAGGCACAGTACTGGTATCTTAAAACGCTGGTCAAATTTACTATTATAAAATTTAGTAATTTAATTTATATTTTAATTTATAAATTTAATAAATATTAATTAATTAATAAATCCTAATTAATAATTATTATTTAATTAATATTGTTTTGTACATATTATTGGTTAGTTATAAGTATGGAATTTGATATGAATCTTTGTTGTTCGAAATAAATTATTATTATTATTATTATTATTATTATAATATTAGTGAGATGGGATTAGTGGGAGTTCGTCAAACAATTTGTATAAATTATTGTGTCAATCAATTTTGTATATACAAGGTCAAAGACCGCGTTAACATATCGTCATACATAATCACTACAATTTTGCTGCAAGATATTGCACAATTTAAATTTTTTTAAACTATTTTTATGTCGACACTTGTCGAGCTGTGAACATACATAATACATCTATTATACTTAAGTTACGAACATTATTTCTCCACTTTACAAATTGTTGAAAAGATGGAAAAATGTACATTGTAAGGAAATGTCCGCCGACTTAGACATAGATAACGCAAGTGGTCTGTTCGTGTATGTCTGTAATGGTGTAACAATAGAGGGCATGACGTGACATGCTTCGGATTTAAAAGAAAAGCTAAGATAACTTTTCTATTAAATTGCTTGCTCTATACACTATAACTTTCTTGTCTGTAGTTTTTTTCTAGTAAAAGTGATTAGATCTCTCGTAACGGTAAGAGCTATGACCATTGCAGCGGTACATAAAACTAAAAAAAGTCATCGCTTAAGCAAGCTTTAAGCTTATCGCAAAGGTAAAGGTAAGGTGAGGTAAGGGTACTGCAGGTAGCGAAATTACAGGGCTTTTGCGATTAACCATCGGAAGTCTTAAATTAATGAAAGCCAAAGCAGCGATGCCCTGGACTTTGTTTTGCTACTGAAAGTGCTATGTTTCGCTGCAATGGTCATGGGCATACATTATCTCTTACCATCAGGAGAGCGTCTCATTCGTTTCATTTGCTTTTAAATAAAAAAATATTTTGCTTTTTTAAAAAAAATACCTTTATCTCTAAGTCTGTGGATAGAACAATGTTCTTTATCGAACAATAGGTACCTACATAACACAACAATACGATATACTGTTTAAGTAGTTATGATTTATACTGTGGCTTTGTGTTATTTCCTCGTTCGAGAGAAAGCACGGATTTACAAGATCCAGCTTCCGGTCGTGCTTTACAATGCGATGACTGACGATCTATTGTTTATGATAAAAAAATCGGACTATGTTAGTGTCGTGGACACGGCCATGTGTACGTGAACACGTGTACATTTTTGTACACTAAGAAGTCCTGCGGAGTTCCATGTTCCAAGTTTTCACTCAACGTAATGTATGCTTTAGGGGCCCAGCTAGACTGGGGGCCCCACACACCCAGCTATCCCGACCACCTCTAAGGGCAGGCGGAAATAGAATTATAAAAAAATTGTAAGATATTATAAGAGCATATTATACGACCGTTGACGTAACTATAGTGATAAGTAACACACAGACACAAAGCATAGACTGCATTATTTTTTATGTTTATTTATTATAATTAGAGTCTGTTAAATGTATATATTTTCTGTACCAGTGTTCTGAGGGGCCCCAAATTTCAAGTGCCTAGGGGCCCTGGGTCTCTAAGACCGGGCCTGGAAATAACTGTATTACTGCAACACTAAAAAACTGTACAAGTACAATCCTTTCTCATTTAACAAAAAACTGTAGTATAATCCATTACCATTTAACAAAAAAACTATAGTATTAGAATTATCATTTAACAAAAACTACAGTACAATCCATTCTTATTTAACAAAAACTGCAATACAATCCATTCTCATTAAGCTAAACCAACGGTACAATGCATTCTCATTTAACAATAACTACAGTACAATCCATTCTGATTTAGTAAAATCTACAGTACAATCCATTCTGATTTAGTATGATCTACAGTAGAATTCATTCCCATTTAACAACACAACAGTACAATTTATTATCATTTAACAAACACAACAGTACAATCTATTCTCATTTAGCAAAAACTACAGTGCAATACATGATTCGCTGGAGACATGAAAAATAAACGCGTCTTTTCTATGATAATTATGTTGATTGCTTACAATGCATACAGATAAAACACAATGCGTCATAGAATTTAATGATTTTATTTGTTAACTACTTTCCTTGATTATTTTATTTGTCGTGAAAGAAAGGACAATGTCGTAATATATTGTCTTTCTATACAAACGCGTGAACATCTTCATTATAGCAGTATATAGTGTAAATAGTACAGTAGGTATGTAAGCTTTGTGTAATTTTTTTTTTAAATAAAACATTATTGCGACGAACGAGACGCGCTTTTGATGGTAAGAGATAACGCTTGTCTATGACTATTGCAGCTACATATGTTAATTCAGGCTATAAACTATATGTATGCCAAATTTCATCCAAATCCGTTCATAAATTTTTGAGTGAAAGAGTTCCATCCATCTATGTCAAATTTCAATTTATGGCAACGTATTTGTAGTGCCCCTGGTATTGCAGGTATCCATAGGCGACGGTGATTGTTTACCATCGGGCAACCCGTCAGCTTGATTGCCAACTATGGCATAATAAAAAAATATATTTAAATTTTAGTTTTAGATATTAACTAAAGTTTCGGATAAGTTTTTTTTAATTGTTGTCAAGTTAGTTAAATGTAAATCTTCAACATTATTGTAACTGAAACAACTGTTAAGCGGAAATAACAAAATGAGCTTCCGCAAAGTATCGCCTGAATCAATTATCCATCCATCCATCCCCACAAACTTTCACATTTATAATATTATAGGATTAGTAGGAAGTAGAAAGTAGAAAGTAGGAATAGGATTAGCATGATAGGTACTGTTTGTCTCTATCCTTAATCTCTAAATAGTATAAAACAAAGGCGCTGCCCGCGTCTGTCTGTTTCTTTGCTTAATTCTAGATGAACCAACGTAACGTATGAACGTTTTCATTCTCATTTACTTAGATATTTTTTCAGACTGTTTGAAAAATACATCTTTTGTTTAAGAAGATTAATTCTATGTTTCATACTTAAATCACCATATAAAAAATTGTGTTTGTGGTCGAATTCCTCCGAAACGGCAAGACCTATTTTTATGTTTTTAGGGTTCCGTATCCAAAGGTAAAAACGGGGCCCTATTACTAAGACTACGCTGTCTATCTGTCCGTCCGTCTGTCTGTCACCAGGCTGTATCTCAACAACCGCGATAGCTAGACAGTTGACATTTTCACAAATTATGTATTTCTGTTGCCGCTATAACAACAAATACTAAAAACAAAATAAAATAAACATTTAAGGGGGGCTCCCATACAACAAACAAGCGATTTTTTTGCCTTTTTCATAATTAATGGTACGGAACCCTTCGTGCGCGAGTCCGACTCGCACTTGGCCGTTTTTTTTTTTGTTTTTTTTTAAGTTGTGGTAGGTATAACAATAGTTCGTAAAGTATATTTCATACCGCTAGATATGATTAAAATGATTTTTATTCCGAAAAATTGTAGCGGGTAAAACCGCGGGGCGAAGCTAGTGAATTATAATAAAATCCGGTTATAATGCAAGTCACTTACTGTGTTGCTGTGCTGTGAGAAGACCGTGGTAAAGATGCCGAGCGCTAACCAAAGTCGGACCCACTGTAACATAAAAAGTTGAATAAGATCGTCATCAGTTGAATAATTCACTTACCCTCTATTAGTGACTACAAGTTTCTCTTGTATAAAGACTTTTACTTGGTGGTATATCTTCTTAGCTGGAGGGCGTTTAGGTAGGTACCACCACACTATCAAATATTCTGTAGCCAAACTCATCATCATCATCATCATTTCAGCCGTAGAACGTCCACTGCTAGACATAGGCCTACCCCATTGACTTCCATAAAGACCGGTTGGAAGCGGCTCGCATCCAGCGCGTTCCTGCGGTTTTTATGAGATCGTCTGTCCACCTTGTGAGTGGACGTCCTACGCTGCGCTTGCCGGTCCGTGGTCTCCACTCCAGAACTTTGCAGCCCCATCGGCCATCAGTTCTGCGTGCTATGTGCCCGTAGCCAAATTGTAGTGTGTTAACATTATTGTTGTTTTGTTTGAACAGTAATGCGGCTAGCGTAATGACAGGGCTGTTGAGACTAACCATCGAAAGTCTCAAAGTAATGAGCGCCAAAGCAGCGATGTCTTGGACTTTGTTTTGTTACTCAAAGTTCTGTGTATCGCTACAATGGTCATGGACATTGGTCATGCGTTATCTCTTACCATCAGGAGAGCGTCTCGTACGTCAAGCGATGTAGACTTTTTAATTGTTGTGTGTAATGTTTTATTTTTATGTGTATGTATATGATTTTAATTTTAATTTGTTATTAAATTTTTTAATCACCAAATATTATAAAACACTATCGTCCGTCTGTCTATCTGTACGTCTGTTCGCGATAAACCTAAAAACTACTAAACGGATTATCATGCGAGTTTCACCAATAGATAGAGTGATTCATAAGGAAGGTTTAGGTATATAATTTGTCAAGGTTTTGTGTAGTTTACATTGTACCCGTGCGAAGCCGGGGCGGGTCGCTAGTTTAAAATAAATGGATATAGTTTGTCTGAATTAAATTATTTGATTTGATTATCTAAGATTTATTTATTTGTCAGAATATGTTTTTGTATTCGTGTTTGACCACTTCCTGTCTGGTGTGTTAGATATACATAAGTATTGTAAGTATGTTTAATTGTTTATCACTTCTTCACGCTATAAAGGCTAAACGGGCTTAAGTGAAATTTGAAATGCAGATAGCTACTACCGTTATTTATCAATTTATCCCGGTAAAGTAAAGGGTTCTCTTATTATAGCGGCGAAATCGCGGGGCGTCACTTGTCCTTACCATATTGTCGTCCCCTAAGCACTATTCACTTGTGTCCAGCGTGTCTCGTGTTTTACCTGGAAATAGAAAAACTTATGTTAAAAAATTATTTCCAACTTTGAACTTTAACATTTATGAAACGTTTTTTTTTTTCAAATTAATTGCATATAAATTGTTAAATATTTTCCGTAATAAGTGAACATAACATACTGGATATAAGAAATATACTACATTTTTTATGTTGAAATTAAACCTTTTTTTTATTAATAATTTTCAAGAGCTTTGTAAAAGTAGAAACTTAATATTGAAAGACTGATTCGATAGAAATTCAATCAAAGATGACACTGAAAAATGTGTTCTTAAAGTTCTGCAAATCAGGAATTTTCGTTCAGTAATTTTTTTTGACCGCTAACTCCCCTGATGTTAAGCGAAGATGCGGTCTACGGTGGAGCACGCTCGCCTAGAAGAAATCGATTCACTCGCGACTTGAAGGCACCCAGATTGTATCCATCAGGGAACACCCACTGGGTAGCAAATTCCATTGTTTAGTTGTTCGTACAATGAAAGTAGATTTAAACCCATTTAATTCCGAGATGGTAACGAATCGACAACATCCTTAAATGTTGCAGTTGTCCTTAGGCGTCGGTGAGTTTAACATCAGGCGAATGGTCAGATTGTAAGCCGCTCTTTCTATAATAAGTAAAAATAAATAAATATCATAGGACATTTCACAGTGTCATCTAGCCTCACACTAAGCAAAGCTTGTACTATGGGAACCAGATAACTGATTGAAGACTTATAGATGTGTTTCTTTTTGTAAATACATACAGAACACCAAGACACAAAACAAACATTTATCACACTAATATTATAAAGGCGAAAGTTTGTGAATGTGTTTGTATGTTTGTTACTTCTTCACGCTCATAACGGCTCGACCAATTTTGATAAAATTTGGTATGGAGGTAGCTGACACCGTGGATTAACACTTTTTATCCCGAAAAATGTAGTGTTCACGTGGGACAGCGGGTTCACAGCGGGTAACACTGCGAGACGTAGCTTGTTGTAACATAAATGTTCGACCTGGTGGGAATCGAACACACGCCCTACAGCTCTTGAAGCAGATTTTCTACAAAATGGGCGGTCAAGTTTGCCCATAAGGATGTGATGCTTCACTCACTCTTTCATTGCATTCTCTGGTTGCGTGCTCTTTGGTTCACCCGTACATACATTCGTACATTGAAAAGGGATAGTTTACATTACGCAATTTGAAACAAGTTTTGGTTCGAGCTTTCCCTTCAGAATTCTAAGTTCTTAGCCCCAGCTTTGAGCTTTTACTAAAATCAGTCTTAAGAGAATGTATGAACCGTCGCGGAAGTCTACTAATAACATTGAACGATATAAAAAAGAAAAAATAGCGCAGTTTTTTTTTGTATTTTGAAATTGACGTGTAACATGTGTTATGAATAAAAAAATTGTACTTATTCATTCATATTTCCACATCCACAATATTCTTCTTTCTCATTCTCTTATTTCTTTCTAAAAAGAGAGTGTTGAGAATAGCGTTAATAATATTAATTATACATCTATAATGTTCTTCTTTTTTTTACTTTTTGGCGTCGCACTTTGTGCATTTGCTTGTTTCTAGTGTTTCAATTTTTTAAGTATTTTAAGATAAATCCCGTAAATTAAGTCACAGTAACACATAATCAAGTCAAGTCTGATCATGCCCCAGTAAAGTAGTAGTGACTTTACTGCAAGCTTCAACACGTAAAGTCATATTTTACCACATTGTATCACTTTCCCACACTCGCGCTTACAATTCGGCACGTTATAAATAAAACCACTACATTTATACATTTGTTAAACGCTCGATATTACTAATTTTGGAAAATAACATAATGCTATGACACGATTATTTCGTGTTCCCGCCAAAACTCAATACCTAGGTTTTTTTTCTCTTTCTTCTTGGCATCGCACTCTGTGCATTCTGCCAGTTTCAATGTTTCTACATATATTTTGTGAGTAGTCTTCATATTTCAGCTTCTTTATCATCTATAGTTACAGTCAAAGTCTAGTCTTGACAGTCTAGTCCAGCCGGTCCCAGTCAAATCAAGTCATGCCTTAGTAAAGTAGTGACGACTTTACTATAAGCTTCTGGATAGAGTTTTGGAAGCAACACGAAAAGTCATGTTTAACTACATTATATCATTCTCTCACACTCACGCTTGTAATTCGGCACTTTATAAATAAAACACCACTATTTTTATGCATAAAAACTCGAAAAAACACAAAACAGATTAAAAAGTTCAAAACTGAAGAGTTTTTAGTACAAATACGTTTCATTTTACGTCAAACTTTAACATTATCACAACATAAGTATATAATAGTTTTAATTCATATACATGAGAAAAGAACTCTGTTATGTCATTAAGGAACTCGTTACAAAATTGTTCATTCTATTGTCTTAGTTTGATGAATGAATTCGTTAAATTATGTATTCATTTTCGTTTCCGTTCCATTGAAAAAACAATAACAATAGGTGTAGAATTTAGTGGTTAATTTATTAGGAGAGAAATTGTTTTTGATGTTGTTATATGGAATTTCGAATATCACGTATAATCAGATTTTTTTTGTGTATCTCTAGATTTTAATGATTTTATTTTGCAACCTTTGAAGTTTGCTTAGTCTTGTTTTTGTAGCCCATCCCTAAATTTTAATAAGTTTCAATATAAGCGAGAGACTTGCAATTCGGTATGTGAAGTAATTTTTTTGTATTTTTTACTGATTGTAAACTTAATTGTATGAAACTTATTTGAATATTTTGGCTTTCTATGCGATCGTTGATTATTTAATACATTTCATTTTTTTAGCGATAACATCATAAAGTAGGCTGTATATAAATAGTATTCAACTATATACATATATCGGTCTCATCGGTTCCTTACGCTTCGAAATAAATAAACAATTTTTATTTCTTTATTAGTTAAGCATACAGAACAGATAAAGCTAATTGCATAATTGCCATTCACTTCAAATCCATCTTCATCGCCATAGCTATTGTCATCGTCGACCGGAGCAGCGTGATTATAAAGCTGTACATTCAATGCGCGATTAAAATTGTCAAATAACTATTTTAGTGTGATATATCGTAAAATAACGTATTCCAATCAACTCCAAACCAAATAAACCGAGGTAAAGTTGCTAGTCTATCTGTTTTCTATCGGATACATTTTGGATAGTAATATTAATAAATGATATCCATTTATTAATAAGTTAGTTTAGTTTGCTTTAGATTTAAAGTTTTTCTTGAAAAGTATTTCAAAACAATTAAGAGTAAATTTAAGTTAATTATTTGGATTTCAAAGTACATTTTAAATTAAATAATTAAAATTTTAAAATAAATATCGTAGGATATTTCACACAGCACCAACTAGCTCCAAAATAAGCAGATAACTGATAGAATACTTATATACTTTTTTGTTAATACATTATGTAGGTATGTAAGTATGTCTTTTATATATTATGCTCAAAATGTTTTTTTTTATTATCTCGTCAACACACCCCGTCCTTAGTAGAATCCTCTCCAAACTAAGGTTGCCTGGAAGAGATTGCTCTTAGCGATAAGGCTGCCAATTGTTTCACTAGTGTTGAGTTTATGTTGTTATAATAGTTTGTAACTGGTGTGCACAATAAAGAGGTATATTATTATTATGAATACTTTATTTCTGTTATCAATGTTTTATTTTTGGTGTGAACAATAAAGATCTATTTTATCTTATGTATTTAGAAAAATATAATCAAATAGAGACTATCCCAATTAAACAAACAGAACTACGAAATCATAGACAGAGAACGAAAACCACCTCATAACAACTCACTTGTTTTACCGCCGTCAGAGGCTAAAAATCGTGTCTCATGACTAGCAGCAACGAAAGACAAATGTAGCGACAGTGCTCCACTTTTATCGACGCGTGAATAGACAGCTAGTTACATAATAATATGTAATATAATGGAGATAGCATGGTCTGGTGCGGCCAATGATGGAGTGACGAGTGCAATGAATTTATTTGCGGTTTCTGTGATGATACCATAATTATACGCCACTAGTTACAAGATGGAACGATAATTTAAATTATGGTATACATAAATCGCTATTTAACGTGGCAATGCCGTTAATATGCGAGGCACGCTGTCGATTTGCAGTGGACTTGTGAATTTGGATTGTCGCTAGACGTTAATCAGCAACAAAGTTCAGCAGTATCAGCAAGTTTTTTTCATCCTAATTTTCACGTACAGCTTTCGTTATCATATGCTTGTTGTGAAAAGTATCTTGCCATGTATTCTGCCTTGGGCACGTGTCCAGGTTCGACGCGCAATTTTTAATAGCACCTCATCTAAATGCAAAAATATCTGTGTGGCTGTGTTTTGAACACGGGCGTGTGTACGTGAACACGTGTACATTTTAGAACACTAATGCCCGTTTTCACCGACGATTCCTAAATTTTAGGGAACACCTAAGGTGAGTTCGGTGTCACTTAACCGAGATTTGGTTTTCACCAATGTTTAGGGAACACTTAAACGCTAAGGGAACCCCTAAATTTTAGGAGGCCGAGTATCGGCCCCTTATCGAATTCCTAACTAAGAAAGAATATATTGTGACAAACATTCAATAAATAATCTGAAATGGAAGACGTCCTAAGTGATTTTTTGGATAGTTTTGTTAGTTATCGGACTTGTTAGTTATTTTTTTTTTTTTTTGTACACGTTTTCTTTTTTCGGCCATCGTATTCCAATTTGTAATAGATGCAAGAAATGCAAAACTCAAATACAAAATTAAAAAAACAAACTTAAAAAAAATGTTAAACCGACTTCAAGAAAAAACATCAGAACGAAAAAGCGAAAAATAAACTTTATTTTTCGCTTTTTATTGCTGATGTTTTTTTTTTTTGTTGAAGTCGGTTTTTCTTTTTTTTTTAAGATTGTTTATTTTTCAATTTTTAGTTAAATGTTCACGCCAAGAAACACTTGAACAGTATGAGTCTAGCTAGACTCGCTAAGATTCAAAAACGTCTTGCCAAAGACAATTACATCGTAAACAAATATGTTCATTATAAAAATGTTCATAAAATGAAAACAACTGGGCCAAACTATGTTAAATTTTTATGGGACCAAGTGGCAACTATTCCGCATCAAAATAACGTAAATCAGATCAATAATCTCAGCGTAATCGGTGTACATACATTAAAAAAAATGAGAACCTCCTCCTTTTTGAAGTCGGTGAATTACTATGAACTGCCGCCTGCCAGATAGAATAGGGCATCACAAGGTCACAAGCAAACCAAGTCACTGTAATCCTTTTTTTGGCTATACACATCTACCATAATGTCAGTTGGTCTTTAAATTATAGTGATAATTGGAGAAATATAGATATAAAACACATTTATTTGTATTAAGTGACAAAAAAAATATGTTTATCATGCTTAACATACACAAACCTAAGGAAAAACACTAAACGGAAATTTATCGAAAAAAAATCGGTAAAAGATATTTCTATGCAGCACCCTACCCGGCACTTACGTAGGTATTCCTAGCTAAGTATTACTTAGCGTGGTGAAACTGAGTTTGAGTTAGGAGACGAGTTAGGGGATGCCTTAAGCTAAGAGATCCCTATGTAGGGATTTGTTTAGGAACCGTTGGTGAAACCGGGCATAAGAAGTCCTCTGGATTTCCATATTTCTTGTCCTCACTCAACGTAACGAGTTCTTTGATTATTTAGCTATCGAGTAGTGTAATTACGTATTGGACGTAAATGTAGCGATGATAGCTCAGTGGTTAGCGCGGTCGGTTCGCATGCCGAAGGGCGTGGGTTCAAACCCCAACAATGAGCTTGAGCTGCCGGTGAAGGAAAACATCGTGAGGAAACCATAGCGTAGTGGTAGGGTACTTTCTAGTACTCGGCTGGCTAGCTACCACCCTCAAGTTGAAAATCTGCCGCCAAGGATTTAACGGTGTGTTCCGGCAGCCTCACTTGAGAGCCAGTTCTATTCCAGGCTAGGTGTGCTTTACCATCTTCGACCACTCCGTCACTTAACATCAGGTGAGTTGTGGTCAAACACCTAAAATGTAAACGTTAAAAAAAAATGATAGATGATAATGATGATTGATGTATTTTGTGGTATAAACAGATGTTTGTTCTGTGTTTACTTATAGTATATGTATTTAGTTTTTTTTTTTAAGTATTCTGTAAGATCTGAAGAAGAAGTCTATCTGACTTCCATAGTGCAAGCTTTGCCTAGTTTAGGGTCAGATGGCGCCGCTGCGTGTAATGTCCTACAATTTTTTTATTTTTAGATTTCTAGCTGCAATACCAAACTGTATCCCCCCCAATTTGTTATTAATCTTCTGAATTGTCTCCCACTTCCCACAAATAGAAAGACATATCCGATTTCGAATCAACCCTGTTTTGTTATAAACTGGCCTACTGCTGCTCTTCTCATTGCGAGAAGGATAAGGCCATAGTCCACCAAGCTGGCCAAGTGCGGGATAGCAGTTTACGACATGTAGGTTTTTTCACGATGTTTGCCTTCATCGTTCAAAGTCAGCGTCAATATGAACCTAGGACCTCCAGATTGGAACCCAGACGGTCTTCCAACTGCGCTTTAACTTCAGCTGGAAAATATTTACGTCAATAATTATTGAGTAATACATCTAACCTAGAAACAACCTGCCTACTTTAGGTGTATGAGAGAAGCTTACATTTACAAATCGGTAAAAACAGACCCAAAAAATGTTTCACAATTTCGTAGAATAAGGTTGTGAGTATATTATACTTATGGTAGTATATATATAACAGTTGAGTGACTCGTACAACCACGATAAAAATATCGGATGTATTGTATACTTCGTTCCAGTCAATAAATCATGTAAATTGGCAGATTGGCACCGTTCGGGAACTTATGACGACGCATCTAGAGCTAGCCAACACGCAACAGAATCAACGTGATATAATAATAAAAATACAAACATATTCATAAACATAGCCGTGGTGGTGCCGGCGTAAGAATAGTAACCCACCCTCTCTACCCGTGGTTGCCGTAAGAGTCGGCTAAGGGATGTAATGCGTAAGATGGGCAGCAGCGTCTTCCTTGAACAATCACACCTAACTGCGCTCGCCAAACATGCCAAGCGTGGCGAGTATTGGCAAAACCCCCCCAGGAGGAGGCCTATGTCCAGCAGTGGACGATCTATGGCTGATGATGTGATGTGAGGTGAAGCGAAATAAATAATTTAAAAATTTAATTGAGCTGTCATCACTACGTTTTGATTATGCGTCGCATCGCTTGAATGGTTTAAATAGCTCTAAAGATCGTAAAAGTGTTATAACTCAACGCCAATGCTACATGTATTATAAATCACTAGAAATGTAGAAGCAATGAGTAGATTCTTGAGAATTAGTGGGAATGGACTACAGTTATAAATCCATTTAGAGATGATATTAGCGATTCAAATGACTTGTTAATAGTATGTTAACATGATACCCAAAGTTTCTTTTTCTTTTTTAATGTAAAGGTAATGACAATAAGAATGACATAATTAACTTTTATATTAATTCTCTAGTGACTTTTTTAATATATAATTATAAATGCGCCTAGACATACATAGTTTTGGAATGTGATACAGATTTGAAAATTGAATTTTGAATTGTGATTGAAATTAATATTATTGCATTCTGTTTTGTGTGTTAAGAAATAAATATAATAAATGCGACGATCTTTTAAATTAAGATTTTGGCTGATAGAGACCTTGTTTTATGACATCGATGAATAAAAGATTATTAAATTACTAATAACTAATTATGATTTTTTGACAAATTTTTGTATTGACTATATTTTTTTATATTGACACGTTTGCATATTGACATACCTAATTGTTTTTGTTTGTTTTTTAATCATTGACATTTAATCAGTGTTTATTATAATTAATATTTGAAATGATATTACGGAATTGACTTGTAATATTGGTGTTATTAATAAAATATTTGTATTTGTATTTTGTAAGATAAAAGGCATGTCCTTGGCCATAACGTCCACACACAGAACTTTGAGTAACAAATAAAGTTCAGGACATCGCTGCTATGGCGATCATTACTTTGAGACTTTCGATGGTTAGTCTCAACAGCCCTTTAATTTTGCTAGCCGCAGTACCTTTCAAACCGGAACATAGTAATGTTTACAAACTACTGCTTGGCGGCATAATATCTGGTACTGCGGTGTTACCTACCTAGACGACATCCTGCTAAAAAGATCTACCACCAAGTAAGTTTTCAAATGTTTATGTATAAAAATAGTGTAAAACAGTGGTGTTTTATTTATGCAAAATTAAATGTATGAGTGTGGGTAATTGATATAACGTGGTGAGAACACTGGCAAGTGCACAATGTACGATGCCAAAACAAAGAAAAAACTTAGTATTTTAATAACAACACTTGCTTGTATGCTTAACTAAATATTCACTGTTAAGTACTTTTTAAACTAATAAAGGCTTACGGCAAACGCATTTACACATTTATCCATACATTTAATTTTTTAATTCAAATATTTTTTGTACCTATTTATACATTCAGACTATAATATCTTTATTTTATTTAATGTCACTCATCCTATACGTAATTATTTTATATAACATGTATATAAATTAATTTTACTCACTTGCTTCTCAAGAAAAATAAACAACACCGCACTGTGCCAATTCACTCACAAAAAAGAATTAAAAAGTTGTTGTTTTTTTTAATCAGTGGTAAAGCGGCAAGACGGATTAATGTGGCAACTAGCTAGCCCGCGCGTGTCCAAGCGACTGATCCGTTTGCATCTGCAGATCTAGAATCCCCTTTACTATTAGGTAGGGAGGGTAAAACATTTCAGATAAGTATATTTACATGCGATAGTACACATAATACGTCGACCTACTTATGTAAAGTGTAAAAACTATACTTACTTCCTTAGTTTCATTTAAAATACTAGCGATCCGCCCCGGCGTCGTACGGTTTCAATTTATTTAGAGAATTTTAGGCGACTTGTTTACAAATCAATTATTACATGAATTTAGAGAAATTCAATGTTATTTTTTTTTTATGGTTGACAGTCAAGGATTTTGACCACAGCTTATCTGTTGTTAAGTGATGGTGTGGTCGAAGATGGTCCATCAAATGAGGCTGCCGGAACACACCGTTAGATGCTTGGGGGCAGATTTTCAACTTGAGGGTGGTAGCTAGCCAGCCGAGTACTAGAAAGTACCCTACCACCACGCTATGGTTTCCTTCACCGGCATCTCAAGCACATTGTTAGGGTTTGAACACACGCCCTTCGGCATCCAAACCGACCGTGGTAACCACTGAGCTACCATCGCTACAATGTTTTGTTAAACAAATGTTTAATCACAATGTATTAATACACACTTTCCGTAAAAATATCCCAATGACAACAAAATTAGTATTGTGGTTTTGCAGAAGTACGAGAAACAGGCTTGGGCAATGACTGTGTTTTATACAATTTCAATAAGAGATACAAGCGGTGTCCCTTTGTTTCACCCGCGTTTTTCGATATAAAAGGCTTTTTTTAGCGTAAAAGTAATGACATGAACGAGATACTCTCCTGATGGTAAGCGATAACGGCTATCCAATAACCATTGCAGCGATACACAGAACTTTGAATACTAAAACAAAGCATCGCAGCTTTAGCGCGAATTACTTCGAGATGTTCGATGATTAATCTCAATTGGTTAATTTCGTACCCAATAATGTAACACACCGCTGCTTGGAGGCTGAATATCTGTGGTGATATCTACCTAGAAGACCTCCTGCTAAGGATATCTACAATCAGGCAAAAGACCTTTGCTAAGCACCGTAATTAGTTGCATAATTACTTCGTAAGGCGCAATCATTCCATCAAATACACTTTTACATCACACTAATGTTAGAAATGCGAATGTTTGTCGTATATATTATTATGTAGTACCTGGTTGACCGAGCATTGCTCGGCTGAAAACATGGATAAAACGACGTTTTCTGAAAATGAAACCTAGCTAGATCGATTTTTCGCCCCCGTAACCCACTGGATACAAAATTTCATGAAAATCGTTGGAGCCGTTTCCGAGATTCAGAATATAGTACCTGGTTGACCGAGCATTGCTCGGCTGAAAACATGGATAAAACGACGTTTTCTGAAAATTAAACCTAGCTAGATCGATTTTTCGCCCCCGAAACTCCCTGGATACAAAATTTCATGAAAATCGTTGGAGCCGTTTCCGAGATTCAGAATATATATATATATATATACAAGAATTGCTCGTTTAAAGATATAGAGATATATATATATACAAGAATTGCTCGTTTAAAGATATAGAATAGATGTAAGAGTTATCTGTTACTTATGAAGAGACACCTTATATCTAATACCTTTAAACGAGTTGTTTAAAGTACTAGTAATAATAATATATAATATGTAGTAATAATATTCTTGTATACATATCGACCGTAGCAATTAACATTGTCGGATCTACATTTTTGCTATTTTCATTTCATTGCATTAAAGGTCTTAGAATATGTCTAAAAATGCCTCCGAAAATTATTAAATTCCTAAAATCAACCTAATGGTAAAAAAAATAAGTTTTTTAATCAAATTTGATAATTTTCGGGGGCATTTTTAGGCATATTCTAAGACCTTTAATGCAATGAAATGAAAATAGCAAAAATGTAGATCCGACAATGTTAATTGCTACGGTCGATATATATATATTGAATCTCGGAAACGGATCCAACGATTTTCATGAAATTTAGTATGCAGGGGGTTTCGGGGGCGATAAATCGATCTAGCTAGGTTTCATTTTTAGAAAACGTCGTTTCATCAATGTTTTCTGCCGAGCAAAGCTCGGTCATCCAGGTACTGTACTTAATACAAATATTTTAATGTTAATACCAGTTACAGGTTATTTTTCCATTCATATTTAAAACTAACATTAAAATACACTCATGCACTTTGACTATATAATGGATCTCCTGCTAAAAAGGACATGCACCATTCGCTGAGGTCTTGACTTTGATCTGTATTTTTTTTAATAACAAATAGGCTTGCGTTTGACCGCCATCTCGCCTGATGGTAAGCCAAGATGAGGTCTACAATAGAACACAATTGCCAGAAGAAACTGATTCACTCGTGACTTGAAGGCACCTAGATTGTATCTATCGAGGAACACTCGAGCCGTAAAATTCCATTGTTTAGCGGTTCGTACAATGAAGATAGAAACGAACAATTTAGTTCGAGTTTTTGGAACATCAGCCATGAAGCGATGTCGCTTTTTAGAGCTAGTGGCTGTCCGATAGTAAAATAGGTAGGGTGGAATTAGGTCATGCAAATTATAAATAAATATTGTAGGACACATTACGCACAGCGCCATCTAACCCCAAACTAAGCAGAGCTTGTGTGATGGAAGTCAGATAACTGATAGAATACATGAATACTTTTTTTTTTGTAAATACATACTTATAATACATACATAACACCCAGACACAGAACAAACATTTGTTTATATCAAACAAACATTTGTCCTTGGCGGGAATCGAACCCACGCCCTACAGCTCAGCTCATAATAAATATAGACAATGGTCGGGTTTTGTGGTATACCGGTATATACTTAACTAGTGTACGTAACAGCAGCAGCGAACCACTACGGACATTAAAGAGCTACCGCAAAATCGTAGATCCCGTGGAGAGTAAGGCGGCAGGCAGTTCTCCACGCATGGGCCTCCAAATGGCGCTTCGGAGCGGCCCGGGCAGCAGGGTCCCGCTCAACGACCCTATCTATGTAGCTTAGATCATAAGAAGCGATTGGCAACACCTCATAATCATCGATATATCAACATGCATGTTTGTAGTTCAGTATGAAATTTACAAAGTTTTCACTCCTACATAATCGTGGATGCACCTTCGGACGGGCACTGCCACGTTTCTAAGCCATTCATATTTTGTAAGATGATAGGTATTTAATGTTTTTTTTTTTTTATATTAAGTATTAAAATCATTATTTTACGTTTGGTGGCTTATCTAATAAGATTTTGTTACATTATAGCCTTGTTGCATATTAAATATTTTAATTATACAAATTTTGAGTAGATTACAACTTCAAATCCATTCCCAAGATTTATTTACATAATTATGAGAGAAGCTAATCAAATAATGTTTTAAATAGCATGCTTGTTAAGCTTAAATCTTAGAAAAGACGTCGACGCGTTCACTTTTCACAGCGACCGGTGAGGTGAGATAATTGATGATTTAATGAGACCCGCTCTATTAGATAACACTTGAGCGTATTTAGGAATAGATGAGATATGTACTGCCATTGGCTTTTAGTATAATAATAATAATACTTTATACACCAAAATAAAGACATTACAAATTAATAAATGAGAATAAAGAAAAAAGAAACAAACAAATTAAAAAATCATTATTTTTCCACAATAACACACATTAAAAAACGAAATGAATAATATAAAAAAATAAGTTGTCGCTGTAGTGTCCACTGCGACAGAAAAGATAAGGTAAAAAGTATGTATAAATAATATTTTTTATGGTTAATAGACTAAGTGTTTGACTACAGCTCATCCGATGTAAAGTGATGGTGTGGTCGAAAATGGCACCTAGCCTGGAATGGAGCTGACTTTCAAGTGAGGCTGCCGGGACACACAATTAGATGTTTTTTTTAATAGTTGACAAGCTAGTTGTTTGAACACTGTTCACCTGATTTTAAGTGACGGTATGGTCGATGCTTGGCAGCAGATTTTCAACTTGGTGTTGGCTAGCCAGCTGCGTACTAGAAAGTACCTTGCCACCATGTTTTCTCCCTTCCGGCAGCTCAAGCTTATTGTTGTGGTTTGCCCATGCCTTTCGGCATGCGAACCGACCGCGCTAACCACTGAGCTATCATCGCTACAATGAAATGAAGAAGAGTGTTAGGGAAGTATTAGCACCCGAACAAGACATTTAGAATCTCGTGCGCTAACTCAAAAAATTGCATAATAATTTGAGATCACATCATCAGCCATAGGTCGTCCACTGCTGGACATAGGCCTCCTGGGGGGGTTTTACCAATACTCGCCACGCTTGGCAGGCGGGTTGGCTAGCGCAGTTAGGTGTGATTGTTCAAGGAAGACGCTGCTGCCCATCTTCCAGATTACATCCCTTAGCCGACTCTTACGGCAACCACGGGTGGCAAGTCAATTTTTGGAACATTCTTCATTAGTGTTATAAATACGAAACTCTGTCTGTTTTCTTCCCCAGACGGCTGAACCGATATCAATTAAATTTTACATAGCAGTAGCGTGCAGCAACTGCGATAAGAGATACATAATATACTATTTCGCTTAAAAAATTTAAACGATTTGAAAAATCTCGAGACACAAGAAAAACAATCTGCCTCCAAGTACCTAACGGCGTATTCCGGCAGCTTCACTTGAGAGCCATTCTAGGCTAGATGTGTATAATCTTTGACCACACCGTCACTTACCATCAGGTGAGCTGTGGTCAAACACCTAGCTTAACAACCATAAAAAAAGATAACTCTTTATTGTTCACATCATAAAACATAAAATATTGATAACAGAAACCGCTTATTAATAATGCAACAACTGGCGGTCTTATCGCTTAAAGCGATATCTTCCAGACAACCTTAGTACGGAAAAGATTACACTTTCCCACAATCACGCACACAATGGATTTTAGTTTGACACTACTTATTTTTATACATAAACACTGGAAAATAATACAAAACAACGACATGATTTTTCATGCGTTTCTGCAAATAAATACCTTGTTATATGGTATCCATTGTCAGAATCAACGGGCTCCATTTTAGGGCGCGCCGTCATCGCTTTCCATCAGGTGACCAAACGCAAATCTATTTCACAAAAAAAAACATGAGTACTCATTATATGCACGTGCGTGTACAAAGACCAATTCATTACAACCTGGCGCTTCCTGTATCAGGTTCCTGCTATCGCTAAATCACACGGAGAAAGCGTTTGTCCGCTTGTCTATATTTTACTTTTATCAATGATAAATAATAATTGCTTAGAAGGGAACTTCAAAGCAAAAAATGCCTTTAACATCGTAGCATCATAGCCTTGACCAATTTGAACATCGTCGCGTCATAGCCTTGACCAATTTGAACATCGTCGCGTCATAGCCTGACCAATTTGAACATCGTCGTGTCATATCCTTGACCAATTTGAACATGATCCCGTCATAGCCTTGACCAATTTGAACATCGACGCGTCATAGCCTTGAACAATTTGAACATCGTCGCGTCATAGCCTTGAACAATTTGAACATCGTCGCGTCATAGCCTTGACCAATTAGAACATCGTCGCGTCATAGTCTTGAACAATTTGAACATCGTCGCGTCATAGCCTTGACCAATTTGAACATCGTCGCGTCGAAGCCGTGAACAATTTACATAATTTACAGGTTATGTTATAAGATTTGTTTACTTTAAGTAAAAAATAAAAAAATACTTACCGAATTGAGTTTAAAACACTTGACAGATAAGCACGTGTCACATTTATATAACTATCCTTATATGACAGACAAGAAAGATATAGCGAACGCTTCAAACTGGAACACGCTGCTTGGATCTTGGAAGCAATCCACCACCAAGTAAACCTAATTTTATTGCCAAGACGCGCCAACATTTCGTATAAAATAATTTAAGAACCCAATTTCGAGAGAGTCTGTAGGACGCCAGACAGAGTTACCTACAATTATCGACCGGAGGTCCAATTCACCTGATCCGTGAAAGTGTAATGGACCCGTCAGATCCGCGGTTTCCACTGTAATCCAAACTAGGCCTACTGGGTTACCTAGTGGTCAATTACACCTACAATTTACACCAAGCACTGATTACCGACCACTCTTGGTAATTAGTAATAATGTCAAGGTTTCATTGTCAGATGTTTTTTATCCCGGGATAAGATAAGATCACCTTTATTGCTTAAAACTGTATACATTAAGGTCTTATAAACATATTAGCGGCCCGCTCCGGCTTTGCACGGGTATAAACCTCAAAAATAACAGATTTAATGGATGTTATGTATTATACATATAAACCTTCCTCTTTAATCACTCTATATATTAAAACCGCATCAAAATCCGTTGCGTAGTTTTAAAGATTTAAGATTTATACATAGGGATATAGGGACAGAGAATGCGACTTTGTTTTATACTATGTAGTGATAGTTTTTTGACATATCCCACTAATATTATAAATGTGAAAGTTTGGATGGATGGATGGATGTTCGTTACCCAATCACGCCAGAACGGCTGAACGGAACTGGATGAAATTTTGCATGTAGATACTTTAGGCCCTGGAATAAAACATAGGATACTTTTCATCATCATCATCATCCATCACCACGCGGGTAAAACCGCGGGGCGCAGCAAGCTACATATATTTTTATTTTCATTAGTAACTTCATTTCTCTGCTTTAAGAGCTGTAGGGCGTGGGATCAATTCCCACCCAGGACAAACGTTTTGTGGTATAAATAAATGTTGGCTCAATATCTGAGTGTTCCGTGTGTATTATAAGTATGTATTTACAAAAAAAAAGTAAGTATTCTATCAGTTATCTGACTTTCATAGTACAAGCTTTGCTTAGTTTGTAGTCAGATGACGCTATGTGTTATGTCTAACGATATTTATTTATTTATTTAACAATAATAATATTCCACAACAAAATAACAATTTTAAAAAGTACTTGCAGTATTATTCACTTTAAAAAAAATAAACGTCATGGTGAGAAATGTGAACAATAAAACGTCAAGTGAATGCTTTTATGAAAGTAACTACTTTATGAAACTATCAATAGGTACTTACTGCTTACTTAATTTTCTTTTCCACAAAAAGGCTACAAAAGAGGTTGATCGTAAATACTTAGCCGCTTTTAAGATATTCTTAATTGTAGAAAGTATCTCTACTTTGGTACATTCAATGACACAATACAATAATTGTTGGGATCGTGTCGCTCAAAATTAGTGCCGGATTTACAAATTAAACGCCCGTAGGCATGTGAACCGACCGCGCTAACCACTGAGCTATCATCGATACTTTATAGTAAGTACACGGCTGGTTAGCTACCACCAAGTTGAAAATCTGCCGTCAACCATCTAATGGTGTGTTCCGGCAGCCTCACTTGAAATCCAGTTCCATTTCAAGCTAAGTGAGTACCATTTTCGACCACACCGTCACTTAACATCAGGTGAGCTGTGGTCAAACACCAAGCTTGTCAACCATAAAAAATAATAATTAAAACTTATATCCCACCAAATACCTTTTCATGTAAAATTTTGCCAAGACGAGACCATATGACTCGCACTGTCAAAAAGTTATCAGATCTCATGTAAAGCTAAGCTTCTAAGTCTACAAGCCCAAACTTCACAAACTCTACACCTTAGTCGAAATATCTTGACCGTTTTGTTGCTACAAGAACTATTGTATAATGAACAGTGAATAATTTTTTCACTATAAGCCCATGTGAATGTAGCGAAATAGCCAAGCCACATATTTTGACTAAGGTGTAGAGTTTGTGAAGTCAGGGCTTGTAGAGTTAGGGCGTGTAGCTTGGCTCTACATTATCATCATCATCACCATCAGCCATAGGACGCTCACTGCTGGACATAGGCCTCCTCCTGGGGGGGTTTTGCCAATACTCGCCACGCTTGGTAGGCGGGTAGGCGAGAGCAGTTAGATGTGTTTGTTCAAGGAAGACGCTGCTGCCCATCTTCCAGATTACATCCCTTTGCCGACTCTTACGGCAACCACGGGTAGAGAGGGTGGGGTACTATTTTTACGCCGGCACCACCACGGCATACATGAGATCTGATAACTAAGTTTTCGATATGGAAACGGTGCTGTAATTTTCATTGCGAACATTTGACGAAACTCTTTTCGCAAATTGCTATTTGCTAATTTCTGCTAATACTTTTCTTGACGACTGTACATTCCTACGGTCGAGATTGTAATAAACAATTAGTAATTTCGACGCTGCCATGATAACCACTGCAGATTGTATTTCCTTTTACACTGGTTTCATCTACGTAACAAATACAGGCTGTTTGAAGATAAATCTAAATTTAAAATATTTTTATTGAAACAAAAAACCGGCCAAGTGCGGTCGGAGTTGCGCACCGACTTGTTCCGTACAAACCTGTAGGTATATAAGTTGTTTTAATATTTATTATAATTTATGCTTTTCGCATTTTTTCCTTTATCTGTGCTATAAGACGTTACTTCGTACCAAATTTCAAGATTCTGAGTTCACGGGAAGTACCCTGTAGGTTTTGATTCCCTTGCGAGTGTCGAAAATTTTCAGCATAAACGGCTGTATCTTTTGACTGCGTTGGCTTAGAAGTTTGATTTTTTCACAGCTCCAGGGGACAATAAACCTGAGTATTTGATATGAATTACAGCTGGATACCTCCACGCGTTCCTGAAAAAAAGGGTCTTGACAGACAGACAGACGGTCAACAAATTGTTTCGTTTTTTCCTTTTGAGGTACGGAACCCTAAAAAGTGACGGCGGTATTAGATCTGTTTTGATGGATACGTCTGTAAAGGCTACAAAATGGATTTAATAGGTATCGAATAATTAGTTTAGGCAGATAGCCAGCCGAGTACTAAAAAGTACTCTACCAACATGCCGTGTTTTCCTTCATCGGTAGCTCCGGCTCATTGTTAGGGTTTGAACCCACGCACATCGCCATGTTATCCGGCCGCGCACTGTGCTATCATCTCTACAAACAACAACGAAAACCGCATCAGGCGAGATGACGGACAAACGTAAGCCTATTTCTAAAAAAAAAACAATATTTTTTTAAAAATAGTTCATTTTTTTATTAAACAGCCTGTATATATGATGTTTTGGTGCACAGGACGTTATTATGTCCATCTAATTCTAACTACTTAAGTAGATTCGTCTACGACTCCGAGAGAACTTGTTATAGACGGTCGTTATGTTAGTTAAAGAGGATATAATAAAGTATATGCATATGATTATGTGATCCGGATTGTATTCGCAATTCCCACGGTCTTCATTGCAAACCAATCGTGTATTTTTGACAAGCACCTAAATTAGGGTTGTCAAATCATTTTGACATTTCATTAGTATGATTTCCAGACCCTAGACAAATAGCTTACAAGCTAGGTGTTTGGCCATAGCTCACCTGATTTTAAGTGACGGAGTGGTCGAAGATGGTAAAGCACACCCTTTCTGGAATGGAACTCTCAAGTGAGGCTGCCGGAACACACCGTTAGATGCTTGGCGGCAGATTTTCAACTTGAGGGTGGTAGCTAGCCAGCCGAGTACTAGAAAGTACCCTACCACCACGCTATGGTTTCCTCACGATGTTTTCCTTCACCGGCAGCTCAAGCTCATTGTTGGGGTTTGAACCCACGCCCTTCGGCATGCGAATCTACCGCACTAACCACTGAACCATCATCGCTACAAAATTCTTTTTCACCGGCAGCAAAAGTTCATCGTTGGGGTTTGAACTCAAGCCAACGGTGTGAACCGGTCGCGGTAACTACTTATCTACTGAACTATTTATCGCTACTAGCTTGGTCGGTCGGGCGTTTCATTAGATACGAATCAACGCTCGCGTTCACTGCCCGAGTTCCCAATTTATTAATTAAAACAAACACACTTTCGCCTGTGAGAGTGTGTGATATGGAGGTGACAAATTGTATTGATTGTCGTGAGACGTCGACCTTTTGTTAATTGTGACGCTCGTGTAGCGTAAATAATTACAATATGTTAGAAAGCATAGCTGTGGTTTTACTGATTATTTTCAAGTTTTCCCATATTATTGTTTTTTTTTTTTAGTTTTTATTAATCTGCTTCAAGGGCTGTAAGGGATAGGTTCAATTCCCACCAGGACGAACATGTGACGACAAATTCTTGTTCTGTACGTATATGAAATTATTTTTTTCAAAAAACAAGTCCTCGATTTTATTCTGTAAATACTTCACTCAACGTATCCTGGTTCCATGCCGACACTAAAAATTTAAAAGTTTAAAACAATAGTTAGCCTGGAATTGTTGAAAATTGAAATATACATATAATACAACGAGATTCATTTAAAACGTTAAGATTATACTAATATGTCACTTTTCGCAAATTTTTTTTAAAGATTTTAATTGTATTTTATAGATTTTGATATTGTTCATTCTGTAACTGAAAATGGGACAATACATACCAAAACTTTCCTCGGTAACACTGGGAAAGAGCAGAGTCCCATTCAAATTAGGACAGTCCCGTTCAAAAAGGGTCAGTCTCGCTCGTAAAGGGTCAGTCTCGTTCATACAAGGATAGTCTCGTTCAAAAAGGGTTAGTCTCGTTCATAAAAGGACAGTCTTGTTCATACAGGAACAGTCTCGTTCATAAAGGGGCAGTCTCGTTCTTAAACGGCCAGTCTCGTTCATAAAAGGGCAGTCTCGTTCATACAGGAACAGTCACGTTCATAAAGGGGCAGTCTCGTTCATAACGGGGCAGTTTCGTTCATATAGGAACATTCTCGTTCAAAAAGGGACAGTCTTGTTCATACAGGAAGTCTCGTTCATACAGGGGCAGTCTCTTTCATAAAAGGACAGTCTCGTTCAAAAAGGAGCGGTCTCGTACATACAGGAACAGTCTCATTCATAAAAGGGCAGTCTCGGTCAGGAAGGGACAGTTTCATTAATAAAGAGAAAAATCTCGTTCAAAAATAGTCAGTGCCGTTCAAACAAAGACGTTATTTGTTCACGTCATACATTAGCTACAAATATCTACAAAATTATTTTTACGTATTTTGTTAAAAAAGAATCAAAATAAAAACAACAATTCTTATAACAACGTTTTAATATGTAATAACATAAATGATTACAACAACCCAAAATCACAATTTTTAAACAAAAGATTTTTTCTATCAAGTATAATAGTTTAGATACTTATTACCATATCTAATGAAATATTGTCAATCAGATACTCTTATTCTAAATAAATATAATAATAAAAATCATATAAGGTAATAAAAATAACAATAATTAAGTCGATTCAGCAACATTTAGTTAAAAAACCCGCCTCTGAATGTACCCGATGCAAAGGTGGCATAAAGCTGGCAGTATTTCCGATTCCTTTTTTTTAAATGATGAATTGGCTAATAGAAAAAAAACTGGATTAAATGTAAACATATTTAACACTATCCCACAGCCTGAGCATTTTTGTGGTACCTACACTCTACTGAAAAACTATCACGCCTATAGATTTGTGCTTTAAGATAGTAATTTAACTATCTGTCAAAAACAAATATAATTCTATAATAATAAAAAAAAGAACATTAACAAGTTTGTATTAATTGGATAAAATGTTATTGTACTACTAACGCCATCTGTTATAAAACCCAAGAGTTAACATCGCTGCAACAGAACGAAACTCAATACTCCAATACATCGTAGTTAATCTACTTAATACTAGATGACACCACTAGAATCAGGTTGTAAAATAACAACTGTCTTAAAAATTATTATTACCCGTTAGAAACACTATGCGAGCCCTCACAAAGCTCAGCTTTTTGCCAGTCTACTAATATATAGCTATAGTACTATTCCGGGTAAGTTATGCTTTACCATCTTCGGCCACGACGTCACTTAACATCAGGTGAGCTGTGGTCAAACACTTAACTCGTTAAAAAACGTTTCATTAATAGATTAATGTAATTACACTATAGATACTCGCGCATTTTGAAAAATCTAAAGTTAGATTAGAATCTAATCTTATGTTACGACATCTCACCAAGAGAGAGGGAAATAAAACCACCATAATGTAACCAGATAAAAATGTCGTGTCACGTTGTTTGTCCGCGATGAACTCCTGAACCGATTTTAACCAAATCTTGCACACTGTGTGCAGTTTGATCCAACTCGAAAGATAGGATAGTTTATATCTCAATTTATAATCGCAATATATTTTTTAATTGCAAATTGTTTGTTTACAAAGAGGTATAATTATGTGTGAGTTCCATAAAATTCTAATAGATGGCGGTGTTAGGTAATTTATTAACTTGATTGAGTAAGTATCCAATAGATGGCGCTACGTTAAAAGTCCAAACGTTTCATATGAGCTACAATTTATTTCACGTTACACGCGTGTATTCAATTTGGCCACAGCAACGCATGGCCGGGTCTGCTAGTAAGATATAAATAACACAATGCAACAAGATTAATCTGCGTACACATAAAAAATAAATCATCATTTTGTAGTCTTATTCAGGATTTATTATCATTTCAGCTGTCTGAAGGTCGACTTGCGCTCCTATATCAGCAATCCGATGCAATTCCATCTCGATGCCATGTGGCTCAGTCTCTCCACGGTCCCCGACGAGATTCTTCCCACGCTTCCTGATACGGCGTTCGTGATTGTGCACGCCTTTGATGTGAATTCTCAACGAGCAGAGATGCAGGAAACCTTTGCCGCAAATGTTGCATTTAAAACGACGATCTCCAATGTGGCTCTAAAACAAGTGTACCATATATGCCATTAAAAATATGTCATTATGTCAATATGCAAATATGTCAATATGCAAATATGTCAATATAAAATATGTCAATGTTAAAAATATTGACAATATAATATCAATTTTATTTTATAGTTGACAGGCTAGTTGTTTAACCACAGCTCACTTAATGTTAAGTGACGGTGTGATCTAAGATGGTAAAACACCTACCCTGGTATGGAACTGGCTCTCAAGTGAGGCTGCCGGAACACACCGTTAGATCCTTGGCGGCAGATTTTCTACTTGAGGGTCGTAGCTAGCCAGTCAAATATTAGAAAATACCCTACCACCATGCTATTTCCTTATTTTTATATTTTTCCTTCACCGGCAGCTCAAGGTCATTGTTGGGGTTTGAACCCACGCCCTTCGACGTGCAAACCGACTGCGCTAACCACTGAGCTATCACCGCTACAAGTCATATTATAATCTACTACTTATTAATTGCTATTGAGGTCCGATCCGTATCACGAGCATAGAGCTCATCTTTCTAAATAAATGTCAGTACAGTAAGTAAACGTCAGTATAATAAGTAATTATTTATTAGAATATTAAGTAAATGTCAGTATAAGAAGTAAATGTTAGTGTAATAAGTAATTATTTATTAGAATATTAAGTAAATGTCAGTAGTCACGTTTCACTCACCCGCATATGATTGTACAAGTTGGAATGCGTGTTAAACTTCTTCCCGCACCGTTCGCAGCAGAACTTTGGAGGACCGTGTGTGAGCCGGTGGCGACGCAGCGCGAGCTTCGAACGGAACCGTTTGGGGCACGACGGGCAAGGAACTGACACCCCCATATGGGACCCTATGTGTTCTCTTAAGTTGTATTTGCTCTGGAATTCAAATATGTTATAGTTGGTTAATTGAAAATGATAAATACATACCAGTTATTATTGAAACAAGTTTTTTCTTTATTTTTGGCATTGCAATTTGTCTAGTTAGCCAGTATCAAGTATTCCATCATTTTCAATTATTTTATGATCGATCAAGTGAAATAGAGTCAAAGTCTAACAAAGTAAGAGGCAAGAGTAAAGTGTGACAACTAAAGTTGTCACTTGTACTAAAGTACAAGTTTCGACGGAGTGCAATGCCAAAAATTATTACATGTATTTTAACAAAAATTATAATATCTCAAGTGGAGCTGGGCAGGACACGTTGCTAGGCGAAGTGATGACAAGTGGAGTAAGGTTGCAACAGAATGGTGGCCTAGGCAAGGTAAGGGAACGTACCCATACTACGTGACCCATTTTTTTTATCAAACACAGGTAACCAGTCGTAGTATATGCCAAGACCCCAAAAAATGAGTCACGTAATATGTGTATGTTCCCTAAGCGGAGCGTTGGTCGTCCAGCCGCAAGATGGGCCAACGATATCGTCACAGTCGCGGGACGAACCTGGACCAGATTAGCACAGAACCAATTGTAGCGATGATGTTTCAGTGGTTAGCGCAGTAGGTTCGCATGCCGAACGGCGTGGGTTCAAACCCCAACAATGAGCTTGAGCTGCCGGTGAAGGAAAACATCGTGAGGAAACCATAGCGTGGTGGTAGGGTACTTTCTAGTACTCGGCTGGCTAGCTACCACCCTCAAGATGTAAATCTGCCGCCAAGCATCTAACGGCGTGTTCCGGCAGCCTTACTTGAGAGCCAGTTACATTCCAGGCTAAGTGTGCTTTACCATCTTCGACCACACCGTCACTTAACATCAGGTGAGCTGTGATCAAACAACTAGCCAATCAGCCATAAAAAAAATCAAGGCAAGTGGCATAAAAAGAGAGAGGACTATACCCAACAGTGGGATGAAGAAGACTGTGGATGATGATGATGATGATGATGATGAATAATAAACAAGAGTGTCTCACCACGAATCCTTTCCCGCACATGTCGCAGAGGTGATGTAATTTGTCCGCATAAAGCGACGCGCGGTTGACTGTAGGATGCTCTGTGGTGAAGTGATTAATAAGCCACGCGTAGCTGTGTCCTTCAGCATTGCACTGCAAATGTTTATAATATTACTAGCTGTGCCCCGCGGTTTCACCCGCGCTAGATGCCTACGTCATAGTAGCTTTATGCATGCAAAGTCTCAGCCCGATCGGTTTAAAATTGACAAAGTTTCATACAAACTTTCATCCCCTATTTTATCCCCTTGGGGGTAGAATTAATCAAAATCCTTTCTTAGCGGATGCCTACGTCATAACATCTACCTGCATGCCATAATTCAGCCCGATCCGTCCAGTGGTTTGGGCTGTGCGTTGATAGATCACTATGTCAGTCAGTCAGTCAGTCACCTTTGAGTTATATATATTTAGAAGTCTGTCCCATACTGGCACCTACGGTAGCTGCTGTGACCTTAGGCCGCGCTTGTGTTACCCACGGAGTTGATCTATTACAAAGGGACCCTATACAACCGAGCGCTTGAGACAACTTTTTTATAGTTGACAGGCTGGATCATTGACCACAGCTCAACTGATGTTAAGTGTGGTCGATGATGGTCCCTACACCTGGCTTGAATTAGAACTGGCTCTTAAAGGAAGCTGCGAGAACACAACGTTAGATGCGACAGATTTTCAACTTGAGGGTGGTAGCTAGCCAGCCGAGTACTAGCTCTATACCATGATTTGTAGCGATGATAGCTCAGTGGTTAGCGTGGTCGGATCGCATGCCGAATTCGTGGGTTCAAACCCCAACAATAAGCTTGAGCTGCCGGTGAAGGAAAACATCGTGAGGAAACCATAGCGTGGTGGTAGGGTACTTTCTAGTACTCGGCTGGCTAGCTACCACCCTCAAGTTGAAAATCTGCCGCCAAGCATCTAACGGTGTGTTCTAGCAGTCTCATTTGAGAGCCAGTACCATTCCAGGCTAGGTGTGCTTTACCATCTTCGACCATACCGTCACTTAACATCAGGTGAGCTGTGGCCAAACACCAAGCCTGTCAAACAAAAAAAAAAACAAGAAAACAGCATAAGTAAAATAAACATATGCCAAAACAAGTAAGTAATAATATAAGTAATTTTTTTTTTTTTATTGACTTTTAATCATATTGACATATTTCATATTTGACATATTGTTATATTGACATAATTATATTATGACTTTGATATTTTTAATGTTATTCTTAAATATGAATGGAAAAATTACCTTTAACTTTAGTGATATCATTAAAATATTTGTATTTTTTTTTTTTTTTTTTTAATCTTTATTTTATTCAAAGGGGTTTTGTCACACAGCGACTATGCCACCCCCGTAACATACTAAACTATAACAATTTTACATATTCACATATTTATACTACTTTTATATATTTTTAATAGCATTTTGGCCTCCTCCGAGACTGGTGAAGCCAAAATGCTGTTACACAATCCTACATCATAATTTACTATATTATAACAAAAACTAAACAAGTCTCGCCTTTGCGCTTCGTTTCGGACACATTCCATCAGCACATGATACGCGTCTTCCACGATCTCACATTCAGTACAGTTCGGCGAGTCGGTCACTCCCATCAGATATCTAAACTTGTTTGATAGAATGTGTCCGGACCGAAGTCTCATCATCAATACAATATCTTTTCTGTTCATACTTACATCGTTAAACCATGGATAGCGAGGAGGCTGACTTTGGATTGTTCTATACCAAATTCCTTTTGTAAGTGAACGTTTATCAAAATATTCGTTCCACATATGCCTACAACTTATCTTTACCTTACTTAACCACTCACTAGTTAGTGGTAAACAAATATATGCAATGCCGTTTGTTACAGCTTCTCTAGCTGCCGTGTCGGCCTCCTCGTTACCTAAGATGCCCACGTGCGAGGGAATCCATTGAATTACCACCTCTTTGCTGGATCTGCCAAGCCTACAGATGGATTCCAGGATATTATAAGCTACCGGGTGTCCTCGAAAAGTCGAGGGTAACCGAGCCAAATGATAAAGGGCACTTTTTGAGTTTGACAATATAACGAATTTGTTGTAATCCAGTGATTCTATGCACGATAAGGCTTCCGATATCGCGATCAATTCACAGTGCATTATAGATATGTCAGCGCACTGAACGTTAAATTTTAAGCTAACATCCACTTGGGGGTCATATAAGGCTGAACCACATCCAAAGTCATCCTTCGACCCATCTGTATAAAGCTTGTAGAATGAATCATATTTATTGACTATATACTCCGAACAAGTATTGCGCAAATCAGCTGTATTAAAATATCTTTTAGCAGTCTCCACACCATCTACATTAACTATCACAGTCTTAGACATGTCATAACTACTAATCCAGGTACTAAGTGAGAAGATCGGGAATTTGGCTTCAGAATGCATACGAATATTACACAACCTCCTATGAGTCTCAATAAGTACCGGAAGTTTTTTCCTTCTCCAATATGCGTATTCACACAAGATATTTAGGTTTTCCAATACCTGGATCGTTATGTTATTTTTGATAGATCTCGATCTGAGCCAAAACTTCGCTGCTAGATATTTTCTGCGAATAAACAGAGGTTGAAGGCACAATTCACTTTCCATATTATGTACGGAAGTTGTTTTAATAAAACCTCCAATCACTCTCATGGCCTGGTTTTGGACTTTGTCCAGTTTCCCTAGATGACATTGTGCACTATTGTCGTATAAAAAACTACCATAGTCCAATCTGCTTCTAATTATAGCAATGTAAAGGCGTCTAAGATGTTTAGGATGAATACCCCACTTACTGCCTGCTAGAATTTTAAATACATTTAAAAAATTTAAAGTTTTATCCCGTGTTTCATTAATATGTCTCCCCCATCTTAAATTATTATCGAACCAGATTCCTAAATATTTAACATGATTAACTTGTGGTATCCTATGGTTGTTTATTGTTAATGTCACCTTATATATGCTTAGAAGTCTAGGTTGGCCTTTTGTGAATACACATACTTGGGTTTTCCTATGAGAAAAACAATAGTAAAACAATAGGTTACAAATGTCAAGTGTTTGTCACGAATGATAGTCAAGGCGTTTTAGCGGAGATTGTAAGACGAAATCGAATAGATAGAGGGATATCGTATAATTTTCCCGAATGCGTAAGGAGGGTTATTTGGTCGTAAGTTTGGTCAATAAATGTATGCTTACCACTCGACAAGTCAGAATAGGTTTCTTTCTGGGTTTCGTTAGCCGAGGAGGTCTCCGTTCGGACGTTTTTGTCCTGGAAATGGAATTTATAATATTTATAGCGCTTAGTTACGATTATATAATGCCTACTAGTGGCCTGCCTCGGCATCGTACGTGCGCAATATAGGAAAAAACAAAAAAAAAATCTGTTGATCCGATCGCCAATTTGAAGGGTACTACTCCTAGAGAAAGTACAAGGCTGTTGAGATTAACCATCAAAAGCTTTAAAGCAATGAGCGCCAAAGCAGAGATGCCCTGGACTTTGTTTTGGTACACAAAATTCAGTGTATCGCTGCAATCTCTTACCATCAGGAGAGCGTCGAGTACGTATCATTACAATTAATTTTTCTTTTTTAATTTTCTTTCAAAATCAAAATGTATTTATTTTGTACAGGTGTCAAAATGTTGGTACAAAAATTAAAGAGCCGCTTAGACCATTTTTTTCCCCCAGGGATATCCTTAATGGATACCACCGGCTCTGGGGAAGGCAGGGTGGTTATGTGGGACTCTCTGCCATAGAAGCGGCCTACCCATTAAAAACCCTGGGGTGTTTCTGTCTTGTCGGACGATGGACTCCCCGAGACCATAGCCCAAGGCCCATGTCACGGAGGTTAAAGGAGGGCGTGGATCCTCCTCCGGCTCTCTGGCGGCGGATTGGGAGATCTGTTGTGTCCTCCCGTTCGCGCTCCGCCGTTTCCTTCTGGAACATTGTTTATCACAAAAGGAAACTACTGCCTCCCATAGCCGCTTAGATCATACTTAACCCAGAAAATCAATGTCATGTCAAATCATTTTATCAATGGGAATAGTTTTCAAAACACTGGCTCCATTGCCGCGTTGAACGTTGAGCAAATAATTAATTACTTTTTATATGTAACATACCTAATAGCAGATACTGAAGCGCCGTGTGAAGTACGCTCATGGCGAACGCACGCCTCCAACGTGGGGAACACGAGATCGCAAGCTGCACATGTCACATTGTTTTCCATCGCTGCTGGATTCTCACCCTGCATCAATACCAATATTTTATTAATAGCACAAATTAAAAATGTCAATATGCAAATATGTCAATATACAAATATATCAATATGTCAATATGCAAATATGTCAATATGTCAATATACAATATATCGTCAATATAATATAGATTTTATTTTATGGTTGATAGGCTAGTTGTTTGATCACAGCTCGGCTGTTCAACGACAGTGGTAAACACGAAGATGGTAAACGCACCTAGTGCGTTTGAAGTTTGAAAGTGAGGCTGCCGGAACACACCGTTAGATGCTTGGCGGCAGATTTCCAACTTGAGGGTGGTAGCTAGCCAGCGGAGTACTAGAAAGAACCTTAGCAGAACTTTACCACCATGCAAAAATCCGTAATATTATTTCAAATATATTATCAAAAATGTCAATATAAATTTGTAAATACAAAATATGTCAATGTAAACAATATTGTCAATAGGTATAATATAAATTTTATTTTATGGGTTACGGGCTAGTTGTTTTGACCACAGCTCACCTGATATTAAATGACTGTGTGGTAGAAAATGGTAAAAAGCTCTTACGTGAGGCTGCCGGAACACATCGTTAAGTGCTTGGCGGTAGTTTTTCAAGTTGAAAGTGGTAGCTAGTTAGCCGAGTACTAGAAAGTACCCTACCACCATGTTATGGTTTCCTCACGCTGTTTTCCTTCACCGGCAGCTCAAGCTCATTGTTGGGGTTTGAAACCAACCGCGCTAACCACTGAGCTATCATCGCTAAATTAGAATTTGTAAGAAGTGTAGTTTGCTTACCCGATGTTTCCTAAACATGTGAGTGTTCAATCCGAGCGGAGAGATGAACGAGTTACCACAGATGGTGCATACATGAGAACCACGCGGGTGCGCCCGGCTTTGATGATACAAATATACAGACCTACTCCTGCAAATAAGAAATATGACCTGATCAGTCCCGGATCTAAGGGGGGCAAACCGGAGTACGTTTATCAGGATTTGCTTAAAGAAAAATATATCCCACCCAGCAGACAATTAGCTGTTTTCAATAAAATTGATCAAGGCAGATATTCTACCAACGAGCCAACAGCGATGTCAAAATAATGTTAAATTAGTTGATCATCTAATTATGGATTGTTGTTAACTTACAACTTGTTTTTACGAAATGATTATGACATTATAACACATACATTTTCTTAGTAGAAATGTTTTGACTTAGACTTTGACTTGTTTTTGCATAAACACTCGAAAAAACACTAGTTTTGGTCTAACTGTCAAAACAAATAATTATTATAAATGGAGCACACTCGTCTAGAAGAAACCGATTTACTCAAGACTTGAAGACACCCAGATTGTATAAATATATCAAGGAACACCCACCCACTAAGCAAATACCATTGTTTATGTTATACTTCTATAATTTAAATTGTATTATTAAATTAATAATAATACTTTATTGACATCAAGAAAAAATTACATTACATTAGGGGAGTGTTAGCACCCAAAAAAGTCTCAATCTCGGACAATATACCAAACTTAAATTTAATAAAATAAAAACAACACTTACTTGTATGTATTACTGCATAGTTCACACTTGTACACCATGCCATTATGCTGTTGGAAGTGATTTATCATCGACAGCCTGCCAATATAATAAATAATTAACAAAAGATACCCTCTTACAGTGGAAATACCCTTTAAATATACAAAACGTTTCCAGACCACGTTCCTTGTAAGAACTGGTGATGTGTGAAACTCGTTGCCAGTGTCTGTGTTACCAACTAAGTACAACCCGGGGTTGTTAAAAATACTTAAATAGATATTTCCTAGGCAATTATAAAAACAACATTAAGCTTTTATAATCCCACTAATGCCGTGGTGGTGCCGGCGCAACAATAGTACCCCACCCTCTCTACCCGTGGTTGCCGTAAGAGTCGGCTAAGGGATGTAATCCGAAAGATGGGCAGCAGCGTCTTCCTTGAACAATCACACCTAACTGCGCTCGCCAACCCGCCTGCCAAGCGTGGCGAGTATTGGCAAAACCCCTCCAGGAGGAGGCCTGTGTCCAGCAGTGGACGTCCTATGGTTGGTGATGTGATGTGAATCCCACTAATATTATAAATGTGAAAGTTTGGATGGATGGATGTTTGTTACTCAATCACGCCAGAACTGCTGAACGGATCTGAATGAAATTTTGTATGTAGATACTTTAGGCCCTGGAATAATACATAGGATACTTTTCATCATCATCATCATCCATCACCACGAGGGTAAAACCGCGGGGCGCAGCTAGTGCTTTATATTGTTCTTACCTTATTCTTATATTGTTAACGGCTGTTACATTTTTTTTTATTTATATCATTTGTTATTTTATTTATATTTTTTTATTCAATAAAACAAATATGGTAGGACACAGCGCCATCTAGCCACAAACTAAGCAAAGGTTGTACTATGGGAACCAGATAGCTGATAGATTACTTATATACTTTTTTTGTTGTAAATACATACTTATAATACATACAGAAATAACAGAGCAGAAGAAACATTCACACATAGGTAAGCGTGTTCCATCCTATACTACATCGTTGCTTAACATCAGGAAGGATGTGGTCAAACGCGAACCTATTCTGCATTAAAAAAAAGTTTTCTGGTGGGAATCGAACCCACACCCTACAGCTCGTGAAGCAGATTTACCAAATGACCTAACAAAGCAGTTATTATTTTACTATAAAAACTGTCATGATAATTCATTTAGTGTATTTTCTTGGATATGAATCTCTACTTGGGTATAGGACGCCTACAGTTTTGTAGCGATGATAGCTCAGCTGTCGCCAAGCATCTAATGTTCCGGCAGCCTCAGTCTAGAGCTAGTTTAATTAAATCAAAAAAACCGGCCAAGTGCGAGTTGGACTCGCGCACCGAGGGTTCCGTACAAATCTGTAGGTATATAAGTAAAAGTTATGGTTTTTTTTAAATGGTAATTTGTGCTTTTCGCAATTTTCTCTTTATCTGTGCTATAAGACGTTGCTTCGTACCAAATTTCAAGATTCTGAGTTCACGGGAAGTACCCTATAGGTTTTGATTCCCTTGCGAGTGTCGAAAATTTGCAGCATAAACGGCTGTATCTTTTGATTGCGTTGGCTTAGAAGTTTGATTTTTTCACAGCTCCAAGGGACATGATATTTGACACAATATTTGATATGAATTTCAGCTTGATACTACGCGTTCCTGAGAAAAAGGATCTTGACAGACAACAAAGTGAAACTATAAGGGTTCCGTTTCTTTTCCTTTTGAGGTACGGAACCCTAAGAGTGTATTACCAATTTGTACTCACTTGTAGTATGTGACGAGTGGACACAGCTTGCACTTGAAGACAGCTTCATGAGTGCTCATGTGGCTCTTCAGCGAAGACTGTGAATAGTGTCTTGTATTGCAAATATTGCACAACAACGAACCGGGACGGTCCTGGGAAATATATGAAAACACTCATATATACAATCTTCAAGTTCAAGTCATTTATTTGCGTTAAATTGTTGTTAAAGTTATGTTTTATGTACAGCACAATTTTAGCTTTAATAAGCATGCAAAGTTTCTTTGGTAGACAGTAATGTTTACACACTACTGCTTGGCGGTAGAATATCTGCTACTGCGGTGGTCTACCTGCCTAAACTTCCTGCTAAGGAGATCTACCATCAAGTAAATAAGTAATTAAATATATGCACTTACTTCATGACATTTCTTATGATATTCTAACTGCCTTTTGTGCTTAAATCCCTGATAACAAATTTCGCATTTGTGATCTGCTAACAGATAACACGTGTATGTTTTGCGTTTCTCGAATTCGTCTAACGTCTGCTGTTCTGTTGTCATGTATTCTATGTTGAATATAGATTTGTATTGATCGTGATCTTGCTTGCTTTGAATCTGTTTGAGGCCTTTAGCTGCACCTGGACTTAACTTTTTCGTACCTAAAATGAGATATAATGAATTTAGCTTAGCGCTTCACTACTGTAAATTGGCCAATGTAAATTGGATGAACTTTCCACCGCTTGTTTCAGGACAAAGCTGAGAGACCTTGTTTTATGACTTTGACGGTTATTTTAGCTAGCCAGACAGCGTTGTTGGCTTATCGGCAGTATATCTGCTATATAAGGTCTAGGGCATGGGTTCATTTTGTGGTATAAACATATGTTTGTTCTGTGTCTGGGTGTTATGTATCACTAAATATTAATAAACAAACTTTAAAAAAAAAAGTAAAACCGACTTCAAGAAAAAAACATCAGCACTAAAAAGCGAAAAATAAACTAACTTTACAAAGTATTATTATACCTGCTAGGTACCTACTGATCTGTTTGAAGTCGGTGCTTAGCCTAGCCTAGGTGCCGGTGCTTGGCACCGACTTCAAACAGATCAGTAGGTACCTATCAGGTATAACAATACTTTGTAAAGTTAGTTTATTTTTCACTTTTTAGTGATGATGTTTTTTCTTGAAGTCAGTTTTACTTTTTAATTTATAAGTTTGTTTATTTTTAATTTATTCCTTAATTTATGTTAACGCCAAGAAACACTTGAACAGTATGAGTCTAGCTAGACTCAAAAAGATTTAAAAACGTCTTGCCAAAGACAATTACATTGTCCACGTAAACAAATATTTTCATTAAAAATGCTCATAAAATGATATCAACTGGGCCAAACTATGTAAAACATTTATGGGACCAAATGGCAACTATTCCGCATCAAACTAAAGAAGAATCAATTAAATCGAATCATAAATCTCAGAGTAATTGGTGTACATAATTAATTAATTATTCAATGAGTTATTTTACTTCCATCATACAAGTTTTGCTTAGTTTGGGGGCAGATGGCGCTGTGTGTAATGTCCTACGATTTTTATTTAACTATAAGAGAACCAGTCAGTTATTATTAATAAATCTTATCATCAAATTTATTTCCAGCCTCTAGTATCTCACTGCAGGTCAAAGGCCTCCCTTTCCTCCGTCCAGACTGCCTGGTCTTCGGCTTTGGTGGTCCAGTGATTCTTGTGAAGATTTAGTCCCATTACTTTCATCTGGGTCAACCCTAAATTCGTTTAAATTTTGGGGTCCAAACTGTGATGACCTTTGCCCAGGCGGTTGTTTGACATGCAACAAACGTGGCCCACCCACTTTGAATTTAACCAAAGCCCAATAGGCCAATAGCCCAAAGAATAACCTGGTTTATTGTATAACCTTTTTTGTAGTATCTATACCTTTCAAATAGTATATCAGTCTTTTAGCAGCACGTTCGCTGACCATGTGAAGGCAGCTTAAAATAATTTCTTTGTCGAACACAAAACCATCTTCTGCTTTCAATTCGCCCCACTCTTCATATTTTTGCAACAACTCTGCTTTTAACCTGGAAAGAACATTTCTATTTGTATATCTAAGAGTAATGAGACAAACAAAACACTCCCGTGATGGTAAAACATAATACCTGTTCATCACCATTGCAGCGGTATCAAGAATAGTATCAAAAAAATCCAGGGTAACGCTGCTTTCACCACTACTTTGAGAACAAACATTTAGGAGACGAATTTAAATATTGGTTCTATATTTATTTTATTAAAAAGCAACTACCTTGTTCCCTAAATACAAGCTTTTCTTAGTTTACAGCTTGACGGATACCGCAACTACACAAGACATAGGAAAAACTATGGCAACACTGCAGAAGGAACTAAGGAAACATTAAATTCGTGTTTGAGTATGACTTCACTGTGATATACATGACATTGGCTAAATTATGGCAACACTGCAGAAGGCACTAAGGAAACATTAAATTCGTGTTTGAGTATGACTTCACTGTGATATACATGACATTGGCTAAATTATGGCAACACTGCAGAAGGCACTAAAGACACATTATATTCGTGTTTGAGTATGACTTCACTGTGATATACATGACATTGGCTAAATTATGGCAACACTGCAGAAGGCACTAAGGAAACATTAAATTCGTGTTTGGGCATGACTTCACTGTGATAAACATGAAATTGGCTAAATTATGGCAACACTGCAGAAGGCACTAAGGAAACATTAAATTCGTGTTTGGGCATGACTTCACTGTGATAAACATGAAATTGGCTAAATTATGGCAACACTGCAGAAGGCACTAAAGACACATTATATTCGTGTTTGAGTATGACTTCACTGTGATATACATGACATTGGCTAAATTATGGCAACACTGCAGAAGGCACTAAGGAAACATTAAATTCGTGTTTGGGCATGACTTCACTGTGATAAACATGAAATTGGCTAAATTATGGCAACACTGCAGAAGGCACTAAGGAAACATTAAATTCGTGTTTGGGCATGACTTCACTGTGATAAACATGAAATTGGCTAAATTATGGCAACACTGCAGAAGGCACTAAAGACACATTATATTCGTGTTTGAGTATGACTTCACTGTGATATACATGACATTGGCTAAATTATGGCAACACTGCAGAAGGAACTAAGGAAACATTAAATTCGTGTTTGAGTATGACTTCACTGTGATATACATGACATTGGCTAAATTATGGCAACACTGCAGAAGGCACTAAGGAAACATTAAATTCGTGTTTGAGTATGACTTCACTGTGATATACATGACATTGGCTAAATTATGGCAACACTGCAGAAGGCACTAAGGAAACATTAAATTCGTGTTTGGGCATGACTCCAGTTTGATATACATGACATTGACAAAATTATGGCAACACTGCAGAAGGCACTAAAATAATGTTAAATTTGTGTTTGGTTATGACTCCACTTTGATATACATGACATTGACAAAATTATGGCAACACTGCAGAAGGTACTAAGATAACGTTAAATTTGTGTTTGGTTATGACTCCACTTTGATATACATGACATTGACAAAATTATGGCAACACTGCAGAAGGTACTAAGATAACGTTAAATTTGTGTTTGGGCATGACTCCACTTTGATATACATGACATTGACAAAATTATGGCAACACTGCAGAAGGTACTAAGATAACGTTAAATTTGTGTTTGGGTATGACTCCAGTTTGATATACATGACATTGACAAAATTATGGCAACACTGCAGAAGGCACTAAGATAATGTTAAATTTGTGTTTGGTTATGACTCCACTTTGATATACATGACATTGACAAAATTATGGCAACACTGCAGAAGGTACTAAGATAACGTTAAATTTGTGTTTGGTTATGACTCCACTTTGATATACATGACATTGACAAAATTATGGCAACACTGCAGAAGGTACTAAGATAACGTTAAATTTGTGTTTGGTTATGACTCCACTTTGATATACATGACATTGACAAAATTATGGCAACACTGCAGAAGGTACTAAGATAACGTTAAATTTGTGTTTGGTTATGACTCCACTTTGATATACATGACATTGACAAAATTATGGCAACACTGCAGAAGGCACTAAGATAACGTTAAATTTGTATTTGGGTATGATTCCACTATGATATATTTAAATTCGCTAAACACGGATTTTTATGTCTACCAGTAAGTGTCAATACAAACCTCTCAATAGATCCAGTCAGCCCATTTTTATAATCTTCAATTAGCTGCACACATTTATCATTGATCATGCCTAAATCTGCATCTATGTGTGTTAATTTGGCGTTTACACTAGTTTTCTTCAAATTATTCATCCTTGAACGTTTTGCTTTATCTTCAATATTAGAGTCATTTAAAGTCAAATATTTATGAATGAATTCTTTAACTTTATCTTTAGATATGTTTGGAATACCGACATCGATGAGAGATGACACTTCCCAATTTTCACATATAGAATTTAAAGTATCGTCCATGCCTTTCAACATGGATATTATGTTATTTTCATTTGAAATTGGTCCTAGACCAATGTTCTTTTTGTCGATGATGTTGTCAGGCTCAAGATCATCGTCAAAGTCTTCGTCACTAAGCGATATGTCCGCCATTTCATCGAGCGTCATTTTTATTTTTGTTTTTTTTGTTGGTATGTATAAATAATCATCACAGTCATCAGCGCTGTTCAGACTTGCATCATCTGGATATGCGATTTCATCATCTATGACAATTACATCATCTTTACTATTGCTATCATCATCTTCATCGTCTAAGAATATTAAGTCTGTATCTTCAGCGAGGGTGCTTTTAATTTGCGATTCATTTGTTACATTATCTGTTAATGTAGTTGTATCATCTGGAATTTCATTTGTTAATATAGGCGTGTTATGTGTTATTTTGGTCACATTATCTATTAATATAGGGACATTATTTGTAGATAATTGTATGTCATCTTTGAGTTTAGTTGTATCACCTGTTAATATGAGCATATCTTGTGTCAATTCGGGAATTTCATTTGCAACTTTTGGCATGCTATGTGTTGCTTTTTGCATTTCTGTAAGTTTCATTTTACCATCTGTACTTTTACTTTTTTTAACATTAATATTTTCTCCAATATTGCATTGTGCTTTGCTTTGTACTTTAGCTTCACTTGCACCTGTATTTGTATCATTTGCTGGTTTTAGTACATTATTTACAGATAATTTGCTTTTATTTATTCCTTTATGTGTTCCAGATGATCCAGCATTTAAAATGCATATATCATCAATGACTTTATTTTGAAATATGTTTGTGGTGTCTTTTGAACCATTATTAAAATTTTGAAGTGCTTCAGATACTCTCCTGATCTGATAGTCTTCACAGTGTACATCCGTTTGAAACAAGTTATCACAATCAATTGTACTCTCAATGTCCTCCTGTAGAATAGATAGATTTTTACCTAATGACTATCATAGTCGTAAATTCCTGGTAGAGAATGGTAAGTGATTCGGTTAATTCGGATAATTCGGGAGGTTGTGAAAGATTTTCCAATTCAAGAGTAGTAATTAGCCAGCTAAATTTTACAAAGTATTCTACTACAATGCCATTGTTCTTCACAATAATTTTCTTCACCTGTAGCTCAAGCTCAATTGTAGGAAACAATGTTTCTTTGTTTTGTTGTGTTTTCAAACACTTGTTGGATTGTAGGGCCCATATTATTATTATAGGTTTGAACAGCTTCCATTATAATAATAGTTTGATTGTTCTGTATCTCAGTTACTAGTAGCTCTGTTTCACAGTTTATAGAGTATGAATTTGATCCCAACTCAGAAAAAACATATTGTTTGGGTTTCTAAATGTTTGTATTATATACATTTTCTATCAGTTATCAAGTTGGTTAGATTAATGCTAGATGACATAGTGTAATCATTTATATTTTGAGAGATTACATAGAATAGTAGTACAAGCAATACTCACTTCTTTCACAGTATACATATTAAGCTTATCCGTCATATTAACATTTTCTTGCATGATCTTGTGTGGCTTATCTGTAGTTCCATCTATTATTAGAGTCGGAGTTTTAACATCATCTGAGCAAGTGTATGTATATACTTTGTTGTTTTGTGGTGTCCACGTGTCCAGATTTACTGGTGGAAGTTTCAAATGAAGTCGGTTTGCGGCTAATTTGTTCTTTGTCTATAAATTGAACAGCAAATATGACACTTTCCACAATAACACTGACAAACTACTCGTAGCAGAATTATATTTTGACAAAATTGCTACCACTGTTCTCTTAAATGATTCACTGCCAAGAGTGTGTAAACATTACTGCATTCCGGTTCGAAAAGTACTACAACTAGTGAAATTACAGGATGAGATTCATCATTAAATGAATAGGCAAAAAAGCAGCGTTGAATAAAAAAAGCTTTTTTTTTCTTCTTTGTTTTGTGTTATCTACATTGTTTTGTTTACTTTTATACTTCAAGGATGTTTGAAGTATTTTTTATTACAAGCTTAAAACATGAATAACAACTAAAGAATATCTTAAAATTAATAGGTACTTAATATTTGCAATGTTTCTTATTCTTATTCAAAATAGGGGTGATAGGTCTTGCACTGAGGTCTTACTTATAAATGGACAATGATATTATATATTATATCCTTTCCAGCATCTACTTAGTTACATTTCGTGAGTGTCTGTTGCTGATTTGGAGGCTTTAATACTAATACTTAATAACTATTACAAAAGCATATACGAAGACTATGCTATCCCAGAGGTTCAGTCGCTGGGACTGTCTACTTGGTGATATGCTAAATAAGACATTACAGAAAGCAGACTCTATACTATATATATATATAATACGATAGAAGGGCCAGGAGGATACATAATATCTATTTTGGTGTTTTCAATAAAATATTAGTATTTGTACTTATTTTCTTAAAGTACCAGAAAGAGAGTATGCCAGTAGCTAGGTAGCCAGTGGGTAAGATGAAAGAAGAAATTGCTCCTTGCATTATTAGCAATGTTTGTTTAATTTCCGAGTAGGTACCACTATGATGATTATATGTTTTATTTTTCAATATCAAGTGATCACCTCAGACTATTCAATATTTCATAACATGTATGAACATACATATTTCGAACAAAATAAAATTTCATAGGAACTTACAGTAATTTTCATCCATTTCTTTAGTATTTTTGCTGCCTTTGAGCATTTTTGGTGGAAATTGTAGGATTTTCGTAGCAACCATTCACAATCTCCACAGTATTTAGAACTATGGGTTCCAAGCTGAAAAATAACAAACCAAATAGTACAATAATGTGGATAAAAAAATTAAAGCATTGAGAATATAACAAGCAAGTCGGTAATTTATAAGTAAAAAAAAAAAACTAGAACTGTTTTTTGATCACATTAAATATTGTATATCAAATATTATTATGTACTATAAAATAATTAATGGTGTAATAATTGGTAGCTTTATTGCTAAAAGTGTTATCTTCCAGGCTAACTTAGAACGGAATTGATTCAAGAACAGATAGAAAATGTGGTGTGCCAATAACAAAAATGGAATAATAAGATAAGGATTTGACCAGATTAATATAAATTCTAATAAAGATACATCTTAATACTTTGATATGCATAACATAAAAATCTCATTTTTATACAAACATTTATTTTGTGTAACTGTACTATAAAAATATTTACTGCAGAAATACCTAATACTTACAGAATAGTCTGTTAATTCGTCGTGGTATACAGATAGCACTGAAGCAATAGATTTAAGTTTTCTATCAGTCCGCAAGCAGATTGGACAAATAAGAAGAGGGTCCATCATGTTGTTGAAACAAGTACTTAATAATTGAGTTCTAAAATCGGACTTTTAAACGACGATACCAATGTTTCTCTCAGTAAAAACATGTTATTTATGCATTTGCACGTCGTCTATTCGTTTCATTCCAGAAGCACATAATCATTCCCCATCATACTTCAGTATCATTAGTTGAGATCTATGAAGTCTTATCAAGAAACTAATAAAAAGTCTAAAAACACTAGACTGCCACAAACTATGCGGCAAAAACAAATTACAATTTAGTTAGTCAGTTTTGATTGATCATTAACTTCAAAAGCAATATCATCAATTTAATGCAGCGTTGCAACTCGCGTCTCGATGCACCATGAACACCACGCATAGCACATTTAGCTAAAATAAAAGTCTTTAGCGAATTGTGCAATTCGCATTGATATTTTGTTCGGACGCAAATTTCAAACTTTGCTATTGCTTTTTACACGTCAAAATTGACAAATTCATTTTCATTTAATATTTGACATTCTTCTTCTTTTCTTATTTCGGGCATCATACTTTGTATAGTAACTAGTAATAAGTCTATTTATATTTGCAAGTATTTTAAGATAAGATAAGATAAGATAAGATAATCTTTATTGCTTAAAACTGTGTACATATTAATCTTATATATAAGTTTTTATACAACAGTTTATCCTAGCGGACATGCAATATTTTCTTATATAACTAGGTTTACTAACTAAAAGGAACAATTAATTTACAATAAATTATTTAACGTGAAATTGAAAACGGTAAGATAGGTAAGATTAGTTATTATTCTAGGTACATATTTTTTATACAGTCATCTGTACATTCATGATATTCTTGTATAGTGTAGAATGCTTTTCCTAGAAGCCATTTCTTTAGAGTGTTTTTAAACATGTTTCCATTTAAAGATTTTATATTCAACGGTAGGCTGTTAAATATTTTTATTGCTGTGACAAATGAACTTTTGTGATACATTTCGTTATTTGACTGTAAAGTGCGGATGTTGAATTTATGTTTAGGACGTAGAATATCGGCACGAGCGGACTTAGTCTCAAAAAAGTAAATTGGGTTATTCTTTACAAACAAGCAAATTTCTAGTATGAATATACTAGTCAGTGTCAACAATTCGTTTTTTTTAAAGATATTTCTGACTGAATCAGTCTTACGAAGGTTGTAAATTGCTCTTAAACATCTCTTTTGTAGTTTAAAAGTAATTTCCACATTTACAGAGTTTCCCCAAAAGATAATACCATATGTTAAATGAGGGTACACATATCCGTAGTAGGCATTTTTTGCAATTTCCTTGGAAGTGATGTTGCTCAAAATGGAGAGTGCATAACAATACTTCGAAATTTTTGAGTTAGTTAGTTAAGAAAACTTAAGATAAATAAGTCTGGGTTTTAAATCAATCCCTAACATAACAGTTTCTCTGGTTGATCAATTTTTTATTCTACTACATATTTTGTTAACTGTCTCATACATGATGAGACAGTTAATAATTAATTGTGGGAAACTCGTGAAATATAAAAAAAATATTTGTTCGGGTTTATAAAAGTTTTCCAATCATATTCAAATATCCTTAAAACAGCTGAATTCTTCGATGTTATTAAAAATGCGATGGTCTTCATTCAGATCAACTGGTTTAGTGTTTTTCTTTTCAAAATCCAACAACATGTCAATATTTCCAGTAAACTGGAATAGATTTAATTGGAAGAGTTTGAGGCTTATTGATTGCAGTTAAAATTAAAACTTACCAAAAGTAAAGATACATCAGTGCTACATCTTGTGGTCAGAATAAAGAATTATTATATTAAGTTATAGTTGTAATAAACTAATTAATTGCTTAGGTGCCATTACATTAGTAATTTTTTCATCATACATCACTATGAATAATATTTGGCTTATTATTAGTTGATAATAATTGTTTAGGTTGGGCATTGATATTTTTAGGCAGTACATTGTCCCACAATGACCGCATTTCACTTCTTCTCGTTAAGGTATGTGAAACTAAACACAAGCTTTACAAAATAATACAATGCCCCAAGAAGCCACGCCATGATCTTTGGGTTGCCGCCAAAACTCTTCTTTGGAGTAGATATTTAAAAAAAAAAACATAATGACAATATTATTATATATTTTATCACAAAACTTTATCGTATTGTGTATTTACCCAAGTTGTATGAAATTGTATTATGCCGGGCCAATGAACGCCAACAAATAAAGTTGTTGTTTTGTTGAATTAAAAGGGGACTGTAGAACAGTCAGCTGGTCTATTGTAGCTGATTAAATTTGGAATATCTGATAAAATTGACTCCGTCAGCATTGTGGTTGATCATGACATTATTTTCTTGATAATTCGAGATGTGTTTTCATATCAACATTAATAATTGAGATTCTTCATTATTCATATCACATGCTTGTGTTTAGAATATTCTCAAATGCTCTAGTAAAAAACATAATATTAAATTTAGCAATAATTGTTTTAGGAAAAAAAAAAATTTGAGTATGTCAGTGTCACTCAGTTCTCAGTTGTCATTGCCTCAAATAAATAAAAATAGTGTTCGGATTCGGAGTGTTCCACTAAAATCTGAGTGTGTATCTATGTAATGATATATTCAATTGTCCAGTGCAATAAATTTCGTCCGATTTGAACCAAAATTTTCCTTTCAAGAAAATCAAGCTTTTAACTCAACATGAAATAAGGCTGTTCACAATGGAGACTCCTGCAACCGAAAAGGCTGCTATTTTAGCGCCTAACATGGCCGTAAATGCTGTTTTACTACCTAGCCAAGACCTACCTGCCGACACGCCAACCGTATCAGGGTTCGACTGGGAAAATGGGACTGACTACAACAAGATACTCGAAAGCTTTGCTTGCTCCGGCTTCCAAGCCACAAATTTCGGCCAAGCTGTTGAAGAAATCAACAACATGCTTAAAACTCGTGCCGTGCCACTGACAGAAGAAAACAGTGATATGTACGAAGAAGACGTATACATCAAGAAGAAAACGAACTGTACAATATTCTTAGGATACACATCCAATATGATATCATCAGGGCTACGCGATACGATACGATTTTTAGCTAAAAATAGACTTGTAGACTGTATCGTGACAACAGCTGGTGGTGTAGAAGAAGATTTTATTAAGTGCCTGGCTCCCACTTACATTGGAGACTTCAACTTAAGTGGAAAGATGCTAAGAACACGTGGTATCAATAGAATTGGTAATCTCCTGGTGCCAAATGATAACTATTGCAAGTTCGAAGAGTGGGTCACTCCACTACTCAATGAAATGTTAGATGAACAGTTAGAACATGGAACCATATGGACACCATCAAAAATCATAGCAAGATTAGGCGAACGAATCAACAATGAAAGCTCAGTATGTTACTGGGCTTGGAAGAACAATATCCCGATATTCAGTCCAGCCTTAACAGATGGTTCTCTAGGAGATATGATGTATTTCCACTCATATAAACGACCAGGGCTAATAATAGATATTCTAAGTGATCTGAGAAGATTAAACACAATGGCTGTAAAGGCAAACAATACAGGGATGATTATATTAGGAGGTGGTGTCATTAAACATCACATTTGTAATGCAAATCTTATGAGGAATGGAGCAAACTTTGCCGTCTATGTCAATACAGCAAGCGAGTATGATGGCAGCGATGCTGGAGCTAGGCCTGATGAAGCAGTATCTTGGGGCAAGATCAGGCCAAATGCTAACCCAGTAAAGTTATATGCAGATGCAACTTTAGTTTTTCCCCTGATTGTGGCGCAGACTTTTGCCAAATATTATTTTAACAATAAAAAAAATGTTTAATCTTTTTCGTGTTTTATTCTTTTGATTTAGAATAATTACAGTAGTCGAACTGGTGATGTGTAGTTTATGAAACTATTTATGTACATAAAATTTTCATGTAGTTTAAACATTATGCATTACCACAAAGAGATTTTAGTGCTCTCTTATTGATCTATTAGGCACAACTAACATGGGTGTGACTTGACGATTTTATGACTAAATATAATTGCTTAATATATTCTGTGACTACTTGATTTTGTAATCCCAATAAAATTATATTATTGCAAAGAACTTATAACAGTGTGTAATTTTTTTTTTTGTGTTTTGCTTTTTATAGTTCACTTATCCTAACTTTAGATTTGAGAGAACAGATTTTGCGATAGTTAACGTCTTGTATCAACAATTTGTAGTCATGAATGGTTTGCTCTACAACTATGAAAAAAAGGTTTTGGTTTTTTATATCAATCTACATAGAACTATTATTTACCCTGAAATTTGTTTCATAAATCTGCCATCAGTTATTAAACAATAATTGCCATACATTCCAAAGAAAAAAATTGATTCTATCCATTTTAGCAGATTTTAACGCTCTGGCCGAGACAACTTGTGATTCCTCTGAGAGACTAGTTTATTGTTTTGTTTGAAAAGTATAATGCTAAAAGTCATACCTATTTTATTTCTGAAATGGAACAATAATTCTTTCGTTTTTGAACAGAAACAGTGTGAATGAACTGTCAAATATGTCGTGAAGTTAGCTGTTAGCAGCTTCCATGAAACTACATTTGTGTACTGTCCGTGAGGCGCACTTTATCTTTGTGTGCTGTCTGTGAAATCAAGCTTTTGAAAGCTCGCCGCCAGTTCATGTTGATGTTCTTGCACACATCTTTACTTTGAAAAATGTTTCATTTTATCGTTTGCTGTTTGCCGCCGCGATCGGTCGTCTCACGCTTTGTTTACATCACGTTTATCTCAGAGTACTGACCGAATACCTTCCGAAAGTCTTCCAAGTTGTAAAAATGGACGTGAAATAGCATAAACTTAATGTTCGAGTTCAAATCCCGTGATTTTATGTGATAACAAATTAAAAATGTGCGTGTGTCGGTGCGTTCTTCTGTTAATGTTGTCGGGTAAGTAGCGCATCCTTTGAACCCTGTGTTTGAGCCCTGCCGCGGCTATTTTTAGGCTCTTTACTGCCATTCGGGATGTTATTAATGTGAACATTTGTTAGGATATTGTAATTTGCAGTGTCTCGCAAACCGGTGCAGCTTTGATCACACGAATAGAATTTTGTTCGTTTGATGTTTGCAAGACATTAACATATGAGAAATAAAGAAGTTCTTATAAGTTTATTGAAGAAATGTTTATTAGAGAAAAGCGAAATCTTAAATATCGGAACGTGCCGACGTAAAACTAGGGATTTTGGTTTTCTGTAGTTCCAATTGATAATAAGAGATTCCTTTTTATGCGGTTCAAACTGAAAGTGGAGATTTCGCTTTTCTCAAGTATAGCGATCGGATAATATTCTATAAAGAAGCCTCGCGAGCTTAGGTCAACTGTATCTAGCAAAAAAAAAGCAAAAACATTTATTCATAATAAAAATATATACCTAAGCAAACTAAACGTAATTAAGATTTAATTGAGAAATTGAGATTAATCATAGACCATTGCCAGGAGTGACTTGACACCATAAAACATCATCGATGACGATGTCAAAAATAGTTTCAGAAAACATTTTTTTATGCAAATTGTTTACATTATACTAATAGCAAGTGGATGACTTATAAAAACGAAAAATGAACCGAGATATGCTGTTTTTTTTGTCGTTTAAAAAAAATTAAACTTAGCTATATCGATTTATCGCCCCCGAAACCCCCTGCATACCTACTAAATTTCATGAAAATCGTTGGAGTCGTTTGCGAGATTCAGATTATATACATATATACTTGAATTGCTCGTTTAACGTTATAAGATTAATAAATAATAATTATGAGTTAATTTTATATCAAAACATATTAGTTAAATGAGTAGGTACCTAAAGGTGACACAGAAAAAAAATATTAAATTATGTAATAGTTTTTTTTTTTACAATTAAATAATTAGGTACTTAATTTCCGATAAATGCGCATTGTAAGAATTACAATATTGACGCGTAACTGCCATATTTTTGGTCCGATATACACGACAATGTTTATTGCGAATAAGTGTAATGAATCAACTTTTACTTGGTTGTAGATTTCAGATTTCTTTAGTAGAAGATCGTCTATGTAGGTACGAGCGCAGTATCAGATAGGTACATCTGCCGCCAAGCAGTAGTGGGTAAACATTACTGTGTTCCGGTTTGGAAGGTACTGCAGGTAGAGAAATTACAGGGCTGTTGAGACTAACCATCGAAAGTCAAGCAATGAGCGCCAAAGCAGCGATGCCTTGGCCTTTTTTCCTACTCAAAGTTTTGCGTATCGCTGCAATATGGACATGCGTTATCTCTTACAACGGCCACTGGGAGGCCTAGAGCAGCTAACAAGAAAATAATACCGACTTATCTTGTACGGTCACATGAGAGCTAGCTACCATTACAGCTTCGAATGGTAAAGTCGAAGACCAAGTCATACAAAACATATAACCCCCAACCTAAAAATACATGTTTGTATGGAAATATTTTGGAGTACATTTCATTTAGCGCCGTCTAGCCCCAATCTAAGCAAAGTTATGGGAACCAGAATGCTGATAGAATACTTTTATACTTTTTTTTGTTAAGGTACGCCAACAGCACACATACATATATTGGAAATTTACCAACACATTACAAAAAGTTATGTTCTGATACATGCGGCAGTTATAGGCATACACAGGTTAAACATATTGCTTGCAGTTTTAAGGAAATAAGATTATAGTTTTAGAGAATTTAGACTTAGGAAAAACCGGCCAAGTGCGAGTCGGACTCGCGCACCGACGGTTCCGTACAAACCTGTAGGTATATAAGTAAAAGTTATGTTTTTTTTTTACATGGTAATTTATGATTTTCGCAATTCTTCCTACATCTGTGCTATAAGACGTTGCTTCGTACCAAATTTCAAGATTCTGAGTTCACGGGAAGTACCCTGTAGGTTTTCATTCCCTTGCGAGTGTCGAAAATTTACAGCATAAACGGCTGTATCTTTTGATTGCGTTGGCTCAGAAATATGATTTTTTCACAGCTCCAAGGGATAGTAGACCTGAGTATTTGATATGAATTTCAGCTTGATACCTCTACGCGTTCCTGAGAAAAATGGTCTTGACAGACAGTGATCCAAAAAACACAAATTATATTAAACATACTCAAAAGAAATGTACATACATATAGAAATAAATGTTAGTTTTCTGTTTGTATTTGAATCGAACCCAAACCTGCATTTGAAACAGAACTACCACCCAATGAACTTACAAGGTATGACATATACACAGTATATTATAAAATAGACAATAAAGATCACCTTTTAACTGATGCATTTATGGAATTTTAGACATTTCGTATCATTAATTTAATGTGATTTTAATGTGCTGTTTCTACAAAATATTTTTCTGTATTGAAACTCTTGGAATCAGTGAGAATTTGAATTGTGTAATGGACGAACGTCTCCACATTATACTAAAGCTCAATGGATATTCCCAAAAGTAAGTAATATTGTTTTTTTTTCTCCTAAATATTTGTTTTTTTTTTTCATATAACTTAATTAGGATCTAAGCTTTACTATGGAAACTGAAGTGGTTTTGATACATTTTTGTTTTACTTTTGCGGGATTATCATCATCATCATCAGCCATATGACGTCCATTGCTGGACATAGGCCTCCTCCTGGGGGGGTTTTGCCAATACTCGCCACGCTTGGCAGGCGGGTTGGCGAGCGCAGTTAGGTGTGATTGTTCAAGAAAGACGCTGCTGCCCATCTTCCGGATTACATCCACTAGCCGACTCTTACGGCAACCACGGGTAGAGAGGGTGGGGTACTATTCTTACGCTGGCACCACCACGGCACAGTCCAGTACAGGACGTTAATCAATCAAATTTAATTAATGAAAACTGAATCACATAATTAGTGTTCTTACGGGATCGATGCGTGGCAGTGGATGTGTTAAACTGTATCTTTTTGTCTTGAACATCATTTGTTGCTTGTTGGGGTTTTTCGGTTGTATCATATGGTCATTTTAGATTAGTGTCTAATAATATCGATTGTTATTGTATTGTAATAATTGTAGAGTATTAATGATATTACCAGTAATACTTTACCTCAAGGAAGACTTCCTTGAACAATCACACCTAACTGCGCTCGCCAACCCGCCTGCCAAGCGTGGCGAGTATTGGCAAAACCCCCCCAGGAGGAGGCCTATGTCCAGCAGTGGACGTCATATGGCTGATGATGTGATGTGTGTGTGAGTGGACAAATTTATTTTTTAGTGCTTTTATTGTGCGTTTGGTGCGCCAGCGCTGCGGAGACACGTTTTGATGTTGATGTCGCGCGACTGTTGTGCCGTTTTCGCATGCCATACGCGCGGGCTAGTCTCATGTCGCACGTGCAGCGTGACGTAACAAGTGCGCTGCAAACGCGATGGCCAGGTATCATTAACTATATATTGTTTTCTTTTTTCTTGCCTGTCAGGCTAGTTGTTTGACCACAACTCACATGATGTTAAGTGACGGTGTGGTCGAAGATGGTAAAGCACACCTAGCCTGGAATAGAACTGGCTCTCAAGTGAGGCTGCCGGAACACACCGTTAGATGCTTGGCGGCAGATTTTCAATTTGAGGGTGGTAGCTAGCCAGCCGAGTACTAGAAAGTACCCTACCACCACGCTATGGTTTCCTCGCGATGTTTTCCTTCACCGGCAGCTCAAGCTCATTGTTGGGGTTTGAACCCACGCCCTTCGGCATGCGAACCGACCGCGCTAACCACTGAGCTATCATCGCTACAAATCTACTACTATCTATTATACTCTATCAGTAAGATTATACGAAGGTATTTTTACCTCTCCCCAGTCCTTGTCACAGCTGGTCACATTTGTGAGATTCCCTGGTATGACGTCACATATATTGCAATTTTACATCAGAAAATTATTAAATTAAAACAGCAGTTCCGAAATCAAGTTTATTTCCATTTAAATTACTTTTTAATAAATCAAATAATTTAAACGCTATGTTCATTAAATAAGAGTTGAAAATATCTGGAAGTTTATCTCGTCTTTTAATGCTTAAATCTATTAGTTTAAAAATGTGACGTAATTTAGGACTCGTCCTACCCCTTGTCACATTTCGTCGATCATCCCCCCCATCCCTTAACGTGTGATATAATTTATGGATGGCCCCTAATGTGAACCATCTATTGACAGCTCTGTTGGCTCAATGGTAGTGTATCTGCTTTAAGAGCTGTAGGGCATGGGTTCGATTCCCACCCAGGATAAGCAGCAAGCGACATTACAGGGCTATTGAGACTAATCATCATATTAATCATAGCACTAAAACTCTGGAGTTTCATTACCCAGAGTACTGGGTACCACATGAAAAAGCATTATCTCTTACAGAACAGCGCCCCGTAGATACATACAAGGCCAAAAGCTGAGCTTTGTGAGGGCTCGCGTAGTTTTTCTAACGGGTAATAATTTTTAAGACAGTTTAAAAAAAAAGTTTAGTTCTTTTGCAGCGATGTTAACTCTTTGGTTTTCTAACAGATAGCGTTAGTAGTACAATAACATTCTATCCAATGAATACAAAATTGTTAATGCTATTTTTTTTAAATACTTATAAATTTATTTTTTTAACAGATAACACGTCTAGATATGAAGTTAAATTACTATGTTAAAGCACAAATCTATAGGCGTGATAGTTTCTCAGTAAAGTGTACCACAAAAATGCTCAGGTTGTGGGATAGTGATAGGGCTCGCATCGCTTGCCCTGATAATTACTTTTACATAACTTTCAGGCGCAGAAGTGACACCGTTCGGATCTGTTGTAGCTGGTCTTGGAGTCGTTGACAGCGATAGTGACTTTTCTGCCGATCTGCTAGAACCCTACTCAGACACAAATGAAGCTAAGAGGATCTTGGACCAGCATCCTCACCTGTTCCAAAATGCCAGATCCATTCGTGCCAGGACACCGATCGTTAGGTTTTGTCACAAACCAACAGGTTATTCCGTTGATTTGAGTTTCCGAAATCAAAAAGGGATTAGCAACACAGCTTGGATGAAGTACCTTATGGGTTTGGATGACAGAGCTTTAAATTTAACTATTATTGTGCGGTACTGGGCAAAGTTGCATAAGCCGGTTGACAGCAGGCATGGGCGCTTCATGCCAAATCTTGCATTAGTGTCGCTTGTAATCTTTTATTTACAGCAAGTTGAAGTGCTGCCTGCAGCCAAAGCCCTTGAAGGCGTAAATGCCATGAACGACATAGGCTTCGAGGAAATACCATACCGTTCCACGAATAATGCTACTCTACACGAATTGCTCGGCGGTTTTTTCAAGTATTATGAGAAGTTTGACTTCGAGAATACTGTCGTGTCTACTTTTACAGGGTTTCCTATAGAAAGAAGTTATTTGAAAGACATAGAAACGATTCCTGAAGCAAAACAAAGTTTGAAGAGCGGCAACGAACCCCTATATTTGACATCGGTTATGGTAATCCAGGATCCTTTTGTCCATAACGCGAATATTGTTAGAGAAATGACGCCAAGAGTACTTGAGAAGTTTAAGTTGCACCTTAAATTTGCCGCTGAAGCTTATACTAAGACTAATGAAGATTTTCTACAAATTATATTGGATAACAGTGATATTTTGTTGCCGTATGAACGAGATTACAAAGAAAATGTATGGCTTAATCAAACTAGTAGCTTTTGTAAAATTTGTACTGATTGTTGTAGTTAAATTTAATAGTTGTTATAAAATTTGTTGTAGTTTTAGTCCAAAGTGAAAATAAAAATATCTTTATTAAAGCTGAGTCAGTGACCCCCAAACCCCCAAACGTTACTTGGTAGAGTGGAAAATTATAGTCGCACTAGTTGCGCCTCACGGTGTTACCAGCATTTTTTTAAAAATAACACACAAAAATCAAAAACAAAAAAATCACAAACTTTGGCCTGGTACTGCGGCGATACCAACCGAGACGAGTTTTTTTTTAATGATTGACAAGCTAAATGTTTGACCAAACCTGATGTAATGTGACTGTGTGGTCGAAGATGGTAAACACACCAAGCCTGGAGTGGAACTTGCTCTCAAGTGAGGCTGGCGTAACACGCTGTTTGGTCAGTCGAGTACTAGAAAGTACCCTACTACCACACTATGGTTTCCTAACGATGTTTTCCTTCACGGGCAGCTTAAGCTTATTGATGGGGTTTGTACCCACACCATTCGGCTTGTGAACCGACCGCGCTAAACACTAGGCTATCATCGCTACATAATACCTTCTGCTAAGGACCAAATCTTATCCATAAGCCCAAAGCCCCTTTTAATCGGCTCTTACGATAGGCAGGGGATACCGAAGCTGTATTCTAATCAGCTCCAGGGTAAGCTGTGAATTTAACCACGGAACTTACTGAACCAAAGCAGCCGTCCCCCGTCCTCGCAGTTGATGCAACAGAGGGCAGGGGTGTGCAACTATAAAACCCGACATATTTACGACCTCTCCCTGCACCCCCGTTTTATGGTGGAAGTTGTAGGCGATGAGTAAATTGGACAATTATATTTCTTTTTGTGGCAGTGTTTGATACATGATAGTCTGTTTGGAGTGCTATTTTACTTGGTGGTAGATTTCCTTAGCAGGAGGTCGTCTAGGTAGGTACCACCGCAGTACCAGATATTCTGCCGCTAAGCAGTAGTGTGTAAACATTACTGTGTTCCGGTTTGAAGGGTACTGCAGCTAGCGAAATTACAGGGCTATTGAGACTAACCATCTAGTCTCAAAGTAATGAGCGCCAAAGCAGCGATGCCCTAGACTTTGTTTTACTACTCAAAGTTCTGTGTATCGCTGCAATGGTCATAGACAGGCGTTATCTCTTAACATCAGGAGAGCGTCTCGTTCGTCTCATTACTGTTACATAAAAAAATAAAGCTGTGGTGTAAATTTTTTGCAACGGAATTAGTGCTGGTAAATAAATAATAAATAATTTAATTTATTTATTTGGATCACCAACACTATACACATCACAACATTTATAAAGGTCATCAACATTAAAAAAATAAAACTAGATTATATAGCAATTACAAGTGACGACGACATGCATAAAATAATAATGTTAACAATTATTATAAAAAAATTCGAAATGCTAATATTACGTAATTGATAATGTCAAGTTAATTTTAAAAATTCCTAACTAAATAATCTATACATATAATAATAAAATATTAATATAAACTTAAACAATATGAAATAACAAAATTAAAATTTTAAAATTATATTATGTAATAATAAATTTACGTTGGAAATTACACACGGCGCCATTTGACCTCAAACTAAGCAAAGCTTGTGCTATAGGAGTCAGATAATAATTGATATAATACTAAATTTTTTTTTTTGCTGTATTTTTTTTTTTAATTTTTGTTGGTACCACAAAATGTTTGTTGTGCGCGGGAATCGAACCCACGCCTTTAAGGAGATATACTACCAATGAGCCAACAGGGCTATCAAAATTAAAGCCTTTCATCTCATCCACGTTTATTTATTAGCCATTGATCTTTTCTTAGGGCGTAACTAAGACGAAAGGGGGTTATTTTGCCTCATTATTTTATTGCCTTGTAAAAAATAATGTATTTACATAAACTAGTTAGTATATATAAGTACCGTCTTCGAGCACTGTTACCGGTCATGACTTACGGCGCTGAAACGTGGTCTCTGACTATGTGCCTTCTTAGTAAGCTTAAAGTAGCACATTGAGCTATGGAGAGGGCTATGCTCGGAGTTTTCCTAAGAGATCGAATAAGAAATGAAGAGATCCGTAGGCGAACCAAAGTTACCGACATACACCAAAGGAGATTTTTAAGAAGAAAAAAAAAGAAAGTCCACTTTTAAAGGAGGATCCTTGTAAGGATTCTAACGATATCGCATACATCCAAATATGTTCAGGCATTTTAAAATTATGGTGGAATAAAGAAGCTCATACGTACATACATGAAACCTGAGAATATAACACTCCTTTTTAGGACAGTCGTGTAATTATAGGTTGCATCTAACAAACATCACAAATGTGTCAAGGAAATCTTGTTTTAATATCTCTACATAGTATAAAACAAAGTCGCTTCCCGCCGTCTGTACGCTTAGATCTTTTGAACTACGCAACGGATTTTAATGCGGTTTCTATCAATAGACAGAGTGATTCATGAGGTACATTTATATGTTTAATACATGCATATGCACTACATTAGTATCTACATTTAACCCGGGCGAAGCCGAGGCGGGTCGCTAGTCTTTACATAGTATAAAACAAAGTCGCTTTCCGCCGTCTGTATGCTTAGATCTTTGAAACTACCCAACGGATTTTAATGCGGTGTCCATCAATAGACAGAGTGATTCAAGAGGAAGGTTTATGTTTATAATACATGCATATGCACCACATTAGTATCAACATTGGACCCGTGCGAAGCCGCGGCGGGTCGCTAGTATAAAATAAATTAAAATTTTAAGATAATAAATACATTTCAAGCGTCATTTCGGAACCACCAACCGTATACTTACGGGAAATTGAACTAATAAGTATTCCGTTTCGCAAGGAACCCTAGAGTGGATGCATCGCTTGTCGTTTAGCCCCTAGTAGGAAAAGGTAAGCAATTTTACAAGAATCTACTTTGAATTTGATGTGCTAGAGTCGATATTAGTACGTAGGGTTTTAACAAGTCGCTTTTTTTTTCTGGATTGCCGTGTTGTTTGAATTTTGATATTTTTATTTTGATGTCGTGTCCGCCGATGTGTAAGAGAACAATGAGGTTTCGAAAATATTACCTGCGTGATAGACCTATATTACCTATTTCTGTAGCGATGATAGCTCAGTGGTTAGCACGGTCTGTTCACACGCCAAAGGACGTGGGTTCAAACCCCAACAATGAGTTTTAGCTGACGGTGAAACACATTGTGAGGAAACCACAGCATGGTGGTAGGGTACTTTCTAGTACTCAGCTGGCTAACTACTACTATAAATAAATATAAATATTGTAAGACACATTACACACAGCGCCATCTGACCCCAAACTAAGCAGAGCTTGTGTGATGGAAGTCAGATAACTGATAGAATACATACTTTTTTTTGTTGTAAATATATACTTATAATACATACAGAACACCCAGACACAGAACAAACATTTGTTTATACCAAACAAACATTTGTCCTTGGCGGGAATCGAACCCACGCTCTACAGCTCAGACAGGCATACTCCCAATGAGCCAACAGGGCTGACAAACTACTTCAAATACATATCATTGAAAATCTGCCGCCAAGCACCTATCTGTGTGTTTCGGCAGCTTCACTTGAGAGCCAGTTCCATTCCAGGCTAGGTGTGCTTTACCATCTGCGACCACACCGTCACTAAACATTAGGTGAGCTTTTGACAAACATCTAGCCTGTCAAGCATTAAAAAAAAACTCGAAACATTAATTTACAAATACTGCAGCTAGCGAAATTACAGGGCTGTTGAGACTAACCATCGAAAGTCTCAAAGTAATGAGCGCCAAAGCAGCGATGCCCTGTAGGTACTTTCTTTTGTTACCCAAAGTTCTATGTATCGCTACAAACGTCATGGACTATCTCTTACCATTAGGAGGGCGTATCGCTCGTCCCATGACTTTTACATAAAGAAAAAAAAAACAAATTCACTTAACCTAAAAACGTGTGTGAACTATTAAATATAAGTGTCGCGTCATTCTAACTAAAAAGTTTAATATTTTAGGCTTGCCACATACTCCAACTAGTATTCAATATGTAACGCAATTAAAACTGTGGTCGCGCTAACGAATCGCTCTCGACCAGTTTGAGTGCTAAAATGTAGGTACATATATTGAAAGTCGGTACGTAAACTCCCAGTAGCTCTCACTGTACCAAGCACAAGTGCGTTCGTGCATAGAGATATACTGCTCGCACCTTTGGGATGGATCCGCTAAATACCACCTAGAGGCGTCGGAGTCTATTGAGAAGCGTGCCAAGAGGCTCATCTGCGACGACTCCATTGTTCAGGTTAAATTACAAAGCCTAGAACATCGTCGCAAAGTTGCTAGTTTGTCGATTTTTTATCGGATTCATTTCGGAGAGTGTGCTTCAGAACTTAATGGTCTGATTCCCCCATGTCCATTTTTCTATCGGACAGCCAGAAGCTCAAAAAAGGGACATCGTTTCATGGTAGATGTTCCAAAACTCGAACTAAACGATTTGATTCCACGTTAATTGTGCGGACTGCTAGACAGTGGAATGCGCTGCCCGAGTGGGTGTTCCCCGATGGATATAATCTGGGTGTCTTCAAGTCGAGAGTGAATCGGTATCTTCTAGGCAAGCGTGCTCCATCTTAGACCGCATCATTACTTAACATCAGGTGAGATAGCGGTCAAACGTAAGCCCAACTATAATAAAAAATAAACTCACATAATATTATTTTAAAAGTATTCCTTATATTTATTTTGTCGGTAGACATTCTGGGGCCCGCGGTCTACAACCGCGTACCTGCTTCCGTCTGGGATGCACCTTCTATCGCGTGCTTCAGAACCAAGTTAAGATCTTGGCTGCTAGAGACTGTTTTATGACATTGACGAGTATTTTAAACTAAACGATTTTTAAATCACTTGTAATAAAGTAATTTTTTTTGGCATTTTGTTTTTTTATTAATTGACATGTAATCAGTGTTTTAAAACTTATTTAATGATATATTTGAAATGATATTACGGAATTTGACTTGTAACATTGGTGTTATCAATAAAATATTTGTATTTGTGTTTCAAACACATGAATTTCTAATCAGCGCGAGTATGGACTGAAAATGTTTAAGACACCATACGCTGACGTATCTAGTCCGTTTATTTCTGCTGTCGATCTTCCCATCGAATAGTACCCCACCCTCTCGACCCGTGGTTGCCGTAAGAGTTGGCTAAGGGATGTAATCCGGAAGATGGGCAGCAGCGTCTTCTTTGAATAACCACACCCAACTGCGCTCGCCATCCCGCCTGCCAAGCGTGGCGAGTATTGGCAAAACCCCCTCATGGGGGTCTTGCCAATACTCGTCCAGCAGTGGACGTCATACGACTGATGATGATGATGCTGATGATGGTATCCTCATGATGTTTTCTTTCACCGGCATCCCAAGCTCATTGTTGAGGTATAAACCCATCTGCGTATAAATCGACCGTGCTAACCACTGAGCTATCATCGCTGCAAATCTTATGATTCTTATTCTTATTTAAAATAGGAGCAAGTCCTGCACTGACGTCCCGTTTGGGGTGTTTTGCGTCTACCCGAGCCAATCCAGCTCCTTGAAGTATCGGAGCGAGGCTTTAGGCCGCCGGCATAGTAGCTTCAGTGAGCTGGGTGGAGTGTTTAATCTAATACCTTTAAACGAACAATTCTTGTATATATGTATATAATTTGAATCTCGGAAACGGCTCTAACGATTTTCATGAAATTTAGTATGCAGGGGGTTTTGGGGCGATAAATTGATCTAGCTAGGTTTCATTTTTAGAAAACAAAAAAAAAACTGACTGATGCTCAGTCATCCAGGTACTGATATTAATATTTGTTTTTGCTTAGCGTTTGTAAAGTAGAATCTAAGGTACCTACTGTTGAACGGTATACTGCGATCTCTGTGTGAAACGGTATGAACCCATACTGGCTTTGACTGCGGTTCAAACGATACCGATTCTATCGCGTGACACCTCTTCAACAGAACTTTGACTTTGACAGCCCTGTTGGCTCATCGGGAGTATGTCACCCTGAGCTGTAGGGCGTGGGTTCAATTGCCGCCACGGACAAATGTTTGTTTGGTATTAACAAATGTTTGTTCTGTGTCTAGGTGTTCTGTATGTATTATAAGTATGTATTTACAAAAAAAAAGTATGTATTCTATCAGTTATCTGACTTCCATCACACAAGCTCTGCTTAGTTTGGGGTCAGATGGCGCTGTGTGTAATGAGACCTACAATTATTTTTTTTTTAACAAATTAATTATATTTTTCCTAAAGCCTCACGACGAAGCAGAAATTTAAGATTGTTTGGATCTTTGTTTTTTACATAGAACTAGTTACCCGCTCAGCTTTGCACAGGTTTTATAGCGATGATAACTCAGCGATTACCACGGTCACTGTTGGCTCATTAGTAGTATATCTGCTTTAAGAGTTGTAGGGCGTGGGTTCTATTCCCACCCAGGACAAACATTTTATGGTATCACTACATAGTATAAAACAAAGTCACTTTCTCTGTCCCTATATCCCTATGTATGCTTAAATCTTTAAAACTACGCAACGAATTTTAATGCGGGTTTTTTTAATAGATAGAGTGATTGAAGAGGAAGGTTTATATGTATAATAACATCCATTAAATAGTGGAGAAATACTGTTATTTTTGAGGTTTATACCCGTGCGAAGCCGGAGCGGGCCGCTAGTAAACTATAAACAAATGTTTGTTCTGTGTCTGGATGTATAAATAAATTAATATCGTAGAACATTTCACAGTGCCATCTAGCTCCAAACTAAGTAAAGCTTGTACTATTAGAACCAGATAACTGATAGAATATTTATATAATATTTTTGTTGTAAATACATACTTATTATACATACAGAACAATGCGGACAAGTGTCCCTAAAGGAAGGTTAAAAAAAAAATTACGCGATGGATTTTTGGCGCAAAAATACGTTAATAAAAAAATATTACCAAACCTATCAAGTAGGGTATCCAAATAAAGGCAATTAAAAGAGGATTACAAAAAAATAGTATTATATAAAATAGTTATATTAAAATAGTTTTATGTTTTAATTGAAGTATCTGGTTGACCGAGCATTGCTCGGCTGAAAACACGGATAAAACGACGTTTTCTGAAAATGAAACCTAGCTAGATCGATTTTTCGCCCCCGAAACCCCCTGGATACAAAATTTCATGAAAATCATTGGAGCCGTTTCCGAGATTCTGAATATATATATATATATATATATATATATACAAGAATTGCTCGTTTAAATATATAGATAGATAGATTAGGAGTAATAAATTTGAATGTTTTTTTGTGAATCCATATTTAAGTAATCCATTGTTTCTCAAGTAAGTGACAATTGTCTTATTGAGAATAAATTCTTTAAACCTAAATTTGTTTAACAAGTTTTTTCCTTTAATTATAGCTATTTTAATCGCAGTCAGGTTATAGATTTTTATAAACTCTTCAGCTTGTTAAGCGTCTGTTCTTCAGATGTATCGTGTTTTCTATTCTTGGTTGAAGAGCGATAAGGCCGCCACTTGTAGCACTAGCTCATAAGATTCTTTTGTTTTCTATACTTTTTCTATTGGTGTGCACAATAAAAAGGTTTTGTCTATAATAAATAAATAATAATTATATACATATAAAAATATAAACATGTTTAACATATATTTTTATCTTTTGTTACAGGTCTTCTCCATTCGTTGGGATCGGAAGGTAATCAATACAGAAAAGTTATTCCAGACACCTAAATATAGATTTCAATAATGCTTCATTACTCTCGTTTAGAATGACACAAAAGCAGTTGAACGATATGGAGTCAGAATACACTTTGCAACGAGTGTTTATTTCTAAAGAAATGTAAAAAAATAATAATTAAAAGTAATGATCGAGACGCTCTCCTGATGGTAAGAGATAACGCCTGACCATGACCATTGCAGCGATACACAGAACTTTGAGTAACCAAACAAAGTCTAGGGTATCGCTGCTTTGGCGTTCATTACTTTGATATTTGCGATGGTTAGTCTCGAAAGCTCTGTAATTTTGCTGCAGTACCCGTCAAACGGGAACATAGTAATGTTTACACACTACTGCTTGGCGGCAGAATATCTGGTACTGCGGTGGTACCTACCTAGACGACCTTCTGCAAAGGAGATCTACCACCAAGTAAATGGGATAACGTCTATTACATGTAGAGGCTTTACTAGGACTGTATTTTGTCTCAACTATAGCCAAGTAGCACAACGAACTATGGAGAGGGCTATGCTCGGGGTTTCCCTACGAGATAGAATCAGAAATGAGGAGATCCGTAGGCGAACTAAAGTTACCTACATAACCCAATGGATTAGCAAGTAAAAGTGGATGAATTGATGGCCGATCGGGATGCAAAGATCTGGAGTGAAGACCACGGACTGGCAAGCGCAGCGTAGGACGTCCACACACAAGATGGACATACGACCTCATAAAGACCGCAGGAACGCGCTGAATGCGAGCCGCTTCCAACTGGTCTTTATGGAAATAAATGGGGGAGTACTATGTCCAACGGCTTAGATGATGATAAATACACAGAGATGTATAGAGACTTGAGTCTCTATACATCTCTGTGGTTGCAAAACACGTATAATTCAAGAACAGTCGACTCTTGATAATTCAAACCTTTGATATAATTCGAACCTCACGTAAACCACTGAGTAATAGGTTTTACTTATCCAGGATTACTCACGTTTTTATCGGAAATTTCGACTATTGTTTCGGCCATATCATGGACACAAAGCTGTCGGCCTCGTCTTGCTGCGCACTAAATAATTAAAGCTAAAAAAAAAAAAAAAAACAATCTTATGAGCAAAACAGCTGATTGCAAATTATTACGTAGAGAATTACCCTTCAAAATTGCAAAGTTACGTAACTGGCAACCTTCAAAGATCATAGCCATATAATAGTTATATATAAAAGGTCATAGCAACCTAACCGTCTCCGACCTTTGTCCTTTAGGGCAGAGTGACTTACAGACGTATTTATTGTTCAGTTTTTCGTTCTATTAAATTAGTATTAGTTTCTAGACTTAATAGAATTATACGTATTTTGTCTCATGATGGTGCCAGACGGACGATCTGGTAAACTAATTAATTAATACATGACTAAAGTGGCCATACGTCCCGTTTTAAACGGGCCTGTCTCCTTTTCCAGTGCTATGTCCTGATGTCCCCAAAGAAAAATTTTGGGACGTCAAAATTGTTCTGTTTTTTTAAGAAAGGTTGATTTTATATCAAAATATATTAAAGACAATTAACGTCTTCTCTAAATTTATAAGAAATTTTAGCGGTTTCGAAATTTCCTGCTATGGAAAAGGAATACTCGCTTTCTGTCGAAGTGGACCTGATAGACAGGAGTGCTCCTCCAGATTTGTAGTGCTCTTTAATTTTGTATGTGGTTTCAAAAAGTTGAAAATCTTTATTAAATCGAACTTGTTTTTTTTTTCTTTTGACAAGCTAGGTATTTGACCACAGCTGATGTTAAGTGACGTTGTGGTCGGAGATGGTAAAGCACACCTAGCCTGGAATAGTACTGACTCTCAAATGAGGCTGCGGGAACGCACCGTTAGGTGCTAGGCGGCAGATTTTCAACTTGGTGGTAGCTAGCCAGCCGAGTGCCAACACGCAAAATGTTGTCTTGTCGCAATAATGCAAGCGCTCTCAAAATGCTATTTTTCATTCGCTCTGCTACAATTTACTTTGTCATTGATATTTGCTTGTTTTAATGTAAAACGAAGTTCATGAAACGGTTATTCTAACTTTTTAAACGTAATTTAAATTCCCGACATTCCCGGAATCCCGGGCGCATATTTCCCGGGATCGAGAATGAACGATTTCCCGGGAATTTCCGGGAACCCGAGAAAGAAACCTTCGCGAAAAGTGACAGATTGTAAATAGGTATCTAAACATTTCTTGATAAAATCGTCAGATGGAAGTGTATTCAACACTTCCACTTCAGATTGTTAGAATCTGAATGATGCAAACTTTAGCATTTTAATATTTAGTGTTTGCCTGAAACAAACGCACTGGAAGAACAAGTATTCTTATTAATGAGTAAACTGTAGACATCAGGAAAACCTCAGTTGCAGATATCGAATACCATATTGATAACGAAAGAGAAAATTATTTGACCGTCGCTATAATTTTGAAGTGTCCCGTTTTGAGCTTAAAATGTTCTCACATTATTCATGACTTAGCTATTGATGAGTAAATATAAGGTAAAAGCATTTCTAGCGCTTGAAAACGCTAAATGTACCGATTTAGATTACTTTTTGTTGCTAACACTATATATATCTGCAATTTCGAAAAATACTAATCTTTATTGATACCACATAGCGAAAAATTACAAAAATACTAAGTACCCACATTTTTTTTTTAAATGTTTTACGTCCTACTTAAGCCAGGGTAGTGCGAAGCGAAACGAGGAGTTCTGTCCTAATGTTAAGTGAAGGTGTGGTTGAAGATGGTAAACACACCTAGTCTGGAATGAAACTGGCTCTCAAGTGAGGATACCGGAACGCACCGTTAGGTCCTAGGCGACAGATTTTCAACTTAAAGGTGGTAGCTAGCCAGTAGAGTACTATGAAGTATCTTGCCACCATGCCAACGATGTTTTGCTTCACCGTCAGCTCAAGCTCATTGTTGGGGTTTGAACCCACGCCTTTCGGCGTGTGAACTGACAGCGCTAACCACTGGGAATATACGTATTTATATATATAAGACAGATGCTGAGATGGCTAAAACATGACGACTTTAAAGCAAATACGGTGTTGCAGAGTTAAAAATAAATTCTAAAAACTAGCATTCGACGATAGCTAAATATGCATTGTGTGTGTACAAATCTAGCCCAATATTTCATGAATAAGCCTTTTAGGATTTTTTAGACGACGCGGACGGATGAAATGTCCGCCATGCAGCCGCTGGCGTGTCGTCATTGTTTTATCGGACACTATAGCCTTTGTCAGTTTTCCGCCATTGACTGCGACATTAATTATTCGCTTGTCGAACATGGATTTCGTATATGTATTAGGGAAAAGTTATTTCATTTTATAAATTTGTGTGTTGCCAGCGAATTGTAACTATATACGTATATCATTTAATGTAGATAGATAGATAATTCTTTATTATATACTCAAAATTAAAAAATTGAAATTAAATCATTTAACATTCAAAATATAATGCAACGATTGGCCTTATCGCTTATATACGAGTATACACATATGATTAGCTTTCTTCATGTATTTATTTAAAAAAACAGCTAAGTGCGAGTCGGACTCGCGCACCGAAGATTCCGTACAAACCTTAAAAGTGAAAGTTATGTTATTTTTTTTCAATAGTAATTTATGATTTTCGCAATTTTTTCTTTATCTGTGCTATAAGAAGTTGCTTCGTACCAAATTTCAAGATTCTGAATTCACGGGAAGTACTCTTTAGGTTTTGATTCCCTTGCGAGTGTCGAAAATTTGCAGCTTAAACGGCTGTATCTTGTGATTGCGTTGGCTTAGAAGTTTGATTTTTTCACAGCTCCAAGGGACAGTAAACCTGAGTATTTGATATGAATTTTAGCTTGATACCTCCACCCGTTCCTGGAAAAAAGGGTCTTGACAGACAGACGGACAACAAAGTGATCGTATAAAGGTTACGTTTTTTTCCTTTTGAGGTACGGAACCCTAAAAATAAGTATTCTATCAGTTATCTGGTTCCCATAGTACACGTTTTGCTTAGTTTAGAGGTAGATGGCTCTATGTGAAATGACCTAGTATTTTTTATGTATACATAGGCGAATACGAGTATATCTATATATATATATGTTTTTTTATTTATTATCTCACTTAAATTATAATACGAAAGTTTGTGTTGGACACACAACACACGTATATATGTACATATAGTTATACAGATATATATATATAGAAATTCATACATAGAGCCGAGGCCCTTGATAACGTTTAGATATTCTAAATTAGGTAATCTGTAATCACTGTTTCGTTTTTCTAAGATTCTTCTTCATCCGGAAGTATTATCTGAATACAATACAATACAATAATTTATTGATAACTCCATAGCTCAAAATAATAAGCTCAAATTCCAAAGTGTACCAATACCAATTAAAGTAAAACAAAAATATAGTCCAGTTCCGCAAGCGAGTACTCAATTTAATTAAAATGATTTGCAAGTGAAATGTAATCAAATTTGGCACCATAAAGTTGGGTGTTTCTTTTAAATAGATATTGAGATGAGCCAATACTCGCCACGCTTGGCAGGCGGGTTGGCGAGCGCAGTTAGATGTGATTGTTCAAGGAAGACGCTGCTACCCATCTTCCGAATTACATCCCTTAGCCGACTCTTACGGCAACCACGGGTAGAGAGGGTGGGGTACTATTCTTACGCCGGCACCACCACGGCAAGTCTGTGTCAAAATCCTACCTGAGTCCTATTATATTTAAGCTCAGCTTTGTGTCTGTTTATCAGTCACAAATCAAGATGACTTTTGTAACCGACTTCAAAAAAGAAAGAGGTTCTCAATTAGGTTGATTTTTTTGGTATTCATTCATGAAGCGATTCAAAAAAAACTGTTAGTTGAAAAAATATACTTCCAATTTCTATGGGATTACCCATAATCAAAATCGGTTGAGTAGTTTGTTTTTGAAACCAAAATACCTAAATTGTCGTGTTTGGGCTTGAATGGCCACGCGAGCAAAGGCGCAGATAGAAGCTTGTCTCATATTTGTGATTTTTGATTGAAGCTTGTCTCATACACGTTTCACTGTATCTTCGTAAGTTCGTAACATATCGTGGGGCTGCCATATTTGCGTAAAAATTGTTTGCGTTCATTGCGCCGTGTTTTCAGTCTTACGCGGCGACTACGCGTTGAAGGAGTCATCAAGTGGCACTGTCTATTTTCAATCTAGGGAGGTGAAATACTGCCTCCAACGTTATCTATAAAATGTCATTAAGATACGTTATTAAATTACGCAAAGTTTGACTGCGTTTGCCAAACTTTGCATAATTAAACCAGACGTTTTACTATGGAAACTGACGTGGTATTGTTACGTTTTTGTTTTACATATGCGAGACTCATGTTTAATTTTATCGGAAACTCCGACTATTGTTTCGGCCACAACCGGTGGCCATCATCATGGAAACAAAGCTGAGTACAACGCGCGCGCGGCCTCGTCTTGCTTGATATTTAATAGTCGGAGTTTCCGATAAAACTAAACGTAAGTAATCCCGCGTAAGTAAAACAAAAATCAGACGTTTTACTTAAGCTGTAAACCTACAACATTAGATTTTGTCGATGCGTTGCAAACCCGGAGAGATGTTCATTGATACAGTATCGTTTCACTGTTATTTCCGTTCTTCAATATGTTTCGTGGCTCAATTTCATTCTCTTTCTTCAATTAAGTGTCTGATCACAAATTAACAGTATTTCTTCTTGAAGGTGACTACCAACCACTATGATATAGTTTTCCCTCAAGGTCTTCGCGGCAGTTGTTGAAATTTGACCTTATTAATGCAATAATCCCAAATAAACGTAGCGTAGGACGCCCTGAGGCTCGATGTAAGGACGATATACGTAGGACAGCTGGCGGGGTATGGGAGCGAAAAGGCAAAGATCGGATTGAGTGGCGTGTCTTGGGAGAGGCTTATGTCCAGCAGTGGACTTCGATAGGCTGATGATGAATCACAAATGTGTTGGCATCTCCCGTCATATTTTTTGTTTCATTCCATTCTGTGATTGCCTGGAAGAGATCGCTTTTAGCGATAAGGCCGCCTTTTGTGGCACTAAGTAGGACATATACCTAGCTCTTAAGTTTCTTGTTTACATTATTAAAAAAAAATATATTTTCATGAATTCTGGTGTTCACAATAAAGACGTTTCTATCTATCTATATAAAAATATATAGCTATCTATCACATATATTTGTAATTCATTATATGGGTAAGATAAAGATATTCAATTTAAAAAAAAAGCATCGATATGTAATTTCCCATCTCTAGATCATCATAGTCATCGACTAGTCTAGAGCTCACGCTTCGACGCCTTAGCCATGAATACTCGAGCATTCTTTTGTTCATCCCCTTCTTATTGTGCGAGACTAACAAAGACAGCGATAGCCGAGTACGTATACACTTATGCATATACTATCTAGGCTTTAATGATTCTGATACGGAGATGTATTTTTATTAGGGGAAGGTTTTTTTATGGAGATCGATGTTAAACCGGAGGGCATACGATTGTTGGCAAGTATTAGGCAGAGTCTATTTTATTTGACAAGGTTTTTTTATCGTTACGGGCTAGGTGTTTGACCACAGCTCACTATTCTAGTCCGGATAGGAACTGGTTAACAAGTGAGGCTACCGGAAAACACTGTTAGATGCTTGGCGGCAGATTTTTTATTTTGAGGGTGGTAGCTAGCCAGCCGAGTACTAGAAGTTCCCTACCACTACGCTATGGTTTTTCCTTCATCGGCAGCTCAAGTTCATTGTTGGGATTTGTACCCACGACCTTTGAAGAATGAATCGACCGCGCTAGCCACTGAGCTACAAAAACATTATCACACAGATCTTTAAGATTTCTCGACATCTTGCTTTAAAATTTATTTATGTTTCAAAATTGTATCAAATGGAAAGTGAATTATTTTATAAAAATAAGACATAATTATGGTGTAAATAGTTAAAATTTCAATGTACAATACAAAGGGAAAATCTGCTGCTAACGATGTGTTTTGGCAGCATAACTTGAGACCCAATTCCATTCCAGGTTACCGCTTATCATCTTAGACCACACCGTCACTCAACATCAGATAAGCTGTGCTTAAACACCTAATAAGCACCTAGTCAAATCGTAATAACCTCGTCAAATAACAAATAAATCATAAAAACAACGAAGTCGCGAATAAGGCATGAATTACAAAATTTTCGAATCAAAGCCCGATAACAAACTTTGTTTTCAAATCACAAATTTATGTACATAATTCTTTATACTCTAAGAATCACGCCACTTGATTTGAAACTTCTGTATTTGCATTTTTTCTTCTACTAATGTTAACACAAGAGAAAATGTCTTCAAAATGTCCAAGTGGACGTCCTGACTCCTGAATAGACGTAAAGCCACAGAATGAATGCCAGTACTCTGTCTGAATATCTAAAGTGCACTAGACTCGGTCGCCAATGCAAAGAGGCTCTAAAGAAATGTGGAGGTGGAATGAAAATAATTAGCAAAAACAAACTATGGCACCAACGAATTCTAAGAACGTTGAAAGCGAGCGCGATTTACGAATAGCAACTAAGTTAATTTGTAACATTATTTGTAAGTCTCTCTTGTACGCCACTCATCCCGGTCCTGTGCTATCCTTGTCCAGTTTCGTCCCGCGATGTTTATAATTCTTATTCTTATTCAAAGTGGGGGCGATAAGTTCTGCACTGACGTCCCGCTTGGGGTATATTGTGTATTTCCCTCTACCAGCGTTTACCCGAGCCAACCCAGCTCGAAGTACTGGAACGAGGCTTTGGGCATGGATGATAGCGAATCTTCAAAGATCTTTATAATGTCGTTGATCCAATGAGCTGGTGGACGCTTCGTTTCCCGGTTCACAGCCACCATCCGTCACAGATTTAGTCCACCTGCAATTACTCTGTGTAGGAACATGTCCTGCTCATCTCCATTAGAGTTTCACGGTAGCTGTTCCGACACCAAGCACCTTAGTGCGACGAAAGATATTTGTGGATTTGTCTTGAATACGCTTTTATTTTTTGTAGGTAACAGATAAGATTTAAGAATAGGCTCCCTAAAAAAAACCCACGTTCGGTCTGCCTTCTTAATCATAAAAGAATAAGGATGAAAATAGAATCTACTGCTTAACCTTATTGTTGCTCGGAATTACGCAAACGTAACTCGCAAATCTTATTAAATTTATTAAGAGTAAAATAATTAATCAGCTTAAATTTTAGGGACATTCAGTCAAAAAAGAACTCTCACTTCTGGCTATACCTGATGCAAAGGAATCCATGAGGCTGGCAGCATTCCCGCGCTGGATAGCAAGGGCCAGCCTTTGCACCGGGAATGAGCCAGTACGAGATCACCACACTGATCTCTTATGCGTTGCCGCAATTCATGCAACAAAACCCGAACAAATTATTTTATTACTAAAAAAAAATGATAAGATATCGTAGATCTATTTTGAAATGGTAAAAGTATCGGGTGAATTTCTATCTATCGTGTTTTTAGCTGGTTAATGGTCAGAAAATCATTAATCATTAGGGCCGTTTAGACTGACCATCGGTGATCAAAGATGCATTTGTAAGTGAAAAGCTTAGTTTCAAAAAGCTATATTTTAGTTGCTTTAAAATAAAGTACAAAAGATTTCTCTTGTTCGCGCCCTTTGTTCGAGGAACGTTAGTGCTGCCAGTTTTTGCACCGGATTGATGGACCATTGTATTGCCGCTGGCGAAAATTCCGCGAATATTTGATAGCCGTCGAGTTTTTCGACGAATCGTTAGGATTAGATTTTTGCTTCGGATGGAATTTATTTTAGTTTCGTTCGCTGTTTGCTTTCTGCAGTCTGTATTGTCACAGAATACATAATAGTATCAGGTATTGTATCCATTGTTTTTGGATTGCCGGAATAGATGGCAGGTTTTAGTTCTATTGCATTTGTTAAGAGCTTAAACTAGGGAGACTTGCCCGGAATCAGGGAGGTGTAATAAAGGGTAACCACGTCTTCCCTAAATAAAGTATCTAGTAATGGTTCAAGAGCAAATTTTACTATCTTGTTGGCTGATTGGTAGTATGTCTGCTTCAGGAGCCGTAGGGCGTGGGTTTGATTCCCACTCAGGTCAAGTATTTTGTGGTATAGTTATAAAAATGTGTTCTGTGTCTGGGTGTTCAGTATATATTATAAGTATGTAATAAAAAAAAGTATTTAAGTATTCTATCAGTAACTGACTTCCATAGTACAAGCTTTGCTTATTTTGGGGCCAGATGGCGCTGTATGTAATGTTCTACGATATGAAAAAAAAATTGCCAAATTTATTGTGTTTATATTTATTTTTATCATCAATACCACTGATTAACATCAGGCGAGATGTGGTCAAATACAAACCTATTCTAAATAAAACAGGAAAGAAACATTTATTTTATAGCCCAGTATAACATATTTAAAACTTGTGCAGTTTTAAACTAAATAAAAGGAAAAGCGGCGAAAGCTAAACTCTTGTTAGGGAAGACTTCATTTTCCTTATAACGGGATAAGTTGATGTAGGGTGACCATGAAATTTTGTATCGGAGGATTTTTGGGTATCGCATGTAATAAGGAAAAAAGAACTTGTAAGAGATATGGAAAATAATACATATAGTAATAATATATATGTAAAAATAATAATTATGTATTTAGATAAAACGAAATATAAAAATATGCCTATAAATATACGTATATATGCCATAAATAATAGAGTACGCAATGATCCCGTACATTCTCGAATTACATTAAATTCTCCTGTACATTTTCAAGCCAGTTTCAGTTTAACGATTTGTAGAACGTCTTCAAATATGACTATATTAAGTTTTACAAAGTTTTTCTCACATTAGTTTTATCAGCCTAGTATGGGAGAGATGCCCTGGGTTTAAATCCCGCGGCACGCACTTCTGTCTTTTCTAAGCTATGTGCGTATTGCCGATGGCTTCAAACGGTGAAGGAAAACATCGTGAGAATATGTCCTAGAATTTAAAAAGAAGTTCTCAAAGATGTGTCGCATGTCTGCCAATCCGCTCTTGACCAGCGTGGAAGACTACGGCCTTACTCTGACAGTTTCTTAAAACACAACTGATTCGGATTTCTCACATATCGAAGATTGTGTTAATGTGTGGTGTCAATTATGAGTCTGTATTATACCAGAATGTAGCTATTGTATAGATGATTGGTCATAATTTGACAACAGCAATGTTTATTGGGAATATTTTCATAGGGTTTAAGTAAAATAATAAGTCAAATACTCACATTTTATAGTTTTACACACATTTATTACAATGTTCACCAAATATTTATTAAGTCGAGTCGTCTCGAACGCTGGCACTCTAGTCTCTATGAGACGCGGCTTCGCCTCGAGGTAAAAACCCCACTCTTTCTACTTCCCTTTCCACTAGCGACTGGTTGGTTGAAGCCGCGCTCACAGACAACAGTACCACGTTTAGTCAATACAACAATTATAATTATTTTAAAGAAACAGTATACAATCCAAATTAAATACTCAATATCGCTAACAATTGTAAAATACAGATTTGTCAAGTATGAGTTTGCGTAGGTTTAACGAACGTTACCAAAGCGTCACCCGTTCATGGCGGGTATTACCCGCATATACAGAAGAACGAAGGGTTTTGATTCCACGTTTTTATGCGCTCAACGAGGTTGTAGAGCTAGCACGCGAGCCGTGTTAAAAGTCTTTCAACGATGACGAGACGTATTTTGAATCTAGCTTTGTCACGCTTCCGTTACCATGGTTGGGGAGGTCAGTGGACACGTTGGATATATACTCCGAAAAATACAATATGACATTGTTTTCAAGTAAGGATGGTGAAAGTTTGGCCGCTCTACAAGTTCGCACGGATCGTGGAGGGTAGTTCTAAATTGTATTCGGATCACGTGTTCGACCTAAATACGTCGCGCAGTCGCCTTGCACGTCAGTCGTGCAGACACCGTGCCGGAAAAAAGGTTGCTGTAAGAAATTGTAAATTTTTAACACTTAAAAAATTCTGTTAAAGTTACAAGACGAACGGAACGCTCTCCTGAAGGGAAGAGAACCCATGTCCATGGCCAATGCGGCGATACACAGAACTTTGAGTAACAAAACAAACTCCAGGGCATCGCTGCTTTTTTTAATAGCCGACAGGCTAGGTGTTTGACCACAACTCACCTGATGTTAAGTGACAGTGTGGTCGAAGATGGTAAAGCACACCTAGCCTGGAATAGAACTGGCTCTCAAGTGAGGCTGCCGGAACACACAGTTAGATGCTTGGCGGCAGATTTACAACTTGAGGGTGGTAGCTAGCCAGCCGAGTACTAGAAAGTACCCTACCACCACGCTATGGTTTCCTCACGATGTTTTCCTTCACCGGCAGCTCAAGCTCATGTTGGGGTTTGAACCCACGCCCTTCGGCATGCGAACCGACCGCACTAACCACTGAGCAATCATCGCTACAATCGCTTTGACGCTTAACGCCTGTCCATGACCATGGCAGCGCAAAACGAACTATAAAAATTTGCTGAGCTTGATTTCGGAAGCGCCCAAAGTCGTAGCGTAAACTAGTTGAATAATAATTGTGACCGTCTCCTGTTAGTCAATTATTTTTTCTTTTTCAAATTTATTCAAGTCGGAATAACAGAAACAAACAGAGCGGAGTTGGCATGCATAACGCCACATGGCGATCACTACTCCATTATACAAGACCCGTGCGGAATTATCATAATGCGTGTTGGGCAGAAGAAACAGAAAGGCAGATGTTATGATACCACATGAGAAATAGGACTGACTGGTGGGATCTAATACGTGTGTGAAGTTAGCATCTCAATAGTCAGCATCTCAAAAAAAAACTTCAGATTCATTGGCATCCAGCATAGTTCTACAGTTCTCGATAAGATTTAACAATAGTTCTATCGATTTTGCTATCAAAACCGGACTTTGAAAAATGAGATGCTAACTTCACATATAAATCATAGCATCTCATCGAAATTCGCGGATTTCACGTTAGTAGAGATGAAATTCACTGAGTTCTACAGTTCTTGATAAGTTTTAACAATAGTTCTATTGATTCTCGATAATTATAAATAATTATAATCATCACAATCACCAAACAGAGGTGAGATGCTGGGGTATAAGTGCGAGTTCTGGGTTCAATATGGCTTTTAAATGATAGCTGCGGGCTCTTTACACGAGTTCCGAAAGAGTTCTACTCTTTCGAACATTCTCAGTAATTATAAATAATTATAATCATGAAAATTTTCGAAAAAAGGTGAGATGCTGGGTTATTATTTAGAGTTCTGGGTTCAATATGGATTTTAAATGATAGCTGGGGACTCCTTACATGAGTTCCGAAAGAGTTCTACTCTTTCGAACATTCTCAGTAATTATAAATAATTATAATCATCAAAATTTTCGATAAAAGGTGAGATGCTGGGGTATAAAGGCGAGTTCTGGGTTCAATATGGATTTTAAATGATAGCTGGGGACTCCTTGCATGAGTTCCGAAAGAGTTCTACTCTTTTAAACATTCTCAAAAATTATAAATAATTATGATCATCAAAATTTCCGAAAAAAGGTGAGATGCTGGGGTATTATTTTAAGTTCTGCGTTCAATATGGATTTTAAATGATAGCTTGGGACTCCTTACAAGAGTTCCGAAAGAGTTCTACACTTTCGAACATTCTCAGTAATTATAAATAATTATAATCATCAAAATTTTCGATAAAAGGTGAGATGCTGGGGTATTATTTTGAGTTCTGTGTTCAATATGGATTTGAAATGATAGCTGGGGATTCCTTACATGAGTTCCGAAAGAGTTCTACTCTTTCGAACATTCTCAGTAATTATAAATAATTATAATCATCAAAATTTTCGAAAAAAGGTGAGATGCTGGTGTATTATTTTGAGTTCTGGGTTCAATATGGATTTTAAATGATAGCTGTGGACTCTTTACACGAGTTCCGAAAGAGTTCTACTCTTTAGAACACTCTCAGTAATTATAAATAATTATAATCATCAAAATTTTCAAAAAAAGGTGAGATGCTGGTGTTTTATTTTGAGGTCTGGGTTCAATATGAATTTTAAATGATAGCTGGGGACACCTTACACGAGTTCCGAAAGAGTTCTACTCTTTAGAACACTCTCAGTAATTATAAATAATTATAATCATCAAAATTTTCAAAAAAAGGTGAGATGCTGGGGTATTATTTTGAGTTCTGTGTTCAATATGGATTTGAAATGATAGCTGGGGACTCCTTACATGAGTTCCGAAAGAGTTCTACTCTTTCGAACATTCTCAGTAATTACAAAAAATTATAATCATCAAAATTTTTAAAAAAAAGGTGAGATGCTAGGGTATTATTTTGAGTTCTGGGTTCAATATTGATTTTAAATGACAGCTTGGAACTCCTTACAAGAGTTCCGAAAGAGTTCTACTCTTTAGAATACTCTCAGTAATTATAAATAATTATAATCATCAAAATTTTCAAAAAAAGGTGAGATGCTGGTGTATTATTTTGAGTTCTGGGTTCAATATGGATTTTCAATGATAGCTGTGGACTCTTTACACGAGTTACGAAAGAGTTCTACTCCTTCGAACATTCTCAAAAATTATAAATAATTATAAACCTCAAAATTATCGAGAAAAGGTGAGATGCTGGGGTATAACTGCTAGTTCTGGGATCAATATTGATTTTAAATGATAGTTGAAGGCTCTTTATACGAGGCTCGAAAGAGTTCTACTCTTTCGAACATTCTCAAAAATTATAAATAATTATAATCATCAAAATTTTCGAAAAAAGGTGAGATGCTAGGGTATTATTTTGAGTTCTGGGTTCAATATTGATTTTAAATGATAGCTTGGGACTCTTTACAAGAGTTCCGAAAGAGTTCTACTCTTTCGGACATTCTCAGTAATTATAAATAATTATAATCATCAAAATTTTCAAAAAAGGTGAGATGCTGGTGTATTATTTTGAGTTCTGGGTTCAATATGGATTTTAAATGATAGCTGTGGACTCTTTACACGAGTTCCGAAAGAGTTCTACTCTTTGGAACATTCTCAATAATTACATATAATTATAATCATCAAAATTTTCGAAAAAAGGTGAGATGCTGGTGTTTTATTTTGAGGTCTGGGTTCAATATGAATTTTAAATGATAGCTGGGGACTCCTTACACGAGTTCCGAAAGAGTTCTACTCTTTAGAACACTCTCAGTAATTACAAAAAATTATAATCATCAAAATTTTCGAAAAAAGGTGAGATGCTGGTGTTTTATTTTGAGGTCTGGGTTCAATATAAATTTTAAATGATAGCTGGGGACTCTTTACACGAGTTCCGAAAGAGTTCTACTCTTTAGAACACTCTCAGTAATTATAAATAATTATAATCATCAAAATTTTCGAAAAAAGGTGAGATGCTGGTGTATTATTTTGAGGTCTGGGTTCAATATGAATTTTAAATGATAGCTGGGGATGCCTTACACGAGTTCCGAAAGAGTTCTACTCTTTAGAACACTCTCAGTAATTATAAATAATAATAATCATCAAAATTTTCGAAAAAAGGTGAGATGCTGGTGTATTATTTTGAGGTCTGGGTTCAATATGAATTTTAAATGATAGCTGGGGACTCCTTACACGAGTTCCGAAAGAGTTCTACTCTTTAGAACACTCTCAGTAATTATAAATAATTATAATCATCAAAATTTTCGAAAAAAGGTGAGATGCTGGTGTATTATTTTGAGGTCTGGGTTCAATATGAATTTTAAATGATAGCTGGGGATGCCTTACACGAGTTCCCAAAGGGTTCTACTCTTTAGAACAGTCTCAGTAATTATAAATAATTATAATCATCAAAATTTTCAAAAAAGGGTGAGATGCTAGGGTATTATTTTAAGTTCTGGGTTCAATATTGATTTTAAATGATAGCTTGGGACTCTTTACAAGAGTTCCGAAAGAGTTCTACTCTTTGGAACATTCTCAATAATTACATATAATTATAATCATCAAAATTTTCGAAAAAAGGTGAGATGCTGGTGTTTTATTTTGAGGTCTGGGTTCAATATGAATTTTAAATGATAGCTGGGGACTCCTTACACGAGTTCCGAAAGAGTTCTACTCTTTAGAACACTCTCAGTAATAACAAAAAATTATAATCATCAAAATTTTCGAAAAAAGGTGAGATGCTGGTGTTTTATTTTGAGGTCTGGGTTCAATATGAATTTTAAATGATAGCTGGGGACTCTTTACACGTGTTCCGAAAGAGTTCTACTCTTTAGAACACTCTCAGTAATTATAAATAATTATAATCATCAAAATTTTCGAAAAAAGGTGAGATGCTGGTGTATTATTTTGAGGTCTGGGTTCAATATGAATTTTAAATGATAGCTGGGGATGCCTTACACGAGTTCCCAAAGGGTTCTACTCTTTAGAACACTCTCAGTAATTATAAATAATTATAATCATCAAAATTTTCAAAAAAAGGTGAGATGCTAGGGTATTATTTTAAGTTCTGGGTTCAATATTGATTTTAAATGATAGCTTGGGACTCTTTACAAGAGTTCCGAAAGAGTTCTACTCTTTGGAACATTCTCAATAATTACATATAATTATAATCATCAAAATTTTCGAAAAAAGGTGAGATGCTGGTGTTTTATTTTGAGGTCTGGGTTCAATATGAATTTTAAATGATAGCTGGGGACTCCTTACACGAGTTCCGAAAGAGTTCTACTCTTTAGAACACTCTCAGTAATTACAAAAAATTATAATCATCAAAATTTTCGAAAAAAGGTGAGATGCTGGTGTTTTATTTTGAGGTCTGGGTTCAATATGAATTTTAAATGATAGCTGGGGACTCTTTACACGAGTTCCGAAAGAGTTTGTAGGCGTCTATCCTACTCCTTCCATTACATACATGATTTATACACAACATTATTATATATTACATTTATATCATACATATACATATTTACATTACACTAAAATTACATACTTAACACTATACTATTTAATTAACTACATTATTTATTTTACCTACACACAATATTCTAATTATAAATACTAACTATAACACTGGACAAATCGCTCGCGCCTATCGCCTTCCGTACTGCGCCGCGAAACCGGTTCCTAGACCGCCGCGTACGGCGCGTCGACCGAGCGCTGCGCGTTGCGCCGCGCCGGCCGCACCGCGCGTCAGTCGCCACCGCTGCGATTTCCAGTTCCCTACCTACTATCGTTGCGAATACGCGTCGCTCCGCGCCGCCTTCGCACGATCGACAATTGGAACACATATCTTTATAACTAATCTGTACATAGTAAAATAAACGTTCTCCGTTAACAACAACTGGTTGCTGTTATTAATCAACCCCATACACCTAGACGACAGAGGATCCATGAACCCAGCATACGCATACATTGCCCCATAACTGGTGACCCCGCACAAGAACACAAAACGTGAGTCAAGAAATCAAAATAACTATTTGTCAAGAAAGTGTTAATCATAGTTTGAGATATACCTGACAAAATTATTGTGGACAATCAATACATGCACGTTGCAACAACAGGTTCAAAGTCCAAATTGATGTATGGTACAAGTCAATAGTCGACAGCGATTTTATTGCAATTTTTTTTTTGACTATCATGTCGACTTCGAGTAAGAAAGACGGGCACCCATCTACAGAGTTGTATCGAGTCGGAATACGAGTCCCACCATTTTGGCCGGAAGAACCGGAAATATGGTTTGCGCAGGTGGAAGGCCAATTTACAGTATCAAACATCACATCTGACTCGACTAAGTTCAATTATGTGATCGGACAGCTCGATCATCAATATTCTAAGGAGGTCAAGGACATCATCATCTCACCTCCACTGACAGATAAGTACGAAAAGCTGAAAACTGAACTTATTAAAAGACTGACAGTTTCGAAGGAGAAGAAAGTACAGCAGCTGTTGATGCACGAAGAGCTCGGTGATCGCAAACCCTCACAATTTCTCAGGCATTTGCAGGGTCTTGCTGGTTCTGGAGTACCCGAAGATTTTATTCGCACAATTTGGAGCAGCCGACTACCCAGCAATGTTCAAGCGCTTTTGGCATCGCAGCCTCATAGTTCAATGGAGACGTTAGCTGACTTAGCCGATCGCGTCCAAGACATTGTCACGCCAACACATCAGATAGCAGCTACGTCCGTACCGGTACCTGGATCTGCTATGGACTCGATGGCAAACGAAATAGCTGAGCTTAAACGCGCCGTGAAGAATCTTACGCTGCAGCTGGATAGACAGGGCAGGCAACCAAGATCCTCGCAGCGCTCTAACTCTAAGGAGAAACGCAGCCGATCAACGACTCGCTCGCATTCGGATTATCGCAAGTACCCGTTATGCTGGTACCATTCCAAGTTCGGTAAGATAGCAAATCGGTGCCAGAAACCATGTGACTACGGGAAAGCGGGAAACTCCAGAGGCGATCTGTAATAGCGACAGCAGATTCTCCACACTCGCCTGGTCGCTTATTTGTCACTGACTGCAGCTCGAAAATCCAATTTCTCGTGGATACTGGAAGCGATCTTTGCGTTTTCCCTCGAACTGCACTTCGTGATCGTCGGGAAAAGACTAACTACCAGTTGTCAGCGGCTAACGGAAGCGCCATTAACACCTATGGTTACGTCCAACTAAACCTGAACATTGGCTTAAGGCGTAATTTTCCCTGGAAGTTTGTGGTTGCTGACGTAACCAAAGCTATTATTGGCGTGGACTTCTTAAATTATTACAACTTAGTAATTGATATTCGTGGCCGCCGCTTGATAGATAGTGCCACATCTCTGTCTACACTAGCAATAGTTGATAAAACTGCCTACAATGTTTTGTCTGTAAAGGTGTCAACTGGAAATACGCGATATCATGCAATTTTGAATCAGTTCCCCGAAATCACGCGACCAGCAGGTACAAGTTCAGTCACAACACATAGCACAAAACACCACATTCGCACTACACCCGGTCCCCCAGTATCTTGTCCCCCTCGCAGGTTAGCTCCCGATAAGCTGAAGATTGCTCGAGACGAGTTTCAGCAGATGCTACATAGCGGTACTGCGCGTCCTTCAGAGAGTCCGTGGTCTTCAGCTCTTCATCTAGCTCCCAAGAAGGACAATGGTTGGCGTCCGTGCGGCGATTATCGCATGCTGAACGCCAGAACCATACCTGACAGGTACCCAATTAGGCATATTCAGGATTTTGCTCACAGCATCGCTGGCTGTAAAGTGTTTTCTACTATCGATTTGGTGAAAGCGTATAATCAGATTCCAGTCCAGGAAGAAGATATCCCGAAGACCGCCATCACAACACCTTTTGGTTTATTCGAGTTCCCTTATATGACATTTGGTCTAAGAAATGCGGGACAAACGTTCCAAAGGTTTGTTGACGAGATGACGCGCGGATTAGACTTCTGCTACGCTTATCTTGACGATTTTCTCGTATTTTCCAGCACTCCTGCTGAGCATGAAGGTCACCTTCACCAACTTTTCGACAGGATGAAGCAGTATGGCATACTTGTAAACACTTCGAAATGTGTTTTCGGAGCTTCAGAGGTGATTTTCTTAGGTTACCATATCTCAGCAGCTGGAACTAAGCCAACAGAAGCCAAGGTCCAGGCCATCAGAGACTATCCAGCACCAAAAACAGTCAGGCAGCTCAGAAGATTCTTGGGTATGTTAAATTTTTATCGGCGATTCATACCTAATGCCGCACAAACCCAAGCGCCTCTCAATGTTCTTCTGACTGGTTCAGTCAAAGCCTCTCATCCTGTAGACCTCACTGGCGAAGCTCTTGCAGCTTTTGAGCAGTCTAAAGCAAGTCTGAGCAACGCTGCGCTACTGGCACACCCAGACTGTGAATCCAAACTTGCTCTTGTCACAGACGCGTCAGATTTAGCTCTGGGTGCTGTCTTACAGCAGTATAAAGACAAGGTATGGCAACCTCTGGCATTTTTCTCAAGGAAACTCAGCTTAACGCAGCAGAAGTACTCACCCTATGATCGTGAGCTGCTGGCCATTTATGAAGGCATTAAGTACTTCCGACATATGCTTGAAGCTAGGCACTTTACTGTCTATACCGATCACAAGCCGCTGTGCTATGCGTTCCACGAGCGTAAACACAGCTGCTCTCCTCGACAGTATAGACATCTCGACCTAATTTCTCAGTTCACAACCGACATCCGGCATATATCTGGCAAAGATAACGTTGTTGCCGATACCTTAAGCCGCGTCGAAGAGCTACAAAAACCGGTCGTGCATGAAGTACTGGCAAAAGCTCAAGCTTGTGATCCTGAGCTGACTCAACTTCTTAACGAAGAATCGTCACTTCGCTTCAAAAAGATGACGCTGAATGGTAGCCGTACTCCGTTGTATTGCGATGTAAGTACGTCCATTCCTAGACCATTCGTGAGCAAGTCGCTCAGAAAACAAATCTTCGACACCTTGCATTCTTTGAGCCACCCTGGTGCAAATGCAACAGCCAAACTCGTAGCCCAAAGATACGTCTGGCCAGGTGTACGAAAAGATTGCCGCGAATGGACACGATCATGCTTACCTTGTCAACGAGCGAAGGTGAATCGTCACGTGTCAGCTCCTTTAGGCACGTTCAATTTACCTCGCGCTAGGTTCACGCAAGTTCATATCGACCTTATAGGTCCTCTTCCACTGTCTAATGGTTACCGCTACTGTTTAACGGCTGTCGACCGTTTCACACGGTGGCCAGAAGTCATTCCAATTGCAGATATCACTGCAGAAACCGTAGGTCAGGCACTACTATCTGGCTGGATAGCCAGGTTCGGGTCACCTACGGATATTATAACAGACCGTGGACGCCAGTTTGAATCTTCTCTATTTCATTACTTATCCAAAATAATAGGATTCAAACATCGCCGTACCACGGCTTACCATCCGGCGTGTAACGGCCTCGTTGAGCGGTTTCATCGCCAACTAAAAGCCGCTATAAAGTGTCACGCGGATTCTAATTGGACGGAAGCATTGCCACTAGTCTTACTCGGCATTCGTTCAGCATTTAAGGAAGATTTGAATGCCTCCTCTGCTGAACTTCTTTATGGCGAGCCTTTGAGACTACCTGGCGAGTTCTTCCAAACCCTCGAAAACGGTACGACGGACATAACCGACTTTACCGCTCGATTACACGGTTTCGCTGAAAAGTTACAGCCGACTCCAGCATCGCGACACAACAAAAGCAAAATCTTCGTCTATAAGGACCTTGCTTCTTCTAGCCACGTCTTTCTTAGGGAAGACGCAGTAAGAGGTGCACTTCATCCTGTATATTCAGGCCCATACCAAGTTTTGGAACGGGGCGACAAGATTTTTAAGTTACTGGTCAAAGGCAAACCGGTCACGGTATCAATAGACCGCATTAAGCCGGCCTACTTACTTGTTGATTCACCTACGCCTGACCAACAATCATCATTACCACCGGAGATACCACCTCCGCCAAAGTCACCGGTCAATAATGTACCGGAGAAATCAAGTTTACCAACCCCACCAGTCAGAGTTACTCGGTCTGGTAGGCAGGTTCGTTTCCCAGATTTTTATCGTCCGTAGTGACGGCCTCTGGAGGGGAGTGATGTAGGCGTCTATCCTACTCCTTCCATTACATACATGATTTATACACAACATTATTATATATTACATTTATATCATACATATACATATTTACATTACACTAAAATTACATACTTAACACTATACTATTTAATTAACTACATTATTTATTTTACCTACACACAATATTCTAATTATAAATACTAACTATAACACTGGACAAATCGCTCGCGCCTATCGCCTTCCGTACTGCGCCGCGAAACCGGTTCCTAGACCGCCGCGTACGGCGCGTCGACCGAGCGCTGCGCGTTGCGCCGCGCCGGCCGCACCGCGCGTCAGTCGCCACCGCTGCGATTTCCAGTTCCCTACCTACTATCGTTGCGAATACGCGTCGCTCCGCGCCGCCTTCGCACGATCGACAATTGGAACACATATCTTTATAACTAATCTGTACATAGTAAAATAAACGTTCTCCGTTAACAACAACTGGTTGCTGTTATTAATCAACCCCATACACCTAGACGACAGAGGATCCATGAACCCAGCATACGCATACATTGCCCCATAAGTTCTACTCTTTAGAACACTCTCAGTAATTATAAATAATTATAATCATCAAAATTTTCGAAAAAAGGTGAGATGCTGGTGTATTATTTTGAGGTCTGGGTTCAATATGAATTTTAAATGATAGCTGGGGACTCCTTACACGAGTTCCGAAAGAGTTCTACTCTTTAGAATACTCTCAGTAATTACAAAAAATTATAATCATCAAAATTTTCGAAAAAAGTTGAGATGCTGGTGTTTTATTTTGAGGTCTGGGTTCAATATGAATTTTAAATGATAGCTGGGGACTCTTTACACGAGTTCCGAAAGAGTTCTACTCTTTAGAACACTCTCAGTAATTATAAATAATTATAATCATCAAAATTTTCGAAAAAAGGTGAGATGTTGGTGTATTATTTTGAGGTCTGGGTTCAATATGAATTTTAAATGATAGCTGGGGATGCCTTACACGAGTTCCGAAAGAGTTCTACTCTGTAGAACACTCTCAGTAATTATAAATAATTATAATCATCAAAATTTTCGAAAAAAGTTGAGATGCTGGTGTTTTATTTTGAGGTCTGGGTTCAATATGAATTTTAAATGATAGCTGGGGACTCTTTACACGAGTTCCGAAAGAGTTCTACTCTTTAGAACACTCTCAGTAATTATAAATAATTATAATCATCAAAATTTTTGAAAAAAAGGTGAGATGCTAGGGTATTATTTTGAGTTCTGGGTTCAATATTGATTTTAAATGACAGCTTGGAACTCCTTACAAGAGTTCCGAAAGAGTTCTACTCTTTGGAACATTCTCAATAATTACAAATAATTATAATCATCAAAATTTTCGAAAAAAGGTGAGATGCTGGTGTATTATTTTGAGGTCTGGGTTCAATATGGATTTTAAATGATAGCTGGGGACTCCTTACACGAGTTCCGAAAGAGTTCTACTCTTTAGAACACTCTCAGTAATTATAAATAATTATAATCATCAAAATATTCAAAAAAAGGTGAGATGCTGGTGTTTTATTTTGAGGTCTGGGTTCAATATGAATTTTAAATGATAGCTGGGGACTCCTTACATGAGTTCCGAAAGAGTTCTACTCTTTAGAACACTCTCAGTAATTATAAATAATTATAATCATCAAAATTTTCGAAACAAAGGTGAGATGCTGGTGTATTATTTTGAGTTCTGGGTTCAATATGGATTTTAAATGATAGCTGTGGACTCTTTACACGAGTTCCGAAAGAGTTCTACTCTTTAGAACACTCTCAGTAATTATAAATAATTATAATCATCAAAATTTTCAAAAAAAGGTGAGATGCTGGTGTTTTATTTTGAGGTCTGGGTTCAATATGAATTTTAAATGATAGCTGGGGACTCTTTGCACAAGTTCCGAAAGAGTTCTACTCTTTAGAATACTCTCAGTAATTATAAATAATTATAATCATCAAAATTTTCAAAAAAAGGTGAGATGCTGGTGTATTATTTTGAGTTCTGGGTTCAATATGGATTTTAAATGATAGCTGTGGACTCTTTACACGAGTTACGAAAGAGAACCTCAAAATTTTCGAGAAAAGGTGAGATGCTGGGGTATAACTGCTAGTTCTGGGATCAATATTGATTTTAAATGATAGTTGAAGGCTCTTTATACGAGTCCCGAAAGAGTTCTACTCTTTAGAACACTCTCAGTAATTATAAATAATTATAATCATCAAAATTTTCAAAAAAAGGTGAGATGCTGGTGTTTTATTTTGAGGTCTGGGTTCAATATGGATTTTAAATGATAGCTGTGGACTCTTTACACGAGTTACGAAAGAGTTCTACTCTTTCGAACATTCTCAAAAATTATAAATAATTATAAACCTCAAAATTTTCGAGAAAAGGTGAGATGCTGGGGTATAACTGCGAGTTCTGGGTTCAATATTGATTTTAAATGATAGTTGAAGGCTTTTTATACGAGTTCCGAAAGAGTTCTACTCTTTCGAACATTCTCAAAAATTATAAATAATTATAATCATCAAAATTTTCGAAAAAAGGTGAGATGCTAGGGTATTATTTTGAGTTCTGGGTTCAATATTGATTTTAAATGATAGCTTGGGACTCCTTACAAGAGTTCCGAAAGAGTTCTACTCTTTCGAACATTCTCAATAATTACAAATAATTATAATCATCAAAATTTTCAAAAAAAGGTGAGATGCTGGTGTTTTATTTTGAGGTCTGGGTTGAATATGAATTTTAAATGATAGCTGGGGACTCTTTGCACAAGTTCCGAAAGAGTTCTACTCTTTAGAATACTCTCAGTAATTTTAAATAATTATAATCATCAAAATTTTCGAAAAAAGGTGAGATGCTGGTGTATTATTTTGAGGTCTGGGTTCAATATGAATTTTAAATGATAGCTGGGGATTCCTTACACGAGTTCCGAAAGAGTTCTACTTTTTCGAACATTCTCAGTAATTATAAATAATTAAAAACCTCAAAATTTTCAAAAAAAGAAGAGATGCTGGGGTATAACTGCGAGTTCTGGGTTCGATATGGCTTTTAAATGATAACTGGGGACTCCTTACACGAGTTACGAAAGAGTTCTAGAACCTAGAACCTAGAACTCAAAATTATACAGCAGCATCTCATCTTTTTTCGAAAATTTTGATGATTATTATTATTTATAATTACTGAGAATGTTCGAAAGAGTAGAACTCTTTTGCAACTCGTGTAAAAGACCCCAAGCTACCATTTAAAAATCATATTGATCCCAGAACTCGCAGTTATCTACCAGCATCACACCTTTTATCGAAAATTTTGATGTTAATAATTTTTTTTACATTACTGAGTATGTTCGAATGAGTAGAACTCTTTCGGAACTCATGTATGGAGTCTCCAGCTATCATTTAAAATCCATATTAAATCCAGAACTCAAATTATCACACCAGCATCTCACATTTTTTCGAAAATTTTGATGTTTATAATTACTTGTAATTACTGAGAATGTTGGAAAGAGTAGAACTCTTTCGGAACTCGTGTAAGGAGTCCCAAGCTATCATTTAAAATCAATATTGAACCCAGAACTCAAAATAATACCCTAGCATCTCACCTTTTTTTTTAAATTTTGATGATTATAATTATTTATAATTACTGAGAGTGTTCTAAAGAGTAGAACTCTTTCGGGACTCGTGTAAGGAATCCCCAGCTATCATTTAAAATTCATATTGAACCCAGACCTCAAAATAAAACACCAGCATCTCACCTTTTTTTGAAAATTTTGATGATTATAATTATTTATAATTACTGAGAGTGTTCTAAAGAGTAGAACTCTTTCGGAACTCGTGTAAGGAGTCCTCAGCTATCATTTAAAATTCATATTGAACCCAGACCTCAAAATAAAACACCAGCATCTCACCTTTTTTCGAAAATTTTGATGATTATAATTATTTATAATTTTTGAGAATGTTCGAAAGAGTAGAACTCTTTCGGAACTCGTATAAAAAGCCTTCAACTATCATTTAAAATCAATATTGAACCCAGAACTCGCAGTTATACCCCAGCATCTCACCTTTTCTCGAAAATTTTGAGGTTTATAATTATTTATAATTTTTGAGAATGTTCGAAAGAGTAGAACTCTTTCGTAACTCGTGTAAAGAGTCCACAGCTATCATTTAAAATCCATATTGAACCCAGACCTCAAAATAAAACACCAGCATCTCACCTTTTTTTGAAAATTTTGATGATTATAATTATTTATAATTACTGAGAGTGTTCTAAAAAGTAGAACTCTTTCGAGCCTCGTATAAAGAGCCTTCAACTATCATTTAAAATCAATATTGATCCCAGAACTAGCAGTTATACCCCAGCATCTCACCTTTTCTCGAAAATTTTGAGGTTTATAATTATTTATAATTTTTGAGAATGTTCGAAGGAGTAGAACTCTTTCGTAACTCGTGTAAAGAGTCCACAGCTATCATTTAAAATCCATATTGAACCCAGAACTCAAAATAATACACCAGCATCTCACCTTTTTTTGAAAATTTTGATGATTATAATTATATGTAATTATTGAGAATGTTCCAAAGAGTAGAACTCTTTCGGAACTCTTGTAAAGAGTCCCAAGCTATCATTTAAAATCAATATTGAACCCAGAACTTAAAATAATACCCTAACATCTCACCTTTTTTTGAAAATTTTGATGATTATAATTATTTATAATTACTGAGAGTGTTCTAAAGAGTAGAACTCTTTCGGAACTCGTGTAAGGCATCCCCAGCTATCATTTAAAATTCATATTGAACCCAGACCTCAAAATAATACACCAGCATCTCACCTTTTTTCGAAAATTTTGATGATTATAATTATTTATAATTACTGAGAGTGTTCTCAAGAGTAGAACTCTTTCGGAACTCGTGTAAAGAGTCCCCAGCTATCATTTAAAATTCATATTGAACCCAGACCTCAAAATAAAACACCAGCATCTCACCTTTTTTCGAAAATTTTGATGATTATAATTTTTTGTAATTACTGAGAGTGTTCTAAAGAGTAGAACTCTTTCGGAACTCGTGTAAGGAGTCCCCAGCTATCATTTAAAATTCATATTGAACCCAGACCTCAAAATAAAACACCAGCATCTCACCTTTTTTCGAAAATTTTGATGATTATAATTATATGTAATTATTGAGAATGTTCCAAAGAGTAGAACTCTTTCGGAACTCTTGTAAAGAGTCCCAAGCTATCATTTAAAATCAATATTGAACCCAGAACTCAAAATAATACCCTAGCATCTCACCTTTTTTTGAAAATTTTGATGATTATAATTATTTATAATTACTGAGAGTGTTCTAAAGAGTAGAACTCTTTCGGAACTCGTGTAAGGCATCCCCAGCTATCATTTAAAATTCATATTGAACCCAGACCTCAAAATAATACACCAGCATCTCACCTTTTTTCGAAAATTTTGATGATTATAATTATTTATAATTACTGAGAGTGTTCTAAAGAGTAGAACTCTTTCGGAACTCGTGTAAAGAGTCCCCAGCTATCATTTAAAATTTATATTGAACCCAGACCTCAAAATAAAACACCAGCATCTCACCTTTTTTTCGAAAATTTTGATGATTATAATTATTTATAATTTTTGAGAATGTTCGAAAGAGTAGAACTCTTTCGGAACTCGTATAAAAAGCCTTCAACTATCATTTAAAATCAATATTGAACCCAGAACTCGCAGTTATACCCCAGCATCTCACCTTTTCTCGAAAATTTTGAGGTTCTCTTTCGTAACTCGTGTAAAGAGTCCACAGCTATCATTTAAAATCCATATTGAACCCAGAACTCAAAATAATACACCAGCATCTCACCTTTTTTTGAAAATTTTGATGATTATAATTATTTATAATTACTGAGAGTATTCTAAAGAGTAGAACTCTTTCGGAACTTGTGCAAAGAGTCCCCAGCTATCATTTAAAATTCATATTGAACCCAGACCTCAAACTAAAACACCAGCATCTCACCTTTTTTTGAAAATTTTGATGATTATAATTATTTATAATTACTGAGAGTGTCCTAAAGAGTAGAACTCTTTCGGAACTCGTGTAAAGAGTCCACAGCTATCATTTAAAATCCATATTGAACCCAGAACTCAAAATAATACACCAGCATCTCACCTTTGTTTCGAAAATTTTGATGATTATAATTATTTGTAATTATTGAGAATGTTCGAAAGAGTAGAACTCTTTCGGAACTCATGTAAGGAGTCCCCAGCTATCATTTAAAATTCATATTGAACCCAGACCTCAAAATAATACACCAGCATCTCACCTTTTTTTGAATATTTTGATGATTATAATTATTTATAATTACTGAGAGTGTTCTAAAGAGTAGAACTCTTTCGGAACTCGTGTAAGGAGTCCCCAGCTATCATTTAAAATCCATACTGAACCCAGACCTCAAAATAATACACCAGCATCTCACCTTTTTTTGAAAATTTTGATGATTATAATTATTTATAATTACTGAGAGTGTTCTAAAGAGTAGAACTCTTTCGGAACTCGTGTAAGGAGTCCTCAGCTATCATTTAAAATTCATATTGAACCCAGACCTCAAAATAAAACACCAGCATCTCACCTTTTTTCGAAAATTTTGATGATTATAATTATTTATAATTTTTGAGAATGTTCGAAAGAGTAGAACTCTTTCGGAACTCGTATAAAAAGCCTTCAACTATCATTTAAAATCAATATTGAACCCAGAACTCGCAGTTATACCCCAGCATCTCACCTTTTCTCGAAAATTTTGAGGTTTATAATTATTTATAATTTTTGAGAATGTTCGAAAGAGTAGAACTCTTTCGTAACTCGTGTAAAGAGTCCACAGCTATCATTTAAAATCCATATTGAACCCAGACCTCAAAATAAAACACCAGCATCTCACCTTTTTTTGAAAATTTTGATGATTATAATTATTTATAATTACTGAGAGTGTTCTAAAAAGTAGAACTCTTTCGAGCCTCGTATAAAGAGCCTTCAACTATCATTTAAAATCAATATTGATCCCAGAACTAGCAGTTATACCCCAGCATCTCACCTTTTCTCGAAAATTTTGAGGTTTATAATTATTTATAATTTTTGAGAATGTTCGAAGGAGTAGAACTCTTTCGTAACTCGTGTAAAGAGTCCACAGCTATCATTTAAAATCCATATTGAACCCAGAACTCAAAATAATACACCAGCATCTCACCTTTTTTTGAAAATTTTGATGATTATAATTATATGTAATTATTGAGAATGTTCCAAAGAGTAGAACTCTTTCGGAACTCTTGTAAAGAGTCCCAAGCTATCATTTAAAATCAATATTGAACCCAGAACTTAAAATAATACCCTAACATCTCACCTTTTTTTGAAAATTTTGATGATTATAATTATTTATAATTACTGAGAGTGTTCTAAAGAGTAGAACTCTTTCGGAACTCGTGTAAGGCATCCCCAGCTATCATTTAAAATTCATATTGAACCCAGACCTCAAAATAATACACCAGCATCTCACCTTTTTTCGAAAATTTTGATGATTATAATTATTTATAATTACTGAGAGTGTTCTCAAGAGTAGAACTCTTTCGGAACTCGTGTAAAGAGTCCCCAGCTATCATTTAAAATTCATATTGAACCCAGACCTCAAAATAAAACACCAGCATCTCACCTTTTTTCGAAAATTTTGATGATTATAATTATATGTAATTATTGAGAATGTTCCAAAGAGTAGAACTCTTTTGGAACTCTTGTAAAGAGTCCCAAGCTATCATTTAAAATCAATATTGAACCCAGAACTCAAAATAATACCCTAGCATCTCACCTTTTTTTGAAAATTTTGATGATTATAATTATTTATAATTACTGAGAGTGTTCTAAAGAGTAGAACTCTTTCGGAACTCATGTAAGGCATCCCCAGCTATCATTTAAAATTCATATTGAACCCAGACCTCAAAATAATACACCAGCATCTCACCTTTTTTCGAAAATTTTGATGATTATAATTATTTATAATTACTGAGAGTGTTCTAAAGAGTAGAACTCTTTCGGAACTCGTGTAAAGAGTCCCCAGCTATCATTTAAAATTCATATTGAACCCAGACCTCAAAATAAAACACCAGCATCTCACCTTTTTTCGAAAATTTTGATGATTATAATTTTTTGTAATTACTGAGAGTGTTCTAAAGAGTAGAACTCTTTCGGAACTCGTGAAAGGAGTCCCCAGCTATCATTTAAAATTCATATTGAACCCAGACCTCAAAATAAAACACCAGCATCTCACCTTTTTTCGAAAATTTTGATGATTATAATTATATGTAATTATTGAGAATGTTCCAAAGAGTAGAACTCTTTCGGAACTCTTGTAAAGAGTCCCAAGCTATCATTTAAAATCAATATTGAACCCAGAACTCAAAATAATACCCTAGCATCTCACCTTTTTTTGAAAATTTTGATGATTATAATTATTTATAATTACTGAGAGTGTTCTAAAGAGTAGAACTCTTTCGGAACTCGTGTAAGGCATCCCCAGCTATCATTTAAAATTCATATTGAACCCAGACCTCAAAAGAATACACCAGCATCTCACCTTTTTTCGAAAATTTTGATGATTATAATTATTTATAATTACTGAGAGTGTTCTAAAGAGTAGAACTCTTTCGGAACTCGTGTAAAGAGTCACCAGCTATCATTTAAAATTTATATTGAACCCAGACCTCAAAATAAAACACCAGCATCTCACCTTTTTTTCGAAAATTTTGATGATTATAATTATTTATAATTTTTGAGAATGTTCGAAAGAGTAGAACTCTTTCGGAACTCGTATAAAAAGCCTTCAACTATCATTTAAAATCAATATTGAACCCAGAACTCGCAGTTATACCCCAGCATCTCACCTTTTCTCGAAAATTTTGAGGTTCTCTTTCGTAACTCGTGTAAAGAGTCCACAGCTATCATTTAAAATCCATATTGAACCCAGAACTCAAAATAATACACCAGCATCTCACCTTTTTTTGAAAATTTTGATGATTATAATTATTTATAATTACTGAGAGTATTCTAAAGAGTAGAACTCTTTCGGAACTTGTGCAAAGAGTCCCCAGCTATCATTTAAAATTCATATTGAACCCAGACCTCAAAATAAAACACCAGCATCTCACCTTTTTTTGAAAATTTTGATGATTATAATTATTTATAATTACTGAGAGTGTCCTAAAGAGTAGAACTCTTTCGGAACTCGTGTAAAGAGTCCACAGCTATCATTTAAAATCCATATTGAACCCAGAACTCAAAATAATACACCAGCATCTCACCTTTGTTTCGAAAATTTTGATGATTATAATTATTTGTAATTATTGAGAATGTTCGAAAGAGTAGAACTCTTTCGGAACTCATGTAAGGAGTCCCCAGCTATCATTTAAAATTCATATTGAACCCAGACCTCAAAATAAAACACCAGCATCTCACCTTATTTTGAATATTTTGATGATTATAATTATTTATAATTACTGAGAGTGTTCTAAAGAGTAGAACTCTTTCGGAACTCGTGTAAGGAGTCCCCAGCTATCATTTAAAATCCATATTGAACCCAGACCTCAAAATAATACACCAGCATCTCACCTTTTTTTCAAAAATTTTGATGATTATAATTTTTTGTAATTACTGAGAATGTTCGAAAGAGTAGAACTCTTTCGGAACTCGTGTAAAGAGTCCCCAGCTATCATTTAAAATCCATATTGAACCCAGACCTCAAAATAATACACCAGCATCTCACCTTTTTTCGAAAATTTTGATGATTATAATTATTTGTAATTATTGAGAATGTTCGAAAGAGTAGAACTCTTTCGGAACTCTTGTAAGGAGTCCCAAGCTATCATTTAAAATCAATATTGAACCCAGAACTCAAAATAATACCCTAGCATCTCACCTTTTTTCGAAAATTTTGATGATTATAATTATTTATAATTTTTGAGAATGTTCGAAAGAGTAGAACTCTTTCGGAACTCGTATAAAAAGCCTTCATCTATCATTTAAAATCAATATTGAACCCAGAACTCGCAGTTATACCCCAGCATCTCACCTTTTCTCGAAAATTTTGAGGTTTATAATTATTTATAATTACTGAGAGTTTTCTAAAGAGTAGAACTCTTTCGGAACTCGTGTAAAGAGTCCACAGCTATCATTTAAAATCCATATTGAACCCAGAACTCAAAATAATACACCAGCATCTCACCTTTTTTTGAAAATTTTGATGATTATAATTATTTATAATTACTGAGAGTGTTCTAAAGAGTAGAACTCTTTCGGAACTCGTGTAAAGAGTCCACAGCTATCATTTAAAATCCATATTGAACACAGAACTCAAAATAATACACCAGCATCTCACCTTTTTTCGAAAATTTTGATGATTATAATTATTTATAATTACTGAGAATGTTCGAAAGAGTAGAACTCTTTCGGAACTCATGTAAGGAGTCCCCAGCTATCATTTCAAATCCATATTGAACACAGAACTCAAAATAATACCCCAGCATCTCACCTTTTTTTGAAAATTTTGATGATTATAATTATTTATAATTACTGAGAATGTTCGAAAGAGTAGAACTCTTTCGGAACTCATGTAAGGAGTCCCCAGCTATCATTTAAAATCCATATTGAACCCAGAACTCAAAATAATACCCCAGCATCTCACCTTTTATCGAAAATTTTGATGATTATAATTATTTATAATTACTGAGAATGTTCGAAAGTGTAGAACTCTTTCGGAACTCTTGTAAGGAGTCCCAAGCTATCATTTAAAATCCATATTGAACGCAGAACTCAAAATAATACACCAGCATCTCACCTTTTTTCGAAAATTTTGATGATTATAATTATTTATAATTACTGAGAATGTTCGAAAGAGTAGAACTCTTTCGGAACTCATGTAAGGAGTCCCCAGCTATCATTTCAAATCCATATTGAACACAGAACTCAAAATAATACCCCAGCATCTCACCTTTTTTTGAAAATTTTGATGATTATAATTATTTATAATTACTGAGAATGTTCGAAAGAGTAGAACTCTTTCGGAACTCATGTAAGGAGTCCCCAGCTATCATTTAAAATCCATATTGAACCCAGAACTCAAAATAATACCCCAGCATCTCACCTTTTATCGAAAATTTTGATGATTATAATTATTTATAATTACTGAGAATGTTCGAAAGTGTAGAACTCTTTCGGAACTCTTGTAAGGAGTCCCAAGCTATCATTTAAAATCCATATTGAACGCAGAACTTAAAATAATACCCCAGCATCTCACCTTTTTTCGGAAATTTTGATGATCATAATTATTTATAATTTTTGAGAATGTTTGAAAGAGTAGAACTCTTTCGGAACTCATGCAAGGAGTCCCCAGCTATCATTTAAAATCCATATTGAACCCAAAACTCGCCTTTATACCGCAGCATCTCATCTGTTTTCGAAAATTTTGATGATTATAATTATTTATAATTACTGAGAATGTTCGAAAGAGTAGAACTCTTTCGGAACTCGTGTAAGGAGTCCCCAGCTATCATTTAAAATTCATATTGAACCCAGAACTCGCAGTTATACACCAGCATCTCACCTTTTATCGAAAAATTTGATGATTATAATTATTTATAATTACTGAGAATGTTCGAAAGAGTAGAACTCTTTCGGAACTCATGTAAGGAGTCCCCAGCTATCATTTAAAATCCATATTGAACCCAGAACTCTAAATAATAACCCAGCATCTCACCTTTTTTCGAAAATTTTCATGATTATAATTATTTATAATTACTGAGAATGTTCGAAAGAGTAGAACTCTTTCGGAACTCGTGTAAAGAGCCCGCAGCTATCATTTAAAAGCCATATTGAACCCAGAACTCGCACTTATACCCCAGCATCTCACCTCTGTTTGGTGATTGTGATGATTATAATTATTTATAATTATCGAGAATCAATAGAACTATTGTTAAAACTTATCAAGAACTGTAGAACTCAGTGAATTTCATCTCTACTAACGTGAAATCCGCGAATTTCGATGAGATGCTATGATTTATATGTGAAGTTAGCATCTCATTTTTCAAAGTCCGGTTTTGATAGCAAAATCGATAGAACTATTGTTAAATCTTATCGAGAACTGTAGAACTATGCTGGATGCCAATGAATCTGAAGTTTTTTTTTGAGATGCTGACTATTGAGATGCTAACTTCACACACGTGGATCTAATGACCAATACGGACAGATAAATACTTAACACATACATATATACATATATGAATAAGATGACAATAAACTTCGTATTTATTTATCGCAGTTTCGACAGCCTAGCGAAGTTTCGACAGTCTAGTGTAATTTCGGTAGCCTGGCGAAGCTGCGACAGCCTAGTGAAGTATCGGTAGTCTAGCGAAGTTTCGACAGCCTAATAAAGTTCCGACAGCCTAGTAAAGTTTCGACAGCCTAGTAATTTCGGTAGCCTAACGAAGTTTCGACAGTCTAGTGAAGTTTCGGCAGTCTAGCGAAGTTTCGACAGTCTAGTGAAGTTATGGTAGCCTAGTGAAGTTTCGGTAGCCTAGTGAAGTTTCGACAGTCTAGTGAAGTTATGGTAGCCTAGTGAAGTTTCGGTAGCCTAGTGAAGTTTCGGCAGTCTACCGAAGTTTTGATAGTCTAGTGAAGTTTCGGTAGCCGAGCAAAGTTTTAATAGTCTAGTGAAGTTTCGGTAGCCTAAGATAGTTTCGGTAGCTTAGCGAAGTTTCGATAGTCTACTGAAGTTTCGGCAGCCTCGTAAATAAAAAAAAATACTCACTCTTTTATAAAAATAAAACTCGTAAAGTATAGTAGTGTTTTATTCACAAAGTACCGAATTATGTGCACGAGTGTGGGAAAATTATATGATGTGGTGTGACACATATGTATTTTCGTGCTAACAGTCACAACTACAATGACTTGACACGACCAAACTTTCATTGTGACTTAGACTTATTAAACTTGATTATTCATAAATTACTCGATGATATCGAAACATTTGACACAGACAAATGCAAAAAGTGCGGCGTCAAAATAAAAAAAATGAAAAGATTTTATTTATTACATACTTTCGAAGCTATACGCGAATGTAATAAATAAAAATATACGATACGCTATTAGCATTTCCCTCGACACGAGATACGAGCTAGTTGATCAAAACTACATTACACATCGTCTCGGAGGAATCAACATAATATGTGCTGGGACTACCACATCATATAATGCGGTCAAGTAGAAGAAATAGGTCGGGACTTCGGTGTTGCGGCAAGTGCTATAATGTTTTTATATTGACATTACCATTACATATTATAAAACAAAGTCGTCCGCTGCGTCTGTCTGTTTGTTCGCGATAAACTTGAAAACTACTGAATGGATTATCATGCGAGTTTCACCAATAGATAGTGATTCATGAGGAATCTGCGATGATGATTTATAATAATTTAGATAGGAGAAAAGTGTGCATTACAGCGATTAAGATAAATTCAAAATACAGTAGAACCTCTTTAAGTCGAACCTCGATAAGGGGCCGTTCAAGTATTACGTAAGCAGTTTTTTTGCAATTATTGACCCCCTCCTCCCCCTTGTCAGCAAAAGTAAGCAAAGCTAAGACCCCCCGCCCCCTTATAGTGCTTACGTCATACTTGAATGGCCCCTAAGACGAAAACATCGCAAACTCGAAAAAGAATTGTGTTCCCCTCTCTTCAAGACCCAAAACCTCCGTTGTTCGAAATGTTGCTCTATAAGTCACTAAGTCAAAAGAATTAGTGAGTCCCTATAACCAAATTTAGTACTTACTTTCCCTCTATGACTCGAACAAATAAATTGGACCTCTGTATATCGAACATTGCAATATTGGATTATACAGCTCGATTAATTGAAAGCCGACTTTAAAAATATGCCGTAATGCTGTAATGTACATCATTGTTTCTTAGAAATAAATGTAAAGTGTATACAATAAACCGATTCTAAGAAATGATAAAGGAATTTATGACTAACGTTAACACGTGCACTTCAAAAGTCGAAAACTTTACTCGATTTTTTTTTGGCGTCTCCCTTCAAGTTCGCTTCTTCTTCTTCATAGCGCTTCATTCTTTATAGCGATGATAGCTCAGTGGTTAGCGTGGTCGGTTCGCATGCCGAAGGGCGTAGGTTCAAACCCCAACAATGAGCTTGAGCTGTCGGTGAAGGAAAAGATCGTGAGGAAACCATAGCGTGGTGGTAGAGTACTTTCTAGTACTCGGCTGGCTAGCTACCACCCTCAAGTTGAAAATCTGCCGCCAATCATCTAACGATGTGTTCCGGCAGCCTCACTTGAGAGCCAGTTTCTCATTCCAGGCTAAGTGTGCTTTACCATCTTCGACCACACCGTCACTTAACATCAGGTGAGTTGTGGTCAAACACTAAGCCTGTTCGAGTTAAAGAAGTTCTACTATATTACTTTATCCCGTAAAAGGCATAAAATGGGATTTGTAGAAAACAGCTAGCTTATAATCCGGCTGGCAATGGAAATAATATTGCATCTCTAATCTCAACAACTTGTGTCTAGTGCTAGAAACTGGCAATGCCGCCAAATTAACTCCAAACGTGAACGAGGGAGCCACTATAGTCTTTTCTTAACAAAAGTGATACTTTTCTTTGAAACTGTTTAGTTCTACAAATGTTCCAAGTTTATAGGCAGGTTAGTCGCTTACTGATTTCAAAGGGGGTTGGCGCGCTATAAAATTTTACGATCGGTTGCCGTGGCAACGCCGCCATTTTGGAATTTGTAGTGCAGTTAGATGCCGGTAGAAGTGTCTGTAATTTAGTTTCGCTTTTGGGATTTCGCTTAGTTTGTTATGGGATAGCAATTGGTAAATGTAAAATAGTATATAAGTATGTATTTACAAAAAAGGAGGAGGTAGGTATTATTAGCGATGATAGCTCAGTGGTTAGCACGGTCGGTTCGCAAGCTGAAGTCCGTGGGTTCAACAATGAGCTTGAGCTGCCGGTGAAGGAAACCATAGCAAGGTAGTAGGATACTTTCTGGTACTCGAATGGTTAGCTTCCACTCTTAATTTCAAAATTTGTCGCCAAGACGCCGCCTCACTTGAGAGCCAGTTCTATTCTAGGCTAGGTGTGTTTACCATCTTCGACCACACCGTCACTTAACATTAGGTGAGCTGTCGTCAAACATTTAGACTGTCAACCAAAAAAAAAAACTTGACAGCTTCAGTTGGTGTTAGATCTTTTTAGCAGGAGATCGTCTACGACTAGGTAGATACCACCACAGTACCAGATATTCTGCCGCCAAGCAGTAGTGTGTAAACATCACTGTGTTCCAGTTTGAAGGGTACTGTAGCTAGTAAAATTACAAGGTTGTTGAGACTAACCATCTAATGTCTCAAAGTAATGAGCGCCAAGGCAGCGATGCCCTGGACGTTTTGCTACTCAAAGTTCTCTGTATCGCTGCAATGGTCATGGACAGGCGTTATCTCTTACCATGAGGAGAGCGTCTTGACCGTCTTTTTACTTTTACAGCCCCGTTGGCTGATTGGTAGTATATCTGCTTCAAGAGCTGTAGGGCGTGGGTTCGATTCCCACCAGGACAAACATTATGTGACGATAAATGTTTGTTCCGTGTCTGGGTGTTCTGTATGTAGTTACTGTCATAGTACAAGCTTTGCTTAGTTTGGGGTCAGATGGCGCCGTGTGTCATTTCCTACGATATTTATTTATTTATTATTAGAGAAAAGCTTGTAATCACAATGCAATGTTTTTTTTTTACGTAAAAGTAATGAGACGAACGAGACATTCTGGTGGTAAGAGATAACGCCTGTCCATGACCATTGCAGCGATACATAGAAATTTTAGTGACAAAACAAAGTCGTCGCTGCTTTGGCGCTCATTACTTTGAAACATTAGATGGTTAGTCTCAACAGCCCTGTAATTTCGCTAACTGCAGTACCCTTCAAACCGGAACACAGTGTGAAACAACAATTAGATTAGTGAAAAGGAGCAGTGCGCCTAAAACCGCGGGTCTCTACTAGTATATTATAACCTTTTTTTTTTTAATAGCTGACAGGCTTGTTGTTTGACCACAACTCGTCTGATGTTAAGTGACGGTGTGGTCGAAGATGGTAAAGCACACCTAGCCTGGAATGGAACTGGCTCTCAAGTGAGGCTGCCGGAAGACACCGTTAGATGCTTGGCGGCAGATTTTCAACTTGAGGGTGGTTAGCTAGCCAGCCGAGTACTATAAAGTATCCTACCAACACGCTATGGTTTCCTCCCGATGTTTTCCTTCACCGACAGCTCAAGCTCATTGTTGGGGCTTGAACCCATGCCCTTCGGCATGCGAACCGACCACGCTAATCACTGAGCTATCATCGCTATATAATCATAGTAATAGGGTGCACATAATCTCATTATGTTTTTTTTTACGATTTACCATAATGAGTGGCGCTGCCTAGCTGTCACATAAAATGTAAAATTTAGAGGTAGGGGGTTGAATTCCATCAACAGCAGTTTACGACTTCAAGCGTGGTTTATTATTCTAGGGGAACTTAGGGGGTTCTTCTAGGGGGCCTGCAGCGATTTCGAGATAACTGTACGGTGCGCATGGCTATTTGAATAGAGATTTATCAAGTGTGGATTTAAAAAAAGTAACGTCGATAACGTCGGCTTCAAACTACAAGATCGTGTTAGAAATGTAGAGATCCAACAATCACGAAACTGAACTGGAGTTGGCAGGATATGCAGGACAGAGTGATGGCAGATGGATTAGAATGTTAACACTGGAAAACGAAGCGTCGGACGCTCTTTGGGTCGACGACATCGTAAATGTTGCGGGTCGAACCTGGATAAGGCTAGCATAGGACCGGGATGATTAGAGTATAAGAAGAGAGGGCGATTACGGGCTGAAAATGATGTTGATGATAAACGACAATAAATTCAATCGAGAGAGAGAATCGGTATCATCTCGGCAAGTGTGTAAAAAAAAAATTAAGTATTATGTACTACTAGCTGTGCTCCGCGGTTTTACCCGCGTGGTGATGGATGATGATGACGATGATAAAAAGTATCCTATGTTTTATTCCAGGGCCTAAAGTATCTACATGCAAAATTTCATCCAGATCCGTTCAGTCGTTCTGGCGTGATTGAGTAACAAACATCCATCCATCCAAACTTTCACATAATATTAGTGGGATTTAGCGCCTAAAATCCACAATCTTGATTTTCTTTTAAACCGCCCTCTAAGGACACTTGGGTTATTAAGACGAATCTAACAATACCTTAATTACCGTAATCCATTGGACCGTTTGGAAGACACGAGGTTATGAAGAAATTTGTACATACATGATACGCGCGAAAAACATAACCCTTCCTTGGTAATCGGGTAAAAACAGGGCTGATTCGGAATCCTACTAAGACTACCTATAAAAAATCTCGCAGAGTCTGGTCTCCGCCTTAATTGGATAGAGTTGTTTCCGCGGATGTGACGGACGACCCGTTATTATGTACGTGAGTCGAATGACGATAACTCTCTGTTATTCTCAAGGTGTGCACACACGGCAGAGTTTGCCCGAATTCGATTAGACTGTCCGAAAAGTAGTGAAATACCTATGAAAAGAGATATGCTCGATGTCTCTCTAAAGCAGCCATACTCAACCTTTTTAGGGTTCCGTACCTCAAAATCAAAATCAAAAAGTCATTTATTTAATTTACGTCCTGGTAAGGCACTTATGAACGTTAAGTTACATGTTTGAATCTACCACCGGCTCGTAATTACACTTCAACTGAGAAGACTCCGGCAAGAAACTCAGCAAGGCATTTTCTTGTGGATCTTTCTTTTCATATTAGGTTACATTTTAAAATATTAATACATACATTATGATTACTACAATTGTCACTTAGCCAGGGGGATGCATGTGCAGAGAGAAGCTACAACAACCATATATTCCTGTCTTTCACGTAATGAGCCACCTTATAGTAGGCTTTGTCAATAAAAGGACAAAAGGAAAAAACGAAACCCTTATAGGATCACTTTGTTGTCCGTCTGTCTGTCTGTCTAGACCCAGGAACGCGTGGAGGTATCAAGCTGATATTCATATCAAATACTCAAGTCTACTGTCCCTTGGAGCTGTGAAAAAATCAAACTTCTAAGCCAACGCAATCAAAAGATACAGCCGTTTATGCTGCAAATTTTCGACACTCGCAAGGGAATCAAAACCTACAGGATACTTCCCGTGAACTCAGAATCTTGAAATTTGGTACGAAGCAATGTCTTATAGCACAGATAAAGGAAAAAATGCAAAAAGCATAAATTACCATTAAAAAAAATACCATAACTTTTACTTATATACCTACAGGTTTGTACGGTACCCTCGGTGCGCGAGTCAGACTCGCACTTGGCCGGTTTTTTTATAGGGGCCACAAACGTTTCATTCGTGGTGTCGTGGGCCGCAAACTAAAAATGTTTAGGTTTAAATAAAAAACATAATTCCAAATTAACAAAGTTTTAATGTAATGAATAATGGTTTTCACAATAAACCAAGCTAGGTATACAACATCTTGTAACCTTTATGATATAAAGTTATCATGAACCGACATGGGAAGTAGACCAAATTTTAAAAACATCATCATCTCAGTCGTAGGACGTCCACTGCTGGATATAGGCCTCCTCATTGACTTCTATAAAGACCGGTTGGAAGTGGCTCACGCCCAGCGCGTTCCTGCGGTCTTTATTATGTCGTCTGTCTACCTTGTGGGTGGACGTTCTACGCTGCGCTTGCCGGTCCGTGGTCTCCGCTTCAGAACCTTGCAGCCCCATCGGCCATCAGTTCTGCGTGCTATGTGCCCTGCCCACTACCACTTCAACTTTCTATTCCGCTGGGCTATGTTGGTAACTTTAGTTCGCCTACGGATCTCCTCATTTCTGATTCGATCTCGTAGGGAAACTCCGAGCATAGCCCTCTCCATAGCTCGTTGTGCTACTTTGAGCTTACCAAGAAGGCACATAGTCAGGGACCACGTTACACCGCCATAAGTCATCACTGGTAACACACACATGAATTTGAAAACATGTTCAATGTAATTTTTGATACAATGTTTTTTTTTGGTAATTTAATAAAGATTTGTAGCGATGATAGCTCAGTGGTTAGCGAGGTCGGTTCGCATGCCGAAGGGCGTGGGTTCAAACCTCAACAATGAGCTTGAGCTGCCGGTGAAGGAAAACATCGTGAAGATACCATACCATGGTGTTAGAGTATTTTCTAGTTTTTCTTCACCGTTTGAAGTCATTGGTAATACGTACATAACTTACAAAAGACAGAGGTGCACGCTGTGGGATTCGAACCCAGGGCCTGTAGATTGGAAGCCAGACGGTCTTCCAACTAGGCTGCCTGAACTTCTACTAAAACAAGCTAACACACTTTGATCTGGATGATGCAATAAGTTTAGCATACAACAACAAACCAGATAGCAAGCTAGGAGTTTGACTACAGCTCACCTGATGTTAAGTGACGGTGTGGTCGAAAATGGTCAAGCACACCTAGCCTGTAATGGAACTGGCTCTCAAGTGAGGCTGCCGGTTACGTTAGGTGCTTGGCGGCGGATTTTCAACTTGAGCTAGCTAGCCGAGTACTAGAAAATACCCTACCATCACGCTATGGTTTCTTCACGATGTTTTCCTTCACCGGCAGCTCAAGCTTATTGTTGGGGTTTTGACACGCGCTCTTCGGCGTGTGAACTGACCGCGCTAACCACTGAGCTATCATCGGTACAAAACTCAAAGTCGCTTAGAATACCTAGATAGTAAGCGAAAAGTGACAAAAATACATAGCATGTTACACACTCCCATGTAACTTTTAATATGTTTACTTTCCTAACTCGATTAGACAATGACCCACGTTTTCGACGCAGCCATATTAACTCGGGTTATAAAATTTTATCTATCCCCTACAGAAACGGACCCTCCAAGTTTATATTTGGTTTTATTACTGTTAATATTATAGGAAATAACAAAATCGTATATGAAATAACGTCCAATTAATTTAGTTGTATGTAATTTAATTAACCTTTTAAATAATGTAGCGATGATAGCCCAGTGGTTAGCGCGGTCGGTTCATACGCCGAAGAGCGTCGGTTCAAAGCCCAACAATGAGCTTAAGCTGCCGGTGAAGGAAAACATCGTGAGGAAACCATAGCTTGATGGCAGGGTACTTTCTAGTACCCTGAAAACCTGTCGCCAAATACCTAACGGTGTGTTCCGCAGCCTCACTTGAAAGCCAGTTCCATTCCAGGCTAGGTATGTTTACCATCTTCGACCACACCGTCACTTAACATTAGGTGAGCTGTGGTGAAACACTTAGCCCGTCAAACATAAAAACAAAAGAATTTACAAAAACAAGTTACCCCTTGGGCTGTCTGGTTCCCATAATATGTTTTGTTTAATTTGGGGCTAGATGGCGCTAAGTGAAAAAAAAATCTTTATTTAAAATATTTCAAAGTAATGAGCACCTAAAAATGAGTTGTCCTGGACTTGGTTTTGTTACTCAAAATTCTGGATACCGCTGCAATGGTCATGGACAAGCGTTATCTCATTTTTTTTTAAATTCAAAATTGTTTCGCATTTGACCACACTCTGTCTGATGTTAAGCAGTAATGCGGTCTAAGATGGAGCACGCTTACCTAGAAGAAACCTTTTTACTCTAGATTTGAAGACATCCATATTGTAACAGGGAACACAGACTCCGGCAAAGAGTTCCACAACCTCGCTGTGCGAATAAAAAATGTGGAATCAAAACGCTTTGTGCGTACATGGGGAACATCCACCATGTACGGATGACGTCTTGGTCACGTTTGTCTGGCCGTCCAGTAGTAGAATGGTGCATATCTTGAGGAGAGCGTTTCGTTCGTCTCATTACCTTAACACGAAAAAGTCAATTGTGGTCCCAACTCCAAGTACAAGTACTGACAGATCGTATGGGTGAGTGTGAATTGATGATGGACTGAGTGCATCGGCCGCGAAGTGATCCGAACCACACGTTGCCGTCTGTTTATTCACTGCACAGAGGTTCACTGGGTTGACCATTAGTTTGACTGATCGTGGACAAGGAAATAGAATATTGATCAGTCATTTTGGTACTGGTCCCCTACATCATCAGCCGACTTTAGTCCACTGGAACTATGCACGATAACCTAACTCGATCTTAGGTCTTTTGCTTCCAGTTTCTGCTCACTGACACTCCATTAAATCTCTAATAGGCATACGTTCGATACGCGGTTTTCTATGTCTACCCCCAAAGGTTATCTGTTCTATGACAGATATGTGCAGTCCACTGCCACTTCAGCTTACTAACATGCTGAGCTATGTCGGTAATTTTTTGTTCTCCAAAGAACTACCTCGTTCCGGATACTATCCCTTAGAAAATGCCAAATATGACTCTTTCCATAGCTCGCTGAGCGACTTTGAACCTGTGAGTTGGTCCAATTCTGAGTGTCGCATGTTTTGGCGATGTAGGTCATGACTGGAAGTACGCGCTGGTTGGAGACTGTCTTTTTGAGACTGCGGAATGCGGGTGACCCGATGCTATTTTCTGAATGCTGTCCAGTTTTAACGTAGTTCGAGCGTTTTTTTTGTTAATGTAAAAGTAATGAGACGAGCGTGACGTTTTCCTGATGGTAAGACATAACGCCTGTCCATGACCATTGCAGCGATACACAGAACTTTGTGTAATAAAACAAAATTCAGGGCATCGCTGCTTTGGCGCTTATTACTTTGAGACTTTCGATGGTTAGTCTCAACAGCCCTGTAATTTCGCTAGCTAGAACACTGTGTTGTTTAAACACAACTGCTTGGCGGTAGAATATCTAGTACTGTGGTGGTACCTGTAGCAATGATAGCTCAGTGGTTAGCGCGATCGGTTCGCATGTCGAAGGGCGTGGGTTCAAACCCCAACAATGAGCTTGAGCTGCCGGTGAAAGAAAACATCGTAAGGAAACCATAGCGTGGTTTTAGGGTACTTTCTAGTACTCGGCCGACTGGCTACCACCCTCAAGTTGAAAATCTGCCGCCAGTTCCATTCCAAGCTAGGTGTGCTTTATCATCTTCGACCACATTGTCACTTAACATCAGATGAGTTGTGGTCAAAACAGTTAGCCTGTCAGCCATTTAAAAAAGCCTAGAGATCTACCATCAAGTAATTTAAAAAAAAACTTTATGTATAAAAATGTAGTCTCACAAAACTCTATTCCATGGTAACCATACAACGTAAAATAAAAAGGCGTGAAACGCTTCCCTTTGAAGTGTCCGATGTAAACTGGCATGTTTACGTTTTCTAGTACTCGCGGTTAAACTAAATACGGTAACCGACATCACTTCATTCGATTATTTATAGTTCTATTCAGAGATGACTCTGACAGATCCGGCCTTTTTTCCGGACAAAAATTTCGAAGACCAGCCTTAGTGTGTCGGATTCTTTGCACAAATTTATAGCATTCTCTTGATGTTGACATGCGTTTTGACATCAGTGTGCGCTTGAACAACTTAACCCTCATGTAGGCAGCATTCGCTGTATATGATTTAATAATAAAATCCCACTTGAGGTAACTAAAATGTCCTATAATAAATTCAAAGATTTTATAAAGCAGAGGTTAATTGACAAAGCCTACTATAAGGTGGCTCATTACGTGGAAGACAGGAATATATGGTTGTTGTAGCCTCTCTCTGCACTTGCATCCCCCTGGCTAAGTGACAATTGTAGTAAGCATAATGTATGTATTAATATTTATAACTGTAAATTGTAACCTAATATGAAAAGAAAGATCCACAAAAAAATGCCTTGCTGAGTTTCTTGCCGGAGAGTCTTCTCAGTTGAAGTGTAATTACGAGCCGGTGGTAGATTCAAACATGTAACTTAACGTTCATAAGTGCCTTACCAGGGCCTAAACTGAATAAATGACTTTTGATTTTGATTTTTTTTTGAGAATAGGACTTTTTGCAAATGCGTCGTGCGTTCAAACGCAATTTGTTTTGGTTGAAACTCTGCGGGATAGGGACAACATCGAAAGATAAGGACAATAAAGTACTTAATTGCCGAAACTTTTAGATTTTGATGAATGAGGTGTCAATCGATCCGTTATTATACTCCGGATAACATGCCACATTATTTCGAATAATATTTTTTTTTTTTTTTATTATTACATATAGGCTTGCGTTTGTCCGCCAACTCGCCTGATGTTAAGCGAAGATGCGGTCTACGGTGGTGCACGCTCGCCTAGAAGAAACCGATTCACTAGCGACAAGTTAGTTATTCTTCTGTTATATATCATAGTTATTTAAACTTTATAGCATGTTAATATTTGGCTAATTAGAGAAAAATCTTAAAGGATTCTTATTAATGATCAAGAGTTAAAGAAAGGATAAAGTGCTATCTATCTATCTTTCAAGACTGTGTATTTAAAAAGACTGATAGGTCCGCGTCTTACCGGCCAAAACTATAATCCGGCGCATCTCAATTCCAAAGATTTCGTCGTCAAAGGAAACGCTCGCATTTGTCGGCATTACCACTTCCGGAGCAATCATCAAAGCACAACACTAAAAATAACATGAAAGGAATACCTATCTGCCTAAATAGTGTCGTTTGTGTTATGAACATTATTATGTTCATATTTTATTTGAGTATTACCTATATAGTTCATAATAGAGCATTATTATGAACTTTGTGTATACAATACAGGGAACATACATAAATTTGCTTTTTTGTCTACTAAACTGTCTGATTCTGCGTTCATTATACGAACTGCTACACCATAGAATTTGAGGCCCATATCGCTGTTCCCCGATAGTTACAATCTGGGTGGCTTCAAGTCGCGAGCGAACCTAAAGGAAACCTTTAACGGTTTAGGTTCTTTAGTTAAGCGTGCTCCAACGTAGACCAGAATGATTGCTAGTTGAACTAAAATGTTGCCGTGATGGTGCCGGCGTAAGAATAGTACCCCACCCTCTCTACCCGTGGTTGCCGTAAGAGTCGGCTAAGGGATGTAACACGGAAGATGGGCAGCAGCGTCTTCCTTGAACAATCACACCTAACTGCGCTCGCCAACCCGCCTGCCAAGCGTCGCGAGTATTGGCAAAACCCCCCCAGGAGGAGGCCTATGTGACATCCTATGGCTGATGATGTGATGTGATGTGATTAAGGTACGCTTCACTTCGGTGAGAATTCAACAACATCATTAGTTAACTAAGAAAGGGCTTAATAACTTCAGATGGTTTTATTCCCATACAACCACTAGATAGTTTTATTTTGTTTTTTTTGTAAGAGATCGGTATAAATAAGATTGTTTTCATTATTTCCAGATGTGGTGCATCATGCAGCTCACAAACTTCATCCTCACAAGAATAACGAAAGCCATCGTGTATCTACAAATGGTAAAGAAGATAAATAATATGTCGGAAATTTGTTAAAGTGAAACGAATACAATACACCTGACAGACTTGCCCGGTGTTTCCGCACTCTAGGCCGCCGATAGTCCGTAGGTGCTTGGATCCAGCGTGGCTAGTTCAGCCACCCGGTTTCTTGGAGAAAAGCCGGCTGCTCGTTGACGTAGACTTCCTAAAACATCCTTGGTGCTATTTCAAAAGCTATGTATAGAAAGAAAGAAATTAATTTTATTTTGTAACACAATAACAAACAAACAGAGACAGACAGTCAACAACACAAGTCATAAATTTAAAATTTAAAAACCCCTGACACAAAATCAACATAGCTAAGAACACTCCCAACTAATTCAGCTTTCAAAAAAAAGAAACTGTTCATCCGTTCGGGAGCTATGATGCCACAGACAGACACACACACAGACACGTCAAACTTATAACACCACGTCGCTTTTGCGTCGGGGGTTAAAAATAGGGTTCACCTCGGCATAATATATAGCTAAAAGTTTTGTTAGATGCGGGTCTTTTTTTTGTCGGAAGAAATCTATCAAAACACGTGCAAGAGAAAATGCAGACAAAAAATTACCATTTCACAGATTTGTGCCGCTAGATGGCAGCCTATATCTTTTCCGTAGCGCAAGTTAGTTCTAACTAGTTATCAATTACCTCAACAGATGGCGTTATGCATTTCGAGCCGGAACCCCGACCGAGTAAGAAGTTAGAACTGAACAGTTCGGGGAAAATCCATTGCAAAGTCGCAGGAGGTGTAGCCCCCAATGTTACTTGGTATTTGGTTAGTATTTTTTATTAATTTATAAGTTATGGGATAAACGAAACGCTCTCGTGATGGTAAGAGGTAACTCCTGTCTATGACCGTTGTAACGGTGCCTAGAACTTTGAGTAACAAAGTCCGGAGCATCGCTGCTTTGCCGCTCCTTACTTTGAGATATTATACGCCCTGAGACTAGATGGAGTGACGATATACGTAAGACAGCTGGCAGTGGCTGAAAGCGAAAAGCTGAAGATTGGGCTTAGTGGCGTGTCCTGGGAAAGACCTACGTCCAGCAGTGGACTATACAAGGTTGTTTATGATAATCATGATGATAGTTACTCTCAATAGTAGTGTCGCTAGCTACAATACTCTTTAAACCGGAGCACAGTAATGTTTACACACTGATACTGCGGTAGACATAGACAACTTCCTGCCAAAGAGCTACCACCAACTAAAATATTTATATTATTATTTTCTTCTAAGAAACGTGACGAATAAAATACCACAGTACAACTACCTACCATACCTGTACAGTGTACAACCCTATTTGCACGACGAGGAACTGTCGCAGTTTCTGTTTTTATTAAAGTACAATAACTTCAAATCCAGAGTAAACAGGTTTCTTATAGGTAAGCCACCTGGTGCCTCACCTATATTACCGCATCGTTGCTTAACATCAGACAGTATTTAGTCGAACACAAATCTTATTTTACTATGGAGTCTGAGACATTTTTTTTTTTTTTGTTTTATTTATGCGGAATTACGTTTAATTATATCGGATACTTCGACTATAGTTTCGGCCATATCCGGTGGCCTTCTTCATGGAGACAAAGCTGAGTACAAAGCACGCGCGGCCTCGTTTTGCTTCGCACTACGGGCCACTGCGCGCCTCGCACGTAAAGACAGTGGTTGACACAACACAAATCTGCTAAGAATATCCTAAAAAACTCGTTAAGCGTAAAAGTCTCTTCTACGCTTAACATATCCCAAGTATGTAAAGATCAAATTATCATAAGCGCTTACTATATTTTTTCAGAATGAAGAAGATCCCTTGCCGGAAGGCATGTCTTCCTCAAACGGTACTCTACTGGTTCTGGAGTCTTCCAAACGCCACATCGGCAACTATACGTGTCGTGCAGTTGACGGGAGTCGAACTATCGAGGCAAAGATTTCATTGGATGTGGTTGGTGAGTACGGATGAGGCATGAAGTAAAAAAACAATGATGATGGATAGAAACTCTTTATTGTGGACACCAGAAATATACAAAATAAGCAAGAAACAAAAGATTCTTAGAATGTATCTTTGTTTGCGGGTCTCGTACGCTGAAACTATTAATTTGACAGAAAAAAGTTCACGTTACTCTAGTTTAACTTATTACATAACTAGCGACCCGACCCGGCTTCCACGGGTGTTAAGAATGGGTATAGTAAGCACCTTAAAGGTAGATATATGCCAACGCTGACTTTTTTGTAGATCTATAAAAGAGGAATATCCTACCATGCATTGTGTTATATCTCATAGAAATATAGCCAGCGTTTTCGATGAAAGCTCCCAGGTGGCTTGACTTCCGACACTTGTAAAAAATTATCATCATATTTTAACCAATTTACACAAAAACTTGACAAATTATATCTACCTAAACCTTCCTCATGAATCATTCTATCTATTGGTGAAACTCGCATGATAATCCGTTCAATGGTTTTTTTTTATCGCGAACAGACAGACAGATGCTGCGACTTTTTTGTATAATATGTAGTGATTATTCATCGGGAAATGAGTCGGAATGGACCTTTTGTCAAAAAAACTGTTTTTGGGCGCCACATTCCCAATATGGTCGCGGGCGACAAAGATATGAGATGTCGCCAATGTTCAAAACTCCAAAAACTTTCCAGGTAAAACTACCACATGACTGGACTATTAGTTTCAGACGAGATGGCGATATGTGAAATGTGCTCCAATGTTTGTCTTAATATATTCGTAACTAGCTGTGCCCCGCGGTTTCACCCGCGCTAGATGCATGCATAAAGCTACTATGACGTAGGTCATAGTAGCTTTATGCATGCAAAGTCTCAGCCCGATCGGTTTAAAATTGACAAAGTTTCATACAAACTTTCATCCCCTATTTTATCCCCTTGGGGGTAGAATTAATCAAAAACCTTTCTTAGCGGATGCCTACGTCATAACATCTACCTGCATGCCAAATTTCAGCCCGATCCGTCCAGTAGTTTGGGCTGTGCGTTAATAGATCACTATGTCAGTCAGTCAGTCAGTCACCTTTGAGTTATATATATTTACAAGATATGTATTTTGAGTGCGTCTTTGTAATAACGTTTAAGGTTATTGTAATGAAATCGTTTGTGTAAATCACAGACTTTAACAGCTTCAATGATTGTTATTCCAGCCACTGATGAATTAAGTATTTACTTTGCAAGATTGCTTGTAAATTTAGCTTGATAAAGAGAATACATCAATATTAATTAATTTGCTTTGTAAAGGTGAATACATGCTATTATTTATAGATCGACATCTTATTTATCACAATACAAGTATTCGTTCAGGAGATACGATAAATGAATATACGTACAGATTTACTTATCTGATGTGTATCTTTGTATAGTCGGGTAAGATTACGGAAAAAACTCATAAAGTATTTAACCTTATATAATCCACATTGCGACGGAAGCCTACTCAAAATAAATTCATTGAGTCTCTAATGTATAAATATAACTACTATTACTTCGTGTTGGATACAGATTGTTGATTCAATTTTATGATTATCTAAGATTTTATTAATTTCCAGTGTCCCCTCGAGTGGTTACGCCGTCGCCAGGACAGCAGTTGCACGTCCTCTTCGGTCAGCAGGCAACGCTAGACTGCGTGGCATCGGGTGATCCGCGCCCCACCACTCACTGGGACCGGAACTCTACTGTGTTGTACCAACGTTAGTATATTGAACTACTAACTACATAGTATTTGTGTTTCAGTATTATTTCAAGAGGAAAGATAAAGCAAATAAATAATAATTTCACCCTAAAGACCACACGATAAATAGATATGACCTTCCAAGTAAATTAATCATAAATGGTTTCATGGTTAATTTATGCTCGTATGCAGTTGAAGTGGAAGTTATACAAATAATAATAATTTATAATACTAAAATTAACTTTTTTTTTTTTTCATTTTAAATTTCTTTTTCAGAAGATGGTGTTAGCGTCGAGGGTGGCGTTAATGCTTCTACAGCAAAGTATGTTTATTGTTTTAGTTATTTAGATTTAATTGTGCAGTGTTCCAACACTTTAGTTTCGATCACGTTTGGCGATCTAAGTTAAGAAGGTGATTACAGAGACCGTGCGCGCCGTGTCCATTTGTCACTCCTTGATAAAGGTAGCCTGTAGTGTAAAACATTCAAGTTCCCATTCTAAGTGTGTTCACCATTTTCGCCCACAATTAACATCAGGTGAGATATAACCAGTAAAACAACATTAATCCTTACTCTACGTAACGAAATCTTTGATTCTTTAACTATCGAATATAAATACATTTAAAGTGTAGGTGATATATACATATGTAGGTGTAACACCAAACTGTATCCCCCTATTTTGTTATCATCACATTACACATTACATCACATCATCAGCCATAGGACGTCTACTGCTGGACATAGGCCTCCTCCTGGGGGGGTTTTGCCAATACTCGCCACGCTTGGCAGGCGGGTTGGCGTACGCAGTTAGATGTGATTGTTCAAGGAAGACGCTGCTACCCATCTTCCGTATTACATCCCTTAGCCGACTCTTACGGCAACCACGGGTAGAGGGGGTGGGGTACTGTTCTTACGTCGGCACCACCACGGCAAAATCATCAATTGTTATCATCGGTTTTCTGAAATGGAAGCAAATTTAATGAGGTATTCACCTGAAAATGCTAAAGGCTTTTTAATGTAAGCTTGTAACATATCGTTTCTGATACCTCGGCTAACTTTTTCAGGTATGTCCTTCTGAACAACGGTACACTTGTTATCCGCTCAGTGAGCGAAGCTGATGCGGCTAATTATGGATGCACGGCCGGCTCGCTCGCGGGATTAGCCAGGAACGAGTTGCAACTTATAGTCCATGCAGGTGAGGAGAAAAACATGGAAAATATTTTTAGGGATTCCAAGGAGCGTCGATAAGACGTCAAGACGTCGTCTAAAGCAAACGAAGAATTATTTTATTTGTTATCTTTGAAACAAGTTAGGATGTACTACAAATTCCGGACCTACTATTTTTCCAACCGGAAAATAAATTTTATAGTAAACATCAAAAATATGTCTAATAAAAGTCATTATATGTATAATAAGTGGCATTTTTGTAAGTGGGAGATTAATACCTTTCAATTAATTAGCGCTCTATAGTTGAGTCTGTATCGACGGAGTTTTTGCTCGGTGTAAATACAATTCAAAACTCGAACTCGAAACGCGTTATTCTAGTGATGTGACTCGGCTAGATCGATTTTTCGGCTTCAAAACCCCCTGCGGTTAACCAGCTCGCTCGTAGAGTTGGCTCTCAAGTGAGGCTGCCGGAACACACCGTTAGATGCTTGGCGGCAGATTTTCAACTTGAGGGTGGTAACTAGCCAGCCGATTACTAGAAAGTACCCTACCACCACGCTATGGTTTCCTCACGATGTTTTCCTTCACCGGCAGCTCAAGCTCATTGTTGGGGTTTGAACCCACGCCCTTCGGCATGCGAACGTACCGCGCTAACCACTGAACCATCATCGCTACAAAATGATATTACGGAATTGACTTGTAACATTGGTATTATCAATAAAATATTTGTATTTGCAATACAGGGAAAGGGGATTTGTCTATTTCAGAAGGAGACATGCCCTCGGAATCGAGTGGTGTGGCGGGTAAAGCGGTCGTGGTGTCGATATCCGTCGCCGGAGCATACATGTTGCTTGTACTAGCGTTGATGGTGTACTGCAGGCGGCGACGGTTGAAGCGGAGACAAGCGGGTAAATAACACTTTAATTGTGCGAACCTCTACACAGCGCCCGAGTAATTTTGACGTTCGAAACATTAAATATGAATAAATATAAAAAAGTTTTACAGTCGCGCATGTACTCTGTTCTTCATCAGACGGCATTCTAGTACTAATATATTAATAATATTTTTTTTAATGGCTGACAGGCTAGTTGTTTGACCACAGCTCATCTGATGTTAAGTGACGGTGTGGTCGAAGATGGTAAAGCACAGCTAGCCTGGAATGGAACTGGCTCTCAAGTGAGGCTGCCGAAACACACCGTTAGATGCTTGGCGGCAGATTTTCAACTTGAGGGTGGTAGCTAGCCAGCCGAGTACTAGAAAGTACCCTACATTTATTTCATTATAGCTTTCTCCTTAGTAAAAGTTGTTCATAACAAAATGTAAAACCTCCCTTTCGGCTTGGTACACCCCAAACTGTATAACCCTGTGTTAAAATAAACCCATAAATTAATACAGTCGAATAACCTAAAAAATGTGGAGTAGTAATTATATTTTCAAAAAAACAAAAAAGTCACCTTTAAGTGTGCGCTTGCGCGCATGTGTGTGTGTGTGTGTGTGCGAGTGAGTGTGTGTGTTTGTGTGTAAGTGTGTAAAGGGTTTGCATACACTTCTAGTTTAGGTACATACATATAATTCGTTGATGATAAAAAAGGTGTTTTGTTTTTAGGTGAGAAAATGGAGCTGGAGATGGTGGAAGGTCGCGAAAAGCTGGTGGAAGAGGAAGAGAAGAAAGTTGGGAATGGAGTGGCAGTGCCTAACGGTCGTCTGCTGCCGCATGACAGAGATAGCGGTCAGTCTATCTCTCTCCCCTTTACCAGCATGTCGTCACTTTAAAGAACGAGGAAAACATCTTGAGAGAACCATATCATACTGGTTGGGTACTCTCTATTACTCGGTTGACTATCTACCACCATCAAGTTGAAAATCTGTTACAGGCTAGGCGTGTATCACATTTAATATTATAAAGGCGAAAGTTTGTGAGTGTGTGTGTTTGTATGTTTGTTACTTCTTCACACTCAAACGGCTGGACCAATTTAGAAATTTGGTAAAGATGTAGCTGACACATTGGATTAACACATAGGCTATTTTTATCCCGCAATAATGTCACGGGTTTCACCGCGGGGCGCAGATAGTACTATAATATAAATGTAACAAATATAATATTGAAATATATCAAACACAAAAAAAAAAATGTATTTTGTGCGTGATTAAAACATGGCGATAAACATAATTATATCACATACCTACACTTAAACCATATTTCATAATTTTTTAATAGATAATTTTAGATTTTTCAATAAAAACATTTGTGTGTGTCCGAAGTAAGTTTGTAATCCTCATATCCTCGTTTTTGAAGTATTAAATATAGTTTAAGTATATTTGTATACACTTAAACTATACTATATGTTGATGAGTTACTTTGCGGTAGTTCATAAGGTATTCTAGAAGAAAAAAAAACATATTTTATATTTTTAAAATAGGTATTATTGGTTATATATGTGTGTATTTACGAAGTATGTTTGAAATACTCATGTACATCAAAACGATTTGAAGTATTAAATAAAGTTTAAGTATACCTATTTGTATACACTTAAACTATACTATATGTTGATGAGTTACTTTGCGATAGTTCATAAGGTATTCTAAAGTTTAAGTTTAGTTCAATAAGTAAATTAAAATTGTTTTAAGTGGCACTTAATCTTTGTTCTTGTTGTAAGATATAACTCCAGAATATGTTATGCTTTATGTTTTTATACAACATACTGTGCATATGTATTGTATTCACCCCTCTTACAAGAATCATACATAACAATTTTAGTTTTGTATTAATATATTTATTAGGAATTTGCAAAACATTCATAAAATTTCAGGAGCTGACAATTCCGAAGTATCTGGCGTATCCAGGGTATCCAAGAAATCTGGACAGTTTGACCACCTAACTGTGTCTAGGAACCTCCTGATTGATCAAATTACTCTTGGTAAGTATATCTATAGGGTTTTATGCGCATGAGGCTGGTCATATATGCCGCAGAACCGACAACCGCTGGGGTAGGAGGTGTTCTAAATTGGAGAGATGTGAAAAAATCAAACTTCTAAGTCAACGCAATCAAAAGATACAGCCGTTTATGCTGCAAATTTTCGACACTCGCAAGGGAATCAAAACCTACAAGGGTACTTCCCGTGAACTCAGAATATTGAAATTTGGAACGAAGCAACGTCTTATATAAAGGAAAAATTGCGAAAAGCATAAATTACCATTAAAAAAATACCATAACTTTTACTTATGTACCTCTACGGAAACCTCGGTGCGCGAGTCCGACTCGCACTTGGCCGGTTTTTTTTTTATGTTTTTGATATTTCTAATGAGGTTTATACGTAAATTCGCGAGGGCAAAGGCCGAGCGCTACCGTACCAGGTATGGACTATCGGACATTCCGCTAGTTATTATATTTCTCATTCGCTTTAATCAGGTCGAGGCGAATTCGGCGAGGTCCTTCTTGCTAAGATAGATATGAACCAACTGAAGAAAACGAAGGAGGACATCAGCGAACCGGACATACAGCACGTGCTTGTAAAAGTACTTACTACTAAAGATGAGGTATGTTAACTTCTGTTAATGAGCTGTTCAGGAACTAAATTAATAAATCGTTCAAGCAATACGTGCCAAAGATGATGCCATGTCATGGATAGTCATCTCTTACCATCAGGAGAGCGTCTCGTTCGTCTCGTTATTTCTAGCTTTATTGGTTAGCGCGGTCGGGTCGTATGCTAAAGGGGATGGGTTCAAACCCCAACAATGAACTTGAGCTCCCGTTGAAGGAAACCATAGCGTGGTAGTAGGGTACTCTCCAGTACTCGTACTACTCGTCTAGTTGAAAATCTGCCGCCAAGCATCTAACGGTGTGTTCCGGTAGCCTCACTTGAGAGCCAGTTCCATTCCAGGCTTGGTGTGATTACCATCTTCGACCACACCGTTACTTAACATCAGGTAAGCCGTGGACAAACACCAAGCCTGTCAACCATAAAAAAAAACTAACGAACCACGCTCTTGTGTCGCTTAAACCTCTGAGACTCGGTGGAGTGACGATATATCTAAAAGCTGGCTTTATATCTAAAAGCCAAAGATTGGGCCAGCCTGCATTAGGAGCGACCCGTGCCCAACAGTGGACTAAACTTAGCTAATGATGCATCTTCTTTTTTATCACACACACTAATATTATTAAGGCGAAAGTTTGTGAGTGTGTAAGTGTGTTTGCTATTTATTCACGCTCAAATGGCTGGACCGATTTTGATGAAATTTGGTATTGAGGTAGCTGACACCCTGGATTAACACATAGGCTTTAGATCCCGAACAATGTAGCGGGTAAGACCGCGGAGTGCAGCTAGTATGAAAATAAAAAGAAAAACAAGACTCTCTCGTAATCGTAAGAGATTTATTAGTGATTATTGATACTGAATATAACAGCTATGGAACCAGCGGTTATACAGGCGTAGATAAACAGCAATGCTAAAAATAATGGCATCTTCCAGACAACCCTTGGATGTAAGAACAGCATGTGAATTAAGGACGACGGTGTTAAAAGTATACCTTGTGTTATGACAGGTACAATTGACAGAGTTCCGTCGACAGCTGGACATGTTTTGTCGCGTGCGACACGAGAATGTCGCGCGACTGATCGGGCTGTGCAACGAGCGCGACCCACATTATATGCTGTTACAACACACCGACTGGGTGAGTTGTCGCACGCATCATTTATACGTTTTCTGTTCACACATCATATCATCAGCCATAGGAAGTCCACTGCTGGACATGGGCCTCCTCCTGGGGGGGTTTTGCCAATACTCGCCACGCTTGGCAGGCGGGTTGGCGAGCGCAGTTGGGTGGGATTGTTCAAGGAAGACTTCATCTTCCGGTTTACATCCCTTAGCCGACTCTTACGGCAACCACGGGTAGAGAGGGTGGGGTACAATTCTTACGCCGGCACCACCACGGCACACGGCTTCATTTTATTTATTCTTTGATTTTATTTATTTTAATGTAATTCTATGGAAATGTTCTTAAATAAATAAATATAATATAATAATTGGCTGTAAAAGTTTTCCGCCCTTGTCAATTGTCAATTTCTAGATTATTTTTACAATATAGCAATTTTTAAATCACAGCGTGGAAATGATTGCTCAGTGGTAAGAGCGTGGGTTCAAACCTTAACAATGAGCTCGTGGGGAAATAGCATGGTGGTATATAGTAACCTGATATTCCTGACTTTCAAAACAATAGCCAACAATAATTTGGTAGCGATGATAGCTCAGTGGTGAACGCGGTCAGTTCACACGCCGAAGGGCGTGGGTTCAAACCCCAACAATGAGCTTGAGATGCAGTGAAGGTAAACATCGTGAGGAAACTATAGCATGGTGGTAGGGTACTTTCTAGTAGGTATTTGGCTGGCCAGCTACCACCACTCAAATTGAAAATCTGTCGCCAAGCACCTAACAGTGTGTTCCGACAGTCTCGACAAGCAGTTCTAATCCAGGCTATGTGTGTTCACTATCTTTGATCACACCGTCAATTAACATCAGATGAGCTGTGGACAAACACCAAGCTTGCCAAACAAAAAAAAAATTGGAGTCATCTAGATTATTTGCATGCAACGCGCGCGCGCCCAAAAGTAAAACCAAAATATGTAAAATCCATCAATTTCCATGGTATGTATTTCAATGTAGACTTATTAATCCCCAGGGTGATCTAAAAAATTTCCTATTCGCGACTCGAACCCCCGAAGAAACCGCTGAGTATCTGGCTAGAATCGGTCCCGCTCTCCCCGCACCAAAGCCGAAGCATTCCTCATCCCCGCTCGCGCCTTACCACCAACTAGCGCTAGTGGCGCACCTGGCGGCCGCCGCCGGAAGACTTGCTGCCAAGAGAATCACACACAGGTAAAGTCTAAAGGATCTATAAACTTTGTCGACATTTTTTAACACAGCGCCATCTAGCCTCAAACCAAACAAAACATTGCACCAGATTACGCTTAATACCAGTTAGCTGCATAAATTAATCTGCAGCTAGTGTTCACTAGCTGCTGCTATTGCTAGTGTGCTTGTGTGATTACACATTACTGCTTGGCGGCAGAATATCGAACACTGATATGGTAAACCTACATGACTTCTAAGCATACCAACTGAGTTATTAGAGTCTAATAAAATTAAATTTAATTACTGGAATTGGATCACCTTAAAATCACGGTGTTCAATTGATTTCAAAATTATTTTATTTGACACAAACGATACAACACAGCAACAACAACAAACACTATATACATATAATATTATATCGATATGTCCTGGACATTATGACTGTTGAATAAAAAATTTGTAGATTAATTTAATTATTATAGATAAAAGGGTAGTAATTCAGCTTTACATAGTATGAATTTAATGATTATGGATGAATTGAATTATTTTAGATAAATTTAATTATTATAAATTAATTGAATTATTATAGATGAATTAAGTTATTGTAGATGTATTGAATTATTATAGATGAATTTAATTATTATAGATAAATTCAGTTGCTATAGATAAATTTAATTATTAAAGTTGAATTTAATTATTATAGATAAATTAAGTTATTATAGACGAACTAAATTATTACCTACACTTGACAATAAAAATCCTGCAGCTTGATCTAAGGAAGCTAAGGGAAAGAACTTAATTAACTTTAAGCAAAGTTCATAAGTAGCGACTTTACGTCTATCATCGCGTGTCAAGTATACACTAACCTGATATTTCTAATATTCAATAGAATCGTGTAACTTCTGAGAGTGAAATACTTTGATTTTATCTTTTATGTTTCAGAGACATAGCGGCTCGAAACTGCCTGATCACTTCAAATCTACAACTGAAGCTGTCCTACCCGGCGCTGACTCGCGGCCCCGACTCTCACGAGTACTTCAAACTACACGATCAGGTACTTACCCGACTGCCTAAAAGGGAAGGTAATGTTTTCAGTTTTCATGTATGTATTGATTAAAAGATGAACATTAACTGTGTTCCGGTTTGAAGGGTACTACTGTGAGTGGGTGTTATCTTGGACCGCATCATCAATTAACATCAAAAGAGATGGCGGTCAAATTCTCTTTATATTTAAAAATTTCGTCGTTTGTCCGCGATGAACTCCTCAACTACTGAACCGATTTTAACCAAATCTTGCACACTGTGTGCAGTTTGATCCAACTTGAAATATAGGAAAGTTTGTACCTCAATTTATAATCGCAATAATTTTTTTTTTGGCTTCTTTATCTTTATAGTCAAAGTCCAGTCTTGGTCAAGTCCAATCCGTGCCAGTCAAAACCAGTTATGCCTTAGTAAAGTAGTGGCGACTTTACTATAAGCTTCGATGGTGTTTTGGAAGCAACACAAAAAGTTATGTTTCTCCACATTATGTCAATTTCCAACACTCGCGCTTGTAATCCGGCACTTTATGAATAAAACACCACTATTTTTATACATAGGGTTGCCAGGTCGCCAAACCTAATAGCCGGACAGACCAGCCAGTTTGGCCGGACATTTGGGTAAAAAGGCCGGACCCTTCATTATTGAGGATTTTGTGTCTCAGTATTAATAGGTTCGACAAAAAAGTTGTATGTAAAATCAAGGCTTTTTTGATTATTATCATAAATCTTGTTAAATTCTAATGAAATATAAATAAAATCGAATGCCACATCAGTCTAGTACTTTATTATTAATCAGTCAAATAAAGTCATCAGTCTTAATTAAATTCTAGATAAACATTTATAAACAAATTCTTTTTAAATTCTAATGAAAGGCAATTGCACAAATAAGTCTTATTTACCTGCTTTTACTTCCTCAAGCAAAATAAAATTTAAAAAAAATTAACAATCTAAACAAAACAAAACTTCTTCTCTTTAAGTTAAACAATAAAAATAAAATTATTCATATTTTTGGTTGGCAGAAACCTGCTTTTAAAGATCAATTTCTTTCAAAATGCAGTTTCACACTTCACATACGACGGTTCTGCTGTCGGCTTAAACATTTTTTTTTTTAAATTCCTTTGAAAAAATACTTTTTCTCTTTAGCTACACTATGTCACTAGTGGCGAAGGGGGGCGGGCAGGAATACGGGAGCGACTGACTGTCGTCTCGCCTACGCCCGCTCGTTTGCAAAATGTAAAAAGCCTAACAAAAGCCGGACACCGTTTATTTTGGCCGGACACGCGATCAAAAAGCCTAGCTATGTCCGGCTTTATCCGGACGCCTGGCAACTCTATTTATACATAAACACTCGAAAAAATACAGGGGTGACTCTTTCCGCATTCCCGCCAAAAACAAAGCCAAACATTTGTATCTAAAGCTTTACAATATAATTATGTTTATCATCAGGTGATCCCACTGCGTTGGATGCCACTCGAGGCGGTGTCCGAGGGGGAATACTCCACTAAATCTGATGTGTACATGTTCGCGGCCACTGTATGGGAGGTGAGGGAATAACATTTTACAGATACAATTTTTTTTTTTTACGTATGTCAGGTTACTCACTTTTAATTAGCGACCCGCCCCGGCTTCTAGTTACATCGATACCAAATTTCATCAAAGTTGATCCAGCCGTTTGAATGTGAAGAAGTAACAAACATACAAACACACTCACAAATTTTCGCCTTTACAAAATGCGTGTGATTATATTTAAAAAAAATATCCGTACGCCTGCAATGGCTTGAAAAAGCAAATGTCGACACTAACCATCTCAATTTATACTTATGAAGACTTAAACAAAAATAAATTTTTGATACTGGTTTACGATGCCAAAAAAAAAGAAATAAAAAACTTGATACTGGCAAATGTACAGTTTACGATGCCAAAAAAAAAGTACTTGATAATGGCAAATGAACGGTTTACGATGCCAAAAAAAAAAAAATTATAGACATAAACTTAAACTGATGATTTCCAGATATACACAAAAGCGGAACTTCCATTCGCGAAGTTAAACGACAACTCAGTTCTTGAACGTTTGAAGAACGGAACTCTGGAGTGGGCCGTGCCGAGCAACACTCCCGAACCACTCGGCGATTTAATGGTAAGGAAATGATGCAATTATACAGCATTTTTCTATTACAGCAATGAGAAGAACTAGGCACTGTCCTGATGGTAAGGGATAACGACTGCCCAGGGCATCGCTGCTTTGGCGCTCATTACTTTGAGACTTTCGATGGTTAGTTTTAACAGCCCTGTTATTTAGCTAGCTAGCTGCAGTACCCTTCAAGAGTACAGTAATTTGTGTAAACTACTGCTTGGCGGCATACTGATTTATTTTATCATGTACAAATACCCCAATTCCTTTTTGGATGTAAAAAAATGTTGTGTATTTATTACAGAAAAATATATATCACTAATCTTTTCCAAAAAAATATCTGGTTTACCTCACACCCTGAGTGCCCTGTTGGCTCATTGGTAGTATATCTGCTTCGAGAGCCACAGGCCGTGGGTTCGATTCCCACTCAGGACAAGAATTTTGTGGTATAATTAAAAATGTTTGTTCTGTGTCTGGGTGTCCTGTATATGTATATTACAAAAAAAAAGTATTTATGTATTCTTTTGGGCTATCTGCCTTCCATAGTACAAGCTTCGCTTAATTTGGGGTCAGATGGCGCTGTGTGTAATGTCCTACGATATTTATCTTTACTCTACAGGCCTTTGAAGATTCAAATCAAAGTCTCAAAGTAATAAGCGTCAAAGCAGCGATGTCCTGGACTTTGTTTTGCTAATCAAAGTTCTGTGTATCGCTGCAATGGTCATGGACAGGCGTTATCTCTTACCATCAGGAGAGCGTGTCGTTCGTCTCATAAAGGTTCGGATACATAAAAAAAATGTATCTAAGTATAATTGAGCTTGTAAAAAATGTTCTCAAAAATCCTTTGTCAATTCTAGAAATTATGCTGGAACAAGTCACCTGCCGATCGGCCGCAGTTCACCGACATATGCCAGTCAATGTCCGCTATATTGAAAGACGTCTCATCCGAGAATGCTTCTCAAAACTCTCAGGGGGACATCGAGGAACATAAAGAAACGTAATGAATTTCCAAATTGACAGATCTTTAGAATAGATAACGGTGCAGAATAGACAAGTCATTCGACTGACGAAATGCTTTCTATAGGGTTCATGCGAAACGGTGTAGTTCTAAATGGATACTGTAGGTACTCAATTGTGAACACATAATTATTATTAGCATTGGGACTGAATTTATGGTATTACGTGCGCGATTAGGTCTCAATTATAATCACAATTAAGTGTTAAAATAGCGAAAATTTAAAAAAATACTTTTCATTTATCATACATTTTTTCCCTTATTGGTCCCATAGTAAAAAGTTCGTAATTATGAGTACATTCAGCGCGTTTTGTCTTAGTAATACCGTTCTGCGTAACCTCGTATAATCTCTTTTCATCATTCATTCATCATCAGCTGCATGACGTCCACTGCTGGACATAGGCCTCCCCCATTGACTTCCATAAAGACCGGTTGGAAGCGGCTCGCGTCCAGCGCGTTCCTGCGGTCTTTATGAGGTCGTCTGTCCACCTTGTGGGTGGACGCCCTACGCTGCGCTTGCCGGTCCGTGGTCTCCACTCCAGAACTTTGCAGCGCCATCGGCCATCAGTTCTGCGTGCTATGTGCCCTGCCCACTGCCACTTCAACTTGCTAATCCGCTGGGCTATGTCGGCTACTTTAGTTCGCCTACGGATCTCCTCATTTCTGATTCGATCTCGTAGGGAAACTCCGAGCTAATCTCTTTATGTCACTCAAATTAATCAAAGATTCTTTTTACAATTTTGTATGTAATTATTAATATGTAAGTAGATATAAGTAATTCGTTTTGAAGTATTTACAATACTATGTATGTGTCTCAATTAAAATTTATATCGTATTTTTATTCAATAAGTAGGTAAGAATAATAATTATATAGTAAGAACTGTTTTTTGTAAAAATATTTGGGACAGTTTCTGATCTAGTAGAAAATGTGGTTACGAATTCCGGAATAATTCTGTAACTAATAGTTTCGAAGTGATTCCATTAATCATTCTATCTATTCCATATTTTCATCATCATTAACATTATCATCAACCGGTAAATTTGTATAAAATAAGAAGTGTGTTTGTAAAAATATTTGTGACAGTTTTAGGTAAATTTAAAAAACTCTTAATACGTGATACGTGTTCACAAGTTCCAGAATAATTCTGTAACTAACAGTTTCCAAGTTATTCCGTTAATCAATGATTTCTACTCCAGTTCTCCATACAGTTTCGTGAATACGTAATATTGAATGTCACAGAATTTTTGACAAAACAATCATAACAAGTAATTTTTAAACCTTCGCAACTTGAACACATAATTAGGTTTATTACCGGGTTCTTAATCGCACACCAAGTATAGTATAATCATATATTGTGTATTTCATAGTATTTTGTGTGCAATTAAGAACCCGGTAATAAACCTAATTATGTGTTCAAGTTGCGAAGGTTTAAAAATTACTTGTTATGATTGTTTTGTCAAAAATTCTGTGACATTCAATATTACGTATTCACGAAACTGTATGGAGAACTGCTGTAGAAATCATTGATTAACGGAATCACTTGGAAACTATTAGTTACAGAATTATTCTGGAACTTATGAACAAGTATTAATAGTTTTTAAATTTACCTAAAACTGTCACAAATATTTTTCAAACACACTTCTTATTTTATACAACTTTACCGGTAATAAACATAATTATAAATCAAAAAATGCATATAAAATAGAATTAAGTTATCGAAAATGTTTTTGTACTTATGAACCAAAACATCTTTAGAATGTTTTAGCTACAGTTCCTTCAATTACAAACAGATTTCAAAATTCGGTAGAAAAAAACACGTACAATATGACCAATCACGTGTCATTTGAAATATACTATATTTTGGACTCTAAAACAATTTCTAACTGATATTCCGGAATTCCAGAACAGTTGAAGTTAGATAATAATTAATATTAAAAACTATTTCGAACATTGTTATAAAAAAAATAGGTTAATACTTTACTAGTAAAAAAAATAAGACAACGGAAGCTAAAGAAAACTGCCAGTTTGTAGATAGCCTTTAGGATTTAAGACTGAAATTTAGCCATTTTATTATGTAAGATTATATTATTTTAGCATTTTTTTTTACATAATTTAGCTTAAATATGTTGTCGTTTTTTCGCACGTGATATTCCCCGTTAGCGAGAAGTTGACAGAATTTTTCGTCCACTTGCGACGACAGTGTGTCATCTTGAATTATACGATTTTTCGTTTTACAGGTATTCTTAATTGCGATCTCGCGTTCTATTATCTCCAAAAACGGGATATTTATTCTACAATAAAAAACAAAGAAAAGATGAAAAATACATAATATCACGATATAGCGTTGTCTCGTTTGGTGATCTAGTTAGCTTACGACACATTGACAGTTCAGTTGTCACCTAAGCTTCGAGGTGTGATGTGCTCTCGGTTTTCATGAAAAACGTGACATCACGATGACACCACGTATTAAATGTAAATTTCCACATCATCAACGTGACAAGTAAACTTACCACCTTATAAACTTTCGTTTTATTTGGGACAACGTCATAAGTTTTTTTATCAAACTCCATAATGACGTTAATTTGCTTACAGATGTGTTTTTCTTTTTGATATATAATTTCAATATTAGTTGTACTCTAATCACTTCATACGTAATAAAGCTATGCGCTGCGGATATAATCTGGGTGTCTTCAAGTCGAGAGTGAATCGGTATCTTTTAGGAAAGCGTGCTCCATCTTAGACCGCATCATCACTTAACATCAGGTGAGATGACAGTCAAACGTAAGCCTATATATAAATTTAAAAAAAAATCTTGACTACAATTTAAGAGTTATGCTAATTAAAGTTTAAAAGCAGTTTTCTGTAAAATTATGGTTTTTGACGTGTCACACTGTAGTCGCAAGTGGGCGATTTAATTAAATAGTTTAGCTGATTTAACGTGTCTGAATTAAAGCGATAACTATTTTTTTTGAATACGTCTTACGATAAGCGTCCTGATTTAATCAAAATTATTAGGTATGATAAGGAAAATTCACTGAATATCGCAACAAATAATATATAAGAGTAACATCAGTAAAATTTACTTAAAAATAACTGTAGTACTTAAGTAATCATTTTTATTTTTAATGTAAAAAGTAGTGAGACGATTGGATCGTTCATCTGATGGTAAGAGATAACGCCAGTCCATGACCATTGCGTTACACAGTTCTTTGTGTAACAAAACAAAGTCCAGGCTATCGCTGCATTGGCGCTCATTACTTTGAGACATTTAATGGTTAGTCTCAATAGCTCTGTAATTTCACTAGCTGCACCCTTCAAACTGGAACACAGTAATGTTTACATACTACTGCTTGGCGGCTTAATTAATCATTGAATCTTATTCTAGAGGCTTAAGTTGACAGATCTAATGTTAACTTACTCATTAGTAAGATATAAAGTCGCATTTCGCGTGTCTGTTTGTTTGCTTATAAACTTCTGTACGGATTTGGAAATTATTTTGTGTGTCAATCCGCCACTGGATTACAGAATACAATATAAAAACAGAATTTGATTTACAGATTTTATTGTCTTTTTTTTGGAAAATGAAATCGATAAATGTTACAATAATGTAAGTATAATAATCTAAAATATGTTTTTCAATTACTTAAGAACGAATTATTTGACTGAAGAAAAAAAAATACTATGACTGTATTCAATTGATCTCAAATAGCCATCTTTTATTAATTTAGATTTAAATACATTTCATTATTTTTAATTTGTAACGATAAAAACATATAATAAAGATGAATACCTATTAAATGAAATGTGTTAACGACAAATTGAATTAGACCCAAACACATTTTTATGCGTTTTAACCGACTTCAAAAAAGGTGCAGGTTCTCAATTCGTCGAAATCTTTTTTGTTATATATGTTCCTCGATTACTCTAAGATGCCTCGGCCAATACGATATTATTTTTTTTGTTTCAAATGGTGTAATTCCCAGGTAGTCCCATTGTCAGTCAGGATCTGATGATGGGATACCAGTAAAATCGAGGGCAACCCTCAAATTTTATAGAGACGCTTAATGTGTTTTATATATTTTCTAAAACTATTTGCGACTGATACTTGCCAGGAGCTACTTATGTTCCTTTGAGTTATTCAGGTGAGCTGATGACGGAAGGTACAACTCCTTGTTATTTGAAAGGATATCTTTCAAATAGGTTTACATAAAAATTTCATAATCGATTCAATAGTTTGATTTTTAAGAGGAAAGCAGTCAACTGAGACATTTGAAAATTAGGAATTTCACCAAGCTATTTCTGTCGCGCCGTACGCAGCACCCGCGTATATACTGAGCGAAAGGGACAACTGCACCTCGGGCTCATTAACCCGAAATAAAATGAGCAAAATCGAGGTTTCGTATTCCTCTGTTTCCTCCTCCAAATTTAGACCGATTTTAGTATTTCTTTTAACAAGTAAATAAGAAGGATGTGTTCTTTGCCTGTGCGTTTTATTTTTTTAGATTATGTCTATGAGATTGGGAATTTGGACGTTGAAACACAGCGTTGAAACTAGGTAAATTTTAAGATTTTTGAAGATTCATAGCTCTTATAAAAAAAACATATATCAAAAAATCAAAACAGAGGGGCATGAAACTAGCAAGTATCTACTTCCTATCTAAAAATTATTGCTCTAGTATTAAAATCCTGGAAGGAAAATGGGGAAAGCGTTTGTATGAAGAAAATGACGACTTATTTCCTCTTAAACTTAAAACCTAGCCGTGTTTGGGCTGGGTCATGGGGTCGGTTTTAATTTTAATTTTAAATTTGTGCTTGTTTTTAATTATTGACGCGCTTTCAAAATGTAAAATATAATAATTCGACCTAAGAAAAATTTAAAATTAAAATTTGTACATTAATATGATGTGACCAGTAATGCATTTATTATGATAATCGTTTAGTTTGTATTTAAAACTAACATAAGTGTATGTAATCTCATTATTATAATAATATTTAATGGAAATTTAAGCTGCATTTACGTAATTTCTAAGTTTAATACTTATACATTTAGTCAACGAGTAGAATAATTAAATTCAATTTCTTCTATAGTGTAGACAGTGATTGTGATTTATTGACAAGACAAAAAAAAATATAAACATAGTTTTTTCTTCATTTTTGACATCGCACTTTATGCATTCAGCCTCAAGTATTAAATATTTTCATATAAATATCTAGTAGATGTCAAACAACGTAACGGTCATGTTCTTTTATAGTAGTAGTGATATTTTGAATGCACTCAAAACTTTTTTACCCCCTAGAAACTCTGTATTTTAAAGTAATGTTAGAAATAGGTAATATTTAAGATCAGTTGAAAACTGGTCATAGCTAAGTGCCAGATTTAGTTTTAGATTAAGGTAACCTAGTGTCAATTTGACTGATAAAACACACATAGGTATGCATTATATAATCTTACACCAATATTATAAATGTGAATGTTTGTTTATAGATTTATTTGTCATTTTACCCAGAAAGAAAACTGATCGACGTCATTTTTGTCATGGATGGTACATTTCGAAAATTTGCTTTTCGCTTAAATCGAAATCTTACATAACCTTCATATTTTAATTTATTAAACAAAATTCACAGCCTTTAATAACCTACTGAAACTGAAATACAACAGATCGGTATTTAATAAGTTTGTAAGCTATTGTTTAATGGTTATTAAAGGCTGTGAATTTTATTTAATAAATAAAAATATGTAGCTTATATAATTATTTCTAATATTAGATTAAAACTAACTTATAGCACACTTCAACGATTTAGGCGAATTTAGGTCTATCTGTTTTATTAGTTGATAATTAACTTATTATGTATTTTCAAGGTATCGATCTTCTAAGTCTGCGTGTTCGCCACATCGTTGCTTACAGTGATACTTTGCTTACATATATTCAATTAATTATTAATTTATATCCAAGCAAAAAAAACGTCAATCCGTTTCTCCTCTGTTGTGTAAAGAAAGGATAAACAATAAAATCAACACAGGACGTTTTTGGAGGTTTTAGTTGATTTAAACTCACTATAAACGAGGGCTGCAACATTGTGTAAATTGGATGTCCAAAGTTGTCCTTATTGTCCATATTTATAATATCTGTAAACATAGGCCAAGATTTTGCAATTCTCGCAAATTATAGTGCTGCCATATAATTATAGTCTAACTTCGACACGACACAAAATACTATATTTTTAATTTATTTGCCATATTGCACTAGCCATTACGTCTCGATATACTATAATTTATAGTATTTTGTGCGCGATTAAGTCCTGCTGATAAAAATACATGTGTAGTGAAAGTTTAAAAGTTAAGGGTAAACCTTTTTTTATCCTAGACGTTCGTTTGTCGTGCTCAAACGACATGAACATCATTAATAAATACATCACTGCATATTTCACTTAACTTTTTCTTTGCAATAAGGTATCCTTACATCTTTAGTATAAAATATAGTATGTAAATTATTAAAGAGAGCTCATAGGTGTCAAAATGTGCTAATTAAGTAAGAGGATTTAAGTAAACTTAGCGGTTTAAGAGTGGCATTTTTATCATTAGAATGTTAGTTTATTTCTGTATTCTTAAAAGATTGTGCTGTCCATTTAGATGTAATATCTATCTTCTATTTAATAGTACTACAGCTTTGCCAAAAAGTTTAGATTTTTTTTTGTAATACTTACATTTGAAATATTTTTGTTTTACAGTTTTTTTTTTTTAAGTTGTATAATGATGCTATGAAATATTGTGCTAGATGTTTTTGCAAAAATTATGCTATAAGTCTACCCAACGGGCATTTAATTAATCATATGTCATACTGATTTCACCTATAAAATAATAAATAATTGAGTGTTCAAGGTATATATTTAGTTTAAATTAAAATTTAACTAACTTGCCAATTTTTAAAAAAACTTATCCGATTTTTTACTTTAAATAAAACAAAAAACTAATTAAAATAACCACAAGTTTTTATATCCTCTTCTCGCTGTAGTAACCATTTGCCGAAACGTGTTTCATCACGAGACATCCTCGGGACGTGTTGACTCTTCGAACGCCTGGCCGTGACTGACGCTGACCTTGAATACTCAAAATGAACTTCCGCAAAGTAACGCCTGAATCAATCAATTATCTAATAAACAATTTCAAAATATATTGTCAAGTGATATTATTAATTTCATGACAATTACAAATTATTTTTAATTTAATGTCAAAAATATTATGTCTATGTCAATATGTATTTAAAATAATTAGATAACAGTCAAATTTAAATCATCTCGCTGGAGTTGTCCCTATTTGTAAATCCTTTGAAATCGTAAAACACATTCTCCATTAGCCACTTTTTGTGTTTGTTCTCAAACTGTAAAAAAAAAACTCGTTTTGTAAATAGATGATTTTAGTGTTACTTATACGAGATTAAGCAATTGGCGGAAGATTTTCAACTTGAGGTTGGTGGCTAGCCAGCCGAGGCTAGTACCCTACCACCATGCTATGGTTTTCTCAAGATGTTTCTCTTCACCAGCAGCTTAAGCCCATTGCTGGGATTTGAAACCACGCTCTTCGGCGTGCGCACCGACCGCGCTATAATAGCTACAAATATTACGACCTACGATTTATAGATTCAAGTTGCATAGACATAATGAAAGTAAACTTTTTTTTTCCCTTGTAATTTATTCATTCATATTTGTAACTGTTTTAGATTATATGTCTTAACATTTGGAAACCGCTTTAATTTTTTGTAGATTTTATAGAACAATGTTCATCTCAATGTAATTATAATTTGTGATAAAATATGGACTGTTTTTCTTTTGTATTTTTTATTGTCTGTACTTGTATAATATTGGAAATAATATGAATAATGCTTATTTTAAACGAAAGTAATTTGTGAACTTTACGCAGAACGTCACTTTCGCCAAATGTCATCGAGCAAAGTATTGAACAGAGTGATTGGCGGGAATGCGAAAAATCACATCTTTGCTTTGTACTTTTTCCCCCGAAACTTGTGTTTTTTATTTTCAATGTTTATGTAGGTAAAAGTAACTTTTTTTTTAAATATACTTCAAATCGGATCAATAATAACACACTACTGCTTGACGGCACAGCTGTTGAGACTAACGGTTACTTGATGGTTGATCTCTTTAGCAGTTCATCTACGTAGGTACCACCGCAGTATAGTTTGCCGCCAAGCAGTAGTGTGTAAACATTACTGTGTTGCAGTTTGAAGGGTACTGCAGATAGCGAATTTACACGGCTGTTAAGGTTCACCATCAAATGTCTCAAAGTAATAAACGCCAAAGCAGCGATGCTCTGAACTTTGTTTTGTTAAACAAGGAGATACTAGGGGAGTGTTTCGTTTACTTGTACATTAATAAAAGTAATGACACGTATTAGACGCTCTCCTTATGGTAACAGATAACGCATGACCAATGCAGCGATACATGGTGCTTATTTAGAGATTACAATGTCGATGGCTCTACACCTATAATTTCGCTAGTTGCAGCTAGCTAACTCTTCAAACCGGAACAATATTCAAATAGTGTTTTTTTTTTAATTTATTCATAAAGTTTATTTGGACGAGAGAAAAAATATTATAATGTCGTTCAATGACCTTGTAAGGTAGTAGCAACAAAGGCAAAAGTTTCGGCGGTATTTCAGGAGCAACATGCAAACACTCACGTTTTACTACTTTTCGATCAGGCACTTTGTCAACACATCTTTTATACGAGTACATAAACACTAGAAAACAAGTAAAATGTTAACAAAAAAACCGACTTATGTTTTTCTCATGGATGCCATTGTCAGAACTGTATTTAATGAAATGATTGAAATGAGACCACGGGGAGCACAGCTTTCACATAAAAAAAGAATCATCAAAATCGGTTCACCCAGTCGAAAGATCTGAGATAACTAACATTTAAAAAGAAACCAGTGAAATTGAGTTGCTCCTCCTTTTTTGAAGTCAGTTATAAATACAATTTCTAGAAAATACCTAATACAAAGCAAAATGATTATTTCGCGATCCCGACAAAACTGAATTTCTCTCGTTTTTGTAACCATAGAGCAGGAATAATTTAACAATTCTCGTATCGAATGGTATCTTTTGACGTCACTCAACCTGTCAGGTATGCCTAATGTCAATGTCACTTACGGTATTTTTTTGGCATCGCACTTTGTGCGTTTTGCCAGTAACATTTTTATTTTCAAATAAATTATATAGCTAATAATAACAATAACGTAAGTACCTATTGTGAATTACATTAGCATTTGCATTTTTAAATAAACTTTTTAATGAGTAAAATTGTTTGTTATTTTCTATTTCCTTGATTTTTATGACAGAGCTTACATTTGTCATGTATTTTTAAACTTTCGCAATTTGATAACCTAATAATGTTTGACACTGAGACTTATTTTGTACGCGACGGAGATAAACACGAAGAATAACAATTATTTATTTAACACTAGCGACCCGCCCCCGCTTCGCACGGGTGCAATGTAGATATTAATGTGGTGCATTTGCATGTATTATACATATAAACCTTCCTCTTCAATCACTCTTATCTATTTAAAAAAAAAACCGCATCAAAATCCGTTGCGTAGTTTTAAAGATTTAAGCATACATAGGGATATGGGGACAGAGAAAGCGACTTTGTTTTATACTATGTAGTGAGTAGTGATAGCGAAGACTCTACGTTTATCTTAATCAATTTATTCTTACATCAAAAATCATAATTTTCCAAAGATCGGACTATTACTAACAAACACGAGTCACGAACAATGCGCTCTCCTAATGGTAAGAGATAACGCCAGTCTCATCACTAATACAGCTGCACCGAGAACTCTAAGTGTGAAAAAATCCTCCGCCTTTTTATGTAAAAGTAATTAGACGAACGAGACGCTCTCCTGGTGGTAAGAGAATACGCCTGTTCATGACCAATAGGTACAGCCCAGAACTCTGAGTAACAAAACTGAGTCCTAGCATCGCTACTTTGGCGCTTATTACTTTGAGACAATCAATGATTAGTCTCAATAGCCTTGTAAATTCGCTAGATTTTGTAGCGATGATGGTTCAGTGGTTAGCGCGGTAGGTTCGCATTCCGAAGGGTGTGGGTTCAAACCCCAACAATGAGCTTGAGCTGCCGGTGAAGGAAAACATCGTGAGGAAACCATAGCGTGGTGGTAGGGTTCTAGTACTCGGCTGGCTAGCTACCACCCTCAAGTTGAAAATCTGCCGCCAAGCATCTAACGGTGTGTTCCGGCAGCCTCACTTGAGAGCCAGTTCCATTCCAGGCTAGGTGTGCTTTACCATCTTTGACCACACCATCACTTAACATCAGGTGACAGCTCACCTGTCCAGTATTTTGATATATTTCTAATAAAGTGTCTGTTTAATGTAAATCACAGAAAGTAAGTCGGGGTTAAATCCAGCCATGGCCTTGTAAAGTTAATCGCAACTTAACTAGAAGCTTTTTTTTGGAAAATACACTCCGCACTGCTAAATGATTTACACCACTCCCGCCAAAACTCCTACACGTGCTAGCGCTAGATGGCGCTGGGATGCAAGTTAGCTCGCGATAGCATTATATGTATGATATTCTGGTACATACTTTTCCATTAACTTTGACCTGATCGCTTTTGTTAGCCAGTGTTGCTAATCGTTGCAACACGTTAGCCTGTCTAAGGCTAACTGCTATTTTTAGAGGTCCTTCCTTTCTGAAGGTACCGTTGATTATAAAAATTAGAGTCTTTATGGCGTAACGTTTTATTTTCTAGAACTGTTTTAATGTAACTTATACCGAAAAATTATTAACACACTACTTACTGACACAGCTCTTGAAACCATAGGTCTTCGATTGATTTCTTCTGAAAAATTTCAGTAGTAATTTGATTTGGTATTAAGTACTTAGCTATAAAAAAGTATTTAAAAATTCTACTTTAATTTTCTTAGAAAAAAACGTTATCTTAATATTGCTAAAATAAGTATCAAATTTCTTCGTTTTTACTACAATGCTATTATTTAAGTATTGTTTTACTCTCACTAATCGTTGTTACTCGCGATTACGAGTAGTAACCCCAACAAATGAGCTTGAGTTGCCGGTGAAGGAAAACATCGTGAGGAAACCATATCGTGGTGGTAGAGTACTTTCTAGTACTCCGCTGGCTAACTACTACCCTCAAGTTGAAAATCTGCCGCCAAGCATCTAACGGTGTATTCCGGCAGCCTCACTTGAGAGCCAGTACTATTCCAGGCTGGGTGCGCTTTACCATCCTCGACCACACCGTCACATAACATCAGGTGAGCTGTGGTCAAAAACCTAGCCTGTCAAACATAAAAAATACATGTGTTAAAAGATTTTTGTTTACTGAATATTTAAAAAAAAACTATTATAAAAGGCTTCTTGAAAGTGCATTATAATTATCCAGATAATCTGGATATGTAACACAAAAACAACGACAAAATATTTCTAAATCTCAAAAAAAATATATCATTAGTTTAAAAAAAATATATCATTAAAAGGTTTAAAAATATGTATATGTTAAATATGTATATGTTATGTTCGTTTTGTAACTAAACATTCAATTTTAAATCATATAAGTACTTATGATTTTTTTCACATGAACCACGCGTTTCGTTTGTTTTTCTTACCGCGTGTTTTTGAGATTTTAAGATGCCCATACTAAGTGCGGAGATTAATTTAAAGTTTGTACAACTGTACCGAGGGTGGCCGCGGGACTCCGACCCCGCTGCGCTATTTGCGAGCCACACGTATGCTTCTGCGACTGTGGAGGCTAACGGCTATCACGGCATTCACGGCCTTAGCAGTCAACGAGGTCATTAGGAGGGCGCTCGTTCAAGCAGATATCCCTTGCGTGTTGGAACCTCCCGGCTTGTTGCGCTGGGTAAACGGCCCGAAGAACTCACGCTGATTCCGTGGCGACGAAGTCATTGCCGCATTTGGCTACATGCGTCAGTCATGCTGTCAGCCTGTCACCCAGCGTGACCAGATTTAATTTGACGAATCTACTCACGGTATGGAGAAAATCTACTAAATTCTACTAACCAATATGCAGCAATCTACTAAATTTTCTACACGTCATATCCAAATTTGTAAGAATTGAAATAAAAATACACAATAACTTTATACAATTACTTAATGTAATAATTTACAACATTAAATGGACAATTTAGTACTTATTTTAACTGCTACAGTGTGAAAATGATCAACATTATTAATTAACAAACAAACAGTGAAAATGATCAACATTATTAATTTTATTATTGTAGAGCCTACTCCGAATCACTACTATCTCCTGCTCCATTATACAAATTTTTGGAATCCATTAATTTTATCATTCCTATATCTGGTACAAAATCAATGCAGCCACGATCATTCTGTCGCAGCCCTTCTTTTCCATGGAGTAAACTGGCTACGTTTCTTAATAATATTTATATTATTTATATAGTTAAATTTTTTAAGCGAACGAATAAGAACAACCTGAATACAGTATAACAAACAACAAAGAGCGGCGGGCTTTACTCGTGGTAAAACGTGGGAATCCCCGTTCACAAACGAGAACGAAAGATAAAACGAAGAAAAAATGTTGCTTACCACGAAATTAAACAATCTACCAAAATATACTGCATAATTTATTTCTACAGACATTAACCTGACGGACCCTAAAATCTACCAAAAAAGTAGAAATCTACTAAATCTGGTCACACTGCTGTCACCTCCAAGCACGCCGTTTCATGGTTTTGTTGTGTTCCGACTAAAACTTCAGCTTGTTTTCGCTAGATGGCGCTGGTATGCACGTTAGCTCGCGATTACGTTGTGTACTGTGATCTGGTGTACATATTCCTCCGCAGTACTGACAATATCAAGCCTTCATTAATAGTAATATTAGTTAGTCTTATAGATTGAATAATATTTTTGGTAGCTTCTTCCTTTCAGAAGGAGTTAGGTGAACTAGAGTGCCACGTTGGTCCCATTACGTGAATGAAAATAGAATAGAAAATGTAAATTTAATCGAGAATAGAAAATTCAGTTCCGAGTGGTCGAAAAAGAAACAAAAATAATAAATTATATTCAAAACTTTCGTCATGTTTTGTAATGAATAAGAACATTACTAAACATTTTCCCGTTTTTTGTAAAATATCTGCCCATATTTACTCTGTGATTCAAAATGCAGAATGGCGCAAGTGTGATATAATGTGAAACATGACTTTTCACAATACAACATCTACTGGATATAAATCAATCGTAAAATAAGAAGAAATAGGAATAAGAATATAAGTAGAAATAAAGTTTAATTTATTCGACACAATACACACAGTCAAATAAAAACAATTTTTTATTATCGACTGGTTCCATTTCAGCTTGGCTGTCGATTATCACTGGCGAACGACGCTGGTTCCCGATAAACTTTTTAAATTTTAATCGTATTAAAGTATAATTATTTATTTATGATTTAAGTATAGTTGAATTTCCGGCAGCCTAGTTGGGAGACCATCTGGCTTCTAATCTGGAAGTCTCGGGTTCGAACCCCACGGTACACACCTCTATGTCTTCTAAATTATGTTCTGATAACTTCAAACGCTAAAGGAAAACATCGTAAGGAAACCTACATGTCCAAGAGTAAAAAAAAAAAAAAACACGTTTTAGAAGGTGTAAGAAGTCTGCTAACTCGCATTTGCCCACCTGGTGAACTTATTGCCTTAGGCGTGAATTATACAGAAACAGCGTAAGGTGAAGGCGCGGAGCAGACATGATGCCACTTCAAAACGTTTCTATACGTAATGTATGGAGGCAACGTGTCGTGAATTACCTCAAGCGCTGCGCTGCGCCTACACCTTACGCCATTTCTGTTTAATTCACGCCTTACACATATCACAATGAGAAGAGGCTATGGGACAGATTATAAAAGGACTGATACGGGGATGTATCTGTGATTTATCTTTATATTTATTAGAATATAATATTTATTTAGTTTTATCGTATTGTCTTTAGGTATAGTAAGTTCTACAAGTACCTTATATTTTTGATCGAAAGAGTCCAGCCGGTGCAGTACTAAACGTATCTTGTTGATGTTGACTGTATTGTCACAATTGTGATTATATGTCTCTTTTTGAGCGTATATAGGAAGGCACATTTTAGTTTTACCTCACGCTATCTTCACGCGCGAGGTGAGCAACGGCCCGCAGTGCGAAACAAGACGAGGCCGCGCGCGCGTTGTACTCAGCTTTGTCTCCATGATGAAGGCCACCGGATGTGGCCGTAACTATAGTCGAAGTTTACGATAAAATTAAACGAGTAATCCTGTATAAGTAAAACATAAATATGTCAATACGTCAGTTTTCATTGTAGGTAAAGGAGAAGATAAGAACAATGTGGTAACAAAACATAACAAATATCACGTAATTAAATTTACAAAAACAGCAGAGTAATTAAATAAAAGATTGTGGCTATTGTAGAGATTAAAAACGATTAATGTAAATTTTCACGGTTAAAAATGTTTTTTTTTTTTTCACTCCAGTCAAGCAGGACGGGAGAAAAGTCTCTGTAAAAGAGTTTGTGGTGCCAACATGCGTATTGTCACGCTTTCCTGTCTGTTTGTGATTATAATGAGAAGCCATTCCAGACATCAAATTGTAAATGATAAAACATCTAAAGGATATAGAGAAAACAAATTGGAGCAGTTTCTGGTATTTTTTTTATTGTAGTAATCTACCATTGTTTCCAATCAGGACAGAAACTTAATCGAGTCGTCATTTCCAGTGTTTGAAATAAATAGTTTAAAAAACTCACAAATATGTGGGTGGGTTTTTTGTAACCGGGAAAAAATCCTTTCATAAATTTACACTTACTTAGTATCTGGGCGAGCGAGCTTTGCTCGGTGTATATAAAATTTTAAACCCGGAAAATCGTCTTTTCCTAAAGATGAAACTTACATCGATTTTTCACCGTCAAAACCCCCCATGGTTATTCAGCTCTTTCGTAGAGCCTCTAGTTCTAGATGTGACAGATATTCCTCCGGCAATCAACTTAGGATACTTTCATGACGTTGAATATGTTTCACAATTGGCTGGGCGTTTTAAAATTGAATTAATAATCGATAGAACAACGTGCGCTGGATGCTAGGTGCTTTGTGCAACAAGCTTTCTTTTTAAGCATATAAGGTACCTATATTATGATTTTGGTGCCCCCTGAAGCTGCTGCCCGAAATAGGTGCCTGGTTTGCACCCCTCTAGATCCGTGGCTGATGATAGCTCAGTGGTTAAGGCAATCAGTTCACACATCGAGCGTGGGTGCAAAGCCCAACAAAGAGTTTGAGCTGCCGGTGAAGGAAAACATCATGAGGGAACCATAGCGTGATGGTAGGGTAATTTATAGTAGCTACCTCAAGATTAAACTGCCGCCAAGCACCTGACGGTGTGTTCACTTGGGAGCCAGTTCCATTCCAGGCTAGGTGTGTCTTCTACCACACCGTCACTTAACATCAGGTGAACTGTAGTCAAACACTTAGCCTGTCAACATTAAAAAGAAGTGGTAAAACAAGCATATTTACTTTTGACAGCTCGTGACAACTTGAAACGCGGGTGAAACAGTGAGGTATTAAAAATAGTTACTTTTTTATAGATTGTCCAAGATTCCAGTGACGATGACGATGATTCAGACGATTCTTATTCTGCTGATGATAGAAAGATATCTTACCAGCTTCGGAAGTACAAGGTAGAATGACTTTACAAGCTTTACCAATAAAATCTTTATAAATATAATCCGATCGTATCGGGAACAAAGAAATTCGGCAGTCACCGACAAAGTACAGCGTATTAACAAGTGGCGAAATTATAGCGATGATAGCTAAGTGGTTAGCGCGGTCGGTTCGCATGCCGAAGGGCATGGGTTCAAACCCTAACAATGAGCTTGAGCTGCAGGTGAAGGAAAACATCGTGAGGAAACCATAGCGTGGTGGTAGGGTACTTTCTAGTACTCGGCTGGCTAGCTACCACCCTCAAGTTGAAAATCTGCTGGCACACACACCAATCACACCTTCACTTGACATTAGATGAGCTGTGGTCAAACAACTAGCCTGTTAACCATAAAAAAATATTTAATTGTCATGATTGTTCGTTGCAGAACAAAAAACTTATTTAAAACACGGATAAGTGCGAGTCAGACTCACCCACCGAGGGTTCCGTACATACTAATGATTGCAAATGTTAATTTGTATTTAATAATTAAAAACAAAATTAAATGTACAGTTTTCGGATTTTTTCTTTTATGTTGGTACTATAAGGCAAATGCTACCAAATTTAATAGTTCTAGATCAACGGGAAGTACATAGGTGTTGATTTCCGTGTGAGTGTTGAAATATGCGATTTTTTGCGACATAATCGGCTGTATTTTTTTTTTTACATATCTACGTATATAGTTATAATTTCAACTCGATACCTCCACGCGTTCCCGAGATAGAGGGTCTTGACAGATGGACAGACGGTCAACAAAGTGATCCTATGAGGGTTCCGTTTTTTTTCCTTTTGAGGTACGGAACCCTAAAAATGTGCCATGTATATTGTGGCTATGTTCACACTGCTTATATTGACAGGTTGAAGATGACGGATGTATAAATCGAGAAGGAAAATCTGCTCACGGCTTTCACGAGGTTTTTTTTTCTCTTTATTATTGATATAACACTTGATGCATTTTCTTGTTTCGAGTATTTCGATTGAAATTCAAATAAAAAGTCACATAAATGTAAGTCAGAGTCAAGCCCAGTTATGCCTTAGTAAAGTTGTTTACTTTATAAAAAGTTTTGGCTGAATTTTGAAAGCAACGAGAAATACAAGTTTAATCACAATATATCACTCGCCCACACCCACATGTAATTTGTGCACTTTATGAATAAAGCACAACTATTTTTTTAGGTAAATAATAATGATATAACTCTTTATTGTTCAAACTAATTACAAACAATTATAACAATATAAAACTCAACACTAGTTGGAACAATGAAACAATCGAAAACAATTTTGTACTTGGCGGTAGATTTCCTTAGCAGGAGGTCGTCTAGGTAGGTACCACCGCAGTACCAGATATTCGGCCGCCAAGCAGTAGTGTGTATACATTACTATGTTCCGGTTTGAAGGGTACTGCAGCTAGCGAAATTACAGGGCTATTGAGACTAACCATCTAGTCTCAAAGTAATGAGCGCCAAGGCAGCGATGCCCTGGACTTTGTTTTAATACTCAAAGTTCTGTGTATCGCTGCAATGGTCAAGGACAGACGTTATCTCTTAACATCAGGAGAGCGTCTCGTTCGTCTCATTAATGTTACATAAAAAAAAATACACAACAACACACAAACTGTCAAAAATCATAATAGACAGATGACTTTTCCGCGTTCCCGAGGTACTCAGGGCTTAGGTACGATTCCTACCCAAGACAAATTTTGTGGTATAGAGACAAATGTTTGTTCTGTGTCTAGATGTTCTGCAAGAATTATAAGTGTGTATTTACAACAAAAAAAAAAGAATCTATGTTATAAAAAGTAGTTATTTGACTTCCAGAGCTTTGCTTAGTTTGGGGTCAGATGGCGCTGTGTGTAATGTCCTATAATATTTATTATTATTAATATTTAATTTTACATGCCTTTTTGTTACTCTGATTACAGATTCAAAGGTACCAAATGGGCGCAGGTTTCCGACTTGGTAATTATGGTTTAAGTATTGGATTTCTAGCAATTTTTATTGGTTATAATCAAAACAGATTGTGTCAACTACGACGAAAAATTGATTACCCAGACATGCATTATATTTACTTTGTACCTTTTTTTATGCTACAGGTCGTAATCAAGCAGAGGGGTTGCCTGATGGTAAGCAATCACCGTCGCCTACGGATATTTGCAATACCAGGGGCACTACAAATACGTTGCAGACCTTTTAAGATTCTATTAACACGCCTTTTGAAGAACCCAGTTTTGTAACTCCGCGGGAATACGGAGGAAGGAAGATCATTCCACAATTTGCAAGTGTATGGCAAAAAGGATCGCGTGAATCGCACAGTGTGCGATTTCCATGAATCAATTATATGTGGATGGGCATTAAGACGATACCGGCTAATGCGGTGATGGAACTGTGACGTGCATAAGATCAAATAATTCTTCAGAACACTCCCCATTCTACATGCGCTAGAATACGCACAGAGACCCGACGTCTCTACGCAAACTCAGCGACTCTAGGGCATCGGTGATTCCAGAGTCGTCGACAATTCTGACAGCTCTACGCTGTAATGCATCGAGGGCTTCAAGTTGATCCTTGGATGCTCCGTTCCGAAGTTGTGAACAGAACCTCATGAGACTGGACTTGCGCTTTGCCATTTTATCTTTGTACTTGCAGCTCTGATCTTAGACAGATTCCCAATAAGTATATATTTAACAGATACTATACTAAATTTACAAGGTTTGTAAGGTTCAAGTGGATCCGATAAAATGATAACTATCTCTAACTAACTAACTCTTATACAAGACAAAACTATTAAGTAGATAGAAAACTAGTAGAAGAAGATAAAACTATTTGCCGTGGTGGTGCAGGCGTAAGAATAGTACCCCACCATCTCTACCCGTGGTTGCCGTAAGAGTCGGCTAAGGGATGTAATCCGGAAGATGGGCAGCAGCGTCTTCCTTGAACAATCACACCTAACTGCGCCTATGGCCTATGCCCAGCAGTGGACGTCCTATGGCTGATGATGTGTGATGTGATCTATTCCGTTCTGATGTTAAGTGGCAGTGTAGTCAAAGTTGGAAAAAACATCTCGCCTGGAATGGTTTCTGGCTCTAAAGTGAGGCTGCCGGAACACATCACGCACTTGACACCAGATGTTTTATATTTATATTACACTTCACAGAAAGACTATGACGACGATGACCTGCGTGAAAATCTCCGCTGGAACGATAAGAGGAAAAGAGTTAAGAAATCTAGAAAAAACAACGACAAAATAAATGAATTACCCTTCAAGTATTTGAATCAGAATTAAAACAATTAATCAAACACAAATACAAATAACCTGACTGCTTTGTGTAAAAATATAATAATATTAGTTACCCTGTCTGCAGCTGTAGCTTTCGCTGCAGCACTTCAACTTGCTATTCCGCTGGGCTATGTCGGCTACTTTAGTGCGTCTACGGATCTCCTCATTTTTGATTCGATCTCGTAGGGAAACTCCGAGCATAGCCCTCTCCATAGCTCGTTGTGCGGCTTCGAGATTACCAAGAAGGCACATAGTAAAAATCAATTGCCGTACGTTAATCTCGCAAAACTTGGTAGCTAGTCTGATCAGAATTTGTGTTTGTTTAATTTCCCTAAATAGTGGTTGTTTTAGGTTCAAAGAGAATCTAAAGTATGAAAGCTATGCAATTGAAATTTTATATATTAAGTCCACTATAACAAAGAATTTAGTCACTTGAAACCAAGATGGAGGGTAAAGTCGGTGTCGGAAGTTTTGGCGGGAACGCGCAAAAAGTAGAGTCACCCCATTGTATTTTTTCCAAAACTAGTGTTTTTTCGAGTGTTTATGTTTAAAAATTGTGTTTTTTTTATTCATAAAGTGCTGAATTATTATATATTTCATGTTGTTTCCAAAACTCCATCGAAGCTTATAGTAAACTCACCACTACTTTAGTAAGTACCCTACCACCACGCTATGGATTACTCACGATGTTTTCCTTCACCGACAGCTCAAGCTCATTGTTGGGGTTTGAACCCACGCCCTTCGGCATGCGAACCAACCGCGCTAACCACTGAGCTATCATCGCTATAAATAGCTTGATGTTCTAATAATGAATAAAAAATAACTCGCTTTAGGCTTTAGTAATTTATTTACCGAACATTATATGGTTTACCGAACATTATGTGCAAACTGCCCCAGTTAAGAGCGAGGGAAGCCCTTCGCCGTTGCTCTCTTGCCGACGATGTAGACGGTCCAGTTCCGGCGAGCGTGAAGTACCCAGCATAATCTTGAGGTCTTCGGAGGTCGTGACAGCAGACGTTCTATTAAAGATCGTGTTACTTCAGGAAACATCAAGTAAGAACATTCTAGCTGGTGATATTACAAATTTGAGGATTCGAACGGAGGTTCCGAAAAGTTAACAATTGTGTATTTAAAACTAGGAACACACCATCCACTATGCAAAAATTACGTGTCTTGTCAAAGATGTGGCGCGATTCCCAATCGAACAACTTTCCTTAGGTAAGCTTCTCCAAACTATATTATTTTTTGTATCATATGACGGCCATCACAATTATAAACGGTATAGCAAACGCACACTCAAGATCGACCCCATCGCCGCCGTCACGTCGGCCGACCCGACCACTCCTAGCAGCAGGAAGTATTCCGTTTTTGGTATAGGCGCCGGTTACCAGAGGCACACCACTACACAACGACCTCGCCGGCGTGGTCGCGGCCCCCCCAGATCCAGATCCGTCTAATATCGATTAGATTAGTCTAGTTTAGATTCAGCCACACACTCTCAGTACAACCTAGTCTAGAGCCCAAGGGCACACCCCTTCCAGGTTGCCAGGGCAAGTTAGACCGACGCTGCTCCGACGACTGCCCAAGCCGAACCACTGAGTGTAAAAAATGTGTAACCTAAGCCATTCCTTTCAAATTAACTTACCTGTACAGGTCTGTCATAATATCGATTTTTATATTCCTTGTAACATAAAGCCGGGGTAGCAAAACATAGAATTAATATAGCCAAATGCATTTTGATTTTTATTATCCCCGATCGAACTAACGATACTGAGCTTAAAAACAATAAAAGAAAATAATACTTCTATTTATAACACACCATAATCAATTTGTTAATACGACATGGATTTTCAATGGTCGTTTAGAAATATTATTTAGTTTTTTTTATTATAAGAAATTTTTGACATGTCATAATTATACGGTTGATTATGTTTCTACAACTTGTGGTTTTAACCCATAATAATAGGATTGTGTTTACTAAGAATGGATGAATCAGTGTCTAATAACCATGATAGCTCAGTGATTAGCGTGGTCGGTTCGCACACCGTAGGGCGTGGGTTCAAACCCTAACAATGAGCTTGTGGTTTAATCATAATATCGGATACTCTGACTATAGTTTGTCGTGGTGGTGCCGGCGTAAGAATAGTACCCCACCCTCTCTACCCGTGGTTGCCGTAAGATTCGGCTAAGGGATGTAATCCGGAAGTTGGACAGCAGCCTCTTTTTTGATCATTCACGCTTAACTGCGCTCGCCAACCCGCCTGCCAAGCGTGGCGAGTATTGGCAAAACCCCTCCCAGGAGGAGGTGTATGTCCAGCAGTGGACGTCCTATGGCTTGTGATGATGTGAAGCAACAAAGTAAAGAGATAAAAGACAAACTATTACGATATAGCGCTTTCTCGTTTGGTGATCTAGTTGTTCCGACACAGTGACAGTTCATTTATCACCTAAGCTTCGAGGTGCGAAATGTTCTGTTTTCATGAAAAAGCATAATGTATAAGCTTAGTAAGCATAATGTAAGTATGTATTAATATTTATTACTGTAAATTGTAACCTAATATGAAAAGAAAGATCCACAAAAAAAAATGCCTTGCTGAGTTTCTTGCCGGAGTCTTCTCAGTTGAAGTGTAACTACGAGCCGGTGGTAGATTCAAACATGTAACTTAACGTTCATAAGTGCCTCACCAGGGCCTAAACTAAATAAATGACTTTTGATTTTGAAAAACGAGGATATTAAGTACGTATTGAATTCCAATTTCCACATCATCTTCGACGTGACAAACTAAAACTAACCACCTTGTAAACTTACTTTTCATTTGGAACAACGTGATAAGTTAGTTTTTATTAAACTCTATTGAGTCCGCGCCGGGACGAATCTTCGACGCGGCTTTTTGCGGGATAATTCAAAACTACCTTCAATATGAGGTGCGATGGTCAAGCCTGAAAAGGCGTTAGACCTGGGCGATAGTGGACTGTATTTCTAGCGGTAACGCGGAGCGATGTTCGTATAGGAGTAACAGGAGTTTGACAGCTTAGGAGGTAGAAGACGGTGTCTAGGAAAGTTAGGTATATACGCACGCTTACCTTGAAGTCTCTTCCCTGATGAAGGTGCAACTTGCGATGAGGGTGTGCGCTTACAGTGGCACACGGTAAGCGATGGCGGACCACACTCAGGGTGGTTTCGCTAAGTTAATGATAATAATTTGATTGACACTTTCACGTTTACGTCACTCCGATACTTTGTAGCGACGAGCAGTCAAAAGCACTGTTTTGAGGAAAAGTTTTATGATGCGCGGATTCTTCAACCAGTCTTACTTAGCTTCCTTTTGCAACTGCCCGTGCTACGACAATGTCGCGGCGCGTGCGACACAAAGCTCCTGTAAGCGTGCGTGCGAGGGAGAAAGAGGCCTGTGGAAGGAAAGGAGGAAACGGATGTTCCTAGCTGTCAAACTGTTAATAAAAAGATACTAGACAGACCAAGATTGCGTTCCGTTTTACAGTCCACAACAAATGGCGGAAACATCTATAATGAATATTATGGAAACTGACGTGGTCTTGACACATTTTTGTTTTATTTATGCAATTTTACTCACGTATAATTTTATCGGAAACTCCGACTATAGTTTGGTAGCACTGGTGCGAAGCAAGACGAGGCCGCGCGCGCGTTGTCTCAGCTTTGTCTCCATGATGAAGGCCACCGGATGTGGCCGAAACTATAGTCGGAGTTTCCGATAAAATTATACGTGAGTAATCCCGCATAAATAAAACAAAAAAATCTATAATGAAGTTAATTTACTTCCAAATGTTTTTTTTTTCTTTTTGATATTTAATTTCAATATTAGTTATTCTCTAATGACTCCATACATAATAAAGCTATCGTGACTACAATTTAAGAGTATGTTTATTTAAAAGTTTAATAGCAGTTTTTTGTAAAATTATGTTTTTTGAGATGTCACACTGTCGTCGCAAGTGGACGATATATCAAACCATAGATTTGTAGATAATGAAAATAAAATTGATATTAGGTACACACCAAACACGCCAAGAAGTGGGCAAAATTATAAAAACGGCTGAGGAAGATAAAAAGAGGGTATACAATAATTTATTTATTAAAAAAAATTATAAAGTAGGTAGAAATAAATGCTTTATTACATCATGTGCGATTAGTCTTACAATTATAATACAATGACTTCAACGTGGAATAATTTGATATAATTTTATACAGGGTTATACGTTTAAGGTGTCTAAGCCAAAAGGGGGTCATTGCACGGTCTTTTACAATGAGCACGAAATCTCGCATAAAACAACCAGCTGCTCCTTACATTCTTGAAAATTCAAACAGGAATTTTATTTGTCAATTAAAATGGTTATAATTATATATCGGCAATTCATTTGAAATTAAATTGAATAATAATTATAATTATGTTACATTCGGTTAAGGGCTTTATTTACATTTTCTATAGAACAGCAATTTCATAGTTGTACGTTGATAGTAAAAGTTGTTCATGTTTTTTTATGGTTTTTAATCACAGCTCACCTGATGTTTAGTGACGGTGTGGTCGATGATGGTAAAGCACACCTAACCAGAAATGGTACTGGCTCTCAGGTGAGGCTGGCGGAACACACCGTTAGATGCTTGGCAGCAGATTTCCAACTTGTGGGTGGTAGCTAGCCAGCCGAGTACTAGAAAGTACCCTACCACCAGGTTTCCTTCACCGGCAGCTCAAGCTCATTATTGGGGTTTGAACCCACGCCATTCGGCACGCGAACCGACCGCGCCAACCGCCGAGCTATCGCTAAATTGATTACACTAACCCCCTTTCGGATTAGAACAACCCAAGCTTATGACCCTGTGTATATACTGATTTAATTTAACTAGCTCTTGGTCCAAGTTTCCGCAAGCATCCTAAGCCCTGAAAAAAGGTAAAGGAAAAATACATTTAATTAATATTTTTATACAAATCTGTATCACATTCCAAAACTATAATATAATGATTAAATAATAATAGGTTTATTACAATTACATTTCATAAAGTCACTAGATAATTTATTTGTATGGAATGTTGAGACTAACCACTATTTTTTTAAAATTTAAAATAGGTTTGCGTTTGACCACACTCTGTCTTATGTTAAGCAGTAGTGCGGTCTAAGATGGAGCACGCTTACCTAGAAGAAACATATTTACTCTAGATTTGAAGACACCCATATTGTAACAGTGAACACAGACCAGACAGAGTTCCACAACCTCACTATGCGAATAAAAAATGTGGAATTAAAACGCTTTGTGCGTACATGGGGAATATTCACCATGTGTGATATGCGGATTATGGTCTTCCCTTCTCACAATGAGAAGAGGGCCACACCCAGCAGTGGGATTAATTCATTAAAAAAAAATTCGGTATAATTTATTCGGAATAATAAACAAACATTTTGAACACTTTTAACATAGGGTCGAGGCAAAGGCATAACAAGAGTGTATTTATTGCCAAGGCTGATGATGTTGGTGATGGTGAGATTATGGTGGAATGATGATGATTGTAGGATGATGATGTTTGTAGGATGATGATAATGGGAAGATGATGATAATGGTGGTGGGGCGATGATGATGGAGGAGGGATGACTGTGGTGTGATGACGTTTCTGGTGGGATAATAATAATTGTAGGATGATGAAGGTGGTGGGATGATGATGGTGGTGGGATGATGATGGTGGTGAGATGATGGTGGTGGTGGGATGATGATGATGGTGGAATGATGACGATTATAGGATGATGATGGTGGTGCCATGATGAATATCCCCACCTGTTCCTGGTACTCGCCCTTGGACAGCCAGAAGCCGTCCCTATTCTTGCAGACCTCGGCTAGAACGGCACCACCAATGAAAACCATATCTTTACGACGGGGCGGATCTTCAATGCGGATCTTGAATTTCTGCAACACAAGCGACAAAATAGAATAAACGGAATTCTCTCACGTTTGATTAGGTCGGACACTCTGACTATAGTTTCGTTCATATCCGGTGACCTAATTTAATATTGTATTCTGACAATGTTACAGTTTAATGTTAATATTCCGAATTTGCGACTTCGAGCGACCGCCGCTTCCGCCGCCATATTGGAATAACAGTACCAAAAATCAGTTTTTCGAGAATCTTCTCACTAACGTCATCTAGTTTATAAATGGTCAACACAAAAATTATAGAGCATGAGATTTCCTAACACTTTTGTCAGAGCAAATTTTTACAGGATGCAAAATCTTTTATTGTATTTTTAGTTTATTTAATAAATAAATATTGTAGGACACATTACACACCATCTGACCCCAAACTAAGCAGAGCTTGTGTGATGGAAGTCAGATAACTGATAGGATACATAAATACTTTTTTTTTTTGTAATTACATACTTATAATACATACAGAACACCCAGATACAGAACAAACATTTGTTTATACCAAACAAACATTTGTCCTTGGCGGGAATCGAACCCACACCCTACAGCTCAGGCAGACATACTCCCAATGAGCCAACAGGGCTGTCAAACAACACTTAATTGTGACATAAAAACAATAAATAACATAAAGAAGCAACAAACATGAATACAATTTTAAAGGAAAACAAAAATAAGTTATTTTTACTAATCAGTTCCCACATAATGTGCACCCAAACGGAACCCACCAGACCGGAAGGTCACGTCACCCACGCGTGTCCCGGACGGTAAGTAAAACATACACCGTGAAAGTATGAACATCAGCAATATTGATACAGGGGGTTCAGTACTCGATTGTCGTTCCAAATAATAATAAAAATAGGTGGTTGATATTTGACCTAATTATCCTGAGCAAACACAAAAATACGGACACTCAAATCACGCGCACCGAAAATGACATGGCAGTCGCGCGCGGTCCCAGATTAGATAACAGTTACTGCGCAGTCTACGTATGGTAGTTATGTCTTGCGCTAGCTCGGCGCGTAAGGCCGCGCGCTGTCCATACATTCTGGAGTCTTGGGAAAAACTTTAACCAAGGTTTTCTTAGTTTCTTTTTGTATTTGGTTCGATGTTATTTCTTTATACCTTTCATATGACTACTAACTAACATGTCTTTGAATATTGCTAACGTTCAAACAATCAGTCCGTATATACACAAAATAATATAAAGCGAGTCACATACCAAATCAAATACATATAAACTTTATTTATATAAATAAAAGTCAAATGATAGCTTGAGAACGACTTCATTGAATATCAATTACTTCTACGTGATTCATGGTTGTTTTTTTTTTTTGTTTTTTTTTATTATTATTGTATATTGGAAATAATAATTATCTTATTATTATATCTTAAGAAATCAAACTAAAGTGCTAGTATTAAGTAATTACTCACGGCAAGTTTGTCGCAATCGTTCTTGAGCACCCGTTCGAGGTAGAGCTGCTTTATCTCGCGCTCGAGCCGCGAGGGGAGTCCCGGGTACATGGTGGAGCCCCCGGACAGAACTATGTGCTTGTACAGTTCGTTGCGCATGTCTATGTCTGCCGACTGGAAGAAACATATATATTATAACATTAAATTAATTTATTTTTTTATAATAATTTAATATATCTATATATATAATTGCCGTGGTGGTGCCGGCGTAAGAATAGTACCCCACCCTCTCTACCCGTGGTCGCCGTAAGAGTCGGCTAAGGGATGTTATCCAGAAGATGGGCAGCAGCGTCTTCTTTGAACAATCACACCTAACTGCGCTCGCCAACCCGCCTGCCAAGCGTGGCGAGTATTAGCAAAACCCCTCCTCAGGAGGAGGCCTATGTCCAGCAGTGAACGTCCTATGGCTGATGATGTGATATAATATCTTTATACACAGTTATACAGTAAAGCATATTATATTTTTAATCCACTCAGATTTCTTTTAATCTCAAAGTACTCGATTACGCGAGTGATGCCACGAACAGCAGCTAGTAAACAGTAAAAATTTACAAAAATAAACATTTATTGATAACACCAATGTTACAAGTCAAAATCCGTAATAACATTTCAAATATATCATTAATAAAGTTTTAAAACACTGATTAGCTACATGTCTTTTGTAGCGATGGTGGTTCAGTGGTTAGCGCGGTAGGTTCGCATGCCGAAGGGCGTGGGTTCAAACCCCAACAATGAGCTTGAGCTGCCGGTGAAGGAAAACATCGTGAGGAAACCATAGCGTGGTAGTAGGGTACTTTCTAGTACTCGGCTGGCTAGCTACCACCCTCAAGTTGAAAATCTGCCGCCAAGCATCTAACGGTGTGTTCCGGCAGCCCTACTTGAGAGCCAGTTCCATTCCAGGCTAGGTGTGCTTTACCATCTTCGACCACACCGTCACTTAACATCAGGTGAGCTGTGGTCAAACACCTAGACAGTCAGACATAAAAAAAAATTACAAAGAATTAAAAAAGTCAAATAAAGTACGTATGTCAATATAAAAATATGTCAACTATTTTGTTTACCTGTATAGTATTGAAGACGAGCTCCGCTATGCCCTGTCCTTCAACGTTGATTAAATGTGGCTGGAAAAGCGCTTCGGGGGCTTCAAACCTCTCTCCACCAACTTTGATTACTCGGCCGTCGGGTAGCTAACAAGAAAATTACGTTTAAACACGTTTCAAACCGTCGACGCAAAAAGAAGGATGTTATATGTGTTCAAGGTATGAAAATTTATCTTACTTGACAACAATTTTTTAATTATCTATCCAAAATATTACTTGATCTAAAACTAAAATCCGACATTAACTTATATGTATAATACATGCATATGCACCACATTAGTATCTATATTGCACACGTGCGAAGCCGGGGCGGGTCGCTAGTATCTCTAGATATTATAAAACAAAGCCGGTTCCCGCCGTCTGTACGCTTCGATCTTTTAAACTACGCAACTGATTTTAATGCGGTTTCCATCAATAGACAGAGTGGTTCAAGAGGAAGGTTTATAGGAAAAATACATGTATTTATATACATAACTTATAATAAAGCAAAAATTTGAAAATTACAATGTGTTTAATTCAAAATTTCTTGAGATACACGACAAATCTTGATCGAGAATTCCCGTCTCAAAAACCGTATATACGACATATCGTTTGATAGACTTACGACATATGGTTCGACGAGCACCGTGGTCTCCAGAGCGAGTTTCTGCTCCTGTTCTATGTTGTATCCGATGTAACAGAGCTTTTCCTTCATCATTCGGACCGTCTCGAAGTCAGCCGAGTGGTTGAATGCATATCCTCGGAGAAGGAGCAACTAGAAATGATTTCAAAACATTTAATTGACTCCACAAGGTCACTAACATGGTACATAATGGAAATAGATCTGGAATTAGATCATGCAAATCTGAAGTGCACTCTCCAAAATCCATGAAAAATTAAAAAAAAAAACTGTAATCATTTTATTTCTTAGCATAAGGTAGGTTGGGACCTGCTGGTTAGTATTAAAATACCTGTGGCAGAAGATCAAGCTCTTCTTTATCTATGTATGTATATCAATAAATAGTATAAGAAAATAATACTTACACCTACTTAAGCTTATAATTTATTCTATTTTTCATTTATATGAGTAGGTTGTGTGAGTGTTAGTGTGTGTGTGTGTGTGTGTGGAATGCGACAGAAAACCGATCAGCAACTTTGCAACAATTCAAACGAAATCTGTTCAGTCAGTTCCATTAAGTTTGGAAATGAAATGAAATTTATTCACTAAAAATAAGGTTTACATTGATGTTATAGATATTTTATTGGTTTAGTTCTCCTATTTTGCCGTGACTCAGCATGTGAATTTTGTAAAATATTGGCAAAATTACGTAAAGAAAATAGTATACACATTTAAAAAAAACTCTAGTTTAATACATTACAATATATGTATGTCAAAATGAAATATAATTATGAAATATCATTTACATTTTAGGATCATTTAAAAAATCTTTTCACATCATCAGCCATAGGACGTCCACTGCTGGACATAGGCCTCCTCCTGGAGGGGTTTTGACAATACTCGCCACGCTTGGCAGACGGGTTGGCGAGCGCAGTTAGGTGTGATTGTTCAAGGAAGACGCTGCTGCCCATCTTCCGGATTACATTCCTTAGCCGACTCTTACGGCAACCACGGGGAGAGAGGGTGGGTTACTATGATTACGCCGGCACCATCAAGGCAAAAAATATCTTTTAAACAATAATATTTTTCTATTAACCACTGAATAGTTGTTGAAATAAAACATACCTTAATCAGATATCTTGTGATATCTCTACCGGCTATGTCCAGTCTTCGTGTGAGGTGGGGTAATGCGAATTCTTCATACACGGGACATATATGGGTCACTCCGTCACCTGAAACAGTTACTCTTATTTTACATAGAACGAGCTGATGGTCCGCTTGATGCTAAAAAAAACTTAGCATTCAATGGTGTCACCGTCCGGTGGCGGGTCCATCGCGTTGCAGGGACAAGAACCCACACTTAGGATTTGCGATCCAGATTTAATACATACATCTATCTAAATATATATATATAACTCAAAGGTGACTGACTGACTGACTGACTTACATAGTGATCTATCAACGCACAGCCCAAACCACTGGACGGATCGGGTTGAAACTTGGCATGCAGGTAGATGTTATGATGTAGGCATCCGCTAAGAAAGGGTTTTGATCAATTCTACCCACAAGGGGATAAAATAGGGGATGAAAGTTTGTATGAAACTTTGTCAATTTCAAACCGATCGGGCTGAGACTTTGCATGCACAAAGCTACTATGACGTAGGCATCTAGCGCGGGTGAAACCGCGGGGCACAGCTAGTATAGTATATAACCCTTTGAATACGTTATAAATTAACACTAACATTCATATAAATAATCATCGTCAAATTTGATATGACGCAACTTTTTCATTTATGGTTGGCAGTCTAGGTGTCTGACTACAGCTCACCTGATGTTAAGTGAACGGTGTGGTCGAAGATAGTAAACAACTAACCCTGGAACTGGCTTTCAAATGAGGCTCCGGAGCACAACGTTAGGCGCTTGTTAGATTCTCTACCTGATTTTCTACATCTAGCCAGTCCAGTACTAGAAAGTCCCCTACCACCACGCTATGGTTTCCTCGCGATGTTTTCCTTCACCGTTAATCAAGTTAATCGTTGGGGTTTGAACCCATGTCTTTCGGCGCGTGAACCGAGTGCCCTAACATCAGCTACAATAATGCATTTCAACAAATAAAATGCCATCACTAATATTATAAAGACGAAAGTTTGTGAGTGTGTTTTTAGTTTGTTACTTCTTCACGCTCAAACGGCTGGATCAATTTTGATGAAATTTGGTATGGAGGTAGCTGAGACCCTGGATTAACACACAATAATTTTTATCCCGAAAAAATTTAGTGTACACGTGGGAACAACGGGTATCACCGCGGGGCGCAGCTAGTCTAAAATAAATTAGGGTTATTGTGCTCAAATTACCTGAATCGACGACAACGCCAGAGATAAGGCCCTGTGCGTACAGCGTGAGAACGGCTTGGATTGCGATGTAAGCACTATCGAATCCGTACTTCTCGAACATTACCTAAATGGGAATGAATAGTATCAAAGATTTTTCGATCAGAGCTTGGATTGCGATGTAAGCACTATCGAATCCGTACTTCCCGAACATTAGCTAAATGGGAATAAATAGTATCAAAGATTTTTCGATCAGAGCTTGGATTGCGATGTAAGCACTATCGAATCCGTACTTCCCGAACATTACCTAAATGGGAATAAATTGTATCAAAGAATTTTAGTTAAGAACTTGGATTGCGATATAAGCACTATCGAATCCGTACTTCTCGAACATTACCTAAATGGGAATAAATAGTATCAAAGATTTTTAGTTTAGCGCTTGGATTCCGATGTAAGCACTATCGAATCCGTACTTCTCGAACATTACCTAAATGGGAATAAATAGTATCAAAGATTTTTCGTTCAGCGCTTGGATTGCGATGTAAGCACTATCGAATCCGTACTTCTCGAACATTACCTAAATGGGAATGAATAGTATCAAAGATTTTTATTTCAGCTCTTGGATTGCGATGTAAGCACTATCGAATCCGTACTTCTCGAACATTATTTAAACGGTATCAAAGATTTTTAGTTCACTTATATGTAATTACTCATGTTTAATTGAGGATTGTGGAGACCGCGAATTAGTAAACGTAGCGTAGGACGCTCAGAGACTCGATGGAGTGACGATATACGTAGGACAGGCGGTGGATGGAAGCGAAAAGCCGAAGATCAAGCAGAGTGGCGTATCTTAGGAGAGGCCTATGTCCAGCACTGGACTTTGATAGGCTAATGATTATGATGTATCACGTTTATTTACGTCGGATAATCCAAATATAGTTTCGATCACACTGCTTCCGAATCAGATCTTTTTTTAATAATCTGTCCCACTGCTGGGTGCCTCTTCTCATGGTAAGGCCGGAGACCACCACGCTAGCAAAGTGCGGGTTGGTTGGCCTTTGTAAAAAAAGTTTGTTGACCCTTAACCAAATATATGAATAAACTGATATATTTTTTCGCAATTTTAATAATTGTGCCCATAGAAAAGTTCATAAATAATTACATATTATAAAACAAAGTCGTCCGCCGCGTGTCTGTCTGTTTGTGATAAACTTATAAACTACAGAACGGATTATCGTGCGAGTTTCACAAATACACAGAGTAATTCATGAGGAAGGTTTAGGTATACAGTTTGTCAAGGTTTTGTTTAAAATGGTTGAAATATGATGATAATTGTTGGATGTCTCGATAAAAGTCAAGCCACCTGGGAGCTTTAATCGAAAACGCTGCCCAAACCCTTTGAGATATAACAAAACAATGCATGGTGGGATATTCCTCTTTTATAGATCTACAAAAAAGTCCGCGTTGGTATATATCTATCTTTTAAGGATAGCTTACTATACCCATTCTTACTACCCGTGCAAAGCCGGGGCGGATTACTAGTAAATAATTAATAAATAAACCCCAACATTGTACACACCTCGAACTTAAAATTTTATGTGAAGTACTTATGTTATAATATGTATTAAATATGTTTATACCAAATTTTGTGTCTTTTTAAATACAAAATTATGTTTTTTTTTCTTCTGTTTTTATTATTTCTTTTTCATATTTTGCTGTTGATTTTTACCTCAATCATCTTCTCCCTATTCTTGGTGGGATTCATCGGTGGTTCCGTGAGCAGGATCTTGGTTTCCTTGGGGTCAATGTTCATCTTGCTCGGCCCGAAAGTGTAATCCCATACATGGCACATGTCCTCCCAATTACGAACTACCTGCAAAGTGAACAGGGTAGTTGACAAAATTTGTTGATATCCAGTACACCATAGTGTTCTTTTCTTTTTAAATACGCAGAATTACTCTATGGATGTATTTTGCAATTCTAAAAAAAAAAAACAATCAAAATTTACCGCGGAAACGGTCAGGACTGTCATGGCGTCTGAATGACGTCACGCCGTGTGAAACAATTATATATGCTTCTTCTACATGATTCTACGAAATTGCTAACAATAGCCATATTGATACATATATGTATACTGTTACTGTTAGCTCCTTGGATTAAATATCTGCTTCAAGAGCTGTAGGGCGTGGGTTCGATTCCCACCAGGACCAACATTTATGTGACGATAAATGTTAGTTGTGTCTGTCAGTTATTCTATCAGTTATCCGATTCCCATAACAACATACTTTTTTTTAACAGTTTAGCGTTTGACCATATCCTGCCTTATGTAAAGCAGTAGCGCGATACAGGATAAAGCAAGCATACCTAGGACTTGAAGAAATCCATAATGTACTTATCGAGAAACACAGACTAGCAGAGTTCCACATCCTCGTCATGATAAGTTTAGAGCTAGATTGCCCTGTGTTAAAATGCGGTCTACGATGGAGCACGCAGTATGCCGTGGTGGTGCCGGCGTAAGAATAGTACCCCACCCTCTCTACCCGTGGTTGCCGTAAGAGTCGGCTAAGGGATGTAATCCGGAAGATGGGCAGCAGCGTCTTCCTTGAACAATCACACCTAACTGCGCTCGCCAACCCGTCTGCCAAGCGTGGCGAGTATTGGCAAAACCCCCCCAGGAGGAGGCCTATGTCCAGCAGTGGACGTCCTATGGCTGATGATGTGATGGAGCACACTCGCCTAGATGAAAACGATTCAATCGCAAATTTTACGACCTATTTATTTTTGAAAACGAAATTGCGAAATTCTATTCTTATTCTTTGTGCAATTGCATAAATTCCTGTGATAAACATAATTATAGCCATTCTCCTAATTAAGTATAGCATACTCGTTACTTACTCCATTCTCCATAGGGTAGCTGACTTCGAGCATAGATCGAAGTTGCGACGCTTCATCGCCGACCATCAAGTCCTGGAAACATTTCAAACAGCATCATTTACTGCATAGCAATTACATGAAACCAACAAGTTTGTATGCCAAACGCCCAAAATTTAAAGTATTTTTTATGTCAGCTCTTTACTACTATACGCATGATACATATACAGGGTTATTAAGTTGGGGTGTACTAAGGCAGATTAAGTATGTAGCTCAGTGGTTAGCGCGGTCGGTTTACACTCCACAAGGCGTGAGTTCAAATTCCAACAATGAGCTTGAGCTGCTGGTAACGGAAAACATCGTGAGGAAACCATAGCATGGTGGTAGGGTACTTTCTAATACTAGTTGAAAATCTGCCGCCAAGTGTGTTCCGGCAGCGTCACTTGAGAGCCAACTTATTTCCAGGGCTAGATGTGTTTACCATCTTCGTCCATACCGTCACTTAACATCAGGTGAGCTGTAGTCAAACTCCTAGCCTGTCAACCATAAAAAAGATCTATATAGAACCTACGATAAAAGTCTCGCACTTGATCAAGTGACCTAGCTAATCACAACAGCTAAATTATTATGCTGTGGGCACAACTCTATAATCGCAAAAAAAAAAACAGCTGTCCCGTATATTTGGCCAAGGGTCAACGAACTTTTTGTATGGATCTGATTTTTCTCTTCTCTCTTCTCATGATTTTAGGGTTGTATCCGAAGTAAAAGTTGTTTCTAGTAATAAGTACAATGAGACATTTTCAATTTAGTACACTCTAAGCTTATAACCACAGTACACTAAGAACAGTAAGTCATCTTCATAGAAATTGACCTCTGCCGGTTTGAATGTGTGCGTGCGTACCGGGCGCCGTGTTCGCACACATTGCACACATTGCCACGCACACATTAGCATAATCTCGGGGAGACTCGGGTGCCGGCAGTCTGGGCCTTGCCGTGAATTTGGTCCCGCGTGTTCCAGCACCCTGCACGCCCGCTCGCATTCGCCTGCTCTCACCGGCCATTTTACTATTTAGGTACACTTTACCGGCCATTTTATTTAGCGCAGTTTTACAGTGCTGCTCATAATACGCAAAAAATATTTAACTAAAAATGACAACCCTAAGCGTCAACGCAATGTACTACTTTTCTCAGTGTACTTTGTTGTAACCCTGTATATCATGGTTATATTTAAATATTTTGTTGTAAAACAAAAAAATATTTACTTACAGTATTTGGGCGTGTCGTATACAAACTAAGTAAGAATGTGTTAGGTATTTATAAATGTTAAATATGTTAGAGTAGTATAAAATGGCTGAAAAACATACACAAAACAAAAAAGAATATGCAAAGCTATATATATTCGATGCGAAATATTTTCTAGTGAATAAAATATTCTCTTATGAACTATACAGAATTTGAAGTAGATGGTTATCCTGTTCCTAACATATATCTAAAAAAGATGACGTCAACTACTTGCGAGAGGTAAATGAATGTAGATATTAAATAAATTATTATATCTTAAACCTTTTTGACCGCCACGTTATTTAAAACTAGCAGAATATAATAAATAATATAAAACAAAGTCGTCCTTCGCGTCTGTCTGTCTGTTCGTTCAATAAACTTAAAAACTACTGAACGGATTATCATGCGAGTTTCATCAATAGATAGAGTGGTTCATGAGGAAGGTTTAGGTATATAATTTGTCAAGGTTTTGTGTCAACTGGTTGAAATATGATACTAGATAAATACTATTACTCTTGGCGTATTGACAAATGTGGCGGTCAATGGGTTAAAATCCTACCTAACATTGTAATGGTTTTCCCCGAGCTAATTACAACTTAAAGTAAAAAATATACGAATAGATTATTGTATAGATTTTTTGTCTTGTCTTGGTCTTATAATCTTGCTTGTCAAGTTGACGTCAACTACAGGGGAAAATACATCAAATTCACGTATTAGTGTGCGTGTAATTTGAGCATAACTAGCGAAATTTAAGAAACAAGCCAATCCGTTAATTTTTGATCTTTGGATAATCTAAGCTATAATGTGCTATAGACATCTCGTCCAAGAAGTATCAGGCACAAAAACGATACAAGCAAGCAACTAGTTTAATTTTGCATGTTGAAAACAGAGTGAAAGCTTTGTTCCCGTTTTAATTGTGCGAACCGCAAAACAGTGGAATCTATTGCTCGTGTGGGTGTTTTGAGATAATCTCGGTGTCTTCAAATCGCTAGTGAATCTACTTCATTGCAGTCTGTATAGTCACCATCAGACGAGGAAGTGTCAAATGCAAGCCAATTTACGTTCGAACCACATGACACTAACATATATGTGACAGCTTGTGAGTATGTATGTTTGTTACTTCTTCACGCGTTAATTGCTCGACAAGTTTTAATAAAATTCAGAAAGGAGAAATTATATCCTAAATTAAGACATACGATTTTATCCCGAAGAAATATATACAGCTTTTTTAGGATAGCCTGTGAAACACGCGCTACTCGTGAAAAATAAAATAAAAAAGGCAATGCTTAATCTATTCATGAGTATTATATCATACTGTGAATTACAAAGTGTAAACTATTTTGTCTATAAGTGCCCATTACCTGAACAACGTCTGGGTCAAACCCCTGCGAGCATAAAATTTGGTGTTAATTTCACTAGAATAATTTAATTTGTTTTATAATTCAACCATCTTTTATTGTAACTAATCGCATCGTAAATCACAAATAATAGATATTCATATTTGTTTATGTGTATAAACACAGGCCCTTTACACTTAGCGAGATTTTTGTCATGTATTAAGGCAGATAAGCAAATATGGATATTTTTCTAAATTAATCACTGTCAAAAAATTCACATTCTCAAATTATTATTATGATAACTAATCATAATTTTGATAAATAAGTCATATTAGGTATAATCAGCATTTAATACAACAACAACACACAATTTGACAATTTTGTTGTCAAATACTACAAGGCTCGCTGTCACTTGTCAATTATAGACAACAATGGCAGTCATTGGGTTAATTATTATATTTTGGAAAAACACTTTTTTAACCAGCACTATGTAAAGGGCCAGGGCATGAATAATATTGCAAAAATGAAGTTAGTCTAAAAGACTGGATTAGTGTATAGTATTATAGTAGGTAGCTTTCAAAAACACACTATAAAACAAAATATATGAAAATCCTATAAATCTAAGCACCAACAATGCTCATACAAAAATAAGTGCCTGAATTTATATACATATATGGAAAATATTTATAACTTTAATAATTTAATTGTAAGTTTCCAGAATCTGGTAAGGCCGCTCGTTAGCATATCATTTCACTTTTGATTGTTACACTTGACAAATTTACAACAAGGCTCCCCTAAATAAAATAATTATTAAATTTGTATAACAATTAATACTGATTTTGTCCTAGACATTATTACCATTCATTTTTGTATGAACAATGCTGGTGCTTGTTTTTAAGTAGGTATAACAAAACATCAATTCAATTAGGTTTTTTTGTAGGGCATGCTTTTTGCTTACTAGCATGACTTACTCCAATGCATATGTCCTGGAAATTTTATATTAATTATAGCAATACTTAAAAATACCACATTCGGTAATATTTTAATGATGTTGGGTATACAGATTTGTAATAGGAAAGTCCAATAAATAATATACCAAACCTAGATAAAAAATTACAAAGATTCAGTGATTGATTAGTGTATAATTTTTAGAAAACAGTCATGACGTGAGTTTTCTTATATTCAGCTTGATATGATTATATCCAGTACAGCTGGCATATCTACTCTCCCCTACATAAGAAGTACACGAGAATTGTAAAGGCATCGCTTACAATATAAATAAAAAGTACCCCAGTAACAGCTACAATGTAATATCTTCTAACATTATATATAAAAAATTGGTTTGTATTTTATATCCTGCCGTATTGTTCAGGCAGATTGTAAGAAACTCTCTTGTACTGAACTGGCTAGCTACCACCCTCAAGTTGGAAATCTGTTGCCAAGTACCTAATAGTGTATTCCTGCACCCTCACTTGAGAGCCAGTTTGATTACCATCTTTGACCACACCTACACTTAATATCAGGTGAGATGTGGTCGAAAAAAATTAAAAATCTTGTTCAACTTATTGCTTGCACTTTTGTGAAGGTTATAGGCATAGTACAATTGTTTTGTTTGCAGCAACAATTCGCCGGACAGCAGCTAGTATGAAATAAGTGAAATATCTATAAAGTGTCTCAAAGCATTATATTTTTTAGTTTTTGTCTGATTTATCTATATTTTGGAAATACAATTCATTGCTTCCCTCTACAATTCTGTATAAATAAAAAAACAATATCATATATATGGTTGTCATTGATTCATATTGGCGCCATTCTGTTAGGAGTTGTTTAAGTATTACGTAAGCACCAAAGGGGGGTGGGGGGACTTTGCTTTGCTTATTTTTCATAACATTGGTGATGAAGGGATCTGAATGGTGATAATGTCAGCAAAATTATGCTGATTGTTTATTTTTCTTATAATCGGCACAACTTGTTTTAGCAACATGGCTGCTAATTAAACCAATATTTACTTAAGCATGGGAAAGTGATGTATAAAAGCTTTGCTTACTTTTGCTGACAAGAGAGAGGGAGGGGTTAGTTATTATCAAAATTCTGCTTATGTAATACTTGAATGGTCCCTTATACAAAGTTCATAACATAATCATAGAGCAAGAGCACAACGATCAATGATGCTGGGCCCTATTATAAATAATAATAACATATAGATATTTTAGCCCAGTACAACTCAATACATAAAAGTTTAATCACTAGGCCATTTGTATAAGAAAAGTTATAGTATTTAAACAGAATGAAAATTATCTCAATAATTGAAAAAATAAGTTTCAGATCTATTTGATTCCAAAAGAACTTTAGTGGAAAAGATGCCATTGTATCGTAAGTCATCACACTATAATTTATAAACACAAACAATTGACTATTTGCTGCTGTGTATAACTAGATGGCTCAGATGATTATGAAGAAAAATGACAACACGTTTGTAAACAGGAAAGACTTTAAATATACATCTCAGTACATGATAAAGATTATTAGTAATATCTCTTGCCACAGAGATAGATAATAATGGTAACACATATAAAAAAAACTCACTAAAACTGAATCAAAATAAAAGATCGCAGCAATAAAATAAATTTTGATTTCTTTGATAAAAATTCAAATTTCATGACCAACATATAAGTATGTAATAATATATGAAACATACCTTGACATCAATCTCTCCAATTTTATTTTCTGCCCTGATGATAGGCCTTCCCACCATAGATGGGAAGATGTGCGCTGGGAAATTACTGCCAGCATATCCACATTTCACAAACTGGAACCAAGAAACCAGGAAAACGATGACTCAAGCCATTGCCTTATCAACATTTATTTTACTTTAGTGTTTTCAATTAACTTACACCCGTGCCGTTGTCGCAAACGATCACTTTCCTTCCTTTGTCATCCATTATTATGTTAATAAGTTAATTTGAGCAAATACTGTAGATTTATTTAGGAAAACAATTTAATACCTATCTTTACACTTACACCCCACCCGGAGTTTTACAATTTTTTTATCTTTTTTTTAATTGTTTCATCGGCAAATGAATACAGATTCTGTAATGCCAAATCTTCATAATTACATGCTTCGGTTTTCGCAATTTATCGGCTAGTCAATGGGAGACTTCCATTCACCATCCGCCTGAGATGTAAACGATCAGACATACGCAAAAAAATCGTTTATAAGCAAATGTTAGTAGCAGGTACTCCAGTGTGAAATAGAGGGGATTAACCGTGTCAGATAAATGCATAATGTGCAAAGCCGGAATCCCGCAAATCGCAAATGAAAATAACGTGGCCGTCCCAGGCTAGGTGTGTTAATAATTATACCATCTTCGACCATACCTTCACATAAAATTAGGTGAGCTGTGGTAAAACACATAGAATGTAAAACGTTTAAAAAAAAACTTCATCCGCTAAATTTGGATGTCATTGTCACTCGATGTGAGAACATAAAATACTACATAGATTTCGATTTCACGTGTTCTTGTTTTTATTTAGTTTTCAGAAATATTAACTAAAATGAAGCATAAACGATTTGAAGAGAACATTTTAGTTGATGAGGCGTATACAAATTACGGTGTAGCTGACAAAAATGCCGACAGTAAGAAATCTCAGGGTATTGCAAAACATTTCGCTGAAACTTTAGAATATGAAGAGAAGAAAAAGTGGTATCATCAGGTAAGCAGTGGAAACAGTTAATGGAACGCTGTTTTATTGTAATATATTTAACTTAACCATGTAAATGAACTACAATAAACATTAATTTAATGGTTTGAGACAACATTTGAGGTTGCTTTTTAAATACACGATTTGTGTAATTCTGCACATTTCCCAATATTCATCTTATATTTACGTTATTAGGTAAGTAACTATATTATTATGTAAAATTAAATATCTAAACATTATAGCCTCAGAAAATCTTCCCTCTTGAAGAAGGAACATTGCATTGTACTGAAACTGTTTTTATCTAGTTTCTACGAATTTTTCAGTTGCCAGAAGAACCAATATCGTCAACAAATGCACTAACTACAGCGCAAATTGAAGAGTATCGAAAGGAAGCTAGCAGTGCTCTTCATGGTGACACTCTCGCTTATGAAACCAGTCAGTATTTTTTAATTTTGTCTTTCATATCCTAACTTTACAATTAAGATAGAATGATAAATATCATAGGACATTGATAGAGTACTTAAATACTTTTTTTTGTGAAGCATACTCATAATACATACCAGACATAGAACAAACATTTGTTTATACCATAAAATGTTTGTTCTGAGTGGGAATAGATCCCACACCCTACAGCTCTTAAAGCAGATATACTACCAATGACCCAATCGGCTGTTTATGATAAATAGATCATATATAGATGTAGTAGATCTGTTTACCAGGAAAAGGTCTAAGTCCAATGTTTTTTTAAGAAAATCTGTCAAGTGTGTGAAGATGGAAGCGATAAGTCCTGCACTGAAGTCCCGCTTAGGGAGCTTTGTGCATTTCCCCCTACCAGCATCTACCCAAGCTGACTCAGACACCTTGAAGTAACGGAGCGAGGCTCTGGGCTGGTAACATAGTAGCTCCAGTGAGATAGATGGAATATTTAGTGATATTGATGACGAGAAGCATTCAAGGTGTTGTGACGATATGGATGATAGCATAACAGCTTTATGCAGCCTAATGGCAATTCTAGTACTTCTGGGGCTTTACAATGCAAAAACATTGCCAAATTTCCAATTCAAAAGGTATTAAAGTATATTCACATCATGCACAATTTCAGACCTACTAAAACTCTTAATTAATATTTTAATAGTGTTTCAGCACTTTGTTACTCTAACTTCTGATTATTCTGGTATACAAAATTAATTACTTGAGATATAAAATTATTAAATTCATTATATATAAAATAAAATAGGTAAATAAGAATAGGTACATTATCTAAATTATAATACACCTAGACATACAAAGTTTTGGAATGTGATACAGATCTGAAAATGTGAATCAAATTGAATATTACTACATTCTGTTTTGTGTGTTATGAAATAAATAAATTAAGTCTTGGTATTGCTTGTATGTATTTGTATTGAGTTTAATATCAGATAAATAAACTATTATCACAATAATTATTATCATAGCAGTCTATAATATATACTATATCTACTATATACATATAGTATAGTTCTATAGTTCTTGTCATCAGTTTTTTATTGTAAACAAAGTTATTGATAAATTAATTATTCCGTATGGCCAAGGAATGGAACAAGCTGCCAGCTTCCTTGTTTCCTGAGGGATATAATCTAGATCTTTTCAAGGCCAGAGTGAATAGGTATCTTCTAAGTCTGCGTGCTTTATCTTCGACCACATCATCGCTTACCATCAGGCGAGTTGGTGGTCAAACGCGGACTAATCCGAATTAAGAAAAAAATATATCATTTATACATATATGAATTATTATTATGCAATTTATGTTAATTAAGTAGTGCTCTCTAAATTATTTACATGACACGTTACAGAATCAAACAAAACCAGTTCATCGGACCATCAATGGGCAAGGACTCTTCTGAATAAAGGTTCCATTGGAGACAGGGTAGCTGCGGCTACAATACTTATACAGGTAACTATAACTTACTATGTACTGGGGTCTAGTTACAATAAATTTACATTAATTTCACTTGTTTTCAACTGTAAAAATGTTATTAGCATATGGTGGTGCTATTAATAATAAACGCGATTTCTTTGCGAGTTATAAATAAGGCTCTAACTAGCAATTCCAAATGCTTAGTGAAGTAATCATTCGCACTCTATTCTCGTGTGTGAAAAATTAAGTCTTCCCCAAACTACACTCCTCTTCCCCACTTCCCTTTGTCTGCGCTGTTAGTTCATTTGGTAGAATATCTGTTTCAAGAACTTATACAGAAATCAGAAATATTTATTAGCAGTCACTTGTTATAAAAAAAAAAACTTACAATTACACTTTAGTGAATAAAGCTATATAATTAATTAATAAGTTAACAAAAACAAACATACTTCTGTTTACAGTGCAGGCTCCGTTTCTGTGTTACACATAAATGAGGATTACGAGAACCTCAGTGACATATATTCACTCAATTTGTAAAATGGATTGCTTTCAAAGAAAATTTTATTGTTGTTTTTTTTTTTTTTTTAATTCATTTTATTATACATTGGCGTGACGGCCCTGTTTTTCAACTTTACCTAACCTAGACCATGGCACAACCATCTTCACTTTGTTTCGCAATTTATATTGATACTTATCCTTGTTCATTGGCAAATTAGGTCTGTGTATTTCTAGTAACCTATTGTATAGGATATCACTGTTATAATTTTGTTAATTTTAAAGTACTAACTCTTTTAAACTACTGTCCTGTTAATACTGTATCACATTTTTATAATAATTTTCAGGATAGTCCCATCTATAATTTGAACGCGCTAAGAAATTTAATAAGCAATGTGAAACCTGCTAAGAAGAAAGATGGCATCATTATTATCGGTAAGTTAAAAACCTCAAACTGGTGTAGATATGATAGTAATAGATGACCGAAATGAAATTGTAATTTTAATTGTAATAGATTTCACATAAACGCACAGGCACACAATATCATGTCATGCATAAAGCAGCTGTCATACGATAGCTCCGATACGAACGCCATCTATTGAAAGTAATCCGAATTAGTGTTAGTTAATGTTTTCCCTACACTTTTTTTTTCCTAAAGCAACCATGAGAAAAAAAAAAAAAACAAAAAAAAATTTACCAACCCTTTGGATTTTGTATAGATAAAACCTATCAACCATCAAACCTTTAACTAGGTCCCAAGTTCTATGCACTATAGGTTCTTATCCCTGCCTGCCACCCGCACAGCGTCCATTCTATGTTAAGCTTTCATCGTTTACATGTCTATGATTAAATTCTGCTGATAATAAATTTCCTTTCAGATGGTCTCTCCGAACTGCTTATATCAGATCTTCTCATTCCTGATGTGAAACTACGGACATTCTCGCAGCATCCGCTAGCTGAGGTAGACAACATGGTATCTGGGAACAAACAAGCGAAACGGAACATACTCAAGCTATGGTATTTCGAGGATCAGCTAAAAGAGTTATATGGCAGTGAGTATTATGTCTTTCCTTTATTTTACTATATTTCTTTTTTATTTGCTGCACTCGTAATGCCAGCTGGGACTATTTACTGTTTTTAGGGTTCTGTACTCAAAGGGTAAAACGAGACCCTATTACTAAGACTCCGCTATCCGTCCGTGTGTCACCAGACTGTATCTCATGAACCGTGATAGTTAGGCAGTTGAAATTTTAACAGATCTATTTCTGTTGCCGCTATAAACAATAAATACTAAAAAACGGAATAAAATAGATATTTAAGGGGGTCTTCTATACAATAGACTTGTTTTTTTTGCCGTTTTTATATATAATGGTACGGTGCACGAGTCCGACTCGCACTTGGCCGGTTTTTGGTTTTACTTGTGCGGGATTACTCACGTTTAATTATATTGGATACACCGATTATAGTTTCGGCTACATCTGGTGGTCTTTTTCATGGAGACAACGCGCGCGCGGCCTCATCTTGCTTCGCACTGCGGGCCGCTGCGCGCCTCGCGCGCGAAAACAGCGATTGATGCCCGGGCGCAGGGGTGGGAGTGGGTAGTGTACCAAGATGCGCTAGTGCACTCTGGAGACCTTCCTTACCAGAGACCTCTAACAAAAATAATTGCCATCAACTAAGGATTCATTAAAATTAACCCACTGGCTCCGAACTAATGTAAACTGTATTTCGGAAAACATACAAAAAAAAACACCATCCTCCTTTTTTTGAGTCCGTTGAAAAACCGATGGGGCTGCAAAGTTCTGAATGGAGACCACGGACCGGCAAGCGCAGCGTAGGACGTCCACCCACAAGGTGGACAGACGACCTGATAAAGACCGCAGGAACGCGCTGGATGCGAGCCGCTTCTAACCGGTCTTTGTGGAAGTCAATGGGGGAGGCCTATGTCCAGCAGTGGACGTCCTACGACTGAGATGATGATGATGATGATGATGATGATGAAAAAACAAACAGACACGCGAAATTCAACTACATTTTATAGTATTTAGTGAAACAGTATGTCTTTTTGCATTTTTCAGCATACGTGGAGGCATTAAATAATTTTGCTCACGACACGGTGGATGCTAATAAAGAAAAAGCTGTCACATCCATGTCTTATTTACTGATGCACCATCCAGAAAGGGAGAAGGTAAATATTTTTCATTCCATCTATTCGAAAAGAAGCGAAGGGTTCCTCGATAATTGCGAGCAAAAGAGTCTTATTTTTTTCTTTTCTTCTTGGCATCACACTCTGTGTATTCTGCCAGTTTCAATGTGTCTATATTTTGTGTGCAGTCTTCAGTTTCCAGCTTCTTTATAGTCAAAGTCCAGTCTTGGTCAAGTCCAGTCAAATCTAGTCATGCTTTAGTAAGGTAGTGGTGACTTTATTATAAGCTTCGATGGAGTTTTGGAAGCAACACGAAAAGTCATGTTTCACCACATTATATCACTTTCCCACACTCGCGATTGTAATCCGGCACTTTATGAATAAAACACCACTATTTTTATACATAAACTATCGAAAAAACACTAGTTTTGGAAAAAGATAAAATGGGGCGACACGACTCTTTCCGCGTTCCCGCCAAAAACTCAAAAAGAGTCATTACGGCGCTCTTAATAACAGTGACAAACAGACTTTTGAATTTGGAACACTATTTAATTAAAAAAATTTGAACGCAATTCGCTTCGCTAAAGTACTGGCCGGTAATAAAAAAAAAAAAAGCGCGCCTGCCGACGCGGCATTGGTTAGGGCCTGTCCGCACAGCGATATTTCACCGCGAGGTTTTTATTCTCGCGTATTCAATTCCGCGATCGGAGTTACATGGTTCGATGTAAGTAGAATCAAACCCATTTTTAATAATAAAATCTTATGTCTTTTTCCCAAGATGCTGCTCACAAACATCATAAACAAGTTAGGGGACCCAAGTCAAGCGGTGGCTTCGAAAGTGATCTACCATCTCTGTCAGTTGCTGTACAACCATCCTAACATGAAGGCGGTGGTACTGACTGAAATAGAGAAAATGCTGTTTAGGTAAGTTACCAACATCTACACAGATATTTATCAACTACATCATTTCAATAAAAAAAACGGCAATCCTAAAACTACAAAACAATGCCGTACCCAGAATTTTGAGTAGCAAATCAAAATCCAGACACCGTACTATGAAATTCTTATTGTGATTCCTGTTAGACGCTAAAAAGCTACAACGCCTGAGGATAACCATTGCTGCGGTACCCAGAATTTTGAGTAACAAACAAAGTCTAGGCTCGTGCTGTGAGTTTTTTATTGCAATTCCTGCTCGGCGCTCACGACAACGCTACAACGCCTGTCCATGACCAATGCTACGGTACCCAGAATTTTGAGTAACAAAACAAAGTATGGGGGCTGGCCATCGCTACATGTTATTTTACTTGGCGATAGATTTCCTTAGCAGGAGGTCGTCTAGGTAGGTACCACCGCAGTACCAGATATTCTGCCGCCAAGCAGTAGTGTGTAAACATTACTGTGTTCCGGTTTGAAGGGTACTGCAGCTAGCGAAATTACAGGTCTATTGAGACTAACCATCTAGTCTTAAAGTAATGAGCGCCAAGGCAGCGATGCCCTGGACTTTGTTTTACTACTCAAAGTTCTGTGTATCGCTGCAATGGTCATGGACAGGCGTTATCTCTTAACATCAGGAGAGCGTCTCGTTCGTTTCATTACTGTTAAAAAAACATTGTGGCCATTCAGCGATTAATTTCTATTTCAGATCAAATATATCCTCTCGTGCACAGTACTATGGAGTATGTTTCCTCAATCAATTCTATTTGGAGAAAGACGACTCCAAGATAGCTGAAAATCTAATCAGAATATACTTTTCGTTCTTCAAAGCTTCTATCAAGAAGGTGAGTGAGTAACTTGTGATATGACACCAAAAATAGCATACATTCTTAATTTGGAAGGGGGGGTAAGACCTGTACTGTTGTCCCATTTGGGGTGTATTCAGCGTTGCCAGACGTCCCGATTTTTAAATCAAAATTAAATGTCCAGCGCGGGACAGGCTCAGTCCCGCTTTTCGGGAATAACACGACCGTGCGTGCAGCGTGCTGAGGCAGCGCGGGCGGGCGGCACAGACAAGCGTGGACTGGCCGCCCGCCCGCCGCGCCATGAAGATGAGCGCGCGGGAGAGAGAGGGGTTCGTCACGATAGGGTAAATCTGATTTAAAATATCATATTTTTATTAAAATACATTTTCTATGGCTATTTTTGCTATCTATTGTCACGTAAACGTAATTTGAACTCAAATAAAAAGATAAATATTTAAAAACTTCTGATTATATTCGTTTTTTTACTATGTCCCGCTTTCGACGAAAGAATCCCGCTTTTTTCACTCAAAAAGTTCCAAAATCCCGGCTTGGCAAAAAAAATATCTGGCAACGCTGGGTGTATTGTACATTTGCCCCTACCAGCATCCAACCGAGGTAACAAACTTCTGGGCTGCTGGTATAGTAGCTCCAGTGATTTGATGATGAATAGCATTTAGTCCATTGCAGTGACGCTGATGAGGGTAAAGCTGCTTCATGCAAATGAAGCAGTCTATCGTCGTAATTACATCAGCTTTTTCCCTATTCTATTATAATTATGATTGTGAACTATAGAGCACTAGCCCGCTCCGGCTTCGCACGGGTATAAACCTCAAAAATAACAGTATTTCTCCACTATTTAATGGATGTTATTATACATATAAACCTTCCTCTTCAATCACTCTATCTATATAAAAAAAAACCGCATCAAAATCCGTTGCGTAGTTTTAAAGATTTAAGCATACATAGGGATATAGGGACAGAGAAAGCGACTTTGTTTTATACTATGTAGTGATAGTGATGATACCTTCGCGCTTTAGCGAGTTGTGTGAGTGGACCTAATAACATTTGGGTATAAAGAGAAAAAATATAGTATTTTTTTTTATTTTTTTTAATAGCTCAAAATTACTAAATTTAATGCTGAAACGCTATTGGAATATTTTAAAAATTAATATGCACAAAAGTATATTTTATAAACACAAATACACATATACATACATTTACCTACACAGTTTTTCATGTACAGACGTTGGAATAAGTATTCGGCGTACTGTATAGTACTAAAATATTGTAATTTTGTTAAATTTTCAAGACTTCTTTTCTCGGTGTATATAATAATGTTTTTTAATTTATTTCTGTGAGGCAGAAAAAAAAATTGAGCCAAATTTGCCGCCCCTAATAATTGCCGCCCTAGGCTCCAGCCTACTCAGCCTGTTGGTAAATCCGCCACTGACATTATGTATTATCTACACGCTATTTATTATTATTTCCTTACAAAGTTTCTTCTCCATATAACGCCAGAAAATACGAAGTCCGGTCGCTATATAGAGTTTACACTGTATATCACATGAGCTGTAGTCAGTCATCTAGCCTGTCGATTCAACCATGAAAAAAGCTCTTATAGCATAAATGTTGAGTGTTCTAGGTATATATTTAGTTTATTTCCGCTTAACAGTCGTTCCAGCTACAACAGAAAAGAGGATTTAAATTTAAAAAACTTGATATAAATATGAAACACTTTAAAATTAAAAATAAAACAATAATTTACATAAACGTTTTTAAAGTTTGTGTAAAATTTAGTTTTAGATGTTTAGTAAAGTTCCGGATAGGTTTTTTAATTATCATTAAAAAAAAATTTTTTTTTTTTAGTTTTCAAGTGTTTCATATTTATGTCAAGTTTTTAAAATTTAAATCCTTTTCTCTGTTGTAGCTGGAACGACTGTTAAGCGGAAATATATACCTAGAACACTCAAAATGGACTTCCGCAAAGTAACGCCTTATTCAATCAATTACCTATTTTGAATAAAAAAAAAAAAAAAAAATAGCATAAATGTTTTCTATATTTCAGGGTGAGATCGATTCACGTTTAATGTCCGCCATACTAACCGGCGTGAAGCGTGCGTATCCGTTTGCAGAGCGGTCACGACTCGCGACCACTGACCATGTGGACGCAATATACAAGCTGGTACATTTGACGAGCTTGAACGTGTCTATACACGCTCTAGCCCTCCTGTTCCTAATCAGCGACGCTTCTAAAGGAACGTCTGATCGGTAAGCATTGTTCTACATTTTCTTTTTGTTTATTTTAAGTCAACTATCCTTCACTCGCTTCGTATCATATCATCAACCATATGACGTCCACTGCTGGACATAGGCCTCCTCCTGGGGGGTTTTGCCAATACTCGCCACGCTTGGCAGGCGGGTTGGCGAGCGCAGTTAGGTGTGATTGTTTAATGAAGACGCTGCTGCCCATCTTCCGGATGACATCCCTTAGCCGACTCTTATGGCAACCTCGGGTAGAGAGGGTGGGGTACTATTCTTACGTCGGCAATACATACTAATAATAATAATAAAAAAATTAAATTCTACTCATATTTTATTTCAGCTATTACAGCGCCCTCTACCGCAAGCTAACAAACACTGATATTTTCTCTACGACTCACTCCGCGCTTCTTTTCTCGCTCATTTACAAGTCGTTGAAGCAAGACAGTAACACGGATAGAGTTTGCGCTTTCGTGAAGAGATTGCTGCAGTTATGCTGTTATATGACTCCAGCTCAATGCTGCGGGGTAAGTTTACATTGATACACGAGTAATAATATAACTCTTTATTATCCACACAAATTACAAACAATTAATAAGAAAAATAATACTTTACAGATTCCAAAACTATTTCGAAATATTACATTCCTGTTCATTATTTTTACGTTTAAAGCTCTTTAAACTATGAGATGAGGTTTATTTTAATAAAATACTTAAAATAAACTTATCTATCAATTGACCTCTAATAACGTCACATAGTAGGCTGTATAAACCTAGTTTCAGTGCCTAAAAAAAGCAATTGGCAAACCGAAACAAAATCTGTCAATGTCAAGTCAACAGCAGCCATAATAACCTCTTCCATACTTGTACGATGAGTTGTTTTTCGCTTTATTGATACAAATATCTGGATTATTTTATTTAGACGTTACCCTGACTCTGATATCGCTTTTATGAGGTTATATGATATAAGATTTGTTTATTTCATGTCAATTGTCAAAGTCAATCAAATGTGACAAAATAGCTATGTACCTATAGCTTTTTTTGTTCTACATGGCAAGGGCATATACGTATTCAGCCAACTTTATATCGTCAACACTAAAAAGTTTGAAATATAATTAAAATTCAACTAGCACATAGATAGCCAAAATATTCAAATTAGTTTTATAAAATAAAGTTTACTATCAGTAAAAAACATTGAGTAGATCAGATTGATTTATTAATTAGATAACACACTGTTATAATAAGATGTCACAGAGAATCTTTAACAAAAAAAAAAATTAGATGCTGAGATGCTCTTCTTATGCTAAGAGATACGCATGTCCATGACCATTGCAGCGATACACAGAACTTTGAGTAGCAAAACAGTCCAAGGCATCGCTGCTTTGGCGCTCATTACTTTGAAACTTCGATGGTTAGTCAAATTACCATGTAAAACTTGACTCGACCGTAAATTACTTTGTGTGACTTAGACTGTTGAAAATCTGCCGCCACGCATCTAAAGGTGTGTTCCGGCAGCCTCACTTGAGAGCCAGTTCCATTCCAGGCTAGTTATGTTTACCATCTTCGACCACACCGTCACTTAACATCCGGTGAGCTGTGGCCAAACAACTAGCCTGTAACAACTAGCAAGTTTTGCTGACAACTTGCGTGGTGGTAGGGTACGTTCAAGTACTCGGCTGGCTACCTAACACCCTCAAGTTGAAAATCTGCCGCCAAGCATCTAACGGTGTGTTCCGGCAGCCTCATTTGAGAGCCAGTTCCATTCCAGGCTAGGTGTGCTACCATACTAGGGTGTTACCAACTTCGACCACACCGTCACTTATCATTAGGTGAGCTGTGGTCAAACACCTAGCCTGTCAGCCATAAAAAAAAAAAGATGTACTACTATGATTAATATTGTTAATTAACTATTTTTCTTTGTTGAAACAGATATTGTTTATGATATCGCAAGTATTGAAGGATAGTGAGAAAAAAGATGCCGTCAAACTTGTGTGGACTAAAAAGGAAATTAAAGAAGAGGTAAGCAGATATTTTCTTGTTCTATTTTATGACATGAACCCAAAATTCCTATTGGTAAACATAGTATAAAACAAAGTCGTTTCCGGCCGTCTGAACGCTTAGATCTTTTAAACTACGCAACGGATTTTAATGCGGTTTCCATCAACAGACAGGGTGATTCAAGAGGAAGGTTTATGTGTAATACATGCATATGCACCACATTAAATTTAAATTTAAAAATAGTTTGACCCGATGGCTGATTGAGAAATGTTTCTATAATATGAATGATTTCTTTAACTGTGATTGTAAGTATGACATGGGATGTATAATTAAAATTGACAACTAATATTATTTTGACATTTTCTGTATATTTTTGACATTCGTTATAGTAATTCATTTAACATTCATCTGACATTTAATATAGTAATTCATTTGACATTCTTTAAAGTAATTCATTTGACATCCCATTTAGATAGATAGATAGAAACTCTTTATTGTGCACACCGAAAAAGAAAAAGAGTACAGAAAACAAAAGCACCTTATGAGCTAGTGCCACAAGTGGCGGCCTTATCGCTAAGAGCGATCTCTTCCAGGCAACCAATTACCATTAGTAAAGATAAAAATTATATTATAATATTTATACGCCTGCAATGGCAAGATTTGGAAAAAGTTAACGTAAATATTATATTTGCATTGTATCCGTGCGAAGCCGGGGCGGATCGCTAGTGTATATACATCTGTCGTAGTGTGGATGGATACTCTACATTATACTTGGTCTACGCTTCGGTGATACATAAAGTAGGAAGGGCGCCCTAAGACTTGATGGAGTGACGATATACGTACAAGGTTTTAGAAATAATATTTTCCGTCCATTTCTTTTATGACTGACTTGCTAGTTGTTTGCCCACAGCTCACCTAATGTTAAGTGACGGTGTGGTCGAAGATGGTAAAGCACTGGCTCTCAATTGAGGCTGCCGGAACACAATGTTAGATGCTTGGCGGCAGACTTTCAACTTGAAGGTGGTAGCTAACCAGCCGGGTACTTTCTAGCAGTACCATACCACCACGCTATGGTTTCCTCACGATGTTTTCCTTCACCGGCAGCTCAACCTCATTGTTGGGGTCTGAACCCACACCCTTCGGCATGCGAACCGACCACGCTTACCACTGAGCTATCATCGCTACATGTTTTTTGACGACCATGACGTTTTGGTCGCGTTTGTCTGCTGATCAGGTGGTAGAAAGGTGCAGGTGGAACCAAATTATGCAATTCAAGTGCACACTTCCCGAAATGTATCCGGTAGAAAACCGACAAGGCTGTCAACCGACGATGCTCAAGGCTTTGAAGCCGAGACTCTTGTAAAGTATCTTTGCCAATAAGTCTCCTGGCGCGTCTCTCGATGTGCCCCAAAGCCTCATATATAACTTGGTAGAGTCGTCCAATAGGTGCGAACAGTACTCAATAAAAGATCTGCTCGCTTTTTAGCTCTTTTCAAATTTGATTCTTTCTTTAAAGGAGATAAAAGAAGAATCACCTACAATCAATGATGACTCACAAGAAGTAGATGACACGTTGGATTCTTCTGAGATTAAAGAAGATACCGAGAACGATGCCGATGATGCACAGAAGAAACACAAACAAACTGAACAAAAGATTGACTTTCTGAAAGGAGATAAAAAGGATTTGTTGATAGGTAAGTGTCTTTAGTTTGTTGCATAAGTAACTGAATCTTTACTAAGTCGTGTCAAAAAAGTTCTTTCACAAACGCTTTAACAAATTAATTTGATGACTTTTGATATTTATTTAAAACTTACCAAAAAAAAACGACTTATAAATAAATATCGTAGGACATTGCACAGAGCGCCATCTGACCCCAAACTAAGCAAAGCTGATAGAATACATACTTTTAGGGTTCCGTAATTCAAAAGGAAAAAACGGAACCCTTATAGGATCACTTTGTTGTCCGTCGGTCTGTCTGTCAAGACCATTTTTCTCAGGAACGCGTGATGGTATCAAGCTGAAATTCATATGAAATACTCAGGTCTACTGTCCCTTGGAGCTGTGAAAAAATAAAACTTCTAAGCCAACGCAATCAAAAGATACAGCCGTTTATGCTGCAAACTTTCGACACTCGCAAGGGAATTAAAACCTACAGGGTACTTCCCGTGAACTCAGAATCTAGAAAATTTGTGCGAAGCAACGTCTTATAGTACAGATAAAGGAAAAATTGCGAAAAGCATAAATTACCATTTAAAAAAACCATATACCATATACCTACAGGTTTGTACGGAACCCTCGGTGCGCGAGTCCGACTCGTACTAGGCCGTTTTTTGTAAATACATACAAAACACCCAGACACAAAATAAATATTTGTTTGTACTACAGCTCTTAAAGCAGATATAGTACCAATGAGCCAAGAGGGCTGTCATTCCACTGAACCCAAAAACGACTAGGTTACATTGTTTTATTATAGAAGTACCTGGATGACCGAGCTTTATTCGGTTTTTTAAAGGAACTTGAAAAAAAGGGGGAAAAATGGATGGATTTCCCACCTGAGCTATTATAACCTTGCAGAAGGTGGCGAAATTTACCTTCGTATTCTAATGATATTGTAGCAGTTTTTCATTGCCTGAAAACACGGATAAAACGACGTTTTCTAAATATGAAACATGGCTAGATCAATTTATCGCCCCCGAAACCCCCTGCATACTAAATTTCATTAAAATCGTTCGAGCCGTTTCCGAGATTCAGATTATATATATATACATAATCTGACTACTCCCAGGATTAACGTCAAGGCTATTCGTTTTGACTGATGGATTCTATTTTCTCCTATTCATCCCCAAGAATCATGTAAAATTTTGACAGGTGCTCATATTCGTGGAACTTGTTTATGAATAGTCTCTTATTTTCCTATCTGTATATTTTAGATGACGATGAAGAAACTTATGTAGATTTAAAAATGGACGACCAGGGGAACATCAAGCCTAAGAAACGCAAATCGACGGCAACCGCTGGCTGGTACCACGCGAAGGTCAAGGAAAATAAAGAAGATGACGAGGACAGGCAGCTGGAAACAAAGATTCAGCTAAAGAAAGCTGTTAACTTCGAGAAGGTAAGAATATTTTAATTCGTTTTGCTTGTGCGTCTACTCGTGGTTGATTAGGTCGGATACTATGACTGTAGTTTCGGTCACATCCGGTGAGCTTTTTCAAGGAGTGCGACGACAAAACGAGACCGCGTGCTTGTAACTATTTGACAACATTTTTACATAGCCATCTAGTTCTAATTCTAAACCCAAATTAATTATTTTAATTTTTAATGTAATATATATATATATATTTTATAAATACATACTTATGTACATATTATTTGCCGTGGTGGTGCCGGCGTAAGAATAGTACCCCACCATCTCTACCCGTGGTTGCCGTAAGAGTCGGCTAAGGGATGTCATCCGGAAGATGGGCAGCAACGTCTTCCTTGAACAATCACACCTAACTGCGCTCGCCAACCCGCCTGCCAAGCGTGGCGAGTATTGGCAAAACCCCCCCAGGAGGAGGCCTATGTCCAGCAGTGGACGTCCTATGGCTGATAATGATGATGGCTTATGTATCAGGCGGCTTAGTTGGGATACCGTCTGGCTTGCAATCTGTAGGTCTTGAGTTCGAATCCCACCTCAGTATTTTCAAAGTTATGTCCATATTTCCGATATCTTCAAGCAGTGTAGAAAAACATCTTGAAAAACCTTGATATGTGTTCCAGATAATATCTTCATACAATCCTCTGGCAAGGAACCCTAGTTTCGCGGGCGCACAATGCACGTCCTATTTAGAATTAATGCAGCTCTGCCAACACTTCCACCCCACTGTTAAGCTCTTTGCTGAAAAACTCGTCAATGGTACGTATTAAACTTACCTCTAAACTTTTATTAAAACGGACATAACTTGGTTGTAGATTTTCAGCAAGAGGTCTTCAAGGTAAGATTCAAGTTTTTTTAAAATTATTAAATGTAGGTGGTAAAGATCTTATACAAATATATGTATATATACATAGTTCCGTACAAATTACATCTTTCAGAGGTGTACAATAGTGTGATTTATATTTTACATATTTTTATCATTAATATATTCTGGTATTGTGTAATAACATTTGCACAACAACCAAGAATTTAATTGATTGAATCAGGCGCTACTTTGCGGAAGTCCATTTTGAGTGTTCTAGGTAGCTATTTAATTTATTTCCACTTAATAGTCGTTCCAGCTACAACAGAAAAGAGGATTTAAATTAAAAAACTTGACATAAATATGAAACACTTGAAAATATTTATTAAAAAAACTTAATGATAATTAAAAAACCTATTCGGAACTTTACTAATAATCTGAAACTAAATTTCACATAACTTAAAAGTTCTAAACAAAACACTAATTAAAATAAAAACAAAATCCACAAGTATTTATATCCTCTTCGCTGCAATAACCACTTGCCGACACGTGTCGCCTCTACACGAGGCATCCTCTGTACGTGTTGACTCTCCGAGCGCTTGGCCGAGACTGAGTCAGTCAGCACCAAAAGAAATAACAAACAAAGATAAAATAAAAATAAATTACACACAAAGAACAAAAAGAAAGAAATAATTTTTATGTCACGAACCGGCCTCAACTCGGCATAATGCCGACTGCAACCAGCCGGCGCTGGTCTTCCGTCGAGGCCGGCAGGTGACGTCACGCACGAGAGTGCCAGGCGGTAACAAAAGAAAAATATGCATAAATATACACAAAAAACAATATGTAGACAAACAGATAAATATAAACATAAAAAAATATAAAAAACTAAATATAAACATATTATCTGTCTAATCTATCTAATACCTTTAAACGAGCAATTCTTGTATCTATGTATATATATAATCCGAATCTCGGAAACGGCTCCAACGATTTTCATGAAATTTAGTATGCAGAGGGTTTCGGGGGCGATAAATCGATCTAGCTAGGTTTCATTTTTAGAAAACGTCGTTTTATCCGTGTTTCAGCCGAGCAAAGCTCGGTCAACCAGATGCTATAAATAATATGAGGAAAGCAAGTGACATATATAAGGAAATATATACATAGAAGTAAGTAAATGTATTACAACAATTTTAAAGCCTACCTATATTTTTAATTTGTATTTACCCACAGAGCAACTGATCCAATACAGCGGCGATCCGCTGAAAGACTTCGCGTGTGTCCGCTTCCTCGACCGCTTTGTGTTCAAGAATCCGAAAAAACGCGCAGAAATCGGTGACGGTGAGGGCGTGAAAAAAGTTAAAGGATCGCATCCGAAGTTCGCCGCAAGGAAAAACTATTCTGCTAGAGGTGAGATTTGTTTACACACTACTACTTATTGTTCGTTGTTGCACTGTTATTGAATTTCCGAATTAGCTCTGTTTTTATAAATGGACCACTTCTCATTGCGAGAAGGGTAAGAGACCTGGCCAATGCGGGTTGTTTTTAATTTAATTTTAAATAAATTAAGTTAATTTTTTTCATTAATTCTTATATATATATAGGTCTCGCGTTATTTTGCTTTCCCGGTGAAAGTCATCAAATACAAATATTTTATTGATAACACCAATGTTACAAGTCAATTCCGTAATATCATTACAATATATCATTTTAGAGTTTTAGAACACTGATTACATGTCAATGAATAAAACACAAAATGTCAAAGTATACAAACAAATATAAAAAATATTGTCAATATAAAATATTTCAGTATAAAAATATATCAATATAAAAATGTGTCAGTATAAAAATATGTCAATATAAAAATATGTCAATATAACAATGTGTCAATATAAAAATATACTAATATTATAAAATTAGCCGTGGTGGTGCCGGCGTAAGAATAGTACCCCACCCTCTCTACCCGTGGTTGCCGTAAGAGTCGGCTAAGGGATGTAATCCGGAAGATGGGCAGCAGCGTCTTCCTTGAACAATCACACCTAACTGCGCTCGCCAACCCGCCTGCCAAGCGTGGCGAGTATTGGCAAATCCCCCCCAAGGGGGAGGCCTATGTCTTGCAGTGGACGACCTATGGCTGATGATGTGAATATAAAAATATGTGAATATAATAATGTGTAATATAAAAATATGTCAATATAATAATCGGTTACCATACATTATAAAAAAAATACCAATCAAGTTGAGAACTAGAAAGTTTCGAAAACTTGAGAGACCGTCTGGTTTTCAATATAGAGGTCCTTAGTTCGTATCCCATGATACGCACCTCTGTCTGTTGTAAGTTCGTGCGTAATGTCGATGATTACTAGTAAGTAATTATGATTTTTTTTGTCATTTTATTATATGGGCAATATTTTTTATATTGACATATTTTTATATTGACACATTTTTAACCGACTTCATAAAAGAGGAGGTTCTCAATTCGACTATATATTTATTAATTTTTTTGTTCGTTACCTCAGAACTTTCGTCTGGGTGAACCGATTATATTTTTTATTTGAAAGCTGGTGCTTCCCGTGTGGTCCCATATCAATTTGGTCCAGTTCTGACAATGGTATCCATGAGAAAACAAATTGAAGTCGGTATTTTTATTGTTAAAATTTTACTCGTTACTTTCAGGTATGAAGAGTATACCGGTGAATTCAGCTTCTTATTTGAACGAAGACTCCAAGAAGATTCCGGTCGACGAACGATTCTTATACGAGTGAGTTCTTATACAATTATAATATAGAGATAGCTAACGACCCGCCCCGGCTTCGCACGGGTGTAATGTACATACTAATGTGATGTGTCCTCTTTAAGATACCCTACTTGATAGAGATGGTTATTAAAAAAAATATTACTAATATATATAAATATAAGTATGTATTACTATTTTGCGCCAGAAATCCACCATCTTAATTTTTATTTATCTATATGTATATGTATCCTATCCTACCTCCTACCAATATTATAAACGCGAAAGTTTGTAAGAATGTATGGATGTGTGGATTTATGTATGTTTGTTACTCTTTCACCCAAAAAATACTGAATGGATTTTGATGAAATTTTACAATAATATAGCTTACACATCAGAATAACACATAGACTATAAATTATAAAGATACAGTGTGAATTATCCAAAATATAACGATAAGTGTCAAGTAAGTAGGAAAAAATCTGCCATCTGCGAGCTATTCTGGCGTGCGCCGCAAAAACCGTTGGAGTTACACGTATATAATGTATAATAGAAATGTTTATCTTAAATTACAGCCTTACTTGACAGCCCTGTTGGCTCATTGGGAGTATGTCTGCCTGAGCTGTAGGGCGTGGGTTCGATTCCCGCCAAGGACAAATGTTTGTTTGGTATAAACAAATGTTTGTTCTGTGTCTGGGTGTTCTGTATGTAATATAAGTATGTATTTACAAAAAAAAAAGTATTTATGTATCCTATCAGTTATCTGCCTTCCATCACACAAGCTCTGCTTAGTTTGGGGTCAGATGGCGCCGTGTGTAATGTGTCCTACAATATTTATATATATTTAAATAGTCCAACAAAAAAGACCGCGACAGCATATATCTATCTTTTATGTGTAAGGTATTATCGCCAAAATAGTGAACCATAAATACAATAAAAATTTAGAATTTATTTCTAACACACATTTGGTAGTAACAAATTGATCCTTATATCAAAATAAATACTTTTATCGCATCTGGTATTTAAAGTAGATAAACTTTGTCTTTTTAGGCCCTGGAATAAAACATAGGATACTTTTCATCGTCATCCTCATCCATCACCACGCGGGTAAAACCGCAAGGCGCAGCTAGTATAAGTTATATGTTTAAATTTAATTAGGAATAATAAATTTATTTAAAAAAGTTTTTTCCCTTAATTATAGCTACTTTATTTGCAGTCGGGTTATAGATTTTTAAACTCTTCAGCTTGTTGCAAATAGAGATAGACGTTGCCATATTGTCATACAACATTCTTCGTACCATGCTGTTTCGTTAATGATGCAAATTTTACTCGAATTACGCCACGTTACATAACCGCGGCGCGTTACGCTCACGTGTTCTTAGAGAATAAGGGCCTTGATAGGAGAATGCGCGGCGTCACGGCTGTCAATAAAGGTGTCATTATCTCCTACCCTCATTTAAGTCTTACAATTTTTTTATGTAGCTATCCTTTTTGTATACTGATACATGATTGAATCAATATTTTCACACAGTTTCCTTCAAAAGCGTCGCGAGGTTCAGGGTTCTGATGATGAAGATGACAGCGACGCCGAGTCCGTCACCAGCGAGGACTTTGAGAAGTATCTGGATTCTGTCACCGGCTCCAAAGTTCAAGGTATATTTTCACCTAACTAGTTAAAAAACCGGCTAAGTGCGACTCGGACTCGCGCACGAAGGGTTCCGCAACATTATCTAAAAAAACGGCAAAAAAAAACCCAGTGTTTTTTTTAACCCTTTTTTTGTTAAACCTTCGTGCGCGAGCCCGACTCGCACTTGGCCGGTTTTCTTTTATTGTTGACGGGCTAAGTGACAGCACACCTGATGTTAAGTGACTGTATGGAACTTAGCCTGGAATGGAACTGGTTCTCAAGTGAGGCTCCTGGAACACACCGCTAGGTGCTTGCTGGCAGATTTTTAAGTACTAGCCTGCCGAGTACCAAAAAGTACTCTACCACCCATGCTATGGGTGGTGGTATACCACCCTAAAATATTTATTTTATTCTGTTTTTTTAGTATTTGTTGTTAATAGCGGCAACAGTAGTACATCATTTGTGAAAATTTCAACTGTCTATTTATCACGATTCATGAGATACAGCCTGGTGACAGACGGACAGACAGAGAGACGGACGGACAGCGGAGTCTTAGTAATAGGGTCACGTTTAACCTCGATCAGCTAAATCAGATGAGTAGTTTCAACGCTGGAACACACATACATACATCATCATCATCATTTCAGCCGTAGGACGTCCACTGCTGGACATAAGCCTCCCCCATTGACTTCCATAAAGACCGGTTGGAAGCGGCTCGCGTCCAGCGCGTTCCTGCGGTCTTTATTAGGTCGTCTGTCCACCTTGTGGGTGGACGTCCTACGCTGCGCTTGCCGGTCCGTGGTCTCCACTCCAGAACTTTACAGCCCCATCGGCCATCGGTTCTGCGTGCTATGTGCCCTGCCCACTGCCACTTCAACTTGCTAATCCGCTGGGCTATGTCGGCTACTTTAGTTCGTCTACGGATCTCCTCATTTCTGATTCGATCTCGTAGGGAAACTCCGAGTATACCCCTCTCTATAGCATGTTGTGCGACTTTGAGCTTATCAAGAAGGCACATAGAGACCACGTTTCGGCACCGTAAATCATCACTGGTAACACACACTTGTCGACTTTCGACTTGAAGCACTGAGGTATATCAGACGAAAAAACGTTGCATACATACATAGAGTGCTAAAAACAGAATCCTTCTTAAGCTTTGTTGTTGTCTGATTGTTTTGTATAATTGTAATGGAAGGAACGAGACGCTCACCTGATGGTAAGAGATATGTACATAGGTACACCTGTCCATCATCATCGTAGCGATTGTAAAGTTTCGGATTCGGCTTCTCTCTGCACTTGCATCCCCCTGGCTAAGTGACAATTGTAGTAAGCATAATGTATTAATATTTATTACATGTAAACTGTAACCTAATATGAAAAGAAAGATCCACAAAAAAATGCCTTGCTGAGTTTCTTGCCGGAGTCGTCTTAGTTGAAGTGTAATTACGAGCCGGTGGTAGATTCAAACATGTAACTGAACGTTCATAAGTGCCTTACCAGGGCCTAAACTGAATAAAAGACTTTTTGATTTTTGTTTTTGATTTTGATAAGTTTTTTAAAATTATTGTCAAGTTTTTCAAATTGTTGTCACGTAAGTTAAATTTAAATCCTCATCACTGTTGTAACTGCAACGACTGTTAAAATAAACTAAAGTACCTGACCGAGCTTTGCTCGGCTGAAAACACGGATAAAACGACGTTTTCTAAAAATGAAACCTAGTTAGATAGATTTATCGCCCCCGAAACCCCTGCATACTAAATTTCATGAAAATCGTTGGAGCCGTTTCCGAGATTCAGATTATATATATATTTATATATATACATATAGAATTGCTCGTTTAAAGGTATAAGATATATACCTTGAACACTTAAGTTGTGTTTTTCCTTAACATTAAAAATGAAGTTATAGTTTTAAATAAGTTTAGAAACTCTTTTTAAAACTATAATTTTATTACCTTACTTCCTTCATACTGCAAGCAATTTGTTTAACAAGCTGTGTATGGCTATAACTGGCGCATGTATCGGAACATAACTCTTTGCAATGTGTTAATGTTTTTTTGCAATATGTGTGCTGTTGGCGTACCTTAACAAATAAATAAATAATATAAAAAAACCACTCAAAATGTACTACCGCAAAGTGACGCCTGAATCAATCAATTATTATAGCCATACACAGAGCTGTCTGTGTTCCCTGTTAGGTACAATATGGGTGTCTTCAAATCTAGAGTAAATAGGTTTCTTCTAGGTAAGCGTGCTCCATCTTAGACCGCATTACTGCTTAACATCAGGCAGAGTGTGGTCAAACGCAAACCTATTTTGAATAAAAAAAAAAAAAAAAAAAAGCTTTGAGTAGCAAAACAAACCAAAAATGCTAAAAATCATTACGTGATTAACGGACGTGCCCTTACCTTGCCTATGCCACCACATTTTAATGTTCAAAAATACATCCACGACACTGACATATCCCAATTTTTTTTAATAATATCTTTTATTTTGACTTCAGAAGCAGATGAAGAACTGGACTACTTAGCGGAAATACAAACAGCTAAGAAGACCAAGAAAAAGAAGGATCAAGATGACAATGATGATGAACCGCTCGGTGGTGATGATGACGAAGATGATGAGGAGGATGACGCCGTGAAAGGTGATGATGGTGGTAAGTTGCTATGCTTAGATTAAAAAAAAAAACAGGTTTCTTTATTCAAATCTTTTGCTGATAACACAGTTTTTATAATCTCGTCATGAGTTAATTGAACTGTAATTGGCAAAAGGGCCCATGAAATCAAAAGCGAATCAAAATATGATGTAATTTATGTTTTCAGATAGTGACGGTGAACTAAATATATCGGGAGATGAAGACGAACCTGCGTTCTCTGACGATGAAGACGGTAAGTTAAAATAAAATTAAAAAAACATTTCAGGCGAACCATATCAACTCAGAAACAAATATTTTTATTGTAGACAGGCTAAGTGTTTCACCACAGCTGATGGTAGAGGAAGATGGTAAACACACTTAGCCTGATATGGAACTGGCTCTCAAGTGAGACTACCGGAACACACAGTTTGGTGCTTGGCGGCTTGAGGGTGGTAGCTAACCAGCCGAGTACTAGAACGTAAAGTACCCTACCACCACGCTATGGTTTCCTCACGATGTTTTCCTTCACCGGCAGCATAAGCTTATTGTCAGGGTTTGAACCGACGCCCTTCGGCGTGTGAACCGTCCGCGCTAACCCCTGAGCTATCATCGCTACAAAAAATCCCTGTTTGTTAATTACAAGTGAATCTATTTATAATTGTTAACAAAAAAAAACAGTAACTAAAACGTAAAAGGTTCCCGTCGATTTCTCTGGGATGCCATCAGCAGATCCTGGTTTCCTTATCATTTCCTGGTTTCCTGGTTTCCTTGGCACCACCCTCGGGATATCTCCTTTCCAACAAAAAAAGAAACATCAAAATCGGTTCATAAACGACGAAGTTATCCGCGAACACACATAAATAACACACACATGCGGTCGAATTGAGAAACCTCCTTTTTCTGAAGTCGGTTGAAAGCGTGTTAATAGCAAATATAAGTGTTGGTACTTTATAGAATGACTGTTCTTTTCAGAACTACTACTTGAAGGCAGTGACGATGAAGATGACGAAATCGACGTTCCTGGCAAGAGATCCGATAAGGGGAACAAGAAAATGAAACTAAAAGGTAACAATTACTACAAGTTCTCTTTCAGCCTTATTTTTTCGATATCTATCACGAGAGAGGAGAAAACAGCAACAGTTTCGGATCTAGAGGGGGGCGAACCGGGGCAGCTGCCCCGGCCGGAAGCTTCAGCTTCAAAATCATAATATAGGTTCATAATATGCTTGAAAAGAAAGCTTGTTTCGCAAAGCGCCTAGCACAAGGGTCGGCAACCTGCGGCTCGCGAGCCGCTTGCGGCTCTTTAAATGTAAAGTAACGGCTCTCCAGTTCTAAGCTCAAAAATCGATTATATAATTGTCATTACCTTTAAAAGTCGGGCAATTGATCAATGAAAGAGTACCATGTCTATCACATCACAATATCAGCCATAGTCGCAATTTCGTTTTCAAAAATAAATAGGTCGTAAAATTTGCGATTGAATCGTTTTCATCTAGGCGAGCGTGCTCCATCACATCATCAGCCATAGTACGTCCACTGCTGGACATAGGCCTCCTCCTGGAGGGGTTTTGCCAATACTCGCCACGCTTGGCAGGCGGGTTGGCGAGCGCAGTTAGGTGTGATTGTTCAAGGAAAACGCTGCTGACCATCTTCCGGATTACATCTCTTAGCCGACTCTTACGGCGACAACGGGTAGAAAAGGTGGAGTACAATTCTTACGCCGGCACCACCATGTCTATATTACAGCCAATTCTTTTATAATTCTAGCTAAAATACTTTAGTTTCTTACTTGTTTGCACTCTTGCCAGAGTGGTCGTGGTCATCGGTGGCTCACCTGACAGCCATTCTTTACGTATGTTTACTTTAAAACATTTGTGTATTATAATTTTTAAACGAAATTTTTTAGTGGCTCTTTTAAAAGTTGTAAATTTTATAAATTTTAACGTTTGGCTCTTCCGTCTCAAAAGGTTGCCGGCCCCTAGAATCCAGCGCACGTTGATCTATAGATTATTCATTTGATTTTAAAACGCCAGCTAGTTTTGGAACATATCCTACATTATGAATGTATCCCAAGTTGATTGAGAATCAGAATATTCTTTATTGTGTCGCTGTGTACAAAGATGTTATAGTAATATAGGTATCAATATATAATAGAAACCTTAAAGGAGTAGTACCTACTAATTCAATTGTTTTGTCTTTCTTTAATCCTTATAACGAAACCTGTACAGTACCGATTCAAGAGCTGCATGGTGTGGGTTCGATTCCCACCAAGACAAACATTTATGTGACAATAAATGTTTGTTCTATGTCTGGGTTTTCTGTTTGTATTTACAAAAAAAAAATATTTGAGTATTCCATCAATTATGTAGTTCCCATAGTACAAGCTCGCTTAGTTCGGGGCTAGATGGCACTGTGTGAAATGTCCTATGATATATTTTATGATATTTTTTTATTTCAGGCAAAGAAGACCTCAGCTCGCTATTCGCATCTGCAGAAGAATTTTCTACTCTTCTGGAAGAAACTGCTTCAAACAAGAAACAAGGTTCCAGCCAAGCAGTCTCTAATACAGACAATTCCAGCTTGAAACAATTAGCTTGGGAAGAAAAACGAGACAGATGGATAAAGGGATACAAGAAAGTATTGGGACATAAAGGCAAATATAAGAAATCTTTCAAACCAGAGAAAGGAGGGAAAAAGAATTTCAACATGGCCGCCAAAAGCGGCGGGAAACGAAAAGGCGGGAAAGTCGATAATGCAGGAGGGAAAAAGAGGAAAATGAAATAAGTTTGTTGTTAATTAAATATGTTGTAATCATTGATGTGTTTTATTGGGGCCTTTTTAGGCTTATTTTTTCAAACTTGACTAGTCTACGCTATTCCCTGATTATTTACTTAATAGTTAATGTACAGAAGGAATTAGGTAGGAATTTTGGCGGGAACGCGTAAATGTCGTATCACCACATAATATTCCAAAACTTGTTGAATGTTATATTATAGAAAAGTTGTGCTTTTATAAAGTGCCGCATTTCATGTTGCCTCTAAAACTTTATCGAAGCTTGTAGTAAACTCATCGTTACTAGCTTAACTGGATTCCACCAAGACTTACCTTCTGTGACTTTGGCTGTAATTTGTATAAAAGTCACCTACACCGCTTATTTTACAAGCATGACCAGAATCGACTTAGACTTATTCTGTGTGACTCAAAATTATTTATTTAATTTGATTTTATAAAATATTTGAAATTATCGAAATATTGGCAAATGTACAAATTGCGATGCCTAAAAAATAAAAATAATTTCAAAAGAATCATTGTAAAAAAGCAGCCATTGGCTTACAATTGCTTGACTTGTGGGTGATTTTGGTTCTATATAAGTAAAATGCCAACGTGCGCTTCGACTTCTCGACTCAAGCGTGTTCTGTTCTATTCCAAAATAAAACGTACGTACGCTTCCAACGCGTCGCGTAGATATGTCTAATAGTTTGTACAATAAATAGATTAATGTTTAACTTATTCTAATATAAATAAGCAATAACAAACACATATGTATATATGTGGCTAATCTGTTACGTTCAGCAATACTGACTTGCAAAGTAACACTCGATTTCCAAAAATAAAGGTGCTTCCTTCACTGGAAGAATTCATGTGTAATGTAACTTTACAAATTCGAGAATTACGTTGTATAATGACACAAACTATAACATGTTTTTCACCTGGTTTGAAATGCAGATAGTTTAGCTATATGTACCCTGGATTGTGTTAAACATTAGGTGTGTGGGTGTGTCAAATATCCCAAAAATTGAGTGAAACAGTGGTGCAGCTAATACTAAGAAACCACAGATTTCGGAAAATAAATAGTCACTTTATAAATATCATAATTTGCCTTGTTGACGTTAAGACAACTACTTCAGAGCGTATAAAAATACTTAATACTGGCAAATACACAAAGTAAGATGCCACAGTTGTCTACAGAGTGAAAAAAGTTGACAGTCAAGCTCAAGCCCTTACACTTCCGAGTAGTGACGTACTAAATGTCGATTTAATCGATTGGAAAGGATATAACAACAATCGATTTTTCATTTATAAATTTCTGTGTTATCATGAGAAATATAAAACTAGAAAAAGAAAAGCATTTTCAAGCTTATTTATCTGTTAATATCAACTGAATGTGATGCATTCTTCCAAATACTTTATTTAACGAGCAACACAACCTTAACAGCGTTTTTCAAAGCAAGTAGGTAGGTGTTTCAAAGAGATGCGAATCTTTTGTTTTAATAAAATGTATAACGGTCTTAGATGGTAAAGAATATAACAGTAAGTAGGTATCCAAAAGATTATTCTTTTAGGTCAGTGGGTCAATGTCGCTAAATGAGATGGTTTGCCAGGGCAATAGAGAATAATGGCCATGAGTGTTAATAATGGCAAGCCATTGTTACTAAATACAAAAACTTCAATGGTTTGCAATATATAAGCAGGTACTTACGGAAATCATTAAAAAAAGTATTAGGTACGTTCTTTCCATGAAATATACATGTTTAATATTATATTGGGTATACGATAAGTACGTGTACATTATTACATTCATAATAGATTTAATGCGAATTTAAAAAGTAAGTTTGTGCTGCGTGGCCATATTTACACAATCTAGGTTGAGGCAAAAAAGCGCCATATTCGTCTTTTCAGCATTCAAGAATATTGTAAGTGGCCTCCTATTTCTATGATTGAGACTGTAAGTCAATCAAAAATAATGTTCAAATGTAAACAATTTCAGTAAAGTGTCATACATTTTGTCTGCTTATTTATGCATTAATAATGCATGTTTCGCTGACTCTTTACGAGTTTTGTATTCATTAAAATAAATGAGTTAAAGCAATAAAAAAGCTTAACTTGTCAATAATTATGTTGTTCTACCAATAACCTTGGGCGTATGTTGTTACCGGTAAACAAATGGTTGTACAAAGGTCTGTACCTACTGCACTTACTTTACTATAATAAAAAACATTGACATTGTGTTAATTATAACGATGTAATAGCGTTTTACTAAAATAAATACATAGAAGAATGAAAGATGTCTGAAGAAGTCAAGCATTTAAATCGTGAAACTTGAAAATAGATAGGTATTTCCCGCGCAATATACAACAGCGTTGCGGTCTCAACTCTCGGCGTTTCTTGTTTGTTGACATTACATGTAGTTGTGTCAAGGTACGGTACGCGCCATCAGGCCGTATTTCACATATTTAGGCGCCAAATAACCGATTTATACTCGTAATTATCATTATATGAACAGTGTGAGAGTCCCTTAGTGAATTATAAGCATTACAGAACATTATAAACTATTATTCTCAAGTGCAAAATAGGCGGGCAAAATCGGTGGATGAGTGACAGTCACTGATCTATTTATAGCCGGACCTGTGAAGTGATAAACATGTTTTTAAAGTATTATGTGCAGCAAAGAACTAATAAATGAAATTCTAATAAGACTGTATACCCTTTCAGTGCTAGAAACAATTCCAATTGCCTTCTTCAATGGCATAAAGAGGAAAATGATAGCCGCGAAACAAGTTTGACAGCTCATGAATAGCACACCAAGAAATACTGCGCTGCGCATGTGTGTGTGAGCGCGAGTGATGTGAATACTTGCGCTTATCGATTGGCAAGATTATTTTTCAAGGACATCTTGTTGGGTGAAGAAACGAATGTTTGAGCTTTGATCTATAGGTATACCTAATTTAAAACTGCATGTACCTGTTAACACAAAGCCATGGAATCGCACGTAATTGAAAAGAAAGCAAATATGAGACTTGCCTCTACTATCTCAACGGCAAGTTCAGGCTCCAATCAACTGTACATTGCTGAGACCTTAGAGTTGCCTGAAGATACATTCCGTATGAGTCTAGATAATTTTTCCGTAATTGGTGAAAATGTCACTATAAGTGACAGAAATCCATCTGTTGATAGTTCAACTAGTTCAAATGTTGGAACACTGGTATCGATAATACCAACACCAAACCCTACGCCTGAAACCACAGTGCCTCCAAAAAATTCTCATCCGATAACAGACACACTGATAAATCCAGTCGTCGAAAAAACTAACGAAAGTGACCGCAAGCCACCTCCATCCTTTCTAAAGCTTTCTCTTACCAAAAATAACGACAATGAAATTTTTGTTAAGCCTTCTCCGGTTACTGATTTAATGTCCCCAGCTAAAATGCTTCAATTTGAAGTAAATTATCCAGCAAGTCTCACGCCAACAGTAAAAAGAGCAGCAATCAATTTTGATTATTTAAAAAAAAGCAAGCTTGAATTTTATGACGAAGAACCCGAAGAAAAAGACAAGGAAGAACATGACATCAAAGAAAGTGAAGATGTCCATGCTGATTCACAAGTATCCGGAGAGTCACAGATCATCGTCAAACCGAATACAGTTCGACATGAAGTTGGATACGGTAAGTATTTGGTAAGATATTTCGAATCATTGGGTATTTTGGTTCTGTAATAAGATCTCGGAACAATCACAAAATCATGATAACGCAGTAAACAGTGTCCTTTTAGACATGCGGGCTTCATCCTAAACCGCAACGTTGTTTAAGTTCAGGCAGGATGTGGTCAAATGCAAAACTATTAGAACATAAAAGAAGAGGAACCTTGCACTTAATTATTGAAATTGAAATATGAATTTAGGTCAATGGTTTTGATGAATAGATATTATAGTTATCAGATAATACCATAATAAAATAAACGTTACAGAATAGGTACTATGTCACCTACCTATACACATACTAACACACCACTAATCTAAGATATTTTGGAAACACCGTTTTAAAGTATATTTTGTTTCATTACTCGTATGTCGTTTACGTCAAAAATGTTGTTGAATAATATCCTCGATACTGCATTCTAGAATTCAGTGGAATGTCTGTAGGTCATTTAGTTGCTAAGTGCCAAGAAATAGTCGCAGTGCGACTTTTCTGTGCAGTACTTCGTAATAAGAGGTTTTTTTAAATCTATTTTAGAAATATAAGGGAACGAAAACAACAAACTGTAAATAGGAATCTACTTAACTACCTACGTAGCATCGTTTAAAATGTAACCACAAATGGTGGTCTTAACATGAACATAAATGACGAAGTCAATAATAATCATGTGCTGATTAACTAAGAGTTCCTTATCTGGTCGAAGATAAGTCACTATCGCAGAGAATTCAAAACAAATCGTTCGTGATACGTGATTTTTACGTTTAAACTGCTAAACTGATGATTGAGGCGCTTCCGTGTCTTGAAAAAGGCAACCTTCCGTGTTCTCGATCAAATCGTTAATTGACTGTCTGACGCTAATTATATTGTGTAGCCATTAAATAAGTGGTAATTCAACATTACAATGCTTTAGTGGTTAGTTCTTCTAAATGTTAGAAAGATGAAAATATTCCTAAATAATTTAAGCTTTTAAAAACTATAGAATGTCGCAAGATCCGATTATAGTTATTGTTGCCAGCAAAGAATTATAGAAATTAAAGTGCATTCTAAAGACTTGGGATTATTACCTTCCTTACCTCGACGATCTTGAGGATTTCTTACCTGGCATTACAAAATTTACTAGCTTATTTATCTACCCAGTAAGAAATTATCAAGGTCATCTTGGTAAATTTGCTAGTAATATTATCATGTCACACATGCTTTATAGTCATCATTTCAGCCGTAGGACGTCCACTGCTGGACATAGGCCTCCCCCATTGACTTCCGCAAAAACCGGTTGGAAACTGCTCGCATCCAGCGCGTTCCTGCGGTCTTTATGAGGTTGTCTGTCCACCTTATGGGTGGATATCCTACGCTGCGCTTGCCGGTCCGTGGTCTCCACTCCAGAACTTTGCAGCCTCATCGGCCATCAGTTCTGCGTGCTAAGTTCCCTGCCTACTGTCACTTCAACTTGCTGATCCACTGGGCTATGTCGGCTACTTTAGTTCGTCTACGGATCTCCTCATTTCTGATTCGGTCTCGTAGGGAAACTCCGAGCATAGCCCTCTCCATAGCTTGTGTGACTTTGAGCTTATCAAGAAGGCACATAGTCAGAGACCACGTTTCAGCACCATAAGTCATCACTGGTAACGCACTGGTAACATGCTCTATAGTAGTAAGATGATAAACTGGAACTACATAAATGCGGCAACATGGTAATTGGTCATGTTATTACAAGCCATTGTCGAGCAAAGCATTGAATCTAATCCTATGTTAAGGTAGGCAGCGAAACCTTATTAGTCTGAGAACTACTGTAATTAGGTAACAACAACATTCTTGTTACGTGCATTTCATAAGACTGCTAAAAGTGTTTTTTCTTAATTATTTAAGTGCGTAACATTATATCATAGTGTAAAACAAATATATTATTCATTTCTATAGCGACCTAGCGATGTATGTACGTATGTGATTATAATATAGTATAGTTATCGTGTATTCAATGGAAAAATAAATCTTGTCCACTTCAATCCATCATCAATCATTTTATTAAATATAGTAAAATTCAATTTATGTATTGTATTCTCAGCGTCATAAGAATCTTTCCGCCTAAACCGTCAGGAGTGAGTTATTCGATTTAAAATTTACATGTGAATTTAGATTTATATTAAAGGTAATAATTTAATTACGTACATAAATTAATTGTACTAAATTCACTTATTTTTTTCATTTGAGATATTAATACAATATTATTTTTAGATTATTTATTATTTGTGATTGATGACTGTGTATAGTTTTAAATTACTAAAAAAAATGTATGATATTCCGAAAGAAATCGAATATCATTTGAATGTTCTGTTATTGTTATTTTATTATTTTAGTTAGTTAATGGTCTCAATACAATATACTAAAAAATCCTTATCAAGGGCGATTTCGGTAACAAGCCGTCTCACCGTTAGCTAATTTAAAAAATATTTTCAATCCCTATTTCAATTGGGCTACATGGTTAAAACACGAGAAAAAGACAGTAAATATTGCTATATCGCTCTCCATTTCGCATCTCGCTCTACGGATAGATATTATTAATAACTGTGTCTCTTTTTATTTACGTCCATGAAAACAGTATCGCACAGTATATGCGAAAATATCCAAAACAACAGACTCATAAAATAATTTGATTCAAGTTATTCCTGTCCAATTCTTATTGTATTTTTAGTATGATTTTTAAAAACATCGATATTTCGTAGATTTTTTTCCATTTTCCATATACAAATATCATTACGATTAATCGATTAGTCTGAAGCTTTTGTATGCACTACTTGGCCTCGTAAATCGTAAATGGTGGGGGAAGCCTCACCGCTCGCACTCGTCGACACGGTTTCTATTTAGCGTTTCTCGATTCAGTTACTTTAGCGCACTGAGTGAGGGATCGTCTCATTCGCGCGTGCATTTTTAAGTTATTTATATAGTGTACATAGTTTTATATAGAGAAACAATTTATACCTAGTGTTAGTGAATTCTTTATCAATAAACCAAACTGAATACATGGCTGAATGGACTGTACTGATAGTGTAGTGAAATTTTGATACGAGTTGTGTACCTGGATCATTTGGAATCAAACCCCATGGAACTGGACGATAATAAGCTATAACTTGAAAAATAGAAGTAAATAACAAAGGGAAATAAACTAAATATTTGACGTTTTCAATAAAGTGAAGTAGCTACGAGTGAAATACACTAACGGAAAAACATACGCATCACAATCGAACGGTGTCAGTTGTTATTGTTGACGTCTGAATTCGGTCGGGTAATAGCGCGACGGTGGCGCCGTCTGCGTTGAATGTGATTTTGTACGTATCGCACAAAGTTCGCGCTGATTGCGGCATCTGCCATCTACTCGCGAAAAATGATTTACGTGTCGTGTTTGTACTTTCGCTGAAAGTTGTTCAATAGTTTGAAAATTATACTGTCCGCTCTCAGTGGCTGCCCGCCCTGAGTTTTTAGTGTTGGAGTGCCCGCGTGTGAATAAAGAACTTAATGCGTGCTGTTTAAAGTCTGTTCCCTACATGGTGTTAGTGGTAGGCTGAACCATGGCCACAGCCGAGATGAGCTTGCCCGACAAAAAGCCTGAACACGAGTCAGGGTATTACGAAGGAAGCGACCAAGAGGGCAGCATGGAGTGCCAGTGCCCTTCCCCAGTCAGCTCTAGGAACTCATCTCGCTCGACGAAGCTGAAGCGTCGTCATTCTCACACTAACAAAAAGATCCCTTGTAAAAAGGCAAGAATAGAACCTCCTTTAAATGGACACAGCAGTATTAGAGTGGATAAGAGTGTAGAAATTTTGGACTGTACTGGTGCTCAAGACCTTAGGACCAATGTTCAAGATTTGAGACAGCAAAAGCCAAGTCAGGAAGAGGCATTGCCTGGTCCGAGTACTAAGCGGAGTAGTTCAGTGGAGTTGATCGGGGGAACCGTGCCAGCACCAGCTCGAGACTCCGTGGATTGGAATCTTGTGGAGGCTAGTAAAATTAGGAAAAGATGTAAAGGTCAGTTGTATAACTTTATTAGTTTCAAATGTCATTGTAGTTTTAAGCAATTGTTGTAACCTTACAACTTGAAAACGGGCAGGTAAGTTAAAGCTGGGATGAGTTGTTCATAAGATTGGAAGCTTATGTTTAGTAAGGGGTCACACTTTAAATGAGGATTTTGGAATACCTATTTAAAAATATAGACAAACTAGAGACAATAAAAATTTAAAAGTTTTTATTTGGCATCAGGTCCAAGAAATGCAATTAGTAGGTATGAGATTTGTTTTACTATAAATGAGATACAAAAATTATTTATGCTTCAAATTAATTTTCTTTCCTTTATTTAAAAATTGTGTTAGAATTTAAAACTCATTAAAAATAATAAAACACCAACATAAATATTTAAATCCATATTAGAAGTTTAGTTTATTTTTGAAGGTTGACAGGCTTTGTTTGACCACAGCTCAGTTGATGTTTAGTGATGGTGTAGTTAAAGATGCTAATAATAATTTGATATATTGTATAAGTAAAGAAATTAAGTTGCCAATATGAATGGCACCTTTCCGAAGCTGGGGCAAGTTGCTAGTTCAGTCTAAAGTATTATCATTGATTTATGTAGTTTAGTGTTCTAAACATATCCCTACTTTATATAACATGCAACTTACAATTGAAGCCCCTACATTTTAATATTATAATTTTTTATTAGGTTATTTACCACTATAACATCATTATTAAAGTATCTAGTTTATTAATGTATCTTCGTTTGGTAGATACTGGTCATCATCATAATTATCTAGACTTAATTTTCCCCGTGCTTGCTGTCCTATTAACTCATGTCACTTTGTTTTATACTAATCTAGTCTAGGCTTTACCTGCTAAAGACGGTTCAGTATTAAGCTGTCGTTAATACTAGTAAATTAAGAAATAATTCACTATTTACCACTTGATCATCTAAGTAATTAAATTATAAGTTTTCCCAAACACTATCATACAAAAATCATGGTAATAAAAAAACCTGATGTTAGATTAAAATGGTAGTAAATTTAACATGTCTTGTTTACTTAACACTATGGCTGAATTTGAGATAACTTATGGCAAAACTGATAACCTATAAAACCGTTATCCACTACAAATTATCTATATTCAACTCTATACAAACATTGTGGGAATTCTACCAACTTTCAGGGTACTTGCAATTTGTTTTATTTTTAAATAAGAAGTAGAACAATAAATACTCTTTGCCAGCTGCTGGCTGCAGCTGACTGCTGGTTTGCGGATGCATCATAAAATATTCGGCATATAGATCTAGAGATTGGGTAGTAACTCCAACCTGGAGATCTTGCGAATGTTACAACACTACATTTATTGAGGTCAACAAGAAAGCTAACAAGTTCAAGTTTGACTCGCATACCAAAGGTTCCTTGCAAAATTGCATAAAGATAGGTCATCCAACGAAGTAATTGGGTTTTGAAGATTTCTACTACATTATTGGATAAGAAGATAAAAATAATTTCTCTATATGTTGAAGGACATTATTTTTTATCAAGAATTTTTTGTTATATGATTTATATTGTAAATTAATCATTTAAGATTTTTTTCATTTAGTTTTTCTGTAAGACGATACCTCTTGCCAAATCGAATCACCTATAGGTTTCGATTTGATCTTGACAGAGAAACAGAAGGAATGAAGTGATAAAATAAGGTTTTTTTTTGAGACTAATAGATATGATCGTAACAACCCCTCATTCCTTTTCATTATATCTATTTAATCCACTAGGTGGCAGGTGTCCTTAGCAAGACGTCATTACGGTAGATATCACTACAAAACGAAGATGTCCTCCAAAGTACTATGTAAACATTACTGTGTTCCGGAAATTATATCTAGGTATATCTTTAAACAAGCAATTCTTGTGTATATATACATATAATTATATATATTATGGATCTCGGAAACGGCTCCAACGATTTTCATGAAATTTAGTATCCAGGGGGTTTCGGGGGCAAAAAATCGATCTAGCTAGGTTTCATTTTAAAAAAACGTCGTTTTATCTGAGTTTTCAGGCAATGAAAAACCGAGCGAAGATCGGTCATCCAGGTACTAACTATTAAGACCCAACAAATGTCTATAAAGTAATAAGCACCAGCAGCACCCTGCAAATTTTGGATACCACTCCAATGTTTTCTTAAAAAAAGCTTTTATTGGGCTCTCATTAATTTTATTTGTTTAACTGTGATAATAATTGGTGGCAATGCCCATTTTACCCCTTTTCCTCATGTCTAAACAGCTTGCTGTCTGAAATGATATCAAAAGTGCTAGTTATGTGACATGCATATCTAATAGGTGAAACACAAGAAGATTTAAAATTACATTACATTTTTAGTTTAATATTAATATTAGAAATTCCATTACTTTTTTTATGGCTGTCAGGCTTGGTGTTTGACCACAACTCACCTGATGTTAAGTGACGGTGTGCTCGAAGATGGTAAAGCACGCCTAGCCTGGAATAGAACTGGCTCTCAATTGATGCTGCCGGAACACACCGTTAAATGCTTGGCGGCAGATATTCAACTTGAGGGTGGTAGCTAGCCAGCTGAGTACTAGAAAGTACCCTACGATGTTTTCCTTCACCGGCAGCTTAAGCCCATAGTTGGGGTTTGAACCCACGCCCATCGGCATGCGAACCGACCGCGCTAACCACTGAGCTATCATCGCTACTAACTATTACCGACCGACATACAGCACAACGAAGCAGTTGGGTATAAATATGTGAGAGAGTAGACAGAACAGACAAGAGCATTGTTGTAGTGACAATATTAAAGATATGTTAAGTCAGAAAATGTATTAGATTCAGATAGTATTATATTGTAGAACTGTGTTACATTTCGGTCTTAATGTTAAGGGAGTGTCATGGTCAAGTGTCTAGTTTATTGTGAACATACAATAGGATCTGGCTAGATATATTATTAAATACAGAAATGTCAAACTAAATTAAATAAACTACACAACAATTAAAAGTTAATGTCAAGCTAATTAAATCAAATTAAATTATTATACAATAACAAATGTCAAATGTTGATATTAAAATAATAAAAAAAATAAAAATATAATTAGTAGTATGCTTTCAATATCGGACAGCTTTCTCATATTACTTCAAACATCCTTCTTCCTTATTAATAGGAATGCATAAAATGGATTCTAAAAAACAGAAACTCAATAGGTCTGTGTGTTTGTACCTACATAAAAAACATTTAATTGGTTCTTCTATTTAGTTTTCAAGCTTGTTAGATAAGAGTTAGCAGCACCTCTAATGTTGTGCTGTTGTTTTTTTACTTATAAAAAGTTTAAGACTTAATCTAGGATATAAGCTACATATGTTTTACAAGATTGTACTGCTTTTACATCAGATGAGATTATGGTCAAACGTAAGCTTATTTATTATTTTTAATAAACCCAACACAGGTAGCAATGTTCGTCACACAAATGTAGGTACTGAGAACGATTTTTAGACTCGTCAGTAAAAAAAAAACGTAATTCACACGAAAAGCAATAATTTCGAGACTATTATAAAATAGGTTTCATGCTCATTTAGGAACTCTATACAAGATATTTCAATTAAGTATTTGACTGTTTCAAACTCATTATTTTAATAGTAGGCACGTATAAATAAAGAGCATTTAATGTACTTTATTTTTATTATAAAAGCAATAAAAATAAAGTATTATGTATAAATTATTGGATGTTATTCTCAAAAGTCTCGTTTTACGTGAGAGGTAGCAGTCTCGAGTCCCGAAAATCATCAAGACTCGCAATTTTTCGAGATCGAGACTCCCGGGATGAAAGCCCCAAACCCTGGGAATCAATATCTCGAATCATTAGCAAATTAGCTAACAGGGCAGTCAAAACTACATTAATTAAGCAAACTTACATGTCATAACACGCACACTAAACCTTTTGTATTTATTAATGAGATTACAATGCTAATGAGAATCATCAGTGATCTGGGTTTTGTTTTAGTTCTGGGTATTGCCTAAATGGCCAAAGGTAGGCGAGATATTATAAGTCTTTTTACCTGCTACCTATATAAAAATAAAATCCTTACTGTAAAAGAGAAATTACTACTTATTGTTTCTGTATTTTATTATCATGCTGGCTGAATAAGGGATTATGCTTTTTTGTGAATTAGTCGGCAACCCAATATAGATTCTTTGACGCCTTAACTTCATTGCACACTTTAGTTTTCTCCATTTATATCAAACTAATTTAGTTTAAGTCACAGTCAAAGTCATAACACAAGTCATGGACAAGGGCTTGGTATTAGATTTCCTTAGCAGGAGGTCGTCTAGGTAGGTACCACCGCAGTACCAGATATTATGCCGCTAAGCAGTAGTGTGTAAAAATTACTGTGTTCCAGTTTGAAGGGTACTGCAGCTAGCGAAATTACAGTGCTATTGAGACTAACCACCTAGTCTCAAAGTAATGAGCGCCAAGGCAGCGATGCCCTGGACTTTGTTTTATTAAAAGTTCTCAAAATTCTGTGTATTACTGCAATGGTCATGGAGAGGCGTTATCTCTTAACATCAGTAGAGCGTCACGTTCATCTCATTACTGTTACATAAAAAAATACTGTTTTTTCTAGGCAAGCGTGCTCCATCGTAGACCGCATCTTTGCTTAACATCAGGCAAGATGGCGGTCAAACGCAAGCCAATATGTTATTAAAAAGTCCATGCTCTAGGACCTCTGGGTAGATAATAATGGATGCTTTACTAGAAGCTAGATAACACCAACATATAATTGTATATCCTTCAGAAGGGTCTCTGCCTCGTGAACAAGCATCTTCCATTTTGCGTTGTCCCCTAGATTAACACATTTATATCCCATATCAATTTACGGTTCCGATAGGATAGCTCTACAAGTGCAATACTAATGAAAACTTATTATTATATTTCTGTACTTAGTAGGTACAGTTCTGGCTATCAAATACACATAAAAAGAACAGATAACCTCTCTTATCGGAATACTTGATGTTGTTGTGATAAGCTTATCGATATGGTGTCCAAGATGTTGCTACAACAATTCTCTTTTCTTTACTAAATTTATAAAAGAATTAATTATTCTGTTTCTGTGAATTAATTTATAATACAAAGGAAAAAACTTTGACGTCAATAAACTTGATAAATTTACTGATAGTCCGAAGAATTAGTACTTTCAGACTTCTAATTAACAATTATATTGGTATTCTGATTTTATAAATTTTAATAGGTATAATAATTAATAAGTTAAAATGTTCAAGATTTGTTTAAATACGTACTTACTTTCAAGGTGAAGTTCAAACGTAAAATAAAAGCAAAGCGTCTTAAATAATAAGGATGGCTTGTTCCATTTCATCCTATGAAGTCTCATCCTAATATTGTGAAAATAGTCTTGAATTTCTCAATAATATTTAAAAATAAATAAAGGGTGAGTGATGAGTGTAGTAGGTAACACTTTAACATAAAAAATAAATGCACTGACACCAATTTAGATGTGTATGATGATCTTTATGAAAATTAAAGGGTGAGTGATGAGTGTAGTTACACTTTAACATAAAAAAATACAATGACACAAATTTAGTGTGCTTATAAATGTTACTGTGGCACCATCTAGCGAAGCTTACTAAGATGTGGCTTTACAAATTTACATGTATATAAAATACAATTGCATATTGACAGCCCTGTTGGCTCATTGGGAGTATGTCTGCCTGAGCTGTAGGGCGTGGGTTCGATTCCCGCCAAGGACAAATGTTTGTTTGGTATAAACAAATGTTTGTTCTGTGTCTGGGTGTTCTGTATGTATTTACAACAAAAAAAAAGTATTTATGTATCCTATCAGTTATCTGACTTCCATCACACAAGTTCTGCTTAGTTTGGGGTCAGATGGCGCTGTGTGTAATGTGTCCTACAATATTTATTTATTTTATTTTATAACATGCCAGACATCAATTGTATTAGGTTTAAATAAATTTTTTATACCTTATTATGCGGTTCATATGTTCGTTGAGTAATATTAAAAACTTCTAAACAGTAAAATGATGACAGTATTAAAAGAATAAATAAAATAACACTACTACTTTTTACCATTATTTAATATACTACTATGTAAACCAGTAAAAGCACAAAGCCTCGCTCCAATACTACAAGAAGTTGAATAAGTCTAGGTAGATATTTTTTTATGTATAAAAGTAAGGAGACAATATCTGTCCATGACCATTACAGCGATACATAGAACTTTGAGTAGCAAAACAAAGTCCAGGGCTTCGTTGCTTTGGCGCTCATTACTTTGAAACTTTCGATGGGTAGTCTTAACAGCCCATTCAAACCGGAACAGAGTAATGTTAGATGCTGCCAGGGAAATACATAAAACACACCAAGTGAAATGTTAGTCCAGAACTTATAAAGCTTTTGTTAGTTTAAACTGACTTTTTGTGAGTAAACTTTTAAATTTAAGAAAATAGCGGGTTATGAGATTGAATAAAGGCATTAACAAAAAAAATATTGGAACTAGTAATACTTACATCTGCATTGAGAAAACAAACAATATTGTTAGGTAACAAGTGTGCACGACCTACCTAGGACATCTTTACATCAAGAAATGTGTATTACCTACCTACTCACCAGTTCAATGTACTCTTGACTTTAAATGTTGAAACAGTATGAAGTCTAGATTATTTTGGTGCTCTATTCTTATGTTATTAATGCAATACCGCGGTTTTAGTAGCTTTATTAGATAATAATAATAATAAACTTTAATGACCATAATGCATAGCTACAAAAAGTGTATGTGAAGAGTGTGTGGACGTATGTATCTCTGTGTGTGAGAACGTATGTGTGTGTGTGTGTAGATATATAGATAGATAGAACCTCTATTGTGCACACCAAAAATGGGAAAAAAGTACAGAAAACTAAATAATCTTATCCTAGTGCCAAAAGTGGAGGCCTTATCGCTATGATCGATCTCATCCAGGCAACCAGTAATGGAAAAAACGATATATATTAATAACAGACAGGAGATAAATAAATACCTACATATTGGAAGACATTTTACACAGCTACCCAATTATTTTTTTTAAATACATTTAATAAAAACAGAACACCTAGACAGAGAACAAACATCTATATTAGTCATAAATATTAGTCCTGAGTAGGAATTGAACCCACACCCTAGAGCTCTCGATACAGAACTTTATCAAATGAGCTAACAGGACAGGCAGGGCAGATGTTATAACACTATTAAGTATTACAAGTATATCATAGATAGAATTATAAGCGTTTAAATCTTTCCTGATGTTATGTGAAGATGTGGTGTTGACAATGGAGCACACATACATAGAAAAAACCAATTCACTCGTGACTTGAGTATACATATTGTATTGTTGGAGAAATATCCACTCGTCAGCACATTTCACTGTAGAGCGGTTCGCCTAATAAAAGTAAAATTTGACCTTTTCATTAGTATTTTTAGAATATGAATTATGTTGGGTCGTTGCATTTTTCCTGTGATTTTTTTTTAGCTGCTCTTTCATAGAAAAGTTAGAAAATTTAAAAAAAACATCAAAACTGACAGACTGAATTACCTACTTTCACATTTATAATATAAGTTTGATGTATAGTGTTGATTGCATTAAGGACTTGTCTTGCTCGCAATACATAAATATTTTTTTTTTTTAGACCAAAATAGGTTTGCCAAGGTGCATATAAATAAGTATTGTTTATTTATTATAATGTGTCCTCTCAGGGAAATTAATTCCAAATGAGTTATTGTTATATGTATAAAAACTAAGACCTGATTTACAACTTAAATAATATAATTAACTCTATATGAACCTATGTGAGGAGCTACTGAGGTAATATAAATTTTTGCAAGTTTAAACATTTATTACCAATATATTGTATCATATTTTACCAAAAATTTTATAGTGTTTGAAAGATTTATGGAACAACGAATCAAATTGATTTTTGGCATGATATTATGTATGTATATGCCACTTTTTGCAATGGACAAACAAACTTTTACTACGGGATTATCACCATGGTCAAAACTGGTGGCATACTAAAGTTGTATTAGAGGTACTATTTCATAACATTTTGCAATATAACTATTTAAAATTTAAAACAAAAAAGCAAAGTCATCTCAGAACTAAAAAATATAGAGGTGTCATTGAACTTTTGACTTTACTATGCCATGCAAAGGTGGAAAAATATTGTCTTTGCGATAGTCCGCATTAAAAGCTTGTTTATTTACAATTCTTATGTAAATCTTTCTAATGTGTCACTCTCTGAACTGAACTACTCTTTCTTTTTATTTTAATTAACTGAGGAACAAGGATATCAATAATTTTGAAGACGACAAGTTTAGAAAATAGGACTTTATCAATAAGGAAATATTAGAAAGAAAGTTTTTATTTTTAACCGACTTCAAAATAGGAAGAAGTTTTTTATTAGTCGGTTTTTTTTTTTAATTGTATGTTCACCGATTACTTGAAGACGCCTGAACCGATTTGGAAAATTCCCATTTTATGTAATACAAAACACTGAAATAAACAGATAAGGGACAGTTGTAAAAATAGGTGCTCACCTCAGCATAATGCTGGTCATACTAAGTTCTATGGACTTCCAATATCGCTGCTATTGCGGGTTCTCGGTAAAGGCGAGATTAAGAACTTTTAATAGTGCAGGATCCCGGTATAACCGTATCCCGCATTGGTCGATAAGAGTGGTCAAAAGTAGTAAAACATAGCATAATTATTATAACCTAGCGTTTATTACAATAAGTACAAATCCCGTGGATCCCGCATCTATGATCCCGCAATGTGCGGGACTGAAAAACTATGCGGTATTTCGGGATCTCCGTATACCGAGATTTGAAGCCCCATACGAGTATGTACATACATATGTAAATGCTGCGCGCCGCGGTATTACCCGCTGTTTCCACGTGTACACTGATTTTTGCGGAATTAAAGGTAGCCTATTTTTGAACCTAGGGTCCCAGCTACCTCCATGCCAAATTTCATAGAAATTGGTCCAGCCGTTTGAGCGTGATGAAGTGATAAACATACAAATACACTCAAAAACTTTCGCCTTTATAATATTAGTGTGATGCAATCATATGTTAATGGTTTTTCTTTTTTTTTTCAGTGAACCTGAATGGTGTGTCGAAAGTGGACATATCACATTTCGACTTGCTCAAAGTCCTCGGCACTGGAGGTGAGTTTTTTAATTAATAAATAATAAAAATAATATTAAAATAAATAATCATAAATCGCGACTATGGACCCGTTCTATTTTATAACTATCATAATGGAGACTGCTTAATTTGCTTTATTTGATTAGATTTAAGGATTAATAATATATTTAAGAAATTATGAACCTTTTTAAGAATGCTCAAATAGGATAAAAAATTCACAGAATGTTTAGAATAGAATAAAACTTTATTGTACACCGACATATGTATCACACACATATCTTACAACAGAAAAAAAACACGGACATGTGGAAGTTAGACTCTCCCACCGAGAGCTCCGTACAAATACAAAGTAGGTTTGATAAATAGTAGCATAAAGACCCTATTTTTTGTGATTAAATTAAAAATGTGTATTTATCGAATATTTTCCTCTGTGTGTTCTATAATATGTGTGTGATATAATGCTTCTTGCCAAATTTCATAGTTATAGGTTAATGGGAAGTACCCTATAGGTTTTGATATCCTTGTGAGTGTCGATATATGCGATTTTTTGCGACATAAACGGCTGTAACTTTCTTTTACGATAACTGATAAGTTTATTTTTTCACATCTGCAAGGGACTACAGATTTGCGTATATATGTAGTTTTAATTTCAACTTGATATCGTCACGCGTTTTCGAGATAGAAGTCTGCTATAAGGGTTCCGTTATTTTCCTTTTGAGGAACGGAACCTTAAAAATATTTAGACTTAATTTTTATTTTAGATACATTAGTATGTAGTCTATTCTTTTATAGTATATCTTTAGTTAATTTTATAAAAAGAAAAAATCTCGTAACTACCAACGCATGAGTTTACTCATAGAGCAGGTGACGCTTATCTCCCCTCAAAATAATGCATTAAAATTTATAATTGTACTGAACAGCTGATAAGGTCGCTGACCTCTTGGCTCTTGCATCTATTACATTATTATCAACGTTTCACTTGGTTCGTTTTTAGTTTAATATTTTTGTGCATTAACTGTCTCACTGCATTTGCACTTTTTATAGATAATGTGCAACAAAAAGTGTTTTTGTTCTTTAATTGTATATCTGTGGACGTGATCAATCGACTCGATCATGATTTTATAATGTTTTAAAGAAATTATCGTTTACCTTTTTATAAAGAAAAAAAATTACAAGTAAAAAAATGCGCTGCCTCAGTACAATCTGGATTAGGCAGCAATAACGATGAAAGCTCCCAGGTGGCTTGACTTTTCCCGACACTTCCAACAATTATCATCATATTTCAACCAATTTAAACAAAATCTTGACAAATTATATACCTAAACCTTTCTCATGAATCACTCTATATATTGGTAAAACTCGCATGATAATCCGTTCAGTAGTTTTTAAGTTTGTCGCGAACATATAGACAGACAGACGCGGCGGACGACTTTGTATTATATGTAGTGATAACACAATGATTAAATAACTCTTAAAACCGTGAGAAGTGTACCTAACACTTCTGACAAACTTTAAGACTAATTTTCTGAAGAAAATGATCTCTGTAGAAATTGATATGGTTTGCCAAGAAAATAGTTATTAAGTAACTTTTCCTAATCGATATTTATTCTAGATCAAATTTCATTCCAGTCAAAAGTAAAGTACCTATGTATAGTATAACGTGTGAGCCAAGTTCTGGAAAACATCTCACTTAATATTGTGAGATTTCGCAACGAGCGGGGAGAGTTGCCGAAACCTTTCCAGTGGGGCACGTTTACCGCCACGTTTTGCTGTTCATTTACTTACTGCGCAGTTGTTCTGTTTATTGATATTAGGAGAGAAATTATACGTATAAATAAGCTCTTAAGCCGTTTTTCCCATCGCTGGGACTTTTTATGAAATGCTTGCGACATACCAGTATGTATATAACTTGCGTACGCGTCCATTGCAGGGGTGCATAACTTCATTGGAAAATTAATTATTCCTAATATTTCTGTAGCTAAACATATATTTTGCATTAACTCGTACGGGCAGTTTAGGGGATTTCAAAAAGATTAGTTAAATCGAGGGAATCGTTATAATAAGGTTACACTGTATTTAAATTCAGATGAAACCATACTCAGTACTCACACACACCTGCTACAGATTAATTTACACATTTACTGTGTGCACACACGTGTGTCGCTGGAAAACCAAAGAAATGCAATTTTTAAATGCCACACTAACTTCCTTGATACGGTCCGTTATGTAATGGTTCTGTTATTATTAGCTATTTTGTGGTAATACTCGGGTTATTGTACATGAAGGCGTGGAGCGAGTTTTTTAGGCTCAGAGATAACGGCAGAAAAATTTACTGTTGCAATTTTTTTTATTGCTTATTTTGAGGTCGGGGTTCGAATATACTTTTGTACTACTTGGGTGGCGTGTCTGATTCACTCTTGATCGTTTTTTTTTTTTTTACTATAATTAAATTTGTTTAGTTCAAAAAATAAAAGTGCAAATACATTTGAAATTTTTTACAGCCCGGTATTTTAGCTAAATATCTCTGTCACTCTTTATGTCATTTAAATTTCTCTCTGATTAAAGCTAAGGCTCGCTAAAAAGGTCCTTTAAACCTACCCACTTAAAATAAAAATCTAACACTTTGTCAGGGCCTAACAGGCAGGATGGCCAGATTTTTTTTAAAAATTTATTATACCTATTGTTTCTACATATTATTCACGTTCCAAATGTTTATATTTTATACACATATTTTTTTAAATTGGTTTGCGATTGACTACAGTCAGCTTGATATTAAACAGTAATGTGGTCTAGGACCTAGAATAGAGTACGATTACATATGTATATATATGTACATAAAATCACTCTTTTTTTGTAGGGGTAGATAGAGACTATATCATTTCACTTGTATACGAACCTAGCACATAAATTTCGCTTCTCCATTTTCATTGGCGTGTAACCTTGTTTAAAATCTTGTCTGAATCAAGACAAGTTTCTTTAAATACCAAGTGACATTTTTATGTAATTAGCTCCCCGTCTATAACTGAATGAAGACTTACCGAATGGGTGCTTTGCATTTTTGTAACCATATTCTTCAAAAGCAGTGAAGCGGCGCTGAGCATATGACCGTTATGGTGTCGATAGTACTAACTAGCATAGGCTCGACTGTTAGCCGTCAGTGTGAGTCAGCTCTTGGCCATGGTCAAGAAGACATCGATAAAAAAAAAACAAAAATTCACTTAAAAATTAACGCCATCTATAGATTTGACGCTTCACTACTACTAAGTGGCCGATGTATAACCAAAAAAGACCGACACACGCACGAAATGTGGCGCCATCTAGATTCTCCGCATGGTTTTTTTAACTCGAACATTAGTACGATTTATCGTAGTACAGTTTTTCGTATAATAGGACATATACTGATATTAGATATAGTAATATGACCTACATGTACTTTTTTTTAATTTGTGCACGATTAACTCCCTGTGATAAGCCTAATAATTTAGTATATTTATGACAAGCTTTTTAAAAGCTTTTATTTAACGGGCAATGTATGTATGCATGGGTCAAATCTTGCGAGTTCAATTTGACCCTCTTCCCGATGTCCGATCGAACTCAAATTTGGTTCTGTCCATCTTTTATCCCGTCTGCCTTTTTTTTTAAACGTACTTCCATACTTTAACATTTATAATATTAGTAAAACTATATAATAGTAAGTATTATTTCGTCTAGACGAAAAAATGATAAGATGTAAAATACAGACCACGCATCATAATTTTCTCATGTGTGTTTGAATGCGAATAAATTGGTCAAAGATATCATCAGCGTCTAAGAATTTTCTTTTTATGTGATTCTGAAAATACATTTTACTTGGTATCTTTTTTTTACGAAAGCAAACTTATATTATAGCATTGCTTTTGGCATTATACTATATGTAAATGATGTTAAAAAAATTAGTAACATGAACACAAATTTGTGTAGCAATGATAGCTCAGTGGTTAGTGATTCTAAAGTGAAGGGCGTGGGTTCAAATCACAACAATGAACTCGAGCTATCAGTATTCTTGTTCGCTTCTTTACTTTACCTCAAAAAGATTGAAGTGAACGAAAGATCAAAGTGATCACTTTATTTCCTAGTTTTAAGTATGTTTATAATTTGTGACGTGTGACGTGTCCAAGAGTCCTGTAAGGTCTAAAGGAAATAAAGCACTTTGAGTTTTGAGTAAAGGAAATCTTCTTAGTCGGACACTCTTGGCAGAGTGGTCGTGGCTGTAGATGTACAGGGTTGCGCCCCGTCGTCACCGCTGGTCCCCAGGGCTGCTGTACGTCGCACGATGTCTCGCCACTTGTGCCGATTTTCCGCATTGCGAGCACACTGTACCGCGGTGGACTGCTTAGTAAAGGAAAACTTCACGAAAAAAATATTGTAATACTTTTTAGTACTCGGTTGACACTCTCAAGAAAATTTGTCGCCAAGCACCTAACGGTGTGTTCCGGCAGCCTAACTTGATAGCCAGTTCCATTCCAGGCTGTGTGTTTACCATCTTAGACCACAACATCAGTTAACATTAGGTGAGCTGTGGTCTAATGCCTACGCTGTATTAAAAAAAAAAAAACAAAGTTTATGTTTTATACAGGGCTATTGGCTTATAAACAACTTTTACTATTTGACCGTTTGGTCAATGAAGAGTCGACGCAATTTTGTAAAAGTTGTACATAATAATGATACACTGGATCCTGATCCCATTTCGACTCAATAAACCGCAAGCCTATTCTTATTCTTCACCGACGTCCCACTTGAGGTGTTTTGTGCAATTCCCTCTACCAACGTCTTCCGGAGCCAACCCAGCTCCAAGTATCGGAGCGAGGCTCGGGGGCGCTGGCATAGTAGCTCCAGTGAGTTCGGTGGAAAGTTTGATGACGTCGATGACGAGAAGCAATCAAGGTGTTGCGGCGATATGAATGATAGTGAAGCAGCCTAGTAGCAATTCTAGTGGCTCCTGTGGCTTTGCAATGCAAAAGCACATGCTCTACAGTTTAATTACCTTGCAAGCAGCCACGGCATAGCGGACTATCCGTGGCTCCCAATTTAAAGAGGTGACTATTCAAGTTGCAATGACCGGTTATATGGCATACTAGGAGACGAAGGTCCTGTCGTTGCAACTTTAATAGAATTGCTAGTAATCAAGCCCGTTAAATCTCATGCTCAAATCAATTGACAGTCTAAGTTAAGACGTCACACGTCGTCACCACGTTACGTCATATTGTCGTGAGATACGTCGGTACCATTGACACGCCGTGGCGTTGATTGACGTCGATGTTTATTTAGCATTAGAGTTAATCGAGTGCGTTTGAGAGTTCAGAATTGTCCCATTGACGTCTCACTTTCTGTTGCGTGTGACAAACATGGCAAATATGTGTGAGATTATTGGAACCGTTAGGCGGTTGACGTCATACTTTGAATTTGAGAGATTCATTGCCGTGTTAGCTCTTTTTTATGGTTGACAAGCTAGTTGTTTGACCATGCTAGCTGATGTTAAGTGACGGTGTGTCGTCGAAGACGGTAAAGCATACCTAGCCTGGAATGAAACTGGCTGTCAAGTGAGGCTGCCGGAACACACCGTTTTTTTTTTTTTTCTCTTTCTTCTTGGCATCGCACTCTGTGCATTCTGCCAGTTTCAATGTTTCTATATTTTGCGAGTAGTCTTCATTTTTCAGCTTCTTTATCATCTATAGTTACAGTCAAAGTCTAGTCTTGATCAAGTCCAGTCGGTCCCAGTCAAATCAAGTCATGCCTTAGTAAAGTAGTGGCGACTTTACTATAAGCTTCTGGATGGAGTTTTGGAAGCAACACGAAAAGTCATGTTTAACCACATTATATCATTCTCCCACACTCGCGCTTGTAATTCGGCACTTTATAAATAAAACACCACTATTTTTATGCATAAAAACTCGAAAAAACAATAGTTTTAGAAAAAAATACAATGGGGCGCCACGACGCTCACCGCGTTCCCGCCAAAACTCCGAACACACCGTTAGGTGCTTAGCGGCAGACTTTCAACTTTAGTTAGCCCGCCGAGTACTAGAAAGTACCCTACCACCACGCTATGGTTTCCTCTCGATGTTTTTCTTCACTGGTAGCTCAAGCTCATTATTGGAGTTTGTTTGACCCAGGCCCTTCGGCGTGTGAATTGACCGCCCTAATAACTGAGCTTTCATTGCTACAAAAAATAAATATAAATCGTTTGGCAGTGTGCTTTCTGAGCTGTGAGCGTGTGAGTTCGATTCCCACTCAGGAAAAACATTTGTGTGATGAGTATAAATAAATGTTTGTACTGTATGTATTTAGAAGTACGTTTTTACAGTAAGAAATATGTTAGTATTCTATCAGTTAACTGGTTCCCATACAAGATTTGCTTAGTTTGGGGTGGCGCTGTGTGAAAGGTCTTAAGTTTTATTTTTCCTGGATTTTGTCTAGCGTACTGTTCTCGAAGTTTTCTACCAAAACGCTGGTGGTACCGAAAATTTGTCAATGTCAATTTCCATTAGGCATTGAATCTTTCACACACTACGTTTTTTGTGTGAAAGAGAGGATATACATAATTATGTATGTACATATCTATCTTATAATAGCTCCACACTTGTACAATTCATTTAAAGACAATACAAGTAATTGCAAGGTCTTTTAGTTATCACCAAATTAAAATACCAATTGTGCAATCACTGAATGAGCTTAACTATAATGAAGAAGAATTTTTTATGAAAAAAAATGTTCAATGTTTGTTAAAATCAGTCGATGTTAAGTGTTGCCGATGTCTTCAAATGGTGAAGAACAAAATATATGTCAGAGTTCATAAAAAAAGTTTTCGAAGATAAAAATAAATAAATATTGTAGGGCATTACACATACCGCCACCTGACCTCAAACTAAGCAAAGCTAGCTGTGCTATGGAAGTCAAATAATAGGAATTTATTTAATAGATAATTGTATGCCATTTGTGTTTAAATATGATTTCGCTAGCACGAATGAAGCGCAATAGTAAAAACCTATTTTCGACTACTTTATCAAGCAACTTTTCTTTTTTGCTGATGTGTTTGACCACAGCTCACCTGATGTTAAGTGACGGTGTGGTCGAAGATGGTAAGGCACACCTAGCCTGGAATTGACCTGGCTCTCAAGTGAGGCTGCCGGAACACACCGTTAGATGCTTGGCGGCAGATTTGCAACTTGAGGGTGGTAGCTAGCCAGCCGAGTACTAGACCGTATCCTACCGCCACGCTATGGTCTCCTCACGATCTTTTCCTACACTGGCAGCTCAAGCTCATTGTTGGGGTTTGAACACACGCCCTTCGGCATGCAAACCGACCGCGCTAACCACTGAGCTATCATTATCTACTATTGCGATTACTATCATTTGTATATTTCGGACCACCCAATTTAAACATACATGTTGTTACTAAATTATCAAATTTAGAACTATATGCGCCATGACAGATTGCGTGTCAAATGTCAAATGACCCAATGAACTGTCATTGAATCCTTATCACATGTCCATAAATTAGTGCGCATGTGCTGTTTGTTGATATAATTTATCTATATTTTATTGTTAAACCTGCTATATCTTGTTTGTTAAAGAACTAATTATAGGGTTAATGAGATTGGCTATCAATATTAATGAGCACCAATGCAGCGTTGCTAGGTACTTTTTTTAACGTTCTATATTTGGGTACTGACTACCCAACAGAGAGAAAAAAAAACCGGCCAAGTGCGAGTCTGGACTCGCGCACGAAGAGTTCCGTACCATTACCTATGAAAAAGGCAAAACAATCGCGTTTGTTGTTTGGGAGCCCCCCTTAAATATTTATTTTATTTTTAGTATTTGTTATAGCGGCAGAATACATAATTTGTGAAAATGTCAACTGTGTAGCTATCACGGTTCTTGAGATACAGCCTGGTGACAGACAGACGGACGGACAGACAGACAGCGAAGTCTTAGTAATAGGGTCCCGTTTTTACCCTTTGGGTAGGGAACTTCATTGAATTCTTATTAATTTGGGACTTTGATATCTCCGTACCAAAATCCTGATAGAAACTTTATAAATAGGCTTGATGTTAAGCGAAGATACCACCACCATAGTACTAGATATCTTGCCGCCAAGCAGTAGTGTGTAAGCATTACCGTGTTCCGGTTTGAAGGGTACTGCAGCTAGCGAAATTACAGGCCTGTTGAGACTTAACCATCGAAAGTCTCAAAGTAATTAGTGCTAAATCAACGATGCCCTGGACTTTGTTTTGTTACTCAAAGTTCTGTGTATCGCTGCCATGGTCATACACAGGCGTTATCTCTTACCATCACGTGTCGTGAAAAAACAAAGGATGCGGTCTACGATGGAGCACGCTTGCCCAGAAGATACCGTGGGCAAAGGCCGAGGTATTACCAGGTATTCAGCTAGTTACATATAAGAACATTTTCAAAATCAAAATCAATAAGTCATTTATCCAGTTTAGGCCCTGGTAAGGCACATATGAACGTTAAGTTACCTTTTTGGAATCTACCACCGGCTCGTAATTACACTTCAACTGAGAAGACTCCGGCAAGAAACTCAGCAAGGCATTTTTTTTTTTGTGGATCTTTCTTTTCATATTAGGTTATACAGTTTACAGTTATAAATATTAATACATTATGCTTACTACAATTGTCACTTAGCCAGGGGGATGCAAGTGCAGAGAGAAGCTACTACAACCATATATTCCTGTCTTCCACGTAATGAGCCACCTTATAGTAGGCGTTGTCAATAGTAGCGAGAGTTCAAAGCGAAGTACTTGTCTACGAATTCAAGCTGCAGAACGCGAAATGGTTCAATCGAATAGAAACAGACGTCTAGAGTCTAGTCTAGTCTAGCTTCACGTCTAGACGTTATCTCAATTCTTAGATATTTCGTAACGCTCGATAATAGTAAGCTGGCTGAATTGGATTACCGATTTTATTTAATATATTCTTATATGGATGTTGTATTTTCTTAAAGAGCCAGGTTTCTCTAACTCACGTGTATAGTCCGACATATTTAAACGTGAGTAATCCCGCATAAATAAAACAAAAATGTGTCAAAACCACGTCAGTTTCGATAGTAATTTTGTTTAGTTATGTAGGTATAAAATTTCTACACATATTTGTTCAAATATCCTAATAAATAACATACTTATTTATTTAAAATTCACATTATCCTTTGATATATCTCCGTATACTTTCACCTAAGTTGTTTTACGAATCTTCCCTTTTTGATAATCAGAGCTCTCTATTTCCTATTGGTATTGGTTAGTTTTAAACTACTCTTATTTTTGTAATTCAAAATAGGTTCGCGTTGTGCCATACTCTGTTGTTAAGCAGTAGTGCGGTCTAAGATGGAGCACGCTTACCTACAAGGAACCTTTTTTTTTATGGCTGACAGGCTAGGTGTTTGACCACAACTCACCTGATGTTAAGTGACGGTGTGGTCGAAGATGGTAAAGCACCTAGCCTGGAATAGAACTGGCTCTCAAGTGAGGCTGCCGGAGCACGCCGTTAGATGCTTGGCGGCAGATTTTCAACTTGAGGGTGGTAGCTAGCCAGCCGAGTACTAGAAAGTACCTATTGTTAATTGTAGTTAGGATTGTGGTTAAACTCTTAAACTTAATGCTTTTACTATTTCACCTATTCACATCACTCACCATTTTGGGTCACGAAAGTGTACCAAGACTTTTACTTGCGACTAACTCATTTGTCAATCTAGAGGACAAAACATTAGTGTGACCAACTTACCTGTTCAACTGAAGAGTCGGACAAACTATGGAGCTAAATAAAACCAGCCAAGTACGAATTGGACTCCCACACAGACAGATTTTTGTCAGTTAATTTATTTATTTGTGACTTAAGTAAGGTCATATGTAGTTTAGTGACTGTCCGCGAAAAATTCGATTTTTTTTAACACATCAAGAAGTTAGCCATCAGTGGTATATTTTATTAAGTAACTATCGACCCGCCCCGGCTTCGCACGGGTGCAATGTAGATACTAATGAGGTGCATATGCATGTACTATACATATAAACCTTCCTCTTGAATCAGTGTCTATTGATGGAAACTGCATTAAAATCCGTTGTGTAGTTTAAAAGATCTAAGCGTACAGTCGGCGGGAAGCGACTTTGTTTTATACTATGTAAGGTCCTATGTAGTTACGGACTGACCGCGGAACAATTCTAAGATATTTTTTTAATGTATGTCCAGTTTTTATCTTTGGTATGATAAAAGCCACCCGTGGTTTATTTTATTAAGTATTTGTATAGTTAAATTGAAACGAAATTACAGAAAAAAATGTGAATAATTTGATCTAGCTATCTGCGGTACCAGGGCCTCATGACACGGCAGAGGCCGTCCCAGGACGTTCGTGCGGTCGTTCACCCCCGAATCGTAGCGGTGCCCGGTCATTACCCGGTCCGTCCTTACGGTGGCCTTCGCACATCATATTATCTACTCTTGTCTTCACCGGTTGCTTGCCGCTTCGATCTTATGAACACCTGGTAATTTGATACACTTTTTATGATTTATTTAGCTTTTTAAATAGTTTTGTTTCTATATCTAAGAGGGATACTGTGGTCTTTGTAAAAGAAATCGTGATCGAGTGACTCACCAAACACGGTAGCGCTTAGTTGGAAAATTACATCATTATCTATCCGAAGCCTGTAGCATCTAATTCTTCAATGATTATTACTCTTTTATCGGGACTTACTGAGCTATTCTAGAGTATTCGATGTTAATGTTATTCTATTTTCGTTCGATAAGGGCGGGGGGCGCGGTCTCAATCATCATACAACGTATTTATGTAAAATTTCTAAAATATAATTATTGATGTAATAACACGAGTTCAGGAATAGGTGACGAAAGTGTAGTGCGCGGTGTACGCTAAAAGTTCGTCACATAAGTTTTATCTATAAGCCACATGAAATAAAGTTCACATTCCAGTGTACCATCGAATAGCGGTGCCCGGTCGTTACCCGCGCTTGTCCTTTGACCGTATTGACTTTATGAGCACCTGGTACTTCACTGATTGATTTCTATTCACGTTCCGTGATTTTGGCTACAAATTGGCATTAATCTCAACTATGTTGCAGTTCTATGTTGAAAAACATTTTCGCGCAACTATTTTCTAGTCCAGTCATGTTTAATTTTGCCATTGCTCATGCACACTACTTCCTTGCCAATTTCATTGAAATATGTTTATTTGTTATACAGCAGCTTTAAAGTCCTACTTTTTTTTCTTTTTTGCCTTGTGCATTTTGCCAGAGTCAAGTATTTCGATATTTCAAAGTATTTGATGATAAAGCTAACTAAATACTATTTATCTATTTCTTAGCTTAAATTACATAGATATATTACTGTTAAACATCATATTTAGTGAAAGACTAGCTGCAGCTACACAGTGAAAGCTACAGCTGCAGACAGGGTTACCGATATCATTGTATTTCTTTACACTAAGCAATAAAAGTTTTACATTTGCAAAAATCGAGTCAAAATCACAAAGCAAGTCTTTTCATAGCATAATTGGGCTCTTTTCCTACACATAATTAAAATTAAAATAAATTAAAACTTGTATTATTCATATAAGGACTTTTTCTCTTAATACACCACCATGATATAAATTCAATTTCTAGTATTATTGTCTAGTAAATATTGTTATAAGGAAGAGCCTAGAGTCCACGACACAGGTCACCCTAGTGGGATCCAGGACATATCGATATAATATTATACGTATATAGTGTTTGTTGTTGTTGCTGTGTTGTATCGTTTATGTCAAATGAAATAATTTTAAGTTTGAGTTTGAATTTAATTAGTAAAGGGGGGTCATTTATAGATTACGTGACACAAATTTCATAAGTTTTCTACCAATCCTCTTTCCTTTATCAGACGTGGTCATTTTTAAGAGCCCTTCCTCGCGCTCTTCCCTGGTGCAACGTTTCATTTCAGAATTTACATAAGTGACGTCACGAAGCTTAGGGCAAGCTTACGACCCCTAACTGTCCTGTCTACCGGACCCTGAATAATTTAATCTAACGAGTGTTTAAAGAGTTGATGAAAAGACACAACTCTTAAGTAATAAAAATCGTCATGGCATTTTAAACCATTATGGGGTAATATTACAGATCTATTTCCAGAGCAATGGAATCCGTACTAAACTTCTCACATACAATTTTACTGCTGTAAGTACGGACTGACCAATATGTCTGCAGGCGTGGCCAAACGATGTAACTAAACATTTTCATCGTTTGCCTGTCAGTTTTTGTGTAGAAAATACTATTGTGGTGCCCCTATGTAAGTCTACATATAAGTTTGTGGCACACGCGTGTTTGTCCACGTGAAGGTCGCGCCTGTAACCTGTAAACTCATTGGTACGCTCTCGCTGTTACAGATTATGTAACAGTTTCTACATGAGCTATCTTGGATTTGTCGTCTTGGAGATTCTTCAAAGAATTTACAAAGAGTAGAGCATGTCTTTTTACAAAAAAAAAATCTTTCGTCATGTTTTCGATGCCAAATTGTAGGATCAGCGCCCCTGGTGGGCGTAAACGGAAACTGAAACAAACATGAAGTGCTGTCATTTTTATATAGCTATTGAAAACTTGAGTTTTTCGCAATTTGTTATGCTACTGTCTGGTACTTCTTACATAACTAAATAAATATCGCAGGACATTACACACAGCGCCATCTGACCCCAAACTAAGCAAAGTTTGTACTATGGGATTCAGATAACTGATAGAATACTTCCAATCTGGAGGCCCTGGGTTCAAATCCCAATGCCCGCACCCCTGTCTTATCTAGGTTATGTGCGAATTGTTGGTAACTTCAAATGGTGAAGGAAAACATCGTGAGGAAACTTACAAGTCTAAAAGTTCATAAAAATACTGTGGTATTTATGTATTCGGATTACCAACACTATAAACATCACAAAATTCGTCGTGGTCGTCAGCTATCGGATAGCCAGGAGCTCTAAAAAGCGACACCGTAGTCATATTTCAAAAGACTCGAACTAAACCTTTCAAATCTACCCAAATGGGTGTACCCTGATCTCTTCGCTTAACATCAGGCGAGATGGCGGTCAAACGCAAGCCTATTTGTAATTAAAAAAGATAAGAACAGAAACCAAATGTTATAGAATTTTTTTTATTTTTTTTATGGCTGACAGGTATGTGTTTGACCACAACTCACCCGATGTTAAGTGACGGGGTGGTCGAAGATGGTAAAGCACACCTAGCCTGGAATGGAACTGGCTCTCAAGTGAGGCTGCCGGAACGCACCGTTAGATGCTTGGCGGCAGATTTTCAACTTGAGGGTGGTAGCTAGCCTGCCGAGTACTAGGAAGTACCGTACCACTATACTATGGTTTCCTCATGATGTTTTCCTTCACCGGCAGCTCAAGCTCATTGTTGGGGTTTGACCCGCGCCCTTCGGCATGCGAACCGACCGCGCTAACCACTGAGCTATCATCGCTACAATTATACGGTGACGACGACGTGCATACAAATATAATCCATCATCATCATTTTAAGCCCGTAATCGCCCACTGCCGACCATAGAGCATCTTCTTGTTCGCCGCATCCCAATCATGTGCTAATCTTGCATAAAAATATTATTATAATATTTTTTAAATTTTACGAGCGTCATACAAAAAACATGAAAATCAACATTTAACGAATGGGTTTTGGAGGCATCTTTTTTTGACTGTGGCTATGAATATTTCGTGGTATACATTTGCATATTGCATATAAGAAACTAGTTTTGCCCCATGTGTCAGAGAAGTCAAGAAATTAAAATAATAAAAATGAGAAAAACCTTTTGTTTTTTTTTTTAATTTTATGGCTAATAAACAGTACAGATTAGGTACGTGCCCGCCATATTTGCCTAAATTCGGTTTCGACATATTTACTTGAATCGAATAAAACTTGATGAAAATAACAGCAACATTTTTACCCGACTGCCATGGAAGGGTTATGTTTTTTGCGCGTATGTATGTATGTTTTTCTTTATTAAATCCTCCTTAATGTTTTTGAAAAAAAAAAAAAAAAACAAATTGCCGGTTTTTTTTTCAAGTTGGGTATCAAAATAAAGGGAATTACGAAAATATTTATAAGTTATATGTTGAAATATTATGTATTTACAAAAAAATGTATTTAATTATTCTATCAGGTATCTGTCTTCCATAGTACAAGCTTTGCTTAGTTTCGGGTCAGATGGCGCTGTGTGTAATGTCCAACGATATTTATTTATTTTCTTTTAATTATAGCTATTTTATTCGCAGTTGGGTTGTAGATTTTTTAAACTTCGGAGTGTTAGTAAGCTTAGATCTGTCAACTAAAGACGCCCAGACGTCAAACGAGTTACGCACATGAGGATTATGTTTTGTTATGGCACACCTATGGAATAATAACATCGTACCAAAACTGGTCAAACTAGCCAGTTTAGCAGCGAATTCGCGAAAGAATTCTGCGCCGAAAACCGTTGCTAAGTTTTTATTACTTGTTAGTACCGATACTTATTGAGTTCGTTCAACTTGTAACCTATAAATGTGCTACAAAAAATATTGTTGGTTTGAACTTTTGGAGTTAGTTTTTTATTATTTTTATTTTTATTCGGCCACAGCTCACCTATTGTTAAGTGACGGTGTGGTCGAAGATCACACCTAGCCTGCAATGGAACTGGCTCTCAAGTGAGGTTCGGCATTAAAGTATTTGACGGCATATTTTCAACTTGAGGGTGGTAGCTAGCCATCCGAGTACTAGAAAGTACCCTACCACTATGCTATGGTTATTCACGATGTTTTCCTTCACAGGCAGCTCAAGCTCATTGTTGGGGTTTGTCTCATTACGTGGAAGACAGGAATATATGGTTGTATTAGCTTCTCTCTGCACTTGCATCCCCATGGCTAAGTGACAATTGTAGTAAGCATAATATATTAATATTTATAACTGTAAACTGTAACCTAATATGAAAAGAAAGATCCACAAAAAAAATGCCTTGTTGAGTTTCTTGCCGGAGTCTTCTCAGTTGAAGTGTAATTACGAGCCGGTGGTAGATTCCTTAACGTTCATAAGTGCCTCACTAGAGCCTAAACTGAATAAATGACTTTGATTTTTGAATTTAAAAAAAACTCCTCGGTGCGCGATTTCAACTAGCACTTGACTGTTTTGTTTTTATAATTTTCATTTCCAAATTTCGAAACTCATATTTATTTAGTTACCAAGCGACAAGTGTGCGTGAGTGTATATCCTTGTAAGATTGCACCTTTAAACGCATTATCCATATTCCATAATGCATACTCATCAAAAATCAACGACCGCTGGCGAATGAGCAAAAAAGTGAATGAAATCGCTCGATGAAATTCGACATCCGGTTATTCGCGTGACTTCGGATTCCACGCGACTCGACACCCCTGAATACCTTATTCACCCTATATTCATGAAAATATTCACAATATCAATCTTATGTTATGGGAGATTAAGTTGAATATAGCACCAACTTTAGGGATACTTTGAGAAATTTGAATACACTTCAATATCAATCCTGACGTTGTTAACATAAAGTTGGAATTTATGTGAATTGTACTGTTTTAGAATTTATAGAATACGTTATCGACCTTATAATTTGCGGGACAAGGTTGAAAATTCTGGAATTTTATAAGATTTCCAGTTTGTCACCTATGCGCAATCGCCCATAGCAACTTGACCTACCGCAATGTCTTCTTCTGTGGTCATTTTAAGGATGTTTCTGTAGTTTGACGTTGAAAATCATGCTGTAAGGGTACGTGTTAAGGCTCACATTTTAATATCTGTTGAGTTTAGTATGTGAAAGAAGCTTTAATCTTGAGCTTATGAAATAATGATGAGACCTACTTTAGTGTTAAACAGGAATGCCGCTTTGAAACGTCTCTTTTGAAGATTTATAGGAGCTCTTGGTTTTAAATTTCCATCATCAAACGTTCTTAAAGACTAAAATCAGACTACCTAACGCCAAGCTTTCTTTTGTTACAACTATATGTGCATACTATGAATGTATTAATTTAGGCTAGGCTTATTTATACTTGACATGTTTGGTATTACCAAACATGAAATTTTTGGTAATAATTATATGTGCATACTATGAATATATTCATTTAAGCAAGGCTTATTTATACTTGACATGTTTGGTATTACCAACATGACATTTTTGGTAATACCAAACACGACTTGTCTGCTAATAACAAAACATGATGTGTCTGGTAAATCTACAGACATATACATATTATTATTTCTTTTAGATAAAAATTTTAGTATTTTTTATTAGCTTATACGGTATAACTCATGAAAAACCTCAAATTTTATTTATTTATATTACAAATTCTAAAGAAACCCTCTCAAGACCCGACGATTTTGGAAACCGGTGTACCTAATTGATATACTTAGTAGACAAACGGTCATTTCAGTCAGTGTTGCCCTCAGTTAGCCTTCTTTTTATGTAATAGCGTAAATGATTACAAAATAGGTCTCTGCGAAGATGTATGTAGCCTAACCGTGTGGCATAGGTTTTGGCTCCATTGGTCGTGCTTGTGTTATAGGTACAATAACTTGAGCCAGGTGGTACATTTTTTGTGCTCCGTCGTGGGCAGATGTTGTTAGGATGGCAGGACGTTTACCTTTCAAGTAATCTTGTATCGTGTGATCACTTTTAATAAGTAAGTTTGTTTAGTGTCACAGTTAATATTTCCTCTGAAGGCTACCGACATGGCTCACGGGTATAGATATTTTAAATTCAAAATGTTTATTGAATTAAGTTACAATATAGACTGAACTTAAATCTAAGGACTTGAGATAAGTGTTTACAAATTTATCTCTGGCGCCATACTGGCTATAAAACTGTAATATGGGCGCCATAGTCCTCTGCTAAAAGACCAAGAAATTATTCTATTAGGTGTGTGTGTGTGAATGTTAGAGTGTTGAATTTGTATTTTGTTAAAGGGTGCATGTATGTATGTGTTTAAATATATTCATCTTTGCGTTACCACTAACACAGTTGATATAAATTAATTACAAAGTCGGCGAAACATAATAAAAAAATAAACGATTTAATTGAAATTAAACGTTAACAGTAATATGGAATAGGTATTGATTGTACATTATATAATAATAAAATATTCTTGCTTCTGAAAGAATCTGTACACAACTTAATGAAAATAGGAACGCAACCTACGCAAGAAAACTAGCTTTCAAATGAAAAAAAAAACCGCATCGTTCATCGTTCGCATGGTTCATCCGTTTGAGAGCTACGATGCTACAGACAGACACACACAGAAAGACAGACAGATAGACATTGTCGTCAAACTTATAATACCCCTCTTTTTGCGTCGAGGGTTAAAAAGCCTGAAAAAACATCAATTTCAAATTGCCTCTTCAAACCTCGCTTACCAAATAATGAATCACATTATAATTCTATGTATGAGATATGAGATAAATATAAGTAAGGGAAGAAAAAAATATAATAAAATTTATAGTATATGAATATAAAGAACAAATAATCTGATCATCATGGTAGCGCTCGGATAGATATGCCACCCATGCATCAACAATACATATTTATATTTATGTCACAAAATCATAAAATATATACATTAAAAAAAATAAGAATGAAGAACATAGTATGTCAAATAATTATCTCACGTCAGTAATAACAGATAATATATGTCATGTCACAGAAAAAAAACATCGTCAAGACTAATAGAGCTATTACGCTCTTTACACCTATCCAAGTCAAGTTTTTACAATATGTCATAAAATGGATTTCCAGTTGACAAATAAAATGTCAAAATCAGTATTGGCGGCAAGGAGCGCATTAAAGTGGCGGCGGGCGCGTACCAAAGGGGACATGGACCAATATAATTATCATACTAAATTTTCCTTAATCTCAGCCAGAATCTGCCCTAAAGCTATCAGATTATTCGCTGACTAAGGCAGTATTTTATCCAGTAGGTTTCAGGGACCCTTAATTCGGGTCGCGTCCAGAGGGAGGGGTCAAGGGCACACGTCTACCCCACTGACCTAGTCGAGGTCAGGACAGTAGGTCGACCTTTGATTTGGTAGCTAACGCTAATACATAATCCTATATACATATGTATATATTTATATTTATTAGTTAAATTTTGTTTAGTCTCGCGTCTGTTTTTAATCAGTAACGTGTTTTGCATTCTTGGTTGCCTGGAAGACCGCAACTAGTGGCACAAGCTTATAAGATTTTTTTTTCTTTTCTTTACATTTTCCTATTTCTGGTGTGCGTATTAAATAGTTTTCAATGTGTTTGCTAACAATGTGAAACAACAAAAAATGTACTGAACAATTGCAATCATCTATTTTAAAAGAGATTTTTTTTTTATAAGATTATTTTGTTTTCTGAGCTTTCTATGTTTGGTATGCACAATATAGAGTTTCTATTTATCTCTTTTTTAATCTACTAATATTATAAATGTGAAATTTTGGTTGGTTGGATGGATGTTTGTTACTCAATCACGTCAGAACGGCTGAACGGATCTAGATTAAATTTTGCATGTAGATACTTAAGGCTCTGGAATAAAACATAGGATACTTTTCATCATCAACACGCGGGTAAAACCGCGGGGCGCAGCTAGTGAGATAATGTAATAGACGAACCTGTTGGCTCATTGGTAGTATATCTTCTTTAAGACCTGTTGGGAGTGGGTTCGATTCCCACACAGGACCAACATTCTGTGGTATAAATAAATGTTTGTTCTGTATGTATTTACAAAAAGTTATCCTAGATTTAGGTTGATCCTCGAAAGTAAAATTCAGGGGAAGCGAAGCCCAGGACGTCCCAGATGGACGTGGTTATACGACATCAAGTAATGGACTGGACTGAGTTATCAGCATCTAAAAAGTTTGCCTACTGATGATGATGATGATGATCAGATATCCCACTTCCATACAAGCTTTGCTTAGTTTGCGGTCAGATGGCGCTGTGTGTGGATGTCCTACGATATTTATTTATTGATCCCCCTGTCTTTTATTCTCGTTGAAACGCGTTGGTCATGTTCGCTCGTCTATCACTACTCACTACATAGTATAAAACAAAGTCGCTTTCTCTGTCCCTATATCCCTATGTATGCTTAAATCTTTAAAACTACGCAATGGATTTTGACGCGGTTTTTTTTAATAGATAGAGTGATTGAAGAGGAAGGTTTATATGTATAATAACATTCATTAAATAGTGGAGAAATACTGTTATTTTTGAGGTTTATACCCGTGCGAAGCCGGAGCGGGCTGCTAGTCTAAATATATATAACTCAAAGGTGATTGACTGACTGCCTGACATAGTGATCTATCAACGCACAGCCCAAACCACTGGACGGATCGGGCTGAAATTTGGCATGCAGGTAGATGTTATGACGTAGGCATCCACTAAGAAAGGATTTTGATTAATTCTACCCCCAAGAGGATAAAATAGGGTATGAAAGTTTGTATGAAACTTTGTCAATTTTAAACCGATCGGGCTGAGACTTTGCATGCATAAAGCTACTATGACGTAGGCATCTAGCGCGGGTGAAACCGCGGGGCACAGCTAGTTAAGTATATAGTACAAGTCAATATTTGGTAAGCTAATATCGAGCGGTTAGTATCTATACCGGCTCATTGTTCTTTATTAAATGGCAGGTCGTTCCCCCCGCCGTGCGTGTGTGCGAATTTACATATTATCGGGACGTTTACGTGTTATCAGTAATAAACCTGTCTGTTACTGCAAATGGTGTTACCGAACGTATAATCTTTCGTGTGAATTAGTATTTTTTTTAAATAGTTGACAGGCTAGGTGTTTGACTACAGCTCGCCTGATGTTGCAGTGGCAGTATGGTCAGGGATGGTGAACACATCTAGCCTAGAATGGAACTTATCAAGTTAGGCTATCGGAACACACTGTTAGTTTTTTTTTTTTTTGGCTTACTGGCTATTTGTTTGACCACAACTCACATGATTTTAAGTGACGGTATGGTCAAAGATGGTAAAGCACACCTAGCCTGGAATAGAACTGGCTCTCAAGTGAGGCTGCCGGAACACACCGTTTGATGATTAGCGGTAGATTTTCAACTTGTGGGTGGTAGCTAGCCAGCCGAGTACTAGAAAGTACCCTACCACCACGCTATGGTTTCCTCACTAAGTTTTCCTTCACCGGCAGCTTGGTGTTTCACTACAGCTTGCCTGATGTTGCAGTGGCAGTATGGTCGGGGATGGTGAACACATCTAGCCTAGAATGGAACTTATCGAGTTAGGCTATCGGAACACAATGTTAGATGCTATCAAAAATCCCTAAACGCGACTAAAGAAGTTTTCATATCACTTTAGACATTATTTTTAGAAATCGCATGAAATTGTCAACTCTTCTCTTTTCTCGCTTTCCTTATCCAGTCCCCGATACACATATTTCCGTGTTCATTTCTCTCCTTTACTTTTATCTTCCTCGACATCTTGTACCGTCTCGAGGAGATAGTTTTTATAGTTCCGTACCCAAAGGGTAAAACGGGACCCTATTTCTAAGACTCCGCTGTCCGTCCGTCTGTCTGTCATCAGGCTGTATCTCATGAACCGTGATAGTAAGTTGACATTTTCACATATTATGATGTATTTCTGTTGCCGCTATAACAACAAATACTTAAAAAACAGAATAAAATAGATATTTAAGGGGGCTCCCATACAACAGACATTTTTCCGTTTTTATATATAATGGTACGGAACCCTTCGTGTGCGAGTCCGACTCGCACTTGGCCGGTTTTTAAGTTAATCGCGAACAGACAGGCAGACGCGGCGGACGACTTTGTTTTATAATATGTAGTGATGTTGTATGTAATTGCCTTATAAAATAATATGTACAAAAGGTGGACTTCATGCGTTAATAAAGACTTTTTAGCTGTATAAGTATATCAATGATTAGCACGCGAGTCGTAACAAAAATTGTTTCCACTCCTGGAAAACTATATTCTGCCTTTGTCACATTTCCGAAAATGTTTCACGTGGATCAAAAACACGTTGCGGACAGTGTTCGAGACAGCGCTGGTCTACTTTGCAAATCTCCTCAATATTTATGCCGCCCCCAAAGCCTGATTTATTTCTTGACCTAGAAAATTCAGGAGTAGGTCACTAACGGTGTTGCCATTTATGTAACACTGTGTACTTTTAACCGGTTTGCTGTTGTTATGTATCTTTGATAGTATAATGATTGCAAATAATTGTCATTGAGAATTTTTGTGATTAGATTAGCACACGACCGGAGTCACTTGGATGGCATGGCAATATACCCAGCTGTGGGATTGTGAAATGAAGATGGTCTTTTTTTATGTTGTCCTGATGGTAAGAGATAACGCATGCCCATGACTATTATAGTAATACATAGCGCTTCTGCTTTGGCGCTCATTACTTTGAAACTTTCGATGGTTAGTCTCAACAGCCCTGTAATTTCAATTCAGGTACCTTACAATACGGAATACAGTGATGTTTGCACGCTACAACTTGGTGGCTGAATATCTAGTACTGCGGTGGTACGTAACGTACCTATATGACCTCCTGTTGGTGTGTTTACCATCTTCGATCACACCATTACTTAACGTCAGATGTGCTGTGGTCAAATATAAAAAAAAGTTTAATCCCCAATCTCAAATATGACATGGCCTTACAAAAAAAATTGGTTAAAAGCGCGATTGCTGTTGAAAATTCATCAAAAACACATTTTCCAAGTTCATCGCTCCAAGCCCTAGAGGACGTTTATTGTTTGCTGGTTCGGCTTCAACTTCGTGTTAGGTGAACGTTTGGTTTTGGAGTTCGTTGCACTTACGTCTGGCAGGTAGGTTTAATTGGTCGGTACATGAATATAGAATCTGGTTATTTTCCCGATTTACTCACCATCGTCAACTTGAGTTTATAATCGCCAATCGCCAATAGTTTGCCACTTTTTCATATACAGTGTTATAAGCTTAAGGTGTACAAAAAAGAGGGTCATTGTAATCTTAAATATATATAACTCAAAGGTGACTGACTGACTGACTGACTGACTGACTGACTGACTGACATAGTGATTTATCAACGCACAGCCCAAACCACTGGACGGATCGGGCTGAAATTTGGCATTCAGGTAGATGTTATGACGTAGGCATCCGCTAAGAAAGGATTTTGATTAATTCTACCCCCAAGGGGATAAAATATGGGATGAAAGTTTGTATGAAACTTTGTCAATTTCAAACCGATCGGGCTGAGACTTTGCATGCATAAAGCTACTATGACGTAGGCATCTAGCGCGGGTGAAACCGCGGGGCACAGACAGTCATCATTATAAACAACTTTTACTATATACATAAAGTGAACATTTACATGTAAGTCAAATAAGGGACATTCTCAAAATTATATGTAACAACTGTTAATAAAATTAGCTTTTGTTATTAACATTAAATTAGATATTTGAAACTGAATTTTTAGTTGTCCACTGTTTATTAATTAAATGGAATACTTGTTCCAGGCAGATACTAAAGTTTGCATGATTCAAATTGTTAGTGTGGTCCTTCCAGCCAACGATTTTCGTTCTTAACGACTAGATTATTTCAGTCTGTTACTGCTCGGTAAAATTTCTTATACACTAAGAGATGACCTTGTCTTTTATAGATTTTATAGATCGTTCTGTAACTGTAAACGGGACAGTTCGCTTCCCTCCGGAAAACCGGGACGGAGCACTGGAAAAAGGGACATTCCCGTTTAAAACGGGACGTATGGTCACTTTATAGATATATACATACATACATGCTACTACTTTGCCCATAGAAAAAGTTTGTTGACTTTGCCAAAATGACAGCTGACTTTTTTCTAAAAACATAATAAAGTATCAAACAAGCAACGAGCGACATAATAGTAAGTAATGTCAGTGCGTGACCTAACTTCGACTTTTCGACTGTTCAATCATAAATTTGAATGCTTTAGCGTTCGCTACAAGGTGATATTATTAACCTCAATTCACATATTTTTTGGACAAAACCTTCAAGTTTTATTTTTAACTCATACAATATAATTTATTAAAATGTCTTGAATTTAAAATTAAGCGATCAAAGCATAGTCCGGAAGTATAGTCGAGTATTCTATTTGTGTGCCAGGGTCATCGTTTCCGAAGTGCATGAATTGCATTTGTTGGCCACGTTCTTGTCAATTGTACGTCGTACATAAATTTTAGTGGATTTATGGTTGGTTGTGGTAAAATAAATAAATAAATTATTTAAAACTTGCGACCTGCTCTGGCTTCGCACGGATGCAATGTAGATACTAATGTTCATACGCTTGTATTATACAATAAACCTTCCTCTTGAATCACTCTGTCTATTGATGGAAACCGCATTAAAATCCGTTGCGTAGTTTAAAAGATCTAAGCGTACAGACGGCGGGAAGCGACTTTGTTTTATACTATGCAACGTTTTCTGTACAAAAATCAGTTGTGTGTTTTACATTTTACCATCATAAACATCTAAACAATTATTTTGTAGCGATGATTGGTCGTTGGTTAGGGCGGTCGGTTCAAACCCCAACAATGAAGTGAAGGTAAATGTCATAATGAAACCATATCGAGGTAGTAGTGTACTTTCTAGTTCTCGACTAGCTAGATAAAGTTGAAAATCTGTCGCCAAACACAAAACGGTATGTTACGGCAGCCTCAGTTGAGAGCCAGTGTCATTTCAGGCTAGGTGTGTTAATAACAACGACCAAACCGCCACTTAAAACTGTAGAGTGATCACAGTACAGACAGCGTGGGTCGATAAAGATTATTTGCTAATACGGCATTTTTTGTACCTATAAAGATAGTATGGAATGAATTGGTCTGAAAGTTTTTTCACGACTACAGAAAAACCAAAGGAAGGGTTTATGTTTTTAACAGTCTATGTGCTTGTTTTTTTTTAACCGAAAATAGAGTCAATTCTTAATTTTAATTCAGATTCAGCTTTCAGTCGGTTATTGTTTTTGGCTTCAAGGAATCGGCTTAGCCTAATTGTGTTTCTAATTGGCGTATCCCAACTGGCATGCGAATCACACTTTGAGAAACACAGACCCACAACGACGAAGACAGAAATAATATCGCAAATCGCACTTTGTTTAAATTTTTAGAATATCAATCATGAAATGATGTCGCTTTTTCGAACTTCCGAAATTGGAAAAGAGATTTAGATCAGACAGTTTCGTCTTAAAAATTCTCGTGTCTACATGGCCTATATCGAAAATAGATCACAACATTGGTGAATTTTCTCACCGAATTCAGTTCAGACTGACCGGTCAACGATCGAACTTAAAAGTAAATAAACCAAAAATAGCGGAAAATGCATCGTCCAGCTTTGTTTTGTTGCATATCATATGCGATTCGACGAATACATCATTCTTTGAGTCAATGCCAAATTTTCAGTGTCTTTGTCGCGCAATTCAGTTCGAGTTCTTGATATGACTGGTTTCACTATGCAGCTTGAGATAGAATTTTCTTTATGTTTTTCAGCGGAAACTAGCGGGAAATTTGCCGTCTCAAATCAGTCTTTCATTATGATTTATTGTATAGTTTTGGACGCCAAACTCAAAATTTCTTGTGTTTTCACCAGTTACAATTCAATTATTCATCGTAGGTTCATGATAACGTATTTTGCCATTTTAAATAAGTTGTATCAAAAATGTACCGTCAAAATTATATTTTCTTTTAATTCAAAAGGGGTTCATGTTTCATCACACCCTGCTTGACGTTCAGCAGTGTTTACTTAAGATGGTGCACTATTACCCTCTAGATGTCGTTGCTTTAGTTCGTCATCATTATCCACAGCCTTCTTTGTCCCATTTGTGGATATAGGCCTCTTTATTTTTATGCCATCAGCCTCGGTCCTGTGCCAATCTGGTCCAGGTTCGACCCGTGATGGTGACGATATCGTTGAACCATCTTGCGGCTGGACGTCCAACGCTCCGCTTACCTTGCCTAAGCCATGCTGCTCTGTTGCAACCTTACTCCACCTGTCATCACTTCGCCTAGCAACGTGTCCTGCCCAGCTCCACTTTAGTTACTACCGTCAAAAGACAGACTTCCATCTTGGTTTTTGGATATGGTGCCAATCTATACAGAATTTCAAATTGAATTTTTGTTTCTGTAATTTGTTAATATGCAGCCTATATAGTATAAGCGATATTAATATCGCAAAATCTATTTTCATGAACCTACGATAAGTAATAGGATAAAGACGTAAAATAATCATTATTGCGCCTTTTTTTTTGACAAAAACAACCGCCAAGCGTCGTTTGAGATCTTCTGGCATATGAATGTATGTATATACTTGTTAGTGTATAACTTTTCTGCGTATTATTCGTCGTCTAAAGTGGAATGCTTGTCTGTTAGTACAGGCGTTATGCCCTCGTTCCCGGATTTCACACGCCTCTTGCTGCCTCTGTATCTAGTCGTTGCCACCTTTTGTTCCTGCTCATCTCTCGCCGGACGTATCGGTTTACAGTCTCCCCACACCCGCTGCCTCGTATGTGGTCATTGCCACGTAAGTTCAACTAAACAGCGTTATCTTCAGATTTTGCACGTAATTGCAGCATTATTGTTTCCTTTATTGTGGTGGCTAGCCAATCGAGTACGAGAAAGTACCCTACCACCATGCTATGGTTTCCACACGATGTTTTCCTTCACCGACGACAGCTCAAGCTCATTGTTGGGGTTCTAACCCACGCCCTTCGGCGTGTGAAGCGACCGTGCTAACCACTGAGCTATCATCGCTACAAATAACAATATTAAATATTTTTTACACATTTAAGATGAAATGTAGTTGTAATTTAGTTACAAGCCATTATGTAAGTACCCCGAGTAAATATCACTTGAATCAAAAACTGGTTATGATTAGTTGTTAAATATAAAATGTTTTTGTCATCAAGGTCCATTAAATAACTGGTTTAAACAATAGTAATTGCAATGCAACTTAACTGTATAGCTGTTTGATATTTTCTTTATGAGTATTGTATTGCAAGATATAATGAGAAATTACATTAGAAACTGACGTGGTTTTGACATATTTTAGGTTTACTTATGCGGGTTTACTCACGTTTAATGTTGTTGGCTGCTAGAGACAATGTTTTATGACATTGATGAATATTTCAAATTAAAAGATTATTAAATTACTAGTAAGTAATTTCTGGACATTTTATTATATGGACAATATTTTTTATATTGGCATATTTTTATGCCGACGTATTTTTATATTGACATATTTTATATTGGCAGTATTTTTATATTGACAATATTCTTATATTGACATGTTTATATACTTTGACATTTTGTTTTTATTCCATTGACATGTAATCAGTGTTCTAAAACTCAATGTAATGATATTACGGAATTGACTTGTAACATTGGTGTTATCAATAAAATATTGGTATTTGTATTTGTCGGAAACTTCGACTATTGTTGTACTCAGCTTTTTCTCCATGATGAAGTCCACCGGATGTGACCGAAACTATAGTCGGAGGTTTCCGATAAAATTAAACGCGAATCCCGCATAAGTAAAACAAAAACAGGAAATTACATTCCAAGAAATGTAAAACTGGCTGCATTTTTAGGCTCTTAACTAATTTCTTATTCTTCGATTAGTTAATATATGTAACTACCGGCTTCAAACCTGTTTTAAAACTTGAACAAGGAGAGAGATTTTTCTAGATTTAAGCTATAGGTATATAAAAGAAAAAAACTTTTTAAACAATTTTATTATTCGTAATTCAATTTAAACATATAACTATATATATATATATATATGTATATATATTTGTAATCCTCTTTTAACTGCCTTTATTTAGTTTTATAGTTTTTTTTATTAACGTCATTATTTCGCGCCAAAAATCCGCCATCTTCATTTTTATTATCCACCCTCTAAGGAGACTTGAGTTATTGAGACGAATCTAACGATATCTTATTTGTCGATACCCATTCAACATAACCCTTCCTTGGCAGTAGGGTAAAAATAGTGTCATTTTCAGATATTTTACCTTTTTTCTTAAACATAAAATAAGTTACATAAGCAAAAAAAAACTTATGATTTGAGCATACCATTTAGCATTTCTTAGTGTTCAAAAATGTAAACGTTTTTCTCGTAAACTCGAACTAAACGGTTTCAATCTACTTTCATTGTACGAACCGCTAGACAATGTAATTTGCTACCCGAGTGGGTGTTCCCTGATAGATACAATCTGGGTGCGTTCAAGTCGCGAGTGAATCGGTTTCTTCTAGGCGAGCGTGCTGCACCTTAGACCGCATCTTCGCTTAACATCAGGCGAGATTTTTCTAAAACTTTAGATAAGCTGGCCCGCCTTTTTATAGTTTAAAAAAAACACGACTGTGTCCACGACATTGACACATACCGATTTTATTGAGGGTGTCTCCTCGTAAGCTTGGTCTCTCGCTCTTGGAATGTTTCGCCTATATGATGTAATGTTGACCTTGTTGAAGGGTTCCAGATTTAAACGAAATGTTTAACTGCTTGCAACATTCTTTCGTTTGAAATACTCGATGATAGCCTAATTTTATCCGGCCGCATTTATAGCCGCTACCGTAGGTTGCGTCTGCCTGGCTTGAGCAGGCTTCAACTTATAAAGTAAGTAAATCAGGTTAATTGTCCTTCAAATGTTCGTTTGTTATTTGTTTTGGGTGAACATATTTGTAATTTTTTTTGTCATTTTTTTATGTAAACGTAATGAGACGAACTAGACTTTCTACTGATGGTAAGAACACCTGTCCATGGTCATTGCAGCGATACACAGAACTTTGAGTAACAAAACAAAGTCCTGGGCGTCGCTGCTTTGGCGCTAATTACTTTGAGACATTCGATGGTTAGTCTTAACAGCCCAGTAATTTTGCTTTCATGTATTATGTTGTAGCAATGATAGCTCAGTGGTTAGCGCGGTTGCTTCATCCGCTGTAGGGCGTGGGCTTGAACCCTAACAAAATAACCTTGAACTGTCGGTGACGGAAAATATCGTGAGGAAACCATAGCATGGTGGCTGGATACTCAACAAACTTGAAAGTTTGTGTGTTTGTATGTTTGTTACTTCTTCACGCTCAAACGGTTAGACCAATTCTGATGAAAATTGGTATGGAGTAGTAATAGGTAGCTGACAACCCGGATTAAAACAGGCTACTTTTTATCCCGGAAAAATGTTGTGTTTACGTGGGAACAGCGGGGCGCAGCGAGTAAGTCATAAAAACGGTTTTGTCCCACAAATTGACCAGTCCTACACATGACTTCATTCCAATGCTCACAAAACACTTGAATATTTCACAACACAGTCAACATTCAAGTACAAAACCCCTCGGGGACCCGTTCTTTATCTGTGCACGTGAAACAAAAATAAACACAGGTCTTAATTGATCTTTTGTTTATGCGATACGTGACCTACTTTCGTGAGATTCTACTTTATGTTCTTTACTGACTTGAATAAGGCTCGGTTGCTACCGAAGATGAGCTAAGCGGTGCGACACGGGCGTGTAGTGATTATTTTTAATATATTTTTTTTTTATAATGTTCGAATTAAATGCTCTCCTTGTGGAACGCCTAACGCCTGTCCATGAATAATGCAGCGGTATCCAGAAACTGAATAACAAAACAAAATTGCAGGACATCGCTACTTTGACATTATTTGCCCATTTTTCTATCAGACGGCCAGAAGCTCGAAAACGTTGACGTTCCAAAAAACCCCCGCACGTATCGATTTGATTCCACTTTCATTGTTTGAACGGCTAAAGCGTGGAATACGTTACTGGGTGTCTTCAAGTCGAGAGTAAATCGGTATCTTCAGCGTGCTCCATCGTAGATCGCATCTTCACTCAACATCAAATGAGATGGCGATAAAACGCAAGCGTATTATTTAAAAAATAAAACGAAATTACCGATATCCTGATCCTAATATGAATACTGAATTATAGAAATATATTAAGGTTACGTTAGGTCACGTTACATTACCCTAAATCACATAAATGTTATTTGAAACAATCTAGACAAATGGATAGCCAATTATTGTTGCTAACAGCGTTTCTCTCTTTGTTCCAGCTTACGGCAAAGTGTTCCTAGTTAGAAAAAAGAATGGGGTCGACAAGGGTAAATTATACGCAATGAAAGTGCTCAAGAAGGCGTCGATAGTGCAGAAATTAAAGACTGCAGAACACACAAGGACAGAAAGACAGGTGAGTGATAAAACCTACGATCTTAGCCTACATTCATTATATACCACGGCAGTACCAGATATTCTGTTGCCAAGCAGTAGTGTGAAAATACTATTGCGTTCCGGTTTGAAGGATACTGCAGCTAGTGAAATTACAGAGTTATTGAGACAATTGTATATCTCAAAGAAACGAGCGCCAAAGCAGCGATGCCCAGGATTTTGTTTTGTTACTCAACGTTCTGTGTATCATTGCAATGGTCATGGACATGCGTTATCTCTTACCATCAGGAGAGCGTCTGGTTAATTAGAAAAGGCAATCGATAAAAGTTTCAAAGGTACTTACAGGGCAGGAGCGACAGTTAAGCATAAAAAAAACGAATCACTTATACCAATAACATATTCAAATTGTAAAACTAGAAATTAATGCAAACGAATTACACATTGTAGGCATTAGTCTTTCCATTACAAAAGTAATAATGAAATCAATTACTTACTTCCTGTACACTCGTGAGCTCTACTTGTATATTTTCATAGTTTTTATAGCTCTATAAGCTTCTCAAGCCGGCAATACACGTCATGTTGGAACACGCCGAGCGACCGCGTGTTCCAACGTGTAAACAGCTAATTCGCCAAGACTCGCCGTGGTTTGCCATTAGCTAGTAGAGTGCAAGCTTGTGCGAATATGTATACATTTTGTTTACTGTGACCGGTGCTTTTCAAGCACTTGGTATCACTAGTCACGATTCTTCTCACACTTGTATAATTTTTCTGTTCTAATCAAACGCACTCGATTAGGGACCATTCAACTGTTATGTAAGCAGAATTTAACGTATTTTATTATTAACTCTCCATACTCTATGTCAGCAAAAGTAAGCAACGCATAGACCTTCCCCTCGCTCCCCCTTTTGTGCTAACGTAATACTTGAACGGGCCCCTTAGCGGTGTCCACATCTTTATCAATTTTAGTTTGACCTAGACCAACATATGAACTGCTTTCTGCGCTAATCAAAGGCACTGGATAAATGGTGTCTACATCATTGTCAATTTTAGTCTGCACCTAAACCAATATATAAATGTAAAGTGTCATAAGTGTCAAAGTGTCTTGCGTTGATTACCGATCGACCGCACTGCCGGACCACGTGTTCACGGAGGCCTCGGCGAGTTAAGGCCGTCAAGTATCGCCGGCTTTAGAATCAATACAATAATAACTTAGGATCGCTAATGGATTAAATAGAGCGTTCCGAACATTTGAACTCATTCTGTCTCAGAAATGACGGGAAGATGAAACATGGGGTTCATTATAAAGCATCCAATACTGTACGTCAAATGAATTACTTCGAATTCGTAATGAATATTTGATGTATTAGAAGTATTAGTATTGATTGTTGACGTTTTAGGTATAAATTGACCATAAATAATTTATTAAATCTATGCATAAAGTTTTAAGAGCAATTTTAATTAACTAATCAATGTTAATCATAGCTTTTCTTAAGGACCTGTTTTTGGACCATTTCTTTAAATACTTATCTATTCTTGAGACGTACTATAGTATAACATTGTGATTGGTGTTTCCACTGTTATGATGTATTTGTGAAAGAAAATATGGAATGTGAATTTTGTCTACTTCTAATAAATAATCCTAATAAAAGTATTTATTAATATTACATTTTTTATTATTATTAATTTAAACAAAAATACGTAGCTCCGATGAAAACTAAAGTGACATGATACAACCAACATGGTCTAATATACATGTGGAATAATAAGTGGTCCGATAAAGTAATTGTGGAGACGCTTGGCAGGCGGGTTGGCGAGCGCAGTTAGGTGTGATTGTTCAGGGAAGACGCTGCTGCCCGTTTTCTGGATTACATCCCTTAGCCGACTCTTACGGCAACCACGGGTAGAGAGGGTGGGTGGGGTTCTATTCTTACGCCGGTACCACCACGGCAAAAATAAAACATCAATGTATATTTTGTATGAATTCTAGTAAATTTGGGTTTGTCTTACAAAGTCTTTTATGTTCTAAACAGCGTGTCTTTCTTACCTAGATTTTTTTTATTTCTACAGGTCCTGGAAGCTGTGAGGGCGTGCCCATTTTTAGTAACACTCCATTATGCCTTCCAGACGGACGCGAAACTGCACCTTATACTTGGTAAGTATTTAATACTTATTTGTTTTTATTACAAGCCTTTATTATTACTCGTTATTTATTGATACTATACTAAAGACTAATAACATTGATGAAACCAAGATATTTCACGGGTATACTGCACTGTTTTAATAGATTTGATCGGATGATATTAAAGGAGTGCTCTCGGAACAATAAAAGATTCGCGTAAGATAGCTGGTATAACCGCATGCTGCTAGAGTTCAATGAGAATCTATAATAATCATAATCAATTTATTGGTAATATGACAATTACAAGTCATTCAGATATAGAATACAATAACAATTACACAATGTCAAAGTTAAAATAAAATTAATATAATTAATGTTACATACCAATCATAATTGTAATGTCAATAATAAAAATTAATAAAAAATAAATTTTAATTATGAAATGTCAAGTAAAGAAATAATAATAATAAAATAAGTAATATTAAAATATGTCAAATTTGAAAAAATAAAATTAAAAATGAACATTACAGACATAATTAAAATTTAAAATCGATGAATTAATTATAGCCGTAGAACGATAGCTGTATAGATAAATTAGCAAAAAAAATCCATCAATTTTCCTTTTAATTCAGTGAAGAGCGAAGACTAGCGCGGTCCCTGACCTCATCACAATGTGACCCTCCGTCTAGGTCCCCGTCCTTAGGTAATGTCAAAGAACCCCGGGCCCTTCAACTGTTGCGCAATAGGCCTTTTACAACCCCCTTAAATATTCTAAGTATACTATACTCTGTTGGGGTTTTTTTTCGATCAATATTACGGAGAATGGATTGTTGACTGATCATAATCGCTAAATAGTATAAAATGAAGTCGTTCTTCATGTACATCTTTTTTTTAAATTAGAAGTTGTTTTGCGTTTGACCTCCATCTCGCCAAATGATATTACTATCACGGTTGCCTAGAAGAAACCAATTCACTCGCAACTTAAAGGCACCCAGATTATATCTGTTCGGCAGCAAATTCTATTGTTTGTTCGCTTTGTTCTTCTGAACCATCATGTAGAAAAGCGGAGCGGTTTACTATTTCTCAATATATAATGGCCTCGCAACTGTTATCTTTACTTATCCTAAATTTTAAGAGTTACATTTAAGTAAGGACTCTTCCGGACCAGCCCTTATTTTAAAAACTTTCCCACTGCGGGGCGCTGTTCTCTTCTCATTGTGAGTAAAGCCATAGTCCACCACGCTGACCAAGTGCATGTTGACAGATTTCACACATTTTTAAGAACTTTTTTTTTGTCTCCGACATTTAGGTTTCCTCACGATGTTTTCCTTTAACACGTATATCACAAAAATAAGATGCGCGCCGTAGGATTTGAACCCAGGACCTCCTGATTGGAATCCTGATGGTCTCCCAATTAGGCTACCAAAACTTGTGTGGCCTTCTTATAATTGAACAGTAAAAAATTTAGATATAAAAGATATTTGGGTCAGATTAGATATTGATAGATCAGATTAGAAGGTTTCACATTTTATATCGGAAACATATTTTCGACGATGTTTGTTGTTTAAAATAGGTTTGCGTTTATTTGACACGTTTTTTGTTTGATATGGTCTGTCGTAGAGCATGTTTGTGTCCTTAGTTGTTTAGAGTCATTAGATAGGTATTTTTTTTTTTAAATAGCAGGATTTTTGGCGCGAAATAGTACACCAATAAAAATAAAAAAACAATAAAAAATCGAGTGGGGTATCAAAATAAAGGAAATTAAATGGTCATTACAAATATATATATGTTATGTGTTTAAATTTGATTAGGAATAATAAATTGGTTTAAAAAGATTTTTTTTACTTTAAGTTACAGCTATTTTATTCGCAGTCGGGTTATAAATTTTTTTACTTTTCGAGTTTACCTTTTTAGGACGACGAAAACATAGAATTTTAATACCATTTCTTTATACTACATTTAAATTTTTAGATTAAAATCTAATATCAAATTGAGCTGTTCTGTTCCACAAAAATGTTTCTCATATAATAATTTGTTTTGATGAAAGTAAAAGCTAACTTTCTCTCTCAGAACATTACTTTTATTATTATGATGCGCGTTTATTTTTACAAGTAGAGCATCAGAATATGCATCGCTATAAGTAAATAGCCCATCTTTCACTGGATATAGCCCTCTTATGTTATCCTATAAGCTGTTCCATCATCACTATCACTACATAGAATAAAACAAAGTCGCTTTCTCTGTCCCTATATCCCTATGTATGCTTAAATCTTTAAAACTACGCAACGGATTTTGATGCGGTTTTTTTTAATAGATAGAGTGATTGAAGAGGAAGGTTTATATGTATAAACCTCAAATTGTAAATCTGTTCCCAAGTATCTAACGGTGCGTTTCGACAGCCTCGCTTGAGACCCAGTTCCATTTCAGACTAGGTGTACTTTACCATCTTCGGCCAAACCGCCACTTAACATCAGGTGAGCTGTGGTCAAATAGCCTGTCAAACATGAAAGAAAACAAAATTAAAAAAATATCTGTTGTTGCATCAAACAACTATGACTAATTGAACACCCAATTCTGGTTCCGATTCTAGTTTAAACGCAACCAGGTCAAGGGAGTGCGGGTAGTTTACGCAAGTAATATGTCGCCGCTTTAATTTTATCAAATTCAACCTTATCACGATAAACTTAAGGCATTATATTTAATTTTATTACTTTGTTGTTCTTTTTTTTTTCTTACGGGGCTTTTTTATCTCTTGCTTTGAGTTTTGATGATGTTTTTTTTTTTAAATCTTTTTTTAATTGAAAGAGGTTTAGTCACACAATGACTATACCTTGTACCAGACGATATCTCTTATCATCAGAGCGTCTTATTACTATTACATAAAAAAATACTATATGTGTGTCAAATTTCATACAATTCCGTTCAGTAGTTTTTGCGTGAAAGAGTAACAAACAGCCATCCATCCTTACAAACTTTAACATTCATAATATTAGAAGGAAGTAGGATATAATATTAGTAGGAAGTAAGATTGTATATTCTTATAATTATTTTTCAATTTTTTTTTTTTTTTTTAATATCTGTATTATTTTTAATCTTTTATAATTTTGTGACATAATTGTAAATGTGTTTGTCAGTAAAATAATTTGATCACTCCTATCGATTCACTACTACAGTTCCGCGTAACCTAATTGCCAATCTTGTTCTATGCTTGCTTTTTGAAGTAATTTTTATCTTTAACTACATTAAATCCGTAAAAAGTGTCAAATGTCCAAAAAAAAAACATATAACTTTTGGCAAAACTAGAGTCTTTTGATGTCTGACTAGAAAGCGTAAAGACTTAGCTTTCTAAAACCAATTAGTATTTTTGGCTAAAGTGAAAGTATGAAGTACCATAATACGTTGTTAATCAATTGATGTATTTTGTTAAATCTGCAGTGACTTTGCTTGTATTCAACTGGATTTTTTTAGGAAATTTGATAGAATAACTCTTTATTGTCCACACCAAAAATTATACAATACAGAAGAAAAAACCTTAATTAATAGGTGCAACGACTGGCGACCTTATCGCTAAAAGCGATCTAAAAGGAAGACAAAGACGAGGTATGTCAATAACAAGGAAAACATAACATATAAAATATATCTACATTCCAATAATAACATATTCTAACACATATGTAGATTAGCTAGAATGACCAAAAATACACTAATATATAAAATTAATATTATACAACGTGAAAGTTTGAACATCAGCAATATTGATACAGGGGGTTTAGTACTCGATTGTCGTTCCAAATAATAAAAATAGGTGGTTAATATTTGACCCAATTATCCTGAGCAAACACAAAAATACGGACACTCAAATCACGCGCACCGAAAATGACATGGTAGTCGCGCGCGGTCCCAGATTAGATAACAGTTACTAAGCAGTCTACGTATGGTAGTTATGTCTTGCGCTAGCTCGGCGCGTAAGGCTGCGCGCTGTCCATACATTCTGGAGTCTTAGGAAACCAAGGTTTTCTTAGTTTTTTTTTTTTGTATTTTAGGTTTTATATGGCCACTAACTAACATGTCTTTAAATATTGCTAATGTTCAGCCTGTATAAATATAAAATAAATATTTGTATAATAAGTGACAAATAGTTATGTTTTGTTAAGGGTTAGCGCCGAAACTACTTATCCGATGTTGTTGTATAAGGTGTCTAGATTCATTATTATGCTCCGGGTTTTACACAACCCCCTTTTTTTACACAACACAAACATTTTGTGGCATAAACTATATATACGTATATATATATAACTAGCGACCCGCCCCCGCTTTGCACGGGTGTAATGTAGATCTATATTAATGTGGTGCACATGCATGTATTATACATATAAACCTTCCTCTTCAATCACTCTATCTATGAAAAAAACCGCATCAAAATCAGTGGCGTAGTTTTAAAGATTTAAGCATACATAGGGATATAGGGACAGAGAAAGCGACTTTGTTTTATACTATGTAGTGATTAGTCACGTTATTAATGGGGGAACACGAAATGCCGATGCTCCATTGCCCCCCTGATTGGCCTTAACAGGTGATATATAATTTTATTCGAAGATAATGTCCTATGATAATTATTATTTAATTATCTTTTGTTGTGATACTTTTTTGTAAGCGCAGAAATGAATTAGAAAATCTTATTTAGTCAATGTCAAATCGTGTACTTATGAATCGATTGAAATCAGTATCTGCACTGCCAGCTACGGGAAGAATTGACGATATCGCCTCCGTCCCGGGTCGGAAGTAATTTGCGAATATGTTTGCGAGCGTTCAATAGACAGATATTGTATTGTACTTGGTGGTAGATCTCATTAGCAGGAAGTCGCCTAGGTAGGTACCACTGCAGTACCAGATATTCTGCCGCCAAGCAGTAGTGTGTAAACATTACTGTGTTCCGGCTTGGAGGGTGCTGCAGCTAGCGAAATTACAGGGCTGTTGAGACTAACCACCGAAAGTCTTAAAGTAATGAGCGCCAAATAAGCGATGCCCTGGACTTTGTTTTGTTACTAAAGTAATCAGAATCTAAGCGCAGCTGGTCACAGAATAAATAAAATTAATAAGTTCGCGTAGAGCACTTAAATCTTTATTGAAGTGTATGAATAAGCTCTAGTATAGGTAGTGGTTTTAGATTGGTAATTTTGAACACAACTTTCGAGTGGCCGCAACCTTTTTTTGCTCAAAGCACTATTGAATATTTCGATTGTGATTCATCGGAAATCTATCTTGAGTGTTTTTTTTTTTTTAATGTAATAGTAATGAGACTAACGGGACGCTCTCCCGATGGCAAGAGATAACGCCTGTCCATGACCATTGCAGCGATACTAGGGAATGCAATCTCGAGACGAGATAGTCGAGATCTCAAGGGATCAGAAATTCGATCTCGGCGAGATCTTGAATGGATTTCGAAAAGTATTGTTTTAATTAGATAATTGAAACATGATTGAAACTGCTTAGTAGTTGTGATTATGGTGCGAGTAAGATACAACGTGAATTATTGGAAAAAAGGCGTTATTTTTATTATATTTTCATATGTTATGTTAATGAACAAAAAAATTCAGACCCGTAAAATCTCTTATAAAGAAAGTACTTATTTTAACAAAGATAATGATAGTGAATACAAAAATTGCTATTTCCAAAATCACTCCTAAACTTGGAGTGATTACGAGATCACTCCTTACTAAATCAAGAGTGATTTTGGAAATAGCTTCTTAAAAAACAAATAGTGCTTAGAGTGCTGTCGAATAAACGGTATCTTATGTCAGTCGCTGTGTAGCCAGCGGCTGAAAATGCCCTCTCATAAGCGAACTGTAAAAAAACTACCCCTTGTTCCTTCATACTCATATAAATCCATCTCTTTATGAGTGACTCTAAGCTATTTAAACCGTACAATCCCGTCAATCTCGAGCGAGATCTCGTATATTATGCTTTGGGATTGATCTCGAAAAAATGACACGAGATCCCGCGAGATCGGGATTGCATTCCCTAAGCGAGACACAGGACTTAAGTAACAAAACAAAGTCCAGGGCCTCGCTGATTTGCCGCTCATTACTTTGAGACATTAGACGGCTAGTCTCAGCAGCCCAGTAATTTGTCAGCTGCAATACCCTTCAAACCGGAACACAGTAATGTTTACACACTACTGCTTGGTGGCAGAATATCTCGTACTGTAGTGGTATTTACCTAGACGACATCTTGCTAAGGAAATCTACCACCCAATACAGAAGTAAACAATTTCTACTTGACTATCAATTTTGAAAACATCAAGCACGTTTTATATTAGTTGAGTCATTCCATTTTCGATATTGGTCCAGGTCAGACGGAATTCTAAGAAATCATTGACTGTTAGTTGGCATTATTACTTATTTTACGAATCGTTAAATTATATTCCATCTTCCGAGAAATGTAATGTCGAAATAAGGTAAGTAAAGAAATAATAGGACCTATTTCTATCTCTGAAAAACAAATTATTACAGCAAACTGTGGCCTTACTAAGCTGCGTTAATATGAAATTAAAATTATTTAAATATGTTTAAATTATTTTAAACCTTTCGAGCGACCCTTTTTTGAACTCTACTTCAAATGAATCAGAACCAAAATCATTTATTGGCCATAAATAACGACGATTGTTACAGGCAGGTCAATACAATACAACAATAAATAAATGTCTTAAAATTAAATTAAATTTTAGCTAAGTTATCAAACCAAATAATATTTTCACTTAACTATTTGACTTTTTCTTTTTTCTATTTTTAATGATTTGTTGCACTGATATTATAAAATTAACAGTTTGCGAGTGTGTAAGTTTGTTACTTCTTCACACTCAAACGGCTGGACCAATTTTAATGAAATTAGGTATGGAGGTAGCTGACAGCCTGGATTAACACATATGCTATTTTTTTATCGCGAAAAAACGTAGCGTGTAACACCGCGGGGCGCAACTAGTTGTTTTTTTAAATGTATTAATAATGAGACGAACGAGACGCCCTCTTAATGGTAAGGATATAGCGCATTTTTATGACCATTGCAGCGATGCACAGAACTTTGAGTAACAAACCAAAGTCTAGGGCATCTAGCTTTAGCGCTTATTACTTTAAAACTTTCGATGATTAGTTTCAACAGTCCTGTAATTTAGCTAGCTGCAGTACCCTTCAAATCGAAACAAAGTAATGTCTGCTTCCTCCAGACGACCTTCAGCTAAGGAGGTCTACCTCTAAGTAAGTAAAAATAATATATATACGTACCAAAAACAGGTATTTAGCAAATAAACCAGAACTTCTGTATATCAAAAGTCTATATCACTTACAAAATCTTTTTTCTTTTAAGAAAAGATTTTCAAAGCTTCTTTTATAGGTTGTGTTAAAATTAGGTCAGAATTAATATAGAAGTATCTGTTCGGGACAATTTTTCTATATAAAGATATATATCTGAGGTATCTGACTCTTAGATGTAAAGTACTTGAGAATCGGGTCTTGTGCCAGATTTATTTAGATTGTCATATTTAAATGAGTTTTATTTGTGTAATGGGAACGTGTAATATCATCCCGTCTTAAAAGGGGTCGTTTGGAAAAGGAGGCTGATGAAATTATTTTTAAATAGAAATTTGGTCAAGTGCGAGTCGGACACTTATACAGAAGGTTTTTTTTTTAAATTGGTGATAGGTTATGTGTTTGTTCACTGCTCACCTGAAATAACAATAATATGTTTATTTCTCAAAAGAATCATCGTATTCACTTATTGTAATACAAAAAAACAATGGCATAGAGCAAAACCATGAGATATTAGACGTTCCAGCGGGCCCCAAACTAGGTGAAACTTTTATCTTGGGCACCCCCATATACACAGTTGTCAGATAACTTGTTTCAAAGCGCTTTAATTTTTACACTCGATCAAATATCTAAAACTAAATTTAGAGTAAATCGATTATTTATTTTTCATATCGTAGTTTTCTTGTCACGTCCAGTCTGATATCAGAGATTCAGACAGATACCTTGTAGAGATGAAAAAGAAAGTAGTGGGTGGGATGAAAAGGTCAATCTTAAGATTTTCGTCTTTGAACTAGTTCAGAGACATTTATGCGAAGTTAGACTATGTTATAGAAGAAAAAGATATATATATTCTCTCGTGTTATTTGAGCTATGAATGGATGTCAGGATAATGACCGATTCTCTAACTCACATGAGAGTTTTATTGTTAAAAACCTATATAGTTTATTAGCTAAGACCTTGCGGCCTTACCCTAGCTTTTCGGGATAAAAAAGTTTTTTTTAATGGTTTACAAGGAAAGTGTTTGACCATAGCTTATCTGATGTTAAGCAACGGTGTGGTCGAAGATGGTAAAGCACACCTAGCCTGGAATGGAACTGACTAAAGTGAGGCTGGGCGAATACACCGTTAGATGCTTGGTGGCATATTTTTAACTTGAGGGTGGTTGCTAGCCAGCCAGGTGTGATAAAGTAGAATAAGAAATCCAGAGTATTGCAAGCTGAGAGAGTAGTAGTTAGGTATGTTTATTACCGGATCTTAAACGCGCACAAATTACTATGAAATTAGATAGTAAATTTATATGCTATGTCTTTAATATTTTTTTGTGTGCGATTTAAACTCGTTGATTTACATAATTATGTGTTCAAATCGCGAAAGTTTAAAAATTTGTTATTGTAGTAGCTATCCGCATTCCAAATATCATCCAAGTAATAGACACACATACTTACAAGCGGACAAATTTTCGTAATTTTGATATGATAGTGTGATATTGGGCATTTGTTTATGATGAAAAATATTGCATAATAAGAAACTTTTAGTAACTTTTAGAAATATAACTAAAGCCTTTGAAATTGGAGGCTTATATCTGTTATTTTTTTTATAGCTGACAGGCTTGGTGTTTGACCACAACTCACCTGATGTTAAGTGACGGTGTGGTCGAAGATGGTAAAGCACACCTAGCCTGGAATGGAACTGGCTCTCAAGTGAGGCTGCCGGAACACACCGTTAGATGCTTGGCGGCAGATTTTCAACTTGAGGGTGGTAGCTAGCCAACCGAGTACTAGAAAATACTCTACCACCACGCTATGGTTTCCTCACGACGTTTTCCTTCACCGACAGCTCAAGCTCATTGTTGGGGTTTGAACCCACGCCCTTCGGCATGCGAACCGACCACGCTAACCACTGAGCTATCATCGCTATAAATTTGTCATCGGTTTTATTCGCTGTAATATCCATCGCAGTTACTCGCCTATCCTATCGAAATAACTGAACCTCACATTATTCTTCAGTTCTTATATCCTTGTCCTTGACCGCCACTGCATCGCGAAATAACATAAATTTAACCTTCCGTTCTACTAGTAAAAGATTAAGGAATAGAAGGGTAACTTAAAAGCTAAATCTTTGGACTGGAAAAGATAGCTTTTAGCGATAAGGCTGCCACTTGTGACACCAGCTCATAAGGGTCTTTCGTTTTCTGTATTTTGTTTTTATTTCTGTAGCGACGATGGCTCAGTGGTTAGCGCGGTAGGTTCGCATGCCGAAGGGCGTGGATTCAAACCCCAACAATGAGCTTGAGTTGCCGGTGAAGGAAAACATCGTGAGGAAATCATAGCATGGTGGTAGGGTACTTTCTAGTACTCGGCTGGCGAGCTACCACACTCAAGTTGAAAATCTGCCGCCAAGCATCTAACGGTGTATTCAGGCAGCCTCACTTGAGAGCCAGTTTCATTCCAGGCTAGGTGTGCTTTACCATCTTCGACCACACCGTCACTTAATATCGGATGAGCTGTGGTCAAATACCAAGCCTGTCAGACAATAATAAAAAAAAAACAATTGCGATGCTACCTGCTGAACACTACATTTTTCGGGGATAAATAGTAGCTTATGTGTTAATCCTGGGTGTCAGCTGCCTCCATACCAAAATTCATCAAAATTGGTCCAGCCGTTCGAGCGTGAAGAAGTAACAAACGTACAAACACACGCTCATAAACTTTCGCCTTCAAATATTACTGAGATAGTATGATATAGATATACATATAATATGTATACAACTATTTGTATACATATTGTTGTCAATCTATAATTGTCTACTAGCTGCGCCCCGCGGTTTTACCCGCGTGGTGATGGATGATGATGATGGTGAAAAGCATCATATGTTTTATTCCAGGGCCTAAAGTGTCTGCATGCAAAATTTCTGGCGTGATTGAGTAACAAATATCCATCCATCCACTCAAACTTTCACATTTATAATATTAGTGGGATTCTGTCGTCTGAATTTTTCCTTAAGCTCTATTATAGTGTTATTAGTCACGGGTAACCTTTCCCGTTAGCATTGGATGCCACTGAATTGATTGAGATTCCCATGCCAGCGCTCATATATTACAAAAAGATGAACAACTGGTTTCTGCAGTTTGTTATCGAATATTATGTTGAAATTTTAAATTAGTTTTGATAATTTCTTCAATTTGCCCGGGGCTATGGTGTTTCAAGTTTGTAGGAATGATCAACGTTTTCATCATCATCATCATCATCAGCCATAGGACGTACACTGCTGGACATAGGCCTCCTCCTGGGGGGTTTTGCCAATACTCGCAACTCGCAGTTAGGTGTGATTGTTCAAGGAAGACGCTGCTGCCCATCTTCCGGATTACATCCCTTAGCCGACTCTTACGGCAACCGCGGGTAGAGAGGGTGGGGTACTATTCTTACGCCGGCACCACCATGGCACATCAACTTTAATCAACTTTTTAGTAACTGGTAAACGGAGCGTTGGTCGTCCACCAGCTCGTTGAGTAGACGATATAATAACAAACGCGGGTTGAACCTGGACAAGGTTGGCACAGGACCGTGTACAAGAATTGAGGCCTATGAATAGCATTAAGATTACGGGATGTTTTTATATTGACAGGCTAGGTGTTTGGCCACAGCTGATCTTATGTTAGTTGACGGCATGGTCGACCACATCGCCACTTAACATCAGGTGAGCTGTGGTCAAACACCTAGCCTGTCAGTTCAGGGCCCACTCAATATTGTCTTGCGACCTATACTTTGGGAGTTGCTGATATAGTAGTGCAAGTTTCATGATGGATTAAACTATTGCTCTTTTTAACCGATTTCAAAAAGGAGGAGGTTCTCAATTTGTTTCATTCTGAACCCGATTCTTAAGTCAACGCGGGCGCAAGCCACATCAATGTTTGTGCTGGGTGAGAATTGATCCCACGCTCAACAGCTTATGAAGCAGATCTACTGCCGTAAAATGAATAGGTCAGGCAGTAGGAATAAAGCATTGTAAAGATTTAGTTGCTCCGTGACCGAGTCTCCGTTAAAGGTTATATATTGACCTCCACATTCGCAAACTACGTGTAAATCACAAAAATTAATTACATACGCAATAATTCCCGCTTACCATCACGGTTTTCAATGTCACTATTGCAAATAATATAGATACGCAGAAGGGTATTAATTAGTAAGCTGATAAAAATTCATTGTAGACGTCATTATAAAAAATATATTTAACCCTGAAATTGCAAAAGAAATATCAGTTGTGTTTGCCCGTAAAATCACTAAATAAAATTTTAATTTAATCATAACAAAATAGGGAAATACCTTTATCTAAGGAATGGAAACCCACTAGTCTGTACGAAACCCTCGGTGGGCGAGTCTGACTCGCACTTATCCGAGTTTTTTTTTCACTATATCAAGATCAATTGTTTTCCAATTAACGTTAAAATAACCTCCTTTCGACTTAATACTTCCATTATGAGTAACCCTGTAACTAAGTAACAATCTCGACTTTTTTTAAATATCAAATTTGTATGTAGAAACACTGGAAATGAACAAAAAAGTGTGCGAATTGACTGATTGCGAAACATTGCGAATGGCAGCGAGACCTACTTTTGTGAGCCTTGACCCACTGGTGGTACTGTTAATGCAGATAGCTCACAAATCGCCTTACTGACATTCATTGTGTGAATTGTCGGTACAGTTAGTTTTCACCGAAGTATGATCAACCGTGATAGAGTTTTAGAAGTATATGAAAAATGTCAGGTGAACATTCATCGTGTACGCTTCGAATCCACATTTTTTTTAAAATCAGAATCTAGCGACCCGCCCTGGCTTCTCACGTTGCATATGCATGTATTATACATATAAACCTTCCTCTTGAATCACTCTGTCTGTTGATGGAGACCGCATTAAAATCCGTTGCGTAGTTTGAAAGATCTAAGCGTACAGACGGCGGGAAGCGACTTAGTTTTATACTATGTAGAGATGTGCCACCTTTTGCCGGTGTTTCCCAAAAAGTACAATATAATCTTTAAGTTTTATTTGGTGGTAGATCTTCTTAGCAGGAGGTCGTCTAGGTAGGTACCGCCGCGGTACCAGATATTCTGTTGCCAAGCAGTAGTGTGTAAACATTACTGTGTTCCGGTGTGAAGGGTACTGCAGTTAGCGAAATTACAGGGCTGTTGAGACTAACCATCGAAAGTGATGAGTGCCATAGCAACGATGCCCTAGACTTTGTTTGGCTATTCAAAGTTCTATGTATCGCTGCAATGGCATGGACAGACGTTATATCTTACCATCAGGAGAAGTCTCGATCGTCTCATTATTATCGATTTAATCCATGTCTTGCCCTAAATCCGGACAGTATCTATCATGCTTAATAATAACCCATTCGTCTTTGAAACATTTAAAATTATTCAGTTTCCGCCTCTGAAACATTTAAAATTATTCAGTTTCCGCCTCGCGACGAGCTGCCGTTTATTCTGTCTGGCAATATTAAAATCATAATACAGTTTCTGATTCTGCGAAGGAAAACATCGTGTGGCAACTTGCATACACCAAGAGAAAGTGATGTATGTAAATCCGCCAACCCGCATCGTTATGTTTCCATTCCTCTATTCTCACACTGACCTCCCCATCGGTGTGCACTGATGTCACATTGATGAGGCTTCCACCCAGTCCACCAACGCTATTATAAGCATCCGGTTGTTTGCTCCCAACCTGTGATTGTATATCTGCATCTATACATACATATACTTTATTGAAAACTTCGGTTACAGGTCACTTTTCCGTTAATATTTAAAATGTCAAAATCATAACACATGTCAGTATAATAATATGTGAAATATAACATACATATATCAATATGATTAAATGTCAATAAAAAAATTATAATTACTTACCTACTTCTTTTGATTTTTAAATTATCGTCAAAGTTGTCGTCGTCGTCTTCAACCGCACCGTCACTTATTGGCTTTGTCATGCCTCTATATCTATGAAATATCATTATTTATTCAAACTAGTTTGCATACGTATGACTTCTCAAAAGTATACATAGAAGAAATAAAAATAAAATATAAGTTCCCAGTCAAACTGTGTTCAAGAGCAAGCTGTTCAATTTGCTAATATCGAAAGCATACCACAAATTAGAAGATTTTTTGAACGAAAATTTTTAATTAAATTATTGTTATTCTAATTTCAATGTTTGACATTTGTTATTGTCGTATAATTATTTAATTTGATTTAATTATCTTGACATTGATTTTTAATTATTATGTAGTTTATTTAATTTAGTTTGACATTCCTGTATTTAATAATAGTATCTAGCCAAATACTATTGTATGTTCACAATGAACTAGACTGTTGACTCTCCCTTAACATTAAGACCTAGATGTAATAGTTCTACATTCAAAATAGTATCTGAATCTGAATCTTAACATTAGGTGAGAGTAGTCTTAAGTTCTACGTATTCGTTGTAGGATATTCACTACCTTTCAAACAGAATTAATAATTGCTCGTAACATATTTATACTAATCCAAACCTTGTGCATGAACTATAATTTCACAAACCATTTTAGTCTCTACCTTGACCCGACGGACGCACTTCGCGCTTTTTTCCTCTTGTTTGTAATCCATTGTTAACGCGTTTGCACGTGCTTCTTACAAACAAGTCAGCACGGCCGGAACTAGGGCCTTTTGATGCTTATTGTTTATCAATACCCAACATTTTGATTACTAGCTGCCTAGTTGGATGAAAACTCGCTTCACAATCGTGAGGCGTTTTGGTCTCACACATGGGTTCTTTGTATTATTCTTAATGTATAAGAAATAAGACGGACGAAATGCTCTTCTGATAATGAAAGATAACGCATGTCCAAGATCATAGCACACAGAACTTTAAATAGCAAACCAAAGTTCAGGGCATCCCTGCTTTGGCGCTCATTACTTTGTGACATAGATAGTTAATCTCAAAAGTCCTGTAATTTCACTAACTAGTATCCTTAAAACCGAAACTCGGTAATGCTTACACGTTGCTTGTTGGCAGAATATATGGTACTGCGGCGGTACCTACCAAGACGACCTTCTGCTTAGATCTACCTCAAAGTAAAATTTATGTACTTGGAGCACCATAACTTTTATAATTATGTTGAAGAACTGAAGAACTACTCACTCTACGATTTGATTCAACTTTCCAAACATAGCTATGAGTCTACCGGTAATAGTTTCAAGAATTATATCCTAAAAGCGGATGGTGTTCTAATTCACTTGACCTACAATTCTGCCTTGAGTTTATGCTATGTTGGTAATCCATACGTGCCAGCAATTTCTTAAGCTCCTTTCTATTTTCTCTTACCTTGTTCTAAATTTTGTTGTAATTCGACCTCTGTGCGGCTGAAGGTGTTACTGCATCTTACAGGTTCGCATAGTTTTATAGAAGCGCAAATGTTTTTGAGGCCTCGGATATTAGCGTGGTAGCTGCTCCGCAGTAAGTGTATTTTAGCAGAAGTAAAGGGAGAGGCGAGGGTACCGCGCACGTAACATGCACTGCAAACATCATAAAGATTTGCACGAATTGAAAAGACCAGGGTGTCGCTGCTTTGGCGCTCATTACTATGAGACTTACGATGGTTAGTCTCAACAGTACTGTAATATGGCTAGATGCAGTACCCTTAAAACTGGAACACAGTAATGTTTACACACTACTGCTTGGCGGCAGAATATCCGATACTGCTGTGGTACCTACTTAGATGACCTCCTGCTAAGGAGATCTACATCCAAGTGTGTGATAGTGACTTTACTCGAAGAGAAATCGAAAGCCAAGTTTAGATTCTAAAACACGTGAAAAATGGCGTGGCCCCATAATTTAAAAGAAAATTTTATACCACTTGAGCCGTTGGATGTCATATCTTAATACTAATTTTCATTGTTAATATCGCTTATGCCTCTACAGATTCCATGGATAGATATCATATATATTACATCTACCGTGCAGCCATAGCGTGCTAGTTGAAACCTTACAATTCGTAAATTTCTGTTTAATATTCCGTAGTTCAATTCTTTTTTATACTCTTGAACTTACATAGATCGTGGACAATACTACTTTTATATCTCAATAAGCACCTACTTAGTTATATACATATATGCAATGCACACTTAGGTACATATAACTTGACATTGTTATCTTTTTCCAAAACTTTATCTGCCTTGTCTTCAATTTCATTATAACATTCTTGATGAATGGTATAATCCTATTCCTTATAAATAACTATGTTCGTTTGTTTCCAAATAATCATATTTTGTTTGTCACCAACACTCCTCTCAAGCAATGAGCGACGCTGCATTGTTTTGGTATTCAAAATTCTGTATTCAATCACAAGAATGTCTTCTTTGTTTTAAAAAATCTCTCTCGCCAAAACAAGAGGATATATCTATGAAATTTCTGGAATTTATTAGTTGTTTCAAGTATTCAAGTATTCTATATTCCAATGTTTTTTCTTTCTTACTCATATTCATCTATTAATCAATTCACATGTAAGTTTTAACCATTCAAAAGGCCTAATTATCCAATTCACCAAATTAACTTTTCCCTAACGAATAAGCGATTCCTTATCACGTTGTATAAAGGTGCTATTGTTTTATGATTTTGATTAAAAAATTCGTTTGCATTGTGTTCTTGTTGTACTTTTTTCTTTTTATTCATTTTCATAAACATTGCGCGCATTGATTTGTTCAACAGAACGTAATATATCATCATTGGCGGATCTATTACCATATACAGATTTTTTGAATGTACACGTGAGTGGATTGTATTTGAGTGAATTATTACCAACCATCTTTCAGTTCAAAAGATAATTTGTTGGTTAGTTTTTTACTTCATTTTATGTCGTCCCACAAATATTTTTGAAGGCCATAGAAGCAGACTAAAATGTGACCTAGTTACCAATCAATATCAACTGAGTTCATAGCAATGATAATATTTCAGGGTTTCAACATTTAGACTGAATTTTTATGAAATTACAATATACGTAAGCAGTTGTGGCTGGAAGCGAAAAACAAAATCGAGCTGAGTGAGTTGTCTTGAGGGAGACCTATGTCCAGCAGTGGATGATAAGGTGATAATGATGGGCACAACACACTTTTTTTTTAATCACAAAAGTTCAAAACTCACCTGAATTTAGTGACGGTGTGGTCTGAGACATGCTTCTCCATTAGGTGCTTATTCATTCTTGTCTTGAAGACACCTGGTATTCTACTATTTAGCATTTCTTAAAAAAAAAATGATTTAGATATCTTTCACTTCAGTGCAGAACTGTCGGATTACTCAATTCCTTCATAACGTTTGATTGTGTTTTTAAGCTGTGTAATTGTTTTGTTTTGATCAATTGAAGTGTTGTTATTAATTTGATTATTTTGTTTACGTATTCTTTCTGTGGAATATTTTTATTATTCATTTACTCTGTAATCATTAGCACATCATGTTTTTCGTTATATTCATTTTGTTATTACAAATTGTTTCTAATTCAGTGTTTTTAGTTAAATAGAAGTTACTTGAAATTAACAACTAGGGATAAAGTTATCTTGTCTTTTTCACTGCACATGAGACGTGATAGAAAGACTTTCCACTCGTGAAAACGAGACAAAGATACCCATATTCTAGCTTTGTCACTTTTCCACGGAAAGACAATAATTTTGTTGCGCGTGCCACGGGGCTGACGTTCAATAACATGCTGTGTTTTTTTTTTTAAATCTCTTTTTGTTTTTAGTTAGACATGTAAATATTTTGACCTTGTCCTGATTTTGCACCATAAAAAACTTTGTTTACTTCCTTTTTTATTTATGAATTAGCTTGCGTTTGACCGCCATCTCACAGCGAAGATGCGGTCTATACTGAAAGACATTTGCCTAGAAGAAATCGATTCATTCACGACTTTAAGGATAATCAAATGGACAGGCAATGGACATGGAATTAGATGTAGCGGATGAATGCGTGCCCGCTACTTCTTCGGCTCAAGGCTTAGACGGAACACTCCAGGGTTTTTAGTGAGTAGGCCGTCATTTTGACGGAGAGTACCACCCTGCCACCCTCGTGGCCGGTGGTATCCAAAAAGGATTTTCACAGGGAAAAAGAAGAAAAAAAAAATTGATTATACAGACCAGAAGCGCACTTTCCAAAATGTATCCGATGAAGTCTAAAACTATCAACTTCGCGTCGAAGTTCAAGGCTTTAGAATTAGAAGGTTTTCTCTTTATTAGTATTTGTTAAATGATCGTGGTCCGCATACTAGCCCTGCTGGAAGCCTGACATTGAATTATCAAACTGGCGCGTATCTCTGAACAATTATCATTCACGTTCAGTTCAGATTTTATTGCCGTGGGCAGAAGATGTAGGTTAAATATCTAGTTACGGCGGCCTAGATCTAGATAGCCACGTGCCGAGCCTAGATTAGTACGAACATTAGTGTTGTCGCAATTCTAATGCATGATCGATTACTTATAATCTCACTTTTTTTTTAATTTATTGGATTATCTGAAACGACAGAGAACTAAAGTCAAAGACATAGCTCAATGAATGAGCAAGTTGAAGTGGCTATGAGCTGGACATGTCTTTTTTTTTTCATGTAAATGTAATGAGACGAACGCGACGCTCTTCTGATGGTAAGAGATAAGGTACATACAAGATACGCGCGAAAAAATATACCCTTTCAGTCCGGTTTCACTCCTGGGGGGTTAAATCTCCCCAGCGTCCTGCCTCGGCAAATAGGGCCCTCCTCGAGGCCGATGCCCTCCCTCCCCAGTAATGGAGGAGGAAGAACAAGACTACTACCAGTCGGGTAAAAATCAAGTTTTATATTTATGATATTATTCAGAATTATACTATTGTATAATTTCCAATTTTTGCCTTTTCCACAGACGCCTATTGTTCGCTATTGAACGCAGTCTCAAGCTCTCCACGTCCAGCTTTTAACCGTCGTTTTTAACGTGTCTTTGAAAACTAATCATCAAGTAGGGAGTTTCACAACAAAAATTCGACTTGTCATGATTTTGTGCTATGGCAAGCTTCGAGCAAAGTGCAAAGTATAGCTCAGTAACTAGATTGTAATGATGGCCTAGCCGCTCATAGAGGTTCACCGTTATGAAGATTGATCTGTTCTATCGTAGTCATACTAAATTGTATTTTTTTTTAAATTATACCTATTCTTCTTTTAAGAAACTACACAAGTTGTGTAATATAATTTCGTAGACTCTTTCGTTAGAATCTTTGGATAGATATAGCAAATCAGTCATCACAAGGATTTGACTGCACTGTTAGCGTTTTTGGTAGAATATCTACTTCAAGAACTGTAGGGCGTGGGTTCGATTCCCACCAGGATAAACATTTATGTGACGATAAATGTTTGGTTAGTATGTAATTACAAAAAAAAGTATATAAGTTTCTATCATTAATCAGGTTCCCATAGTACAAGTTTTGCTTAGTCTAGGGCTAGATGGCGCTCTGTGAAATGACATACGATATTTCTTATTTTAAAAAAACCGGCAAGTGCGAGTTGGACTCGCGCACCGAGGGTTCCGTACAAACCTGTAGGTATATAAGTAAAAGTTATGCTATTTTTTATGGTAATTTATGCTTTTCGCAGTTTTTCCTTCATCTGTGCTATAAGACGTTGCTTTGTACCAACTTTCAAGATTCTGAGTTCACGGGAAGTACCCTGTAGGTTTGATTCCCTTGCCAGTGTCGAAAACTGGCAGCATAAACGGCTGTATCATTTGATTGCGTTGGCTTAGAAGTTTGATTTTTTCACAACTCAGAGGACAGTAGACCTGAGTATTTGATATGAATTTACGCTTGATACGCGTTCGTCCACGCGTTCCTGAGAAAAAGGACAGACAGGCAGACGGACAACAAAGTGATCCTATAAGGGTTACGTTTTTTCCTTTTGAGTCACGGAACCCTAAAAACACACAATATATCAAAATAGAACTCGATAAATGATATTATTTTTCTAACAGATTACGTAGCGGGAGGAGAGTTGTTCACGCATCTTTACCAGCGAGAGCACTTCAACGAAGATGAAGTCAGGATATACATCGCAGAGATTATCCTTGCGCTAGAGCAATTACACAAGGTGAGACATCAAACGTATTACTTACAATCATCATTTCAGCCGTAGAACGTCCACTGCTGGACATAGACCTCCCCCATTGAATTCCATAAAGACCGGTTGGAAGCGGCTCGCATCCAGCGCGTTATGTCGGCTACTTTAGTTCGCCTACGGATCTCCTCATTTCTGATTCGATCTCGTAGGGAAACTCCGAGCATAGCCCTCTCCGTAGCTCGTTGTGCTACTTTAAGCTTACTAAGAAGGCACATAGTCAGAGACCACGTTTCAGCACCATAAGTCATCACTAACACACACTCGTCGAAGACTTTCGACTTGAGGCACTGAGGTAATTCGGGGGGGAAAACGCTGCGCAGTTTTCCGAACGCTGCCCACCCGAGTTGGATTCGACGATTGACCTCTTTCTCGAAGTTGGACCTACCTAGTTGGACTGCTTGTCCTAGGTTAATGTAGGTACTTGTCAACAATTTCAAGAACCGAGCTCCCAACTGATATACTACTAGAATTTATTTTTGAATTTTTAGTTCCATAAAAGCTTGTTTAAAAAATAAAAATACAAAATATTTTATATTTTTTAGTAGATAAGTATTTTAGATATTGCTCCTCAAGACGAATCAATCAAGCCCAAACTCGGTGGGGTTATGTTGTTTAGTTGAGAAGTTCCTATGGCCATCTTCCGTCTCCATCATCAGATCAGCTCCATGGTACCATATAATTGTATTGTCACCGAAGACACATAAGTACTTTAAATTTGAGTGCAATCGGACATCGGGAAGTGGGTCAAATTCAACTTGCAAGATTTCACCCGAACAAGCATAAATACATTGCAAGTTAAATAAAAGCTTGTAAAAAAAAACAATCGGTGAAGTGTATGGCAGACCTTAAACATTACTGTCACCTGTTTAAATACATATAAGTTTATCTGAATGCAAAACTATATGTAAATACATGTTTTAAAGGTTACTCAGCCCTGACTTCGTACTAAAATGTATTAACATAATGTTAAACTTCTTACTTATTACTCGATATATTACAGGCTATGCATATTAAAGAGATGGTTGGGACAACCGTTTTCCTCGTTTAATTTGGAATGTAATTTTCATTGTTATTAAGATAATAATTAGCTTTTGGTCGCGGTTCAACCTTGAGTAGTATTTTTTAATGCTTGCGTTCTTGCCGCTGTCTTGCCTAATGTTAAGCGAAGATTGCGTTCTACTATTGACTTCCCTAGAAGAATCCGATTCATTCTATATCGTCCACTGCTGGACATAGGCCTCTCCCAAGACACGCCACACAGCCCGATCTTCCGCTTTTCGCGTCCATCCACCGTTAGCTGTCCTACGTATATCGTCACTCCATCGAGTCTCACGACTTAGTGTACATTACTAGTATACAGAGCGTAGCCTACAAGTATGTTCATTAACAAGAAATAGTGTTGTTTCGTATCGATGAAAGAGATTGTTTAAATTCTATTAACAAGTAAATTATTAAAAATTTAAAAACGACCCCGACACTAAATCAAGCATAGCTAAGAACACTCCCGACTAATTTACCTTTATCAGACAGCCCTGTTGGCTCATTAGTAGTATAACTGCCTGAGCTGTAGGGCGTGGGTTCGATTCCCGCCAAGGACAAACATTTTATGCTATAAACAAGTGTTTGTTCTGTGTCTGGGTGTTCTGTATGTATTATAAATAAGTATGTATTTACAAAATTAATATAGTATTTATGTATTCTATCAGTTATGTGACTTCCATCACACAAGCTCTGCTTAGTTTGGGGTCAGATGGCGCTGTGTGTAACGTGTCCTATGATATTTATTTATTACAATATAAATATTAACTCGTGACAATAGGGCTACCCGCTTAGCCTATACAAACATACTGTATTCCGATTTGAAGATTGCTATAGGAAAGAAAGTTACATGGATAAAGAACCGACACCTTGGACAATGTTTTGTAACTTAAAGTTTTGCATTACTTCCCTGTTAGCTCATTTGGTGAAATATCAAGAGCTGTAGAGCGTGGGTTCGGTTCCCACCAGAACGAACATTTATGTGACTAGATATGTTTGTTACGTGTCTGTTCTGTATGTATTTACAGAAAAAAACTGTGCCAGTATTCTATCAGTTATCTGGTTCCCATAGCACAAGCTTTGCTTAATTTGAGGCTAGATGGCGCTGTTTGAAATGTCCTACGATATTTATTTATTTACTTTTTACAATAAAATCGCTAATCAAAGTAATGTATTATTCCCCAGATTGGTATCATCTACCGTGACATTAAACTGGAGAACATTTTACTTGACGCGGAAGGCCACATTGTCCTCACAGACTTTGGCCTGTCCAAGGAGTTTGTGGGCGGCGAGACGAGAGCATACAGCTTCTGCGGGACCATCGAGTACATGGCCCCTGAAGTAGTCCGGAGCGGAAGCCAAGGGCATGATATCGTGAGTACAACTTTATTTAGTAGATGGAAACTCTTCATTGTGCACACCAAATATAGAAAAAGAGTACAGAAAACAAAAGAATCTTATGAGCTAGTGCCACAAGTGGCGGCCTTATCGTTAAGACCGATCTCTTCCAGGCAATCAAGAATGTGAAAACGCGATACAAATTAAAAACAGATTGGAGATGTTGTAACAATAATATATATAAGTTAAAAAATTAATAAATATAGTATGTAAAATAATAATATGTAATGTATCTATCTAATACCTTTAAACGAGCAATTCTTGTACATATATATATATATATATATATAATCTGAACCTCGGAAACGGCTCCAACGATTTTCATGAAATTTAGTATGCAGGGAGTTTCGGAGGCGATAAATCGATCTAGCTAGGTTTCATTTCTTAGAAAACGTCGTTTTATCCGTTTTTTTCAGCCGAGCAAAGCTCTGTCATCCTGGTACTTTAATTAAAACTATTACAATATCGATAGTAATTGTAAGTTTCATAATACATATAACAAACACCATCAATCAATGTGCAGAGCTGATTCGGTTGACACGTACGACCTTCAGATATGACACACAATAGCTGTTAAGCAAGAGCATGGAGAAACTTTAGGACGTAGAGTTGATTGCTTTTATCTTGTGGTATGGCTTTTTATGCCGTGTGCCGTGGTGGTGCCGGCGTAAGATAGTACCCCACCCTCTACCCGTGGTTGCCGTAAGAGTCGGCTAAGGGATGTCATTCGGAAGATGGGCAGCAGCTTCTTTCTTGAACAATCACACCTAACTGCACTCGCCTACCAAGCGTGGCGAGTATTGGCAAAATTATCTTTGAAAAAGGCAAAATAATCGCGTTTGTTGTATGGGAGTACCCAAAGAGTAAAAACGACACCCTATTACTAAGACTTCGCTGTCTGTCTGTCCGGCCGTCTGTCTGTCACCAGGCTTTATCTCAAGAACCGCGATAGCTAGACAGTTGAAATTTTCACAAATTATGTATTTCTGTTGCCGCTATAACAACAAATACTAAAAACAAAATAAAATAAATATATAAGGGGGCTCACATACAACAAACGCGATTTTTTTTTGCCTTTTTCATAGATAATGGTACGGAACCATACGTGCGCGAGTCCGACTCGCACTTGTTTTTATTTCACATCTGCGAGGGACTACAGATCTATGTATATGGTTTTAATTTGAACTTCATATCTTCACATAAAAAAGTGATCCTATAAGATTTCCGTTTTTTTTTTAATTTTTTAGGTACGGAATCCTAAAAATAATGCTTTATTCGTGTTTTATTTAGTTTTAGATATACACTATTCTGCCAAGGTGTACAAATTGTTGGCAGGGTTGGTTGTGACCTTCGACGGTGTTTCACTCTGTAATTGACTACAAACCCTTTAAATGGAAACATAGTAATGTCAACAATACTTGTTGGTTGGGTTCAGAATTTACTTCGTTACTTTGCAACTATATTATCTTGACCAAAAATATATCTACTATTAACATAGTTGCGGTACCAATATTGAAACATAAATGTTATCAGGGGATGTGGTTGATAACAGCCTGTGGGAATAGATGAAGTAGTGAACTTTCAGTTCCGGGTTTTCCCCTTTTTACCTACGACGAAAAGGAGATGTATATCACGTTCTTTGTTGCGTTTAGAGTGAGAGCTTGTTTGTGTGTGCATCAACAAAATATTCCTATCCCACTAATCCCACTAATATTATAAATATGAAAGTTTGGATGGATGGATGGATGTTTGTTGCTCAATCACGCCAGAACGGCTGAAAGGATCTGGATGTGCTTTTGCATGTACATACTTTGGGCCCTGGAATAAAACATAGGATACTTTTCATCGTCATCATCATCCATCACCATGCGGGTAAAACCGCGGGGCGCAGCTAGTTTATCTATAAAAGATTTAAATGTTTTTTTTTAAATTACTAATTAACGTTTGACCGCCAACTCGCCTGATGTTAAGCGAAGATGTGGTCTACAGTGGAGCACGCTCGCCTAGAAGATACCGATTCACTTGAAGGCACCCAGATTGTATCCATCAGGGAACACCCACTCGGGTAGCAAATTCCATTGTTTAGCGGTTCGTACAATGAAAGTAGATTCGAACCGTTTAGTTTTTTTTTATGGCTGACAGGCTAGGTGTTTTACCACAACTCACCTGATGTTATGTGACGGTGTGGTCGAAGATGGTAAAGCACACCTAGCCTGGAATGGAACTGGCTTTCAAGTGAAGCTGCCGGAACACACCGTTAGATGCTTGACGGCAGATTTTCTACTTGAGTACTATGAAAACCATGCTATCAACGGTTTACTTATGATGTTTTCCTTCACCGGCAACTCAAGCCGAACCAACCACAGTAACTACTGAGCTATCATCGCTACAAACTGTTCCTACATAGATGATTGTAGTGTTAGCTTGCTAGAGGTGGTATAAAATTAGTTGAGTCTTATAAACACAGTGCCAAAAAAAAAAAAAAACATGTCGACAAGATTTTATTTTTCGTTTAAATAACACAAATGATGATATCAATCAAATTTAAACTTTATATAAATAGCTATATGGTCGATTAAGAGTTACTTTGGTTTTTCTCATAACCTGTGTTTGACTTTCTACTCACTTCGATTTCAATAGCTCGCTCAGCTGGTTAAGAAAACGGAATAACAATGTGATACAAAAAGAAATGGGAAAACGCATTCGATTCTTGGAAAACTCGCTCACTCTTAGATCACTGCTTTTAAATAATTAAAATCACTGAATAATTGGATGAATTATCTTCTAAACAGATCGACTGTGTTAAGGTCATAAAAACACATAATAAATGAATATCGTAGGACAGTACACACTGTAGCGATGATAGCTCAGTGGTTAGCGCGGTCGGTTCACACGCTAAAGGGCGTAGGTTCAAACTCCAACAATGAGTATTATCCATATTCAATGGTATCGGATAAGAGCTAAGAGGTTACGCCAAAAGAAAATTTAAATTAAAAAAAAAATTATATAATTTGTCTTTTACGAACATTTTGTTGTATTTAATTGTTTCAAGACCTTGTGAAACTTTAACAGACAAAAGGTAATGGATAAAAGCTTATAAAATACACGAAATCTAATTGTATGAAATTTACGTATAACTTCTCACGGTAATGCAAGAAAATTAAAAAAAAATCAAGGTAGAATGTAACAAGTATAAGTAATTAATTAAAACCGTATGCAAATTAAACTGAAAGTGTATAATTCTCTAGTTAAATATTATTATGTAAATGTATAAAAAATTGGAGGACGCTTAATAAAGCGCCATCTAGTTCCAAACTATGCAGGCTTGTGCTATGAAGATAACAAATCTGAAGTTGTTTAATTAAGAGATATTTGGCCTTTTGTTCTGCTTTATAAATTCAAAAAATATGGAAGTAAATGTAAAATACTTTCGCAACTTATCATAAGCAACTGACCGTTTATGTGTTTGACCACAGCTCACCTGATGTGATTAAGTGACGGTGTGGTCGAAGATGGTAAAGCACACCTAGCCTGGAATGGAACTGGCTCTCAATAGAGGCAGCCGGAACACACCGTTAGATGCTTGGTGACATATTATCAACTTGAGGGCGGTAGCTAGCCAGCCGAGTACTAGATAGTACCCTACCACCACGCTATGGTTTCCTCACGATGTTTTTCTTCGCCGGCAGCTCAAACACATTGTTGGGGTTTGAACCCACGCCCTTCGGCATGCGAACCTACCGCGCTAACCACTGAGCCATCATCGCTAAAGTTTTTAAGTAAAGCCCTTAATAAAATTTATGTCTCTATATTACTATCATTTCAATGCACAGTTATTTTTTTTGTATTTTGATGTCTGTAGCTTTTATATATGTTTAACTTATTGTTCGGGCACTCATAATCACCATAAGCATGTATTTCCTGTGATGTCGCTTACCATCAGTCTCTCGGCGATTAAAGAAAAAACGCCCCTACTCTCCACCCGGTCCCTTGTACGCACAGACATGATATTCTCGTCTCTTTTAAATTTAAGCCAAAAAAAGTCTATTGAAGTTACTGAAAATCGAGACGCCATCAATTCGAGAGACAATCGGTTTCTTTAAAGCAAGCGTGTTACATCGTACACCGCATATTCGCTTAGCATCAGGCGAGATGACCAAATGCAAGCCTATTAATTAATTTAAAAAAACATCCGAAACACATTATCTTCTTTCATGGGCGTAGCATAGAAGACTAATGTAATTTTACTAATTCTCCAAGATTGTAACGACAGGTGCCGTGGTGGTGCCGGCGTAAGAATTGTACCCCACTCTCTCTACCCGCGGTTGCCGTAAGAGTCGGCTAAGGGATGTAATCCGGAAGATGGGCAGCAGCGTCTTCCTTGAACAATCACACTTAACTGCGCTCGCCAACCCGCCTGCTAAGCGTGGCGAGTATTGGCAAAACCCCCCCAGGAGGAGACCTATGACCAACAGTGGACGTTCTATGGCTGATGATGGGTAACAACAGGACCTACGTCTTTTAGTAGGTCTTATAACCGGGCAATGCAATCTGAATCACCTGTACAAGCTAGGAGACATAGAGTCTGCTTTGCCGTAGCTGTTTGGTGGGAAACGAAACTGCAGACCTTATGCTGTGGCATTGCAAAGCCACAGAAGTAACTAGAATCTCCACTAGATTGCATGAAACAGCTTCTTCACTATCTACGTCCAAATCACCGCAACATACAGACTGCTTTTCGCTATGATACATAATTCTCACCCACTAGAGCTACTATTCCAGCGACCCAGAACTCTCTGATACTTCAAGGAGCTGTGTTGGCTCAGGTAGACCTGGATACACCCCAAGCGGGACGTCATTGCAGAATTTATCGCCCCCAATCCGAATAAGAATAAGAAGTTCTCCAAGTATACTGGTTTGACTTGATCAATATACTTATCAACGAAATCTGAAGGTTTATTACATTGCTGCCCAACCGTTATTACGTGGAACAAGTTTTATGACATATAATTTAATAAGTTCACAATGTCTTCGCGTAATATGTATGCAAAATCGCAACTTTATCAAATTCAAACAGGTAGTATGAATCTTATATCTATCCTTGTCTGTCGTGCTTGATGTATGTTGTGTCGTGTCTCGTTGTCTCGTTCGGACCATGACCTACAAGCCGACGTCGTTGTTGTGCTAATTTGGGCACTATCACCCTGTACTCACTGACGTATTTATAGTGTCTAAGAACTTGTTTTTTTTCTCTTAACATCAATTGATTTTTTAAATCGAAGTGTGAGAAGCTATTTTTAAGATCAGCTGCTGCTTTAATAACGTTTCTATAACAAGAACTAAAACCTTTTTATTATTTAAAAGTAATTAAATATACGAAACGTTGCCATGATCGTAAGAGATAACGACTGTCCGTGACCATTGCAGCGATACACAGAACTTTGAGTAGTAAAACAAAGTCCAGGGCATCGTTGCTTTAGCCGCTCACTTCTTTGAGACTTTCGATGGTTAGTCTTAACTCTGTTACACTACTGCTTTGGTAATTACTTGCAATAGATGGCTAGCCTTAATAGTCTTGTTGCTACAGTACCCTTCAAACTGTAACACAGTTATATAATGGCGTCGAAGAAAGTGACATTGCGGTAATTCTTCTTTTTTTTTTTTTCAAAACCGACATCTGATGATTTTTATTAGACAAGCTTTTAGTGTAGTGGAAGTTTCGGCAGCCAAATTGGGAATGTCTGGCTTCCAACCTGGAGCACATGGGTTCAAATCCCACGGTACGAATCTCTATTTTTCTAAGTTGTGTGTGTATTGCCGATAAATTCAAACGGTGAAGGTAAACATCATGAGGAAACCTACATGTCAAAAAAAAACTCGAAGATATGTGAAGTCTACCAGCCCGCACTTGACCGGCGTGGTGCACTATGGCCTTACCATTCTCAAAATAAGAACAGGCCCGCGCACATTAATGACACAATTTATAAACACGACAGAAACAAGCAAGAATATTAAACTTCGTCAAAGCAATTATGGCATAAAATGATTTAATATCGCAGATCTTGTCTCTTACATATCTACATCTTTTAAAACAGCCTACACGTATTTTTTTGCTAATAACAATACAATTTTTATAAATAAAAAAACTGAAAGGCTTGCTTTTGACCGCCATCTGAACTGATGTTTAGCAAAGATGCGGTCTACGACCTAATATAAAAAACGAATATTTAACGAACGAATATTGAAAACGTCTATTTTATTAAGATTAGGATTCAACTACTAATTCCTTCACACCAATTTCAGCCAACCTAGCTTTTTAGCCTAAGATTCTCGGCTAGTTTATACGGGGTTACATTATCCCGCTTCCATCCATAATAATGAGCACAATAACCCCCTTTCGGCGTAGTACACTTCAAGCTAATAACCCTGTATCCGACACTAGTAATCATTTTTCCGTTTTTAGTAAGTAACCTGGGAAATATTTCGACGTAACCCTGATTAATGTGTTATAAGAAAATGTTAGTCATCTAATCGAATACCATCTAGAAAAAAAAAAACTTTGACACTTTGTGACTCATTTACAGGTAGAGACAGTATGTCTGTCTGTGGTGCCAAAGTATGTGACTCAAGAATAGGTTAACCCAAATACTGTGAATAGACATTTATAAAACACTAGCTGGCGCTCGCGATTTCATCCGCTTTGATTTAAGGATTGGGTTCAGAGAGAAATGAAACGTGTTTTTAACAAAAATTGCATCCATCATGACACTTGCGTTACTTAACTACCTAGATTAATATAAAGGATACCGGAATAATGTTCCATAAGACACATCTATACCAAATTTCAAGTGAATACGTCCTCTTTTGTCATAATAATGTTAAGAACCTAAAATTATCATGGGATAAAAAATATTCTATATGCTAATCCAGATAATAAACTAAATGTAGGCCAAATTTCATCCAAATCCGTTAAGCCGTTTTTGCGTAATTGAGTAACAAACATCCTAACAAACAAACTTTCACATTTTATAATATTAGTAGGATTAGGGTTGCTAACGGCGTGATGTATAGTTCCCGTACTGTATGTAAATTTTGATAAGAAACGCGGTAATATAAATAATTCGCGCTGGTTGTTGTTAGCGTCAGACAAACGCAGATATTAAAGCTACTATTGCTTATTCTGTGACGCGCGCATTGTTCGCGGCGCATGATTCGGAAGCGCGGAAACAATACCCTCAATTACTTTTTTTCTGTGTAGTATTGATTGTCCTGTTATTTTTTTTATGTAAAAAGTAATGAGACGAACGCTCTTCAGATGGTAAGAGATAACGCCTGTCCATGACCATTGCAGCGATACACAGAACTTTGAGTAGCAAAACAAAGTCCAGGGCAACGCTGCTTTGGCGCTCATTACTTTGAGACTTTAGATGGTTAGTCTCAACAACCCAGTAGTTTACAGGCTACCCTTCAAACCGAAACACAGTAATGTTTACACACTACTGCTTGGCGGCAGAATGTCTGGTACTGCGGTGTTACCTAACGACTTCCTGCTAATGAGATCTACCACCAAGTAAAAGTTAGCTCATTTGGGTCTTATTCTCATCTGGGCAAACATGTTATGTGACGATAAATGTGTGTTCTGTATGTATTATAAATGTGTTATTATAAGAAAAAAGTATAGAGTGGTATAAGTGTATCAGTTATATGGTTCCCATTGTTTCCCAAGCTTTGCTTAGTTCGAGCAAGGTTGGCGCTGTGTGAATTTTGTTTTATATATCCATCAAATGGAGCAGGATGCTATTCATAAGGCGGCATTGGTCTGACTTTCAGCAATTTTAGTATACGTTTTTACTAAATTATAAATTTGAATAGAAATATCACATTTTGTTTAAATTCATCATTTATATTCGAGATTATCGTAAAAGTAGAAATTTTAGTTAGGATGATGCCACCCGGTAGAAATTTAAAATGTTTGTCATGTGACATGTGAATGTTATAGCAATAGATAGGACGATATAGGAGGTCGTACCAGATATTCTACCGCCAAGCAGTAGTGTGTAATCATTACTGTGTTCCGGTTTGAAGGGTACTGCAACTAGCGAAATTACAGGCCTGTTGAGACTAACTATCGAGTCTTTAAAGTAATGAACGCCAAAGCAGCGATGCCCTGGTCTTTGTTTTACTACTCAAACTTATGTGTATCACTGCAATGGTCATGGACAGGCGTTATCATTCAACTTCACGTCTCATTATGTTTACATTAAAAAAAGTTTTTCTTTTATATTTAAAAGACTTTTTGTATATTTGCTTTTAAGAAGACAAAATTGTGTTTAGTTTTTATTTTTATTTTCGTGTAATGTGAGGGTAACCTCAAAAATCGAAGTTTGACTTGTGCGAACCTGCGTAACCGCCATATATTTGCTCCGCTAAATTAGACTCTTTTCAACACTACATTCGACTCATGATTTACTGCAGTTAAATGTTGGAATATAGGGCCAAACAAAACAAATATAAACTAAAGAGATAACGACACGACACGTGGTATACATATGTAAATCTACTTATTGTAGATAAGATATGGTTTAAACATGCTAATGAAACACACAGAGTCAGATAAAGTATTAAAGTCAAATGACAAATACTTCCGTGAACCATGCGTAGTACTAGTACAATCTAAAAATATTTATATTTTAATCTCACAGTGAACTTTGTCTCGCTTTCTTTATTGTTGACAGACAATACAAAGTAAGTTGGAAAACTAATGTATTATAATTTTTTATCTAAACAAATGTATTTAAATACACGCTCTCTCTCTCTCACAAACACGTACACATACACATACTCGTCCACTTGCGACGACAGTGTGACATCTCGAATTATATGTTTTTTCGTTTTGCTGATATTCTGAATCGCGATCTCGCGTTCTATTATCACCTAAAACGGGATATTTTTTCACAATAAACAAAAAAGAAAAGAGTGAAAAGGCAAAATATTACGATATAGCGCTGTTTAGCCTTTGGTGATCTAGTTGGCTTCAACACAGTGACAGTTCAGTTGTCACCTAAGCTTCGAGGTGTGAAGTGCTCTCGGTTTTCATGAAAAAAATGACATCACGAGGATACCACGTATTAAATGTCAATATCCACATCATCTTTGACGTGACAACTAAACTTACTTTTTTGGAACATCGTGAACAAAGTTTTCCTTTTTTTTGTTCAAACTCTATAATTAAGTTAATTTTTCTTTATGATATTTCATTTCAATATTATTTATACTCTAATCTAAATATTGACTATAATTTAAGAGTTAGCTCATTTAAAAATGTAAAAGCCGATCTCTGTAAAATTATGATTTTTGAGATGTGACACAGTCGTCGCAAGTGGACGATATATGTATGTATACTTATTTAGACAAAAAAACATTACATAATATCGACATAAACATAGAGAAGCCTGATCTTCTGACACAGGTGTTTTTATACATACCAACATACCAGAAGCTCCCAATCATGTTAAATGAAAACTTGGGTTACGGAAATAAAACACTTTATCATTTAATTAAAAGATATTTAAATATCCTCCGTAAGATGAAAAAAAAGAAAAACCATTGGTTAAGAAATTCCCGATTATATTTAATTCGTTTTACAGAAATTGCTCTATAAGAACTTATCTGAATAATCAATTTTAAGAACTGAAAATCTGAAATCAATGTCATATTTATATCCTTCAATGATAAAATATTTGCCCTGGATCACTATTTATAACATTCTCGAGTAGGGTGACCATCTTCAAGTTAAAAATAAATTCACATCGTTCGACATTTCATACAGCGCCATCTATCTCCAAATTAAGTAAAGTTTGAGATACTAATTACTATAAGACATTAAATATTAATATGAAAACCATTTTAGTGCAAAATCGTCCCAATCGTTCCTCTGGCGTAAGCTCGCCAAGTTATTCAAAGCTCATGCGGTACACATCTCATTAAATTCAAAATAACAAGCCATTAATATTAATGAACGAAAGCTCAAGTATAATGATGACGATGTAGCGATGATTATTCAGTGGTTAGTGCGGTAGGTTCACACGCCGAAGGACGTGAGTTCAACCCCCAACATTGAGCTTGAGCTACCGGTGAAAGAAAACGTCGTGAGGAAACTATAGTATGGTGATAGGTTTTTTTTAAATGTTTGACAGTCTAAGTTTTTGACCACATCTTACCTGATGTTAGGTGACGGTGTGGTCGGTGATGGTAACCCCGGAATAGAACTGGCTCTCAAATGAGGCTACCGGAACACACCCTTAGGTGCTTGGCGACAGATTTTTAACTTAAGGGTGGTAGCTAAAACCTAGCCGTGTTTGGACTTAGGGACATGGAATCTTTTTTAAAATAAATTTATACTTGTTTTCAAAATTAATCTTACACCTCGATTTAGTTTTTTTTTTGTAACAGTAATAAGACGAACGAGACGCTCTCCTGATGTTAAGAGATAACGCCTGTCCATGACCATTGCAGCGATACATAGAATTTTGAATAGTAAAACAAAGTCCAGAGCATCGCTGCCTTGGAGCTCATTACTTTGAGACTAGATGGTTAGTCTCAATAGCACTGTAATTTCACTAGCTGCATTACCCTTCAAACCGGAACACAGTAATGTTTATACACTACTGCTTAGCGGCAGAATATCTGGTACTGCGGTGGTACCTACCTAGTCGACCTCCTGCTAAGGAAATCTACCACCAAGTAAAGTGTAACATTGCATAAGTTTGTATCAAGTTTTAATTGATCACATTGTGAAACTTTACTGATCACAATATATTTCTAATTTGTACTACCTGCTTAGACTAGTAAAGAAACCAGACTATTAAAATTGCATTTATATACATAATAACAAATGAGTTGCGAGTTCACGTTTTCCTCAAGAACAGACCCGAAACGGAGAGATAAGCATATGAAATGTGCCACCAAAAGGGCGCGCGCGCAACTGAATATTCAAAATGGCCGGCGGTTGTAACCACACTGTGCAGCAGTGAACTATGTGTTATAGCACTCTAATTGATTTATTTTTGTTTAAAATATTTTTAACGTTTATAAGTCCTGTTTATCGTCAAGTAGTGACGAGTATTTCAAACTAAAATATTATTACATTACTATTATTAGTACCTTGTTGATGATGACTTTTTTTTTTCATTTTCTAAAAATGAAACCTAGCTAGATCGATTTATCGCCCCCGAAACCCCCTGCATACTAAATTTTATGAAAATTGTTGAAGCCGTTTTCGAGATTGACTAACTATCCAAGTAAAATTTTAACAAAAAAAACTGACTTCATATGGTTTTCTCATGGATGCCATTGTCAGAACAGGACCAAATTGAAATGGGACCACACGGGAAGCACCAGCTTTCAAATAAAAAAAGAATTATGAAAATCAGTACCAGTCCAGTATCAGTATCAGTTTACCCAGACGAATGTTCTGAGGTAACATACATTTAAAAAAAACCAGTCGAATTGAGTACCTCCTCCTTTTTTGAAGTCGGTAATTTTTTTTATTAGAAGATATAAAAAGAAAAGAATGTCAAAAGTTCATTTATAACTGACACAAACTAATAACATTAAAAAAAACTTTAAATTATAAAAATTATGTATAAAAATAACCTAATCTAAAAGTTCATCAGGGAAATGTGGCAAGAATGCTGGCAGCCAAACAGATTTTAATGTTATATATACGTATAGATGCACAAAATGCATTTTGGAAATATACACTATCTATAAACAGGTGTAGATTTGTGAGTGAGATAGTTGAAAAAAATGACTACTGCCCTCATTGGTCCTAAGCTTGAGTACTGACGTACGCAACAAAAGATAATGTCGGTCAAGGCGACCGGTGCAGAGGCGCCTCATATACTATTTAAAAGAAAAGCATAGATGGCATTGATTGTTAGATTTATTTTGATGATATTTTCCCTTAAAACTAGATTAACTTAAGCAACCTACATATATTGGCTAGTGAAATTCCACAGGCTAACAACAATGTATATTATGTGAAATAGCATCTATGAAACCCGTATTGCCAGTGGTACAGGATTTGTGATAGGAGACAGAGCGTCATAAGTGGACGTCATAAGTAGAAGGCAACAAGACAGCACAGAAGACCAATTTTTTCTATGGTAATAAGATGCCCTAGTGATGGGAAGAGTTTACGTGCAGTATTGCAGCTGTAATTAGAAGTTTAACTAACTCCGGTTTCAAGGGTATACTGCAGTTAGCGAAATTACACGGCTGTTGAGACTAACCATCGAAAGTCTCAAAGTAACGAGTGCCAAAGCAGCGATGCCCTGGACTTTTATTACTCAAACTCTGTGTATAGCTGCAATGGTCATGCGTTATCTCTTACTATCAGGAAAACGAATCGTTCGTCTTATTACTTTAAAAAAAAATATTGTTTGACATATTCGATTACGTTTCTAATTAGACGAACGTCTTTTTCTAGTATTTTTAGCTTTTAGAAAGTTGTTATAAGAAAATTTTAATTCCGAGCAGTGGTTTTTAGAGTTCTTTAAAATTTCGCTGTACTTACATTTCTGTAACAAACAACCTGTCCCACATTTTAAATTCCAACATCTTACTTCTTTTGGCAATTCACGAAAGCAACGTTACCAACATTTATTATTTCCCATCGCAACCTTTTAGCTTCGCTTTCTCCGTATCTCATAAAAAAAAACACAAAATGCTATTCACGCTTCTATTAAAATCTTTATAACGACTCAGTTCATATTCCCGAAATGAATGAAACATAAATATAAATTAACTTTTTAGGGCACCATTTAATATGTCGAAAGATTATCGCCTTACAAATCATATTTAATGGTTTCAATGTAAGAGCTTCTTTATTTAAGGATTCTTCAATTTATTAGATCTTGGCGTGTGTCATTTGATTTACATTAAAGTTAAAAAGACCTTGATCTCTATCTCTGGAATTACAAGACACCTGAAATGTTACTTGAGATTGTAAAAATGTAATAAAGTGTAAATATTCTTAACAAAACACTCAAACTGAAAAAGAAAATAGATATTTTGTTAAAAATACTTTAAGAAAGCCGATGTATAAACATTGATATTTTTTCTATATACTTTGAAATCTTGGCATCAGCACTCGTCTATGACATGCGTTACACAAAATATGTCATACATTGTTTTGCTATTATTTATTACGTTTCGGACTAAATATTTATTCGCAATGTATTATATGAAACTATTTGCTATAAGTACAGCTGTACAGTTACAAATCAAGTATACATTAGCGTTACAATTCAACAAAACCGTTTGCGAATTCTTTTCCTCGAGAAGTGAAAGCTTAATGATATATTTATTAGAGCGGAACATATTTTTTTAGTACAAGTAATAATGTTCTCCATTGACAAAACGTTGCTAAGTACCGAAAGTGTTGCCAATGTGCTCGCATTGTGAATGAATATTGTAATAATGGCATATTCTAATTTTAATGATTTATTTTCGCACAGCCCACCACTGGCCCGTCCGCTCTCTTGCGAAGACTTGCGTGGAATGAGGTCGACGTGTTCCAATTTTAAATTTCGATTGTCAGGCGTGAGGTTTAATACTTGCACTTTCACTACCACTTTTTAAAACCTTTGAGCATAGTCGATCTGTAGAACATGTACAGTCTAGTCTAAGATCCGTTTTTGGTTCCGGTTGGGTGCTTATATCATTTCTTTCGTGAATCTGATTGGTCTCTTAATATACATAGATCTGTTTGATTGTAAATCTTGTATTTATACTTGACAGAGGGCTTTATGGTCTTACGGTCCATTTTGAATTCTGTTTTTCTCCATCGTTAATTTTAAAAATAACCTCTTAATTGGTCGACTCAATACAATCGGCATATACTATTTTTTTAAAGTTAAATTATCGTTTTCTTCTGCTTATGCTTAAAGAATTTCATAACTGTATAGTGTAAAACATAGATCATAAGAATATTTTTTGCAACTAGTGCTTCAAAATCATCGGTAAATAACACCAGTTACGACACGCTTGGCAAAAGTATTTTTACCGTTTGATAAGCGTTATGACTTCCGCTTAGTTTTGACTAAATTATACTCGCATAAAATAAATACATGGCTTTTATAAAATGCAGTTCTTATATTACTTCATACTATACTTATAGTGAAACCTTTTTGAAGTACCTATAAACAAAATGTTTATACCTATATACGAGCATTTCAGCGATAATATTATCGACGATTAGTTTTATAGACACTCGTGTAGGATCAACAGGCATGGATCCTTAACACGAGATTCCTCACTCTGCAGCCCTAATCAACTGTAACTTGAGACCTGCTCTACTATAGGTGAAATTTTTTTACAACCTGCTTGTCAATGTAGTGGTAAAGCGATGAGTCTTGTATAAAACAAAGCTTTCAAATGTATAAAAATATATAATTTCTAAAATGCTAGTATTAACTGTTGATAAAACTGGCTTTTCAATATATGCCAACAATGTATTGACTGCGTGATTAAAAAAATATGATAAATGGGTAAATAAATCTTCCCAAACGAACCATAAAAACGTAATAAAGTCCAAATGACACATCTACAGTTATTACAACTCCAGTATCGCTCGACCGCTAATTATAAATAGAGACTGATAAGTTCCGTTAATCGTGATACCTCTGTCCTCTTCATTCTTTGAACGTATCTAGCGTAAAAGAAAGAGACGACTATTTAAACGAACCTGTCTCGAACCGCGTGCTTAAATCTGGTTTTCCCAAGCGAGGCCACTTTCCTTACTCAACATGCGAATAATTTCAATATCAAATTTAATCTTTATATTTTCATTGGTAAAGTTTATATTAGCATGGTCCGTTTCCATGTTCGGGGTGAAAGAGTTAACCCTTGATGGTTTTTTGACATTGCCAATTTGAGTGAGGACATTGCCCTATTTGCGGATATGGCTGGTCGAGCGTCATATGTCCATGTAGTCACGGATTTCATTAAATACTTCCTGTTTGACCAAAATTGGAGATTACCTTTATTCTTTATTTAAAGCTGCGTTCATATTACTACAGGCTTTTGATTTTGTTTTACATCTTAGGTAACTATTTTCAGCACACGATAAGTACCTATGTATAGTCATTATACTCTATCACGTAAATAATACCAGATGTCACCATGTCGTCTAATTTGAATTCAATGCCTGTTTGAATTAGACTTGTGTCTATTTATTTTGTAACAGGTCTGGATATAGACTTGACCTCTGTCAATAATCTTCCGTCACTTTCAATAATCGGCATCTTCCACATTCAAATGTAGAAAATTCCACTAATAATTTTCTATCATGTTTTATCGTCTATAAGTGATCTCTAGACTTTCCTATTATATGCTAAGAGGTAATAATTAACATCAATTATTTATCTACGGTATGTTGTACTTGAATATTTTTAGTAATCAATTATGTTTTGAGATGTATCTAGAGCTCAGTTAAGCCGTAAAGTTAATATTCAAACTCACATCCTCAACACTCAATGCCTACCGCACAGGCGATTGTATTTGACAGCCCATTGTCAATGTCATCAAAAAGGGTCTTGAATGAACACACGGCCCAGAATCTGCCCCGTCGGCCGCGTAACATAGCGGTTCGTCGACGTAACAAAGTTTCACCGCGGTAACGGATGACACAAGCGGTTACGGTACCTGGCTTACGAGAGTGGGGGTAGACTTTCAAACTCACGCGCAGCGCAAACGCCCGGAGCGATCGATTCGCTTGCCCCTTCGGCAGCCGCTATAGCAGTCTCCGTCGCTCCAAATCCAAAATCTTATTTTACAACACCACACAGGTCTGTGACGATACAATTTCCACCAATCCCAGATGCAGCAAACGTGACTGCAATGAATATAACGGTCTATCTCTTAAACGTTAGAGCATCTATTCGTTTAACATTCACCGCTTGTTGTTCACCGTTAGCAGTGAAAGTGTATGAGCAAAAGTGAAACGGATGATTTAGAGTGGCGCAACTTGCTCGAGATTTGTCGTGAAAAATCGCGATCACGGAAATGTGAAAGGTTATTGCAGCTTTTCTGACTAATTGACTGCGTTTTTTAAATATTTTTGGGTCATTGGGTTTTCTTTTCGCTTCTTTTGTCACTTTCCTTTGCGTCTTCAATGGTAATCAAAAGTAGGTTAGGCTGGTGGAACGAGGTCGCTAGCTCGGAGCTACCATCGGAACTAATGTTTGTGGGATTTGTATGAAAAATTTGAATATTAAAACCGTGTCAGTAAAATTGAAATACCGACTTTAAAAGGCCGTATGAGATATTCTGCCACTAAGTAGTAGTGTGTTAGCATTATTCTAACGTTCTGGTTTTAGGGGTATTGTCGCCAGCCAAATTACATGACTAATAAGAATAGCCATTGAATGTGTCATGCGAGGAGCGCAAACCAAATGCAGTGAATGGACCTGGACTATGTTTGGTTTCTAAAAGTTCTGGATAATGTTGCGATGCAGGTGTTATCTAATTTTTTTATGGTTGACAAGGTGTTTGACCACAGCTCACCTTATTTTATGTAAAAATGATGAAACGAACGAGATACTCTTCTAATGGTAAGAGATAACGCCTGTCCATGACCATTGCAGCGATACCCAGAACTTAGTGGGAAAACAAAGGCCAAGATATAGCTGCTTTGGCTCTCATTACTTTGAGACTTTCGATGGTTAGTCTCAACAGCCCTGTAATTTCGCTAGCTGCAGTACCTTTCAAACCGGATATGTAATGTTTATGTAATGTTAGCGGCAGAATATCTGCTACTGCGGCAGTACCTACCTAGACAATTCTCTGATAAGGAGATCTACCACCAAGTGAACCTGATTTAAAGCGACGATATGTTCGAAGCTGGTAAAGCCTAGCCTGGTTTTGTACTTTATATGTCTCTTAATAGGATTCTTGTTCAAATTCTTGTGTTTCATTGGAACAAGATTACTCAGTGCTCACGGTTGTAGAAATGGGAAAGTAAATGTTCTTATTTCGATATTTTTTTAGTATTGTTCATCATTTTCTTTATTATATAAATTATCATGATGATGACTATCAACTTTGATTACTTCGAGATTTGGTTTAAGTTTTGCCAGCTCATTATTCTAAAAACCTATCATCATCCTATCCTTATCTTATTGACCGCAATCGATATTCAGAAGCTATGGTTACTGCTGCATTACTTTATTGAAGGCTAATGTTATGACATTGAAAAAAAAAACATGAGTAGAGCACCAAACCTATACGGTTCTGTAGGAAATTACAATTGACTTCTTTGAGTTGGTACTGTAATTATGGCAAAATTTGTGTCTGTTCAATTACTTGACGCGTTGCTATCTCTTTCTACTACAAACGCGATAACAATTCAAAACGTTAAAACAATTTTACTCGGTTTTTAACCCATTTACAGACTTTATCATTTGTTTATTTAATTTCTCACTTATTTTATCCTGCATTTCGTCATCATGATAATCATCTTTTGCAGTTTTTATTCAACTGGGTATAATAATAATTATAATTCCCATTTGAATAATTCTCTCTCTTGCTGTGTCATTTGCCTGTTTCACGAGTTAATCGTGTCCAGGTTTGATCGCGTTCATTCTCGTATAAAATTTCATATCTCTTTCAAACCCCTCATTTTCATTAACGATTTATTTAAATTATGTTTCCTATATATTAATTTACTACTCGCGTTAAGAATGAAGAATCTTTATTTTTTTAGGCTACTCAACTATAATTCATGTATCTGTATTATACGTATTCAAGGATTTTAAACCTTTGCAGAACCCTAGTATCGGCATCATTGCGCTCGCACCGACGACGCCGGTGCGCGGTGTGGCAATTCAACCTAATTTCACCTATCGATTGTGAACTAAGTAGCACGGATGTGACTTCGAGGTTTCTTTTTTATCTACATTGAAATAGGTCTTCAAATTGAAATAGGTATTATATTCCTAAATATTCTACAAATACATAATATTAAATTTAATTTCTTGTTTATAATATTCTTACTCATATATTTGTACATATAAATATTGATCATTGTATCTAGTTTACGTCATGTATCAAATAATACTCGTAGTTGTGATATTAGCAAGTTGAAGAAATTAAGAATTCTTCGTCGATCAACAGGAATAAAATGAAGCAAAACAAAAAGAATCTGGTACAAAAAAATATGCCATAAAGTCAACCAAAACAGAACACGTAAAAGTAATTTGATTGAGTTCATGGTCAAGGGGAAAAAGTGATGAGATACGTCTTCAAACAGTAAACTAGAACAAAGAGAGTCCAATAAAATATACAACGACCTTACAATATGAAACCGGCAAATAATCCTAAACAAATAATGAATTTGTCAAATTATTTGACCTCGTTAAAACTGCCTTGTGCAATGCCAATGTCATCTTTTTGTCGCAAAACTTCGCACCTTCGCGTACTTGGCCTTTAGTATAAAAATTGCGTGCATATTGATTAAATGATTGACTTTAATCATAATAGGAGATGTAATTAAGTGTTAAGTTAATTGAATAAAGCTGCTCTATTGACCCAGTTTGAGATAATGATTCATAATAATTCAACTCACATTCGCTGGTATTGGGGTTAACACGGATAAATTTTTCATTCATTTGGAAAATTTGTTTGATATCCCACGCTTCAATTATGTTATTGCTAATCAATTACTTCAATGAAAATCGTATGAAATTTATTTTTATATAGCTTTTTTGATTGATTTGTAATATGACAAGATTGTCTTGGTTTCTATAGTCTAAACACTTTTCGCTACGCCTCATAATATCTAACAGTGGATACCCACGTACTTCTACTACTATTATTTCATCTATGGTACGAAGTTTCGCGCAATCTATTAAGCCACAACGCAATAGCAGACAATTACCTTCTTTCAAAGTTCAAAATTGAAATACCGCCGTCATAGTTTGTCTTTGTCCCACTTTTACGCTGATTTTATTTTTTAAATGGAGACCCAAAAATTGCCTTCGACTTTCTATGTGTATTTACATGTACTTATAACGTTTCGTGACCCCACAAGGTCGTGTCCATTGGGGTTTTTAGACACTATAATATTGTGGAAGGTTCTTTTGTAGTTTTCGGCTGTTTAGTTACCACTGTCAAGTTGGATATCTGTTTCTTTGAATCTAACGGAATATTCCGGTCCCCGTGCCGGTGACAGCTTGAGCCCACTTGCCATTTCATGTTGGGTGTGTTTGCCATCTGTAGCCACACTGGAAATTAACATCAGGTGAATTGTGGCCAGGTGTATTGCGGCTGTAATGACAGTGTGCCGGCTATATCTTTCGCAGAATCGATCACCACTACATTAGACGTGTTCTAAAGTAGAGACCCTGAATCGACAAATGTAATTTAGGACTAGTTAAGACAGCAGTTGATTGGACTTGCACCTGTAATAAAGAATTTGTATTTGTGTCTAGAAATACATATATATATATACGTATATTTGTTACAAATAGGCTTGCGTTTGACCGCCAACTCGCCTGATGTTAAGCGAAGATGCGGTTTACGATGGAGCACGCTCGCCTAGAAGAAACCGATTCACTCGCGACTTGAAGGCACCCAGATTGTATATATCAGAGTCGAAGTAACAACTTTTTTTTTATAATTGACAAGCTAAGTGTTTGACCACAGCTCACATTATATCAAGTGACGGTGTGGTCAAAGATGGTAAAGCACGCCTAGCCTGGAATGGAATGGCACTCAAGTGAGGCAGGCTGCCTGGGGAGCGGAACACATCGTTAGGTGCTTGGCGGCACATTTTCAACTTGAGGGTGGTAGCTAGCCAGCCGAGTACTAGAAAATACCTTACCTTCATACTATGGTTTCCTCACGATGTTTTCCTTCACCGGAAGTTCAAGCTCATTGTTGAGGTTTGAACCCACGTCCTTAGGCACGTGATCCGACCGCGCTAAGCTATAATCGCTACAGAATCACCCATCCTTGGTGATAGATTAGCCAAAGTCACTTTTTTACAGGTTACAAAAGATATCAGCATCTTACCTTTCATGACTCACGGTACAGTGCCACGCCACGGCGTGTGGGTAACTGGGTCAGTTGGCCGCAGCGCGACCTCGCGCGCTGGTGCCTCTTCTGTATTTTTGGGGTAATCTTGATCGTGGATGGGAATTATGAGAGCGTGTAGATGGGACTTCACGTTTTCGGGACAACTTTTCAAATTGGTATTTATTATCTGCCATGATAAATATAAAGTTATTGAATTTTGGTCTGTACCAAAAACAAGTCAAAACTTTTTACGTGCTGATGTTACGTTTTTTTCTTTAAATAAATATCGTTGGAAATTTCACACAGCGTCATCTAGCTCCAAACTAAGCAAAGCTACTATGAGAAGTACTATGAGAACCATATAACTGATAGAATACTTATATACTTTTTTTAAATACATACAGAACACCCAGACACAAGAAACATTTATCACACTAATAAATATATAAAGGCGAAAGTTTGTGAATATGTAAGTGTGTTTGTATGTTTGTTACTTCTTCACGTTCAATCAGCTGGACCAATTTTGATGCAATGAAGGTAGCTGATACCCACACATACATAGACTACTTAAAAAAACTGTAGGGTTCACGTAGGAACAGCGGGTAACACCGTAGGGCGCAACTAGTCGTTACATAAATGTTTGTTCTAGAGGGAATCGAACCCACGCCCTACAGCTCTTGAAGCACATATACCATTGAGCTAGCAGGGCAGTCAAATGATAACTTATTTTATTTTTAGAAACACAAACTGATTTTTAATTCTATTACATAGAAAATATGAACTGATAAGCTGACGCATTTTATAATGGCTCAATAACTTACTCTGTCCCACTTCTTCTTATCATTTAACTATTGACGTATCTGTTTAGCGTAACGGTTCTCTCTTAATATTCTACCGTTGAAAAATCAAAAAATCAAATTCAGTATTATTTGTAAGAATTATTAATATAATATTTGTTGTAGCGATGATGATTCAGTGGTTAGCGCGGTAGGTTCGCATGCCGAAGGGCGTGAGTTCAAACCCCAACAATGAGCTTGAGAGCTGCCGCTGAAGGAAAACATCGCGTGGTGGTAGGGTACTTTCTAGTACTCGGCTGGCTAGCTACCTACCACCCTCAAGTTGAAAATCTACCGCCAAGCATCTAACGGTGTGTTCCGGCATCCTCACTTGAGAGCCAGTTCCATTCCAGGCTAGGTGTGCTTTACCGTCTTCGACCACACCGTCACTTAACATCAGGTGAGCTGTGGTCAAACACCTAGCCTGTCAGCATTAAAAATAAAAAATAAAATTAGAATTATCTTAAATTGTAGGTCTTATTGTTAAAATTCTAAGTATCAAATATTCTACCTTAGTAGATGTACAAATATTTTTAGTAAGATTTTAGATAGATAACAATTATTTAAGCGTGTCATTCAAAAAGTCATTAATATCATAATAACACTTGTCCATATAAGAAATTTAAATGTACATTTGACGATATTGATATTTAATTCTTTAAAATAATCTGGCAATTTGTTATATACAGTGATAGCCATACAGTATACATTATCATTATACACATTTGTTCTCCGCGGAATTTCAATTAAAATTCAATCGTGGAACGCTAAATAAATCAAAGTAAACAAAATAATGCTGTCAAACAGTTGAGGAAGTAGAGGTCTACCGTAGACCTCTAGTACAGTTCCCCAATTTCTTTGTGTATTTTTTTATGAGACGATGAACATTTTCTGGATTGTCTTTATTTTTTTCACTCCCTTATTCCACTAGTCCCTAATTTAGTTTCTTTCTATGCTGTGACTTCCATGCGTACTCTGGCTCTGGCGTAGTGGTTGCCTCTCAGCCAATAAAAGCCTACTTTCCTTTTCAATGTAAGTATTTTAAGTAAATTGTACAAACGCAAGTACAATTTTTAAAACTTGTGAAAGTGAATAACACAAACATTTCCCCTTCCTTCTTTGACTGACGTCAATAAACGCTTATATTATGTTAATAGCACAATCAAGTTTGTCACTCGAAAAAGTCTATAATGTTTTGGTATAAAATATTCTATTATAATGTCTGTCGAATGAGCTATGGGCGGAAACCCCCACCGACTGGCCCTCGGATGTTAAACGGCCATCAGGCCGGCCTAGAAGACGGTGGAAAGATGAGCTCGATGCTCATGAATAAGAGTTGGATCTCAATAGCATCAAATAGAGAGGCATCAAATGGAGGAAGAGAGGTTTTTGCCCAGCATTGGGACAAAATAGACTAAAATAATAATAGAAATAGATACTGTACAATATTCCTTAAAACTAGTATTTTGTTGGCGATCTTTTTCCACAGATTGTCTTTCGAACTCCTTTGATGATTTTTTATATTCAGTCATTCTGGACCAGCAACTCTTTTTATGTCATCTTCCCAGTGTGTCCTTTGTCTAATATATTATACTAAAACCTAACTTTATAGGCCTCAAATCTGAATGATATTAAGGTGAATATTATTGAGCAGTGAATCATTTTGCGATAAGTCCAGGCAGATCAAGAAATATATGCTAAGAAACTCATAAGCAACGATTCGTTTGTTTAGAGAAGGCTTCAAAGCCTTGGACATTGACGCAAAGTTGTTTGTCTGTCGGTTTTCTACCGGATACATTTTGGAGCCTAATTCCACCCTGCCCATTCTACCATCGGAATGCCAGCTCTAAAAAGGTTTGATTCCACCTTCTTCGTACGAACCGCTAGACATTGGAATTTGCTGCCCGAGTAATAGTTCCCCAATAAATACAATCTAGGTACCTTCAAGTCGCGAGTAAATCGGTTTCTTCTAGGCCTGCGTGCTCCAACGTAAAGGCCATCTATAAGATAACCAATATCTTAAAAGGCCAGTTGATAATTTATATGAAAGCCTGTAGCGCACTTTTTTACGACTCCCCACTCTCCTTTAGAAAGATGTAACGGACGGTCGAACCACCCACCAGTAATCACTGTCGCGACCAACTCGGAGTTATTTATAGAAGTAAAAAAAATGTATAGGTAAAACATAGTATTTGTCTCGTTCCGAATCTATTTCGGTACAAGTTGAACGGTTCTTGGGAACGGGGGGGCCGCTGTGGTTGTGGCTTTAGATTTGCTATTATACAATACCTACCACACAATATCTACCACGTTATGAGATTGATGATCTTTGTTGGAATATATTGAAATTTTCAGGGTTACCGGTGTCTCTAGATGTTTTCTTTGTCGCCGCGTGGTATTCATAGGTTTGGTTCACGTAGACAAGCTAAGCATCGTCATCCACTGCTGGACAATACTAAATATAGGTAACTCCTGAACTCTTAAGATTTTTATTTATAAACATTGTTTAAAATTAATCCATGTTTAAAGTAGTATGTTTCATTTCCACGCGTTATATTTCACATCGGTGACAAGTCATAAGCGATTTTTATAAGTTAGGCCCCTAATGCACGCTCTAAGCCAGACTTACGGCTTTGAATTTTTGACCAACGCAAAATGTCAAAGCATGGAGAGATAATGAGAAAGTATAATTATGTGTTTCTCTTTCTTTTGCTCTCTTTAATCCATAGTAGTAAAGTCGTGAATATTTCAGTTTTAAGTACCTTATTTTTGTTTTTAATGCAAATGTAACGAGCGCAGACGCTCTCCTGATATTAAGAGGTAACGTTTGTTCATGACCATTGCAGCGATACACAGAACTTTGAGTAGTAAAACAAAGTCCAGGTCATCGCTGCTTTGGCGCTCATTACTTGGAGACTTTCGATGGTTAGTCTCAACAGCCCTGTAATTTCGCTAGCTGCAGTACCCTTCAAACCGGAACACAGTAATGTTTACACACTACTATCTGGCGGCAGGATATCTGGTATTACGGTGGTATCTACCTATACGACTTTCTGCCAAGGAGATCTACCACCAAGTTAATACCAATTTCTTCTCTTTAGTGCTATCTACTAGAAAATTCACTTTATGCACAAGCATTAGGTACCGACTGCAATAATTCATATCGACCTACATAATCAGTTGAGATATGAAATTAAAATTGTACCAAATAAAACAAGCTTAAGAGAGAGGGAGAGGAAGCACCGTGAACTGGAACGGACTGCGCTTGCAAGGATTCTCGTTGAATTACAGCGTAATGTTTACAGTAAACTCAATTGTACACGCTGGTAAAATCCACTTTATGTCATTTTTATTTTATTCTGAACTAGCTTGCGGCCACAAGTTCCCAATCAGTCCCTGATCTACTTTGTCTGGTCTATTAAATTAAAAGTTTACCCAAACCAAACCAAATTTTACTAAAGAAAATTCTTTAAGCTATTTATAATTTACAGGTACTTGTTAGCAATTACTCGGTTGTAGATCTCCTTATCAGGAGGTCGTCTAAGTAGATACCACCGCAGTACCAGATATTCTGCCACCAAGCAGTAGCGTGTAAACATTACAGGGCTGTTGAGACTAAACATCGAAAGTAAGGAGTGCCAAAGCAGCGATAACGTTTTCAAAGTTATGTGTATCGCTGCAATGGTCATGGACAGGCGTTATTTCTTACCACCAAGAGAGCGTCTTGTTCGTCTCATAACATTTACATTAAAGAAGAAGAAAAATGTTAGCAAACAGGCGAAAATCCAATTTCTAATTTTGGTCCAGTTTTGTTTCGAGCTGAAATACTGTTCTGGGACCATACTGCGAACATGAAAGGTCGATTGCACAACTCCACTTAGCATAGTCCGACCTCTGTGCGCAGAAAATGTATAAAAATGAACAATTGTAATGGATTACTACGTACACTTTTTAAGAATTGCTTCGTGTCTATTTGCATTTCGTGGTGCATTGCATTTTGTAACCGTATCATCTGCATCTTAAAGTTTTATATAAATTACCTTAAAGTTTTAGATTTTTTTTTTTTTTTCTTATTGATATTTCCTTATATTGTGAGCAACTGAGCTGTTTGAGAATTCCCGCTTCTCATTATTATTTGAATCTCGTTATTTGTCCATTTGGTTTGTTTGATGATATTTGCTTATTGAATTATATAATTCGAAATAGTTTGGCTTTTACTTTACCTTGTATGTAATAAATATAATGTGTATAAAAATATGGATGACTTTAAATAATAAATAGATTTTTCTAGGTAGGCGTTCTCCATCCCAAACAGCAGTGTTGTTAACCTAATAGTCAACAATAATGCTGTTTGGGATGGAAAACGCTTTATTATTGACTTTATTTATTTATATATGTATTACAACAGCATTATTGTTAATCATTAGTTTAACAATAATGTCGTTTGGAATGAAGAACGCTTTATTATCGGCTTTATTTATTTATTATAACGGCATTATTGTTAATCATTAGGTTAACAATAATGCCGTTTGGGATGGAGAACGCTTACCTAGAAAAAGCCTTTTTATTATTTACAGACTTCCATATTGTACATTTCGGGGAACAGATTAAGGCAAACAGTTCCACAATCTTAATGTGGGAATAAAAAATATGATATCAAAATGCTTCGTGTTCGTGTGCAACATTACTATTGTAATACAATATTACTACCTAATACTTGTTACCACCTATTAATATGAACGAAGATATTTACACCGTATTCTTTAATAGTAACAAGTGAATCCACCTTATCCTCTGCATTATAACCCTTACCTGCTTCAATAAAAGACTTAATCTTGTTTATACATTCCATACATTCTCAAAACGTTTTGTTGGCTGAAGCTACTTTGAAAATAATTCAATTTAGTTCAATACTAAACCCAAATAATTGTATATTACGAACTAAATTCCAATGCCGCATCCCTATCCCACATTCGCAAACTTAATAAATCAAAACGTCATAACCCGCTTACGGAAGGTAAACAAATATCAACTTTGTATTTGATAGTGTATAGCTGTTATTTGCTTGATATGACACAGTATCGTGAACCGGGTTAGTAGGACAGTCAGATCGCGAACCGACCGGTCCGCGCCAGCCCTGAACTTGCACGGGTTTGATATGTTATGTCATTCGAAGTGTGCGTGCGTTCGATAGATGTGTGCGTGGGATGAATATCATGCAAATATAGACGGGTTACGGGAATTTCTACGGACAGCTGGAAATACCGTACCTATATCTGTATCATAAGATTGTGATTTTGTTTGTGTGGTTGTGTGGACGTGTGTTTACGTTCGTGTACAAATGTGTGCGTGCATGTGTGTATATGTTCGCGTGAGTGCGTTGAGCTTGCTAAAAAGTTAAGTTTGTAACTGATAACTTTAGAACAACATTTCTCGCCTCTGTTTTTAATATGCTAATATAAAACAGCGCGTGCTCTCCTCTCTACGACAAACTCGACTACCATATACGATTATCACCTCAATCTGATTTCTCTTCAATGTTCAATCAGCACTTACATTGTTGCTTGTTTTCAATATCAAATTACGTGTACGTACGTATCTATTTAAAACTTTCACTATTGTCCTTTCGTTCGACTTGCGTCGCCGATTCGATATCTATTGGTAATATCGACATATCTAAAATTATAGTAACGACAATCTATTTAAATTTTTGTCAAGTCACGCTCGCTATATCTAGATTTATAATTCGCTAATTTTTATTTCAAATATTTATATGATCAACTATACTGATATTTACGTCTTCTATTATCTTATCTGTATGATATAGTATTCGTAAAGCATGTGTTTTTTTAAACATTATAAGAGTAAGGTTACTTTGTAATATGAAAAACAACTAGTGTTATCTGGTTGTAGATCTCCTTGGCAGGATATTGTCTAGCTACAACCACCACCGGTACTACCGCAGTACCAGACATTCTGCCGCCAAGCAGTAGTGTGTAAACATAACTGTGTTGCCATTTGAAGGGTACTGCAGCTAGCGAAATTACAGGGTTGTTCACACTAACCATCGAATGTCTTAAAGTAATGAGCGTCAAAGCAGCGACGCCCTGGATTTTGTTTTTATACTCAAAGTTCTGTGTATCGATGTAATGGTCATGGACAGACGTTATCTCTTATCATCTCTTGCCAATACTCGCTACGCTTGGCAGGCTGGTTGGCGAGCGCAGTTAGGTGTGATTGTTCAAGGAAGACGCTGCTGCCCATCTTCCGAATTACATCCCTTAGCCGACTCTTACGGCAACCACGGGTAGAGAGGGCGGGGTACTATTCTTACGCCGGTACCACCACGGCAAAGATGCCAGCTGGTCTTCTAAATTCTACCAGGTGGTGAGGGGTGACCGGGTGAGGGTTAGGATCGGAGTCGATGAAGGCAGATTTTCCATTTAAGAGGTTCCAGTGACCACGATCCTCAAAAATGAGGGACCGATTGACAAACACCAAACTCTATATCCCCGATTCAACTCAAAAGCAAAATTTATTACTTATTCACGTTAAAACTTAAAAATATCTTCGTAAACGTTTGATGTGTCACGCATAGAAACAGTGAAGTGAACAAATATTAGCCTTGAGACAAATTCCGCTCGACGAATGTATTAGTTATTAGGTATACGACCTATCGCTACTTTCCCTAATGTTTGATAGCACGCGTGGGTTATCACTTATTGTTTTTAGCTTTAGTTTTATCATGATCATTAACGAGCATTAGATCTCCTTAGCTGTCGTCGTCTCGGTAAGCTACCACTGCAATATCAGATATTCTGCCGCCACACTTCAGCATACCAATAATTACGATACATACAGAACACCCAGACACAGAACAAACATTTATCGTCACAAATTTTTTTGTCTTGGTGGGAATCGGACCCACGCCCTACATTTCTAGAAGAAGCCAGTTCCATTCACCGTCACTTAACATCAGGTGAGCTGTAGTCAAACACCTAGCTAGTCAAACATATAATATGAACGTTTATTTGTAATAAAAAATCAAATAGATAAGCAAATACTACAGTAGAGAAATTATTTTTTGTGGCTCTTAAAAAATTGGGATACTTGGCTATTCCGTTTCAAACTGTTGCCGACCACTGTTTAACGTATCTGTCACTGCACCCTATTTCAGGGCGTCTAATTAAAACTATAAATTGCTTAATTTATGTTAATTACGCTCCAAATCGTATACCTACTATAACTACATCAATGGTTATATACACAACATTTTAAAAGATTTATTATTGTGAACAGGTGAAAGGTCATTGTTTAATTCTCGTCCCTGTTACAGTGACGATGAGACCTATATATACATTTTATGTCGAGATTTAAGAGTTGTTCATAATTATCAGTACAATGACCCCCTTTCGGAACAGTAGACGTCAAGCTTATAGCCTTGTAAAATCTATCGTATCTGAGAACCTCAATTTACTAGTTTCCAAATCGACAACCCGTATTGGATCCAGTTTTAAAACAAATATTGCACACATTCTTAACTCGCCAACACTATTTCAATACAATGCCCACACGTGCATATTGCATACATAGATATCTATAGGTACCTACCGATATAAAGTCGTCTGTGCGAGTGCGGAACGTGCCGATGTCACGTGGCGTGTTACTGTTGTTTAGTCTGTGGTGTGTCATCAACAGAGGTAGCGTATTTGTAGCGATGATAGCTCAGTGGTTAGCGCGGTCGGTTCGCATGCCGAAGGGCGTGGGTTCAAACCCCAACAATGAGCTTGAGCTACCGGTGAAGGAAAACATCGTGAGGAAACAATAGCGTGGTGGTAGGGTACTTTCTAGTATTCGGCTGGCTAGCTACCACCCTCAAGTTGAAAATCTGCCGCCAAGCATCAAACGGTGTGTTCCGGCAGCCTCACTTGAGAGCCAGTTTCATTCCAGGCTGGGTGTGCTTTACCATCTTCGACCACACCGTCACTTAACATCAAGTGAGTTGTGGTCAAACACCTAGCCTGTCAGCAATAAAAATAAAACAGCGTGATATGATTATGTTGGCGTAACATGGAAGAGGTCGTTTTAAGTCCAAATAAATAAATATTGAAAAACGCAGTGAAGTGAACAAATCAGTGGCGTAACTTATAGGGTGGCAGGGCTGGCAATAAGCCACGGGGCCCCGACACGTGGGGTCCCGAGCTCAAAGTAACTTAACATTTTTAACAAAATTTTGTAAAAAATTATAAATTTTATTTAAGTACTTAAAATCAGTTAAAGTTAGATATAACTATAGATCCCGACACGTGGGGTCCCGAGCTCAAAGTAACTTAACATTTCTAACAAAATTTTGTAAAAATTATAAATTTTATTTAAGTACTTAAAATCAGTTAAAGTTAGATATAACTATAGATCGTATACAAATTCAAATAAATTATTGATCGTTCTTTGCTTCATTTTTTGTCGCAGGGCTATTCATTTATTACGTAAGACGTTGACAGTTTTTGACCCCCTCCCCCCATGTAAGAAAAAACAAGAATATGCCTCCCCTCCTCCCTGTTTAATATTTATTACGTAAGAATCTAAAGGAAAAAATGCATACATATAAACAACTTTGTTTTTGTTTTAAAGTTTTTCTTTGTCATCTTGGCGTTGGCACTCAAACTTTTCAAAGTATAATGCCTGCACTATAAACTACTCTGTGATATAGGCTTAACTTAGCGCATTTTTGTGATCTTACGTAAGAACTATCGAGACCCTCTCTCACCCCCTTGTAAGAAAAATTAGACATGATCGACTCTCTTACCCCCTTAAATTGTCTTACGCTTTTTATGAACACTTTGGTGGCGCGGGCCGGCGAGCAAGTGATTTTTATTGGGGCCCCATCCAAAAAATGAATTTGTCACGGGCCTCAGATACTATAATTACGCCCCTGGAACAAATATTAGACTTGAGACAAATTCCGCTTGACGAATGTATTAGTTATTAGGTATACGAGCTATCAATACTTTCCCTAATGTTTGATAAAACACGCGACTTATCACTTATCACTTTTTGTATTTAGGTTTTTTTATGGAGTAAGTATATCCTCGGGGCTGTTATTTTCCCCACACGTGGTTAGCTTTTTTTTTGTTACGGTTCACAGGATAGGACCACATCTCACCTGATGTTAAGTGACGATGTGGTCCCATCATTCATGTATAACGTCAGCAGAAGTTTGTTAATTGCTATTAACCCCCTTACCAACCCCTCCCCTCCAACCTAAGTATCGAAAGCATTCAAGAACATAACATAATTTATATGACATTGCTGACGTTATATTAACCCCCTTACCAACCCCTCCCCTCCATCCCCTCCCCTCCAACCTAAGTATCGAAAGCATTCAAGAACATAACATAATTTATATGACATTGCTGACGTTATCACCATTCAAATACCCCCATCGCCCACGTCATCAAAAATAAGCAAAGACGTTCCCCCCTCCCCACTTTGGTTCTTACGTAACACTGAATGGCCCCAAACATACTTAGCCAGGAATGGAACTCAGTTGCGTTCTGGTTATTTCTGCAATAGTATTCGCTATGACCTCGGTATAAGTACATATAAGGTTGTTTCGATCAATGAAACGTGTCTTATATGTATACATATAACCTACCCCCACATACTTTGTGTATTATATACCATGTAACATGATGTGTGTGCTTTTTGTTGCATAGCTTATAGGAGAACAAGTTGATGTCTATCCAACTAGGCACTCCCAAACAGAGTGGTCGCAAAATTGTCAAATGTTTGTAAAATGTCTGTCTTTGTGGATATTTTGTCTATTTACTGTTAAATTAAACACATAGCTAATTTCTTCAGTAGAAGATCGTCTAGGTAGCACTGCAGATATTAGATATTCTGCCGCCAAGCAGTAGTGTGTAAACATTACTGTATTCCAGTTTGAAGGGTTCTGCAGCTAGTGAAATTACAGTGCTGTTGAGATTAACCATCGAAAGTCTCAAAGTAATGAGCGCCAAAGCAGCGATGCACTGAACTTCTTTTTACTACTCAAAGTTCTGTGTATCGCTGCTACGGTCATGGACAGGCGTTAGTCTAATTACTTTAACATAAAATCAAAATGATGAAATGAAGACAATTTGCGAAGGATGATACGTTTTGAGAAAGCAATATTATATATATAGACATTTTGCGTTATATCTATGTGCATCTCATAAGCTAAGCGAATACAAGGTTATACGGTAATCGCTGGCACGTGCCCCTCTGACTATAATACAACCCCACCTGTGCGGCTTGCATTCGTGCAATGCTTTTGTTTTGATACGTTAATAATGATACTTGTGTGTGGGACAATAACGTTGTTATTGGTAATAGAGCTTTTTTTTTTTTGGCCATAGCATGTTGGTACATTGTGCCAATTATCATGTTTTATTATTATATTTAAAACGGTGAAACTCAAGATAGATAGACCCCAAATAAAAACGATATGAAATTGGAAGAAGAAAAGCCAGTGTTCTATCAAAAATCGAAATGCTCTTATAGAATACGAGTCGTGGTGATAAAAAATGTCCTTTAGTTGACATCTCCATTATAGTCCACAGAGCGTTAGCAGTTAAGTTGGCAGCTATCCTCTGTTTTACCATTCAAGGTTACGCAGAAGGGTAGTAATAGGCTGATAGGAGCTCATTGTATTTACCTTTTACCCTGGGAGGTTTTATTTTTATTTTTGTAACGATGATAGCTCAGTGGTAAGCGCGGTTGGTTCGCATGCCGAAGGGCGTGGGTTCTAACCCAACAATGAGCTTGAGGTGCCGGTGAAGGAAAACATCGTGAGGAAACCATAGCGTGGTGGTAGAGTACTTTCTAGTACTCGGCTGGCTAGCTACCACCCTCAAGTTGAAAATCTGCCGCCAAGCATCTTACGATGTGTTCCGGCAGCCTCACTAGAGAGCCAGTTCCATTCCAGGCTAGGTGTACTTTACCATCTTCGACCACACCGTCACTTAACATCAGGTGAGTTGTGGTCAAATACCAAGCCTGTCAGCCATAAAAAAAATTACTAATTGGCTTGCGTTTGTCCGCCAACTCGCCTGATGTTAAGCGAAGATCCGGTCTACGGTGCAGCACTCTCGCTTAGAAGAAACTGATTCACTCGCGACTTGAAGGCATCCAGATTGTAACCAACCCACTCGGGCAGCAAATTCCATTAGCGGTTCGCACAATGAAGGCAGATTCGAACCGTTTAGTTTTTGGAATATCGACCATGAAGCGGTGTCGCGTAGAGCTCCTAGCTGTCCAGTAGTAGAATAGGCAAGATGAAAATAGGTCATGTACATCTGAAGCGCATTCTCCAAAGTGTAACCAGTAGAAAACCGACAGACAAGGCACTTTGCGACGATGTTCAAGGCTTTGGAGCCTTTTCCGAACAAGCGCATCATTGCTAATGAGTTTCTTAGCACGTTTCTCGAGTAGTTTAGTTTTAAGTAGCTAGTTTCTTAAGGATGATGGTTTTAGGTTTTCATTTATCTTATCCTAAAATCTAAATCGGTTATACATACATATATAAAAATTAACCCCTGTTTCCCTTGGTTACGCTATAACTTGAGAACGACTTTACCAATTTCATTTTCGATTTTTAGTTTTCTTAAAATTTGTAGAGAAGGTTCTTAAGAAAAAAATATTTAAGAAAATTGGGAACATATCTGATTTATTTTGACAAATTCCACGCGGACGAAGTCTAAAAAATAATTCATCCTAGTTGTTTTGTTGTCTTGTTTTTTTTTTCGGGTCAACACAAAAAGCTTTTTCATAATCTCTTTCGACTTATGACCGTTCTGCTAAACCCTATACCCCTGTTATGTTATTGTGTCTGGGTGCTTGGCGTGCTTTAAGGGGTAGGTAATGCCAAAATTGTGGACATCAATTTAAGTAATAGGTGTCCCTGTCATCTTAATATTATATTTGTCTTTTAATATGTGGACAGAATGCGAAACGCGTTTAAAACGTTTCTACAAAGAACATTTATTTATTATATGAACCTTAAAGACCTATTGTACATTATCAATTACTTATTTTAGTTAATAATTATGACAGTTTGCATTGGGTACTTAGGTTAAATTTCACATTAAAAAAACCTGTGTTGCGAAGTCTAGTGTCTTTCGTTCCATTACTCGTTTACATAATAATCTTACTAATGTTATAAAGGCGAAAGTTTGTGAGTGTGTTTCTATGTTTGTTACTTCTTCACGCTCAAACGGCTCGACCAATTTTTATGAAATTTGGTATGGAGGTAGCTGACACCCTGGTTAACACATAGGCTTTTTATCCCGAAAATATTGTAGTGTTCACGTGGGCACAGCAGGAAACACGGCGGGGCGCAGTTAGTTTAAAAATAAAATATGAGTATATCAAAAATAAAAACAAGTTAGTGTGTAATGCGAGTGTAATGAATGAATAACTCTTTATTGTACACACTTAAAATTACATAATACAGAAGAAACAAACTAGTTAATAGGTGTAACAACTGGCGACCTTATCGCTAAAAGCGATCTCTTCCAGGCAACCTTAGGATGGAAAGGATTAGGGGAAGAAAAAAACGGGGAGTGTAAGTACAATATTAGTTGCATCCTGCGAGTTTATCCACGTTTTACGAGATAAAAATATAGCTTTTTGTTTTATGGTTGACAAGCTAGGTGTTTGACAACATCTCATCTGATGTTAAGTGACGGTGTGATCGAAGATGGTAAAGCACACCTAGTCTGGAATGGAACTGACTCTCAAGTGAGGCCGCCAGAACACCGCAGATTTTCAGAATGTGCTTTGGTAAGCATATGATTTAAGTAGTTGTACGCCCCAACCTGTGACTCTTGACAACCGCTTGATCGATTTGGCTCATACTCAAACTACTTACCCATAAAATTTCTTTAAAATTGTATCAACGGTTTGCAATTTATCGTCGCCCCTGTATATCCGAAGACCCTCGCTTCTTTCGGCCAATTATCAAATAATGTTAAACGAATTTCATCCCTATCTGCTAATGTTTAAAGTCGCTTACGATAAAATTGACGACTCTAACCTTCCGGTAGTAACGACGTGACCTCGCTGCTCTATCACGTTCAAGGTTCGATTCTCAACATTTCCACATACAAATATGAACTTTATTACTATGTAATTAAAGTTTATAAGAATGAACGGTGAAAATATATTATTTGACCAATTAAGAAGCATTTGTAGTTATAACGGCATTGTGGAATGAAAATCTAATTGCAGACTAATTTAATCTAAACACGTGATGAAATGAGGAAACTAGAACATTCTACGGGAATTCTTCAGTTTTGTTCAGAAAAAACGACGGTGGCTCCATCACTCACTATTTAAAATAAATATAGGTCGCATTGCATAGAAGTCGTAAAAATTGTCTGGGTTTTTAAGTGGCACCTGGTCGGATATAAATCAACGACTATAACTTAATTGCATACATATGTATATTTTTTGTTTGTTCTGTGTCTGGGTGTTTTGTATATAATATACAAATCCAATCACATCACATCATCAACCATAGGACGTCCACTGCTGGACATAGGCCTCCTCCTCGGGGTGTTTTGCCAATACTCGCCACACTTGGCAGGCGGGTTGGCGAGCGCAGTTAGGTGTGATTGTTCAAGGAAGACGCTGCTGCCCATCTTCCGGATTACATCCCTTAGCCGACTCTTACGGCAACCACGGGTAGAGAGGGTGGGGTACTATTGTTGCGCCAACACCACCACGGCAAGTTATATATCCATTTAAATAAACAAAAAAAAATCAGTCTTGTAGTCTTCAAGTAATCGGGGACCATATAAAAAACGGACTAATTGAAAACCTCCTTTTTTGAAGCCGGTTAAAAAGAAGACAATAGTACCGTTAAATAAAACATTGTACGTAATTAATTATTTTAATTTTTGTGTTATTATTATATTAAATTTAACACAATAAAACTTACTTGAGAGGTTATTTTAAGAATTCTTTTCTATTAAGATTTATCGCAATCATATTTCCAAAACATTTTTTAAATTTTTTTATACTCAGAATTTTATGTAGCAAATCAAAGTCCGGAGCATCGCTGCTTTGGCGTTCATTACTTTGAGACTTTCGATGGTTAGTCTCGACAGCGCTGTAATTTCTCTAGCTGCAGTACCCCCCAGGAGGAGGCCTATGTCCAGCAGTGGACGTCCTATGGCTGACGATGTGTGATATGTGGATATATACTTCTCAGGTGGTCCCACAGAAATTTAATGAAAATCAGTTCAGCAGTTTTATTTTTGAACCAAAATACCTAAAACCTCGCCGTGTTTGGGCACTTTATTGATTTTAAGCTTGATTGGTTAGGCGTTCCACATTCAGTTAGCAACGGAACTTCTAAAATAAAATGGGCAATTTAACTGATATAATATACATAATTTAAATATTTCGAAACCGGTTTGCCAAAATGATAAAACTTGCCCTTTAAACGGCGGAAATACCAACCTTTAAAAAAAAATTGTTTACAATCCTTGGTTTGATTATTATGGTACGGTATACTGAGTCGCCAAGGTTTTTTCGCACGGAAGCCGGCGCACGCGGAATCACATACACTAGCCAACATACGTATACCTATATGCGGCTAAAACGTGGAACTAAAACTCTGCTGACAGGTTTCTTTGTAAAATACGATGTTGGCGCCCCCAGCACAGTTTTATAGATAAGTTGGTCGTTGGATATTGTTCGGGTGTCTTCGGCTAAAGTCGGACGATGTCGGGGTAACTCGTGTATGGAAATAGAGGTTGGGAAATTGTGAAAACATTTTTATTCATTTAATCGAGATTGTAAAGTTATGTTTGCCGTGGTGGTGCCGGCGTAAGAATAGTACCCCACCTTCTCTACCCGTGGTTGCCGTAAGAGTCGGCTAAGGGATGTAATACGGAAGATGGGCAGCAACGTCTTCCTTGAACAATTATACCTAACTGCGCTCGCCAACCTGCCTGTTAAGCGTGGCGAGTATTGGCAAATCCCCCCCAGGAGGAGGCCTTTGTCCAGCAGTGGACGTCCTATGGCTGATGATGTGATGATGTGTAAAGTTATATAAATTTTTACTAAAATTATGGTTAAGCCATAATAAAGAGTTATATTTTTAGCATTAACATGTTTGTATGTATATACACACTAGCTGTGCTCCACGGTGTTACCCGCAAATATTTTTCGGGATAAGAAGTAACTAATAATGAAATTAAGAGGAAAGCAGTCAACTGAGACATTTGAAAATTAGGAATTTCACCAAGCTATTTCTGTCGCGCCGCACGCAGCACCCGCGTACATACTGAGCGAAAGGGACAACTGCACCTCGGGCTCATTAACCCGAAATAAAATGAGCAAAATTGAGGTTTCGTATTCCTCTGTTTCCTCCTCCAAATTTAGACCGATTTTAGTATTTCTTTTAACAAGTAAATAAGAAGGATGTGTTCTTTGCCTGTGCGTTTTATTTTTTTAGATTATGTCTATGAGATTAGGAATTTGGACGTTGAAACACAGCGTTGAAACTAGTTAAATTTTAAGATATTTGAAGATTCATAGCTCTTATATAAAAAACATATATCAAAAAATCAAAACAGAGGGGCATGAAACTAGCAAGTATCTACTTCCTATCTAAAAATTATTGCTCTAGTATTAAAATCCAGGAAGGAAAATGGGGAAAGCGTTTGTATGAAGAAAATGACGACTTGTTTCCTCTTAAGGAAATATATTTTACAACCTATTTTTATACTAAATATACATTAAATTTTTTTATTAAAATCGGTCGAGCCGTTTCGGAGGAGTGCCACTACAAACACCGTGACGAGAAATTTTATGGTTTCCTCACGATGTTTTCCTTCACCGGCAGTTCAAGCTCATTGTTGGGGTTTAAATCCACTTCTTCCACTTCCTCCAACGCGCGTGCGAACTGCCCACGCTAACCACAGAGCTATCATCGCTATACAAGATATTTTATGTCCAATTAAATCCCAGTTGTAACATAACTATATGTTGAAATCGCGAAAGTTTAAAAATTACAATAAATTAGAATAGTTTAATTGAAATCGACATGATGACATGACAATGATTGTAGCGTAGGACGCCCTGAGACTCGATGGAGTGACGATATACGTAGGACAGCTGGCGGTGGATGGAAGCGAAAAGCCGAAGATCGGGCTGAGTGGCGTGTCTTGGGAGAGGCCTATGTCCTAGCAGTGGACTTCGATACGCTGATGATGATGATGATGATGAATTGAAATCGATTTCCAAGACGTGCTTACATAGTAACATTAACAAGTGAAGCCAGTAGAAAACTAGAAACGGCCATGTTTAGTATAAAGCCTTATCAAGTGTAATACTAAACTACTAAAATTATTATATATTATACTAACTTATATTTAAGTAATACATAGATGTATAAATACAGCAAACAAATAAATATAGTACTACATAACATTAATAAATAAAAAATTATGTTGCAAATGTACAATTTAAAAATGTTCTAATTTTATGTTATTTAACTTTAGATTGCATAATTTAGTAGTTAAGTTCCTATGTTTTTTGCGCATAAATAAATATTATTATTATTATTATTAACCTTTAGTTGTGAGTTACATGACACAACTTCTCAGACCACAGAAGTTGACGTAGCACGGTGTTCGGTACACGTGAAGATAGTTACCACAGAATAACTGATAGATCTAACACGCACGAAAAACGCAAAATCACTCTAATCACTTGTCGCTTACTTTCAAGTTATCAATCTGCTCATTGTTACTATCAGGCTAACGCGACCGTACGTCATCGAGACAACACAGTAGAATTCTGCAGGAGACAATGTTCCCCGAAAGTTACAAAAACATTTTGAGGTTATGGTGCTTGGAACCGAGTTTAAAGACTTTATTTTTCAAAACTACAAAATATTTTTGCATATTCTCAAAATTGACGGCAAGTTGAATCGATTGAAAAAAGTTTTAGTTTTCTAGATGATCGGGAAGTGCCTCAAAAATCACTGCAAAAAGGTGTCGTTTGTCATTGTTACACATTTTTAGTCTAGCCCCTCAGCCCGCAATGAGAACGATAACGTGCGATAAGTCCGTACAAAACATGTGTCAAATCCAGATTAATAGATTTCTTGTAGATAAGCGTGCTCCATCTTAGACCGCACTACTGCACATCAGATAGAATGCGAACCTATTCTTAGTTAAAAAAAGCACACATGCTTATATATATTTATTTTTTTAAATAACTTATAAGCTGCGTTTGATCGCTATCTCACCTGATGTTAAGTGAAGATGCGATCTACCATGGAGCACGTTTGCCTAGAAGAAACCGATTCACTCGCGAGTTAAAGGTACCCCAGACTAAATTTATCGGGGAACACCCACGTCAACACAACTTCTATTTGGTACAGACCTATGTAACTTTAGAATATTGTCAACATTGAAATGATTTGTAAAAGAGAGTACAGTAAAAGCTGTTCGATCTACATTCAACGAACGCCACATCGTGGTTGTACTGTAGTCATAGATTATTCCCTATGGATATCGTTTCGCGATATGTTTGTTCATACACAAAGTCGAAAGTTAACAATTAGTACTATATTGATTTTTTATTAAATCCATTTTTGTTACATTTGTTGGAATCGATCTTACTTTAACAGGCATTTCAATTAATATAGTTGTACAAGGTCAAATTCAATTATTGACATAAAAACGGTTAATCTATTACATTTATGTCACAGAATTATATATTAATGAGAAACAAAATATGTCAAATTTAAAATAAAATGTCACATTCAAATACAATATTAAATTCAAATAGAATGTCAGATTCAAATACAATGTCAAATTCAAACATTCTAATTCGTTCTAGCGTTTGTTTCCCATAAACATGAAATGGTCCGCTGTCAAATATTACTAAATTCATCTTGGAAAGGACGGTAGTAAAGCTAACTGTGCATCTCTTGCTCCAGCTTGCGCGAGCTGCGACGTCCTAGATCCGCCGCTCCTATTGGTTATCTCACGGTTACACCTCGTCGCGCCTTAATAAGGCTCCAATGAGAACGACTGTACATAGATTTTATCCGATGCGTTGCCGACAGCCCCACATTTACTTTTTGGTTTCGATCCCGTTCAAGAATTGAATTCTTTATGACTTTGACTTGATTTCTATTGCATAAAATTGGATTAGTAATATAAATATAAAATAAATATTTTCGGACATTACGCACAGCGCCATCTGACCCCAAGCTAAGCAAAGATATGCTGTGGAAGTCAGATAACTGATATATATATATTACACCTAGAAACAGAACAAAATTTTTTTTATACCACAAAATGTTAGTCCTGGGTCTCTTGAAGCAGATATACTACCTATGAGCCAACAGGGATGTTAAGCTAGTCGCCCTAGCTAGCTTACGTTATACGTCATTACGTCTCTCTTCTCTTCTGCCTAGCGGTTATCCTGGCTTAGCCTGGGTCCGCTTTCCTGCTGTGTAAACACCATTTAGCACGGTTCTGAGCATCCTGCATGGTGAGTTGGTTGACCCTCATGTCATCTCTTGAGACATCCAACTATCGCCGCTTTGGCCGGCCACGAGGTCTTGCTTCAGGGACTACAAGGTTCAGTACCTGATTGTTGACATACTCTGCCGGTTTGTGGAGTACGTGGCCCATCCACCTCAATCAGTTGCGTCATAGATAAGTAGTTAAGTCGATGTGGTATATACACTTTTCTTGAATGCGGAATCTGTAGAGGATAATCTATGTTCGTAAAGTCCTTGCTTCTTAGTTAGTGAGTACATTTCTCAGTTCCAATACGTAACACTACTCACGGTCATTGCCAACGAGTTCCTTTGTTATCTTTAGATTTTCTAGTACACACACTCTGGCATGTTTGTTTTATATCGCTTCAAAGTTAGACTGTATGATAGAAATATTTAGTAAAATCGAAACAATACAATACTAGTTTTCCTTCCCGTAGTGGTTACCTGGCAGTCCGTGTTTGGTATGCATAATAGTTTGCCTACTTTTTCGGACCTGTACATGTTGTGAGGACGTTGGGAATAGACCATATGATTTTATTCAGTATGAAAACTAAAAATAAATCTTGACTTTTAAAATAATGCTACTCGCCTCTCTTCTGAACGGTGCTGTGCCCGACAGTGTCCACATTTGACCGTGTACCATTATAATACTTTGTGACGCTGCCGGAACACACCGTTCGGTGCTTGGCGACAGTTTTTTAACTCGAGGGTGGTGCTAGCCAGCAGAGTACTAGAAAATATATACCATGCTTTTCCTCATCCGACGAATTGTGTTTACGAGAATTATTTTCGACGAATTTGTGATTCGACCAATTTTCCGCAAATCCTTGTACTGTATGGGAAGCAATAAATATCCTGAATCTTGGTTAATTCATAGAATCCCCTTTAACAAAATCAACATCAAAAAGTCATTTATTCAGTTTAGGTCCTGGTAGGCACTTATGAACGTTAAGTTACATTTTTGAATCTACCACCGGCTCGTAATTACACTTCAACTGACAAGACCGGCAAGAAACTCAGCAAGGCATTTTTTTGTGGATCTTTCTTTTCATATTAGGTAGGTACAGTTATAGATATTAATACATTATGCTTACTACAATTGTCACTTAGCCAGGGGGATGCAAGTGCAGAGAGAAGTTACTACAACCATATATTCCTGTCTTCCACGTAATGAGCCACCTTATAGTAGGCTTTGTCAATAGTCAACAGTCTCTTACGAAGGGGATTTTTTTAACATTTTCTCCAGAAATTAACTTAAACCAGTGATTGTGTTTTGGTTTTATCTATTTGTTTTAGGTTTAAAACTCTGTATTATCATCATTGTAAGCAAAAGAAAGGTAGCAATCGGACAAGATTAATTTACGTTGAAAGCATTCGGCAACGCAAGATCATCGTTAAATCGTGCATTGTTTTCCAAACCGTCCAAGGCCAACCCATTGATTGTATTTTATATTTAACTACTTTGTGGAAGTTAAATGGCGATAAGCTAAATTGTCTTAGTGTGCGTATGCTTTTGTATGTTGTACATATTGATATATTTAAAATATCATGGCGCGGGTGACATATGGGTTTTTACAAAATTACGGTTGCTCTACATCACAACTAAATGAATACCTATTTTAAAATTCACAATGCAATTATTACAGTTTGACTAAAACGTTGATTGGTAGTAGTGTATCGGGAAACGAAACGTTTAGACGTTAGATTAACGATATAGTTAACATCCGATTTGAACTTCACCCTTGTGCTATAAACTTATGTAACGCGTCGGAGTTTGAGTTAAATTCGCGTGTTATGGTACTCTATAGCAATATCAGATTAAAAACGGAACGAGATGTGAAGAGCTCGTTTTAAAATATTAAAGTAAACTCTATTTGTAAGCATATAACATTATAGCGATGATAGCCCAGTGGTTAGCGCGGTCGGTTCGCATCCCGAAGGGCGTGGGTTCATACCCCAATAATGAGCTTGAGCTGCCGGTGAAGGAAAACATCATGAGGAAACCATAACATGGTGGTAGGGTACTTTCTAGTACTCGGCTGGCTACCACCCTCAAGTTGAAAATCTGCCGCCTAGCATCTAACGGCGTGTTATGGCAGCCTCACTTGAGAGCTAGTACCATTCTAGCAAGGTGTGCTTTACCATCTTCGACCGTACCGTCACTTAACATCAGGTGAGCTGTGGTCAAACACTTAGCTTGTAAGCCATAAAAAAAAATGCTATATGCGTTTTAAGCAAGGAATACTATAGGTTAGAGACCCAGGCCTAGCTTACGGGCAAATAATGATAATATATCCGACATGACCTACATACGGATACGAGTATTTCAATTATGCTTTGGGCGTAAAAGTATCGTGACCTTTGACATAAAACTACTCGGGTCGAAAGTATGACAGTAATGCTAACTAGACGGCCTTTATGTGATTAGCTTAATATATTTGGGGTTGGACTTTCATTAGGGCATTCTTTTGAATGTGTGGTAAGGTCGGCGATGGGTTTTAACGTTAATAGTTTTAATTGGGGTATAATCGGAGTTGCTAATCAAGAGCTAAACTTAAACGGTGCTAGCTAGCAATGTCTTGCAACAAAATAAGCCAGAAGGTCAGAAGAAAAACCGTGATTCACTGAAATGTTTTTAATTATTTGGCTTCTTGGTTTAGAGCTTACAACCTACTTCCAAGACAATATTGTCATAACTTTTGGACAAATATACGTGCATATGTCGTACGTAACGGGCATCTACAATACTAATCTACCAGCATCTACCCAAGCCACCCTAGCCCGCTGAAATATCAGAGCGAAGCTTTAAGCTGCTGGCATAGACTGGGCTTCTACCATACGCTCTAGACTTCTGGCGTAAGCTCTACGCTGCTGGGATAGGATGTAGGCTGCTAGCATATACTTTAGATTACTGGCATATATATTTTCAAATTTATAATGTCATTTACCTTTCCAATACTAACCATCGACTCTCGTTTGTTCACAGGCGGTAGACTGGTGGTCAGTGGGCGTCCTCACGTACGAACTGCTGACGGGAGCGTCCCCGTTCACGGTGGAAGGAGAGAAGAACACGCAGCAAGAGATAACCAAGCGCATCGTACGGTGTAGCTATCCCGTGCCTCCTGACGTCAGTCCCGAAGTACAGGACTTTATCAAGAAGTGAGTATTGTGTCATTTTAAGGCAGGGGACCGTGATTATTAAGATATACGCGGTTGTTTCACTCGACCAGGACTCGAACAGGAGTGACCATTACATCATCAGCTATAGGTCGTCCACTGCTGGACATAGGCCTCCTCCTGGGGGTTTTGCCAATACTCGCCACACTTGGCAGGCGGGTTGGCGAGCGCAATTAGGTGTGATTGTTCAAGGAAGACGCTGCTGCCCATCTTCCAGATTATATCCCTTAGCCGACTCTTACGGCAACCACGGGTAGAGAGAGTGGGGCACTATTCTTACGCCGGCACCACCACGGCAAACCATATCAAAAGAAATTTTAAAAGCTCAGAGCAGAGAGCAGAGCTTTCAAACTACAAACTTGTCACGTTTGTTTAACATAAAGAAAATTATGTCCGTTCCACTATCAGAAATTCAGTTGGTTGCTCGATAAAAGCCACATCGTTTTGTGGTCGATATTCCAAAACCCCACACGAAACGGTTTGATTGTACTCTCATTATACGAATCACTGCACAGTGGAATGCTCTGCTGTATTTGATGATTTGAGGATATAGCTATCAAGTGGTCTACTAGTCTCCGGTGCATCGGTTTCTTCTAGCGTACTCCGTGGTACTTAGAACGTGTCATCGCTTAACCCTTACACGCACATAGTATTAAGCAAAATAACTCGTATACTAGCTAAAACTGTTTATTAGGGTCTACCATAACACAAAATAATCAAATAAAAAACATATTTTTTTTTCTGTGTGTTTCAACACGGGGCAAACGTGTCCCCATATGCGTGAAAGGGTTAAAGTTTTTTCATGAGGCTGTTTTGTTTTTCCACAGGCTTTTGGTCAAAAACCCTCGGTGGCGACTTGGCGGAGAAGAAGACGCGGCGGAGCTCAAAAGACATCCCTTCTTCAAGGTGGATTCTCTTTTCTTTTTAACCCTTGATATCTGCGAAATATGAAATTGATGTTATAGGCTAAAAATCCTCACATTCACAATTGCTGGAGACTCAAATACCTGTCTAACATTCAGTTATCAATACTTTCAGACCTTAGATTGGGCAGCGGTAGCCCGCAGGGAAGTACCGGCTCCGTTCGTGCCTCAGCTATCTCATGCGGCTGATACTGGCAACTTTGCTGATGAGTTCACGAGAATGCCTCCGACTGATTCGCCTGCTCACGCGCCCAAACATCACGACAAACTGTTCCTTGGTACGTAGATATATGATCTAATTTTCTTTGCAAAAGTGTTGTACCAGAAAGTCTTTTACAAAAATTAACAGGGTATAATTTTTGTTGTTTTGACAATAAGGTTTAGCTTTTTTTTTAATAAGCTTTAAAAGAGTTTTAGGGCAGCTGGTAATCAAAGTGCCAATACCATAATTCTAGGTCAACGGAAAACACCCAGTAGGTGTTTGTTTTAACAGACGGCCTGACTGACGTACAACATCTGATTTCCTATTTTTCCTTATGAGGAACGAAACCCCTAAATTGAGATCAAAAAATAATTGATGGAATGGATGGAGTGAATGAATGGTTAAAAAGAAATAATTAATAAATTTTAATCGATGGTAAATCTCCTGTACTTTTTTTTATGGTTGACAGGCTAGGTGTTTGACCACAGCTCACCTGACGTTAAGTGACAGTGTGATCGAAGATGGTAAAGCACACCTAGCCTGGAATGGAACTGGCTCTCAAGTGAGGCTGTCGGAACACATCGTTAGATGCTTGGCGGCAGATTTTCAACTTGAGGGTGGTAGCTAGCCAGCCGAGTAATAGAAAGTACCCTACCACCACGCTATGGTTTCCTTACGATGTTTTCCTTCACCGGCAGCTCAAGCTCATTGTTGGGGTTTGAGCCCACGCCCTTCGGCATGCGAACCTACCGCGCTAACCACTGAGCCATCATCGTTACAAAACTTTCTTTTGCTACGCAAAGTTCTAGGTGCCGCTGCAATAATCATGGACATGCGTTATCACTTACCATCAGGAGACCGTACCGTTTGCTTCAATACCTTCATATCACGCAGTTGGTAGAATTTTATCAACAGTTAATTTGTCACAGGTTACTCGTACGTGGCGCCAAGTATACTGTTCTCAGAGAACATCATATCGGACCAGATCTGGCTGCAGACGACCGGACAGAAGCACGATAAACTCAAAGGATGGGTCGCCAAGGTACGAAAATTACAGAGCTGTTGAGACCATCGAAAGTCTCAAAATAATGAGCACCAAAGAAGGGATGCTTTGGACTTTGTTTTGTTACTCAAAGTTCTCTGTATTACTGCAAATATATTTCATGGGCATGCGTTATCTCTTACCACCAGGAAAACATCCCGTTTGTCTCATTACTTCTAAATTAAACAAAAAATGCTTTTTAACATTCTTCATTTGCAGCCAGTGTCCTTGTCAGGCAAGCAAAAGGCCCTGATCAAAAAATGAGGGTTCTATCTAAACTGATTAGGTTTTATCAAGTAAATTACTTTTATATTACTAGCTAACATAACTTATGAATAAGTAATGTTGGCAACACTACAAATAACAGAAAATTTAGGAGAATTTTCCAAAAGTTTGAAAATTACTTTTAACTGAGTTGTGATGATTATAGTTGATAGGTTACGTATTTGACAACATTTCACCTGATGTAAAATGACGGTGAAGTCGAACATGGTAGCAGATCTAGCCTTAAACGAAACTGGGTCTCTGAAATGATATTTCTGGTGATCCAGTCGCTCTAGCTTCTATCCATCTACGTATATACAGAGTGTCCAGAAATGGAACGATATCCCTGTACTTGCGAATGAATGTCTGCAAAATAGTAGAGCTTTCTCTAAAACAAAATTTTGTCATATAGTTGGGCATGATGTGAGTAAATTCAAATTCAAAATTCAAATTCTTTATTGGTAACATCTTTGTTACATGTAATCCCCAAGTACAAGCATATCGTTCCATTGCTATATGTATATAAATAATAATTGATGTGTATATGGTCCTTATGGATTACAAAACGGCGTGAACGATTTTGATGAAATTTGAAGGCAATCTTTAGATAAACAGCGGGTGATCCTGTGAAGTTAATAGCGATCGCAGTAAAACCGACTCATATGCCGTGACAGCAAACGGCGTGACGCTCTCTTATGCCCTTTTGTGTGTGGGCGCGCATATTCTATACACTTCGTTCCTTCTCTGTGTGAGCTGTATACTATTTAAATGTTTCACATCTATCGGGTGTCTCGCGACGTAATAAAATAACAATCACATCATATATCATCAGCCATAGGAAGTCCACTGCTGGACATAGGCCTCCTCCTGGTTTTGCCAATACTCGCCACGCTTGGCAGGCGGGTTGACGAGCGCAGTTGAGTGTGATTGCTCAAGGAAGATGCTGCTGCCCATCTTCCGGATTACATCCCTTAGCCGACACTTACGGTAACCACGGGTAGATAGGGTGGGGTACAGATCTTACGCCGGCACCACCACGGCCAATAAAAAAACAATAGCATAGCCAATATCGGAAGTGCTAATGGGCAGTCAAATTTGTGTTGCAGGATTCTCCATTCTTCAAGAAATACGAAGTAGAACTGAGCACCCCGCTCCTCGGCGACGGGTCCTACTCTGTGTGTCGGAAATGTATACACAAGCAGACAGGCAACGCTTATGCCGTCAAGGTCAGTACTGATGATTACTTCGTCCCTTCAGGGACGCCTATGCCTTTGTAAAAACTATATTGGCTGTTGGTATCTGTGTTGTTGAGTAAATAACATGAAAAGACGTTTTACCACAGTTAAAGATAAACTGTGGTAAAATTTTACAACCACCGAGAAAATATAAGCTATTTATTGTGCACACCAAAAAATATAAAAAAAAGTACAGAAAACAATAGAGTCTTATGAGCTAGTGCCTCAAGTGGAGGACGTAAAAAACGTTTATAGAATAAAAGTATTTGTAATTAAAAACTTATGATAATATGTTCACAGATTATCTCATCGCAGAAGAAAGACATCAAACAGGAGATAGAGTTGCTGAAGGCGTGCCAGGGTTGCCCCTACATCATCACGCTCCACGAAGTGTTTCACGATTCGGTAAGTAAATACATAAATGTTGTTAAAAAATTCATACAACGCCATCTAGTGCTAAACCGAACAAAGGTTATACTATGGAAACTACATTATAATACTTGTATACTTTTATTGTAAATACATGCTTTTAATACACACACATACACATTTAGTATGAGAACTTTAATTTATTATCTACCTAGTAAAACAGCAGTTATACGCAGTTATTTATTTATTTCTTTCAGAGCTTAGCCTTCATTACAATTGCACACCGGAGAGAGAGATATATATAGATAGACATAGATACTAAAGTATTCATTAGTGTTGTGGTAAAACCACAGACTTATAATATTTTAACACTCCCTCTCAATTTAAGTTTACAGTTTACTTATATAAACTTGAATTGCTTTTAGTAACTTTTTTAAATTATACAATGGCAACACTAATATTTAATTTCGTAAGATCTTTTAATTATACAATGGCAGCACTGATATTTAAGTTGACAATTTGCATTTTGCATCATAACAAAAACGAAACGTAATTCTAACCTTAAAATATACTTAAAATCGCACAAGTTATTTGCAGACAAAGATCAGTTAATAAACTACTAAATAACATGTAAATTGTTTCTACAATAACTGAATTTAACACTGCATAATGCTTTAGTCATAATATCTGAGGTATTTTCAGTGGTACTTACATACTTTACTATAACAATATTTTTACTCACAATGTCTTTTACAAAATGATATTTAATGTCTATGTGTTTCGTATATCGCGTATTTTCACTGTTCATTATCATTTTTATAGCACTTTGATTGTCCACATAAATCACACACTGTTCACACTTTTCTTTAAAATCAATTGTTAGTCCTTGTACAAACAACATCTCAGAAATACAAGTTGCTGCAGATACATACTCGCTTTCTGCTGTAGATAAACTGACTGACTGTTGCTTCTTTGATGACCAAGATATTAGATTTCCTCTATGATAAATTAACATGCCACTGACACTTTTCCTGTCAGTCTTATTACTTGCCCAATCTGCATCTGAAAACGCTGAAATAGAAGGTATATTAGCATCTTCTCTCTTCTTATATGTTAATTGTTTATCCACTGTGCCCTTTAAATAGTGTAAAATTCTCTTTGCTGCTGTCCATGTAGTTTGAGTAGGTTTTTCAAGATAGCGGCTTAAGTATGAAGTTGCAAAAGTTATGTCTGGCCGACTTATTGTAGACAGGTAATTCAAACTTCCAATTAATTCTCGATAAGGCACATTATTAAATATTTCTTCATTTTCAGGTACTTGAAAGTTGTGTTCCATAGGAGTCTTCATCTCCTTACAGTTACTCATGTTATATTTCTTCAGAAGATTTAAAATAAATTGTTTTTGTGATAATTTCATTGTGTTTTTATCTCTGTGTATTTCCAATCCCAAATATTTCTTTATTTTTCCTAAATTCTTAGCTTCAAATTCTTCTTCAAGTAATTTTGTAATTTTCTTGACATTTTCTTGATTTCCCATTAGCAAAATATCATCAACAAATAATATAAGCCATACTTCATTTCCTTTATATAAACAAATGTCATTTTCAGATCTCTTCAGGTTTATTCTTGTACAAAACTCATTAAATCTTTTATTCCAGTATTTAGGTGATTCCTTTAATCCATAAAGTGCTTTTTGAAGTTTTAGGACAGTTTCTCCTTTTTGATTCTTAACTTTTACTCCCTCTGGAACTGTTATGTAAACTTCTTTTTCAATTTTTCCATTTAAAAATGCTGTTGGTATATCTAGTTGAATTATTTCCCAGTTGTTATATAGAGCTTGAGATAATCCTAGTCTTATTGTTGTCATTTTTGCTACTGGTGAATAAACAAAATCTTCAGTTTGTTGTTGAAAGCCTCGTGCAACCAGTCTAGCTTTTTTAGATCCATCACTTTTAGTACGGAATACCCATTTTGTATCTATTGGCTTCGTATTTTTCGGTAATTCTGTTTCAATCCATGTTTCTTTATCTGTTAAAGATTTTATTTCTTTATTAATTGCCGTTTGCCAATCTGAGCTTTGTTTTATTGCTTCTTTGTATGTAGCTGGGTCGTTTACACTTGACATTAAACAATATGCTTCATATATTTCTTCTTCAAATCTTTTTGGTTTTCTTACTTCTCTTCCACTTTTTGTTGTTTTTTGTAGTTCTGTAGTTTCATAATATTTTTCATCATCATCATTTTCATCATTTTCACTTTGATGTTCTTCTTCACTTTGATTTTCATCTTGTACTATTTTATATGTCATTTTAGTTTGTTTTTGATATTTATTTTTGTATTCCTCATATTTTGTAATACTTTCATCAAAACGTACATCTCTTGAAACTATAATTTGTTCTGAATTGATATCCCATAATGTGTATCCATTAGTTGAATAGCCAACCATTCTGCATTCTCTTGCACGGCTTGAAAATTTGTCTCTCTTTGGTATTATGTATGCCCATGCTTTACATCCAAATATTTTTATTTTGTCCAAGTTAAATTGTTTCTTTCTTATTTGTACTGGTATTTTATTTCCAATAGCTGAGCATGGAGATCTATTTATTAAAAATGTTGCAGTTAAAACTGCTTGTCCCCATAACCATCTTGGTAGATTTGATTCATCGAGCATGGTTCTGGCTTTATCATAAATAGTCCTGTTCATTCTTTCAGCTTTTCCATTTTGTTGCGGACTGTAGCTTTGTGTGTACTCTATTGTTATACCTTTTTCTTGACAAAATTGTTTTAATTTTCCTGCTGTAAATTCTCCACCATTGTCACACCTTATTCTTTTTATCTTTATTTCTTCTTGTCTTTCTATTTCTTTAATGAAGTTTATTAATTTTTCTGTAGCTTCATATTTATTCTTTAGTAGGTATGTTTGAGTGAAGTGAGAGTAATCATCTATTATAGTTTGAAAATATCTATATCCTTCTTTAGTGGGTTGCCTTGATGGTCCCGATATGTCTGTATGTATCAAATCGCCGACTTTAGACGATCTCGGACCTTGTAATCTTTTGAATGGTAATCTTGTAGATTTATTTTTGATACAAATTTCACATGGTATTTTACTATATGGTAATCTCATAATGGCCATGTTTTTCCGACACATATGACCCATTCTTCTATGCCATAAATCTTCAGTTTCTGTTATATTGCATGTTTCTTCTGAGTTTACTTTTAAATTTAATGTGTATAGCAATCCCTTCTTTTCTCCATAATATACTTTTTTGTTAGGCGCTACTATGATCAGTTTATTATTATTAAATATTACTTTCTTCTTATTTTCAACTAGTTTACTGACTGATATCAAATTGTTGCTCAATCCGGGTACTATTATGACATGTAATCTTAATCCTTCATTTTTGTAGTAGGCGTCCAGGTATCCTTGCTTTGTTGCTTTCAATATTTGACCATTAGCTATTTTGATTTCCAATTTAGTGTTCAAGTTTGTCACATCTACCAAATGTTTTTCATATTTCTCTTGTATGAAATGTTGAGTTGCTCCTGAGTCGACTACGAAGGTAATATTACCATCTTGTACATCTCCAAATAAAGCTTGATCGGATGCTAAAAACATTGGATTTTTGTTTACTGTTGGGTAAGCGGCTCCTCTTGTTCTCGGGCCTTTATAACCCTGGCCTCTTCCTCGGCCTCTGCTGCGACATTCAAAAGACCTGTGGCCTCGCTTGTGACACTTGTAACAACTTATAAATGATGATTGTGGCTCTGATTCCGTTTCTGTACTTTTCTTTTTAATTTCGTGGTCTAACAATTTAGCTTTGACAAACTCTAATTTAATTTCTGCATTTATCGTCTCTATTGCTGTTATTATATGGTTATATTCTTCTCCAAGACCTGTCATCAAGTAACATATTTTGTCTGTTTCAGGTATGTTGTCACCTGCAACTTCTAAGTCTCGAACTATGTTATCGAATTTTTCGAAATATTCTTCGAGGGTTTGTGTTGCGTCATGCTTTAATTGTATAAGTTTCCTCCGTAATGTAATTTTTGATATTATACTTTTTCGCTGAAATGTGTTATTTAATACTTGTATCATTTCTCGTGCGCTTGTGCATTCTTTTACCAAATTTAAATGCCGGTCAGTCAAGCATTTAACAATTACACTTTTGGCTTTGGCGTCCATTGGTCGCGACTTTTCGTCTAATTGTTGCAACGATAAAACGTTACCCAGACCTCGTTCTTCTAAAATACATTTTATTCTGAAGAACCAATTATCATATGATTCTGGTTTTAGCTGTGGGAGCAGCAATTCTTTTTGCTGTGCCATGTTTTTTCTTTGTTGCAATGGCGTCCACTTTTAAATCGTAATTTTTCTACACGATCACTTTCCCTACGTATTGTTGATTTAACTATCGAGCGTCGACGGCCCATAACCTATGAGAACTTTAATTTATTATCTACCTAGTAAAACAGCAGTTATACGCAGTTATTTATTTATTTCTTTCAGAGCTTAGCCTTCATTACAATTGCACACCGGAGAGAGAGATATATATAGATAGACATAGATACTAAAGTATTCATTAGTGTTGTGGTAAAACCACAGACTTATAATATTTTAACATTTAGAACACCCAGCCACACATTTGTCACATAATTGCTTATCCGAACTAAGTCTGTCTCGTACTTGAAACACATACGTCCAAATCTTTGAAATCGCAGCAACATAAATACCATTGTCCCTTTCCCCCCACAGGCGTTCACGTATATAGTGACAGAGCTGGCATGCGGCGGGGAGCTGTTTCCCCACACATTGCGTTGCATCTCGGAGCCCGTCGCCAGACGGCTGCTGGGACAGCTGGCCGCGGCCACAGCCCACATGCATTCACGTGGAGTTGTGCACAGGGATCTGAAACCTGAGGTAATTAAATCTACTAATCCATACTGATATTATACCAAGATATTCTCGTCTAGGTAGTAAATATGAATACAGTTAATAATAATAATTATTAATTTTGTAGCGATGATGGCTCAGTGGTTAGCGCGGTAGGTTCGCATGCCGAAGGGCGTGGGTTTAAACCCCAACAATGAGCTTGAGCTGTCGGTGAAGGAAAACATCGTGAGGAAACCATAGCGTGGTGGTAGAGTACTTTCTAGTACTCGGCTGGCTAGCTACCACCATCAAGTTGAAAATCTGCCGCCAAGCATCTAACGGTATGTTCCGGCAGCCTCACTTGAGAGCCAGTTCCATTCCAGGCTAGGTGTGCTTTACCATCTTCGACCACACCGTCACTTAACATCAGGTGAGCTGTGGCCAAACACCTAGCCTGTCAGCCATAAAAAAAAATGTTATACAGGTTATTTTTTGGTGATATCAATAAAATTCAAATAATTATATATTTCCAGAACATTCTGCTAACGAGCCCGCGGCTGCAAGAGGCTCGCATCAAAGTGGTGGACTTTGGTTTCGCGCGTCGCGTGCCGACCGCTGACAAAGAAGACAGGCAGAGAATGATGACGCCCTGCTTCAGGTTGGTGCCCTAACAAACCGTACACGCAAGCATCCAGAGTGTTCCTTCGGTCTTTGAGGTCGTCTGTCCACCTTGTGGGTGGACGTCCTACGCTGCGCTTGCCGGTCCCTGGTCTCCACTCCAGAACTTTGCAGCCCCATCGGCCATCAGTTCTGCGTGCTATGTGCCCTGCCCACTGCCACTTCAACTCACTAATCCGCTGGGCTATGTCGGTTACTTTAGTTCGTCTACGGATCTCCTCATTTCTGATTCGATCTTGTAGGGAAACTCCGAGTATAACCCTCTCCATAGCTCTTCGAGCTTACCAAGAAAGCACATAGTCAGAGACTTAGAGGTTATTAGGTTACACAATTAATAATTTATCTTGCAAAATAGGTAAAAAAAAATTGTGATCGTAATGTCTACTTAGGTTCATTTTTGATTTCAATGCATGCAAGTTTTTCAGAAATTTATATCGGCGAAAGTTGGGAATTTGCGTTTGTAACTTCTTCACGCTAAAACGGCTGAACCAATTTTAATTAGATTTAGAATGGAGGTAGCTGATACCCTGGATTAACACATAGGATACTTTTTATCCTGAAAAAGTGTAGGATGTAACACCGCGGGGCGCGGCTAGTGCAAGAATAAGCAATAGTTATCGCAACATCTGCGTTTGTCTGGCTTTTACTACACAACCTGCGCGCATATGTATGTATTGACCGAATTTATTATCAGAATTTACATCTAAAGCTCGTTTTTAGAAACAAAAGTAGTTTAAGTCCGCAACATTTCAAATTCCATCTAGATTCATGCAGCCGTTTATTAGTGAAAACGGTACCAAACAGACAGTCACTTTCGCTTTTACATAGGTGTAGAATTATGATACCTGAATTTCCCTATAGATGGAGCTAGCCGCCAAGCAGTAGTGTGTAAACATTTCTGTGTTCCGATTTGAAAGGTACTGAAGCTGGCGAAATTACAGGGCTTGTTGAGACTAATCAAAAGTCTCAAAGTAATGAGCGTCAAAGCAGCTATGACCTGGACTTTGTTTTGCTGCTCAAAGTTCTGTGTATCACTGCAATGGTCATTGATAGGCGTTGTCTCTTACTATCAGGAGAGCGTTTCGTTCGTCTCATTACTTTCACATAGCCATCAGTTTAGGGACCTCTAACAGCTAATGAAGATTTTCCAATGTTAATTAATATTAATTAAAATTGTTAATTTCTTACAGTTTGCCGTACGCGGCGCCTGAGGTGGTATCGCGCGCTCGAAGCGCGGCAGCGCCCGGGTACGGTTCACAGTGCGATCTGTGGAGTCTCGGCGTCATATTCGTTAGTATTTTTTTTCTCTTTGACAGGATTATTGCGTCGCACTCTATGCTTTTACCATAATAAAGTATTGAGCCTTATAGTTGTTTTGAATGCTTTTCAACAAGAAATAATAAAAAATTAAATAAAAATAAAAAAATGAACTAACACTAAAAAAATATTTTTAGCAAAACTAGCCAACTAAGTATCTTTAACTTTATGCTTAGACAGATAGAGTTGAAATTTCGTCTTTTAATGCTTAAATTTATAAGCCTTTTAAATGTGACGTCACGAAATGTAGGTGCCGTCCTTGTCACACAATGTCACATTTCGTCGTAAAAACGTGTGACATAAAGTTATGAATGGCCTGTTTTTAACCCCCGACGCAAAAAGAGGGATGTTATAAGTTTGACGTCGATGTCTGTCTGTCTGTCTGTCTGTCTGTCTGTCTGTCTGTCTGTGGCATCTTAGCTCTCAAACGGATGGACCGATTTCGATAAGGTTTTTTTTTTCCATTTGAAAGCCTGTTTCCTTGCGGTGGTTCTTAGCTATGTTTGGTTAATTGCGTAGGGGGTTTATAAATTTTTTAATTTAATTATAACAGATTATTATTAATAGACCATATCGAATTATCTATTTATGGTTAATGACAGAACAAGCAATCTATCGCATAAACTTTTGTCATGGGTGGAAATCGAACCCGCACCATTCGGCTCAAGAGACAGAGCTACTACCAAATATGCTAACTATAAACTTCTCAACAAATTATTTTTAATTATTATTAAAAGTTATTTTGTTAATCCACAGTACTGCATGTTGTGCGGTAAAGCCCCTTTCCAGCCGACGTGTCAGAAGGAGCCCGTCACTGCGCTCATGGACCGCATCAGAGCCGGCAGTTTCTCTATGGAAGGTTCGTATAATAATAAATATGTTGTTTTAGGGTTCCGTACCTCAAAAAGAAAAAACGGAACCCTTATAGGATCACTTTGTTGTCGTCTGTCTGTCTGTCAAGGCCCTTTTTCTCAGGAACGCGTGGAGGTATCAAGCTGAAATTCATATCAAATACTCAGGTCTACTGTCTCTTGAAGCTATGAAAAAATCATATGATAGCTCAGTGGTAAGCGCGGTGGGTTCGCATGCCGTAAGGCGTGGGTTCAAACCCCAACAATGAGCTTGAGCTGCCGGTGAAGGAAAAACATCGTAAGGAAACCATAGCGTGGTGGTAGGGTACTTTTTAGTACTCGGTTGGCTAGCTACCACCCTCAAGTTGAAAATCTGCCGCCAAGCATCTAACGGTGTGTTCCGGCAGCCTCACTTGAGAGTCAGTTACATTCCAGGCTAGGTGTGCTTTACCATCTTCGACCATACTGTCACTGATCATCAGGTGAGTTGTGGTAAAACAAATAGCAAGTCAGCCATAAAAAAAAGCAAATATATAACAGCAAATCAACTGTTCCATAGAAAAAGTTCGATGGCACTTGACTAAATGTATGTACCAGTTAATATTGTCAATATAGGTGCTAGTTTTTCTAAAAATATAAATTACTTCCACCCAGGTCCAATATGGGAGCAGATATCGGCGAGCAGTCGGCGAATAATTTCGGGTCTACTCGCTGTGGACACGAACCAGCGACTTTCCACCACGGAACTGCTGCAAGCACTTACCGACACGTCGGAGGACTGCTCGAGCTTCAAACTACAGGTGAACATTCTCTAAAAATTTTTTGACATGATTGCTAATATATTTTTGGATGGTTGACAATCAATATCTTCAATTAAACAAACATACATTTTAAAAATTTGACTCCGTCATATTTTTCCAAAAATTTTCACAAACAGCAAAGTAATAATCTAATCGAATATAATATTTTCTTAAATCATATTTAAGAACTATCACTTCACGGTAAATATTCCAAAAACTCGAATTAAACGGTTCGATTCCATCGTCGTAAGAATATCTAAATAATGGAATTCGCTGTCCAAGTGGGTGTTCCCAATTGAAAACTCTTCAAGTTGCGAGAGAATCGGTTCCTTTTAGGTAAACGTGCTCCATCGTAGACCGCATCTTCGTTTAACATCAGGCGAAATGCCGGCCTAACGCAAGGGAATTTGTAATTTAAAAAATTTAAGTCAACTTTCAATCAAAAAAATTGCAACCGTTTGATAGCTACGATGCTACAGCCACACACGTCTAACCTAACAACTAACAACTAGATCTAGAGACTGGCTCCATGTATAATAATATCTATCTATGCAAGCGGTATTAAGTTACGTACCATTACGTAATCATTTACTGATGGCTATAAAGAGTAACCATCGAATGTCTCAAAGTAATAAGTGCCAAAGCAGGGATGCCCTGGGCATTGTTTTGTTACTCAAATTTCTGGGTACCGCTGCAATAGATAGGCGTTATATCTTACTATCAAGAGAGCGTCTCGTTCGTCGCATTACTTTCATTTTTTTTTTTAATTTTCTTATATTCATTATCTTCTCCAGGACATGACCAAAGCGGATCTCTACAAGCGTCGCAACAAGAGCAAAGTACAGCACAGCTCCGACACTTCAGAAGCCAGCACATCGGAACAGCAGGAAAACGATCCTGTCATCGTGGCAATCAACAATCATTATAACATATTGAAAAACCGGACCCACAAAAACTCCCTAGAAAACGACGTGGAACTCATAAAGTCGCAAACACAAGACACGCCTGTCACTGAAGAAACAGAGCCCACATACAACGATATAGACGAAGTACCGTCAGTCAAACCTGTCGAGAAAACTTACGGCAAATCTAGATCGAAACTCGACGATTATATGTACGTGGAATCGAGTCAAGCGTTGGACGATATTGACGAGTATCCCAAAGCGCGTGGCAAAAAATCTAAAGAAGAAATTCAGTCGCCTGCTGCTAAGAAACGGAAAGTAGAGACGAGACAGACCAAGAAAGAGTCTGAAAGGCAACTGAGAACGAAGGCAGAAGCTAAAGTAAATGGAACTAAGAGGGGTAGAAAGAATAAAGATGACGACAAACCTAGACACAACACTAGAGTATTGAAACCGGAAAAGGTCGAAATTGAAAAGAAAGCTAAATCACCGAAGGGCAAAGTTGAAAAAACAAAAGTAGAAAATGTAGCGACAAAGAATCTAAGAAGTAGCAGCGGTGGGGATAAGTCTAGAACGGAAAAGAAAACTCGTCCCGCAAAGGAATCGATTGAGAACGCAAAGAAAACTAGAACTGTTAAAGAATCGATAGAGAACGAAAAAGTTACAAGAACCACACGCAAACGGAAATTAGAAGAGACCGATAAACCTGTTCTCAGAGAAACCGGTCAAAATGGTCGTGAAAAGAGCACGGAACAGAGAAAAATTGTCCGCGCGAAAAAATCTAAAGCGGCTTTGGAACCTTTGAAGTTGGAGGTAGACACTAACGTCCGGATGACTCGCTCACGCAGACGGCGCATGGAAATCAGTCTGTCTCCATCTGAAGTGAAAACCGTAATGCCGGCATTTTCGTTCGAATCGGACGCACGCGTCGAGTCGATTGAATCGAATAGATCGATGAAATCGAATGCGTCTAAGAATAAAGCGCGCAACACCAAAGGCAAAAACGCAAACTCAGCTAAAAATGCGCCCAAAAATGTTAGAGCGACGCGGTCTCGAGCAAACCGGAGGTGAAACAATCGATGAGTTTTTAGTAATTTACAACACGCGCGGTTAAAGAACGGAATCCAAAATGGCGACTCCTAAAAGCAACATAACTAAAATAACGAATCGGGTTTTTTTTAAATGAAAATATAATTATGATCCTTACAATATGTAATTGCAGTTATTCTAATCAAATGCAATTAAGATAAATGAAATGGTCCAAAAACAATCGGAAATAGGGAATGATTGATCGAATGAACGTATCGATTAATAAATAGAGAGGCGAATGCCATTTTCAATATCATTCTTTAATTGCAGAGTTGTATAATCGTTGTTAAATTAGACAAATTATCATAAGTATAGACTGTTATGCCGCAAAGGCAACTAGTGAATTCCAAATGTGTCCTATAAAGAACCGCGCTTTGATAGGACCTTTTTTTACCGATTTATTTATTAAAAAATACGACCTTTTCGCATATCTAAAATCGATAAAAATCATTTTTATTTTGTCCCACTTCCGAAATAATTTCTTGCACTACATTTGTGATAAAGTATGAATATATTTTGTGAAAAGGACGTATCGGCTAATCCTCTGTTTGTAGTGATAAGTTTTTTTTTATAATTCGTTTATTTAATGTTACTATTAATTTTTAAGATGCGTTTTTCCCTTATTATATTACCATTAGTGTTAGTTGTCTGGCGTTATATTTAATGAAATTAGATTATCGATTTTGACTAGGAGAAATTGTGGTGCGGCTGTTGAATTTAATATTGTTATATTTCTTGCAATAACGCTCGTGGTTTTATCAGGAAAGGTAAATGATAATAAAATGACGGAAAACTGAAGTTGCTTTTCATTTTTATTTATCATCATTATGAGGTTAACTACATTTATGTGTCAATTAGAAAAATACTCATCTGTAATGTTTTTTTTTTTTTTTATGGTCATGTTAATTATGTTAAATTGTTTCAGAATGGGATAATTGTCTGTTTTGTTGGTTTATTTTTTTGCATTCTTTTCAGTTTGAAGGTCTTTCAAATATTATAGTATTATATGTAGGGATCTTCTACTTATTTTTTAAAATATAGCGGGGGGGTCTTAACGGTGACTTTTATTAAATTCATTTCATTTTGGGGTGTTAAATAAAATCTTAAATTTGTTTTTGGTTTAAGTCTTACATTAGTGTTGATTACGCTAGCAATATTAATTAATTTATAGGTTTTTATATCAATGCTTACATAAGCACGAGGGAGGGAGGTTAGAGCTTTGCTTACTTTCGCTGACAGGTTAACATCTACTAAACGTAATACTTGAACATATGATGTTTTTTTTAAATATGATTTTTTAAATCAGTGGTGTGTGTGTAAATATATATATATTTATGGGATTAGTTTTGCCAATACAAAGTTATCTTTTGCTTTAGAATGGTAAAAGTAAAGCCACGTGCGTTATTACATGATCTGGTGACCCTAGAATAAATTATCGATAATACCCAAAGATGTTTAAAACTATGGATTTCGGTTTTCTGAGTTAAGTGCTGAATATGAATGTAACCAACAATTGTAAGCGGTAATACACTTTGCAAATAATATTACTCTAGTAATAGAAGGTACACCAGAAAGAAAAAAAATAAGACTAGCACATACTATTTTATTAATCTGTGTCAAGACTGGTATGAGAAACGAAAAAAGGCATTGCTATAACGACTTAAAGACGTAAATTCGTATATTGGTGTTTCTATGTTGTACAGACAAACTCGTAGATTTTCTACCAGATCAGATTATGTAGTGATGATAGCTCAGTGGTTAGCGCCGTCGGTTTGTACATCGAACAGCGTGGATTCAAACCCTAACAATGAGCTTGAGCTGCCGGTGAAGGAAAACATCGTGAGAAAACCATAGCGTGGTAGTAGGGTACTTTCTACTACTCGTCTAAAAAATCTGCCGCCAAGCATCTAACGGTGTGTTCCCAAAGCCTTACTTCAGTGCCAATCCCAATCCAGGCTAGATATGTTTACCATCTTCGACCACATAGTCACTTAACATCACATGAGCTGTGACGAAACACCAAGCCTGTCAAACAAAAAAAAAAAAAATAGATTACAAATTTCTGGTAGGTACTTGATATATCTATAGTTTTAAACATCTATAAAGCCAATAAAAAAAAATTGATTTAATCGACAAAAAAATTATTTGGTCATATTTTTTAAGTACTTAGTCAAAAAAAATGACACTCGAAAATTATTAAAAATAATCATATAGTTCCATCAACACCATATCGATGCCAATACTGTTGATATATTATTTAAACTAGCGACCCGCCCCGGCTTCGCACGGGTGCAGTGTAAATACTAATGTGGTGCATATGCATGTATACATATAAACCTTCCTTGAACACTCTGTCTATTGATGGAAACCGCATTAAAATCCGTTGCGTAGTTTAAAAGATCTAAGCGTACAGACTTTGTTTTATACCATGTAGAGATTAAATATTCTGCTCCAAAAATACCATCTATAACCCGACTGCCTATAAAAATAGCTATAAAAGGAAAATATACAAATTTATTATTCCTGATTAAATTTAAACATATTTTTGTAATCCTCTTTTAATTGCCTTTATTTAGATCGCCTACTTGATAGGTTTGGTATTTTTTTTTAAATTTATTATTTCGCGCCAAAAATCCTCCTTTTTGATATTTTTTTCAAACACCTATCTAAGAACACTTTATTGAGACGAATCTAACTATACCTTAATTGGATTCGACCGTTTGGAAGAAAAGAGTTAATAAAGAAAACATACATAATACAAGATACGCGTGAAAAACTTAACCCTTTCTTGGCAGTCGGGTAAAAAGAAAACAATGCTCCTTTAGTCCTATCTTTAGTTTAAATAATACAATAGATTTGGTATCAAGTAAAACATAGATCTCTTTCCATTGTATGATTTTAAATTGTGTGTGTGTACATTTGTTTTAAATAGTTAAATAAGTAACTCGTAAATGTGTTTCCTTCTAACTATAATCAAGGCGTTTTAAATCTATCTTTCATCTTCCATTTTATATATTAACAAAGCGGGTTTGAATTAACTTCAATATATAAAATATAAATTTTATTTGGTATTGAATGACTTTGTCTAATGTGGTCTGTGTTCACCGAAAATTAATATGGTTATTCATCTGTTCTATCTACCCTCAAGTTGAAATCTATCGCCAAGCGCCTAACGGCGTGTTCCGGTAGCCTCACTTGAGAGCCAGTTCCATTCCAGGCTAGATGTTTACGATCTCCGATCACACAATCGCTTAACATTAGGTGAGCTGTGGTCAAACAACTAGCCTGTCAACTTTTTAAGTTTCGGTGCATGTCGACTTATTGTGATAGTAACTTACTTGTCTAAATAAGATGGTAAATGAAAATTTTAGAAAATGTCGACAGTTCACTTCTGGACAAGTTTTGTCTATTTTAAAGTTATTTTTATCCCTGGTCTACAGTGCCAAAGCATTCATTTTAATTTTATGTTCATTTTACCTCAAGATTGATTTGTAAAATATATATACGAGATGTGGTTAGTGTTGTAAAAGATTCAGGTCTTTTAGCCTTACTTTTGAGATTAGAATCTTGTGGTGAGATTCAAGACTAATTAGTCTTATGAGTCCTTTGAGTCCCATGATTAAAAATTCATGGTCACAATAATAATGACACAAATAATTAATTACAAACAACCTTTTTTAATTTACATTTATAACTTCAAAGGCTCCGGGCACTCAGTCCAGAGTTCTTTTGAAAATACTTAGTCTCGATGACAAGACTCGAGTTTTCCTACAATGATTCAAAATTTAGAAGACTCGGACTCTTTTTATTGTAAGACACAATACTCCAGTTTATTACAACACTAAATGTAGTCGAATTATTTTGGTTAAAAACCGTTTTAGATAAATAGGTCATGGTAACAAAATTTAAAAATAAAAAACTGTTTATCTAATTAATTTACTGTATGTCTATTTATTGTACTTTTTTTAACTTTCCATCATTTTAATTTCTTTTGTCAAATAACGCTTTTACCAAATAATTTGTTTTGATTTTAAACTTTTGTAAATAAAAAAAACCTATTATAGCAATTAGTACAAAAAAATAATTGGTTGAAGGTATAATAAAAAGATATTTATGAGTAAATTATTTAAAAAGTTAAAAAAAAAACTTGTATTTCAATTTTTCGTAATATGCTTGAGTGAATTTTAGGTATATATATATATATATAAGTGAGAACCTTATTTTTTTTTTGCACTATGACATTCGTGAAATATTTTTTTTAAAACAATTTTAGCAATATTTCTCTTTTAATCTATTACTTGTGTAATTTTTTTTATCGAGTTTTTTTTGTACATTTGACCCTGTACCGAAATGTAGAAAAGAACAGAGACCCAAGACTTTGTTGGTTAGATACAATCGAGTTTATGTAATTGTTATTTCTTAATTATTATAACAAAACAATGTAACTTAACTCAAATGAGTCACTTGACGAGCCGCTTAACATTCGGTTAACATTAAACATGTCAATAAATGTCAAAAAGTACATTATAATGTATGTTTTGACATTTTTGAGTTCATTTATTGCCACAATCGATAATCAGATTCCGAATGAAATAGGGTCTCATTTACCGAAGCAAAAGTATGGCAGTTACACGAGTGCGTAACAAATTTCGATTTTTAACATTACTCTAATTTTATTTTCATTACACAAACATTCTAAATTACGTTTCTACTCTTACAAAAGAATATACGACCAATTATAATAAGATCTTTATAAAGTGTGTGTTCTGATCAAACGTATTGTAATAAGACTTTATTTTTTAGATCTTCGCAAGCTATCCTCCTTTTTAGTTTTCAAAAGAAAGTTGAATTTGTGTAACCATCAAACTATTGTTCCATTAAATAAGACCCTTTTAACATTGTATTAGACTGAAAATCGTTTGCAGTGATAATACCAATATTTTATTGATAACACCTAAGTTACAGGTAATTTTTCCATTCATATTTAAATATAATATTAAAAATGTCAAAAATATAATGTCAATAAAATAAACGCCCTCGGAGCGTCGAAATATAGGGTTAAAATCGAGCGGGTTGACATTTTCAAGTGACGTATGTTATTTGAGTTGTAGCAAATAAGCAGCGATACTAAGGACCATAAATTAGAAAAAAAACAGCATAGAATATTAAAAAATAATGAGCAAAGACTTCTTGGACTAGGTGTGCTTGTCTTACTGTGCATTTTTGTGATGTTTGGTTTTAGCCGGTCCAAGGAGTTTTATTTTCTACGTAACATTCTATCTGTACGTTTTTCTGATCAGTGAGTAAGTCTTCAATATTTTTCTCCTGTAAACTTGTTGGTTATGACTTTGTTCCTACCATGTTTTAAAGTATCTTGTGGAATGCTTTACCTGTGTAATCGTTAGAGTAATTTAATTCTCTGACAAAAAGGGTAAAATAATTAAATTACATTAATCGAAATGGTTTAGTTACTTCCGAAAAATTTATATTCATGTATAAATGTATTAAGAAATGAATAGAAAATGCAAAAAAAAGCGAATCATTGTACAAATCGGTTAGTATCTATTAGAAAATATAAGATCGACTTTGAGGTGTTCAGGTTATATGAGTGTATATGTAAAGTTATAAAAATGGTAGGTAATATTAATTTTTGATATAAGATTATTGGTGTGTATTCTTTTCTACCATTTTCTAAGCTCTACAGTACTAAAGTGTTGCCATCCATTTCTTCATATTTAAATGGAAAGAGACAGAAAATTGCATGTGTCACATTAATGGTGGAACATAATAGACACCGATTCATTGTTTTCCCTGTCTGATATATAAGAATATTTATTGTGTCGTACATACTTCTGTTCACTCAATTATATATCGAAAATCATAGTGCTATGAAAATTTAAGTGCTGATTGGAATGAAAATATTATATATAAATAAAATAATTATAGGAAATTGTAAATTTCCAATGCTTTCAGAATAGCTTCTACGTCACTATGTCGTATTCATAAGTGCACTTAAGTATGTACTTTGGATGAACCAAAAGAAATATAATTTTTGTAATAATAAAATAATATGTAGTTATATAATGATGTTGGCCCAAAACAAATTTTGTAAGATGTACGCGATCGCCGGCATGGAGATATTGAATTGTAATGAATTATACCATTTTAACATTACGGTTTTTTTTTTAAATTATCCCACACAGCTTTTCCCATTTGGTGGGTCGCGACCCGGTATTTTGATGGTCATCAAAATAAAATAAGGGGTCGCAGCAATACCGCCTTAAAAAAAAAACCATCTCGATCGACGCATCGTAAACTTTCATCATTTACAGCAACTTACAACGATCAACATGACCTAATTCCATCTTGCCAATTCTACTATCGGATAACCAGGAGCTCTAAGAAGCGACACCGCTTCATGGTCAATATTCCAAAAACTCTAACTAAACGGTTCGAATCTACCTTCATTGTGCGAACTGCTAAACAATGAAATTTGCTGCACGAGTGGGTGTTCCCCGATAGATACAATCTGGGTGCCTTCAAGTCGTGAGTGAATCGGTTTCTTCTAGGCGAGCGTGGTCCATCATAGACCGCGTCTTCGCTTATCAGGCGAGTTGGCGGTCAAACGCAAGACTATTTAAAAAACAGGATTAAAAAAAAAAAAAAAACAGCTCCATACTTCGCACTAAAAAGTCGATAAAGAAATATAGTGTAATAAATACAAATAGTGTATAACGTAATTAATATACATACTTCTAATAACAACAAATGTGTATAGTTTTACTTAATCTAACCAGCTTTTAGTATGAAAATTACCGGGCCTTGGCAGAACAAAGTCTGGGAAACACTGATCTAGAAGAATACCTGGTGCAGTGCTTAGCAATGAATTTTGCTCATCGTCCTTTGGAAAAAGATAATAGTAGAGCAAAGAATAGAATATGGAAGGTACTTAAACTATTTTTGTTTTACTTATGTGGGATTTTTGTCGGAAACTCCGACTATGGTTACGGCCACATTCGATGACCTTCAACATGGACACAAAGTTGAGTACAACACGTGCGTGGCTTCGCCTTGCTTCGCACTGCGGGCCGCGGCGCGCCTCGCACGTGAAGATCGCGGTTAATGCGCGGGCGGTGAGGGTTGGGGGGTTAGTATGCTGAGACACGCCGGCGCGCTCTGGAACCATTCCTTACCGGAGTCCTCTACTGTGTCAAGAATATTTCAGCACACAGAGCTCAGCGCGATGTATTCAGATCCGCTACCACTCTCACGAGTTCCATGTCCATCCCTCCTTCCATCTCTATTAAAATTAGGACGCTTACTAATCTCTATGACCTCCCGGACTTTCCGAAGCACATAAAACAAAACACACGCACACATGGAAAATGTGTCAAAACCACGTTAATTCAATAGTACCTACTTAAACTATTACAAAAAAAGCAGGATTTTAAGGCATTTAAAATCTTATACTATATTTAATCTTATGTGCTTACCGACTAAACTTCTTCTCTCTGTGGGCCGTGAGCCCTGAACCTCGCATGTCGTGCGTGAGGTTCCTTTATTGATAAAGTTTAATTTTATGTACTGAGTAAAATGCAAAATGTCAAGATAGTTTGAGGAGGATTAAAAGTATGTAATGTGCAGGAAAAATATATTGTGTGCCTGTGCGTGAGGGAGTGTATGAGTGTGTGTCTGTTTGTGTGAAATAAAGAATGCAAGTGTTTTAATGTATATATCTATGGTCATTTGTTTTCTCGTGTTTCCTAGAGCTAGACTATTTATCACACTGACAAAAGAAAAGCCAGTTAACGCTACTTTGGAAATTATACTTGAGGCGTGTGGTATATTATTTGATGTTACATTAACATCAAATAGTTTTATAGTGGCAAACGTTTCCGACAGAATGTTATACAGATAGAAAGAGCTAGATAGTCGGATCGAGTTTTTTTTTTGTCACTTAAAGTTCTGTTACCTATAGCTTCATGGCTGCAATGTTCCTGGACAGGCGTTATCTCTTACCATCAAGCGCCTCGATGGTCTCATTTTTTTTTTTAATGTCGATATCGGCGCTCTTTGCAAAAGTAAATTGAAACTGCTTTATTTTCCACACTTGACTATACATAATTTACCCGAATGAATTTATATAATTAAGTAGTTCTTATTCTTTGGTTTTATGCATTTTCCAGTGTAATGTATTTCCATATCTTCAAATATTTTATGCAAAATCAAGTGAAATAAGTTTTAAGTCACTGTCAAAGTAAATTAAGCTCGAGTCCGGTCATGCCCTAAAGTTGTGTTGACTTTTTCAAGTCTCGACGGCGCTTTAAAAGTAACACCAAAGATTGTATCTTACCATATTATATTACTTTCCCTCTCTTACACACATATAATCACTATATAGTATAAAACAAAGTCGCTTTCTCTGTCCCTATATCCCTATGTATGCTTAAATCTTTAAAACTACGCAACGGATTTTGATGCGGTTTTTTTAATAGATAGAGTTATTGAAGAGGAAGGTTTATATATATAAATAGTGGAGAAATACTGTTATTTTTGAGGTTTATACCCGTGCGAAGCCGGAGCGGGCCGCTAGTTTAGTACTAAATGAATAAAAGTCTATTTGTATACATAAACACTGGATATAGCTTACATAATAAGTTTTGGAAAATAACCCAAATGATATGATTTTTCACCGTTCACGATAAAGTTTTTAATATTTGGGTGCGGTGCAGATAATTTTAGTGTATGTACATTCACCTTTAGTTAGCGTTTAGTTGCTTCTATCAAAACGTATGACTCGAGCGTAGGTTCTCTGTGGCTATACCCAATCTCTGTGACTGTCATTCTGTGGCAAACGAAACGAAAGAAAAGAAACGTCACCTCAGACGATGTCGAGTTTTGTGTTGGAAAATTAATTAATTTCACGACTTTTTGTGTTAAAAACTATGTGAATAATGAGATGAAAGTGTAGATAAGTATTAGATTAGTGTTTTATAGTGATTATGGCGCATAGTGGTGGTGTTTTGAGTTCAGATATATCTAGAAGGAATCCACAGGATGAATACGAGCTCATTCAGAGGATTGGATCTGGGACGTATGGCGATGTGTACAAGGTAGGGGGTCTTGGACCAGTTTATTTATTTCTTTTCTAAATTTAAACATTCAGACACGAGTGCCCCGCTCTCGACGTTACGAATTTCTCTCACATTTTCTGATCAATTTCTTCGCGTTTTTTGCGACAAAACTGGTACATTTCTCTTCCAACTTTACTAAATAACTATTGTAAACCAGTTAAAGCCGTATAATGTTTATAACAGGCGTATAAAATGATATAAAAACATGTGCAATTGATGACCTTGAATGTGTGACAAGTGAGGAGGTAATTAGGAACAGCACACACCCACTGGATATAAATGCAAAACACTGCCTTCTTTGTTTAGAGTTACATAAAATTCAACTATGATTGTGAGATAGTTGGCTGGATTAGGAGATATGTTTATAAAACATAGATTATGTGTGAATTTCATCTTGAGTCTACATTTATTGGTAAAAGTTATTTTTATAAACAAGCTACATTTTGGATTTTTAACAGTTATTTGAATTTTTGCTGTATTTATGAAGTACATTAAATAAAATTCAACATGTTTCAGTTGACAATTATTATTTATTAATATTTTGTACAAATTGCTTAGTAGATATCCAAATTAAAAAATTTAAATATAAAACATTAAAAATATAACACAAATAAGAAACTAGAGCTAGTGCCACAAGTGGCAGCCTTATCGCTGAAAGCAATCTCTTACAGGCAACTATTTAGAATGTTTTTTTTAAATGTTTTGACAAGCTAGCTGTTTTGGAAAGATCTACTTTCCAATTGTTAATAGGAAGATTACTAACAATCTATTAAAGACGCAACAATGGGACCTTCGTTTCTTAGTAGGCCTGATAACCGGTCATTGCAACTTGTCTAGTGACCTCTTTAAACTAGGAGCCACGGATATTCTGCTATGCTGCGGCTTCTCGTCATCAAGGTCATTAAACATGCCACCCAACTCACTGGAGCTACTATGATTCAGAGGCCCAGAGTCTTGCTCCTGTACTTCAAGGAGCTGGGTTGGCTCGGGTAGATGCTGGTAGGAGGAAATGCACAAAACACCCCAAGTATGATGTCAGTGCAGGACTTATCGCCCCCACTTTGAATAAGAATAAGAAGCTAGATGTTTGACCACAGCTGACCTGACGTTAAATGGCTGTGTACTTGAGGATGGAAAAGAATACGTAGCCTGGAATACAACTAGCTCTCAAGTGAGTCTGTTGGAACACCGTTAGATGCATGTTGGCAGATTTTCAAATTGAGTGTGTTAGCTAGGCAGCCGAGTACTAGAAAATACCCCACCTTGCTATGGTTACCTCATGGTGTTATCACAATCAAACATAAAATATGATGTAAAGGTACCAAAATACTTATAGTGTGGTGTATATAATTTGTAAATACCTATATTAACACTAACCTATATATTATAAATGGGTATTATGCACATCCTTTTCCTTCCTAGTTGAAATGTAAACAAAAAATACAAGAAGAGTGAACTCAGTGAGTCAAAATGAGTTAGGTATGATACTTTATAGGTAGGTAGGTATATTAGGTGTTAATGTTTTATTAAGGCTGTGCAAACTTTCCTAAGAATAGCGATGAGATGCGATTTTTCTAAATTAAATTGAAGTTTACTAAATTACTAGTAATTACAAATGTTTAATTCATGTGTAGGTGTAGCGTGCAAATGTTTATATTTTTGACAATTCAATTCTTGGTTTATGGCTTTTGTAAAAAGGTTTCACAACTCCGCCATGTAGATGCTTGGCAGCTGATTTTCAACTTGAGGGTGGTAGCTAGCCAGCCGAGTAATAGAAAATACCCTACCACCATGCTATGGTTTCCTCACGATGTCTTCTTTCACCGGCAACTTTAGCTCATTGTTGGGGTTTGAACCCACGCCCTTTGACGTGTAAACCGACCGCGCTAACCACTGAGGTATAATCGCTACAAGACACTGAGCCATCATTACTATAAATTTCACACAGCGCCATCTAGCCCCAAAATAAGCAAAGCTTGTACTATACGAACTAGATAACTGATAGAATACTCATATACTGTTTTTTGTAAATACACCAAGACCAACCCAGACACAACAATCATTTATCGTCACATAAAATCAATTGGAATTAATCAGGAATCTGTGGACGAATCAAAGTTATCAACATAGCCCAGCGGATTAGCAAGTTGAAGTGGCAGTAGGCAGGGCCCAGCACGCAGAACTGATGGCCGATGGGGCTGCAAAGTTCTGGAGTGGAAACTACTAACCGGCTAGTGCAGTGTACCACACACAAGGTCTATACGTCTTTATGGAAGTCCTTGCCTATGTCCAGCAGATGACATCCTACGGCTGAGATGATTGTAGTTGTCCTGTTGGGCATCGAAACCATGCCCTACAACTCTTGAAGCAGATATTCTTACCAAATGAGTTAAGCAGTCTTCCTGATACATCCATTCTGTTCTATTCAGTGTTAGTTGCTTTTCGTTATTTCCTCCTTTTCTAAAGTGCATAGAGTGACGCCACTGTGAAAATGTTTCATTGAATGAGTCATTAGCCAGAAATGTTTTGGTTCAGTTCCTCTGTGAGATGTATGACCTTCGATATCTGTATCTCGATACTGGCAATAAAATGCAGAAAAAATGTGTTAACTTAAATAATAATAACCTTTGCAATTTTAATTGTACTCAAGGGTAAAATCAATGTAACTGTAATTTAGAAGTGATTTGTTATTTTTAGGGTTCCGTACCACTAAAGAAAAAAACCCGCCAAGTGCGAGTTGGACTCCGTTCCGTACCATTATCTAAAAAACGGCAAAAAAAAAAAAAAAACACTGTTGTATGGTATCCAGTTCTTCGCTGTCCGTCCGTCTGTCTGTCCGTCCGTCTGTCTGTCCGTCTGTCACCAGGCTGTATCTCATGAACCGTGATAGTTAGACAGTTGGAATTTTCACAGATGATGTATTTCTGTTGCCGCTATAACAACAAATAAAATAAATATTTAAGGGGGGCTCCCATACAACAAATATGATTTCTTTGCTCGTTTTTGCTGGATATTGATAACGGCAACAGGTAGACGCTTGAAATATCCACAAAATATTTAGTTATATAGGTATATTCACTTTAAAAATAATTAATTAAATTAAAATCAAATAAATATTTAAGGGGGGCAATCCCATACAACAAACGCGATTTTTTTGCCTTTTACATAGATAATGGTACGGAACCCTTCGTGCGCGAGTCTGACACGCACTTGGCCGGTATTTTTAATTTAAATTTTTGCTATTTTTTTTGATCAATAACAGTAATTTATCGATCTCTGAACTACGATAGATTGACCGAAGATGAATAAAAAAAGCCTTAATGTAAAAAACATTGACGCTATATCTATACATTACATATGTATTGACATATTTTTATATTGACAATATTTTTTTATATACATATTTGCATATTGACATACTTCATTATGACATTTTGTTTTATTAATCTTTGACATGTAATGACTGATTTAAAATTCTTTTAATGATATATACCTATTTAAAATTATATTACGGAATTGATTTTTAACATTAGTGTTATAAATAAAATATTTGTATTTACAAATGGTTATCTAACACCAATATTAGGCCATATATGTATAGCAAGTAATGTAAAATGTATTACCAAAGATAGCGCTCAATATTTGTGTGCATTCGTCCTAAATTTACATCACAAAACGTTGAACATGTTTGTTTGTATGATTAGTACAATAACTATTCCATAGATAACTACCGCTAGCTACCTAGTTGATTCATTTATAGATGTGTATTACTCACCTGCAACGATATTCAAAACTATAGATTCAATATCGATGCGAAAATTCCAAAATGTAAAGGACACGGTTTGGTGTTTTTTTTAAATACTGAATATGTTCGCGTTTAACTACATCGTGCCTGATGTTAAGCAACGATGTGCTCTAGGATGGATCGGAGGACGGAAAACACATAGAATACTTACTTTTTTTAGGGTTCCGTACCCAAAGGGTAAAACGAGACCCTATTACTAAGGCTCCGTTGTCCGTCCGTCTGTCTGTCTGTCTGTCCGTCTGTCTGTCACCAGGCTGTATCTCATGAACCGTGATAGTTAGACAGTTGAAATTTTCACAGATGATGTATTTCTGTTGCCGCTATAACAACAAATACTAAAAAACAGAATAAAATAAGTATTTAAGTTATTAATACAACGTGATTTTTTGCTTTTGCTCGATATTGATGACGGCAACAGATAGATGCTTGAAATATTCACAGAAAGTTTAGTTATACATAATTATTCACTTTAAAAATAAATAATTAAATTAAAATAAAACAAATATTTAAGGGGGCTTCCATACAACAGATATGTTTTTTTTGCCGTTTTTATAGATAATGGTACGGAACCCTTCGTGCACGAGTCCGACTGGCACTTTCGGTTTTTATAAATACATACAGAACGCCCAGGTCTAACAAATATCTATACTTTTAAATATCGTTGACAATCTGCATATTTCTATTTTAGCTAGAAGTTTTATCTAAATCCAAAGACTTAAGCCATGTTGAACCAAGCAAGTGGGTGTTTCTCGATAACAATCTGGATGTTTTCAAGACGCGCGAGTTCTTGCGTGAATGCAATTTTTTAAAATCATTAAACGTTCTGTATTGATTGTAACTATGTTAGGTGTTAAATATACTTTTTACATACATGAATATGTCTTTAAATTTGCTTCCATAGTGGAAGAGAATTCAGAAAACTGATGATAACAAAATCTGGAGATACAGTTTTTTTTTATGGCTGACAGGCATGGTGTTTGACCACAACTCACCTGATGTAAAGTGACGGTGTGGTCGAAGAAGGTAAAGCACACCTAGCCTGGAATGGAACTGGCTCTCAAGTGAGGCTGCCGGAACACGGCCGTTAGATGCTTGACGGCAGATTTTCAACTTGGAGGTGGTGGCTAGCCAGCCGAGTACTAGAAAATACTATACCACCACGCTATGGTTTCCTCACGATGTTTTCCTTCACCGACAGCTCAAGCTCATTGTTGGGGTTTGAACCCACGCCCTTCGGCATGCGAACCGACCACGCTAACCACTATCATCGCTATAAATAGCTAGTATATTATATATTTGTTTGGGTAAATCGGTTTCAACTTAACATCAGGCGAGTCGGCGGCCGAACGCATGTCTATATTACCTACTTATGACATTATTTTCTATAAATATGAATGACGTCACTATTTTTAATAATATTTCCGTCTGGTGCGCACATGTTGTGTAAACTTACTTTTCTCTTACACGAGGCTTGTGTTCTATTGTCACATTAAAAAAAAGTTTTTAAAACTATCTTTAGGGTTCCATACAAGCAAACTGTGACCAATTTTGTAAGATCTTTTTCTTTTCTTTTTTTATGTTTGACAGGCTGACCACAGCTCACCTGATGTGAAGTGAAGTTTCATTTGAGAGCCAGTTCCATTCCAAGCCATCATGGACCACACCGTCACTGAAATAAAAATAAATAAAATAAAATATTGTAGGACATCAAATATAGCGCCTACTAATACTACATAATATTTTGCGTGGTGGTAGGGTGCTTTCTAGTACGGCTAGCTACCACCCTCAAGTTGAAAATCTACCGCCAAGCATCTAACGGTGTATTCCGGCAGCCTCACTTGAGAGCCAATACCATTCCAGGCTTTACCATTCCATTCCAGGTGTGCTTTACCATCTACGACCACACCGTCACTTAACATCAGGTGAGCTGTGGTCATACAAATAGCCTGTCAGCCATAATAAAAAAGCGCCATCTGACCTCAAACTTAGCAAAGCTTGTACTATGGAAGTCAGCTGATAGAATACTTAAATACTTTTTTTTTGTAAATACAGAACACCCAGACAGAACGAACATTTTTGATTATACTACAAAATGCTTGTCCTGATCGGGAATCGAACCCGCGGCTTACGGCTCTTGAAGCAGATATACCAATGAGCCAAAAGGGCAGTTAACATCAGTAGATCAAACATCTAGTTTGTCAAAGTAAAACAAACCTGTGTAATTGGGTCAAAATAGGTACCTTCTAAGTCTGCGTGCTTTATCTTCGACCACATCATCGCTTACCATCAGGCGAGTTGGTGATCAAACGCGGATTTATCCGAATAAAAAAAAAAAAAAAGACAGTGGCAGTGAAGTTGGTCGAGGATACACTAACATCCATGTCTCGTGTAGAATCATTGTCGCCCGCCCGCTGGCTGTCAGAGGTTGTCAACTGTGGGTACCTGTCTGGTAGGTGAGCCGGTTAGCGAGAGTTCGACGGCCAGTCCGCACCGTACAGTGAAAGTGAATTGTGAATGCGACGAGAGTTTTATTGTTTTGTTTTGTTTTTAAATTGATTGGCCACCGACTCGTCTGTTTATTTTTATAGCAGCGGGTGTGGGAAAAGTACGCTAATGTGATTGTAAGAAATAACGCCTGTCGATGACCAATGCAGCGATACATAGAACTTTGAGTAGCAAAACAAAATCCAGCTTTGGCGCTAATTACTTTGACTTTTGATGGTTAGCCCAATAACTTGGTGATGGATCTACTTAGTAGGAGGTCGTTTAGGTGGGTACCCCAGCAGTATTATATTCTGCCGTCAAGCAGTAGTGTGTAATCACTACTGTGTTCCGGTTGAACATTTTTGAACCTTGAAAATACATAAGTATTATAAAATTTCAAACGGAAAAGCGGTATGGGATTTTTGGAACTTTATCCACCATCTTCGATCACGTCTTTTAACATCAATATTATCTACCAAAGGGTCAAAGAATTCATTACGTTCAGTGAGGATTTGAAACATGGAAATCCGAACGACTTCGTGTTCAAAAATGTACACGTGTTCACGTACAAACGGCCGTGTTCACGACACTAACACATCTCGACTTTTTTAAAATACAAATTGGCAAAAAAGTGTACATTTTCCATAGTGTTAACTATGAGAAGTAAGTAGGTACCTACGTATTACAAAAACCTGTCAATCTTTCTTCTAAATATATATAACTCAAAGGTGACTGACTGACTGACATAGTGATCTATCAACGCACAGCCCAAACCACTGGACGGATCAGGCTGAAATTTGGCATGCAGGTAGATGTTATGACGTAGGCATCCGCTAAGAAAGGATTTTGATTAATTCTACCCACAAGGGGATAAAATAGGGGATGAAAGTTTGTATGAAACTTTGTCAATTTTAAAACGATCGGGCTGAGACTTTGCATGTATAAAGCTAATATGACGTAGGCATCCCCTATGAAAGGATTTTGAGATGCAGGCTATATAAGATTAGTAACTTTTCATCATCATCCATCACCGCGCGGGTAAAACCGCGGGGCGCAGCTAGTAAAGTAATATATCTATCTCTCTTCTGCTTTATGAGAAATACATTTTGTGGAAAGTGCACCAACTGAGAAATGTACATTACATTTGGTTAACTTTCTTTATGCAATAAAAAAAAGTGTCACAGAAATCGGTCCACAAATGGCGGAGTAATGGTTGCACTGACTAACTAAAAATCATGATTTTCGTGTCACGTAATTTGTGGATAACGTTAAAAATGTAGCGTAAGGAAGCAGTTTTTAGTTTTTTTAACTTCTATCTTGTTTATCGGACACGCTTCGGCGAGTATGCCCTAAAAAGTTCTGTGTAGCAATTTTTTTTTACAGACGTCATTGTTTACTCTCTTATCATCAATGAAGGACATTTGTATTTCGCGTTGCGTCAGCGAGTTACTGCGTACTTGATGTTGAAAAGGAATTAGCAATCTATGCATAGCGTTATCGAAAGATACAACGTTCTGATACAATGGATGGAGTGACGAAATCCAGTGACGTTGTAGTCACATCACACACTCACATCATCAGCCATAGAACGTCCACTGCTGGACATAGGCCTCCTCCTGGGGGGGGGTTTTGCCAATACTTGCCACGCTTGGCAGGCGGGTTGGCGCAGTTAGGTGTGATTGTTCAAGAAAGACGCTGCTGCCCATCTTCCGGATTACATCCCTTAGCCGACTCTTACGGCAACGACGGGTAGAGAGGGTGGGGTACAATTCTTACGCCGGCACCACCACGGCAACGACGTTCTATTATCGCTTTCTTATTTCAAACACAAATTCGTAATAAGGTGTAAGTTGGTAAGGTGTAGCTCATTGGTTAGCGTGATCGGTTCACACGTCAAAGGGCGTCGGTTCAATCACCAACAATGAGCTTGAGTTGCCGCTGTAAGTTATGGTAGCGTATTGTCTAGTATTCGGCTGGCTAGCTACCACCCTCAAGTTGAAAATCTGCCGTCAAGCATCTGTGTGTTCAGCCTCACTTGATAGCCAGTTCCATTCCAGGCTAGGTGTGATTTATTTTTCGACCATATCATCACTTAACATCAAGTGAGCTGTGGTCAAACACCTAGCTTGTGAACCATTAAAACAAACCGGCCAAGTGCGAGTGGGATTCGCGCACCGAGGGTTCCTTACAAACCTGTAGATATATAAGTAAAAGTTATGGTATTTTTTTTAATGGTAATCTATGCTTTTCGCAATTTTTCCTTTATCTGTGCTATAAGACGTTGCTTCGTACCAAATTTCAAGATTCTGAGTTCACGGGAAGTACCCTGTAGGTTTTGATTCCCTTGCGAGTGTCGAAAATTTGCAGCATAAACGGCTGTATCTTTTGATTGCGTTGGCTTAGAAGTTTGATTTTTTCACAACTCCAAGGGACAGTAGACCTGAGTATTTGATATGAATTTCAGCTTGATACCTCCACGCGTTCCTGAGAAAAAGGGTCTTGACAGACAGACAGACGGACAACAAAGTGATCCTCTAAGGGTTCCGCTTTTTTCCTTTTGAGGTACGGAGCCCTAAAAAAACTTTAATACTCGCTTTTTAGCCAGGATCCGAGGGTGCTTGAGGGCCCCTATTCACGGCAGAGCCCCTTTGAAGCTACGTAACTAGATACATAAAGTCGTTATCAGTTAGTTAGTAGGTTGGCGGTAATGAGGCATAGGCCACATTGGCCAGCGACAGTTAGGCCACAGAATATGCAACAGTTCGAGAAGTTTGAGGTCCGTGACCCGTTCGCTTGGCACACTAATTAAATTTGCTGCTCGAGCAGACAAATCGACGTACCGGTACGATCCTAACTAGATTTTTACTGGACTGTGTAGGTAAAAGTAGGGTTAGTAGGAATTTGAGTAATAAATAAAATAAAAATATTTCTACATAGTATAAAACAAAGTCGTCCTCCGCGCCTGTCTGTCTGTTCGCGATAAACTTAAAAACTATTGAACGGATTATCATGCGAGTTTCATTAATAGATAGAGTGATTCATGAGGAAGATTTAGGTATATAATTTGTCAAGGTTTTATGTAAATTGGTTAAAATATGATGATAATTGTTGGAAGTGTCAGAAAAAGTCAAGCTACCTGGGAGCTTCATGGAAAACACTGCCTAACCCTTTGAGATATAACAAAACAATGCATGGTGGGATATTCCTCTTTTATAGATCTACAAAAAAGTCCGCGTTGGCATATATCTACCTTTTATGGGTAGCTTACTATATCCATGCGAAGCCGGGGCGGGTCGAGATCGTGACGAAACCATAGTGTGGTGGTAGGGTATTTTTTAGTACTCGGCTGGCTAGCTACCACCATCAAGTTTAAAATCTGCCGCCAAGCACCTAACGGTGTGTTCCGGTAGACTCACTTGAGAGCCAGTTCCATTCCAGGCTAGGTGTGTTTACCATCTTCGACCACACCGTCACTTAACATCAGATGTGCTGTGGACAAACACGTATACTCTCGAACAAAACAAAAGTCAATATTTTAAAAGCTCTCTTAGCTCGCCCTGACAACACCTATCCCACAACCTGAGCATTTTTGTGGTACACTTTACTGAAAAACTATCACGCCTTTAGATTTGTGATTTAACATAGTAATTTAACTTCATATTTAGATGTGTTATCTGTCAAAAAAATAATAATAATTTTATAACTATTAAAAAATTAATAACAATTTTGTATTCGTTGGATAGAATGTTATTGTACTACTAACACCATCTGTTAGAAAACCAAAGAGTTAATTAACATCGCTGCAACAGAACTAAACTCAATAAAAAAAAACTGTGTTAATAATTATTACCCGACAGAAAAACTACGCGAGTCCTCATAAAGCACAGCTTTTGGCTAGTATACTGATCATAATTATGGGTACAGTAATCACTTTCGGCTAGTATGCCAAAGCTTATAACCCTATGTACAAATATGCTCATTGACCCCGTTCTATCGTTACAAACATGACCTCATTTGTTAAAATACGATAAGCATACGATGGACTCTCTTTTGCGTAATTGGGTAAAAATGAACGACAACGAAGAGGAAGTAAATAAATTTTACTTGGTGGTACATCTCCTTAGCAAGAGGTCGTCTAGGTACCACCGCAGTATCAGACAATCTGGCGCCAAGCAGTAGTGTGTAAACATTACTGTGTTCCGGTTTGAAGAGTACTGCAGCTAGCGAAATTACTGGGCTGTTGAGACTAACCATCGAAAGTCTCAAAGTAATGAGCGCCAAAGCAGCGTCGCCCTGGACTTTGTTTTGTTACTCAAATTTCTATGGATCGCTGCAATAGTCATGGACAGGCGTTATGTCTTACCATCAGGAGAGCGTCTCGTTCGTCTCATTACAGTTACATAAAAAAAACTGTTTTGTTACTCAAAGTTCTATGTATCGCTGCAATAGTCATGGACAAGCGTTATCTCTCACCATCAGGAGCGCGTCCTGTTCGTCTCATAACTCTTTAACATTTAAAAAATCGTAAACAATACACACAGCGCCATCTGACCGCAAACTAAGCAAAGCTTGTACTATGGAAGTTAGATAACTGATAGAATACTCTTTTTTTTTGTAAATACATACAAAACACTCAGACAGAAGAAACATTTGTTTATACCACAAATTATTTCTTCTGGGTGGGAATTGAACCTGCGCCCCACAGCTCTTAAAGCAGATATAGCAATAAGCCAACAGGGCCGTCGAAGGAACAAGGAAGGGTCTTAATTCAATTCAATAAGTGTACTCGACGCGCCGTCTGTCTGTCTGTCTGCAAATTTGGATCAATAACACAATGCGCTTAGACTTATAAGGGGAGTTGGCAAGAATTTAATGCTTGCCGATTAGGTATATGAATTTTAATTCGTCGTACATTGTTATATCTAAATATATATAACTCAAAGGTGACTGACTGACTGACTGATTGACTGACATAGTGATCTATCAACGCACAGCCCAAACCACTGGACGGATCAGGCTGAAATTTAGCATGCAGGTACATGTTATGACGTAGGCATTCGCTAAGAAAGGATTTTGATTAATTCTACCCCCAAGGGTATAAAATAGGGGATGAAAGTTTGTATGAAACTTTGTCAATTTTAAACCGATCGGGCTGAGACTTTGCATGCATAAAGCTACTATGACGTAGGCATCTAGCGCGGGTGAAACCGCGGGGCACAGCTAGTTGTTATATAGAATGTATTTTCATTCTAATAAATAATTAATTGAATTGATTCAGGCGTTACTTTGCGGAAGTTCATTTTGAATGTTCAAGGTGTATATTTAGTTTATTTCCGCTTAACAGTCTTTTCAGTTACAACATTGATGATGATTTAAATTTAACTAACTTGACAACAATTTTAAAAACTTATCCGAAACTTTTAATATTTAAAACTAGACATAAACTTAAAAGCTATAATAAATTAAACTACCTAATTAAAATAAAAAATCAAGTCTTTTTTAATAGTTGACAGGCTAGTTGTTACACCACAGCTCACCTGTTTTTAAGTGAAGGTTTGGTCGATGATGGTAAACACTTCTAACCTGGAATGAAACTGGCTCTCAAGTGAGGCTGCCGCAACACACAGATGCTTGGCGGCAGATTTTCAACTTGAGGGTGGTAGCTAACGTACTAGAGAGTACCCTACCACCACGCTAAGGTTTCCTCACGATGTTTTCCACCGGCAGCTCAAGCTCATTGTTGGGGTTTGAACCCACGCCCTTCGGCATGCGAACCGACCGCGCTAACCACTGAGCTATCAACGCTACCAATTACCTTTATTATTACCTCGTACCTTCCAAACGGCCGAATGGATTACGACAATTAAGGTATCGTTAGATTCGTTTCAATAACCCAAGAGTCCTTAGAGGGTAGTTTAAAAAAAATCAAGATGGTGGATTTTTGGTGCAAAATAGTAATACGTTATTAAAAAATAATAACCAAACCAAGCTATCTAAATAAAGACAATTAAAAGAGGATTACAAAAATATATAAGTTATATGTTAAATTATAGTGATGATAGCTCAGTGGTTAGCGTGGTCGGTTCGCATGCCGAAGGGCGTGGGTTCAAACCCCAACAATGAGCTTGAGCTGTCGGTGAAGGAAAACATCGTGAGGAAACCATAGCGTGGTGGTAGAGTACTTTCTAGTACTCGGCTGGCTAGCTACCACCCTCAAGTTGAAAATCTGCCGCTAAGCATCTAACGGTGTGTTCTGGCAGCCTCACTTGAGAGCCATTTCCATTCCAGGCTAGGTGTGCTTTACCATCTTCGACCACACCATCACTTAACATCAGGTGAGTTGTGGTCAAACAACTAGCCTGTCGATAATAAAAAAATAATGAAATTAGGAATAATAAATAGGTTTAAAAACTTTTTTTTTCCTTGAATTACCTATAGCTATTTTAATCGCAGTCGGTTTATAGATTTTTGAAACTTTGTTCTAGATTTACTTGTAATCAATTGTCAACGATATGTATTTTACTGTAATTTCTATTAGTAAAGAAAATCATCTTTTATTTCAGGCAAAAAGGCTCAACGGCAACAATGAGCTTGCTGCCATCAAGGTGATAAAGCTGGAGCCGGGTGATGACTTCGCCATCATCCAGCAAGAGATCCTGATGATGAAAGACTGTAGACATCCCAACATCGTCGCTTACTACGGGTCTTACCTTCGTAGGGACAAGCTGTGGATTTCTATGGAGTACTGTGGCGGAGGCAGCTTGCAGGTGAACCTCTTGGTGTTTTCTGTCCGCCTGGTAGTCCGCCACATATTTTATAATACTAGTTGTTCGCCCCGAACTGTGATTACGCGACCTCTATATGTTATACCGTCATTGAATTTGCCGCATACTCTAAAAACTTTTAAGCCTTGAACACAGCCGGAAGGTAGCAAGTCTGTCAATTTTCTACAGGATTCATTTCGGAGAATGTGCTACTGTGTACGACCTTGTACTTCCATTTCCTTTTTACTACAGGGCAAGTGGAAAGACGGTCCACTACCACCCATACATAGTGGAATTTCCTTGGATACGTACCAAACGTTTTAACTCTACGTTTTTTTTACGGCCAAGGAATGGAACTAGCTACCGGCCTCCTTGTTTCCTGAGAGATATAATCTGAATATTTTCAAGCCCAGAGTGAATAGATATCTTCTAAGTCTGCGTGCTTCATCTTCGACCACATCATCGCTTACCATCAGGCGAGTTGGTGGTCAAACGTGGACTTATCCGGACTAAAAAAAAAAATTTAATAAGCGAAATTGTATTTATATTTTTATTTCACATCATCAGCCATAGATCGTCCACTGCTGGACATAGGCCTCCTCCTGGGGGGGTTTTACCAATACTGGCCACGCTTGGCAGGCGGGTTGGCGAGCGCAGTTAGGTGTGATTGTTCAAGGAAGACGCTGCTGCCCATCTTCCAGGTTACATCCCTTAGCCAACTCTTACGGCAACCACGGGTAGAGAGGGTGGGTTACTATTCTTACGCCGGCACCACCACGGCAATTTTATTAATTGTATTTATATTTTTATTATAATTATATTTGTAGTGTATTACCGCTTAAAAGTCGTTTTGGTTCTTGACAACAATTTTAAAAAATCTATGCGAAATATCCAAAATTAAATTAAGTGAAATTAAACAAAATACATAACGTAATTTTCTAACCTATTTTTGTTCCACGTTTCCAGGACATCTACCACGTGACGGGTCCGCTGACAGAAATCCAGATTGCATACATGTGCCGAGAGACGCTGACCGGCTTGTCATATCTCCATAGCATGGGAAAAATGCATCGGTAAGTCTTATTTATTTGCTTTTTTTTTTGTTAGCGATGTCGGTTGTCACGTCTGACGGCCGTGGGTTCATGTCCTAACAATGAGCTTCCGGTGAAGCAAACCATAGCATAGTGGTAGGGTACTTTTTAGGGTTCCGTACCCAAAGGGTAAAACGATACCCTATTATTAAGACTCCGCTGTCCGTCCGTATGTCTGTCTGTCTGTCCGTCCGTCTGTCATCAGGCTGTATCTCATGAACCGTGATGAACCGAGGCTGCTGGAACACACCGTTAGGTGTTTGGCGGTAGATTTTCAACTTGAGGGTGGTAGCTAGCCAGCCGAGTATTAGAAAGTACCCTACCACCACGCTATGGTTTCCTCACGATGTTTTCCTTCACTGGCAGCTCAAGCTCATTGTTGGGGTTTGAACCCACGCCCTTCGGCATGCGAACCGACCGCGCTAACCACTGAGCTATCATCGCTACAAATTGCTTGATTTATTGAACTTGCCCGATGTTGCGCAATAAAATGTTCTATTTGTAGCATGTTCACCTAGAAATTCCCAGGTAGGCACTTGATCAGTCTAGATTTGAAGACACCCACATTTTGTACATTCCAGCGACATAAAAGGCGCGAACATTTTGCTAACCGATTGCGGAGACGTGAAGCTAGCCGACTTCGGTGTCTCAGCGCAAATTACCGCCACTATAAACAAGAGGAAGTCTTTCATCGGAACTCCCTATTGGATGGCGCCTGAGGTGAGCTCTTTAAAAGTTCTGCTAACTTGTTTTTTCAGCATCACCATTACTTTACTAAAGCATGGTTGTTCTGTATATATTATAAGTAAGTATTTACAAAAAAAAAAGTATTTATGTATTCTATCAGTTATCTGACTTCCATCACACAAGCTCTGCTTAGTTTGGGGTCAGATAGCGCTGTGTGTAATGTGTCCTACAATATATATAATATACATGACTAGATTTGATTTGATTTGACAAAATACAAAAACATTGAAACTGGCAGAATGCAAAGTTGTTCGATGAATGTTCGATGCCAAGAAGAAAGAAAAAAGTACCGATTTGTGTTTCTCAAAACTATCAATGTCAAATTTAAACCAGTTCAAGAGCTTTGCTGGAAAATCGGGCGTTCAGAATGTAAACTCGGTTTAACTAAAACTGTGTTCAGTTTGTCGAGGTGAAATGCACAACATTACAACGGTTTTAACTCGTAAACTGAGTTTAGGTTGCACTGAACGCGTTTAAATTCACTGGTGAAATCAGCCCTTAATATTTAAAACTATAATCCGACATAAACTTTACCAATTAAAATAACCTCAAGTATTTATATCCCTTTTTCGCTGCAGTAACCAGTTGCCGACACGTGTTTTGCCTCTACACGAGACATGCTCAGGACATGTTGACTTTTCGCACTCGAAAATTAAAAACATGACAGTGTTCTAGAACACAGTTTGGTTTGAAGGGTACTGCAGCTAGCGAAATTACAGGGCTGTTGAGACTAACCATCTAGTCTCAAAGTAATGAGCGCCAAAGCAGAGATGCCCTGGACTTTGTTTTGCTACTCAAAGTTCTGCCTATCGCTGCAATAATTACATGCGTTACCTCTTACTATAAGGAGAGCGTCTCGTTCGTCTTATTACTTTTACAGTAAAAAAAAACTCCTGGTGGTAAGAGATAACGACAGTGCATGACCATTGTAGCGAAAACCATTGAGTATAAAAGAAAGTTTAGGGAATCGTTGCTCATTACTTTGAGATATTCGGTTGTTAATGTTAATAGCTTTGTAATTTCGCTAGATGCAATATCCAGGTAGCAGCAAATTATCTGATACGGCGGGTACCTTTTATCTTTCGACGTTTTTCGCTAAACTAATGTTATTTATTGTGATAATATTGAACGAAAGTTGTTGATACAATCCATTTATCGCAAAATCTGTTTTCATGTACCTACGAATTAAACTACAATCATCACACATCATCAGCCATAGGACGTCCACCGCTGGACACAGGCCTCCTCCTGGAGGGGTTTTGCCAATACTCGCCACGCTTGGCAGGCGGGTTGGCGAGCGCAGTTAGGTGTGATTGTTCAAGGCAGACGCTGCTGCCCTTCTTCCGGATTACATCCCTTAGCCGACTCTTACGGCAACCACGGGTAGAGAGGGTGGGGTACTATTCTTACGCCGGCACCACCACGGTAAACTACAATAAACGCAACAAATTTTTAGTTTGCCGCATTGACGAGACTTTAAGGTTAATCGGCTCGCTCGCATAGAAAAAAGTTTTCTATACGTTGTAAATATTTTTAGGTGGCAGCAGTGGAGAGGAAGGGTGGCTACAATCAGCTTTGCGATATTTGGGCATGTGGAATCACAGCAATCGGTAAGTTAAACCTATAAAATTCGCAACGACGACTTTAAGTTCTTTGTAATTTACGTTTTATAATAAAAAAATCTCATTGGGTTTATGGTTAATTTCTCCCTAATTATTGGTAATTGTTCCACTCCCATCATAATTATTTCACTCTTAGCACAGTTATTTCACTTCTAGCATAATTGGTCCACTCCTACCATAGTTGATCCACTCCTAGCACAATTGTTTTACTTCTAACACAATTTTTCCACTCCTACCACAATTCTTCCACTCCTAGCACGATTCTTCCACTCCTAACATAATTGTTTCACTTCTAGCATAATTGTCCCACTTCTAACACAATTCTTCCACTCGTGGCACAATTGTTTTACTCCTAGGGTAATTGTTCCACTCCTAACATAAATAATTGTTTCACTCCTAGGATAAATAATTGTTCCACTCCTACCATAATTATTCAACTCCTAGCACAATTGTTACACTCCTAACATAATTGTTCAACTCCTAGCACAATTGTTACACTTCTAACACAATTGTTCTACTCTTACCACAATTCTTTCACTCGTAGCATGATTGTTTCACACCTAAAACAATTGTTTCACTCCTAACATAATTGTTTCACTTTTAGGATAATTGTTCCACTTCTAGTTCTAACATAATTATGCCATTCAACGCAAAATTGTTATTTTTTAACGTAAAACAGTAGTAGTTACCTTTCATTGGAATGTTCCAGAGCTAGCCGAGCTGCAGCCACCTATGTTTGAACTCCACCCGATGCGCGTTCTGTTTCTGATGTCGAAGTCAGGGTTCAAGCCGCCGGTACTGCGCGAGAGGGAACGCTGGTCGCAACTCTTCCATAACTTCCTCAAACTGGCACTCACGAAGAACCCCAAGAAACGGCCCACCGCTGATAAACTACTACAGGTAGGAGGCCTGGACGAGGATTATTCTGAGAGCATTAAACTTACTTACTTGGTGGTAGCAGGAGGTTGTCCAGGCAGGTACCAACGTAGTTTTTTTTTATTGCTGACAGGCTAGGTGTTTGACCACAACTTACCTGATGTTAAGTGACGGTGTGGTCGAAGAAACACACCTAGCCTGGAATGGAACTGGCTCTCAAGTGAGGCTGCCGGAATACACAGTTAGATGCTTGGCGGCAGATTTTCAACTCGAGGGTGGTAGCTAGCCAGCCGAGTACTAGAAAGTACCCTACCACCACGCTATGGTTTCCTCACGATGTATTCCTTCACCGGCAGCTCAAGCTCATTGTTGGGGTTTTAACCCACGCCCTTCGGCATGAGAACCGACCGCGCTAACCACAAAGCTAACATCGCTAAAAGTACCAGATATTTTGACATTACTGTGTTCAGGTTTGAAGGGTACTGCAGCTAGCGAAATTACAGGCCTGTCGAGACTAACCATCTAGTCTCAAAGTAACGAGCGCCAAAGCAGCGATGCCCTGGACTTTGTTTTGCTATTCAAAGTTCTGTGTATCGATGCAATGGTCATGGGCAGGCGTTATCTCTTACCATCAGGAGAGCGTTCCGTTCGTCTCATGTAACCGACGATGAAGATTGTTATAGAGGGAGTTGTTTGTTTATAGCACGCGTTCTTCCAACAAGATATGAGCAAGAGGTTGGCGATAGATCTTCTGCACAAATATTCCAATCCACCCACGCACAACAACCTGGAACCAGACGAGGAAGCCGTAAGTTGAACTTATCATATAACTTAATAGGGTTACAACATCTCCCGTCTGTTCTTAAGATGTATCATGTTTTCTTGGTTGTCTGGAAGAGATCGCTCTTACCAATAAGGCCGCCACTTGTTGCACTAGCTTATAAGATTCTTTTGATTTCAGCACTTTTTTTTTTTCTATTTTTGGTGTGGACAAATAAGAGTATCTATCGTTTGGACTTTTAACGTAGCGCCATCTTTTGGATACTTACTCAATCCAGTTAATAAATTACCTTACACCGCCATCTATTAGAATTTTATGAAACTCGCAGATAAATGATACCTCTTTGTTGTATAATAGACAAATAATTTGCAATAAAAATATATTGCGATTACAAATTGAGATATTAACTATCCTATCTCTCAAATTGGATCAAACTTTTGCAAGCACACAGTTTGTAGTTTATATATGTATATATTATATCTTTAAACGAGCAATTCTTGTATATATATATATATATATATATATATTGAATCTCGGAAACGGCTCCAACGATTTTCATGAAATTTTGTATCCGGGGGGTTTCGGGGGCGAAAAATCGATCTAGCTAGGTTTCATTTTCAGAAAACGCCGTTTTATCCATGTTTTCAGCCGAGCAATGCTCGGTCAACCAGGTACTTATATCTTTAAACGAGCAATTCTTGTATATATATTATATATAATATATATACAAGAATTGCTCGTATATATATATATATACAAGAATTGCTCGTTTAAAGATATAGATAGATAAATTGTTTTGCAGGCGCTCTCTAATGTACCGCAGCGCATAGCGTCAAAACTAACGGCGCGTCGGCGCGTGCCGTCTAGAAACGACCACGACAATAACGCCATGAATCTGAGGTGAGTTGTTTTTACTGGTGACATGCTAGGTGTTTGACCACAGCTCACCTGATGTAACGAAGTTGATAAACCCCACTGGCTCTCAAATACGGGCTCTAGAAAAATCGTTAGGTGCTTAACGGTAGATTTTCTACTTCGAGAAAGCTAGCTTGCTAGCCGAGTACTAGAAAATACCCTAGTTACCTACCACCATACTTTTTAACTGCAGTTAAAAAATCTATGAGGTGCAAGTCTGGGGAACGAGCTGGTCATGTAGTTTTTTTTTAAATACAGAATAGGTTCGCGTTTGACCACATCCTGCTTAATGTTAACAATGTGGTCTAGGATGGAACACGCTTACCTAGAAGGAACCTGTTTACTCTTGATTTGAAAACACTCATATTGTACTTTTCGGGAAACACAGACTTCGACCAAGTTGCCCAATCTACCTTATCACCTTTTGTGATATAAACCATATGCCCCTGCAAATGATTAGTGGGACATCTTCTAGAAGTTTGACAAAATAGTCTTGAAGAAACTTCGAAAACCCAGAACTTCCAGAAGCCAGAAAGTCTCACAACTAGGCTGTCGTAACTTCTTGGGCACTCAATAGATGGCGCCATTTTAAATTTTTGTCTAAACGATTTTAATCTTCTTCCAGGTTGTCCGGAACAAGCGTGGCTCGTCGATCGTGCGCATACGACGATTCTCCTATAGTGGACTTGGACGCAGACGACCTACCGCGGGTCATCGACCTAGGGGCCGAGGTCAGCTGTCAAGGTGACATTGGGAACAATGACCGCTGTGAGTGTTAACTTTATGGCAGAGTTAAGATGTTTTATGTCAACTTCTGTGTTTTATTCCAACGTCTGTTTCTAGTTTATTTAGAAGTTTTTAAAATAATTACTTTGTTCTTAAAAATGTTTATCGTGAATGTGTGTAGTGAAGTAAAAGAAATTACGAGAGGACAAAAAGAGAAAAGAAACTAGGTCATGATGGACCCAAATAAATAAATAAGTACCGTAGGACATTACACACAGCGCCATCTGACGCCGAACTAAGCAAAGCTTGCGTGATGAAAGTCAGATAAGTGACAGAATACATAAATACAATCTTTTTGTAGACAAAGTTCAAGTTCAAGTGTTTTATTCGCTAAAGATGTGGTTACATTTTATATCTTAAATATATATTAGTACAGCACATAAATGCACAAATAATGCAACGACACACAAAAATATTTAAAAAAAAAAACGCTGGAGCTTCTACATTTAGCTCACTGTGTTTTTTTTTTTTTTATACTGCCACCCATTATACCTAATTGTGCCTTCTGTCCTGTGCATCCAAAGGTTGCGTGGAAAAATCTTTTAAAGCGATAAGGACGCCGTTGATTACCTCTAATTATCACTATATTTTAAGGTATATGTATGTCATATTATGTTGGTGTACAATAAAGTTCTATTTTATTTTTTATTCTAAAGACAAATGTTATTTAAATACATTTTTGTTTTACTTATGCTGGATTATTCGGTCACATTCGGTGGCCTTCTTCGTGGAGTCAAAACAGAGTACAGCGCGCGAGAGGGAGAGAGAGAATAATGAAATCAACGAATTAAAAACATTTTGTTTGGAGATGAACGTAAGACAGAAAGTATTCTTTGAATGGATTTATTTTTGTTTTCAGCGTTCCATAGACAATCGAGCGAAGATTGGTCTGTAGCGTCGCTAATGTCTTGTCCGAAACACAACCCACTAACAACTGAGCTCTCTACCGACACGCTGCCATCTAGCGAAAAGTGAGTACAACTTTTGCTAACAGTAGTTCACGGGGCTAGAATATGGATGGCGTTGTAAACAAAATACATAAAGTGGTGTTCTATTTAATTTTTTTGCTTTGTTTTTATTTTGTTGCTTTTTTGTGGTTATTAAAAGGGTTTTTTTTTGGGATGGGTTGTTTTTTTCATTTTGATACAGTTATATATTTTTTTGGGAACAAACGTAAGTTAATTCGTTGAGATTAAGATTACGCTTATTTTACTTTGCTTTTTATGGTTCTAGAAAGGGCTTTTTTTAATGAAATTAAAAAACGAATATTTACTAAAACGGATTTTATTTTTTCAAATCAAAAAACCCTTTTATTTTAAAAGTTTTTTCTTTGTTACATGTCTTCATTGTTAGTTACGCATATTATATTTATTATTTTATAGCAAGTGGTGTCGGGTGATCACGGGTGACGATATTTACAAAATGACCTTAAGGTATATACAAATTGGGATTACATTCGTAAAAAAAAATCTAAATTTTAATTTTTTTGTGTAATTTTTTTTTAAATCTTTGTTTCTAACCGTTTACAAAATTTTAAATTTTTATTAATTTTTGGGTATTTGGTGATGGTATTTTTTAATTTATGTTTCTTTTTTATTTGGAATTTTAAACGAAATTGGCAATGGGTGTTCTGCACATAAGCTATAGTTATAGACAATCACGATTGTTTTTTAGCCCATAGACTAAACGAAGCAATGAAATTGTTGTTTATCTTTCCACCTAGACATTTATAATCACCACATATTATAAAACAAAGTCGTCCGCGGCGTCTGTCTGTCTGTTCGCGATTTAAAAAAAAACTACTGAACGGATTATCATGCGAATTACATCAATAAATAGAGTGATCCATGAGGAAGGTTTAGGTATATAATTTGTCAAGGTTTTGTGTAAATTGGTTGAAATATGATGATAATTGTTGGAAGTGTCGAAAAAAGTCACGCCACCTGGGAGCTTTAATCGAAAACGCTTCATCATATAACGCACAATCAATTATTTAAAATCTAAATACCTAAATCGTTATCGTCTTTTTTGCCCCTGACCCATTGGTCAATTAAATTTTAGAGAACAAGTAATTAAATTAAATATTTAAAAAACCTCTTACGCAATTAACCAAACATAGCTAAGAACCACCGCAAGGAAACTGGATTTCAAATGAAAACCGCATCGCAAATGTTCCATTCGTTTGAGAGCTACGATGCCACAAACAGACAGACATCTACGTCAAACTTATAACACCCCTCTTTTTGCGTCGGGGGTAAAAAACCAAAAGAAATAAAAGACCAGTCAATAAGTTCTTAGAAAAATACCAGTCATGAAGTCTTAATGGATACTTTTTTGCGTATATAACATCTTTCATTGCTTCGTTTGTCTTATAAATATGCCGCATGCAGTTTTGGGCCGCGATTTTTGGATTTGGCTTTAGATTGAAATATATTATGGGATGGTTTGATATAAGTTTTTTTTTTTTATATTAAAAGGTAAGAACGAACTATGGAGTGATGTTTTTGTTTTGACCGTGTGGCATAAGATTTGATTTTGCATTAAGTGTGTTATTTCAATCGGAATATGGTCTAAAATTGTGATTTTTTTTTGTCAGTATTTTTTTAAAATTTACAATGACTACTCACGTTTGATTAGGTTGGAATATTTCGACTATAATTAGAAGTTTATGTATATAGTGTTGGGTTTTTTTGTAAAGACATTTCAAATAATGTTTTAACCATTGAAACAAATAATAATTATATTTATTATCAGTAATAATTATATCAATTATCAGTACAACCCCTTTCGGCTTATTACACACAAAACTTATAACCCTATGTATCTTATAAAAAATAGTCTGAAGAAGTATTCGATCTTATATCGATATCTATCGTTTTAATAGAATCTTAAAAGGTGTTTATAGTGCCCCTGGTATTGCAGATATCCATAGGCGACGGTGATTGCTTACCATCAGGCAACCCGTCTGCTTGATTGTCACCTGTGGCATAAAAAAAAACATGTTGAGAATCGGTCCACAAATAGGGGAGAAATCGGTGTACATACATTTAAAAAAAACACAGTCGAACATAGAACCTCCTCCTTTTTTGATGTCGGTAAAAAAAAACATCTGCTGTTAGAAAACAATACAGTTTATTGATTCAATAAAATATACTCGATGGTAGATCTCCTTCGCAATACCAGATATTCTGCCGCCAAGCAGTAGTGTCTAAACGTTACTGTGTTCCGGTTTGAAGGGCACTGTAAGCTAGCGAAATTACAAGGCAGTTGGGACTAACTATCGAAAGTCTTAGTAATGAGCGCCAAAGCAGCGATGCCCTGAACTTTAACTTAAAGTTCTGTGAATCGCTGCAGTGGACATGCGTTATCTCTTACCATCAGGGGAGCTTCATTCACATACAAAAAAACTATATCTGATTGATAACACCAAAGTTACAAGCAAACTTCGTAATTATATCATTTCAAAAATACCATTGCAAATATCAAAATATGATTTATAGGTCAATATAATAAATATGTCAATATAATAAACATGTCAATATAATAAATATGTCAATATAATAATAATGTCAATATAATAAATATGTCAATATAATAAATATGTCAATATAATAAATATGTCAACATAATAAAATGTTAATAAAAAAGTTAGCGATCACGGGGTGGATGCCCGTCAGATATGAAACATTAAAACAGTACCTACGCAGTTCACACAGAAAAGCAACAAAGTGTATAATACGCGCGTTAATATACACACACACAAAGAAGAGGAATCAGAGAAGCGGCGTAGAGGGGGCATGACGGCAAAAGAGAGCGTCATGCCGTGTGCCGTCATGGCATATGAGTCGGCTTTACTGCCAAATCACGCCAATAGATATTTCACATAATTTATATTTTTATTCAGAGATTTATTTTGTAAATATACTTTAGGACATATATCTTCACATTAAAATTATTTAATAGTTAGTAAAAAAAAAAACGAATTTTATACCATATTCTCAAATTGATAAGGTTTAGTATCGACGCGTTGGTGCACAAACCCTGTAAGTAAAATCTCTCTTGTTTTAGGACCCTCTTACAATATATTGATGAAGAATTAATGCTCAGGTAAAACATAGAGAAGTTTACCGCATGTACATTTAATTTACTCCCTTATTAATAAGGTTGAAAATTGCACTGTCTGGAACCATTAATATCAAAGCATTGAAATGTAAGCCTTATCAGAAATAGAGTTCCATTGGAATTTGTGTCTTATGCTCAATGACGTACAGTGCAAATATCAAAATATAAATTCCATATGTTTTTTAAAAGCGTTAAAAATTTTGGTGTTGTGACATGACCTAAAGCTTGTATTTCTATGCTTTGAGTTTAGTTTAACTGTTTTAGTCTATTCAGTAATATGTTTACTAAATAGTGACGTATTTTGTCCTTTTCTATAGACGTAAAATTTAGATGTAAAAAAAACGATATAAGTAATTATTTCAAAGATATTGCAAGCTTTATTAATGAGGGGGACAGTGTATATGTTATAATGTAGACGCTTTTTGTGTTTGATTGTTTTTTATAAATATCCTTAAAATTTAGAATTATTGAGTTGTATCACTTTGCTTCTGAATAGACGATGATTGATTTCGATCATTTGACATTACTTTAACGATTGAATGCGTAAATATGAGACGTAAATCGCCACGACGATGGTTCGACAGGTTAAAGTATTTGTGCTAGAATCGAGAATCTAAATATTTCAAAAATATCCTAAATAATTAATTACATAAGATAGTCAGGCATACTCATCTCTGTCGTGGCGATTATATAATGTATGTCGATAAAGTTCCATAAATATACATAGCATGTAGCACGCAAAACAATATATAGCTAGATTAAGAAATTTTTATCAAAATAAATAAAACATTTAAACCTGCACTAAAAAAATTACCATTCAGAATAAAATAAATATTTTTTTAACTCCACCACCACCACTTGTTATTTAAAAAGAAATTTAACTAAAAAAAATAACCTTGCTTTGTTAAAAAAAAAAAAAACTCCGTATTGTATCTAACAGCACCTTTAGCTTGCAACCCGTAACAGCACTGCATTACCCCGAAACGCTTGCAAATACTTAAATACTACCAAAATAGTAATTTCCAATTTTCAACAGGGCAACACTACCGTTGACAGCAGAAACTGCAGCAATGGCAACTGGCAACACTGGACTGTCATTACACGACCAACATTTATCCCAATGTATACAACTGAAGCAGAACTATTTAAACAATTCAACAACGAACATATATCAAAACTTAGCTTCTAATCTACAGAGCGCTTCTAGAGTATCCATAGATGATCCTTTATGTAGAAAGATGGAAGACATACTTTACGTCGATCAACAAGAGAATGACGTAATCGAGTCCCCTCAAATAAGAAATGCTAATTGTGAATGTGGTCTCTGTCCAAAGCCGGAAAGGTCATTGAGCTCCAATAACACATTGAGCGACTTGCAAAGGTCTGTCGCACCGAAATGTTCGTGCGATTCTTGCAATTCCAACGGGGATATTCTAAGTTATTACCGCAATTGTTCCAATCAAAACATAGACACGGGAATCGTTTATTGTGAATCGTGTCAGAAACAAAAGATATCAGTGTCTAACTTTAGAGCGTTACAAATAGCTAACAGTCTCAGAATAGCGGACGACAAGTTGCAGAATGGTGCTTCGTCCGACGATGACCTGTGCAGAAGGATCGATATGAGTTTGAAGGACACTAAGACCTTTGAGCATAGAAAGAGACACAACCGGCATAACTCAGGTCTGTATTGTGAGTTAATGGAACTTTGTCAGGATTTTTCTTGTCGGAAATAATCCTTAGAAGAAAGTCGACTAGATATTTACCACTGCATTATCAGATATTCTGCCGCCCAGCAGTAGTGTGCAAATATTACTGTGTTTCAACAGGGCTATTTAACTATCAATCGCATGTCTTGCATACTTTGTTTTGTTACTCGTGCACCGCTGCAGTGGTTTTGGACAGGCGTTATATCTTACGATACGGAGAGCGTTTTGAACATCTCACAATTAAAAAAAAAAAATTTAAAAAAACAGGTTTAAAAAAAACAGGTCTGATACGGTTTTTTTTACAATTTTCACCTTAAAGTTACGTACTAAGCAATGATATTCATCCCATCCCACTAATATTATAAATGTGAAAGTTTGGATGGATGGATGGATGTTTATTACTCAATCACGCTAGAACGGCTGAACGGATCTGGACGAAATATCGCATGTAGATACTTTAGGCCCTGGAATACAACATAGGATACTTTTCATCATCATCATCCATCACCACGCAGGTAAAACCGTGGGGCGCAGCTAGTATAATGTTATAAATGTGAAAGTTTTGGATGGATGAATGGAGATGGATGTTTGTTACTCATTCACGCCAGAACGGCTGAACGGATCTGGACGAAATATCGCATGTAGATACTTTAGGCCCTGGAATAAAACATAGGATACTTTTTATGATCATCATCCATCACCACGCAGGTAAAACCGTGGGGCGCAGCTAGTATAATGTTATAAATGTGAAAGTTTTGGATGGATGGATAGATGGATGTTTGTTACTCATTCACGCCAGAACGGCTGAACGGATATGGATGAAATATCGCATGTAGTTACTTTAGGCCGTGGAATAAAACATAGGATACTTTCCATTATCATCATCATCATCCATCACCACGCGGGTAAAACTGCGGGGCGCAGCTAGTACTATATAAAGTTGTATCTATATATAAAAAGAGTGGTTGCCGTAAGAGTCGGCTAAGGGATGTAATCCGGAAGATGGGCAGCAGCGTCTTCCTTGAACAAACACACCTAACTGCGCTCGCCAACCCGCCTGCCAAGCGTGGCGAGTATTGGCAAAACCCTCCCAGGAGGAGGCCTATGTCCAGCAGTGGACGTTCTATGGCTGATGATGATGATGTGATAAAAAGAGTTAGATATCGCACTAGCGCGCACAAATTCAGACAATTGTTGCAATTTGATTTGCACTAGTGTACTTTAAACGCAACACACTACTTATAGCTATTTCTTTCTGTATCATACGTTCTGTATTATCTGTCGCATTCGCAGTTGAAAATTATTATATGGCTAGATAAATGCATTTGTTGTAATAACGCAACGAAATCTGAACGCCTGAATCTGAATAAAAATAATATCTAAAACAATATCTATATATAATAAATCATTAATAATAATAATCAAATTGAATATATTTTTGTTAATTCATTAATATCAAAAAACGTTTGCTCCATAAGCCAGTGTTATAATATCATTGGTGCTAATGTACACATTGATTTGTGTAATATTAATTTTCAGATTCCATCACCGCTGGCATAGATTTGAGTCAGTTCTGTCAGTGCGAGTTGGAAAGCAGTAAGAGAAAGACTTCTTCCGTTGATGAAATTTTCAATATGGTCGACGAAAATGGACGAGATGTCAAAAGCGAGGAAGAAAATAAAATCAGTCAAAGACAAAGGAGTTTGTCTGATAGTCAGAGGGATAAAGCGAAAGTTGAAAATAAGGGTGAGTTTCGTTTTATATTGGTGTTGTAAGACATAGGGAAGGGAAGGGCCTTTATGACTAGGTCTTTGCGTGCGGGTCTTTTTGACTAGATCTTTGCGTGGGGGCCTTTTTGACTGGATCTTTGCGAAGGGCTTTTTTGACTAGATCTTTACGTAGGGGCCTTTTTGACTGGGTCTTTGCGAAGGGCTTTTTTGACTAGATCTTTACGTAGGGGCCTTTTTGACTGGGTCTTTGCGAAGGGCTTTTTTGACTAGATCTTTACGTAGGGGCCTTTTTGACTGGGTCTTTGCGAAGGGCTTTTTTGACTAGATCTTTACGTAGGGGCCTTTTTGACTGGGTCTTTGCGAAGGGCTTTTTTGACTAGATCTTTACGTAGGGGCCTTTTTGACTGGGTCTTTGCGTGGGGGCCATTCCTTAGTCAAAAAGAAACAACTTATTTAGTAAACAGAAGTATGTTCATTAAGGATAACTTGTTAATTAATTATATAGCTCCATTCATTAAAGTGTTATTGTAAGTTTTTTTTAATAATATGAAATAGGCTTACGTTCGACCGCTATCTCACCTGATGTTAAGTTATGATGCGGTCTAAGATGGAGCACGCGTGCCTAGAAGATACCGATTCACTCTCGACTTGAAGACACCCAGATTATATCCATCGGGGAACACCCACACAGGCAGCGCATTCCACTGTCTAGCAGTCCGCACAATGAACGTGGAATCAAATGGTTTCGTTTCAGTATTTGGAACATCGACCGTGAAACGATGTCGCTTTTTTAAGCTGTCTGATAGAAAAATGGACATGGGGGAATCAGACCTTGTAGTTCTGAAGCACTCTCTCCGAAATTAATCCAATAAAAAATCGACAATCTAGTAACTTTGGAACGATGTTCTAGTCTTTGTATTGTCATCATCATCATCATCAGCCATAGGACGTCCACTGCTGGACATAGGCCTCCTCCTGGGGGGGTTTTGCCAATACTCGCCACGCTTGGCAGCTTGGCAGGCGGGTTGGCGAGCGCAGTTAGGTGTGATTGTTCAAGGAAGACGCTGCTGCCCATCTTCCGGATTACATCCCTTAGCCGACTCTTACTCCAAACACGGGTAGAGAGGGGGGGGGGGGGGTACAAATTCTTACGCCGGCACCACCACGGCAAATTGTATTATGTTTTGTATTGTATTGTTTCCAGGTCCGGGTACGCCCCCAGTGCCTCCGAGACGGGGGCGAGCAAGACGCACGCACACGCCCCCACGTCCTGCCCCTAACGGCCTGCCTCCCACGCCCAAAGTGCATATGGGCGCGTGCTTTTCTAAGGTAACATTACTATTAACATTTTATTATAGCGTTTGACAGTACGAACTAGCAATTAGTAAGTATTTATTTATTATTCGTTAAAATTTTGTATTGCAGGTGTTCAATGGTTGTCCGTTACGAATAAACTGCACAGCATCCTGGATACATCCCGATACTAGAGATCAACACATACTTATTGGTAAGATTCAATTTAAGCCTACCACATATTTTTTTGTAGCGATGATAGCTCAGTGGTTAGCGCGGTCGGTTCGCACGCCGAAGGGCGTGGGTTCAAACCCCAACAATGAGTTTGAGCTGTCGGTGAAGGTAACCATAATGTGGTGGTAGGGTACTTTCTAGTATTCGGCTGGCTAGCTACCATGCTGACGTCAAATACTCGATATTTATGATCGGTTTTTTTTTATTTCAGGTGCTGAGGAAGGCATATACACTTTAAATCTTAACGAGCTCCACGAGACAGCGATGGACCAGCTGTGCCCGCGCAGAACTATATGGATGCACGTCATCAAAGACGTGCTTATGTCACTGTCAGGTACCTGTCAGTGTCAGATATTCTTCTTCTCTGTTTGGCATCGCATTGTGTACATTTTACCAGGGTCAAGTATTTTCATATATACCTACTTATGGTTAAAAATCAAGTTAAAGAAGTCATTAAGTCGCAGTTAAAATCACAAAAAATTATGTCAAGAATTAAATCTTGTAAAGAAATAGTAATTTTTCCTAGAATTTTCAACGGGATTTTTAAGGCAATATAAAATACGTTTCATCATATTTTAGTTTTATTTAAACACACACTAGACACTCAAACCACACACACACACACACTCGCACACACACATGCACTCATACACACACATACACTCACTCACGCACACGCACACGCAATTTATCACTTACCTACATCGTAAAGTATATGAAAAGGGTGCTTTCACTATATATTGTAATTTTTTTGTATTTTTAGGCAAAACCCCATCTTTATACCGACACGAGTTGCTAGCCCTTTTAGGAAGCGCACGCGGCGGGAAATCATTACGCGTGCTGCCTCCTCGACTGTTGCCGAGACGGTTCGCGCTCACAACACGCGTCCCAGACACTAGAGGTAAGTTTACTACAAGATTTCAGCAAAAATGGTAGCCAAAATAATTACCGTGTAAATGCTGTAAAAATTTAAATGATTTCATTTTCAGGTTGTATAAAATGTGCAGTAGCGAGAAATCCTTACAATGGATATAAATACCTCTGCGGCGCAACGCCGGCTGGACTGTTTTTGATGCAGTGGTACGACCCGCTTAGGAAATTCATGCTGTTAAAGGTACTAGTGAACTTTTTACCTGACTGCCAAATAATTCTTATGTACGACAACTTGATTTTGTTGTTGACGAGAACTGGTGTTAGGGTATTTTCTAATACACGGCTGGCTTGGCTCAAGTTGAATATCTGCCGCCAAGCATCTAACTGTGTGTTCCGGCAGCCTCACTTGAGAGCCAGTTTCATTCCAGGCTAGGTGTGCTTTATCATCTTCGACCACACCGTCACTTAACATCAGGTGAGTTGTGGTCAAACATCTAGCCTGTCAGAGATAAAAAAAAAAAAGGATACCGAGATTTTCCAGGATCCATTCTTAATGAAAATCCAAAAATGTCAGGTATCGATAACATTTTATGGAATGACTTATTTTGTTTTTGTACAGAACATAGAATGCGTACTACCGACCCCACTGAACGTATTCGAGCTGATAATAACACCAGAACTGGAGTACCCTTTGCTGTGCGTCGGCGCCACCAGGAAGCCTCTCCGACTCAACCTTATCAACATCAATTCAGGCGAGTCATCATCATGGTCAGCCTTTTATTGTATGTCTGCCCTGTTAGCTTATTTGATAGTAGTTCTGATTGTATTTAAGATGCAAAAGCATCTAACCAAAGATCTACCATTTTTTTTTCAACCGGGGCAGAAATTTGATAGTGGATTCCCAGTTTTCAAATAGTTTAACAAAGTCACAATATGAATAATATGGCATTTTTCTAACCAGGAGAATAAATAGTACGCTTTAATGAATTTGCACGGTGTAGTTAATCTGTATGTATTACTTAGTATCTGGACGACGGAGCTTTGCTCGGTGTATATACAATTTAAAACTTGGAATAACGCGTTTTCCTAGAGATGAGACTCAGCTAGATTGATTTTTCGACCTCAATAACCGCTGCGGTTATCCGGCTCGCTCGTAGAGTCCCTAGTTCTAGACGCGACGGTGATTCCCCCGGTAGATACCTCGTGTACACAGTGCAAGCGTTCAAAAATCGACTTTCATAAAGTAGGATATGTTCCAAAACCAACTGGGCGTTTTTAAATCAAATGAATAATAATCAATAGATCGACGTGCGCTGGAAGTTTGAAACAAGCCTTCTTGTCAAGCATATTAGGAACGTATATTATGATTTTCGCTGACGCTGTCGCCCGGGGCGCGTGCCCCGTCGGCTTAAAGTAATAAAAATAAAGAGCGCAAAGCAGCGATGTTTTGGATTTTGTTTTACTGCTAAAACTTCTGTTTATCGATGCAATATTAACATACGTTATCTCTTACCATCAGGAGAGCGTATCGTTCGACGCAAAACAGTTCAATATTTTTTTTAAATGTAACTGTTATGAATAATGTGACTAACGAGACGCTCTCCTGATGTTAAGAGATAACGCCTGTCCATGACCATTGCAGCGATACACAGAACTTTGAGTAGTAAAACAAAGTCCAGGGCATCGCTGCCTTGGCGCTCATTACTTTGAGACTAGATGGTTAATCTCAATAGCCCTGTAATTTCGCTAGCAGCAGTACCCTTCAAACCGGAACACAGTAATGTTTACACACTACTGCTTAGCGGCAGAATATCTGGTACTGCGGTGGTACCTACCTAGACGACCTCCTGCTAAGGAGATCTACCACCAAGTAATGTGAGTAATTCGCATAAATAAAACATAAATTATTCCTATCTAATCTCTAATACTTTCGCTCCAGCATTACTTGCAGCAATACCATAAATAAATAAAATCATAGCAATTTTTTTTTATACATTACGGCTTATCATAGATGGGGGTTAAGATTTTTTATCATACTTTATGTGTAAATAGGTGCGACCTGGTTCCACTCAGAAGAGCTAGACCTGTGTGTGGGAGGATCGAACACGGTGATACCGCGCCCAGAACGACTTCACACTCTGAGGGCTGTTCATCAACTGAACAAGGACTCTGTGAGTTACCATATTTTTTATCCGCCTAGAAAGGGGACTGGGACTATCATCAACATCATCATCATCTCAGCCGTAGGACGTCCACTGCTGGACATAGGCCTCCCCCAATGACTTCCATAAAAACCGGTCGGAAGCGGCTCGCATCCAGCGCGTTCTTGCTGTCTTTACTAGGTCGTCTGTCCACTGATACTTTTTAGTAGTCCATAATTAGTGTTAAACTAAATCGCATTTTGAGGTGTCTATCGACGCTTATTGGTTATATACGTGTCATAGGATACATGACGTCACAGTAAATTCAATATGGCGGTTTTTTCCCAATTTAAGGTACTTTAGTGACGCAGTCCCATCGTATTTTTCTTTAATGTGGATTTAAAACTAAAATAAAATAATTTGTACCTGCACACATTTGCTTATACACACTCTCATACACACATTCACTTCCCCGCATACACACTAATTATAATAAAGGTCACAAGGGTCAAAGGCTACTTGACACGACTCACACAATTAAACAGCTCCATGGCTGCGTCAGAACAGGTCTCGTAGAACAGCCTGTCGCGTCTACCAACGTCCAGTCTGTTCAAATGGTAAGCCACCTCAAGCGCCCGTCTCTCCTGCTGTAGGCGAACACATTCCACCAGTAGGTGATACGTCTTCAACTCCAAATATGATATGTTGTATAATTTGATTGATTCAGGCGTTACTTTACTGAAGTTCGTCTTGAGTATACAAGAAATATATTTTAAGTGTATTTCCGCCTAAAAGTCGTTTTGATTACAACAATGACGTGGATTTAATTTAAATATTTATCTATTATCCAAAACGACTAGCGGAAATACATTAAAAATATAACTCTTGAATACACAATTTGTTTTTTTTTTTTTAAGATATACATGTCTTGGTTATTACTAGATGAAAAGGCTTGATTTGGTACATTACAATCATTGTTGTTTACATTTTCTTAGTACACAGATATGATTGTTTCGCACGGCGTGACGTCATTTAGACGCTGTGATAGCCTTTGCTGTTAAATTTTAATTGGTTTAAACCGCTTTCGCATCGCCACGATTATGACGTTATCTGTTATCATCAGGAGAGCGTTTCGTTCATTACATTTAAATAACAAAAAAATAAACTTATTTTGTCCAGGTTCTGGTATGTCACGAGAACGTTGTGGATATAATCCCCGTGCTACCACCGGCGCTGGATGCAGCGCGGTGGCGCGGCGACAGCGACAAGCGACGCGGTAAACTCATGTCGCGGATACAGTTCCACTTCAACATCGACAGCATACGTAAGTTTAAACGAACCAAAGATATAAGAGCGCCATCTATTGATTTGAAGCTACACTTCGAAGTCAACTCAAAAAATTGTCACGCACAAAACAGCTTTTTTGAATAAGAACAACGTTCCCAAACTTTTTTTTTTCTCATAGACCACTTTCAATATTTTGCTTGTTCCGGTGGACCCCCTGCAGCAAATTATCAATATTCGGCTTCAGTTTTGTTAGGAATAACCGCAAATCTCCCCGTTCTATGATATTCAATCTGCTCCTTTTTTTTTTGTTAAAAGTTTTGTGTAACACTTTGTACATTTGTACGTTGTACTGAATATGGAATATGCAAGTTTTTACAAGTAACGGTCGCTGAGCTTCTTATAATCTACCTACATTGATAGGTGAAGTCAAGCCAACATTTTAGTTCTTCACTATCGAAACCAGATACATTTTCGTGGTCCCCGCTTACGAATTGTGAACCCCCATTTTTTTGTCACGCCAACGTAGACTCCCGTAGTTTCCTGTGGACCCCTGGGGGTCCACCTGGACCACTTTGGGAATCAATGATCTAGAATGTAGCCCAAAGAAAAACTTAAATTATAACATAATCGATTTTTTTTATGAAATCTGTACTAGGATATAATTTTATGATAAATATATCGTTCCCGTAGGAATAACACGTTCATAAGTACCTTAACTAAATTAAACTAAATAAATTACTTTTTGAGTTTGATTTTGTAACGGTTCCAACGATTTTCGTGAAATTTAGTATGCAGATTTAGTATGGGGGGCGATTAATCGATCTAGCTAGGTTTCATTTTTAGAAAACGTCGTTTTATCCATGTTTTCTGTCGAGCAAAGCTCGGTCATCTAGCTAGGTACTATTAATTACTTCCGCATAAGTAAAACAAAAACTATGACTTAAAAATTCTTGTTTTGTGGCTCTTCTAAGACACATGACACCCAAAACGTCTTCGGAGGTCTGGAGAAGTCCTAGATACGTGAGTGCATGTATACTTCCTACCGCCTTAGTTCTGAATCCTCGCATGGGATCAATGAATTCGTATTGTCCCCAAAGGGTAATTAGGAACCGAGAAACCTTTGTGTGTCGTTACAATGAGGATTAATCTCCACTAATTGTGCGTGTATGATTTCCAGTGTGTTTAGCAGACAGCGTGTTAGCGTTTCATCGGCACGGCGTGCAAGGACGTTCGCTTCGTAACGCGGACATAACGCAGGAAGTCACGGATCTGAGCCGAGCTTACAGACTGTTGCCGCATGACAAGTTAGTCACATTTTTAACAAACATTATATAGTGTCCTGTAACACTGAACGTTGAGCGAACACGGGGTAAAAGGGGAGTCATCCCAATTCTGGGAAAAATAAACGAATCTATCTAATCTTATACCTTTACACGAGCAATTCTTGTATATAATGTGAATCTCGGAAACGGCTCCAACGATTTTCATGAAATTTAGTATGCAGGGGGTTTCGGGGGCGATAAATCGATCTAGCTAGGTTTCATTTTTAGAAAACGAAAAAAAAACCAAGCAAAGCTCGGTCATCCAGGTAATAGTTAATGATTATGGAAAATTTCCGAATTAACCCAGTTTTTTTTCATAAATTGGCCCACTGCTAGGCTTGGGGTTCTTCTTATTTTGAGAAAGGTATGGCCATAGTCAGTGGTGGATTTACCAGCAGACTGAGCAGGCTTAAGCCTAGGGCGGCTTTGGGAACTTTTGCTACCTCATGGAAATCAAAGAGATTTCTGTATGACGGTTTTATGATGTCTGTAAGAGAGAGAGATGGAGAAGTCTGCAACACATCTTGACTATGACTGTTCCCTCTTCTTTTTCATTGTACATTCAACGGTGTAGCAAACTTCTATGGTCTATAGTCAAGATTAATATATACACAGAAACTATTTCTTGTACAATTTCAACGAAATTGTTGGATTGTTATTTTTTTTTATCTGGCAGGCTTGGTGTTTGACCACAGCTCACCTGATGTTAAGTGAAGGTGTGGTCGAAGATGGCAAAGCACACCTAGCCTGGAATGGAACTGGCTCTCAAGTGAGGCTGCCGGAACACACCGTTAGATGCTTGGTGGCAGATTTTCAACTTGTGGGTGGTAGCTAGCCAGCCGAGTACTAGAAAGTATCCTACCACCACGCTATGGTTTCCTCACGATGTATTCCTTCACCGGCAGCTCAAGCTCATTGTTGAGATTCGAACTTATCGTTGACGTGTAAACCGACCGCACTAACCACTGATCTATCATCGCTACGTTTTGTTGACAATGTGAGTTTTTTTTTACTATGTTGTAATGAGGTTTAACCTCTTTTTCTTGCAGGGTCGTGGTGTTAGAATCCCACAGTCTCCAAAACAATACGCTTTCAAGTGAAGACGGGAATGATCTCTATATTCTAGCTGGCCACGAGGCGTCGTACTGATCACCTCATCCATCACCGATGTGGTGATGATGAAGACAAAAACGTGAGGTTCTATTGGTGGCATTAAGTATTTAAAAGCGGGAAGTCGATACCACATGCGTGGTAATGGTCGTCATCGCTTTCATCACCCATCACCGCCGTGTTGATGATGAATAATAACGTGTGGCTCTGTTAGTGGCATTATTTAGAAGCGAGAAATCTATTTTTAAAGCGTGGTAATGCTAATCATCACTTTCATCACCCTTCACCGCCGTGGTGATGATAAAAATAAACATGAGTTTATGTTAGTGGCATTATTTAGAACAGAAATTGCAATTGTGACCATGTTAGTGCTGATCATCACTCATCACCGATTTGGTGATGATGGAGTGAAACCAGAGATCTTTTAGTGGTATTTTTTTTTAAACGAATAAAGGCGCTTAAATCTTGGTAAATCGCAAATTATTTCGCTGATCACCATCGAAGTGATGAATTGATGATGGAATGAGGGCCTTAAAAATGAAATAACGACAAAATTGCTTGTAATTGTACGCTAATACAAGCTTTACTTATAAAAGGTGTTTAAAGTATGTCTCATTTCTACGGTTGACATTTTTATGTTCGCGAGACGACAGAACATTTTAAGCAATAAACTTTAAGCAATATTTATAAGTAAGGTCTTTAACATATTATTAAAAGTCCGTTTGCTATCGAACACTTACAACTGTAATGAATTGCAAAAAATCGGATAAAAGCATTTTTTTTATATTTCATATATTAATTAAGACGAAATATCTCCTGAAATATTTTTAGACCGATAATGGAAATATCAATTATAATTTATCAATAATATTTAACACGGTGATTTAAATTCTTGTTTTAAAACGTTGATCTAAAAACTTGCCAGAATTTAAAATATTTTCTGATACTTTGACTTGTTAAAAAGAAATATTTATATTTAATTAAAGTCTTTTTTGTAAAAACAAAAAAACAAATATTTTTATTTGGTCAGTATTCTCTAATGTATTATTTATAACTAAATAAATAATCAAAATAAAATATAAGTAGATTATTAATTAAATAATAATCTGCCGCCAAGCATCTAACGGTGTGTTCCGGCAGCCTCACTTGAGAGCCAGTTTTATTCCAGGCTAGGTGTGCTTTACCATCTTCGACCACACCGTCACTTAACATCAGGTGAGTTGTGGTCAAACACCTAGCCTGTCAGCCATAAAAAATGTTACAAACATAATGTTACAGAACTATTGGGTACATTTTATATTTATATTATTTTAAAAACAGTCAAAAATACGGTATAGAGTGCATTTTTTTTAATGCGGGCGGCACTGGTGTCTCGTCCTACGTTGGCCGTTTCGTAGTAGTGAAGCGTGAAACCAATAGTTTGTAATACAAACACAAGAGCATAGGCTAAAACTTTTCACTTTGCCTTAAGAAATCTAAAATAGAAAAATGGATACAGTTTCTTTACCCGATTACAGCGAAACTAAAAGAAAATACCGTAACTAGTTATTCGATTTTGACGATTGAAGTATAATGATTCATTATTTTGATTCGGGAGACTATATATTTTTTCTTTTTTTCCATTGTCGGGTTTTATTAAACTTATCTTGTTTGTGTTATTTATTGCAACAAACAGTTGCAATCATATAGCAAACGGACTTGCGAAAAATCACACTGCCTTTCTCAGGGCTTGGAAACCGGAAAAAATTTCAAACCGGTTTCGCTTAAAATACCTACGAACTTTATTATTTCGTTCTGTTCGAACTAAACCTCTAAATAAAACGGTTAATGTAAAGAACAATATTCAAAAGGTTTTGCTCGAAAAACCGGTATAGAACGAAAAGGGTTCGTTCTTTTCCATTTGACTTACCTATACCTACCACTACTATGAAGAAGGATCTATCCCGCCGCACCCCGCGCGCCTCTGTCGGCAGACCGCACGAGCTCGCGGAATAAACCGGTTTATAAAGGTTTTTGAAAAGGTTTTCATAACGCTCGCGCTCCGAACGAAACAACCTTAATAACGTTACTAACCGGGTGTTTACCGGTAAATTTGAAACCGGTTTCAAGCCTTGGCCTTTATACCATTCCAGATTTATAGCAAACTTTTAAACTGAAATTTAATTGGTTCAAATGATTTATCGAAATTACTTTTCAAAGTTATTTTGCTCCCATACCTCTTATGTAACGTAGTACTCCTTCAAAATCGGGATAGTTTTTTTTTAACAAAATAAATACAGTTCTTCTAACTACTAATTTGTTTATCTTGATACATGAATTCACTATACACTATCAACAATTGTAAAAACGTGTTCTGACTATGCCATCAGTTTTGTTATGGGACATGTAAATTCATAAGTGGGTCGATAATCCCAGCAATCAATCATTCACATAATATTTGTTCCAAATGTAATTTGAAAGTCACGGACGGATTCGGGTGATGTTTCCACTTTAACATTTACAAAAGGCTGCACAAACAATACATCAACAGATACAAAAGACTTTGCCCAAGTAGGACTAAGTGACACTCTAAGAACAACAATGAGTGATGAGTAACTGTCAAAAAATGCAAATGAATCTACTATTTTTTCCGACCGGGACAGAGACTTGATAGTGACGCCTCCTCTCTCCAGTGTTTGAAATAAATAGTTTAAAAAAACTCACAAATATACGGGCGGTATTTTTGTAACCGGAAGAGTAAGGACCATTTCATTAATGTACACTTAGCATTTGGGCGACCGAGCTTTGCTCGTATATAAAATGTAAAACTTAGAAAATCGTGTTTTCCTAAAGATGAAACTTATAGCACTACCAAAGTAATCACGGATCGCCCGGGGAATGAGGAGGTAGGTGGGGCAGCGTGACGTTCAGATGTTGCAGGGGAGGCAAGCGCGGGCGGGGGGCAGGGCAACGCTGTCCTGTCACGTTTGGTAGTTCGCTCGCGGCTCTCGCGGCGAACAGTCGTATTATTAGTTCCGGATGAAGGAAGATACACACGACAAGCTCAAACAAACGATCGATCCCAAGATGAATCGTTCTACAATTTTTGGGAATATAATTGGCAGCCAAGCAAAACAAATAGCTTACAATGTTTATTCCTCTTTTAAAGATCGAAGTTCTTCAGAGTGTAAAGAAGACATTAATACATCTAGTTTGTTACCTCATAACTCTATCATTTTAATTATATATCTATATGATTTTAAAAAATCAATAATTTTTAATATCAGCAGTTCATAGATGCATTGATACATGCAAAACCATTAAGTTAACGCAAATCTATTACGTCATCGATAATTATTTCAGGACATATCTCGTGTGCACTGATCACGTGTGGGTCCTTGCGCTGTCGAAACCGCCTCCACCTACCTTTGATCCGTGATTACTTTGGTAGTGCTATAGATTGGACACCCTCAAAAACCTCCATATTAGTTTAGCTCTCTCCTAGTTCTAAATCCCCCGGCAATCAACTTAGGATACTTTCATAACGTTGGATATATTTCAAAAACAGCTGGGCGTTTTAAAATCAAACGAATCGATACAGCGTTGCCAGACGTACCGATTTTGGCGGGACGTCCCGATTTTTAAATCAAAATTAAATGTCCTGCGCGGGACAGGCTCGGTCCCGCTTTTCGGGAATAACTCGACCGTGCGTGCAGCGTGCTGAGGAAGCGCGGGCGGGCGGCACAGACGAGTGTGGACTGGCCGCCCGCCCGGCGCGTAATGACGATAAGCGCGCGGGAGAGAGGGGTTCGATACGATAGGGTAAATCTGATTTAAAATATCATATTTTTATTGCAATACATTTTCTATGGCTATTTTTGCTATCTATTGTGACGTAAACGTAATTTGAACTCAAATAAAAAGATAAATATTTAAAAACGTCTGATTATGTACGTTTTTTTACTATGTCCCGCTTCGACGAAAGAATCCCGCTTTTTTCACTTAAAAAGTTCCAAAATCCCGACTTGGCAAACAAAAATCTGGCAATCTGGCTGAATCGATAGCACAACGTGCGCTGTATGCTAGGCGCTTTGTGAAAAAAGCTTTCATTTTGAAATTATATTATGATTTTGCCCTTAAGCTGCCACCCGCAGGTACAGTTTGGCCCCTTCTACATCCAGGGCTGTGAATAGGTTTTGCCTTGGCAATCGTGTTTTATCTTAGACCATATCTTTGCTTAGTAATAGCATAATTTTTGAATCATACGAATGTACTAGAGTGAGTTCTTTTCGCAAATGAATGTTTTTTTTTTATGTAAAAGTAATGAGGTGAACTAGAAGCTCTTCTGATGGTAAGATATGCCGTATGTCAATGACCATTGCAGCGATATACAGAACTTGGAGTAGAAAAACAAAGTCCTGAGCATCGCTGCTTTGAGATATTGATGGTTAGTTCTAACAGCCGGGTCAGTACCCTTTCAATACCCTTCAAACTGGAACACAGTAATGTTTACACACTACTGCTTTGTGGAAGGATATCTGATACTGCGGCGGTATCTAGATAACTTTCTGCTTAGAAGATGTAGGAAAAATCGTCGATATTTCGTGGTTTGACGTAATATATGGCAATACCGTTTAAAGGTGAATACTAATAACTTATTTAGACCCTTCTATACATTTTAAATAAACAAATGAGTGTGATTACTTTATTTTTTTTGGTGTTATAGTATTAAAAAAAACAATATATTTAATAAAAAAGACAATTTTCTCTTATAGATTTTAGAATTAAAAAAAAAGCTCGCTTCTGTATTTAATTATTTTTGTAAATAATAATATAAAATTATTCCATTTAGATATAGTCAATTGTATTATAATATCGTTAGTTTAAATGTAATAAATGAATGTATTAATTTTTTTTTAAACCTATATTTGTAATGTTAGGTAGAAATGCCTAACTGCTCATTTTAATTTATTATAAAAACATTTGTTGTATATGGCAACACTATACGTTGCTCAACTATAAGACCAAACATTGACAAAAAGAAGAAATAACTTTATTTTTTTTTTAGTGTATAAATTGTATATTAACTAAATGATTTTTTTATATTTTAAAAGTGTATCCAGTGATATTGAAGAGATTATTGTAACAAAGCTATCTCGCTTTTGTAACTTTTTTTTGTTAAAAGTTTGCACTGACACTTTATTTTTATTGGAAAGTTAAGTCAAAAAATTAAGACTTGCAAGAACATTTTTATTGGAATGTTAAGTAAAAAAAGTTAAGTCATGCAAGACATTTTGCAAATGTCAAAGCTATAACCATAAAGCATAGAGTAAATGTCAAAAGAGGTAGACACATCACGCATGAGTTATAAAAACATACGGCCTTTTTTAATAAATGTTGGTTAAAATTAATCTAAACTTGGAGTAGGATGTCAATTTCCAAACGATACATTTTATGTCACCTATAAGTTGACAAAGCATTTAACTTAAGCTTTACAAGGACTGTAATGATTGTCTTTTTCTTAAATAAATCGACAAATTTAAAGTTGATTTTCCTTTGAGTTTGTATCTGACAATGCATTTTAAATATATGGTATAAGTATGGAAAATTTGAAAATTATTTCTCTTTGACATACGAATTCTATGGCTTATTGGCAGCAATTGTCGAAAGTTGCTAATTCTTGAATCCCAAAAAGGGCAACTATTTATTTTTCTACAAGTCTTGCAAGTCTAAACGTAGAATGAATATACCTACAATACATTTCTATTAAATTTCTCTTTGATCCAAGTTTACTCACGCTTTTAAGAATGCTAAAATGTTACACTAATATCCGCCATCTTGGATTTGTATTCCCTTCAGTTTTATTTTTATGATGAAATCTGACGTCACGCTTTAATTTAGTAAAATTTTATTTATACCTCCCAATAAACATTAATTTTGTACATTTTCTGTTTTTTATTTTTGTTTTTACTTGTTTTCACTCAAAAAAGGCAAGAAGCTCATTTTGCAGAAACATCTGCTGCTCAGCACTGATTGGTCCACGTAAGGTTGGGCCTTCTATCGGTGGATGGGACTTTTTGTGCCAATACGTGGATTAAGAGATTGGTCCACGTAAGGTCGGGCCTGCTATTTAGTGGATGGGACATCTTGGGCTCTTTTTGTGCCAAAGCGTGGACTAAAAGTGCTTGCATTTTGCCCTGGCTTTCTAGAAGTCTTTGCACTTTTTAATTAAAGCTATCGAAGGTTTCATTTATATTTCATTCACAAAACCAGTGAACGTTGTGAAAATAGCCAACTCTATCTTCTTTGGCTCATGGACTGAGAATGGCTGTTATTTCCAAAATTATTAGTTATAACATTTAATGTTGGAAATTTTAGTATATAATGCTAACAACTTAGTATAAGACATGATGTATAAATTCGAGAGAATTTGGTCGAAATATTAAGTTCTTAAATTGAGTAGAAGTTTGATGAAATATTTAAGTAATTTATTGTTATAGATACTTCTTTCTTAAGAGATTAGAAGAATATGGGACATTTTGGCCTAGCCAGTATATGTATGAGAAAGTTTATTCAAGTACGTGCCAATGTCCTGAGCTTTAAGGCTTTATACGCACTGAGACGCAGAATCGAGGCACCGCACATCGATAGAGAGAAAGAAGGACAATTCCCATTTAGTTTATTGTCGAAGCTCAATCTTTCTTTCAAGCGTTTTCTAATACATGGGCCTTATTCTCTAACTCACAGGAGATTCCTTGCCGAAAACGTGTAGGTATTTATAACGTAAACGCGTACATTTATTTTTAGTTAAAACGAATTAAAAATTGACATAATCATGAAGAATTCCTGACTAATTCAATCTGAATTTTGCCGCGTTCATAGATAATAAAGTCTCGGAACAAAGAGATTTATAAGTACTAAGATTTAAGGATCAGCACTTCCCAACTACTCCATCTAGTCGTTTTCAAAAGAATTATGGTAGATTGTACATTAATTTTGGTTGGATAGTCCATTCCCGGCTAGGTGTGCTTTACCGTCTTCGACCACACCGTCACTTAACATCACGTGAGTTGTGGTCAAACACCAAGACTGTCAGCCATAAAAAAAAAAAATATTTTTTAATCCATATTTGTTATTCTGTAAACCTGCAATTGGCTAGTGTGGCTGACTATAAGTTAACCCTAATTTTATAAAAACAGGCCCGTGACCGTAGTGTGACAGTTAAAAAAAAACAGTTCTGATCCGGTCAGGCTTAGCGGGTAGTATTTGATCTGAGCTTAGCGGGTAGTGTTTCATCTGAGCTTAGCGGTTAGGCGGTTAGGATAAGTTAAAAGTCAACATGTTGAAATTGTCGATGCCTCTTGTTTTTTTTTTTTTCATTTTGGCTACTGTCACTTTGACAATGCTTAAAATGCGTTTAAACATAAATGCGTTTCGATTCTGCGTCACTGAGGATCAAACTTATTTAATTATTTGCCTGAAGTCGCGCGTACATATTCACAAGTCTCTTTTCTTTATTATAATAGAGAGCAATTTTGTTATTTTAGCACTGTTTACATTTGTATACACATTAATTCACATGCGATTTTGTATTAAGTAGTAGTAAGATTCGGATACATAAAGTCGGATATAAGTCATCTTGCTAATAGTGTAAACAAAAATGGCGTTCCAGCCCACGCGCCGGGGACAAAATTATCTTTCTCCACGCGCTTTATTGACACACCAAAATTGACAATACAAATTAATAAACGAGTTGGTAAGTTATTTTACAAATAAATGTAATGTGTTAGGCGAGTGTTAGCACCCGAACGAGAACATCTGAATCCAGGGCCGGATTTAACCCTATCGGGGCCCCTAGGCAATGCAGTTTTCGGGAACCCGAATCATATATGTCATATATCCTTTTCTTACTTTTTAAAATATATTGTTTTTATTATAAAAGTCGATTTTACTTTAATTTTTTTATGGCTTCATTACCGGATGTAAATAATGGGGAATGTCACGAATGAAACGCTTTTTTTACTTGGTGCGTGGCCACCATCGACTTGGCCCCCGTGGGGCCTAGTCGGTGCGGGGCCCTTAGGCAGTTGCCTAATCCGCCTTATGGATAATACGGCCGTCTGAATCTTGGGAACTAATAGGGCCCATCGGGCAGGCTACGTAATAATAATAATATCTTTGAACACCTCCAGATTAGAAGTCAGACGGTCTACCAACACCCAAAAAAAAACTTTAAGTCATAAAAACCTTTGACTGTCTACAACAACTATTTACACTGTGTATAGAAAGCTAGACAGTCTGATTAGATTTCGCGATCTAGTTCAACTTACGTGTCTGTCAGAAGTTCAGAACTATAGATCCCTACTTTAAAACAATGTATACACTACTTTGACGAATAACATCAATCAAATCCGCCACACTTGTTTACACTATTTGTAAACTGATAAAAAAGTAGATATAAATTAGAATTGTAATTGAAAACAAGAACACCAGTACTGAAGATTTGCTAGTATTCAAGATAATAATAATGAATTATCGATAATTCCATCATTATTAGGCGTCAAATAAGTAACGTAAGAAACTTTTAGAATTATAATATTAAAGACAAACGTTTGACATGTGTGGAACAAATTAAATCGATGTGACAAACTTCAAGCATTTAAATATCTCGCCAAATCTACCGTAGCTATGGCAATTATAGGCAGACACAACATTTTTCTATAATTCTACTGAATCATTCAGAATTATTTTGAGTTATACATAGATTTGGATTATTCACTGACAAAGATCTCAATAAACATCTTTCTTAGATATATATATCTAAGAAAGATGTTAATAAAGATGTGTATTCAATTAAAAAATTAAATTTATCTTTTTTTTTTAAGTTTTCTAAGTAGTACTTCATAGAAAGTTCTTACGGAAAGAAAAATTTAGAAAATTGCGCAGAAATAGTTAAAAACTATTTTAACTTCGCGCGTTTGAAGGTTAGACAGGACAACATCTATCAGGTCAGATTGATAATAAAATATGAATAAATAAAACAAAAACATAATTCTCTGTTACTCTTATACCTGTCGTATCTAGCTATTATTGTTGCACAAGAACACACATCACATCATCAGCCATAGGATGTCCACTGCTGGACATAGTCCTCCTCCTGGGGGGGTTTTGCCAATACTCGCCACGCTTGGCAGGCGGGTTGGCGAGCGCAGTTAGGTGTGATTGTTCAAGGAAGACGCTGCTGCCCATCTTCCGGATTACATTCCTTAGCCGGCTCTTACGGCAACCACGGGCAGAGAGGGCGGGGTACTATTCTTACGCCGGCACCACCAAGAATATAGGAGTCTAAAAAAAACATTTATAATTGTAATATTTCAGACTAAAAATCTACCTGTTTAAAATTTAAATAATAAGTCTGGAATTTAGTCATACAATAAATATATTCAAAATTATATTTAGATTCTTGAAAAAGCATATAATGCTGAATGTATTTTCGTAGCTTACATTCTGCAGTTTAAAAATTATGTGAACAGTTAAATATAACTCAAATTATTATGCTTTAAATATGTAGCATATATTTTTGAGCTACTGATATTTTTACAATTAGTCGGAATTTTGTAGATTTTAATGATAAAGCAATATAGGAAACGTATTTTATTTTTCTACGTTCAAATCGATAACTTAGCACAGTTTTTCATACTTAATTACAACTTTTTACAACAGATTTTTTTTTTTATTATCTAGTACTTTTATAGTAACTTAATATTTTACGTCATACTTAACTTTTTTTATGGCTGACAGGCTGTGTATTTGACCACAACTCACCTGATGTTAAGTGACGGTGTGGTCGAAGATGGTAAAGCACACCTGGCTTGGAATGGTACTGGCTTTCAAGTGAGGCTGCCGGAACACACCATTAGATGCTTGACGGCAGATTTTCAACTTGAGGGTGGTAGCTAGCCACCCGAGTACGAGAAAGTACCCTACCACCACGCTATGGTTTCCTCACGATGTTTTCCTTCACCAGTAGCTCAAGCTCATTGTTGGGGTATGAACCCACGCCCTTCAGCAAGCGAACCGACCGCTCTAACCACTGAGCTATCATCGCTACAGATTATCGCCTATCGCTACTTAACAAACATTATATAGCCTTTTCGCGTAATTAGTTTTTTTTTAAACCTTTTCCGTCACCGCGAGTTCAAATTCATTGTCAGTGTTTGAACCCACGCCCTTCAAAGTGTTATTTATAACCACTGAGCTGTCCAAAATCGCTACAACTTTTCGGTTCTTTAATTTTCTTGCTCGCAAATTTCAAGCTTCTATTTTTATAGTAAGAGCGGCTAACAGCCAGGTAGTCTTGATGGTAAGTGGTAACCGCCTCCTATGAACACTTACAACAATAATAACAGCAGAGTTGATATTTATATGATGTCGTGAATACTAAATATATTTTAGATTTTTTTTTCATGAACTAGCTGTGGCCCGCGGTGTTACCCGCTTCATTTTTCGGGATAAAAATTAGTGTCGGCTACCTCCATACCAAATTTCATCAAAATTGGTCCAGCCGTTTGTGCGTGAAGAAGTAACAAACACACAGACTTTCCCCTTTATAATATGGTGCGATGAAAACTTATTTTAATAAAGATAAAATAACTTCATATTATAATTTATATTCAAACAGTATTGCTAATTGTAATTTTAAAGGTATCAACACACATAATCTACAAGCGACAGATTTGCTGACTTTATTATTGATTAACTGAATACAGGGTAATTTTTAAATAACGGGCCACCGCTTGACATCTTTCTGACACAATAAAAATGCTTTAGAACAAAAACTTTACAATTCGATATTCTAAAACGATAGCTATAAAATCTTAATAGCTATAAATGTATGTATATTTAAACGAAAAATAACGAAAGGCTCCGAAGAAAGCTTAGGATGTCTGTTATATGTCTATAAAATAAACTCAAGTAATTTTTTTATACATTATTTTTTTCTTTGAACAGCATATTGGCTTTTATCAAAAGTTATATAACAAAAGCTATTACATTTGATATCACGATGCCGCATGCGAATAGTGGCCAGTTAATTAAAATTACCTGTAACTTAATCTGACAAAAACTAATAATAAAATATCTTAAATTATTACAAAATAAAAACAACCTTATCTAAAAGTCAGTGTGGCCAGAATGCGGCAGATTGCCACGCTGAATGGCAATGCTAAGCTTTTGACCAAAGTAGATGCCAGCATTCTGGTCACCCGATGCCTCCTCTAAACGTTTGGGCAGGTCCCGATGTATTTCGTGAGCCACAGACCAAAAGTTTCAACCCCAAACGGCACAAACAAGTACATTCTATCTAAATATAACTATATTTGTGCCGTTTGAGGTTTTCGGCTTTAGAAGCGGCAGCACCAGCTTGTCTCGAAGTCACAAAAAGATGATGGCGCCTTTATCCTTTTGAGCGCCACGCCACAAACGCATTCCCGTGTCCTGTACGCCAAGGCCCAAACAAATTGCTTGAATAAGAATCTATGTTTTTTATTGAAATATTTCTAAATACTTGTGGCTCTAGAGACTTGTTTCTTTATACACATATGTTTCTGAGATATTCTATTTTGAGGAACGTTGAATTAGAATACCAGTAATCATTTTTAAATATTTTTATTTCATATTATTGCGGGCCGTGTTTTTTGTCGCCTGTAGAAGTCGTTGGCGCACAGGACCCGCAAGTGCTAGTCACGTGTAGGTGAATTTGGCGCTCAAAAGGTTAAAATTACCTTGTATAGTATTAACATTCTATATTTCTATAAGATTTTTAAATTTCTCCCTAATATAACTTGTAATGTTACAAAAGAGTTGCGAGTATGAATTAGACGTTAGATGCTGTAGAGATGTAATAATTATTTTGGTTATCGAAGAGGGTAAATGGCTGTCACCATATAAATAAGATTTAGATAGGTATAGAATTGTGCTGTACTTCGAGTTTCAATGTTGAATTCCAAAAATTTTTTGTGAGCAGATTCTATTCCAGAATAAAGAAGTGAGAAAAATTGTTGTATTTTTTATTCATAATCTATTTATACATTCCAGTTTTTTTAATAGAGTTTGTAGCGGTTTTTCCTATAGGACTGTATAGGAAAAACTACTGTCTAGGCTGCGTTCCCAATGAAGTAGAGCAGTGCATGGATCGTCCAATTACAATGCCCATTATTCCCGGTCCGCTTCAGTAGAAACAGTATAAGCAGAGTGGAGCGGACTTCATATAATCTCTAGATAGTTTATATATGTATGAGCAAGGAACAAGCCGGTGCAGTGTGTAGCAAAGGAAACTGTGGCGGTGCAGTAGTTTGGCAGAGGGCGAAGTTGCTTAGCGTTTCAGTTAGCTTCAATACATCATAAGCTCCACTCATTTAGTACCCAAAATGAAAAAAAGTTCATTTAGTATTTTAAAATAAATCGTGTTTATAGGATACACTGACTTTAACCGGTAGGTTCTACTTAAAACCTCTCCACTCTGTTTCAGTGGAAATACTCTTCTCATAGTTTGCCTCCACTTTTCTCCGCTTCAGTGGAAACTTAGCCTACGCCTTGGTAGGTAGGTGTCACTGAAGTATCCAGATATATTGCCACCAAGTAGTAATATGTAAGTGAAACTACCTAATAAATAGTAAAATAAAAATATGTCAAAACAAAAATATCTCATATTCTTCTGATGCACTGATGTCCCGCTTGGGGCATATTGTGCATTACCACCTTGCAGTCTCTAACTTAATTTGTTATTCAAAATAGTGCAAGCTAGCAGGCCATCTGATAGTAAGTAGTCATGCCACCCTTGAAATGCAGCATCAGAGGTGTAGCAGACACATTGGCTACTATTCAGATTTAATAGCTAGTTCACATTCAAATTAAAGCCCCCCGATTATAGCTCTGCAAAAAAAACTTTAGTTGGAAACACATTTTTTTAAAATGTAAAAGTAATGTGACAAACAAGTCACTCTCCCATTGGAAGACAACGCCTCTCTATGACTATTGCAGTGATACACATAAATTTGAGTGACTAAACAAGATCCAGGGCTTCGCTGTTTTGTTGCTCATTTCTTTAGGACTTCCGATGGTTCTCAATCTCAACTTACAGCCCTGTAATATCGTAAACTGCAGTACTCTTGCAACCGTAACAGCAATGTTTACACATTACTGCTTGGTGGCAGAATATCTAGTACTGCAGTGCTACCAACCTAGACATCCTCCTACTAAGGAAATCTACCACCCAGAATAAATACACAGCTACAGGACAGAAACAAATGTGAGCTGTCACACTTTTTCCATAATATACAGATAAGTTATGTTGTGATGAGCTGCAGTAGAACTGAGAAACAATAATAGCTAAAATAAATCTAGAGCTGTCAACCTACAAAATTTGTCTTAAATATTGAAAAGACTTAAGACAAATAAACTTAAATACTACCTAATTATCAGTAACGAGAATACACTCATGTTATAAAACGTGATTTATTGAACAAGCAGGTACTTCTGTCTTAACTCTAAGATTCACAATAACAGATCAATCGTCTTCTATCGTTTCCACTTCTTCTGTATCGTCTTTTTTCTTCCCCGCTCCAGATTTTCGCGCCGAAACTAGCAGTTTATACTGTTCGAGTGCTTCACCTAAAGGTTCGACGAATCTGTCGAATTCAATGTCGCGCATAGCGTCCAGCACGTCCTGGCCAGTGAGGGCTTTTCTCTTTTTATTTTTCACGATGTTCGTAGCAGCAGATGTAACGTAAAGTACGAAAACTGAAGCGGCTTTCGCGAGACCGGTGCGTGCCTCTTTGGATATCGCTATTCCGTCGGGTAAAACTTCTTTCACTATTCTCGTGACGACGGTCAGTGGAAGGTTCAAATCCTCAAGCTTTTCAGCCATTACGAACGTTAATATAGAAAATAATTAGGAAATTTAAAACGAATTCGCGTTTTAGCCGCCAATTGCAAGCACAACGGCACAACACATTGTTATTAATATGACATGACATAACATGACATTGATATTATTCTTCTTCTTCTTTGCCTTTGGCGTCGCACTTTATGTATTTGCTAGAATCAAGTATATTATAATTATACATGTTTCTACAAAAGATCATCTACCTAAGCAGCGAGGCGACACAATATATAAAGACATCCAACCATTTCCGACAACATCCAACATTTCCCATTATTATTAGGTGCAAAATCTGTCATATATATCTGTCAGATATGCAACTTTACGCTATTTAATTGTTTTCAAAAGCTTAGAATCTATAACTTATTAATCACCAATAATCGCACCGCCATTTCGCTTCTCCTTATTATGTCACACTTGTGCTCGTAATGAATTATTATTGACAATGATTTACTAACATTCTTGAGTAGGTGTTCCCCGATAGATACAATCTGGGTTCTTGTCGCAAGTGAATCGGTTTGTTTCATTTACAACATTAAAAAAAATTAGTACTAATACAGTATATACAGTAATTGAGTACCGAAAAACCATTTTGATTTATAAATCTTGGTACAAAAACACATAGCGCTAACGAAAAACATTATTACAGTACATACATCTTTATATATAAGAATTTCGTGTCACGTTGTTTGTTCGTGATGACTCTTCAACTACTGAACCGATTTTAACCAAATCTTGCACACTGTGTGCAGTTTGATCCAACTTTAGAGAGTTCCATAAAATTCTAATAGATGGCGGTGTAATGTAATTTATAACTGGATTGAGTAAGTATCCAATAGATGGCGCTACGTTAAAGTACAAACGTTTCATAAGTATCCAGTAGATGGCGCTACGTTATAAGTCCAAACGTTTCATATGCGCTACAATTTATTTCACGTTACACACGTGTGTTCAATTTGGCTACAGCAACGCGTGGCCGGGTCTGCTAGTACAATATAAATTAAATTTGAACGCTACCTACTTACAACATTCTAATCAAATCCAAAGTCAAATCACATAAAGTGTTTTCACTTTGGTTCCGTGTTGGTATTTTTTAGGCAAGCGTGCTCCATCGTAGACCGCATCTTTACTTAACATGAAGCGAGTTGCCGTTCATTCTAAGCCTATTTAATTTAAAAATACTATATTGGCGCCAAAAATCATTGAGGTTTCATGCATTTTTGCTCCGCGCAGCTTGCAACTGCATTTCCACATAATTATGTAGTTACATGGTTACCTACAAGAATAGTTAACTCTTAAAAAATAAATTAGTTTGGGTGTATTAATCCGTTATAAGATTAGCGAATTCTAATTCTAATGACTCCTGAAAAAAAACTATAATTAAGATATGGCCAAAAGAACGATTAAAAAGGGTTCTTAACAATTTAAAAAAGGCATATCCTAAACATCTTTAAAGACATTTTTACGGAACAAAGATACACATTGCGCATTAAAAGGGCTAGCATATTTATTAACGAGATTTACGTACTACGTATGTATGGAAAGCGACGCAGCGCTTCTGACGGGAGTAAAAGGGTACAACTTTTTTAAATAGATTTTATTATACATTTGGCTATCGTCTACGTACGTTCTATCAAATTAATATACTAGAACCACTGATGATTTATTATCTATATCTAATGCTATTTTGAACTTTTATGATACACAAGAGCGCTAACTTGTGAAGCATAAAAACCTTCATAAAAATTGGCCTGGACAACTTTAGGCCAGCCTAATATAAACAAGGATGTACTAACTATATAACATCATTGATCTAGACTAAGCCTAGGCTTCCTCTAAGTTTTGGGGATTCATATTCGTTAATAACTACAAACTTAATCATAAAATTAAATATACAACCTACTTTTAGTGTAAACCTACTTTACAGCAGATTAAATTGTGGTTACAAACTTTTGAGGTATCATTAAATTATGGACAAAAACTTAATTGGATAGTCACAGACAAGCTAGGCTGCGGAAGACTCTATTGCGCAAACTCAAACGAGTACGCCATTTTGTAAGTTAGGTTGTCTTACTTAGCAGTCAGTGCGGCACCGGCTACAATACGCGAGATACGTATTTTCGCGCGTTTTATAAATTTGACACAAGTGTTATTGTTGTTTTTTAAATTAAAAAAAAACTTTACTAATAATACGTTTGTCACATCACTATTATTGACTGTTCGCGTGTTGTCGTGGTTTCTATGTTTTGATAAATATTATTTTTTAATTTTGTGTTTGAGTACACTGCTTGTACTTACGTTAGTGGATTTTAATTTTGGAAGTAAAATGAGGTAAGATTTGTTTGGACTTAATTGATTTTTATTCAAATATTTTTTATTTTAAAATATGTATTTTTGTAAAGATTTATTGATTTTTATGTACCTACTGCTTATGTCACAACAATGCTGCTTGAGAAGGTAACCTAAAGTATTAGTAGGTATCTTTATCAAGTACTTACGTACATGCATTGCCGTTCTCTTATATTATATTGTTTTGATTTACCTATAATTTATATCGTTACTATATTTGTAAATACGGTTTTTCTTCTTTATTTTTGAAAAGATTATGGCGTAGCACATTGTGCATTTGTTTAATTTACCAAAATAGTATAAAAATCCAATTAATCAATCCTAAGCGCAACAAGTCACTGTCAAGTCCACGTCATGATCCAGTAAAGTGTTTCTTTTTCCGTGATCGTTCTATGAATCCATGGGATTTTGGAAACAACACAAAGAAAAAATATTCACGTATACGAAAGCCTATCTACATAATAATATCAATGTTACAGATGTGTGTATATTATTTTTTGAATGAAATTTGGAATGCTATATCTTACACAGGATTATATCTGGATAATTTATACTCTGGATTGCATAAATGATTTTTTATCACGGATAATGCGACGCGAGGGACGCGATCAAGACGCTCTCCTGATAGTAATTTTTTTTTTATGAATGGCAAGCTAGGTGTTTGACCAAAGCTGATATTAAGTGACGGTGTGGTCGTAGATGGTAAAGCACACTTAGTCTGGAATGGAACTAGCTCTCAGTTACGCAGCCGGAACAGGAGCTTGGCGGCAGGTTTTCAACTTGAGGGTAGTAGTTATCCAGCCGAGTAGTAGAATGTACCCTACCACCATAGTTGTTGGAGTTTGAACCCACGCTCTTCGGCATGTTGAGCTATCATTTTTACGAAAGAACACCCGGATTATTTCAAGAGACGTAGTGAAGACTCGTCAACAAAGAGCAAAGTTCGCCAACCTGTTATATCAGCCTCCTGGCCGAAAAGATTTGTATAAAAAGAACGTTTTTAACATGTGTATTTCAATTTTCAATAATTTACCAAATGACGTAAAAATTCTAAATGGAAATAAATTAAAAAAATGTTTGACTCATTGGTTTTTTAACAAATGTTTCTACAGCGTTGAGTTCATGACTGTAAATAATCTAGACCAGCCTTTCCCAAAGTGGGCGATAACGCCCCCTTGTGGGCGCTGCAGGCCTAAAGGGCGGTAAAAGACCCAGAAAAAAAAATGGGGGCGATGTGTAGAGGCATGGGGGGTGATTAAGTCATAGTGGTTTTTAAGTAGGTGAAAAAAAGGGGCGCTAAAAAGTAATTTATTCTCAAAGCAAGCAGTAGACAAAATAAGTTTGGGAACCCCTGATCTAGACTAATAAAATTAATTAATTTACATTTTACATTTGCACGTCTGCTGCAGACTGAATACATTGAGACACTACAACATTGTAATAATACCTATTACCTACATGTATTCTTGCGAATAAATTGTTTGATTTGATATGATAAGGCATGTTTTCCGCAATATTGTACCTACCTGTCTTTTTTGGTTTTGCCTTGGTAGCACTCAGTATTAAATACCATGGTCATTGGTCACCCATCCGAAAACTGACCGCGTCGTCCGTTGCTTAGATTAGTAATTTTTTGAGAATTATCAAAATCCACCAAGTATCTGCTGATTAATGATTCAGTAAATTGTTCTATATTGAGTTTTTATTTTATATGTTAACATTTGGCCACCAATTCGCCTGATGAAAAGCGACGTTGCGGCCGAGGATGGAGCACATTGATCTAGAAAAAATCTTTACACTCTAGCCTTAAAAATCTTTTTTTAGCCTTTACTTGGTGGTAGATTTCCTTAGCAGGAAGTCATCTAGGTAGGTACCACCGCAGTACCATAAATTCTGACGCTAAGCTGTAGTGTGTGTACCGGTTTGAAGGGTACTGCAGCTAGCGAAATTACAGGGCTATTGAGACTAACCATCTAGTCTTAAAGTAATGAGCGCCAAGGCAGCGATGCCCTGGACTTTGTTTTACTACTCAAAGTTCTGTGTATCGCTGCAATGATCATGGACAGACGTTATATCTTAACATGAGGAGAGTGTCTCGTTCGTCTCACTACTGTTACATAAAAAAAAACCTCCCAAACTGTAGTATGATTCGTATGTAAACGAGGCTTTGGATTAAGTTAAGTGAAACTAGAAATTCTGGTTGTGTAGGTATTGTGTTAACCTTTGTCATTGAGAATTAAGACCATGACGTAATCTCGTAATTCGTCACAATTCGGAGGTCTTGTGTCACGACGCGGCCTGACACGAGACTTGGGAGTGTCGATGTCTGGAGGTGAGCTGCCCACTAGATATCACACACATCACATCATCAGCCATAGGACGTCCACTGCTGGACATAGGCCTCCTCCTGGGGTTTTGCCAATACTCGCTACGCTTGGCAGGTTGGCGAGCGCAGTTAGGTGTGATTGTTCAAGGAAGACGCTGCTGCCCATCTTCCGAATTAAATACTGTACAATACATAACAAAAACAAAACAAATGTCTTATCCCAAAATATCCATCTACAAATTAAAAAACAACAGGCTCACCTTACCACCTCGCCTGTTATCAAGAGAATATACGATCTTGAATGTAACACGCTTGTCTAGAGGAAGCCGATTATGAAACTAGCAATAAATATAGCATTAGTTTCATGGACCAGAGCTGCTACTTCTTTCCTGAAAGAAGGCTGTGGATGCTGATGATGAAGTAAATATAGGACGTGCGTTTGTATACTATAAAACACAGGGTTGAACAGGAATATTGAAGTTTTTGTTATGATTTATCATCTACATAATATGCGTATATATATTGTGACGTTGCACGACCTTCGTGGCTGTATCACACTCTGGGACAATACGTATTCATCGATCCCATACGAGGCTCAGAAATGAGGCGGGAGCAAATATACATGCACTCACGTACCTGGGACTGCTCCAGACCTCCGATGATGTCTTCGCCGTTTGTGTGTCCTTGAACTTGCACCGGTGCGTGGACGCTATAAAGAAGTATGACGACGATAAGAACAACCGTTTCTGTCTATCACTCAAGACGATCTGGCGCTCCTATTTGACGAGTACGTGGTGCATGACAGCTGCTGTTGGATGTATTTCGCTACCGCCTTAGGAGCTGTGGTACCCGCATTAAAATCGATGAATACGCATAATGTTCGAGTTGATAGTTTACTACCGGGACGGTACATATATATATAGTTACTTGAAACATACTTAATTCAAGGTTGTGTTATTTTTCTATAAATAGCGGTAAGTTGAGTACTTAACAGTATTCACGTAAGTACCTACGGGTCACGATTAACTTCCTTTATGCAGTTTGGTTAAAAGTATACTTTAGTGCAGTAATAACTAAATAATTACATAGTAAGTTTATGTAGTAGCGATATATTTAGTATATATATTTTAGTAGCGATGATGGCTCAGTGGTTAGCGCGGTAGGTTCAACCCCCAACAATGAGCTTGAGCTGCCGGTGAAGGAAACCATAGCGTGATGGTAGGGTACTTTCTAGTACTCGGCTGGCTAGCTACCACCCTTAAGTTGAAAATCTGCTAACAAGCATCTAACGGTGTGTTCCGACAGCCTCACTTGAAAGCCAGTTCCATTCCAGGCTAAGTGTGCTTTACCATCTTCGACCACACCGTCACTTAACATCAGGTGAGCTGTGGTCAAACACCTAGTTGCTTGGCAGATTTTCAACTTGAGGGTGGTAGCTAGCCAGCCGAGTACTAGAAAGTACCCTACCACCACGCTATGGTTTCCTCACGACTTTTTCCTTTACCGGCAGCTCAAGCTCATTGTTGGGGTATGAACCCACGCCCTTCGGCATGAGAACTATAACATATCATGATAATATATAACATTAATTTCAAATTGTATTAAATACTGTGTCTGTAAAAGGCCAGACCGTTATGTATTTTGCATATGTTTATTTTAAGATCTTACTGTTACGCGGATTACAATAATTGCTTCTGATTTCTGATTTTCTACAAGATACACTTTGGAGAGTGCGTTTCCGATCTGCATGACCTGATTCCACCCTGGCCATTCTACTATCGAGCCGCCGGGAGCTTTCAAAAGCGACACGGCGACACCGATTCATGGTTGATTTTGCAAAAACTCGAACGAATCACTTTGATACCACTTTCATCATACGAACCAGTGGAATTTTTTATTTGCTTACTTTGTGGGTGTTACCGAATAAATACAATGTCTTCAAGTTGAGAGTGAATGATTTTTATAATTTTCTGTGCTAACGAACTCAAACATTCATCATTTGTAATAAATAATTTAAAAAAAACACGGACAAGCGCGAGTCAGACTCGCCCACCGAGGGTTCTGTACAAACCATCACGTAACAACCATACTATATTTATCATAGGATAAATAGTAGCATATTTAAGATTTTTTGTGATCAAATGAAAAATGTAGTTGTCAGATTTTTTCTTTATGTATCACATCATCACATCATCAACCTACATAGACCTCCTCCTGGGGGGGTTTTGCCAATACTCGCCACGCTTGGCAGGCGGGTTGGCGAGCGCAGTTAAGTGTGATTGTTCAAGGAAGACGCTGCTGCCCATCTTCCGGATTACATCCCTTAGCCGACTCTTACGGCAACCACGGGTAGAAAGGGTGGGGTACTACCCTACTTCTTACGTCGGCATCACCCCGGCCGATACTGTAAGACAATAGTTTGTGAGTGTCAAAATATGCGGGTATTTTGCGACATAAACGGCTGTAACTTTTTTATTTTTTTGTGAGAGAAGTTTGATTTTTTCTCAGCTGCAAGGGACTATAGTGTATATGGTTTTAATTTCTACTCGAGACCTTATTTCATTATTATTTTACTTAGACGCGTTCCTGGAATAGAAGGCCTAGACAAACGGACAGACAGACAACAAAGTGATCCTATAAAGGTTCCGTTTTTTTCCTTTTGAGGTTCGGAACCTTAAAAACGGGTCAAAGTCCTCACTTAACGTAACGAATTATTCGATTCTTTAGCTATCGAGTTGTGTATGTATAATTGTATATAATATACATTTTCTATGAAGATGATACATATGTTACCAAACTGTAACCCCCAATTTAGTTATCATTACTTTTCTATGGACGCAAATTTAAAGACATATTCAGGTTCTAAAACAAAAATCACTCCTTACATCTAACATTAGCATTCGTGACCATTTTTTGTTGAAAGAAAAGAAATAATAAAATGACCTTTAAGCCTTCGGGTGAACGCTCTTTCCGCCATCTTGTGACGTCATTGCAAGGTTTTTCTATTATGTCATTGGCTATACATATCTTTAGAGTAGGAACCTTTTTTGGCTGAATAACGCATGGATATAGCCCTATTTGGAAAAAAAAGTTTGTTCGCTTGATACGTATACTTAAAAGCGTTTTTATATTTTTTTGTGGTCTAGTATTTACAATAATACAAGTTGTAAGTTATTAATTTATTTAAGGCTGGATCTTTAAACCGGCTACGCGAGTTCGTGATTAGTTTTTTTTTATTTTTATTTGATGACAGGCTTGAGGTTTATTACCATCTCGCTGCGATCTTCGATGGATCAATATTTTCTGTGGTTTTGCACTAACTTGGTGGAAAATTGGAGCTCTGTTATAATAAAATGTCATAAATAAAAAAAGTTAATAACTATAAAAAAAAATCTCATTAAAAGATTGATTGATTAACTCTTTATTGAACACACAAAAAAAATCATACAATACAAAAGAAATAAACTTAGTTTACATGTTCAACAACTGGCGACCTAATCGCAACCTTAGAAGAAGAAGATGTAGGCAATAGTCATGTCGACCGAGAGAGGCGAGTTAGATTTGTTGAAGTGTTTGCCAAAAAACTCATAAAATACTTTTTACTTGTTGAGAAAAACTGACTGACATAAGCTTACTTCCTTACATTTCACAGAAACAAGTAAATCTTTTGTTATCGGTGTGAGAATAATCTGTAACCTTCTATTATCTTGCAGACTACTTGTGAGCGAATATAGGCGCATTCTTAAGATAAATGTTTCCAAAATGTTATGTATTACTTCATAGGTACCTATCTATAGGTAGCAATGGATTATGCGGGTTCTGAGTCCATCGCTATGCTGGCTAAATGTCAACCATCAGTTCATTTATTGTTGTAGGGAGTTTTGGCGGGACGTCTATGTCTTTCTCTCTCGCACTAATGTAAATACGAAATCACAGCAATTTTATTTTTATTTTAGCTCACCTGATATTAAGTGACGGTGTGGTCGAAGATGGTAAAGCACACCTAGCCTGGAATGAAACTGGCTATCAAGTGAGGATGCCGGAACACACCGTTAGATGCTTGGCCGCAGATTTTAAACTTGAGGGTGGTAGCTAGCCAGCCGAGTACTGGAAAGTACCCTACCACCATGCTATGGTTTCCTCGCGATGTTTTCCTTCACCGGCAGCTCAAGCTCATTGTTGGGGTTTGAACCCATGGTCTTCGGCATGCGAACCGACCGCGCTAACCACTGAGCTATCATCGATACAAAAATAAAGAGCCGTGCACTGTTTTCAATGATATTTTCTTGCGATTTTTGCCACTTTTTTTATTTCATAAACTTCCGATGAGTGATTTTATAATCGTAAGAAGAGTTTAATTCCGCGTTGTCTTTGGCGTATATGTACATACGAACTTGATGTTGAAAATAAAGTGGAAGGTTACTTTAGACATCAAAAGATTACTTTTTTATCTACATATTTCAGGTGACTTTTGACTCAACCCGGCTGGCAACACTGTCGCCTTGCACGGATCTAAAAAAGAAAAAAAAAAAGAATTTAATGACCATAAACAACAGGAAACTCACAAGAAAGCAAAATAGGCAATTTCGTTTATTTGGATGATATATTATTTCCAGTTATTTAGATTTAAAAACCAAACTACTGAACTGATTTAAATGAAATTTCTATATGGGAACAATTAAATAAATATCGCAAGACATTACACACAGCGCCATCTGACCCCAAACTAAGCAAAGTTTGTACTATGAAAGTCAGATAGCTGATAGAATACTTAAATACTTTTTTTAATGTAAATACATACTTATAATATACCTATACAGAACACCCAGACACAAAACATACATTTAAATGTAAATAACGTAATGAGACGAATGAGACGATCTCCTGTTGGTAAAGGGATAACGCCTGTCCATGACCATTGCAGCGATAGACATAACTTTGAGTAACAAAACAAAGTCCAGGTCATCGCTGATTTGGCGCTCATTACTTTGAGACATTAGATAGTTAGTCTCGACAGCCTAGTAATTTCGCTAGCTGGAATACCTACCCTGCAAATCGGAACACAGTAATGTTTGCACACTACTGCTTTGCGGCAGAATATCTGGTATTGCGGTGGTACTTAACTAGACGACCTCCTGCTAAGGAGATTTGCCACTAACGTTAAAATTGAGAACCTCACCCTTTTTTGAAATCCATGTAAAAATAATTTTAATTAGATGCGTGCGGTGGGATTTGAACCCAGCAACTTTTTTTTTATGGCTGACAGGCTAGGTGTTTGACCACAGCTCACCTGATGTTAAGTGACGGTGTGGTCGAAGATGGTAAAGCACACCTAGCCTGGAATGGAACTGGCTCTCAAGTGAGGATGCCGGAACACACCGTTAGATGCTTGGCGGCAGATTTTCAACTTGAGCTGGTAGCTAGCCAGCCGAGTATTAGAGAGTACCACCACGCTATGGTTTCCACACCGGCAGCTCAAGCTCATTGTTGGGGTTTGTACCCACACCCTTAGGCATGCGAACCTACCGCGCTAACCCATGAACCATCATCGCTACAAACTTTAAATTGGCAGTTACGTTTCTTAAGTCTCTTGTAGCTTCATACTACTCTATAGGTTAAAATTGATGGTAGTTCTAAACGATGTATACTCGAATCTTTTGACGCTAAACAATAGTTCTAACGAACTAACTAACTAAACAATTTAAACTGGGTTACCACAACACTTGTGAATTCAACAAGGTTGTAATACTTAGCATGGAACAATCTGTTGATTCTATTAGCAGATGTTAAATCATTTATGATCAAGCATTGTTCTAGCAGACAGTGATTTAACTTTATAACTTCTCAGTTACTGTATAAAATAGTTACAGCCGTTTATGTCGCCAAATACCACATATTTTAACACTCACAAGGGTATTAAAACTTTATAGTACTTCCCGTTGAACTAGAACCATGAAATTTGGGAAGAAACATTGTATTATAGTACACATAAAGAAAAAACCCGTGGTGCCGTGGTGGTGCCGGCGTAAGAATTGTACCCCACCCTTTCTACCCGTGGTTGCCGTAAGAGTAGGCTAAGGGATGTAATCCGGAAGATGGGCAGCAGCGTCTTCCTTGAACAATCACACCTAACTGCGCTCGCCAACCCGCCTGCCAAGCGTGGCGAGTATTGGCAAAAACCCCCCAGAAGGAGGCCTATGTCCAGCAGTGTACGTTCTATGGCTGATGATGATGATGATGTGATGTGACACATAAAGAAAAAAAAAACGAAAACTGTACATGTTTAATTTAATCACAATAAAATATATACAATGAATGAGGGTCCAAATTTTAAAGTGAATTAACCGTATCATGTGGGATATCATATGAAACAGCTTCAAAAGCACAAACGAAAACAGGTATTCAATTATTATTATGATGTGTAATTTCGGTTTATGACTAAATGAAAAAAAAAAAACACCTTTCATTATTGACTAGCTTCGCTCTAAGTTAATTCCCGGTTTCGTGGGATTTCCGGGATAAAATGTAGGTAGCTTATGGTTGTAGTTAATTACAATTATTTAGTACTAATTTAACGAACTATATATCATACCAACTAGTTTGTATGGAACCCTTGGTGGACGAGTCTGACTTGCACTTGCCTGTGGCTTCAAGACGTCAGTTTGAGGTACGTAGAGGATTCTCAAACTTATAAGTTTGTGAATCCCTGCCGTACAATGTAAGAACAGCCTTTATGCCATTTGTAGCGTAACCTAGGATTTCATCTTTACAAGGTTAGTAGGTAAAACTTAAATCGTAAATCTGAATCAGCGAGTGATTCAAGTTCATTCAGTGCATTTCTGTTGTCGACGTGAGTGGTCGTTTTGTTGAGATTTTAAAATCGTATTAAGTATCATGTAAAGTGGAGTGAGAATTGAAATATACATTTTAAGGTGAGATTGATTCTTGCTATGATTTAATAGCTATTGTTTTCGAGTTCTTATAGCCGTGTTGGTTATTACACCTTTTGGGAGCTGTAGGTCAATTTATATGACAAATATTTAAGTGACTTATATAGATGTTTGTTCTGTAAAATATGAAAATACTTACGTAAATAAATATATACATTTTTTTTTGTTATCGTAGGAAAACTTACAGCTAGGAACACAGACAAATACAATAAATAAGAATGGAAGGCCAATTAAAAGTTTTCACAGGTAAATAAAGAAGAATATGGTAGGAGACGACGGATTCACACAAAAATACGCAACATAATAAATATATAAATACACAACAGCTAGAACAACATACTTCAATAGAAACAGGTTGAAAATATTGTATACTACACAGACGTTTAAAATTTAGAGACTTACATATAAATATACGTTACTAGCTTGTCCCTTCGACTTCGTCCGTATTGATTTATAAGTTTTCTATTCTAAGATAAATGAAATATGTGTAAGTAATGAAAGAGCAAACATCCAAACTTTCACATTTTACTATTAGAATATACAATGAAAATAAAATTAGAACTGTATCACATCACATTGTAGCGATGATAGCTCAGTGGTTAGAGCGGGCGGTTCGCATGCCGAAGATCGTGGGTTCAAACCCCAACAATGAGCTTGAGCTGCCGGTGAAGGAAAACATCGTGAGGAAACCATAGCGTGGTGGTAGGGTACTTTCTAGTACTCGGCTGGGTAGCTACCACCCTCAAGTTGAAAATCTGCCGCCAAGCATCTAACGGTGTGTTCCGGCAGTCTCACTTGAGAGCCAGTTCTATTCCAGGCTAGGTGTGCTTTACCGTCTTCGACCACACCGTCACTTAACGTCAGGTGAGTTGTGGTCAAACACCTAGCCTGTCAACCATAAAAAAAAAAACAGTTGTTTATATAACATTAACCTCAAGAGAAACGGGAGCCAATGGTGCTTACCAATTACCATCAAGTCTTATCCGCCATAAGAACAAAGCTGTTTAGGACTCCAAGAACATGTGTCATGACCCATAAAATCGCGCATTTTATACGATTGTGAGCAATTACAGCGACTAGTGATAAGGAAAAATTGATAAGAACTTCGGCGAATAACAAGATTTGACGACTCGTTCAACTGTAAATATTTATTATTGTTTACTTATTACAATTTTTATTGATAAAACCGAAGTTACAGGTCATTTTGACAGCCCCGTTGGCATATTGGTAGTAATGTCTGCTTCAAGAGCCGTAGGGCGTGGGTTCGATTCCCGCTCAGGACAAGCATTTTGTGGTATAATCAAAAATGTTTGTTCTGGGTCTGGGTGTTCTGTATATTACTAGCAGACCCGGCCGCGCGTTGCTGCGGCCAAATTGAACACACGCGTGTAACGTGAAATAAATTGTAGCGCATATGAAACGTTTGTACTTTTAACGTAGCGCCATCTACAGGACACTTACTCAATCCAGTTAATAAATTATCTTACACCGCCATCTATTAGAATTTTATGGAACTCACAGATTATACCTCTTTGTCGTATAATAAACAAATAATTTGCAATCAAAAAATATTGCGATTATAAATTGAGATATAAACTATCCTATCTCTCAAGTTGGATCAAACTGCACACAGTGTGCAAGATTTGGTTAAAATCGGTTCAGTAGTTGAGGAGTTCGTCGCGGACAAACAACGTGACACGAAATGTTTATATATGTATAAAGGCAAGTAAGTATTTACAAAAAAAAAGAATTTGAATATTCTATCAGTTATCTGACTTCCATAGTACAAGCTTTGCTTAGTTTGGGGTTAGATGGCGCTGTTTGTAATGTCGTACGATATTTATTTTTCCATTCATATTTAAAAATAACAATTAAAATATCAAAATCATACGCCATGTCAATATAATGAAAATGTCAATATAATAATTTATGCTAATATAAAATATGTCAATATGATTAAATATCAATAACAAAAAATATAATTAGTTCTTAGTAATTAAATAACCTCTTATTTTTAAATAATCGTCAAAGTCATAAAACAGAGTCCCTTAAAGCCACGATCTTAGTTTGCTTCTGAAGCACGCGATGGAAGGTGTATCGTGAATGGAAGTGGGTACGCGGTTGCCGACCGCGGGCCTCAGAATTTATACCTAGAATTGTCAATTTTGGTCTTACAGCACAAATAAAGGGAACATTCCGAAAAATAAAAAAAAGTTGAAAATTATGGTACATTTTGGTACTTACAAGTTTTCGCGATAATCTTTATTTCAACCATTACAGCACACACACACACACACACACACACACACACAGCCCTGTGGGCTCATTGGTAGTATGTCTGCCTGAGCTGTAGGGCGTGGGTTCGATTACCGCCAAGGACAAACTTTGTGTGGTATATGTTCTGTATTTATTATAAGTATGTATTTACAAAAAAAAAAAGTATATATATGTATTCTATCAGTTATCTGACTTCCATCACACTAAGGAGAGCTTCCTTAGTTTGGGGTCAGATGGCGCTGTGTGTAATGTGTCTTACGATATATTAAATATTATTACATTTAAAACTTAGCCACCAATCAAAATTATATCAATTTTATTATGGCGGTATAATGGGTAGGTACTCGGCGCACGAGTTCGACTCGGACTTGACCAGTTTTTTTTAAGTTCTATGCATGTTGCCGTCGCCTATAATCACTCAAATTAGTTGTCCTATCTGCGCACACTTCTTTATTTAGCAAGTTTTCTTCTGTACAAAGAACTTGCCAACTCTGAAGTACTACATAAAAATAAAAATAACTTAACACAGATATAGTTAAATAACTTAACAGAATCCATAAAAATAATCTTAATCATACAAAAAGAATAATAAATACATTACTTTGGCTCATATTTGAAAACTTGACATCACTTACCGAACCTCAAGCGTCGATGACCTAAGACTTACCAACCAACTTACAAGTAGCCGTGGTCCAATGATGGAACTAAAATTATTAATGATCTTCCTTCCCTTTCGTTATACAAAGTGCGATAGTAGCACTCTTTTTAATTCTTTTCATAAATTGGAATTTGTATTTGAATGCATGTGCCGTGGAAATGACGCCACCATTTAAATGAACAGTAGATACTACACAGGTAGTTTGTTAACTAATTGTTAAACGATTTATCCTTGTACGGTGTTCTAATTTGTTTGGTGGATTTTTGTACAAATTTGGTTCAACTCCATTATCATAATGCTTGATTCATATCTCAGGGCAGCTCTTTACCCAGCTATTAAGAGGGAACGCTAGTAGCGTTTTTCTACACAAATGCATTCCCCTGTTTTCTCCCTGGATAATGCTTACAGAGCAATAACTTTTTGTCATAAAATCAAGCTCTGCTAAAGCTACGTGCATATCATTTTTTTTTTCCACCAACTAATTACATACATAAGAAAATATGACTCTTCAAAATTCGTAATGAATGGCTCTTTTATACCAACATAATTAGACGGCCGTGCCGTAGTCGTGCCGGCGTAAGAATAGTGCCCCACCCTCTCTACCCGTGGTTGCCGTAAGAGTCGGCTAAGGGATGTAATCCGGAAGATGGGCAGCAGCGTCTTCCTTGAACAATCACACTTAACTGCGTTCGCCAACTCGCCTGCCAAGCGTGGCGAGTATTGGCAAAACCCTCCCAATATGTCGAGGCCTATGTCCAGCAGTGGACATCCTTTGGCTGATGATGACGATGATTAGATGGCTATGAAACAAAATAGAAAGATGTTTAAGATTTAAAAAAATGATAGGGACATAGCCTCATTCTTCTTCAAAATATTTGTGCAATAAAATTAGATAGGCTCCATTTTTAGAGGAGAAAACAGGGGAATAAGGAACCTTAATTTAGTCAAAAAAATTGTAAGTATAATCGTTCTGAGCTGCGTTTGTCCCTGTCGCACTTTACGGGGAAAGGCTGGAGGTGAGGGGGATTCAGATTTCAGACAAATACGTATACGTAATAAGTTTTACTAAGTATTAGTTTTTGATAATGTTTTGAAATGCGTTCCTACCTACGCTACGCACACAAACACAGACTATTCACACACACATAGACAGCTTGGCTGTTCAGGCGCAGCTCGATGGCAATAGTTTCTTCAAAAACCTATTTTTCAAATTCTGCTGGAACCGCGTTCCCTTTTAAACGCGGATTCGCAATTCAGAATGATATCGCCTGTCCAAGATCATTGCAGCGATACACAGAACTTTGAATAGCATATATCAATAGATGGTTGGTCTCAACAGCCCTATAATTTCGGTAGCTGTAGTACTGTACTGTAGTTGAAGGGTCGACTTTCTGAGTCGGTCACCCATCCAAAAACTTACCGTTCCGACCGTTATCGCTTCACAGACTGGTACATAAAAAATGGCCTCACGTTGGTCGATACCCGTCGACCTTGCTATGACGTCACACCGAGGGCGCGCGTGGTATTAAATACGTATATTACTGGTAATTGGAGGCTTTACCCCAATTTTTATTATCAAGGCGCGACTTTTACTGAAGCGGTCACCACCAACATTGTACAACGAAGCGAGTAACTTCGATAAATTGTTCCAGTTTATTATTTAGTAACACAGTACCTATTATTAAAATTTATATAAGCTTTTAATTCGGAAGGGCTACTCCAATCTGGAGGTTCTGGGTTCTAGTCCCACGGCAAAGTAGTTGGAGCGTCCCCAGTAAGTAAAACATCGTCCCTACTAGCGTTAATTCTCGACATCGCATCTACGAACAAATCTTCGATCGATCTTTTTTGTTCGTAGCTACGCTAACATGAAATCTATAAGGCACACGTAAACTTCTGCTACTTATTAATACCTTTTCATTAAAAAGTCACTAACTTATTAAATTTTAACCTACCTATCTACACAACAGAAAACAATGACATTTACGTGCTAACCCTGACTGCTCGGCCGGCACTCATGTAGTGATCGCCGGCAAGCGTCCTCTGCCCCCGCCGCGCCGCCTCTTCCCACTTTTGTCGCCTATTTATCGCGAAGATGTTCTACTTATAGATATTTTACTTACTTTGTCCACAGCATGCACTTCTGTCTTTTCTAAGTTATTTGTGTATAGCTGATAATTGCAAACGATGAAAGAATACATCGTGAAACATGTCTGAGACTTGTTAAAAAAAAGTTCTCGAAGTTGTGTTAAGTCTAACAGTTCAGACTTCACACTACTTCGACAGACAGTTTATAAATACAGGACTGACACTTACTTTATTTTAGAAAAAGCCGTTTTGAATTTTTCTATAAGACTGCTGAACGGACAGACAGACACGCGGAAGTTTAACTAATAGAGCTCTGTTACGGTTAGTGCCGTCACAATGGTTTAACTGACTAATAAAAAAATATTACCTCATAATATTCACACTTAATATTATAAAGGCGAAAATTTGTGAGTGTGTTTCTTACTTCTTCACGCTCAAACGGCTGGACCAATTTTGATGAAATTTGGTATGGAGGTAGCTGATACCCTGGATTAACACGTAGGCTACTTTTTATCTCGGAAAAAGTAGCGGATAACATCGTGGGGCGCAGATAGTAATGTATAGAGCGTGTTGTTCCCGCGTTTCGAGTCGCGCGCCACAGAATAAGCAATAGTAGTTAAAATTATCTGCGTTTGTCTGGTGCTTACAAAAACCTGCGCGCATAATCTATATTATTTACGGAATTTATCAATTTCTGACATATAAAAACATGTTTTTTGAAAAACAAAAAAAGTAACCTCAATCCTTCCTCTAGAAACATTCTATAGCTATTTCTGTCTTTTACCTTAATCCTGATTTAAATTAAATTCTTTATCTTAAATTAATAATAAAATAGCGCAAGTTTCAAAACTATTGCTTATTTGTTACTTACACAAGTGTCATTTCTCTCTGAATCTAATTCTAAAGTCAACGCGGACGAAGTCGCGGGCGCAAGCTAGTATGCCATTATTTAAAGTCCAAATAAAAGCAATAACATTGCAGTTGGTCTAGAGTTCTAGACAAACGTTTATAAAATCCGTGATTATACCTACAGATGACTCACGTAGTAACCTAATGTAGAAATCTTAGGCATCAATGATAAATGTCATATAGTCACGAGCTGAACAGCAGACGGTACTTGACCTTAGTTAACTTCTGATACGCAGGCCTCGAAAAGCTTGCAGCCTAATTGGATAAGTTAGTATACGTTGAGTCAGCTGTTCAGCGCTTTATCTCTTGACTTTTAGCCGAGTCCTTGGGATTTAGAGGCGGAGATTCATACATAGGGATTGCAATACCGGTATTTTGTACCTAAACTAACCCGGGATACCGGTATTATGATAACAATTAAAATTTGTTTAAATTAACAAATCTCACAGTACCCAATGGAAATGCATGGAACTTTTGACGCGGGTGTTTGGTTTTATTGTTCCAATTTGTTACAATTATTCATGATTGTTTATTAAAATTAGTTCGTTTTGTTCCATTTGTTATTTGTTAAGTTTGTCGTATTCATTTGTTATAATAATTTATTTTTGTTCGTTATATTTAACAAGTAATCAATTAGTCAATACAGAAATTATGGTATTTTACAGAAAAAAAAGTTTCACATGACATCAATTTTGTATCATTCGAGTCTTGAAAAAAGATCTTCTTTTCATTTTATTGTTTTCTTATTTCGACGATGAAGTTAATCTCATTGTTCTAAAAATAACGTAATAGTCAATTTAGGGATTAAAATTTCTTAAATCAATTTCAAAACTGAAGAAAAACCCCCGAATTATGTTCGAGTTATTCCGAAAGGATTATGTATCTTTTCTACCATTGTTGTGTTAACAAAAAATTTATTCCCTAATTGAGTGAAGTTTGTTTTAATGCAATGAGATTAACTTCGTTGAGTTTGGAAAACAACACTTGAAAGGAAGTTCATTTGTTGAGAATTGAATGAAACAAAAAAAAAATGAAATATATAATAATATTAATATTGTAGGACACATTACACACAGCGCCATCTGACCCCAAACTAAGCAGAGCTTGTGTGATGGAAGTCAGATAACTGATAGAATATATTTTTTTTTTTTTGTAAATACATACTTATAATACATACAGAACACTCAGACACAGAACAAACATTTGTTTATACCAAACAAACATTTGTCCTTGGCAGGAATCGAACCCACGCCCTACTGCTCAGGCAGGCATACTGCCAATGAGCCAACAGGGCTGTCAATCTGTCTGTGAAACCTTTTTTCTTAAATACCGAAATTTCGGTATTGTCTACTAATACCGGTATTGAAATACCGGAGAAAAATCGGTATCCCGGTATTCAATCCCTATTCATACATATGTATGCGCCATGCGTATGGCGTACAGATCTCCGCCGAAGTATACACCGGCAGTGCCGGATACACTTTGGAAAGTACGCTTTAGACCTGCATGACCTAATTCCACCTTGCCCATTCTACTCGGACTGCCAGGAGCTCTAATAAGATGAAGAGTTTAAAAAAATTATAACCCGACTAGGAATAAAATAGCTATAATTAAAGGAAAAAGCTTTTTAAACAAATTTATTATTCCTAATAAAACGTAAACATAACTTATATATGTATATTTTTTGTAATCCCTTTTTAATTTCTTTTATTTTGTTACTCTACTTGATAGGTTTTGGTTTATTTTTATCTATCTAATCTAATCTGATAAATAATAAACTGAATCTCGGAAACGGCTCCAACGATTTTCATGAAATTTAGTATGCAGGGGGTTTCAGGTGCGATAAGCCGATCTAGCTCGGTTTCATTTTTAGAAAACGTCGTTTTATCCGTGTATTCAGCCGAGCAAACCTCGGTCACCCAGACTGTTATATTAAAGAATAAAGCTTTTATTTCTTACAATTAATATTTATCTTAATTATCCTAATAATCACTAGTTCACAACTAAGCAGTTTTCATCGCTTATTAATCATCCGAATTTGACAATTATATTTTTTAATTATCCGAAATCTCAAATATATCGGGATCTCGCGAGGTTGCAAGTTCTAATCTCGCGAGATCTCGATTTTGCTGAGGGAATAGAAGGAGCAGTTAGCCCATCCAAGGGCTGGAAGCCGGACTGTTGGGGCTGTCCAGCCCGTCCTTGAGCTATAACTAACCGAGCTTATGTTTTGTAGCAGAACACCCAGACATTGAACAAACATTTGAGCTTAAATGTAAATCGAACCCAAGCACATTCTTGAAGTAGACGCACTACCTAATGTGCTATGAGGGCAGTAAAATTATAATATTGATCTTCCCCAATATGACGCAAGCGTAGCAATTAAACTGTTTACAATCGATTCTTATTCAGGGCCTGTTGTTTATATGTTGCACATGATTGGACAGCATGTGTGTGGGTAATGCTTTGCTATATAGGTATGTATGTGTCGAAATTATTGTGATGCAACTGAGTTTTAGTGGCTCAACTGTTCAGTAAGCAAAATGAAGCAACGTTTGGTCTGATTAGTCTTTCTTATCTTTTTTTTATATTTGATAGGCTACGTGCTTGACCACATCTCACCAGCTGTTAAATTACGGTATGGTCGAAGATGGTATACGCACAGAGTGGAATAGAGTTTAAAAAAAAATTATGATTGACAATTTAATTCTCTTGTTTCAGGGTTTCGGAAGAATGCTGCTGAAACAGAAATGTACAGAACTCCGATAGAAACCGCGAATAAACACGATCGAACGAAAAATTAAATTAACAATAATAGGTATATATCCCCTGATAGTTCCTTGTAACTATCATAAAAGTGCGACGGTATACATTCTGACGATTGAGCGTCGAAGGAAATAATTGATTAAATAAGAATCAAAATAAACTATTTTGTGCGAAAAAAATCTCATAATTTGTGATACGCAGAAAATTCCTGAAAATTTTCTGACGCGTTCGTAAATGCAAATTAAAATCAGTGACAAACAATTATGAACGCATCTTAGTCGAACAGAGAGCGTCTGAAAGAAAGGGACCGAGCTGCTTCCAAAAATAAGCGCACAGAAATAGAAAAAAAATGTTTAGCTCAGTTTCTGAGAGCGAGCCGCCAAGTCACCCCGCGGCGTGGTGGCAGTCACCATGGAAAGCGATGGCTGACCTAGCGGAAGCTGTCGACGACTTAATCTGCAGCTTTGACTATATGGACACAGCTATGGACAACCTAGTCATGCTGATCTTCATCTGGGTGGTGTTTTCCATCATCCTGCTCGCTCTAGCGAAGTGGGGATATAGTCGTTTCGTTAATAAGCCAGCAGAGGTCGTCAAAGAAGAGCCTAAGAAACCAACGAACGAAATTGTTGCTAGTGCCGATTCTGTGCTAGCAACCAGTGCTAAAGTGCGAAGTGCGTCCTTAAAGGCTTCCAAGCCGACCTCCTTCGTTCCTCCGACTCCTCCTAACAAGAAGCGCCTTGGCCGCATGTCCCCAGGACCTGAACAGTTGACTTTAAAGAAGCATCAATCCATAGTAGTGCCTACTTGTACTGGATCCGACCCGCCGAGCGTTCAATGGGTTAACGATCTATTGACGTGGTTATATAACGATCTTGTTATTGTAAACGACCTAGTGCAGCAATGGATTGTGTCCATGAACGAGTTTTCGAAGAAATCCGTCGAGGAGGTAAGCTTATTTCTACTTAACTTAAATTTTGTTATAGAGTTTAAATTTGTTTGGCAATACTTTAGGTCTTGTTTGGTCGGTGTTAGAGTTTGAATTTGTTTAGCAACAAGAGGTATTTCCGGAGCGTCAGTCAATACATCTGTAACAACAAATCTGTTGTACCAAAATAGACTCAAACACGTCTTGGGAAAGTTAGATTTGAGTTAATTAGGATGCGATGGGGGAGTTTATAGGTCATGAAAATAAAAGAAGGCTGGATTTGAAGCTTCTATATAGAGCAGGATGAATACAGAATACGACTAATAGTTTTTAGATTGACTAAAGAACAATATTTACGAGCAGCGTTTTGCGATGACTGTGGTTTCAATATACTGCAACAATCGCAAATATTTCGCGATATTTTTTTATTTTTATGATTAACCACAACTCATCTGATGTTAAGCGACGGCGTGGTCGAAGATGGTAAAGCACACCTAGCCTGGAATGGGGCTGCCGGAACACCGTTAGATGTTTGGCGGCAGATTTTCAACTTGATGGGGCTAGCCGAGTACTAGAAAGTACCCTACCAACACGCTATGGTTTCCTCACGATGTTTTCCTTCAACGGCAGCTCAAGCTCATTGTTCCTTCGAAGTACGAACTGGCCGCGCAAACCATTGAGCTGTCATCGCTAAATTTACTAATCGCAGTCAAAATACTCCTCAATATGAAATATTCTAATTTCTTAACTTAGCAGCTAACAAACGGTTATTAGAAACGTTATTTAAAATTAAAAATGGTATACATAAAATTACGGTAATTTGCATCTGAATAGCACCTATGTACCCGTTAGGCAGTTATACATATATTATATTGTAATATATGTATGTAAATAGGTTTAAGCGTATAACGTATACCGTGGTGGTGCCGGCGTTAGAATAGTACCCCACCCTCTCTACCCGTGGTTGCCGTAAGAGTCGGCTAAGGGATGTAATCCGGAAGATGAGCAGCAGCGTCTGCCTTGAACAATCACACCTAACTGCGCTCGCCAACCCGCCTGCCAAGCGTGGCGAGTATTGGCAAAACCCCCCCAGGAGGAGGTCTATGTCCAGCAGTGGACGACCTATGGCTGATGATGATGATGATGTATAACGTATATGTTTTTTAAATGTAAAAGTAATGAGACCATAGAAAAGTTTGGATGGATGGATGGATGGATGGATGTTTGTTACTCAATCACGCCAGAACGGCTGAACGGATCTGGATGAAATTTTGCATGTATATACTTTAGGCCCTGGAATAAAACATAGGATACTTTTCATCATCATCATCATCCATCTCCACGCGGGTAAAACCGCGGGGCGCAGCTAGTAATATAATAAAGGCGAAAGTTTGTGAGTGTGTTTCTATGTTTGTTACTTCTTCACGTTCAAACGGCTAGATTAATTTTGTTGAAATTTGGTATGGAGGTAGCTGACACCTTGGCTTAACACATAACTTTTGTCTCGAAAATATGTAGCGGCTAATACCACGGAACGCAGCTAGTTTATAATATAAGTAGGATGTTTGACTGGCTGGGTGTTTGACTAACTCACCGGATGTTAAGCGATGGTGTGGTCGATGATGGTAAACACACTGTTAGATGCTTGGCGGTAGATTTTAAATTTGAGGGAGGTAGCCAACCGAGATCTAGTAAGTACCCTACCACCATGTTATGGTTTTCTCACGATGCCTTCTTTCACTGGTAGCTTATGGTCATTGTTGGGGTTTGAACCCATGACCTTTAGGGTGTGAACCGATCCCGTTAACCAATGAGCTACCATCGTTACAAACTACTCCTGTTGGCTTAACCACAGTCGGGTAAAAAGTAAAAGTCGCGCTATTTGACAAACATTCATTGTCCAAGCAAACGAATATATACGATAAGAAAACGAAAAGCTGACAGCGGTAAATATATAAATATATATATTTTATACTCCACGAGAACAAAAAGGATAATGCCTCAAACAATTTGTACAGAGAATTCAACATTTTTAACTTCAAGTCAAAACCAACTTCTAATTTGGGCTTTTTATATTATACTAGCTGTGCCCCGCGGTTTCACCCGCGCTAGATGCCTACGTCACAGTAGCTTTAGGCATGCAAAGTCTCAGCCCGATCGGTTTAAAATTGACAAAGTTTCATACAAACTTTCATCCCCTATTTTATCCTCTTGGGGGTAGAATTAATCAAAATCCTTTCTTAGCGGATGTCTACGTCATAACATCTACCTGCATGCCAAATTTCAGCCTGATCCGTCCAGTGGTTTGGGCTGTGCGTTGATAGATCACTATGTCAGTCAGTCAGTCAGTCACCTTTGAGTTATATATATTTAGAGACTAGCTGCGCCCGTGGTTTTACCCACGTGGTGATGGATGATGATGATGATGAAACGTATCCTATGCATTATTCCAGGATCTAAAGTATATGTAGTTTCTGTTGAGTAGTTTACGTGTGAAGGCATAACAAACAAATTCACATTCGCGATATTACTTACGATAAAAAAAAAACAGTTGCCATATATTTATCAATTTTTAATACAACTCGCAAATTGAAATGTTACCCTATGAACAGTTCTGATTTTCGTTGTACAAAATTTGTAAGCTTTAGCACTTAGGTTCAACAGAGTTCAAGCCATAGCACATAAAACATGGCAAAACTTAGATTTATGACATCCGCAGTGCAGTGCAGTTCTAGGTATTTCCTAACTGACCTAATTTCTTTGTACACCTAAACCAAAAATATAAGGCGATGGAATTGATGTATGAAATTTTGCTGGTTTTTCATATATCTCAGAAATATAATAAAGAGTATCACAATTATTAAATGCAAGCTGACAATTAGAGCTTTTTGTAATATCTTTACTTAGTCACTACTTAGTGGGCGGTAGATCTCCTAAGTAGGATGCTCTATTAGGTCGGTACCACCGCAGTACCAGATATTCTGCCGCAAAGCAGTAGTGTGCAAACATTACTGTGTTTCGGTTTGAAGGCTACTGCAGCTAGCGAAATTACTGGGCTGTTGAGACTAACCATCTAATATATTTTTTTTTTGTTTGACAGGCTAGGTATTTGACCACAGTTCACCTGATGTTAAGTGACGGTGTGGTCGAAGATGGTAAAGCACACCTAGCCTGGAATGGTACTGGCTCTCAAGTGAGGATGCCGTAACACATCGTTAGATGCTTGGCGACAGATTTTCAACTTGAGGGTGGTAGGTAGCCAGCCGAGTACTAGAAAGTGGTACCACTATGCTATGGTTTTCTCACGATGTTTTCCTTCACCGTCAGCTCAAGCTCATTGTTGGGGTTCGAACCCACGCCCTTCGGCATGCGAACCGACCGCGCTAACCACTGAGCTATCATCGCCACGAAGTAATGAGCGCCAAATCAGCGGTGTCCTGAACTTTGTTTTGCTTTTCAAAGTTATGTGTATCGCTGCAATATAGTCATAGACAGGCATCTTACCATCAGGAGAGCGTCGCGTTCGTCTTATAACTTTTTACATTAAAAAAGTGGGTGTTCCCCGATGGACACAGTCTAGGTGTCAGCAAGTCGGGAATGAATTGGTTTCTTCAAGCGTGCTTCATCGTAGACCGCATCTTTGCTTAACAAGACTTATTCATTATTTACTTGGTAGTCGTCTATATGTAGGTACCACCGTAGTGCCAGATATTCCGCCTATAAAAAGTAGTGTGTGAACATAAAATAAAGTGTTGTCTATTGTCTATTGTTGTCTAATAAACGTCAAAGCAGTGATGCTTTGGCCTTTGTTTGTACTCAAGAGTTATGTGTATCGTTGGAATGGTTATGGACAGGCGTTATCTCTTACCATCAAGAGAGCGTTGCGTTCGTCTCATTTTTTAAATAAAAAATCTATTTTGAAACAAAAAGAAATTTCGAATAGTCATGCAATGCGGTGAGATGATTTTACCTTATAAACTTGAGAACTGGCATATTGCACGAAAGCGCCGATAAGAAAAAAATATTTTTCCCGCCAAAACTCAGCGATGAGTTTGTATTCGATAGTATTATTGACATTGACATTTGCACGAATTCGCAATTCGTGTCTCGAACGTGTTTGACATTTGCAGTTTCGGGGTCACCGTGCTTGACTTTATGAAATAACCTCACCTTTTAACCCATAAATGTTGCAATGTATTATTAAATACAATTTACGACTAAATAATGTTGATTATGTCATTCTAGTCTAATGGCTTCTGTTAGTGACTCACGGCATGATTTCATTTCGAATGTTATTCATTATCAGGGTTGCAATCTACAAACATTCGGCGAATTTTAGAATTCGGTATGTCAAGATAAAAAAAACTTTACCCATTCCAAAACCGTTTCGATATATTACATTCCTATACATTATTTTTACGTTTAAAACTCTTTAAACTATGAGATGGGGTTTATTTTAATAAAATACATAAAATAAACTTTGCTTTTAATTAACCTCTAATGACGTCGCACAGTCGATTAGTACGGCTTGCAACAATAACACTAACAATAAATTTACAATTAATTCTGGTTAAAAAGAACTCTAGAAAACAACAGAACCTACACAGAAAAACACTACTTATTACAAAATATATTTTATGAAATTAAAATTCTTTGATTATTTTGGCATGTCACTATTTTCTTGAGATAACATCGAAATTGACATGTGCCAGCCCTAGGTTCTATTTTCAAACGTCTGAACTGACAGTCGGTGACGTCACGGGTGACGTCACAGCGCGTCACTCCGGAAGGCGAGCTAAAAATAAAAAAAAACACACGGTTTAATTCGATTTCAATGATATTTTTGTTTTAAATATTTTATAATAATTAGTATAACTTTAATACCATTAAAGCGCATTTCAATGACTGAAAAAGCACAAACAATAACTACTAAGTACATTTTTATACTTACATGTAGAGAATGCAGAAAATCTATGTATTTTGATTTTTTTCTGTCTTTGACATTACACTCTGTGTATTTTGCGTGTCGGGATTTTTAAGTTTTTTAAGCATTTGATGAAAATTTAAGTGAAATAAGCCTGAACTTTCAGAAACAGTCAAAGTCTCAGACAGTAAGTCAGAGTCCGAACATGGGCTAGGGCGAGCTCATGATAGACTGCATTTTTGCGGAACATTATGCGATATGGCGGTCATACACAAGCCTATTTATAATTATTGTTATCAAAATCAAATATGGTAGTTTTTACCAAAAGTTTTTTTTTTATTAGTGGTATTTTAAATATCAAGAGTCGAATTATACGCACGATGTTGCTAAGTGATATAATGTAGTGAAACATATTTTCGTGTTATTTCTAAAACTCAGACATGGAGTGAACTTGACCTTTACTTAATTTATCTATATTTGACTATGATTAAGACTAATTTTTAGATTTAATTTTATTATAAGACGCTTTGAAATCACTCTAATATTATAGAGGCGAAAGTTCGTGAGCGTGTATGTTTGTTACTTCTTCACGCTCAAACGGCTTAACCAATTTTGATGAAATTTGGTAAGGAGGTAGCTGACACCCTGAATTAACACATAAGCTAGTATAGATCTATCTTTATGGTATAAGTTCACGTGGGAACAGCTGGTGACACCGCGAGGCGCAACTAGTATAAATATACTGGTAAAATACACGAAGTACGATGCCAAAAATAAAGAAAACAAAATTAGATACCTCGTAAGACGTAAACATGTGGAATTCATTTCACGTGCTGATGGAGCCGCTCTCAGATTCCGTAATGTAACACTATAAATATTCATTAACGGTATATGTTTGTACACACAGGGGTATAAACTAAGGGTATATCAAGGCGAAAGGGGGTCATTGGACTAATCATTATGAACAATTCGCGAAAAACAGTTGTTTTAAACTTTTGGTCAAGGAACAACAAATCAGATACAAATCAGCTAATTAGATTTTAACGGTTTTTGATTTTTTATAAAATAAAAAACAGATACTGTTGGTTATTTTCAAGTCAGGTCGTGCCTCCTAACCTAAAACTAAGCACAGCTTGTATTATTATAAAAAAACCGGCCAAGTGCGAGTCGGACTCGCGCACCGAGGGTTCCGTACAAACCTGTAGGTATAAGTAAAAGTTATGTTTTTTTCAATGCTCATTTATGCTTTTCGCAATTTTTCCTTTATCTGTGCTATAAGATGTTGCTTCGTACCAAATTTCAAGATTCTGAGTTCACGGGAAGTACCCTGTAGGTTTTGATTCCCTTGCGAGTGTCGAAAATTTGCAGCATAAACGGCTGTATCTTTTGATTGCGTTGGCTTAGAAGTTTGATTTTTTCACAGCTCCAAAGGACAGCAGACCTGAGTATTTGATTTCTGAGCAAAAGGGTCTTGACGGACATACGGACAACAAAGTGATCCTATAAGGGTTCCGTTTTTTCCTTTTGAGGTACGGAACCCTAAAAACTGTTTTATGTGTATTTTTTTTGTCAGTTGAGTCATTGTTGAACTGTTGACTATGTTCCTGGCTGAAGTCGCGCTACTCTTTTACATTTTTAGTTATTTTTTAAACTTTATGTTGGTATATTAGAAGTAACTCTTTAGTTGTTTGTTCATTATAACCAGTATTTTCGCGGAGCCCTCACAGAAGCTTTGCGGACCTCTAGGGTTCCGCACACGTTGAGTATGGCGGATCTAGACCATTCTGCGGTTTTCATAAAATACTTCGATTATTATTAGAATTCCACATACCATGCTGCATTGTGATCTGCCCGTGTTCTAAATTAAACTCCTCATCCGACCTACATCTGTTCCGACAGCGATTCATCAAAAATTTAGTTAGTAAAAACAATTTTTTTTTTGGGTTTAATTACGTTTTGCGAAAGTGACTAGTGCGAAGCCGGCCAAATTTTCTAACTTTTCTAATCCTTAAAAAAACCACCTTCCTCCACGGCCCTAAGCTCGAACACGACTAGGTTTTAATATTCAAACTACTCAACCGACTTTTCATGTAATTTCGATGGGACCAATCTAAAAGTATATCCTTTAAAATAAAAATATATAAAACAGATCATGCGTATACAATTCGAGGGTTGTCCTTGCTTCTTCTGGGATCCCATCATAAGATCCTGACTTGGTGTTAATGGGACCACCTGGGAAGTAAACAAAACAAAAGTTTTTTCGTATCGCTCAAGATTCCGACGAATTGAAAACCTCCACTCTTTTTGAAGTCGATTAAAAATATCAGTCAAATCATTCGCAGCCGTTCTCACGTGATACTCTGTCATATACCTACATGCCAACAGATTTTTGTTTATATAGATTGATTTTTAATTGGTAAATTTGGACCAAAAAAATCACTTAAATCACTGTTAATGAGCATTTTAACCTACAATTCTTATCATATACAATTAGAATAATCTTCATTTAGTAGCCATTACAGCAAAAAGGTCAATAGGTCAGATGAGTAAACAAAGAAGGTTATTCAGAAAGAGTACGTATAGGTAAATATTCAGCCGACAAGTTTGTAAAAATTTGACAGCCTTGTTGGCTCATTGGTAGTATATCTGCTTAAAGAGCCGTAGGGCGTGGGTTCGATTCTTTCCGAGGACAAACATTATGTATATAATCAAATGTTTGTTCTGTGTCTGGGGGTTTTGTGTGTATTATAAGTATTTATTTACAAAAAAAAATTATCTATGTATTCTATCAGTTATGCTTAATTTGTCCTACAATATTTATATTCTGATATCATAATTTGATCTGACAGTCCTTTGAAAGTGCATTTTTACTTTTAAATACTTAAACTATTTCTAGAAACTTGAGAACTGGCACAATGCACTATATATATATATTATTTTTTTATGGCTGACAGGCTAGGTGTTTGACCACAACTCACCTGATGTTAAGTGACGGTGTGGTTGAAGATGGTAAACACATCTAGCCTGGAATGGAACTGGCTCTCAAGTGAGGCTGCCGGAACACATCGTTACATGCTTGGCGGCAGATTTTCAACTTGAAGGTGGTAGCTAGCCAGCCGAGTACTAGAATGTACCCTACCACCACGCTATGGTTTCCTTCACCGGCAGCTCAAGCTCATTGTTGGGGTTTGAGCCCACGCCCTTCGGCATAAGAGCCGACCGCGCTAATCACTGAGCTATCATCGCTACACAATATATGTGTAATATATGTTAAGTTGATGGGCACCTCTTATGGTGGTGAGTAATATTAGCTCCTTTCAAATTAGTGCACCGTTTGTATAAAGCCCTATAAAAAAAAACATAAATATCGATGACAAATAGTGTTTATAACGAGTTAATGTAATCACATGTATAAAATGTTTTGACCTCGTGATAATAATCGATACCTAAATGTTTGGGGTCATTGGATAAAAATAATACTAGACAGTAAGAATATTCAGTTAAGTTGCCAGGACAACTAGTCTACCATTTGATTATTTACTTAGGATCACGTAGAACGTAGCCGTGGTGGTGCCGGCGTAAAAATAGTGCCCCACCCTCTCTACCCGTGGTTGCCGTAAGAGTCGGCTAAGGGATGTAATCCGGAAGACAGGCAGCAGCGTCTTCCTTGAACAATCACACCTAACTGCGCTCGCCAACCCGCCTGTCAAGCGTGGCGAGTATTGGCAAAACCCTCCCCAGGAGGAGGCCTATGTCCAGCAGTGGACGTCCTATGGCTAATGATGGTGGTGGTGGTTATTGCCGCATTTCCCTGTAACACATGGATAATTGTAATTGTATATACTATAGTTGAGATATTTTACGGAACTTTTATGTTCCCCCAAAATACGTCTCTAGAGAAAATATTTACCTATAAGAGAAAGTGCCAGACGCGTTAGCGATCGCATCACGTTTGATGTAATTTTTCTATAAACAAATGGATCTAAAAAATACAATTTCATTTTTCATAACTTAAATACAAGAAATAAAGATAACATTGTGACACCTAGATTCAGGTTATCTAAAGCTAATAAGTCTTTTCTCGGGAATTGCGTTAGATTCTATAAAAAATCCCACTTGAGGTAACTAAAATGTCCTATAATACATTCAAAGATTTTATAAAGCAGAGGTTAATTGACAAAGCCTACTATAAGGTGGCTCTTTACGTGGAAGACAGGAATATATGGTTGTAGTAGCTTCTCTCTGCACTTGCATCCCCCTGGCTAAGTGACAATTGTAGTAAGCATAATGTATTAATATTTATAAATGTAAACTGTAACCTAATATGAAAAGAAAGATCCACAAAAAAAATGCCTTGCTGAGTTTCTTGCCGGAGTCTTCTCAGTTGAAGTGTAATTACGAGCCGGTGGTAGATTCAAACATGTAACTTAACGTTCATAAGTGCCTTACCAGGGCCCAAACTGAATAAATGACTTATATTTTTTCATATAATTTTATTATTAATCCATTAAATCAAAAAGATACGTTACTAGATATAATATTTACTTGGCAAGAGGTTGTTTAGGTAGGTACCACCGCAGTACCAGATATTCCGCCGCCAAGCAGTAGTGTGTAAAGATTACTGTATTCCAGTTTGAAGGCAGCTAGAGAAAGAATAAGACCCAAATGAGCTAACTTTTACTTGGTGGTAAGGAAAGTCTTCTAATACCAGACATTCTGCCGCCAAGCAGCAGTGTGTAAACATTACTGTGTTCCGGTTTGAAGGGTACTGCAGCCTGTAAAACTACTGAGTTGTTGAAGGCAAACATAAAATTATAATATTTAAAAAAAAATGCAATTCCTAGAGATACCAAAACACTACTCTACAACCACGCTTTGGTTTCCTCGCGATGTTTTCCTTCACCGGCAGCTCAATTTCATTGTTGGGGTTTCAAACCTTCGCCCTTCGGTATGTGAACCGACCGCGCCAACCACTGAGCTATCATCGCTACAAATGATGGCATATCTAGAAAACCTGTGGCTAGGGATGATGATGACTACTTTAAATAACAAAAACAAAACAACTAGACAAAAAGCCAGGAAGACTTTTTAAAAAGACTAACAAAAAATTGCAAGTAATTTATTATTAGGGAAAAAATTGTTTTGACTCCTTCAGCTCAATAACAATAGTTAAAATAATGAGTAATTTTATAGTAAACCGACAACAACCATTACCTTTAATTATTTTTAGGGTTCCGTACCTCAAAAGGTAAAAAAAGGAACCCTTATAAGATCACTCTCTTGTTCGTCTGTCCGTCCGTCTGTCCGTGTATCACCACCGATTTTCTCAGGAACGAGTGGACCTAGTAAGTTGAAATTTATACCAGATACTGAGCTCTATAGTATCTATTAGGTGTATAAAAATCGCGAAAACTTGTAAGTACCAAAATTTACATCAATTTTCAACTTTTTTATTTTTAAATTTTCCCTTTACTTGTGCTGTAAGACGTTACTTTTAACCAAAATTGACAATTCTAGGTCAACTGGTACCCTATAGGTTTTGGGTCGAAAACCTATATGGTAGTTCCCGTTGACCTAGAATCACGTTTGGCAAAAAGCAAGGTCTTACAGCACAAATAAAGAGAAAATACTGAAAAATAAAAAAGTTAAAAATTAAGGTAAATTTTGGAACTTATAAGAACTTATAGGAATGTTGTATACTTATAACTTGGCAACCAATAAAAATGATACCAATTTTATTATAGCGGTATAATGGGTGTACGGAACCCTCGGCGCACGAGTTCGACTCGCACTTGACCGGTTTTTTTTTATTACAAATAGGGTTGCGTTTGACCGCCAACTCGAAGATGCGGTTTACGATAAAGCACGTTTGCGTAAAAGAAACCAATTCATTCACGAATCGCGAGGTTTGACCACAGCTCAACTGATTAAGTAACGGTGTGGTCGAAGATATCACAGCAGCCTAGAATGGGAACTGAGTCTCAAATGAACAACAGATAGACAGTATGTCACCATGACCGACCATGACTCCACAAAGGTTAACCTAGATATCGACTGATCAGCCGACTAGTCGACAAACACGATATTTCTATCCGCTTCCCATCCCAACAAACGAACAATGCTTGAGGACATCGATTCTGGCTTCTGGCAAACGGCCAAGATGTTAGGTTTGGTGCCAAAATGAATTTAGAGGTTATTGGCAGAGGTAAACATATAGATAAAGGTATTGGTGACTTACAACCTTTTTATCCGACTACCGTAAAGCCAAAAGAAGGCTCTTATTATTTCATTAAAAACACGTTACGTTACTTACCTTGAATAACTTCGGATACCTACTTCGACTATACTCAGAGGAGTAAAACGAAAATGTGTCAAAACTAAATCAGTTTCCATAGTAAAAGAGACTAATGATACACTAGCTGCGCCCCGCGGTTTTACCCGCGTGGTGATGATGATGATGATGATAAAAAGTATCCTATGTTTTATTCCTGGGTCTAAAGTATCTACATGCAAAATTTCATGCAGATCCGTTCGGCCGTTCTGGCGTGATTGAGTAACAAACATCCGTCCATCCAACCATCCAAATGTATGTCTGTATGCAGGTATGTGTGTTCCGCCGTAGCGTCGAAACTAATCATCCGATTTTGCTAAATGAGGCGTCAATCGATTCGTTATTATGTTCCGAATGATGTTAATATTTTTTCTTTTATTAGCATAGCTTGGTGGTAGGGTTCGTTCTAGTACTTGGCTGGTTAGCTACCACCCTCAAGTTGAAAATCTGCCGCCAAGCACCTAACGGTGTGTTCCGGCAGCCTCACTTAAGAGCCAGCTCAATTCCAGGCTAGATATGTGTATCATCTTCGACCATACCGTAAGTTAACATCAGCTGGGCTGTGGTCAAACATCTAGCCTGTGAAACATAAAAATAAATATTAGCAAAAAGCTGAGCTCTGTGAGGGCTCGCGTAGTTTTTCTAACGGGTAATAATTTTTAAGACAGTTTTTTTTTTAAATTATTACAAAACCTCCAAGTTGAGAACACTGATACGCCATTATTTCACAACCTGATTCTAGTGGTGTCATCTAGTATTAAGTAGATTAACTACGATGTATTTGAGTATTGAGTTTAGTTCTGTTGCAGCGATGTTGACTCTTTGGTTTTCTAACAGATGGCGTTAGTAGTACAATAACATTCTATCCAACGAATGCAAAATTGTTAATGTTCATTTTTTTATGGTTATAAATTTATATTTTCTTTGACAGATAACACATCTAGATATAAAGTTAAATTACTATGTTAAAGCACAAATCTATAGGCGTTATAGTTTTTCAGTAAAGTGTACCACAAAAATGCTCAGGTTGTGGGATAGTTATAAATATAGATTTCAAGTTAATGCCGGATTTTAAAATGAGATATTTAGATAGATATTTAAAATTGTTGACTGTCGACGACTTTTAAGCGGAAATACACTAAATATACCTTGAACACTATGTTTTATTCAGAAAAAGGTCCGTAAACATACTTAATTGGTATATCCAAGTAGATAACAATAGTTGATAACAGCGTATGAAGTCACGGGCCTTGACTACTCAACTCATTATGTCAATGTTACGTCATCTAGGCATGGCAAATAAATTAACGTTCGCTAATTGGTTATGGTTATGTTTGTAAAGATTATTTTTACCCGACCACGCAAAAAGAAGGCTTGTGTTTTTTTATAGATAACTAGCTTTTGCCCGCGGCCTCATGTAACTCAATGTAGATGGCGCTAGCATACAGAAATTCGTATATTTTAAACTGAAAGGTTACTAATCTTATATATCCTACATCTCAAAATCCTTTCTTAGGGGATGCCTACGTCATAGTAGCTTTATGCATGCAAAGTCTCAGCCCGATCGGTTTAAAATTGACAAAGTTTCATACAAACTTTCATCCCCTATTTTATCCCCTTGGGGGTAGAATTAATCAAAATCCTTTCTTAGCGGATGCCTACGTTATAACATCTACCTGCATGCCAAATTTCAGCCCGATCCGTCCAGTGGTTTGGGCTGTGCGTTGATAGATCACTATGTCAGTCAGTCACCTTTGAGTTATATATATTTAGATAGATTAATGTAACGATAAGTTCTTCTGATGGTAAAGGATAACGCATGCCCTTTACCAGAGCTGCGATACACAGGACTTTGAGTACTTAAACAAAGTCCGGGAGCCCATTACTTAGAATTAAGTTCAGAGAAAAATGAAACAAATAAGCAATAGTTATGATATTTGCGCTATTTTATTATTAGATTAAGGTGAAGGATAGCTTTTATCTATGAATAAGGTTACATACAAGGCGTCTGACACTAAATTTCAAGTGTATATACGTCCAGTAATTCGTTCGATAATTCCACGGGAACCTAACATTATTCTAATATATAAAATGTATGTATATGTTTTGTAGCTATTATAGCTCAGTGTTTAGCCGGTTCGCATGCCGAAAGGCGTGAGTTCAAACCCCAACAATGAGCTTGAGCTGTCGATGAAGGAAAACATAGCGAGGAAACCATAGCGTGGTGGTACTTTCTAGTACTCTGTTAGCTAGCTACCACACTCAAGTTGAAATCTGCCGCTAAGAATCTAACGATGTGTTATGGCTTACGGCAGCCTCACTTAAGAGCCAGTTCCATTCTAGGCTAGGTGTGTTACCATCTTCGACATCAGATGAGCTGTGGTAAAACAGCTAGCCTATCAGACATAAAAATAACCTATATGTTAATTCAGGTAATAAACTATATGTGTTCCAAATTACATCCAAATCCGTTCAACCATTTTTTGCGTGATTGAGTACTTAACAATTATTCAAACATACAAATTTTCACATTATTTATAACATTAGTGTATTATTAGGACATAATCGCGAACAAATGACTATAATTAATTAGTTTTCTCGACGTTTTAATATTATCAAGCTGAGTCAGGCCATTCCACCCTGCCCATTCTACTTTCGAACAGCTCTTAAAAAAACAGCACCGCTTTATGGTAGACATTCCAAAAACTCAAACAAAAACCGAATTCATCTTCATAAACAAAGGAATTTGCTTCATGAGTGGAAAAGTTCCCTGATAGATAAGAGTACAATCTGGGTGCCTTTTGTAAAAGTAATGAGACAATCAAGACGCTCTCTTGATGGTAAGAGATAACGCCTGTCCATGAACATTGCAGCGATATACAGATCTTTGAGTAGTAAAACAAAGTCCGGGGTAACGTTGCTTTAGCACTTATTACTTTGAGACTTCAAGTGAATTAGTTTCTTCTAGGTAAGCGTGCTCAAAAGTGGAACGCATCTTCGCTTACATTCAAGCGAGATAGCGGTGATACGCAAGCTTATTTATAATAAAAAACATGACCTCTCCCGTGTCCTTGATACGCAGACATATCGATCGGCCGTGTCGCCGCTTTCTGTCCATTACATAAACAAGTGTTAGTTAACTGGAGAGAATATCGATGATTAATTTAGAGTTTTATTTTTTACCAGTTAAAATAGTTTTTTTTTATAGCTGACAGACTAGGTGTTTGACCACAACTCACCTGATGTTAAGTGACGGTGTGGTCGAAGATAGTAAAGCACACCTAGCCTGAAATGGAACTGGGTCTCAAGTGAGGCTGCCGGAACACACCGTTAGATGCTTGGCGGCAGATTTTCAACTTGAGGGTGGTAGCTAGCCAGCCGAGTACTAGAAAGTACTCTACTACCACGCTATGTTTTCCTTCACCGGCAGCTCAAGCTCATTGTTGGGGTTTGAACCCACGCCCTTCGGCACAATGTGTACATTATCTCACATCACACATCATCAGCCATAGGACGTCCACTGCTGGATATAGGCCTCCTCCTGGGAGGGTTTTCCCAATACTCGTCACGCTTGGCAGGCGGGTTTGCGAGCGCAGTTAGGTGTGATTGTTCAAGGAAGACGCTGCTGCCCATCTTCCGGATTACATCCCTTAGCCGACTCTTACGGCAACCACGGGTAGAGAGGGTGGGGTACTATTCTTACGCCGGCACCACCACGGCAGATGCATCTATACCGAATTTCAATTGGATACGTCCAATGGTTCGTTATTTGATAATGCCACAGGAACTGTTTTTTTTTGAATAAACTGTATATAATAATAGGTAATAAACTATATGTGTGCCAAATGTAATCCAAATCTGTTCAGCTGTTTTTACGTGATTGAGTAACAAACATCCAAACTAGCTGCACCTTGCGGTGTTACCCGCTGTTCCCACGTGAACACTACATTTTTTTAAAATAAAAAGTCGCCTATGTGTTAATCAGGGGTGTCATTTACCTCCATACCATACAAATTTCAAAATTGGTTCAGTCGTTTGTACGCGAAGAAGTAATAAACACACTCACAAATTTTCGTTTTATTTATGCGGGATTACTCATGTTTAATTTTATCGGAAACTCCGACTATAGTTTCGGCCACATCCGGTGGCGGATGATGAACGCCACAGTGGACAGTAGGGACTTCGCACTGCGAAGCAAGACGAGGCCGCGCGCGCGTTGTCTTAGCTTTGTCCCCACGATGAAGGCCACCGGATGTGGCCGAAACTATAGTCGGAGTTTCCGATAAAATTAAACGTGAGTAATCCCGCATAAATAAAACGAAAATGTGTCAAGACCACGTCAGTTTCCATAATAAAACACACTCACAAACTTTCGCCACGTTAATTTCCACGGTGAACTAAAGCTTTGTCTCTGTTGTTCTAGCAAGGCATCGGTGTCGAGCTGGTGCGAGCGCTGGACAGCCACCCCCCAAACATTTCCAACGTCTTCTGCGAGTGCGACTCCAAGGACGACGTCGTGAGTATATCCTTTGTTTTTGGCTTCAAATTTGAATAAAACAAGTCTAAGTTTTGGCAGACTAGTTGGGAGACCGCCTGACTTCCAATCTGGAGGTCCTGGGTTCAAATATAATAGCCAGCACCACTGTATTTTCTAGGTTATGTGCATATAGCTGATGACTTCAAACGGTGAAGGAAAACATCGTGAGGAAACCACATGTACGAAAAAAAAACCATGTTCTTGAGGATGTGTGTAGCCTGCCAATCCACACTTGGCAAGCGTGGTGGACTATGATCTTACCCTTCTCACAATCAGAAGAGACCCGTGCCCAGCAGTGGGACAGTTTACAAAACAGGGATGTTTCGGAAGTCTGAATTACAGCACAGTCAAAGTCACACAAAGTAAGTCAGAGTCAAAATCAGTCAAAACTTTACAAGAACCTTTACTGGAGTTTTGGAAGGAACAAGAAAAGACAAGCCCGGGAATTATAGCGCACAAAGTACTATAAATAAATTTTGTTTATTTACCTCGACGCGCGACGGTTTGGTCATGTTGCAATAGCCGTGGTCACGCGCTGACAAGAGAGTGCGGTTTGCCTTGGTGAAAAAATGAGGGTGTTGTGTTCTCCTACCCTCATTTAGGTTTTATAAAATAACTCGGACAAAGGACTATAAATTAATATTGTTTATGTACCTCGACGCGCGACAGTTTGGTCATGTTGCAATAGCCGTGGTCACGCGCTGACGGGAGAGTGCAGTTTATCTCGGTGAAAAAATGAGGGAGTTGTGTTCTCCTACCCTCGTTTAGGTCTTATAAAACAACTCGCGCAAAGTACTATAAATTAGTTTTGTTTATTAACCTAACGCGTGAAGATTTGGTCATGTTGCAATAGCCGTGGTCACGCGCTTACTGAAGAGTGCGGGTCGTCTCGGTAAAAAATGAGAGTGTTGCTATCTCCTACCCTCGTTTAGGTATAAAATAACTCGCACAAAGTACTATAGTTCTCACATACTTTTATTTACCTCGACTGTTTGGTCATATTGCAATAGCCGTGGTAAATGAGGGTATTGTAATCTCCTACCCTCATTTTTAAGTCCCAGTGGTAAACATATGAGGTGCTCAAAACGAATCTTTTTTACGACATTCTATCACTTTCTTAGTCCCGTGGTGATCTAACACGTGAAAATTAATACAGTACAGGATATGATATTTCCGCGGGTGCGTCAAACTCTCCGTAAAGAATATTTATTTGGCTTTAGTTTGTGAACATTACTGTGTATTATGTGTATCGAAAGTATCAAAGTAATAAGCGCCAAATTACTGTGTTCCGGTTGAAGGGTGAGCAAGCGAAATTACAGGGATGTTGAGATTAACCATCGAAATCAAAGTAAGTAAAGCAGCGATGCCCTGGTTTTTTTTTGTTACTCAAAGTTTTGTGTATCACTGCAATGGTCATGGACATGCGTTATCTCTTACCATCATATATACCACCAGATTTTATAGTTCATCTCATTCCTTTTACATTCAAAATAGCAGTACAGATTCACAAAGTATATTTTTTTTATCTTAAAAGATTTCGTCTAGGTAAGTTATATTGCCTTATCACTTATATACTCATATATTTATCATATTCTGTTGCTAAGCAGTAGTGTGTAAACATAGAATACTAATGCAGATTAGTTTGCTTGCTACAAAAAAAGTTAGTCAAAGTAGTAAAAGTTTTAGTTAGTACATTGCATAGGTTGGTCTTACTTATCTATATTGTTTTGGGAGTACGTCTGTAGATGCGAAAAAATGGCTAAAATTACAAAAACAGGCTTAGGGGACACCCGGATTTGAACCGGGGGCCTATCGATCTGCAGTCGATTGCTCTACCACTGAGCTATATCCCCGCTTAGATTAAGGTTCGAAAATCCGCCTTTTATTCTAAACAAAAACAAAATACTGACGCAATAACTATGACTATGTATGATAAATGTGTGGGTTTTTCTGATACTTACAAAATCATTGTGTTTTGAACTTTACGTAATGGAAATTAGGTCTTTTAACAGTAACTAGTAAATATAATAAGTTATGATGGTGAGATATATAAATGTTTGCCACCAATTGCAGTGAACTTTGAGTAACAAAATAGAGTTCAAGGCATTCCATAACAATGAACCCCTTTCGACATAATACACCCCAAGCTTTAAACCCTGTGTTGCCAGGATGGTGTGTTTGTCTGTCTGATATCTAATAAAAGGGGAGAGAACCAGTTTACACACATCTATTGGAAAGGGAAAATAAAAAGCTTCTAAGCCTTGAACTTCGACGTAAAGTTGCTTGTCTGTCGGTTTTTTACAGGGAGTACATTTTGGAGAGTCGCTTAAAACCTGCGTGACCTAATTCCACCTTGCCCATTCTACTATTGACAGTCAGGAGCTCTAAAATGTGATACCGCTTCATGGTTGATATTAAAAAGCTCAAACTAAGCGGTTTGATTCCTCCTTCTTTGTACGAATCGCTAGACATTGGAGTTTGCTACCCGGTGTACCACGATAGATACAGTCAGGGTATCTTCAAGTCACGACTGAATAGGTTTCTCCTAGACAAGTGTGCTCCATTGTAGACCGTATCTTCGCTTAACATCCGGCGAGATGGCGACCAAAAGCAAGCTTATCACTACATATTATAAAACAAAGTCGTCCGCCGCAACTCTGTCTGTCTGTTCGCGATAAACTTAAAAACTACTTAACGGATTATCATGCGAGTTTCACCAATAGATAGAGTGATTCATGAGGAAGGTTATGGTACATAATGCGACAAGGTTTTGTGTAAATTTGTTGAAATATGATGATAATTGTTGGAAGTGTTGGAAAAAGTCAAGCCACCTGGGAGCTTTCATCGAAAACGCTGCCAAATCCCTTTGAGATATAACAAAACAGTGCATGGCGGGATATGCCTCTTTTATAGATCTACAAAGAAGTCCGCGGTGGCATATATCTACCTTTAAAAGATAGCTTACTATACCCATTCTTACTACCCGTGCGAAGCCGGGGCGGGTCACTAGTATGTTATTTAAAAAATCATAATTATTTACTTGGTGGTAGATTTCCTTAGCAGGAGGTCGTCTAGGTAGGTACCACCGCTGTACCAGATATTCTGCCGCCATGCAGCAGTGTGTAAACATTACTGTATTCTGGTTTGAAGGGTACTGCAGCTAGTGAAATTATAGGGCTATTGAGACTAAACATCTAACCATCTCGTCTCAAAGTAATGAGCGCCAAGGCAGCGATGCCCTGGACTTTGTTTTGCTACTCAAAGTTCTGTGTATCGTTGCAATGGTCATGGACAGGCGTTATCTCTTAACATCAGGAGAGCGCTTCGTTCGACTCATTACTGTTACATAAAAAAAAAAACATCATCTCAGCCGTAGGACGTCCACTGCTGGGCATAGGCCTCACCCAATTATTCATTAGTAATTTAATAGTTTTAAATGCTCGTGCGTGTAATGCTTAAGTTTATTAACAATGTTTTCAGACCATCACCTGTGATTGCGAAGCGACACCAGCTTTCCAGGTGAAAGCGTTCAGTCAACGGGGAGAGAAGGTGGAAGTTTCTCATTACAGAGTCAACGTTAACAAGTGAGTCCAAGCTATCAACGCACCCTTCAGTGGCGGGGCAAGCCCTTAATTTGATGTGGGCAGGGTAAATTTCGCGAGGCCCTCTTCTCTTCTTCGAACATGTATGTTACTACATTCCATTCATTGTTTTCTGTCCATTGCTTTTATTTTGTAATCATCTTGACTATGGGCTGTTATGAGCAAGTAACGTACAGCGAACAGGGAATGGAAGAGTAGCTATCAAAAGTTGCCGTTGAGAAACGTGACAGTAACGTAAACAAACAGAATCGGAATCTCCAGCTCTGGCAGGATTCCCCGCAAAAGCGAAGCAACGCCAGATGTGTTAAAAATAAAAATGTACAATAATAATATTTATCGTTTTATGGCGAGTAAAATTTTTTCGTCATGTTCACGGCTTGGTAACTTATAAGCCTTCGAGGCGCGAGGCCCCTCGGACCGCAAGGCCTGTAGGCAGTGGCCCACGTCGACCACGCCTTACGCCGCCTCTGGCACCCTTTCTAATTATCATCATGTAGCGATAAAAAAGGTCATGTCACATTTCAATCTTCATAAATGAGCTTAAGCTGCCGGTAAAGGAAAACGTCGTGAGGAAACCATAGCGTGGTGGCAGGCTCTAGTTGCTGGCTAGCTACAACCCTCAAGTAGAAAAACTGCCGCCAAGCACCTGACGGTGTGTTCCGCCAACCTTACTTAAGAACCAATTCCATTCTATTCTTATTCAGTGAGCTGTAGTCGAACACCTAGTATGTCAACTATAAAAAAGGTAGATGGCGCTTTGTCCACTTATATTGTGTGTGCCCCGCGGTTTTACCCGCGTGGTGATGGATGATGATGATGATGAAAAGTATCCTATGCTTTATTCCAGGGTCTTAAGTACCTACATGCTAAATTTCACCCAGATCCGTTGAGTTGTATATTTGCTTTAAGAGTTGTAGGGCGTGGGTTCGATTCCCACGCAGAACAAACATTTTGTGGTATAAACAAATATTTGTTCTGTGTCTGGGTGTTCTGAATGTATTTACAAAAAAGAAATATTTAAGTATTCTATCAGTTATCTGACTTCCATAGTACAAGCTTTGCTTAGTTTGGGGTCAGATGACGTTGTGTGTGTCCTACGCTATTTAATTATTATTTATCAGAGTATCCAGACATATATAATTTTTTTTTCTCTATTTTATTTACAAAAAGATGAGCAAATATAGACACACTTATGCACGCACACTGTCATACACACACACACACACACTCTCTCACACACACACACTCAAACACACACACACTCTCACACATATACTCACTCATTCACTCTCTCACTCTCTCTCTTACACACACACAACACACACACACACACAACACACGCGCACGTACATTCTATGAACTGCAGGCAGATTTCTTTTACATTTTTTTTTTCTACTTTAATATTTATCTTTGGCAACACTTTGGCAACATTATATAAATTCAAAATAAATTCAAAATTAGTTAAGTCGCTGCTCAATATTGTTTTGTTAGACATAATATGTATGTATCTTGTTTTAGGAGAAGCCACTGGCTCCTGACACACAGTCTTTGACTAGTTCGGGAGCCTATGGAACTAAATCTGTACTTTATTTTGTTATGTCAATAAAAATATTATTATATTATTATTATATTTGTGTAAACTTTCAGGTTCCGTGCCCGCTTGAACGTGGTATGCGTCACGGACAAGCTTACCGGCGAGCTGAAGTGCGATGGGTGGCCGGAGGTCAAAGTCGCGCTGGCTCCCGTTGGCCCGCTGCGGCCCAACGCGACAGAATCCAACATGCAACAACTTATCAGGTAACACTAGCTATAGAGAAACAACATCCCATACAAAAACCGATAAGACGGAGAGGAAGAGGCGGGGAGAAGCATGGGGCTGATAGCGATAAAGTCGCCAGTTGTTACATTGAATTAAGTTTATTTCTTTTTTCTTCTGTATTGTATAATTTTTGGTGTGGACAATAAAGTGTTAGTCAATCAATTAATCCAAATGTTTTTTTCTCATAATAGGCTTACGTTTGATAGCATTGAAGAACTTAGAAAAACTCTGGATTTAAAGGCACCTAAATTGCATATAGACACTTTAAAGTCTAGAGACAGTCCAAACGCTCAAGTCCACAAGCAGTTCCAGCGTACCAAGCAAGCTGATATCATTGTCACAAGCAATTGCAATGAAATGTTTAGTTAAATCAATGCCAACGTTTTGGTTGTGGTCTTCTAAATCGGGTAGACCAGGCGTTCAGATACATCAATTATTAAATTCAATGGTATTTTGTTATATTTCAGCGATATAGTTGTAGCGGCACTCCGCAGCACGCACTTACAATTCAACCTGTCTCCATACCCCACCTGCCCGCGCCTGCGCCGCTACGTCGAGTCGCAGGCGCCGCGGCTGCCCTTGCATTATGACTCTATGGTGAGCATTGCTTCTAATATCGTGTCTTTCATGGTTTTTTTTATGTTTGATAAGCTTTGACCACAGCTCACCTGATGTTAAGTGAAGGTAAGGTCGCAGATGGTAAAGCATACCCAGCCTGGAATGGCACTGGCTCGCAAGTGAGGCTACCGGAACGCTCCGTGAGGTATTTGGCGGCAGATTTTCAACCTGAGGGTGGTAGCTACCCAGCCGAGTAATAGAACATACCCTACCACCATGCAATGGTTTCCTTACAATGTTTTCCGTCACCGGCAGCTCAAGCTCATTGTTGGGGTTTGAACCCACGCCCTTCGGCGTTTGAACGACCGCGCTAACCACTAAGCTATCGTCGCTACAGAATCATGGTGCCTATTAGTAATTGCGCAAATTTGCCTTGGAGTTAATCCTCTACTGGATTTACTGATTCCTTTATAGTGCATACGCTACTGGTTTTCTTGCTTCTTTTATAAGTTGCTCGGACTTACCACCCCCCCCCCCCCCTTTTTTTTTGGAATTAAATGGCCTAAAAGATCCATCACAAAAAAGGACTTGTGACCAATTTATTGTCTTAATACGGGTACATGAGTAATTGAGTACTATGAGTTATCTGGTTCCTATTGTACAAGCTTTGCTTATGTTGGAGCTAGATGGCGCTGTGAAATGTCCAACAATGTTGTTATCCTACGAAGACATGATTAACAGATATGCGATACAGAAAATGCAATACTTCAATCAATATTTTTCCTATTAGATTCCACGTTTTATAGCGCTGCCAGGGTCAGTAATCATAAAAATAATTTAATTCCGCGGTGGTACCTAACTAGATGACGTCTTGCTAAGAACTACGCAGTAGTCAACTAACATAAGTATTATTGTCCTTAGTTACAGCACGACCGGCATCTCTACACATCGACACCCAACTCTGTGGGAAGTGCTGCTCTCGTGGGGGACAGGAGACTGCTAGTGAAGGTTGTCTGTGCTAAAGACCTCGGAGGTAAATACTATCGTCTTAATTATGTACATCACAAAAACAAAATAAGCACAAAATAATTTGTCTTATTTTTTTATTGCTACAATTATTTCTTGATGCATTAACCTAAAGCTTTCAATACTAGGCAAGACCGGCTGTATAGCGCCCTACTGCGTGGTTGAGATGGATGAGCCTCCCCAGAAAAATCAAACAGGTTTCAAGAAAGACACAACCAGTCCGCAGTGGGAAGAACACTTCTTATTGTGAGTATTGTTAGAAAGTTAGCCAGCGTACCGCAAGGAGGGAACTTTGGCCCTGCGTTTTATAATATCTTCTATTTACCGTCTGTTGTATTTTACCTGTATTCTAATAAATTAATTAAAAGTTCTAAATGGATTGATGTTGCACTCATTTGCATAGTTGTACGCAATTTTAGAAAGAACCTAATTTTTGTTTTTGGCCTATTTCCAACAGTGGAATTTTAAATGCTAATGCAATAAAAATGTATAATTAAAATGTCTGTGACACTAGAGTGAACCTCAATGAGGTAATCTCAACTAACGTAGCTATTTTAGATGGTTGATGAGAATTGTGTTGATTGCAGCGATCTTTCACCTCAGACCGCTGAGCTCCTCTTTGAAGTGTACGACCGCACCACTCCACCTTCTCCCGGTGGTGGCGCCTCACAACACAGGTAATTTTTTTGTATTATGTTCTTTTCTAGCATTTATCATTTGACATAGAGTTGTTTTAATCATGAAGTACATGAAAAGATAAGCTTCGGTTATCTTTTCGTGTATACTTTTTAATACTCCGTATATACTTGACTGCGATATAATGTATGTGATTTTCACTGTGACTCAAACATATTTTACTTATTTGAGACACTAGGAAGGACTAATTGACAGTCAGACACAAAGTGTGTTGCTAAATGAATTCAACAAATATTTGTTATTTGTTCGTGACACACACAATCCGTATTATTTGTAGTTTTGTTCGTCGAGTGTCTAGTATTTAGTTCTATAACGCTTAAAATTTATAAATATTTCCTCAGATTCCTGGGTCTCGGTTTGGTGGGTATTGACGAGTTGCTAGCAGCGCCCTCGCAGCGGCAACAGATCGCGCTGCAGACCCGCCCCATGGAGGAACATGACGTCAGCGGCACACTCACTGTCGAGGTTATACACTTTCCTAACACTAAGGCTACTCATTCATGTGATACCGAATCGATTGCCGATATCGCACAAACGTCGATTCTAAGAAAATGTATTATAGTTACATAATGTCTACTGATGACATTGCATGATCTGTCGATATTCCTCATAGATCTGCTTATGTTGGTCGTGTACGTAAAATGTCTAACTAATACATGACGGTAGCGGCCATACCATGGGGACCATCGCGGCCATGTTATTTGGGTTACAATCGTGTGGCAAGCATGTCTATACTTGTGACACGATTGCAACTTTGCCAACTTTTGTGAGTAATAATGATTTTATATTTTTTATCCCCAGTTCCTGTTCATCGAAGGTGCCGACATCCCGGAGCTGGGCTCACGGCCGGTCAAGATCAAGGAGAGTCTACGCACACTTTCTCCTCAAGGTCACCTCACCACCACCACTAAGACAATATTCAAGCAGAACGGTGAGTCGTCAATGTACAATAGCATTAAGTAAGATCGTATAAGCTGACCAGTCCTAGTGTAAAAGCTGATATGCCGATAAAGCCTTCGAAACGGCTTGACGATTGTTATAATATAAAAATAGAACAAATACCCAACATGACGTCCAACTCACGGTAGCGCTTACAAAAAAGAACCACAGAAAGACTGATCGAATCGTCTGTTGCTTCACATTGGTGATCGTTTGAAAACAATTAGTCATAAAAACATTGTTCAGAATGTTTGGTGGATAATATAAGGCAACCTTACGCAAGTCACATTAGTCATCCTAATAAGATTTTCTATAAGTGTTGCAAATTTTGATATTATGACTGAACAATTTTTTTATGACTGTGTTTTTAAACGATCACCTATGTGAAGCAACAGGCGATTCGAAGAGTCTTTCGATGGATTTATTTCTTGATTTACTTTCTTTCTTTTGATTTTTCCTTTCGCACGAACTAGTGATCGAAAGCGTTTTGGCTTATGGACATTTTAGACAAATTTAGACGCTATTTAAGGTACATTTATATTTATCCCATAACAACATGTTACATGTTATTTCAACCCTTTTCAGGCCTCGAAAACTCAAAACTGACAGAATCTGCACTCCGCGAGTTAGAACTTAGCCCCACCAGCGCTGCAAACAAGTCCACACTTATCATCCACTCTGTCCAGAGAGTAAGATATATTTCTCCTACTTTATTGATAAGATTAACTATATGTCTTTTTTCTCAAATTTTTACGATATTTTTGTAACTAGCAACTTTATTGGACTTTTAGTTGCCGATGTAATTTGTCCTGTAATTTGACAGCTGTCAAATGTGTTTTGCCAGACTAAAAATTTAAATTACCCCGATTTTCCCTGATGTGTATGTTTTTATGCTTGGTTTGTTGTGATTTTGACGTTAAACTGACGTTTTCAGGAGCCGAAGAAATCGATAAAGGTGAGTTTTTTTTGTATTAATAAATCAATTCCGACTTGAAATGTCTTGAATTTGCTAAATGCATAGTGAGAATTACGTAGAAAATACTGATTGTAAATATTGTTTTGTACTTTGCATGCGTTTTGGGAACCATTTTACATTCTTTATTATTTTTCACTATCTTGTATGGATTATTATATAAAAATGCAAAAAATATTCTCAATATTCATGTTTTTATTTTTCACTCATACAAATATATCGACATTGGTAAAGTAGCTCCCAAAATCTCGTGTGAGTGTTGCCATACTAACAAGAACTCCCGAACCAAGGTGGAAATAACTGACTCCGGAAAGTTCATCGAAGTGGAACGAAGCGCAGCGGAGCCTACAGAAAATGAATCTTCGGAGCAACAGGACCAAAGTGCTACAGATATTGATGAAAGCTTAAAGAGTGAGGTTGCAAAATCTGTCACGGCCAGTCCAAGTCAGTCTCCCGGTAAAACTGTCAGAATTAAAGAAAATGGTGCTAAAGTCAACGGGGACAGTAAAGAGGTAAGTTTATTTTGTGTGTTTTTTTACTGACTATTAACAAACAAATTGTTTGCACTGTTACAGCACTGTAATTATAAGAACTTGTTATTTAAGTTGCACTGTATAAGTATTGCACGTGATACAAATTTACATATCAAAAGTGAATAGTGTGACATAGAAGTTTGAATCTTTTGGGTTTAAATTTTGGGGCTGTGAGGACTGGAAGCAAAAAATATATAGAATTGTTTTCTTAAGGATTTAACCTTTAGAGATGACAAGACAATATTTTTTTTTAATAATTTCGGCAGCTTTGTTGTTAGATCATCTGGGCGCATGGCGCGTACCTATGTCTTTTCCAAGTCGATTTCCGATGACTACAAACGTTGAAAGAAAACATCATGAAAAAACTTACCATTGATAGCAACATTTTAGATTAATTTCATTGTTTTTTCTTATAGTTATAATTTGTAATAAACATATAATCCTATAAAGTTTGAAGCTTCTATGTATTATGTTTAGTTCAGAATTCAAGTTGTATTTAATTTAAATATATATAAATATCTTAATGATGATGACAAACAGTTCAGCTTTACTTAAAACGCTGCCTAAAGTTAAATGATGTTAATATAAGCCTTTATTGGTGTTTACAAATTAATTTAAATCTAATTATTAAGTATCGGTGTTCGGAGTATGTTCCTCTAAACGGCTTGTCTTTCGACAAAGGCCTCTTCTAATGATTTCCATACGTCTTTGTCTTTTGCTATTCGGATTTACTCTGGACCAGCTACTCTTTTTATATCATCTTCCCAACGTTTCGTTTGTCGTCTCTTACTTCTACTACCATCCCTTGGGTACCATTTTGTTACTATTTTGGTCAATTTCTCGTGTCTTTCTCTTAATATATTTATGCAATTCATTTTTGCAATGCGTGGCATTTATAATTTAAGCAGCGTTATTACGTAAGGCTTTGTTGTTCTGTAGAAACGTACAATAAATTGTAATTCGATATGATTTACTTGGTGGTAGATCACCTTAGCAGGAGGTCTTCTTGGTGCCACCGCAGTACCAAATATTCTGCCGCCAAGCAGTAGTGTGTAAACATTACTGTGTTCCGGTTGAAGGGTGTAGCAAGCGAAATTACAGGGCTGTTAAAACTAACCATTGAAATCAAAGAAATGAGCGCCAAAGCAGCAATGCCCTGGACTTTGCTTTGCTATTTAAAGTTCTGTTTATCACTGCAATGGTCATGGACATGGTCTAACCATCAGAAGAAAATATAGTTTTGATAAAACATTTGTTATCGTCATATATGTGCTTACCTATTAAAAAAAATGTTTATACATGAAAAATATTGTTTAATTTCCAGCAGGGAGACTATGTTAATAATGCAGGCAACGAAAACTCACCACCGGAGCCAGCGCCGCGGAAGAAACGGAGGGACTTCTTTGGAACTATTAAACGAAGGTAGGAAACAATAACTTGTGATTGATAGTCTGTTAAACTATAAAAAATCTTATGCCTGATCTTTATATATACTTTAGCGTTTGGTTGTGAAAAAACACGAACAGATACAAACAAATCACGAATTTTATAACAAATAGGTTTAGTCACAGAAAGTAAATCTATAATTAATAACTTCAAACAATACGTAAAACCTAGCTGGTTTTACGTATTTTAGTATAATATTTAATATGGGTAGGCCAACTAAACGCACTGCTCCAATGAAACAGCGAGGTTTCGGAGTAAACGAAAACATCATCGATGTATACAATTTTTACATTTTTGTTGATTTAAAACCGGTCGACCGATTTTGACAAAATTTAAATGGGACCACCCTTTGAAACTAAAAACGATTTTTCCAAATCGGTTCAGACGTCTTCGAGTAATCTGTGAATATAAATAAAATAAAAAAGATTCCGACTAATTGAGATCCTGGTCTTAAGTCAGATAATAAATAAATCACAGACGAGTCCAGTCAGTAAAGCTTCAACGGAATTTAAAATTAAACATGATAAAATAAATTATTCTACATTATATCACTCAAGCATGATAATGAACTGCAATTATTGTATTTATACAGTCGCTATATGAATTAAATTTACTATTTTCAAACGTAATTACTAAAAAAGTAAAAAAAACAATACAAAACAGCGACACAGTTTCGCATACCGCCAAAACTATACGGGCTGACATTAGCAATATTCAAAGACATGTTAGTTAGTGGTCATGTGAAACGTATAAAGAAATAAAATCGAAACAAATACAAAAAAAACTAAGAAAACCTTGGTTAAAGTTTTTCCCAAGACTCCAGAATGTATGGACAGCGCGCGGCCTTACGCGCCGAGCTAGCGCAAGACATAATACCATACCATACGTAGACTGCGCAGTAACTGTTATCTAATCTGGGACCGCGCGCGACTACCATGTCATTTTCGGTGCTCGTGATTTGAGTGTCCGTATTTTTGTGTTTGCTCAGGATAATTACGTCAAATATTAACCACCTATTTTTTTATTTTATTATTTGGAACGACAATCGAGTACTGAACCTCCTGTATCAATATTGCTGATGTTCAAACTTTCACGGTGTATATTATGTATATGCATTATTTTTGTGCTGATATTCTCCAGATTGGGCCGGTCCCGCGCGCGGAATGCTTCTCTCGATCTCACAGACTCCGAGGCAGAAAATCACATGCGCTCCGTCAGTGCTGAGAGAAACACCCACGGTCAGTATTCTATAAGAGTTTTTCATAAATAAATATTATTTGGTAGAATATCTGCTTCAAGAGCTGTACAGTTCGATTCTCACCAGAACAAACATATATGTGAGGATAAATGTTTGTTCTGTGTCTCGGTGTTCTGTATCACACATCATCAGCCATAGGACGTCCCCTGCTAAACATAGGCCTCCTCCTGGGGGGGTTTTGCCAATACTCGCCACGCTTGGCAGGCGGGTTGGCGAGCGCAGTTAGGTGTGATTGTTCAAGGAAGACGCTGCTGCCATCTTCCGGATGATATCCCTTAGCTGACTCTTACGGCAACCACGGGTATTGAGGGAGAGGGGTTACTATTCTTACGCCGGCACCACCACGGCACATTCTGTATAAAGTAAGCATTTACAAAAAAAAACTCATGTTTTCTATCTGCTCTGATATAATACAAGATTTGCATAGTTTGGGACTAGATGGCGCTGTGTGAAATATCATACAATATTTTTTTAAAGACCAGGTCTTTGCTTCTTCGGCGTTCTTTATTTTGAGACATTCGTTGATTACCGGATTAGCAAATTGAAGTGGCAGTGGGCAGGGCACATAGCACGCATGATGACTGATGGGGCTGCAAAGTTCTGGAGTGGAGACCACGGACCGGCAAGCGCAGCGTAGGACGTCCACCCACAAGGTGGACAGACGACCTAATAAAGACCACAGGAACGCGCTGGATGCAAGCCGCTTCCAACCGGTCTGTATGGAAGTCAGCGAAGGGGGCCTATGTCCAGCAGTAGACGTCCTACGGCTGAGATGATGATGATGATGATGTAGGGTACTTTCTACCATCTTTCGGCTGGCTAGCTACTCTGAAGTGAAAATCTGCCGCCAAGCATCTAACGGTGTGTTCCGACAGCTTCACTTGAGAACCAGTTCCATTCCAGGCTAAGTGTGCTTTAGCATCTTCGACTACACCGTCCCTCAATATCAGGTGAGCTGTGGTCGAATACCTAGCCTGTCAGCCATAAAAATAACATATAAACTTTCCTCTTGAATCACTCTGTCTATTGATGGAAACCGCATTAAAATCCGTTAGGTAGCTTAAAAGATCTAAGCGTACAGACGGCGCGAAGCGATTTTGTTTTATACTATGTAGATATATAGGACACCCTGACATAGAACAAACATTTATCGTCACATAAATGTTAGTAGGATATAGGACAGAGTGTGCTGTACAAATCAAATCAATGTTACGTAACGTCATGGTTAATTGTAGTTAATGCCAAACGAAATTCGAGTGAACTAGCTGGAACGTAGGTTCTTTATCATTCTATTAAGACTGCGTCTAATTCTATTACTTTTTAATTTTTCAGATAAGGTTATGGCCCTTCCAAATAGAAACGTATATTCTGCCGGAGCTTCGCCAGCGCAATCTGGAGACGAATCTAGAACTTCCAGAAGGTGCGCATATCAATTTCTTAAAAAAATTGCACAAATAACCGAGTGTTGCCAAAAGTTAAAACAAAACTAGTTGGATATCTCTGTAAAAAAAGTTTCCAAAAACCTGACGTAAAGTTTGTTTTAATTGATACGCCCTAATAATGGTGTCTGTGTGATTACAGGGATATAAGTCTAAAGGGGGTCATGACGAGCACATCATTGTTAACATTGTGTCTACAGTAAAAGTTATTTATAATGTTAAGTACAATTACCTCTTTTTGGCTGAATACACCCCAACCATAAAAGGAAACCTTATTACAGGCCTCCAGTATCCTGAAATTTAGTGACATGAACAAACGATATTCCTAAAAAAAGCTTTGGTTTCTTGATGACTACATTAAACCGATATTAGATATCAAAGTTAGAAAACAAGCACCTGAAATAAAAGAACAATATAGCGGCATGACATACGATTAAATAAATACCGATGTGACGTTTGAAAGTTAATATAGTTTAGTTTAGATCAATCGACAGTTACGTAAGGGAAGAAACCTCGATCGTACAATTTCACTTTTTGAACGCGTAAACAAATACGAAAATTACAAAGAAATGTTAAATAAATTTGACGTTGGTGTTTGTGTACATTTATATATTAATTCCTAAAATATAATAAATGGGACTAGTTAACAAATAAACAAAATAGCGAGTTTTTATAGCATGGCAAGACTACATTATTTTGAGCTTATAACCTGTATTCGAAATTAGATTCGACTAACTTCACGCTTATTTAAATAAAATAATGCTGTCTTGCCATCTAAAATACAAAAAAAAAACCAGCACTAAAGGTGTACTTTTCTTTTTTTCATCTGTCAACACTCACAATCGCTGGGGGTAATGGCACTCTGCAATCTGGTAACACCGGTATTTCATACTTAACTATTTTATATATTTTTAATGCTTGCATGATCATGCTTTATTTCTATATTATGTCTTTATAATTCATGCTTTTGTGATATTTTTCACATTGCTATTTGTTATCATTATTCTATTGCATCGGTTTTAATTATACTATTTTATATTTACTGGTATTCATTATAAATTCTTCCCTGTCTCCCATTTCTCACACATTCCTAACACCTACCCACCCTCTACATTGTTAATGTATACCTCACACTTTCCTTAATTCCCTTGACGTATTTTTATTGTCTCTTTACATTTACCACACAATTCAATATCTATTTTCCATCCTACAACCTAATCCATTAAATACTTCCTTACTTTCTCACCTTATCCATCATTTATTCTAATTTCTTTATCTATTTTCTCATCCACCTTGCGTACTTTACTATTTTACCATCCCACTTTATCATTTACCATTCTAACTTAATTCATCTTTCCTGCTTTACTATTATACTAATTTACTATTCCAATTTTTCACTTATCATTTGTACCTTATTAATCTTTTCTACTTTACCATTATACCAATTTACCATTCTTACTTACTTACTATACTACCTTACCATCCTTACTTCATCATCTATCCTATCAAACCTAAGTTCTACAACCCCATCTACCCTACCTACCCTTACAACAAAATTAACAACCCAAGGTCCTCTCTTAGTGAAGTGTCCGGATTCAGCACTGCATCAGCTAGAACCTTCATCCACGAAGCGTCGACTCTGGTCTTGGAGACCATCGAAGCGGGAATCAAAAAGCACTACCTGGTTCCGCTGACCATTGCGCAGCGATCCCGGTGGCGGCGGAAGGGGGTCAAACTGCACATTTACAATGAACACACTTTCATTGCGAAACATCTCAGCGGGTGAGTTACATAAACGTCACAAGTTTTTTTTGTTTAGATTTACGAATTTGTGTTATACTATCGGTTATATTGGATTTACTGTGCAGTCAGGTACTCTTTTTTTATGGTTGACAAGCTAGGTGTTTGATCACAGCTCACCTAATCTTAAATGTCGGTGTGGTTGAAGATGGTAAAGTACAGCCTGGACTGTTACACACACCGTTAGATGCTTGGCGGCAGATTTTCAAATTAAATTGGTGGTAGCTAGCCAGCCGAGTATTAGAAAGTACCCTACCACCATGCTATGTTTCCTCACGATGTTTTCCTTTATCAGCAGCTTAAGATCATTGTTGAGGTTTTAATCCACGCCCTGCGGCGTGTGAACCGACCGCGCTAACCACTGAGTTATCAACGCTACCCTATGACACGCGTTAAGCTAAAACGTGTCGATGAACATCTTATTCGTGAGAATATAATTATTAGTTTAGACAACAAATGGAAATGCATACATAGACTGCTAAAATCATAACTCTTTTTTTGCTTAGTCCAATAAAAAAAATATTATGTATTTCAGAGGGTGTGTGTGCGAAGTGTGCAATAAGGCGATAGCGCGACGGCTCGGCAAGCAAGGCTACGAGTGTCGCGACTGTCAGCTCAAGTGTCACAAGCACTGCCACGTGCGCGTCCAGGGCAACTGCCCACACTCCACTGTCCATAACATGGAGCTGTAAGACCATTGCATTTTATCTATTTCACTAAAAAACCTATAATAAGCAAAAAAAAACTATAAAAGTGTATTTAGGCCAACTGCCTGAAATACACTGTCGTTTAAAATGAAGCTGTAAGAATATCATATTTTATTTATTTCTTCAAAAAACTATAATATATGTACTATCGATTGTATTTATTTCTCAAAAAATTACTTCTAGGGCAACTGCCTACAATTCACTATCGTAAAAAGAAGCTTTAAAACTGTTATAATTTATTTATAAACAAAAAAATGATTAATATACTATACATTTTATTTATATTAAAATTGTGTTCGAGGCAACTGCCTGCAATCCACTGTCTTTAAAATGAATCTGTAAGACAATACATTCTATTTATTTATTTTTAAAAAAACACGTCTAAGATAACGTGAAATTCAAGAATTAAAAAGCCATCTACAATACAATGACGCCGATGTTTGGCGGTTCTTGAAACACTTTTTGTTCTAAAGTTCTTACTTCGTACATAGAATAGGTACGTTAAGAAAATAGCCAAACATTGACAAAACATATTTTAATTATTAACATTTATTTCTTTTGCACATGTAGATTATTATTACCTAATAAAAAAATGGCTTCATAAGATAAATAAAAATGATTCTCAATCAAACGACACGATTGCTAAGTATGCTTGCTAACAAAAGCGATATCTTATGGAACATTTTTAATCGTTTGTATTATTTCCCAGATTTTTTTGCTTAATTTTTTGGCCCAACACAACTATTACGTTATGCCAGTTAATAATAACAAAAAATGTCATAATGTAAAATATGTAAACAATCAAAGTCAAGATATCTATTTAAATCACAGTGCAGTCTCAGTCATTTACCACGAAGTGGTGCATAACTGAAGAACTGTAGAACCTAGTTTACAAATCCCTATAAAATTTTGGCGGGAACACCTAATGTCAAAAAATGTTAAGTTCATCTGTACGCTGACTTTTTTAAACAATGAGACAGTTTTTTACACTACATTATCGTGTTACCGTCAAAACTGGAAATCTAAATCTAATGCTTATTCAGATTAAAACCAATTTTGAAGACTAGTTGACAGTTCTAAATTTACCAAAAATTGTTGCCATCTTTTTCATTACAGTCCATTAGACAAGGACAGCAACTTTTTACTAAATTTAGACTTCAAGAGCTTTCATAATTGGTCTTATTATGCCACACATGGGTTTTGTTTTTATTTTTACTCAGTTCTTACCAGTGATATATGTACATGTACTTACTACATACTTGATGAAGTGTATACACCTTGAACAGTACGTACTGTACATGAAAAAATATAAATTTCAAAGTCAAAGTCTAATTTATTGCAAAGTCAAAGTATTTTATTAATAAATACTACATTTACAAGACAATTTTACAAAAAAAGGAAAACCTTTGTATAATACGAAATAACAAATCATAAATTAACAAAAAATCTAAATACCATATTATTATTTAATAATAACAATAATTACTAATTAATTGCTATGCTGTATTACATTAAAGAACAGCAAACAAAAAAAGATAGCAAAACAAGAAGAACATAAGTAATAATTCACTTTAAATTATGGTATTTAATTATATTAACAAATAGTATATGTAAAAATTGTGTGAAATTACACAATATCCTTGTGATAGACAGTTTAATAATTTGTATAATAAATAAAATAATCATTTTGTTAAGTATTTTTTTTTTAAATCGACTAACGTCAAAGTCAGTCACGTGGATTGGTTTGCCGTTTTGCACACTTCGTTCTGAATTTATCTTGTAGGTACATATAATTCGTTGATTCTTAAGTATTATGTTTTATATAAACACATCATCCGTAGAATTAGCTTTTACTATTAGCTATAATATTATAGTGCGACCAATTTTAATGAGTTAGCAAATTAAAAAGCGTTTTATTTTTGACTATGTGGGTACTTTATAAATTTTACATGATGTTTATGGTCATTAAGGCAGTAAACAGCAATCTTTTAATAATTTATGGCTACTGTAGTGTATACGCTAAAGCATACATTCCTGGTTGAATAGCGTACTGTCACTGTCATTGTCATTATCACGAGCGCTACGAGCACAAAAGTTTTTTGTTTTTGTTTTTGTCGATTAGGCGGAAATATCAAATCGTCGCATTGTATTATTTCCCAAAACTCAATATATTATCGAGTGTTTTTGTAAAAAAAATAGTGGCGTTGTATTCATTCAGTGCCGAATTATGCGTATGTCGAAAAGGAAAAATTAAAAAGTCGCCATTACTTTATTATATGTATGATTGGATTCAAGCATGACTTACTGTGTGTGACTTAAGACTTATTTAACTTGATTTTTCAAGAAATATTTGAAATGCAAATAACACTGGCAAATTCACAAAATGCGACGCCAAAAAAAGAAAATTGTACACAACGTGGTGGATTATGTTGAGCATTGCCGGGCCAGTATAGTGTTAGGAATCATTTATGACAGACGAAATAACCGAACGCCGAACAATTTTGCCTAATTTGCTAAGTTCCTTCCAGTATTCTTTTTTTAAAACAAAATTGATCGCACTATATATTTATGCGTTATTTTGCTACTTATTAAAAAGCTTATTCGTATTGCATTTATTTTCAATGCTGCCAAGGTCCCATTCCCATAGCTTTGGAAATGGAAGGTAGGTAGTGATTCATTATTTTTATAAGGGCGGGGAAATCATCTATGTATAGTCTATTTTTTCTTGTGTTCATGTAAACAAACATGCCGATTTTCAACTTCTATCTCTATTTCTAATTGGTTGATGTTCCGCCATCTTTGTTTAATCTCTTAGTCAAGTTGGAAAAAATAGACTTTGTCAGGGAAAATGTTTACAGGGTCATTAGTTACTCGCCAAGCAACCTCTTACAGCGTATCTCCACATATTTTCCAAAACTTATGCTTTTCCGTGTGTATAAAAATAGCTGAGTTTTATTCATAAAGTGTCGAATTACTTGCTGAAGTGTCGTAGTGGCGTAATGTGGCGATATAATTATGACTTTTCGTGTTGCTTCTAAAACTCCGTCGAAGACTGTAAAGTTCTAATTTATGGCATGGCCAGAGTTGACCTTGACTTGAACTAAGTCTTAGTCGACGGACTCGACCTTGACTTTAACTAAGTCTTAGTATTTTATTTGACTAAGACTTATTTTACTCGATTTATCGAATTGTGAGATGCTGATTGGGCTATGTATGTCCCTTATCACATACGGTATACTCGGAGATCTCACAATAAAATTGCAATCATGATTTATTTAACAGCATCATCTATAATTTCAATGTTGAGAAATCTCCTTTTGTGTTACATACCAAAGACGATGCCAGAGTTACAAACTAGCGCAAAGAGTGTTCTTGTGTTTTGTCACCTGTTTTTTTTAATGTTTATGGTCTGGCTACAGAGGCCTTTGAACCATGTCTCTATGTGGGATTACAGCACTTCACTTGTCTTCCATTTTTGCAATTCATGTCTTACATCTATAGTTACAGACAAAGTCCAGTCTTGGTCAAGTCCAGTTCGTGCCAGTCAAATCAAGTCATGCCTCAGTAAAGTAGTGGCGACTTTAAGCTTCGATAGAGTTTTGGAAGCAACACGAAAAGTCATGTTTCACCGCATTTAATCACTTTCCCACACTCGTGCTTGTAATTCGGCACTTTATGAATAAAACATCACTATTTTTATACATAAACACTCGAAAAAGCACTAGTTTTGGAAAAATTACAATGGGGCGACACGACGCTTACCGCGTTCCCGCCAAAACTCCTTTTGTGACCTGTCAGGCAGTCTTACCATAGATAACGAAAGTTACGTTCAGTCTGTCTCATTCTGAACGTCACAATCGAAACGTGACAAAATGTATGTCAAAAACAAAAAAGAAGGAGAAGCACCTCTCAGTAATAGATACATCATGAATAACATGAAACGACAATTTTCATTCTAAAACCTTTAATATTTGCGGGAAAATATGGAATGTATAGATCCATGTCGGATTTTAAAAGGCATAGAACAGAATTTGTTAGGTTAGGTTATACATATATGTAAAAGGTGAATCTAAGAAGTTGTTAGTTACTAATGATCCTGCGACGTTACGCAAATAAAAACAGTTAATAATTGTTTTTTTTTTCTCATATTTATTTTAGTATCAATGCTAAATAATAATAAAAAAACGTGCTTTTTAAACTATGAAACATTTGTTAACTTATAAACAATATGACAGCACACAATTTCATCCCTTTATTTCACTATTTTACATAAATTAATGTAATATCATATCAAATTGAATAACATATCGTATATATTATATGGGGTTACGCATAAAAGTGGCAGTATTGAGCCAAAAGACAAATCGCACTCACTTTTAATTTGAAAAATGTCACCCATAATCAACAAAATGTACGTAACAACTATATTTTTCACTTTTTCAGGATTATTCCCATTTAAAAATATATTTCGAATTGTATACAATTACCTTTTTTCCATTTTGGAACGGTATTGTCCGCGTTACCCTGTATATTGTATAGTTTAATCGATTATTATATTTGTTTTATATTAAAGAGAATATCTGGTTAATTATATATGTAATATAATATGTATTATTGTTTTCTAGATCCATGCTCCCAGTGTTAAGCGAATAGTCAAGCTAAGCGAGAAGACTGCAAGAAAAATATATAAAAAAATACAAAAAAAAAATCAAGCCATTTCCACTCAGGTTCTTTAAAACTATTAAAGTTTGTAGTCGTCGTCTCTTATATAGCTTTCCGATTTTTTTTCTAAAGCACTATTTTTTTATTATAATTCACATTTTGGAATGTGTTTTTTATTGCATTAATTGTGTTATAAATTATATTAAATACGCTTACACTAATATTTAAAAACTAAAAAATTGCTATTATACTTGTTCTTAGTGCAGTTATTTCACAGAGCTCCGTTTTATTTGGTTTTGGCACTGAAAAGCATGTCAATATTAACATGAGACTTACTTATAAACGATTGCTTAAGTTAACGAAAACTTAATATTTCCTGTCAAGTTCGTTAATTGTCACGCGTGAAAATAGGACAGGCTTCTTTAAGCATGGATTATGACAGCCGTGTCAGCTGTAAAACTGTAGGGCGTGGGTTCGATTCCCACCAGGACAAATATTTATGTGACGGTAAATGTTTGTTCTGTGTCTGAGTGTTCTGTATGTATCATAAGTATGTATTAACAAAAAAAAGTATATAAGTATTCTATCAGCTATCTGGCTCCCATAGTACAAGCATCTTAGTTTGGGCAAGGTACTAGAAGCGCGCGGCTCCGAGTAAGTAGAACATCTTCCCTGCTAGCGTTGATTCACGCAGGCTTAGCGCGAGGCGCGTGTAGGGATGTCGACATCGCATCTACGAACAAATCTTCCATCGATCCTTTCTGTTCTTAGCTTCGATAAATCAAATCTGTAAGACACACGTAAGCTTCTGTGACTTTTTAAATCATTTTTTTATTAATAAGTCACTAACCTATAAAATTTTAACATTAACACCAATCTACATACACAGCAGAAAACAATAACATTTACATGCTAATACTGACTGCTCTGCCGGCACTCGCGTAGTGATCGCTGGCAAGCGTCCTCTGCCCCCACCGCACCGCCTCTTCCCACTTGTGTCGCCTATTTATCGTGAAGATGTTCTACTTATCGATATTTTACTTTAGTTTGGGGCTAGAGGACGCTGTGTATAAAGTCATACGATACGATATCATTTATAAGTAAAGTCTTTGTATCAATGTGTGCATGGCTACATTTAGTTGTTTAACCGTTTGTGTTTAAAACAAACCAACCAGCTAAAATGAGTAACATCTTCTCATACCGAAGATGCCATTATATTTGTTTGATAGTGCCTAATTCCAATTTACATGATTGACTTGCGTTTTATTATTTAATTTTGTATTTACAAATAGTTTACGTATTAATTAAATTAATTATTATAGCAGCATTTAATTTTATTGTGCGTTGTCGTGAATAATTTTTAAACTTTTGCCATTTGAATACATAATTATGTTTATCGGGAGTTAAGCCCACATACTTTATTAGTTTTGTTTATTTACTTTGACGTTTCGCCTATGTTGCAAAAGCCGTAGTCACGCACGAGCTGATTGACTTTTATGTGATAGTAATGAGACTAACGAGACGCTTTCCTGATGGTAAGAGATAACGCCTATCCATGACCGTTACAGCGGTACCCAGAATTTTGGTTCAAAACAAAGTTCAAGGCAACACTGCTTTGGCGCTCATGTCATTTGGCATTGTGAGAGTTTTGAGACATTCGATGGTTAGTCTCAATAGCCCTACAATTTTGCTAGCTGCAGTACCCTTTAAATCGGAACACAGTAATCTTTATACTCTACTGCTTGGCGGCAGAATATCTAGTACTGCGGTTATATCTACTAGATGACCTCCTTGCTTTTGGTGATCTACCACCAAGGGTGATAATATTTTAGATAAACATAATTATGTAATTTTGGCAATAAAATAGATGTGATTTCATTTTTAGTTGTACTAAACGATTTAAAACTTTCATTGTTCGAACGGCTAAAGTATGGAATACGCTTCCCGAGAGTGTTCCCTGATAGATACAATTTGGACACCCTAAATGTTGAAGATACGGTCTACAATAGAGGCAAGCGTGCCCCATCGTAGACCACATCTTCACTTAACATCAGATGAGATGGCGGTCAAACGCAAGAATATATTTATTATTATTTATAGCGATGATAGCTCAGTGGTTAGCGTGGTCGGTTCGCATGCCGTAGGGCGTCGGTTCAAACCCCAACAATGAGCTTGAGCTATCAGTGAAGGAAAACATCGTGAGGAAACCATAGCGTGGTGGTAGAGTACTTTCTAGTACTCGGCTGGCTAGCTACCACCCTCAAGTTGAAAATCTGCCGCCAAGCATCTAACGGTGTGTTCCGGCAGCCGTTGAGAGCCAGTTCCATTCCAGGCTAGGTGTGCTTTACCATCTTCGACCACACCGTCACTTAACATCAGGTGAGTTGTGGTCAAACACCAAGCCTGTCAGCTATAAAAAAAAAAGATTACAAAAAAAATTGATTCAAAACTTGTTTTTTTTTTCCTTTTCAGGACTTATTTCACATCGCCATTCACAGATAAAAATCTAAGGATGCTGTGATCACCCCACTGGAGCGCTTTGATGCACAAACAACATTAAATCATAAATAACTACTTAAATTATTTATTAAAAATATTTACAACGTATAAATTTCTCTAAGTACAACGGCAACAAAAAATAACTGTATACAATCTTTAGGCTTTTTTAAATTATTGTATAATGAAATATAAATTAATAGTTCATAAGAAATTGTAGAGGTTCAGAAATTGCAAAATTTTGAGATCCAATTTTTGAAACTGCCCTCGCTTATCGTCATACCTAATTAGTAAATTAGTTTAGGTAACGCTAGAGCCCACCACGTAAGCCAGTTTAGACTTTCGATAAAAATTAGAGAAAGCTTGTCACCATAGCCGAAATAATATGAGGTTCAATAACTACCTCATTTTGTCCAAACAACATTACAGTGAACTTTGAAAACTAAAGTTACCGTAACTTTATAGTTCTTACAATGTTACCACGAATTTTTTGTGCGTTGATCGCGATAAATTCAATTATTTATTTCTTAAGGACGCTCGAAATATAATTGATAATCGAACGAACTTACTCAAATGTGAAGTTCGATCATTATTAAATTTCTTAAAGAGCACCTGTGTATTTTATTTAAATCCAAATAGAGTGCGGTCGTTGCACAAAATATTACTCAAAAGGAATTGACTCGAATATTTATTTTAGTTTAAATGTGTTCACGCACAATTTGTGATCTATATTATCTAAACATGTGCAATAACTACTTAATTAAATGTGTATGTAAAACACGTGCTTAGTGCTTTCAAATTTTTACTATTCTAGCATAGGATTCTTGGCCATAACTGTTACTGACAACCTAAGTTATGTCTTGAACTTTCTAAGTAACTTTTAAGTACAGATTTAATATTTAAAGTACGTGTAACTTTGTTCGTTATTGAGTGACTGACAAATATTATGTATTATGTAAAAATGCTACAATTTTTAATTATTTCTAATGTTTTTGTTACGTTTTACCTTTTGTCTAAGTGGCCGTTCAAGTATTACGTAAGCAGAATTTTATTAAATTCATACCATCGTTAAACAAATACCTCAATTTGGTGCTTATATAATATTTGAACAGCTCTAAGGTCTAGAGAAATAAAAAAGATTTTTACTTGATGTTATATTCGATTTATACCCTTGATTAACATCAATTTTCGTCCATCAGCTTTTGTAAAACATCAGAAAAAGCCTTAATAATGTTAAACGGTTTGTAGCATTCTAATAAAGGTTCTAATTAAATTAATATAATATACATACATGACAAAATAATATAAATGTATTTGTACTCGTATACTAAGAATTGTTAACGCATAATTTTTATGTGGACATAGTTTTATTATTTATATATATAAATGTTGCGCGATGTTTGTTCTGTGTAATTTTATTTCCCTCTTATTTTTTAAATAAAAAAGCCTTTTTTTTCAGTTGTAGTTTTATTTTACTTGTCTGTTTTTTTAATTTTAAAATAGGTTTGCGTATATACGTGTTATATCGTAGACTACATTACTGTTCGGTCCCAGCAAGCAATTAGAGGGTAGACGGAAATTTGCTCCGTCAATTTGTCACTTTGCAACCGTCGATCGAGGGAAGCTCTGTCGTTGCGGTCGAGATTGGACGTACGTTACGTTCCCTGCTCACGGCGCGCGCGCAAACTAATAGAATCATCGAAACCAGTGTCCGTGACATTGTGCCGTCAAGTTGCGAACAGATTTGGACCACCAGCAGTTCTAGCCGTGGTAGATACGAAGCCCGCGACGGAAGCTGAAGCCGTATAGGCGGTCGTGGATTGAAGGTTGGTGGAGTTTTTTCTTATACCTTCGACAGCTTGCGGGGATAGACTATCCGTTTCCCACCTGGTTCTAGATGCACCTCATACAGTCCATTTAAATCTTATCTCTTTCCCGAGACTGTACGTGTATCGTACAATTATTTAACATCTGAAGGGTGTGGTTGAACGCGAACCTATTTTGAATGAAAACAAACTTATGCCCATTGGCACAATTCTGAAATTGCGAATAAGGAAATTTAAAATTTATTTATTGCATGTAGGGGTACGGATGATATATGCTACTATAGTAGCATCTGATGGAAAGCCATGAAGTGATGGAAGACAGAGCAGAATAATCACGGTTATAAAACTGGGAGTTTTAATTTGTGGATTAGGATCAAACCCGACACGCAAATTCGAGGCGAAATGCGGTGCTACATCCTAAAAATACCCAATCATTCGCCCTATTAGTGGCCTTAAGCCTTAACCTTCTCGCAATGAAATGTTACTATGACATTGCCCTAATCATAAAATAAAGAAGATTCGAAATAGGTTTACATTTGACCACGTCCTGCCTGATGTCAAGCTGGATACAGTCTAAGATGACTATTCTTAAACGAATTTCATATCGGTGTCACCGGGCAACACGACGGTCATTTAGCGGAGAGATTCGACTTTCATATCGGTGTCACCGGACAACACGACGGTCGTCTGGCGGTGAGACTCGACTTTCATAACGGTGTCACCCGACAACACGACGGTCGTTTGGCGATGAGACTTAGTTCGATGGGTGGTAACTAACCACTGACAAAGCCTACCTTTAACGAGCTGTCACCTGTTTGACACCACCTGAGGACCACGTGTGAGGTGTCTGTATGAGGGTGCTCTCCATAGACGAAGGATATATAGGATACTTGCCGTGGTGGTGCCGGCGTAAGAATAATACCCCACCCTCTCTACCCGTGGTTGCTGTAAAAGTCGGCTAAGGGATGTAATCCGGAAGAAGGGCAGCAGCGTCTTCTTTGAACAATCACACCTAACTGCGCTCGCCAACCCGCCTGCCAAGCGTGGCGAGTATTGGCAAAACCCCCCCAGGAGGAGGCCTATGTCCAGCAGTGGACGTCCTATGGCTGATGATGTGTGATGTGATACTTTTTATATCAGAAAAATGTTAGGTTCCTGTAGGATTATTAAAGAACAAACTTCTGGACGTATCCACTTGAAATTTGGTAAAGATACGTATTGTGAAATATTATTCAGAGATAAAAGGTATTATTTATCTTAATCCAATAATAAAATAGCACAAGTCTCATGTCCATTGCTTATTTGTACACATGTTTCATTTCTCTCTCTCTGAAGCTAATTCTAAAGTTAACGCGGTCGGAGTCACGGGCGTAAGCTAATCACTATCACTACAAAGTATAAAACAAAGTAGCTTTCTCTGTCCCTATATATGTTTAAATCTTTAAAACTACGCTACGGATTTAGATACGGTTTTTTTTAATAGATAGAGTGATTGAAGAGAAAGGTTTATATGTATAATACATGCATATGCACCACATTAATATCTACATTGCACCCGTGCGAAGCGGGGGCGGGTCGCTAGTTATTATTAAAAATAACCAATCACATTTAACTCATTTATTGACAGTCATATAATACACTTACACATAAGCTATAACTTATAAACAGCGTTGGGAGTATAAATTACGTTGATTCAGACGATCTTATCATATACATACATATTAATATTCTAATATAACGTCATAGTTACTAATACAAAACTTTTCCATTACCTGCCATCAACCATAATGCGTTTGGCATATACAAAATGATTACTATTTTATTGTTCATTATTATTATATCTCTACACCTACATTATTATATTCTTAATAATGTACTAATACATGGTACTAACCAGTTAAAAATTACGACTATTCTAGAATATGTCGCTAGACATATAAGGTTGGTTATTTATTATTTTCTGCACTGATCCTGTGCGTTAACTTATCTAAAATTCTATTCAATTAAATATTAAAAAAAATTGTATTGTATAATTAGTTTATCACTGCCCCCGATAGTTCAAAAAACACCTTTAATATTTTTTTCGAATTTAATTACTCAATTATAATCAATTTATTGGTAATAGGTAATTCAATCAGATACATCTAATTACAATATCAATTTGTAATTGTAGCGATGATAGCTCAGTGGTTAGCGCGATCGGTTCGCATGGCGTGGGTTCAAACCCCAACAATGAGCTTGAGCTGCCGGTGAAGGAAAACATCGTGAGGAAACCATAGCGTGGTGGTAGGGTACTTTCTAGTACCCCGCTGGCTAGCTACCACCCTCAAGTTGAAAATCTGCCGCCAAGCATCTAACGGTGTGTTCCGGCAGCCTCACTTGAAAGCTAGTTCCATTCCAGGCTAGGTGTGTACCATCTTCGACCACACCGTCACTTAACATAAAGTGAGCTGTGGCCAGCCATAAAAAAAAACAATGTCAAGGTTAAAATAACTAATATTAATAAATTAATACAATTAATCTTAGATCCCAATCATACTTAATAGGGTATTACAACCATTTTTGAAAAGAATCTCAATTAGATTCTGCAATGCTAATAAATAAACAACTAAAAAGACAAAAAAAAAAAATATCGACGTGTCATAAACATTTTTATGAATTCATTATTTATAATAGTTGTAGAATGCACTTATATTGCTATTTAAAAAGAAAAAAAAAAGCAAAAAAAATACATAAAGATAAATTTAAAAAAATACTTCAAGAACTGAGTATGATGGATAAAACTTAGTTTATAATTGAAGTTTAAAAATAGGTAAAATAAAAGGAAAAAAAGAAAACAAAAAATAATCACAATCACAAAATTATATTTCGAAAAAAAAAACTATGTACACTCAACTGTCTATGTGCGACTACGGAATATTAATGAGTAATTCGTTACTTATATATTTGTTATATGTCTACGCGTATGGTAACCTATACACTAATCTAAAAGCTAATATTAAACCATTTTCGAAATAAATAAAATTGTACATACAAGATGCGAATAATATTCTATTCCTTTCAAATTTCAATCGCACAGATAACAAATAAAAACCAAGAATCGACCTCTTTTTAATTTACCACGGAGGTTTAAGTTTGTATATAAAAAAAAAAAGTATCGACAACCTCCGTGATGTTTAACTTTGAATAGTAAAAAATCGACAATCGATTCAATCGCTACAGACTGTTCCAGTTGAAGGCGTTTGTAAACTTTTCTCAACCAGCGTGAGTAACTTAGTATTTTTATGCACCAGTCACACTATATGTATTTTTATATATTCAACTTAATACATAAAAATACATTATATTATAAATTATTCATCATCATCATCATCTCAGCCGTAGGACGTCCACTGCTGGACATAGGCCTCCCCCATTGACTTCCATAAAGACCGGTTGGAAGCGGCTCGCATCCAGCGCGTTCCTGCGGCCTTTATGAGGTCGTCTGTCCACCTTGTGGGTGGACGTCCTACGATGCGTATAAATTATTAGCATCATATTATTTAATACTAATTATCATCAATAATTATTACAATATATTCGTAAAATAATATGAAATTCACGAAGGCATCGATTTTTCGTAGTAAACTAAATTGATTATCTGCATCTCTTTTAATTTCAATACTAGAGAAAAGGATGGAAGCATTATTTGAACTGTCACATTTAGTCTTGATTACGTCCAATAAAATCGACGCCAATGTGCAATTACAGAAAAAAAAAACATCCTTGTGTACTTATATATGTTTAAATTACAATATTTTTGTAATAGCTATAAAAGACTTTATTTAATATTAAGTCATATAATTATAAGTTATAAGCACGTTATATTAGGCGTTAATTAATCATTATTATTATATAATTGAAACAGCACACATTTATAATGAAATAATAAATACATTCTTTGACATTATTGAGACCAATACACATAATAATATAATTATAATTACTTTATTCGCACTAAAATTTTGGTTAGTTTATTAAGTTATTATCAATACTTATTTAGTTTATTTTTTATAGTGTAAATATCACTAATTTAACTGTTAATCATCACTTTGCAGTCATTTTCTGTAAATATAAATGACATTACAAAATAAAAATGTAATAAAAAATAAACTTGTTTATCATTTAACTATAATAATGGAAATTGTTCATAGATCTGTTTAAATGCATACCGTAAGCCATTTAATGAAGAAAAAAAAAAAAACATATTCACAGGTTAACATATCTCTATTGTGTCAAAAAAACTTGATTTCCCCTAGCATTATGGATTTCTTATTTATAAAAATATCCGAACTATAGAATAAAAAACAAAAATGTTATAACTGTGGCTTTGTCTATTGCAATAGCACAAACTAATTTGTTCTAAAGCATAAAAATAGATCTAAATTTGAAGAAAAAAACAAGCAATATGTATGGCTTTACAAAGACAACAGTGGGTTTAACTTTGTTTTTATTAGTTATCTATCAATTTTTTTATATAATAATAGTAATCTTTATACTGCGGCCACATTATCGCGATAACGCGAAGATTTGCGCTGTCGCGATAAGTCTGTCCAAGCAAAACGAACACCCTTCACACCGCTGTCGGTAAATTGCCGCACATCAATGGGTTTTATCGCGTAAAGTTTGTGTACACTTCGCGCGCTTTGTTGACAGCGAGACGCCGAGCTGTTTGGACGTGTTTTTGTGCTGCATCGACTGATTCATGGTAATTATGTATTGGAGTAATGAGATAATAATTCAATTCATAGAAAATATTATAAATATAAGAAATAAGATAACAAAGATGCAGTAAATAATTATCTGCCTACATATAATATAGCGCAATCCCCTCTTCCATTTTTCCGTTAAAAGCTTTTTTCCAATGTGGTCAAACACTTCGTCGTAGATGGAACATGAAGTTTTATCGCGACATCGCGACACGAATTATCGCCCGATAATGTGGTCGTAGCATTATTGACTAAATATATAAACTCAAAAAAGGTTACATGTATGATTTTAACTAGATTATGGGAGAAAAAAGTATGAACCTTCGTGGTTTTCTGTCTCCCACTTGTTTTGTGAGGTGACAGTTTGCACTCCGGTTTAATTCCATGTATTGGATTACATTATGTAGTGTCGTGTGCATCGTTTTGCGTAAGTAATACATACATTAATAGCCTTTTCATCAGTACATCCGTTTATAAATTTCTAGTTAACCTACTATTTTTAAGAGACTAATTGGAACTTCCAGAACATATTTAATAAAAAATATTTTTGTTGCTTCCAAAAAATTTAAAAAATAATATAAGTTTATTAAAAAATATACGAAATATAAAAGTGTATGTATAATACCTTTCAGTGTTGTGTGTGTGAGCGTGTGTGTGGGAAAGTGTGTTTGTACGCGCGAGTGCGTGCATATGCGTTTGTGATACAAAGGGGTGTGTGTAAAATAAAAAGTGTCGTGTATTCGTTAGTGTTCCATTGTGTACAAATTTATGTTTGTTAAGAATGATCTACATATATTTGTCGTCAGTTGTCAGTCAGTTTACAATTTGAAGTAGTTTCTCTGTAATAACATAGTTAAGCTCGACTAAGTATTTAGTTAATGTTTTCTTGGATGCATTTCGATTTAATTTTAATATAGACATAAACTAATAGATAAATGTTAACACACACAAAAACTTATTTTTGTACTTAGCTTAACATATGTGTGTACTATATAAAATCTTAGTTATTTTACAATATACTAATAGATTAATAAAAAACGGAAAGACGTTCGTGTTGTATAACGTTAATGCTAGGGGGACTAAATTTAATACATATTTTTATATACATACATACTAAAAGATGGGCTTCCTCGAATGTATAATAGGCCGTGAAGACCACGGGAATGATAAATCAGTCAAGTAAAATTACACCTTTTTAGTGTTTAGAATCTTATCTGCTAAGTTTCGAGTAAACTATAAACACGAATTGTTTCGACACAATTCGTGTTTATTATATATTTTAGGTTACTATTAACTCATTTTATATATTATAGATACATTTTCTATATTACTTTAGATTTATTAGCTTAACGTATAAACATAAAAGCGTATTATACGTATTTATACCTACTTCGTCTTTAGTTCAACCCATGATATAACTTTCATGACCGCAGCAAAGAAATTACCATAATAGTCAATCTATTTTTTTGTTTGATGGTAAATCTCCTTAGCAGGAGGTCGTCTAGGCAGTACCCAAATATTATGGCACCAAGCAGTAGTGTGTAAACATTACTATGTTCCGGATTGAAGGGTATTGCAGCTAGCGAAATGTTAGGCTGTTGAGCCTAGCCATTGAAAGTCTCAAAGTAATGAGCGTCAAAACAGCAATGCTTTGGACTTTGTTTTGCTACTCAAAGTTCTACCCCTGCAATGGTCATGGACATGATCATCAGAAGAGAGTTTAATTCGTCAATTTTTTTTTAAATACTGCTTTTGGACTTGGGTCCTTAAACAAATCTTAAATATATTTTTTTTGTATTGCTGCTTTTGCAAACGTAATAACGCAAATCAAATTAAAATAATTTTTAACGCGGTTAGTAACTAAATCCTGAGTAGATAAACCTGCAAAATTCTTTAACATTAGCATTACGTATTCGTGTAAAAAGTTTACTAATCACAAATTTATTTATATGTATAAATATAGCTAGCTGTGCCCGGCGGTTTCATCCGCCATCGGCTTCTAAGGACCGTATTGTGATGTTAATATAACCTTCCTTAAGAAATGAACTATAAAATGCAAAAAGTGTTTTTCAAATCCGACTTATACGGATTGACAGTTTGAACATTAGCAATATTCAAAGACACGTTAGTCAGTGGTCAATATGAAACGTATTGAGAAAAAAAATCGAAACAAATACAAAAAAAAACTAACAATACCTTGGTTAAAGTTTTTCCGGAGACTCCAGAATGTATGGACAGCGCGCGGCCTCACGCGCCGAGCTAGCGCAAGACATAACTACCATACGTAGACTGTGCAGTAACTGTTATCTAATCTGTGACCGCGCGCGACTACCATGTCATTTTCGGTGCGCGTGATTTGAGTGTCCGTATTTTTGTGTTTGCTCAGGATAATTAGGTCAAATATTGACCACCAATTTTTCATAAATTTGGAACGACAATCGAGTACTGAACCCGCTGTATCAATATTGCTGATGTTCAGACTTTCACGGAGCAGTTCCACAGATTAGTGCGTTCAAACTCTTTACAATATGTATTTTAAATATAGATTAGTACATCTTATAACAAATTTTGCTTATATATCAACCCCGTTTATTACAACAGAAATGATAATTCCCATGTTCTAAATACTTATTTGTCCTTACAAAATGTATACCAAAGCGTAAGTAATATACAGATGCAATAATTCACTAGATCGCTTCAAATAATTGCCTATCTCACAATATTTGAAACAGGTTATCGTTCTTATAAAAAACAGAGACGTAATAGAGGATATCCTTATACGATTATGTGATCTTTCGCGCGAACATTCATCGTACGAATCAGCGATTAAAAATTCAAGGCTTATGACGTGGTTTGGACACATTTTTGTTTTACTTATGCGGAATTACACACGTTTTATTATCACGTATTTTGCTTTGACTCCTTGAAGAAGGCCACTGGATATGGCCGAAACTATAGCCGAAATATCCAACATAATTAAAAAAATAAAAAATCCTTTTATTTCTTGAAAAAAATATAACAAAATAAGTAAACTTTGTCCTATTATTATACTTTTAAAAGCTAAAAAAAATATCTTATTATTAATTAGTTAATCTGTCAGACCCCTTCGCAAGTGAAGGCCTGCATCAAAGGAGCTCAATTTTTTATATCTGCTGTTTACACCCAGCTTGGACCCGCATAAGTAATACAAAAAATCCAGGATTACGCAGAACAGTAGTACTACGACGAAAGGAGATCATTGTACTGACTGTTGTGAACAACTTTTTTTGAATCGTGTAAAAAACCAATCGTTTTACAAATTTTGTTCAGCTGCTGTTTTTGTGCGATTTCTGAATCGATTCTGCAATTTGTTCTTAATCTACCACCCTCAAGTTGAAAATCTGCCGCTAAACAAACGATGTATTCCAGCAGACTCGAAAGCCAGTTCTATTCCAGGTTTAGTAACATCTTCGACAACACTAGATGATTTGTGGTCGAACACCTAGCCTGTCAACCATAAAAAATAAAACAGTTTCCTCCTCTACGTTTAGTACTGTACCGATATATATTGACATCGAATAGGATTCTAATTGACATTAATTGTGCAACTAAAATGTCAACATGGACTTTTCGACCACAGATTCGTACGACCAAACTAGAAATGGACGCATAATCGTTTACTTTAAGGATTAAACCTTAAATATCGCTTTTAATCAGGTTTATTTAGTTTCCGATATATTCGACATACAAATAACTACAATACTCATTTTGCCTTACAAAAGTTTACCATATATTAATGTACAGATGCGACAATCCGTTGCAGTGCTCCGAAACAATGCCCACGGATTGAAACACAAAATGATGCCTACGTCCGAATACTTATTCGTCCTTTATTTTACCATAGAGTAATTGTAGAGATGGCCGCCGCTGAGACTTTCGTACGTAAGCATGTAGACTAGTTTGACACTCGAGGATTGCGCGGGTGTCTTATCTACGCGCGAACTCTGCTTTCATTGCTGTGGACAATATTATTAATATCAGTTTTTTAATACGCTGGTCAAGTGCGGGTTGGTGGACATCACATATCTTCCAGAACTTTTTTTTAAGAATTCTCGGACAAGCAATTTCCTCACGATGTTTTCCTTCACCGTTTGAAGTCAGTGGCAATACGCACACATAACCTCGAAAAGACAGGTGCGTGCCATTGGATTCGAACCCAAAACCTCCAGATTGGAAGTCCGACGGTCTCACAATTAGGCTACCAAAACCTCATCATCATCAGCCGTATGACGTCCACTGCTGGACATAGGCCTCCCCCATTGACTTCCATAAAGACCGGTTGCAAGCGGCTCGCATCCAGCGCGTTCCCACGGTCTTTATTAGGTCGTCTGTCCTACGCTGCGCTTGCCGGTCCGTGGTCTCCACTCCAGAACTTTGCAGACCCATCGGCTATCAGTTCTGCGTGCTATGTGCCCTGCCCACTGCCATTTCAACTTGCTAATCCGCTGGGCTATGTCGGCTACTTTAGTTCGTTTACGGATCTCCTCATTTCTGATCCGATCTCGTAAGGAAACTCCGAGCATAGCTCGTTGTGCGACTTTAAGATTACTAAGAAGGCACATAGTCAGAGACCACGTTTCGGCGCCATAAATCATCACTGGCAACACAAACTGGTCGAAGACTTTCGACTTGAGGCACTGAGGTAATTCGGACGAGAAAACGCTGCGCAGTTTTCCGAACGCTGCCCAGCTGAGTTGGATTCGACGACTTTCTCGAAGTCTTTACCAAAACCTACTTACTATAAAGTTTATCTAGGGCGGACTGCGGGAAAAACATTGTGTCTATCAGCGTGGTTTATCGGCGTCGAAAAGTGAATAAAGTAGTGTGTTCACAGAACAAACACCTTCCGCACACCCTTCAGCTCACGAAGTAATAATGTCAAAGTTCAAGGTGTGATCAGTGAGTGTTTGCTCGAGACACTTACCGTCGAGTATGTCTTTCTTCATCAAGTTGATTTGCTGTCTCATCTCGCGCATCATTTCCTGCTTGAAGGCATCCCACTCTGCCGCGGAGACGCAGCCTCCTTCCGTGCCACCATTCACTTGCTACAACCATAAAACACAATGTTATATTTTTACTAGATACAGTGATATATCGGGCTATAAGGTAAAGTACTTTTTTTTTTTTGATGCAGAGAAATCTTTTAAAGATGCCACCTGCCCCGGGGGGAGCAAAGTGGTTGTGTGGGAGTCACTGCTACAAGTGCAGTATACCCACTAAAACTCTGCGGTGCTCTAATCTGCGCAGTTGCACTACATGCAGAGGGGCCGCGAGATCGCTCAACGCGCATTCGTGACCCCTTATGCCTTTTAGGGCTCATCTTTTTTTGCTTTTTACTATCTCCAATAAGGCGTTCCGGAGCACATCGGAACGCCTTCCACCTCGGGGCTTGTTCAATCGGGCAGAAGACCCCCCGATCCTCCACACGAGAGCTTGTATTATGGTGGCATGCGACGAGCATACGCCAGTCGCCTGCGACCTACTCTCCTGCGGCGGAGTGGAAGCGACGCTCCGCGGTTTCCTTCTCTGCCATCACAGCCTCCGCAAAGGAAACTACGGCCTCAAATCCTTGATCGCTGCCAGCCATGGCGCGAACCAGAGCTGGTAGCGAGACGTCATGTCCAATGGCAGAACACAGTACCGCGCGCTGCACCGCCTATGCTGGGCAATAAGATAAGGTACTAAACCAAGGATAGCGAACCAATGGCACGTGTTTCATTGGTGGCACACGACACAATACTTTGGGCACGCCACTCACTAAAACACAGTGCAATATGTTTTTTTTTGTTATAAATTTAGAGTTGCGAGGTGATAATATTTAGTTTTATGTAGACGTGTTCTGTTCACGGGTAGACGTGTTCTAGAGTGGCATCAAACGTAGCATAGAACGCCTTGAGACTCGATGGAATGACGGTATACGTAGGACAGCTGACGGTGGACGGAAGCGAAAAGTCACAGATCGGGCTGAGTGGCGTGTCTTGAGAGAGGCCTATGTCCTGCAGTGGACTACGATAGGCTGATGATGATGATGATAATGAAAATAGCTCTGTTTTTGTTCTACTTGGCAAGGGCATAAACGTTCAGCCAACTTTATGACGTCAACACTATAAAAAGTTTGAAGACGAATTAAAAATCAACTACCTACCGCATAGAAGGCGAAAATATTCAAATTGGTTTCATAAAATAAAGTTTACTATCAGTAAAAACGTAGGTATACATATCTATCTATCTAATACCTTTAAACGAGAAATTCTTGTATATATACATATATATAATCTGAATCTCGGAAACGGCTCCAACGACTTTCATAAAATTTAGTATGCAGGGGGTTTCGGGGGCGATAAATCGATCTAGCTAGGTTTCATATTTAGAAAACGTCGTTTTATCCGTGTTTTCAGCCGAGCAAACCGGTCATCCAGGCACTAGTATTAATGAAGCGTGCGTAACCCTCTCGTTACTAACTCACGGCTGATTATTTTTATATAATTACCTTGAGAATAGTTTCCTCGCTGGCGGAGCCGAACCTCTTACGCACAGATCGCGGCGACTGAGCTTGCGTCTGAGCGGGCGACTCTGAGTTTGCTGGAAATTGAAATAACACAATACATTCCAGGTTAATCGCATTTGTTACGCTTATGATGTACATTTTTACGCATTTAACAGATTAGCCACATATATACATATGTGTTTGTTATTACTTATTTATATTAGAATAGGTTAAACGAACGGGAGCGGAAGGCGCTGTCTATAAGAGCTAATATGATAGCTCGCAGGTTTGCACGATGTTCAAAAGAAGTAAAACGGGTGTTATTCAGAGCTTACTGTACACAGCACACGTGCAGCCTGTGGGCTAATTATTCCGAGAGGTGTTACAGCGCCTCCGCGTCCAGTATAACGACGCCTCCAGAGTGGTGATGGGACTGCCCCGGTTCTGTAGCGCTCCGGGCATGTTCGCGGAAGCGCAAACCGATTGTTTTAGCGCCACTTTGCGTAAACGCGGCGCGTCCTTGGTGCGCCGGACGCGGGCCAGTTCCAACACCGTGCTGAAGATGATTGCCGCCAGACTAGACTGCTCTTTCCTCCGACATGCCTGCAATAGGCATTTACCGGTTCCGGTGCAGATGAGAAAGAGCTAAAATACATTATTATTACTATTAATTTTATTGTTTTATTTTACCAATTTTTTCATGTGTAATGTTCTATTTGACTTGTAACTTATGTTACCAAATTTGTGTTTTTTTGTAGTGTATCAAATTGTAACATTTAATTATTTTTATTATATATTTTGATGGGTCTTGTTGCCTGAATTTTTTTCATTTTAAACATTAGTCTATTTATTGTACAAACTATTTCAAATGTATTGTTTGGTTTAATAATTTAAAAGACTTGATTTGACTAAATAACTGTTATAATAGTCGTGTTTTGTGAATATAAAAGGCCGCTCTGGCTCGAGCAGCGGGGTATTACAGTGACGCTGTAGAGTCCAACTGGCTAACAGCAAGAGTTAATCATAAAAAAAAAAAAAAAAAAAAAAAAAAAAGCAGCGGGGTATTCTGCTGCGAGCCGTCGTACTGAACAGTGAGACCCATAAGTTAAGTAACCTATTTATTATATTGTTACTACGTTGCAACATTGGTTGATATTCTTTAGTAATTCCTATTATAAAATAAATATTGATGATTTATGTTATATAATGTGTTGCTATTATTTTGGTGTTTTTAATAACTATTTCTTAATAAATCGATACATGTTGCTTATAATAATAGTTCCTAATCTTCATTTCTACCTACTTTTGTCTTACATAAAGCACATAATATAATGGTTAATTAATGACATATGTGGTTCCCGTTTCCACCCTCTTTCTATTATGCTTCTATTAAAACAAATTCAAACACATTCCACATGTCATCCAAATCTAACCTATGGTAATAAGACCTGGCTAATGTTATTTATTACATTTCTCACAGCGTCATCTAGCATCAAACTAAGCTATGGGAACCAGAAAGCTGATAGAATACTTAAGTATATACTTATTTTTTGTAAATACATACTTATATTAATACAGAACAAACATTTAAGCTCGTCACACAAGTGATTGTCCTAAGTGGCAATTGAATTCACGCCCTTCAGCATAATGTCTGAATGACGTCACACCGTGTAGAACAATCGTATCTGTATGACAGTTCCAAGAAAACGTCAACAACAGCAATTATTTTCCTACTTTTGCAACACTATTCCTATATATATTTGTTCCTAGTATATGACGTTGGAACGAAAGTTCGTGACGTCAGTCGGTAGTTATAGACCTCAAGTGGAGATGAGCAGGACATGTTGTAGGCGAAGTGATGACAGGTGGAGTAAGGTTGCAACAGAGTGGTGGCATACGCAAGGTTAACGGAGCGTTGGACGTCCAGCCGCAAGATGGGTCGACGATACCGTCAACGTTGCTGTTCGAACCTGGACCAGATTGGCACAGGACCGAGGCAACGAGAGAGGTCTATACCCAGCAGTGGGATAAAGAAGGCTGTGGATGATGATACGTATTGTTATATGATGTGCTTACATCCGTTTCCATTGCAAGCGTTGGGGAGTCGATGTGGCAGCGTGGCTGATCTCTCCCACGTCTTCATGGGGGTCGAATTCACGGAGCTGTCTGCCGAAGACTCCTGAAGTATAACAAGTATAAAACAATTAGAAAAACCGATTACATGCCTCTAAGCTCGAACACTATATTAAAATTCATGAGTTTTAGGTACATCGAGATGGATGGGTAATATTTACGTGAACTTTTCCAAAACTTGCCATTGTAGGCGTATGAATCCCACTAATATTATAAATGTGAAAGTTTGGATAGATAGATGGATGGATAGATGAATGTTTGTTATTCAATCGCTCCAGAACGGCTAAACGGATCTGGATGAAATTTTGCATGCGGATACTTTAGGCCCTGGAATAAAACATAGGACACTTTTCATCATCATCCTCATCATCATCATCATCACCACGCGGGTAAAACCGCGGGGCGCAGCTAGTATTATAATATAATTTATCTTTACTAAATGGAATGTCAAATGAATTACTATAATGAATGTCAAAAATATACAGAAAATGTCAAAATAATATTAGTTGTCAATTTTAATTATAATAATGTCAATTAGCATCCCATGTCATTTCCAGCGTATATTTTAGGTATTATGGTTTTAAAATCAAACTACTCAATAGATTTTCCATGTAATTTCTATGGGACCAATCTCAAAGTATATCCTTTAAAATAAAAATATATAAAATACATTATGCGTCCTTATATTTGAGGAGCGTCTCACTACTCTTACATTAAAAAAATCTTTAAGGCACAAATGGCTAAATTCATAAAGTGTGTTGCCAAATACAAAGAAAAAGAATAAGAGGCAAGACTGACCTCGGCCCGGTCGAGGTGTGCGCGGCGGCGTGCAAGCGTACGTGCCATTTCGTTCATCATACAGTGGAGCGTGGGGCGAGAGGCCCCCGACGACGACGAAGAGCCCGAGTGCTCCGCCGTACCCGCGCCGCCACCGCCCGGGGGCGAAGCCGCTTCCGAGTTCGGCTGGGAACCCGCTTGCTGGAATAACAAACAACAAATTACCTAAACATTAACCGCACTTTTTATAGATATTCTACCGCCGAACAATAATAATGTTTCGGTTTGAAGGGTAATGCACTGAAATTACAAGGCTGTTGGGACTAACCATCGAATGTTTTAAAGTAATGAGCGTCAAAACTTTGACTCATTCTGAGAGTAAACATAACTTCAGGTGTAATCGAGTGCCAACTCCAAGACGAACGCTTTGTGCGTCATGTTGACAGGTGATCTACAACTGTGACTTAAAGTAACATAACTAAATCATTATGTAGTTACTTTTATCGTGACTTAAGGTCACAATATAACTAATTGTAATTTAAAGTCACATTATAACTAAATAATTATTGCCAACCTTGGCTTGTCTTTTGAGCCTGGCTTGCTGCAGCTGCGCCGCGAAGCCGGACATGTCGGGCGCCGCGGGCGCGGGCGGCGGGGGCGGCGGGGGCGGAGACGCCGCCGCGGCCGCGGGGAGCGCTGGCGCCGCGGGGGGCGCGGGCGCCGCGGGCGGCGGCGGCGGCGGGGGACCCACCGCCGGGGTCGCTGTTACTTGCACCTGGAACAATACGGTGGAGAAAGTTAGGTGTGAACTTAGGCTTGAAAGCTCAATTTTTAGCGCATTTGTTTTTTACTTATGTGGGATTATTATAATTAAATGTTAGGACGTTTAATTATATAGGATATTCAGACTATAGTTTCGGCCACATCCGAAACAAGACGACGGCGACGCCGCGCGCGTGTTGTACTCAACTTTGTCTCCTTGAAGAAGGCCATCGGATGTGGCCGAAACTATAGTCGGAGCATCCGATATAATTAAACGTGAGTAATCCCGCACAAGTAAAACAAAATTGTGTCAAAACCAGGTCAGTTTTGACAGTAATATGAGTACACAAAACACAACGTGTTGACGTGAATTTGCGATCTATTGTAAATAATTTTTAATTATTGGTAGATCTTTTTACCAGGAAATCATTTAGATAGGTACCGCCGCAGTACCAGATATTCTGCCGCCAAGCAGTAGTGTGCAAACATTACTGTGTTCCGGCTTGAAGGGTACTGCAGCTAGCGAACTTCGTACGGGTATATGTACAATTCATTTTGGCGACTTGATTCCAACACATTACATAATCTTTACTTATATAAAAGTTTAATTAGAATGTACTTAAAACCTTCGCAAATAAATCAAGGTGTGTTAGTGCCGTGGACATGGGCGTGTGTTCACTTTTGAACACTAAGAAGTGTTTAGAATTCCATGATTCAAGTCATCAATTCTTTTCTCCTGATTTTGTTATCAGTTTTCTGAAGTTCCCATGGAAGCTAATTTGAGGACGTATTCTTGTCAAAAGAAAGAAAATGAAAAAGAATTGTGGAGGTATAATGCTCACCATCGGAGGAGGTTGCGGCGCGGCGGGCGGCGTGGGTGGCGCTAGAGGACCCTGAAATACAAACATGACATTACTAAACGGTGGTACCCACCATTTGGTGCTCTCCATGGTACACTCTGTCACCAAGCATCTTTTCTTTTTATAGCTGACAGACTTGGTGTTTGACCACAACTCACCTGATGTTGAGTGACGGTGTGTTCGAAGATGGTAAAGCACACCTAGCCTGGAATGGAACTGGCTCTCAAGTGAGGCTGCCGGAACACACCGTTAGATGCTTGGCGGCAGATTTTCAGCTTGAGGGTGGTAGCTAGCCAGCAGAGTACTAGAAAGTACTCTACCACCACGCTATGGTTTCCTCACGATGTTTTCCTTCACCGACAGCTCAAGTTCATCGTTGGGGTTTGAACCGACGCCCTTCGGCATGCGAACCGACCACGCTAACCTCTGAGCTATCATCGCTATCAAACAATCTAACAGTGTTCAGACAGTCTTACTTGAGAGTTTCATTCCTCGGTGTTTTTACGATCTTTGACTACCCCATCACTTAACATCAGGTGAGCTGTTCCAGTTCCAGCTTGAAGCGTTGGTGTCCATCGAGAAACATGCTAAGAAACTCATTGGCAACGACTCGCTTGTTCGGAAAAGGCTCGCCTTGAACATTGTCAAAAAGTGGCTTGTCTGTCGGTTATTCCACCCTGCCCATTCTACTATCGAACAGCTAGGAGCTCCAAGAAGCGTCGATATTCCAAAAACTCGAACTAAACGGTTCGAATCTATCTTTATTGTACGAACTGCTGAACAATGGAATTTACTGCCCCACTGGGTGTTCCCTGATATATAAATCTGGGTGCTATCAAGTCGCGGGTGAATCGGTTTCTTCTAGGCGAGCGTGCTCCGCCGTAGACAATCTTCGCTTAATTTCAGGCGAGTTGGCGGTCAAACGCAAGCCTATTTGTAATTAATAAAAACCTGTGGTCAAACACCTAGCCTGTCCAATATAAAAAAAATACATTTTTGTACTTTTATTAGTGTTATCGAATGTCACCTCGTCTAGGCCCTCTGATCAAGTTCAACTGTCAACGGTTTTTTTTTTATTAATACTTATTTGTTTTTTTTTTGTCATATGTACATATAAAATTTTTCTTTGTATATTTTCCTTGAAATGAGCTATTTTTGTATATATTCTAAATATCAGAAACGGCTCCAACGATTTTCATGAAATTTAGTATGCAGGGGGTTTCGGGGGCGATAAATCGATCTAGCTAGGTTTCATTTATAGAAACGAAAAAAAATAATTAGAAAATCTCGGTCATCTAGGTACTTCTATATAAGTTAGGAGAGGCCTACGTTCAGCAGTGGATGGACCCAAATTAGACCCTTACCAAGTCATAATTAACTCGGTAATACTTACATTAGTTGCCGGGGGCAGGTTCTGGTGCGGGGGCACTGGGGGCGGCGCTGGGGCCCCCGGAACCGCCGACAGGGACATATTGGGGGCCATCGGGGCGCTGCAAATATATAACATCATCATACATTTTGCGTGGTGGTGTACTTTCTAGTACTCGGCTGGCTAGCTATCACCCTCACGTTGAAAATCTGCCGCCAAGCATCTAACGGTGTGTTTCGGTGGCCTCATTTGAGAGCCAGTTTCATTTTAGACTAGGTGTGCTTTACCATCTTCGACATCACCGTCACTTAACATCAAGTGAGCTATGGTCAAACGCCTAGCCCGTTAGACATAAAAAAAAACATTAATCAGTATCAGATATTTTGCCGCCAAGCAGTAGTATGTAAACATAGCAGTAGTATCGCTGCAATGGTCATGGACAGGCGTTATTTACCATCAGGAGAGAGTTGACAATTAGTTCGTCTCATTGCTTTTAAATAAAAAAAACTATGTCATAACATATTTTTTTATAATTTATAAGCAACTGAATACAGGGGCCTTATAGCACACAAAGCAAGTCACAGTCAAGTCCAGTCTATGACTAGTACAGTAGGGGTGACTTTATTAGAAGCTTATACGGAGTTTGTGTTATTATAGCACACAAAGCAAGTCACAGTCAAGTCCAGTCTATGACTAGTACAGTAGGGGTGACTTTATTAGAAGCTTCTACGGAGTTTGTGTTATTATAGCACACAAAGCAAGTCACGGTCAAGTCCAGTCTATGACTAGTACAGTAGGGGTGACTTTATTAGAAGCTTCTACGGAGTTTGTGTTATTATAGCACACAAAGCAAGTCACAGTCAAGTCCAGTCTATAACTAGTACAGTAGGGGTGGCTTTATTAGAAGCTTCTACGGAGTTTGTGTTATAGTTATGTAAAAAACCTGATGATGATGATTACCTGTTGGTGCGATGATGCCCAGGCGTGGGCTGCGCGGGGGCGTGTGCCGGCGCGTGCGGCAATGTGTGCGTGTGTTGAACGCCGTGCGGAGGCGGCGCCGGCGGGACGGGACCGGAGGCCTGTGTATGTACATGCGGGGTTATTTTGGAACTTCTAACACATCACGAAGAAACTAAAATTGATTTGAAAAAGCGCCATCTATGATTTGTTGCTTGACTTACTAAGAAATCTGCAACATGAAACTTTGTTTGTTGAAACAAACGCAGAGAGTGACGCCATCTATACTCCCCGCGTGTCACTAAAAAGCCCGATTTACCGTAGTAGCGTAATATCATCTTTATTTGGGTTCCGTACCACAAAATGAAAAAAAAAAAACGGAATTCGTATAGGATCACTTTGTTGTCCGTCTGTCAAGACCTATCTCTGAAACGCGTGGAGCTATCATGTTAAAATAAAACCATATACGCAGATCTGTAATCCCTTGCAGTTGCGAAAAAATTAAACTTTTCAGTTATTGTAAAAAGAGTTACAGCCGTTTATTTTGCAAAAAACCGCATTTTTCGACACTCACAAGGGATTCAAAACCTATAGGGTACTTCCCGTAGATCTATGAAATCTGGCAAGAAGCATTGTTTTATAGTACACATAAAGGAAAAAATCTGAAAACTGTAATTTTTTTTAGATTAATCACAAAAAAATATGGTTAAGACCATAAACTTCCAACACTGGATTCCAAAACTAATTATCATGTGGGTAATTATTATTATATCAGTAATTAACTCGGTGGGCGAGTCTGACTCGCACTTGTCCGTATTTTTGCATAATGGTAGGCTACTTTCTAGAAATCGGCTGGCTAGCTACCACCAGCCAGAAAGTCTAGGTGATGACTCATCATGATCCAAGATTGTCCACAACGAACCAAGATGGCTGACGTTACCTGATGCTGTGGATGAGGATGTGGTGCGTGGTATTGGCTGGGTGCGTGGTACTGGGGCTGCTGGAGGATCGCGGCGTCCTCTCTCGTCATCGTCCTGAACAAAAAATTAGAAGGTTAGTAAAACATTGATGGCAACCTCACTACATACAGAAAGTGATATAATGTGGTGAAACATGACATCGCGTGTTGCTCCTGAAACTCCTTCGAAGCTAGTAGTAAAGTCGCAACTACTTTACTAGAGATTTATCGGACTAGACCTTGACTTACTTTGTGTGACTGACTGTGACTTACTCGTTTCATCTTAAAACACTTGAAAATATCTAAATACTTGACACTGGCATATGGCATGTACTTGGTGGTAGATTTCCTTAGCAGGAGGTCGTCTAGGTAGGTACCACCGCAGTACCAGATATTCTGCCGCCAAATAGTAGTGTGTAAACATTAGTGTGTTCCGGTTTGAAGGGAACTGTAGTTAGCGAAATTACAGGGCTATTGAGACTAACCATCTAGTCCCAAAGTAATGAGCGCCAAGGCAGCGATGCCCTGGACTTTGTTTTACTACTCAAACTTCTGTGTATCGCTGCAATGGTCATGGACAGGCGTTATCTCTTACCATCAGGAGAGAGTCTCGTTAGTCTCATTACTGTTACATTAAAAATAAAATGAGGTTATAACAAGAAAGAACGTGTCAAAAATAGTAATATGGGGTAAATACCTGTATCCCATATCCTCGTCATAGTTGTGCGTGTTGTATCCATTGTAGGGCCCCGGGGGATTTGGCTGCGGCGGGGCAGGCGCCGCGCCTTGTGGCTTGTTCGCTAGGATCTGGAAACGCCAGTCACAACTCCATCAGACACTTGGATTAAGATATAGAACCCTCTCTTATATCAGGTGATAATCTAGATTTCTAATATTTTGAACATTGATCATTGTCTTTGGTTTATATGATTACGGAGTGGGAGTGGGTTTGGAACTGTATGATTCTAATTTTCCTAGCCTATTCTACTATCCGAGAGCCAGGATCTCTAAAAAGCAATGTCCAAGGTTGATACTTCAACTATACATGAATACACAACTACTACTTAAGCTCCAGAAAGGAGGTATCTACTGTATCTACTATACCATAATGTATCTACTGTTAACATTTACACGTCTGCATGCAGACTGAATACATTGTGACACTACAAAAAAATATTATAAGACCTATATATACCTACATGTATTCTTGTAAATAAATTATTTGATTTGATTTGATTTGATTTGAGGTGTTTTAGAAAACTTATAGAGATATAGAAAACAGGTGTCAATTTGTGACACTTACAGCAATGCAAAACCTTTCAAGAGTTCCTCAGGGTTCTCAATTGGGTCCTCTCTTGTTTAACTTAGCCGTAAATGCTTTAAATATTCTAAAGTTCACCTATACACAGATGACGAAGATACTTTTCCTATTGACTCCTAAGAAAGTACCCTGCTGCGAGACCATCTGGATAGATTTTACAACTATTGTCTGTTAAACAATTTGAACCTGAATACGTTTAGTACGCTTGTCCTGATTCTCAACGTTTTACTTTTTATGTTTGATCTCTTTTTCTACATCTAGCGTGTGTATCATGGTCCTTGTAAAGATATCTGCATCCTCACAGCAGACGTTGAGGGCGTAGATGTGTCTCACGTCGCGCCCACTTGGGTTTGTCCTGGCGAAATGTATGATTGCTGCTTCTAGTGTCTTCAATGTTTTGTTTAGTTTACTACCTAGTCCTAATGTAATATTTTCTTCTTCGTCTTAGCGACCGTAAAGATAGAAGCTTCTAGTAGCTTATTAAAGTTTCTCTATGATTTGTTCCTGTGCTAGTGAATATTTTTATGTCCCTATCTTTAGCGTGTGCATCATGGCCCTTGCGAAGCTGTCTGAATCCTCGCGGTAGTAAATGTTAAGTTTGTAGGGTACCTCGTATCATGCCATTGGTGGGACGTCGCACCCACTTGGATTTGTCCTGGCGAAATGTATGATTGCTGCTTCTAGTGTCTTCAATGTTTTTAGTTTACTACCTAGTCCTAATGTAATATTTTGTCTACCTCTAGCGTGTGCATCATGGCCCTCGCGAAGCTGTCCGCATCTTCGCGGCAGGAGAAGTTGAGTCCGTAGACATGTCTCGCGTCGCGCCATTGGTGGAATGTCGCCGTCGCTTGGTTGTACTTGAGGCCGCGGACGATGCCACAGTTGATCACCACCTGGAGAGTAAAAGCAGGACTTTGAATGTGAGTGTCTTCAAGGAGTGTAGTGGGTGAGTTAGTTGCTTTTTTCGTCTTTAAATTTTCTTTTATAGCGGGAAACAAATCAGAAAAGTAATGATAATAATATCAGGGGACAGTTTGGTGTTCTATGATCTACATCCAAAATTTAATTACACCACTCGATGGCTAAAGAATCAAAGTAATTGTTTATGGAGTAAAAACATGAAATGTGTAAATCAGAGGGGTTAGGGTTCAAAAATGTACACATATCCACACACACATGGCCGTGACGACACATCGACACCACGATTTTTTTTCTTTGGCTCTGGTATCCAACTATGTGCATTTTTCCAATGTCAAACATAATACTTTTAAGTATTTGATAAAGTAAAATAAATCACTGTCAACGACCTAAAGCAAGTCAAGGTCAAGTCCACTCATGTCTTAGTAAAGCAGTGGTAGTGCTAACTTTACTAAAAACTTAGACGGAGTTTTGGAAGCAATATGAAGCAATAGAGTCGAAAATAAATAACCATCACAAGAAGTTTCTTATGGGCAACAAAAATATGTATATAAATTTATATTCCACAATATAATATTGTATTGTATACAATATTTTTACCCACGACGGAACGGAGACGGTATATGCGTTTGGGGTGAGAGGATGTTTGTGCAAATCCATGTTGCCATTTTTCTCTAAAACTACTAGTCCAATTTTGATGCAGATTTCAATTATGGACTCGGGTTTGATTGGTGCATGTTCTTAGATAGGTGTTACGGTGACAACTCACTAGGGGGCGCTGTAGCAAACATTGTTTGTGCAAATCCATGTTGCCATTTTTCTCCAAAACTACTTGTTCGATTTTGATACATTTTTCAGTGATGGGTTTGGGTTTGATTGGTGCATGTTCTTAGAACGGTGATCGAACTCACCAGGAGGCGCTGATGGGGTCGTGGGTATTTTCAAATACTTGTATTGATCCAAAGTTACAAGTCATATTCCAATTAATGTTGATTACATTTAAAATATCAATAAGAGTTGATAAAATTAGTTACTTTTTACAACAAAATTGTATCTGACCGAAATTAAAACCTTCCTCCTTTTTGAAGTCGGTTAAATGGGATGTAGATGGTACTCTTAGCACGTAAGTAGTGGTACTGACCTCGTGATCATTGAGTTTCCTGCCCACCACCCGGAAGGTGTTGTGTTGCGTGTGATGGTAGATGTGCACCTTGGACAGCCCCGAGCTGGAGCCCGACGGCACCCAGCGCTTCTGTCCATCATCATATACCATCACCGAAGCGCGAGCACTGCTTATAGACTGTTCGCTGTGGACAAACAGAAGAACTTATTATAATACAAATCGGGGCCGGATTTGGAGGTCTGGAGGCCCTGGGACAACGAAGGAGCGGAGACCCCTGATTATTTTCGGAATAAAAAACCAAAATCGTTTATTGCGAATATCGGTTCTATTATACAGTTGTTATAACAATGTTTAACGCTCTTCTTTGCCTTTTCGCTTCCATTTAACAGCTGTCCTACGTATATCGTCACTCCATCGTGTCTCAGGGCGTCCTACGCTACGTTTGCCAATTCGCAGTCTCACTCTAGAACACGTATTAGGTCTAACAGCACAAGTAAAGGCAAAATTCCGAAAAATAAAAAAAGTTGAAAATTAAGGTAAATTTTGGTACTTACAAGTTTTAACGAAAATCTAAATTTGCCCATATATTTTTATAGTATTGTCTCAGGACCTTGATTTTTATACACCTAATAGGGACTATAGACCTCAGTATCTGGTATAATAAATGACAACTTATTAGGTCCACCCGTTTTTGACAAAATCGGTGGTGACACACGGACAGACAGACGGAGAAGTGATCTTATAAGGGTTCCTTTTTTTATCTTTTGCGGTACGGAACCCTATAAAGGTTGATAAATGCGTAGGTACAGAATATTTTGTAAGCGAAGTATGAATGTACTATTACATCAGAATACCAGGTAACGCCATTAATATAAGTTACATAAAATGGACGACCTACGTACGTCACCCACATTGCAAAGGGCGTAAGCTAAAATTGCATAATGCTTTCCCAACATAAGTTAAAACTGCAAGTTTGTAATGTAGATAAAAAAATAATTACGAGTTTTTTTTGTAGCGGTGATAGCTTAGTACTTAGCGCGGTTGGTTTACACGTTTAAGAGTGTGGGTTCAAACCCGAACAATGTGCTTGTGCTGCCAGTGGTAGAAAATATCGTGAGGAAACCATAGCATGATGGTAAGGTCGGCTGGCTAGCTACCACCCTCAAGTTGAAAATCTGTCGCCAAGCACCTAACGGTGTGTTCCGGTAATCTCGCTTAAGAGCCAGTACGTTTCCAGATACTTTACCATCTTCGACCACACCGTCACTTGACATCAGGTGAGCTGTGGTCAAACACCTAGCCAATAAAAAAAACAATAAAAAAAAGTCAAAATCTAGACAATGTCAAATTCAAATATTCTAATAAGTACAATACGTCATAGGTCAGCTAAAACTAAATAAATATCGAAGGAAAGTTCACACAACGCCGTCTATGCATCCATAAACTATTCAAAGCTTTTAAACCAGATAATTACTGATAAATATACTTTTAAATGCATATTTTGTAAATATATACAGAACGCCTAGACACAGAACAAACATCTATGTTAGTTGCGATAAGTTTATCGTGGGTGGGACTCAAACCCACGCCCTACAGCTCAAGAAGCAAAGCTACTACCAAGTAAGCTTGCAGGGCAAACGACCTACACTTATTTGGAGTCCGATATTCAGGGCGAAGTCCCTTGGTACCATATCGCTTCTATATCTTATTACACAATGGCACGACACAATAGCTGTCGGCTGTTGACCAACGATAGCCTTGTTGGCTCATTGGTATTATATCAGCTTTAAGAGCTGTAGGGCGTAGGTTCGATTCTCACCCAGGACAATCATTTTGTGGTATAAACGAATGTTTGTTCTGGGTACATCATCATCATCAGCCATAGGACGTCCATTGCTGGACATAGGCCTCCTCCTGGAAGGTTTTGCCAATAATCGCCACGCTTGGCGAGCGCAGTTAGGTGTGATTGTTCAAGGAAGACGCTGCTGCCCATCTTCCGGATTACATCCCTTAGCCGACTCTTACGGCAACCACGGATAGAGAGGGTGGGGTACAATTCTTACGCCGGCACCACCACGACAATTGTACTGGGTGTTCTGTATATATTTACAAAAAACAAGTATTTAAGTATTCTATCAGTCATCTGATTTTCATAGTACAAGTTTTGCTTAGTTTGGGGTCAGATGGCGCTGTGTGTAATGCCTTACGATATTTATTTATAATTGTTAAATCACTGGAGGACTTAAAATGGATGCTGACCAGCATAAATGATTCTTTTCTTGGATAAAACCAATGTAATTTTCAACGAGTACGTTATTCTGGGACCGGCTGTCATAAATGGTTTCATTCTTTCACTTTTGGCATTGTTAAAAAATATATTTACTTAGGGCAGACGCTTGAACTAGGTAAAAACAATTTTGAAAGTGAAGCCACCAGAAGAATAATTGGGCTACGTCGAGTCTTCTCGTCACAAATCCCGCAATCTCAAGACAAAAGTCTTTTAGTTAGTGCGTTCTACCTGTCATAACCTACGGAGCCGTAACGTGGACAATGCGGGAATGGTCTGCAAGTTCAAGCTCAGCGAGCTATGGAAAGAGCTATGCTTGGCATTCTCTGAGGGATCGTATCCGGAAAGAAGTAATTTTCCAGAGAACTAGTCACAGACATAGTTCAGCAAGCTGAAGTGGCAACGGGCCGGACATATCTGTCGCAGAACCGATAACCGCTGAAGTAGACGTGTTCTAGAGTGGAGACCGCGAATTGGCAAACGTAGCGTAGGACGCCCTGAGACTTGATGGAGTGACATACGTAGGACAGCTGGCGGTGGATGGAAGCGAAAAGCCGAAGTTTGGGCTCAGTGGCGTGTCTTGGGAGAGGCCTATATCCAAAGTGGACTTAACCTGTAGACGATGGTTTTATTACACATCTCAGATTCAAGATAACGCTCACTATATATATATCGTGAAGGGTTTATTAATTCAGGAGTTAATTTTCGGTAATCCAATGTCAAAGTTTTTTTATTAATAAATATGCCATTATCTAGTGTTGCCAAAACGACTAATAATAAGCGGAAATACATTAAAGATATTAATTACTTCAGAATACCACTGTAAAAAGTAATTTTTTTAAATGCCTAGCCATAGATTAAACCTTGTAGAATATAAATAAAATTAACCATGAAACGAACAGTCAAGGCAAACCACGTAGCGATTTCAAACGGAAAACATTACCAATTTATAGTTGTGTACAGGAAAATAACCAGGATATAACTAACAAATTGTTTTATATCCCCATTGGCACATATTTTGTACACTACAAAAAATCACCACAGAATTTCTAGTAAATAAAGTTACAACAGTTTATGCAAAAAACAGCATATTTCGACACCCACTCCCTAGTGGGTGTCGAAATCAAAACCTATAGGGTAATTTCCTTTTACGGTTGACCTAGAATAAGAAATTTGGCAAGAAGTATTGTATTCAAGTAAGTAGTGTATTGTACCTGTATATATTTAATTTAATCACAAAAAATACGGTATTTATTCACATAATGAGAAAAATAATTGATCATACATACTAGTTTGTACGGAACCCTCGGTGGGCGAGTCTGACACGAACTTGTACGTGTTTTTTTAATATTTAAAACGCGACTTGATCGAATGTTCTCAACTATAATGACTACTCTGTTAGCTTAAACGGAAGTGATGTAGGGGTTTTTTTAATGTTTAACAGGCTAAGTTTTGACCACAGCTCATCTGATGTTAAGTGACGGTGTGGTCGAAGATGATAATCACACACATCATCAGCCATCCACTGCTGGACATAGGCCTCCTCCTGGGGGGGTTTTGCCAATACTCGCCACGCTTGGCAGGCGGGTTGGCGAGCGCAGTTAGGTGTGATTGTTCAAGGACGACGCTGCTGCCCATCTTCCGTATTACATCGCTTAGCCGACTCTTACGGCCACCACGGGTAGAGAGGGTGGGGTACAGTTCTTAAGCCGGCATGGAATGGAAACAGCTGTATACGTGTACATTTTTTAACACTAAGTAATCCTTCAGATCTCCATGTTGCAAGTCAACGAAACGAGTTATTTGATCCTGTAGCTATCGAGTGATGTAATTTGGGGTGTAGATTTTTTTTTATGGTTGTTAATCTAGATGTTTGACCACAGGTGAGCTGTGGTTAACCTGATGTTAAGTGACGGTGTGGTCGAAGAAGGTAAAGCACATCTAGCCTTGAATGGAACTGGCTCTTAAGTGAGGCTGCCGGAACACCGTCAGGTTAGGTTAACACCAAACTGTATTTGTTATCAACATATATCTATATTGTCTCCCGTTATGAAAGCAAATTTTAAGTGAAAATCCGATCGAATTTCTCAACCTACTCACACCTATTTGACCCCTCGCCTGTAAAAATTGTTCCGGTATAAACGTGACTGATCATAGGACGTACGCGATAACGTGCTGATTACAGCGAAGGCCATAAGCATCAGTATATCAGCGGCATGTGGCCGTGTTTAACCCAAACACTATACGAAAATGATCTGTATGTCCGCCCGTTTTACCGTGCTTTTGGAAATATACTAGATACTAGCTGCGCCCCGCGGTTTTACCCGCGTGGTGATCGATGATGATGATGATGAAAAGTATCCCATGTTTTATTCCAGGGCTTAAAGTATTTACATGCAAAATTTCATCCAGATCGGTTCAGCCGTTCTGGCGTGATTGAGTAACATCCATCCATCCTAACTTTCACATTTATAATATTAGAGGGATACATTACAATACAAAAAAATAATAAATCTTTACTTAGTATAAAACAAAGTCGCTTCCCGCCGTCTGTACGCTTAGATCTTTTAAACTACGCAACGGATTTTAATGCGGTTTCCATCAATATACAGTGATTCAAGAGGAAGGTTTATATGTATAATATATGCATATGCACCACATTAGTATTAATATTGCACCCGTGCGAAGCCGGGGCGGGTCGCTAGTATATGAAAGAATATGTAACCGACAGTGAAAACTGCATCAAAGTCCATTGAGTGGTTTAGAAGTAGTAAGCGGAGAAACAGACAGACACGGGCAACAACTTTGTTTTATACTAGAGATTACTTCGATACATCGAGGAAGAAAGGTCGCAAAAGAAACTTTATGGCGAAAATGACTTAACGATACAGTTTTGTTCAGAATTTAAAGCTCTATCGATCTGTATATTTAAAGCTTCTAAATTAAAAAAAAAAAGAGATTTTTACTACATTTTTATATTTATCTTCTAAACTAATGTAAGCTGTAGATACTGCGTGAAATGGGAACGTAAGGTAGCGAGAAAGAGACAGAATAAACCGAGTGATACATAAGTTTGAAAGAGCGAAAGGATATGAAGATATGAATGGAACGTAAAGTCAATATGAAAGAGATGCCTAGATGTGAGATAATTGTAAATATGAAAGAGAAAGAGGAAGTGTGAAAGGGATAGTAATAAGATAGTCATAGGTGTGACAGAGAGAAACGAAATAAAACAATCAGAAGAACGTCCATCTTTTGATTCACCGCAACCTTACATTAGTTTTAAAAATAAAAAACAGTGTAAATTCTAATTTCATAGTAACCTCTTTAATAAGTTTCTATATAACTGTAAGTCTAGAATAAAAAATAAATAAGAGCATTTGATGCTCCCTTGCATATTAAAGTACAAACACAGACGAACACCGTCCTGTCTTTGCACAGTCGGGTAAAATATTAATAAGTATAATCGATTTTCGAATGATAAAACTTAAATTTCAGACAGCAACCACACTAACAGATTACACGATAATCACCTTTAAACTACACGTTAAGTAGTACTTAGCCTTAATCCAGTGCAAACGACTATCTACTTAACGACCCGGCCACACAATACTACTTATGTACCGATGATAGCTCAGTGGTTAGTGTGGTCCGTTCACACGTTGAAGGACGTGGGTTCAAAGCTTGAACTGCTAGTGAAGGAAAATATCGTAAGTAAACCATGGTGGTAGGATATGTTCTAGTACTAGGCTGAATAGCTACCACCCTCTAGTTGAAAAGGCACCTAACGGTGTGTTCCGGCGTCCTCGCTTGGAAGTCAGTTCCATTTCAGATGTGCTTTACCACCTTCCACACCATCACTTAACATCAGGTGAACTGTGGTCAAACACCTAGCTTGTCAATCATAAAAATAAATATACACCGTGAAAGTTTGAACATAAGCAATATTGATACAGGGGGTTCAGTACTCGATTGTCGTTTCAAATAATTAAAAAAATAGGTGGTTAATATTGGAGGTCTCACTCACGAGTAATTATCTTAAAGGCTGTTGTATTGTGGCGTAACGCATCGTGTGACCGCGCCTTAACGGTGCGATTAACTGAGACTCAATTTTCCATTTAACCGATTAGGCGAGGTTAATGTTCTATGTTTATACGTCGAAGGGCGTGGGTTCAAACCCCAATAATGAGCTTGAGCTACAGGTGAAGGAAAACATCGTGAGGAAACTATAGCATGTTATAAATCTGCTGACAAGCACTCAACAGATTGTTCCGGCAGCCTCATTTGAAAGCCAGTTCTATTCCAGGCTAGGTGCACTTTACCATCTTCGACTACACCGTCAATATCAGGTGAGCTGTGGTCAAACACTTAGGCTGTCAACAATTTAAAAAAAAATACAATTTAAAAAAACCGACACCATGACCCTTAGGCCAACTGAACGCGCTGCTCCAATGAAACCGAAATTTCTGACTACAGGATAAATCAATTTTGATAAAATTTACATGGGACCACCTCTAAAGTATGATTTACCAAACAAAAAAAAAAGAATTATCAAAATCGATTTATAATTTGTATTAATACTAGTAAATGACATTATTTGTAAACCAACAATCATATATAAATATACAAAAAAAAAAAAAAAACAACAACGTGCTATCACCGCCTTATAAGCGCCTATATAAGTAAATGTCACAATTATAAATACAAGAGCAAAAAATGTCTGAAATATAGCTCTCCCGATGACCTAATTCTATCTAGAATTACCTACATACCTATAAGCGACCTACATTTACCGCGCATGCATCTCGCATCGATTGCAAGATGCAAGAGAAAGGGAGACGACAACAATTTTTAGTTTAGCGTGAGAATGAAACAGAAATAGCTAAATTTGGTGGTATAAAAAGGCAGATAGAAATTACGTGCTATATTTATTATAACCTAGAAACATACGGTGGAATATACAATGAAAATTATTATTATTATTTATTATGTTATATAGTCCCACTGTTGGGCAAAGGCTTCTATTCCTCTTTTCCATACATACATGTTTATTACGTTGAGATAATGTAGTTTTTGACATAAATTGGATTATGACTAATAAACCATTCTTAACCGAAAAGACATTTGTATTATATTACTCTGTTGTACAAGTATTGATGATAAAGTAAAAAATATTTAATAAGTATTGACATTTAAATAAATTGGACAGATTGACATTTGACATAATTAATTAATCTAAAAAATTTGATAATTAACAAGTATGTAATTCTATTTTATCCCATTTTTGCACACCCAATTCTGGGTTAAGTATAGCCTAATTTTTCATTTATGTACCAACATTTTAACACCTGTACTTAGCAAATAAATACATTTTGATTTTGTTATCAATATAATATTGTATTGTTTTGTATCAAAGAAACGATTAACAAGTATAAACTTACAATTAAAAAAACCGACTCAATGCCCCTAAGTTCGAACACGGCTAGGTTTTAGGTATTACGGTTTAAAAATCAAACTTTTCAACCGATTATTCGTGTAATTTAAGGTTGTCTGGAAGAAATCGCTCTAGGCGATAAGGCCGCCCTTGTATACATTTGTTATTTCTATGTTGTATTTTTGTTTTGTTACTTTCTTTCTCTTTTTTTATGTTTTTAATTTTTGTATGTTATAATATGTCTGGTGTATAATAAAGTTATGTTGTATTGTAATTTCTATGGGAACAATCTGAAAGTATATCTTTAAAAATAAAAATATATAAAACATTATGCGTCCTTATAAAGATTGAGGGTTGCCCTCGATTTTCTGGGATACCATCTTAAAATCGTGACTAGAATGAAATATCTGGACCCTTTTAAACAAAAAAATAATATAATTTCTAGAATCGGTCCATACGTCTTCGAATCGGGGAACATACATTTAAAAAAAAACCGTCGAATTGGGAACCTTCTCCTTTTTTGAAGTCGGTTAAAAATGGGCGGACATTTTAACTTAGCGTAGATATTATTCCAGATAGTAAATATTACTTACAATGGAAACGGATCTGCCATTTTTCATGAAATTCAATATCAGCTACCAGTTGTCTTGCGAAAAATAAATAAACGCCCGTCACCATTTTAAAAAAACCAACCACCCACAACAAACACTAGATTGTAGGGTCAACGAATCATCACTCATTCATATGTACCTTATTTTTCTAATCTGTAACTATAATCAATTACTTTATTTATCATTTTTATATACTTAACACAAATATACGCACTTCTTATTTCATATTTTCTAATTTATTTGGACCAAAATGAGTTTTAGCACGAAAATGTACTGATCTAGTGGACAGGTATATTGCGACTGAGCCACAAGGGAAGGGGAACGGTGGTAGCATAGCGTGTAAAATATTAATATAGGTTTGATACACCCCTTTCTTTCCTATTAGCTTTTTTAATATCTAAAAAAGTTAATAGGGGCAATTATAGCCATAATCCATTTATTTACGTTATAGGTACAGTACAGCCCTCGTACTTTGTTTGAGGTTCTTATTGCGATTCCCGTTAAGTGTTCACGATAAAGTTACGCGACTGTGAACCTTATTGCGCGGGTATACGTTATGCGGTCGTGCAGCTTTTTTTGAGAGCGCCAGTTGATAATTAATCGCAATAAGGCGCTCGGTATACGGGGGCTGCTGTAACAAAAACCCAGCATAGAACGTCTTAATTAACGAAATTATTCAGCTTTTGGTACGAAATAAATCGCAACTCGTGAACAAAACCCTCTCTACTCGTGGTTGGCGTAAGAGTCGGCTAAGGGATGTCATCTGGAAGATGGGCAGCAGCGTCTTCCTTGAACAATCACACCTAACTGCGCTCGCCAACCAGCCTGACAAGCATGGCGAGTATTGGCAAAGCCCCCCCAGGAGGAGGCCTATGTCCAGCAGTGGACGTCCTATGGCTGATGATGTGTGATGTGAAACAACTCGGCAATGGGGCGCGTTTTAGGAACTATTACCATTGATAGCGGCCTTTTAGATTAGTTTATTTTATTTTAATTTATTTAGTAATTCCTCTGTTTTATTAGAAACACTGTAGTTTGTGTGTTAGGTTGTAATTTGTAGATAGTTTTATTATGTAAATCAGTAATATTTATTTAATTTTAGATGACCTAATTCCATCTTGCCCATTCTACTATCCGACTGCCAGGAGCTTTAAGAAGCGACACCGCTTCATGATCGATATTCCAAAAACTCGAACTAAACGGTTCGAATATGCCTTCATTGTACGAACTGCTAAACAATGGAATTTGCTGCCCAAATGGGTGTTCCCAGATAGAAACAATCTGGGTGCTTTTAAGTCGCGAGTGAATCGGTTTCTTTTAGGCGAGCGAGCTCCACCGTAGACCGCATCTTCGCTTAACATCAGGCGAGTTGGCGGTCAAAGGCAAGCAAGACTAATAGTAATTAATAAAAAAAAAAAAAAAAAAAACAGAAGGTCATTTTTGTATGCGAAAACTGTAAAAAACAATAATGAAATTATACTAGAGGTCCTGATTTTTTTAATTAAATTCCATGCTTACTTTAGTACTTGCTTTAGTACATGCTAACTTTTGTAGCGATGATAGCTCAGTGGTTAGCGCGGTCGGTTCGCATACCGAAGGGCGTGGGTTCAAACCCCAACAATGAGCTTGAGCTGCCGGTGAAGGAAAACATCGTGAGGAAACCATAGCGTGGTGTTAGGGTACTTTCTAGTACTCGGCTGGCTAGCTACCACCTTCAAGTTGAAAATCTGCCGCCGAGCGTCTAACGGTGTGTTCCGGCAGCCTCAAGAGAGCCGGTTCCATTCCAGGCTAGGTGTGCTTTACCATCTTCGAACACACCGTCACTTAACATCAGGTGAGCTGTGGTCAAACACCTAGCCTGTCAACCATTAAAAAAACTTTTGACTCTTGAAATAGAGAGCAAATTAATTAAGCGCTACACAAAGTATATAAGAAGTACAAGCGAGATTTGTCTAGACTTATCGACCCTACATCCCGTCCTTGTCACAAGGGTATTTTGTACCCAGGTAAGTTCCTTCAGACTCTTGCTACATCCAAGATCGTATCTTCTCTTGATAACAGACGAGATGGTGGTCAAACGGAACATATTATTTTTGTATATTCATTTGTAGATGGATATTTTGGGAAAAGACATTTGTTTTTTTTTAATATATTTGTTTTTAGATAATTGATTGATTCAGGCGTTACTTTGCGGAAGTCCATTTTGAATGTTCTAGGTATATATTTAGTTTATTTCCGCTTAACAGTCGTTTCAGCTACAATAGAAAAGAGTATTAAAAAAAAAAAAAAACAACTTGACATATATATGAAACACTTGAAAATATTTATCAAAAAATTTAATGATAATTAAAAAACCTACCCGGAACTTTACTAATAATCTAAAACTAAATTTCACATTAACTTAAAAGCTTAAATAAAACACTAATTAAAATAAAAACAAAATCCACAAGTATTTATATCCTCTTCGCTGTAACCACTCAATATATTCGTTTTTGATATGTATTGTTGTTGGTAAAATGTTTTTAATTTTTTAAATCTGTATTTCAAGATCTCATCGGAAGACCAGCGCTGGTCATACCACTTAGTGACCACCACCTATTTTTGGGCCGTCGTGTATTCGTCCAACTAGGAAACCTTCGTTTAGATCGATCTACTATTCTCACCAGCCAGTATGAATGGAATTAGTGAAAGTAAATTACCAAAATCACTGACTAAATTATAGTTATTTGGATTCAATCACGACCAAATCATAGAACATTGAATAAAAATGATTGTAAGCATAGGATAGTTTTTAAATTAGAAAGGTTGTTGAAGTTGTTTGATTGTACTCTACAATTTTACTGAGTCTGACTCGCACGTTTTTCTAATTAACTGCGCTACGCGGTTTCACTCGCATTTTAAAAAACCATCCCTCGTACTGTCCTTTAATAATATTTCCTCTTCAGTGATGTAAGCTATTTGCATTCTACTTTCAAATCCGTTGCGCTAATACAACACGCACGTTCAATTCCATTAAGCTGTTACAACATGGAAAACTACGTTTAATTTCTTTACGTTGTTACATACTGAGAAACATGTTCAATTCTATTACGCTGTTACAAAATGAAAAACACGTTCAATTCCATTACGATATCACAAAATGAAGCACACGTTAAATTCCATTACGCTGTTACAAGTAGAAGATCATATTCAATTCCCATTACACTGTTACAACATGGAAAACTCCGTTTAATTCCTTTACGTTGTTACATCATGAGGAACACGTTCAATTCCTTTACGCTGTTACAAAATGAAAATCACGTTCAATTCCATGTCACTGTTACAACCAAAAGAAGGAACATATGTACATACTTTTGCTTTTATAGTATTAGTGAGAAAGTGGGAATTATAAGATGAAACTACACTATTCCAACGGTTCTTCTTGATTTTTGTAACAACGTTACGAACGTTTTGTTCTTGTTTGAAATCCCTGAGAGCGATGTTTAACAAACATTACTACCTAACAGTGTTTTGATACACATATGATCTCAACTATGATTCTGATTATCAAAACATCTGGTAATATGAGAATTTGATAACTACAATGAAGTATATGTAAGTGAGTACGTATGTACTCGTACAATAGGTAATAGATTTCCTTAGCAGGAGGTTATCTAGGTAGGTACCACCGCAGTAACAGATATTCATCCACAGCACGTTGGATTTTCGCAGTAATAAAAAGTAAGACCAGCTAGTAACGCCGTCGCACCGGCTCGTCAAGTCGGAGAGGTCGGTATTCATTCTGGGGCCCGCGGTCTACAACCGCGTACCCGCTTCCATTCGGGATGCACCTTCCATCACATGCTTAAGAAGCAAGTTTTTGGCGTCAAGAGACATTATTTTATGACTTTGACGATTATTAAAAAATAAGAGATTATAAATAAATATTGTAGGACTCATTACACACAGCGCCATCTGACCCCAAACTAAGCAGAGCTTGTGTGATGGAAGTCAGATAACTGATAGAATACATAAACACTTTTTTTTTGTTGTAAATACATACTTATAATACATACAGAACCACCAGACACAGAACAAACATTTGTTTATACCAAACAAACATTTGTCCTTGGCGGGAATCGAACCCACGCCCCACAGCTCAGGCAGACATACTCCCAATGAGCCAACAGGGCTGTCAAGTATAATTTAGGTGTTCTATGGAAAATGTACGTTGAACTTTGTAGGGTAAGTCTTTAATACTCGGCTGGCCAGCTACCACCCTTAAGTTGAAAATCAGCCGCCAAGCACCTAACGGTGTGTTCCGGCAGCCTCACTTGTTCCTTACCAGGCTAGGTATGTCTACCATCTTCAACCATGCCGTCATTTACCATCACGTGAGCTGTGATCTAACAAAAAAAAAAATACCAAATTTACGATGCTGATTTATCGCGCTTTCAGATATAGTAAAAGTTGATCAACGATAAGTACAATTTTTGCCAACAGTACATAACCTTCTTTCGGCTTTGTAAATTCCATACTTACAACCCTGTATAGAGAGATAAGTACTCGTAGTTTAAAATTTAAAAATATCAAGAAACAATGATAAGTTTAAGATGAAACAGATAATAATCTTATCATGAAAAAAACTATAGATTACATGGACGTACTTAGTAGAATAAATCTATTGAATATTTTGGGCCTCTTCTCATTGTGATAAGGGTAACGTAGTCCCTAATTCTTTTAACCTATTCCATCCTAAGGTTGCCTGGAAGAGAACGCTTTTAGTCCCGTCGCCAGTTGTTACATCTATTAATTAAGTTTATTTTATTTTTCTTCTGTATTGATGTGGACAATAAAGTGTTAATCAATCAATCACGCTGGCCAACTGCGGTTAGCAAATTTCACACATCTTTAAGAACTTTTTAAAAACTCTAGAATATGTAAGTTTCCTTACGATGTTTTCCTTCACCGTTTGAAGTCAGCAGTAGTACGCACATACGTGGGTGTCGAACCCAGAACCTCCAAATTGGAAGCCAGACGGCTAGGCTTCCGAAGATAGAAACTAACAAACTCCTTGGTGGTAAATTTCCCTTGCTGGAGGTCGTCTATGTAGGTACTATCGCCAAGCAGTAGTGTGAAAACATTACTGTGTTCCGGTTTGAAGGGCAGCCAACGAAATTACAGTGCTGTTGAGACTAACCATCGAATGTCTCCCAAAGCAGCAGTGAAAAGGACTTTGTTTTACTACTCAAAGTTCTGTGTATCGCTACAATGGTCATGGACAGGCGTTATATCTTACCATCAGGAGAGCGTCTCGTTCGCCTCACTCTTTTTTTTAACATAAAAAATAACATAAATAATAATCTAAAAAAGTAAAACCGACTTCAAGAAAAAAACATCAGCACTAAAAAGCGAAAAATTAACTTACTTTACAAAGTATTATTATACCTGCTAGGTACCTACTGATCTGTTTGAAGTCGGTGCTTAGCCTAGCCTAGGTGCCGGTGCTTGGCACCGACTTCAAACAGATCAGTAGGTACCTATCAGGTATAACAATACTTTGTAAAGTAAGTTTATTTTTCGCTTTTTAGTGATGATGTTTTTTTTTTTTGAAGTCGATTTTAATAATTTTTTTAAAGTTTGTATATTTTTAATTTTTATTTAATTTATGTTCACGTCACTTGAACAGTATGAGTCTAGCTAGACTCGCTAAGACTCAAAAACGTCTTGCCAAAGACAATTACATCATCCACGTAAACAAAAAATTTCATAAAATGAAAACAACTGGGCCAAATTATGTTACATTTTTATGGGACCAAATGGAAACTTTTCCGCATCAAACTAAAGAAGAATCACGTAAATCGGATCATAAATCTCAGCGTAATCGGTGTATATACATAAAAAAAATACCAATCAAGGTGAGAACCTCCTCCTTTTTGAAGTCGACTAAAAAAACAAATACGTGTAGTTGTAAAATAGAGTGGAGGCAAATATTTTCACAACCTGTAAACACTAATTATTCTTTCGTAACCTTTCCTGTAGTTAATTGCATAAAACCAATGTCGGACTTTCAATATATTTCAGTACTGAACAAGCAAGTACAAGGTGTTTTGGTTTTCAAAACCATTTTGCAATGTAAATGTACATCTACAATGCCGGAAGCGTAGACACAAGAGATTTGTTTTGGTGTGCTATATTAGGTGTCTGCACTTACTGGTTTCATACTTACATATATATCATGACTAATTAAAATTCCTATTTAAAATAATGACAATACCTGGTAGTACAGCGTTACGTGGAACTGTACTAAGCCGTGAGAAGCTCATTTTTAGTATAGTTAAAGTAAGTAGAACATCTTCGCGATAAATAGGCGACACAAGTGGGAAGAGGCGGCGCGGCGGGGGCAGAGGACGCTTGCCGGCGATCACTACGTGAGTGCCGGCCGAGCAGTCAGGGTTAGCACGTAAATGTCATTATTTTCTGATAGGACTTAGAAGGTGTGACTTTTTAATAAAAAGGTATTAAAAAGTTTACGTGTGTCTTATATATTTGATGTTAGCGAAGCTAGGAACAAAAAAAATCGATGGAAGATGTGTTTGTAGATGCGATGTCGACATCCTGCGTGAATCAACGCTAGTAGGGAAGATGTTCTACTTACTGGGGGCCGCGCGCTCCAACTACTTTGCTATAGTAGCAGCCATGAAATGTCGAAAATATTAGCTAATCCATATATTGAAGGTGAATAATAGTTTTCTATGGGACAGCGGATTTTGACGCGAACACGGCTTTAAATTTACTTCCATAGCGGAAGGCAACTCAGAAAACTGATGATAACAAAAATCGATGGATATAATTTGTTGTTGCTTCATATCAATCATTTTTTTTTTAACGCTGACAGGCTACCTGTTTGACCACAACTCACCTGATGTTAAGTGACGGTGTGGTCGAAGATGGTAAAAAAGCACACCTAGTCTGGAATAGAACTGGTTCTCAAGTGAGTGCCGGAACACACCGTTAGATGCTTGGCGGCAGATTTTTAACTTCAGGGTGGTAGCTAGCCAGCCGAGTACTAGAAAGTACTCTACCACCTATGGTTTCCTTACGATGTTTTTCTTCACCGGCAGCTCAAGTTCATTGTTGGGGTTTGAACCCACGCATTTCGGCATGCGAACCGACCGCGCTAACCACTGAGCTATCATCGCTACAAGAATGCAATCACACCACTCGATAGCCAAAGGATTGAAGAATTCGAATTACAACATGAGGACTTAAAACATGGAACTCCGAGAGACTTCTTAGTGTTTAAATATGTACATACGTATTAACATGACCGTGTCTACGATTTTTTCCGGATTGGTCCCGTATTAACCCATGATTTATACGAGTTTACGCTGATATCTACCACCACGTAGTTATAACACACCTCTGTTTGTGTCGGGGGTTAAAAATAAACAAAATAAATACTCACTGCGCCCAATAATTCTCCCAGTTTCTTTCCTTCGTGGATCCATAACCTCTAGGTAACGTCGCCGTCCTTCCTCTTCCATTGAATGCGTCTTTCTTCTCCGCGTTACCAGGAAGGCTAACCACAGACGTCCTCTGAGAAGGTTCCGATTTAAACGATTTCAAGGAAACGTGATATGCATCATCAGATTGGAGGGAAGATTGAGATCCCTTTCTATTTATCTGAGGTTGTTGGTATTCGCTTTGGTCTTCATTTAGTTCATAGCAGTCTCCATTCAGTGATTGACTACCTGAATCGATCTCGTTAGCACGGTTGAGAGGTGGTCTCCCGTTTCTACGGAAGGAGATAGTGTCTGCTTTGTTAAAAGACGGAGTCTTTTTGATCATCTTCGGTGATTCTTGGACGTTGGTGAATGAGGGCATCTTGCTGTCCTTTTCTAAGTCGATTTCATATTCAAGTTGCGTTTGGACGTGCGCTAGCATTTCTTCTAAATCACCTAAATCAGGGTCCAAGTTCATTTTTTGACGACGCATGTTTTTTTTTTGGATTGTCAGTATCACTTATTTGTTATTCAATATTGATAACACATTGTCTCACTTTGCACTTTTTGATTATATTAAATGTTTCCAATTTAAACTTTTTATTGATGGGGTTTCCAAGCGATTACACAACACTATAAATTCGAAAAAAAACAATAATTATCTTTCACAACACTTCAATTTAAACATCGATGTCGATTACCAAATCAAATCTTAAAATCTTTGAATTTGTAACATAAAATAACGTTTATTACAAGTTGCGTAGAATTAAAGTTATATGCAGCGAACGATGTAGGAATTACATGCATTCGCGCCGATATCCGATACTCTACTGGCAATACTTGGCATGCTTTTATCAGTTCTCCGAAAGACAGTAGCCACCTTGACACACCGTCCGTTATCTTTCTCTCAGCACTCTATACCGATTTTAAACCTTACCGCTATATAGATAGAGGTATACAATTGTAATAGTTCAAAGACGTTGATAGATCGATTGCAAAGTTAGTTTACCTGAGGTTTTTATGAAGCGGTAAATATGGTGTTTTTGAATAATTGTATTTGAAAAATTGTTTGTCGTACTTGTACAGTGAAGGCGTGTTTGCTACCAAAAATATATAAGACGACACATTTTTTTTTTTTAACTGTCGACTCAGCTTGACCTCCAAATTATTAGTATTGTTCACCAAAACGATGTGGTCCAAGATGGTAAAGCACACTTAGCCTAGAATGAAACTGGCTCTCAGGTTAAACACTGTTAGGAGCTTGACGGCAGACTTTCAAGTTAGCCAGCCGAGTACTAGAAAATACCCTACCACCATGCTATGGTTTACTTTACCCGACGCTCAAGGTCATTGTTGGTGTTTGAACCTACGCACTTCAGTGTCATCCGCCCGCGCTAACCACAAGGCTTCTAGGTAACACAGTAATAAGAATATTCTGTCACCAAGCAGTAGTGTGTAAACATAACTGTGTTCCGGTTTGAAGGGTACTGCAGCAAAATTACAGAGCTGTTGAGACTAACCCTGACAGCCCTGTTGGCTCATTGGGAGTATGTCTGCCTGAGCTGCAGGGCGTGGGTTCGATTCCCGCCAAAGACAAACATTTTATGGTATAAACAAATGTTTGTTCCGTGTCTGGGTGTTCTGTATGTATTATAAGTATGTATTTACAAAAAAAAAGCATTTATGTATCCTATCAGTTATCTGACTTCTATCACACAAGCTCTGTTTAGTTTGGGGTCAGATGGCGCTGTGTGTAATGTGCCATACAATATTATTTAAAAAAAAAACATCGCAAGTAACAAAATAATGAGTATTCCTTTGTTTTGTTGTAATGTAATTAAGTATGTGTATGTTTAAAATAAATGATGCGTTTATCCTTTCGATGGCCCTGTCCTTTTACCTCCACGGCGAGTTCTATCCATACCAAGGTTACCTGGAAGTGATTGTTCTAAGCGATAATACCGCTAGTTGTATAGTTGAATGTTAATTTTTTTCGATTTCGGGATATTAGTTTGAAAAATAAGGTATCTATCTACGACCCTGTATAACATCACCAAAAAAAGTATAAATTTACAATTTAAAAAAAACTGACTTCATGGCACTAGGTGTTAGGTATTTTGGTTGAAATATCAAATTACTGATCTAATTGGTAGAATAAAATTTCATGAAAATCTCATAAAATTTTATTCGACCAACTTGAAAGTATATCCTTTTAAATATCTAATTACTACATATGATAAAACAAAGTCTTCCGCTGCGTCTGTCTGTCTTAACTTAAAAGACAGACAGACTTTCGCGATTCAAAAACTACTGAACGGATTATTATGCGAGTTTCACCAATAGATAGTGATCCACGAGGAAGATTTAGGTATAAGGTACATTTGTCGAGGTTTTGTTTAGTTTCTACATTGCACCCGTGCGAAGCCGGGGCGGGACGCTAGTTGGTTCATAAAGGACAGTTCTGAGATAATAAACATAAAATAAAAAATACAACCCAATTGGGAACCTCCTTCTTTTTGAAGCCGGTTAAATAGTTAATTCCAAAAATTCTCTGCGAAGGGGATTTTTAAAAGAATATCAAATTTAGCATTCCAAATCGGCCGTTTTTGTAATCCCACTACTGGTCGCAAACCCTAGCCCAGCACGCTGGGCAGTCAACAGACGTTTTTTTCCATCAGTTATCTGGTACCCAAAGTACAAACTTTGCTTATTTTGGAGCTAGATGGCGCTGTCCTACGATATTTAGTTATTACTAGCTGCGCCCCACGGTGTTACCCGCTGTTTTCAGGATAAAAAGCCTATGTGTTATTCCAAGGTAATACCTACCTCCATACCAAATTTCATCAAAATTGGTCCAGCCGTTTGAGCGTGAAGAAGCAGCAAACATACAAACACACTCATGAACTTTCGCCTTTATAATATTTTAATTTACATATGTATATGAAGATAAGCATTAAATACTCCGTATCTATTTGCCGATTAATTATTTAAAAAAACCGGCCAAGTGCGAGTCGGACTCGCACACCGACGGTTCTTTACTAACCTGTAACAAAAAAAAAAACATAACTTTTACTAACCAGTAAAAGTTATGGTATTTTTTTAAATGGTATTTTATGCTCTTCACAATTTTTCCTTTATCTGTGCTGTAAGACGTTGCTTCGTACCAATTTTCAAGATTCTGAGTTCACGGGAAGTACCCTGTAGGTTTTGATTCCCTTGCTAGTGTCGAAAATTTGCAGCATAAACGGCTGTATCTTTTGATTGCGTTGGCTAAGAAGTTTGATTTTTTCACAGCTCCAAGGGACAGTACACCTGAGTATTTGATATGAATTTAGCTTGATACCTCCACGCGTTTCTGAGAAAAAGGGTCTTGACAGACATACAGACGGACAACAAAGTGATCCTATAAGAGTTCCGTTTTTTGCTTTTGAGGTACGGACCCTAAAAAACAATTAAAACTGTCTCTAACCGAGACACACAAGTGAGAAGTGACATCACACGACCCACTGCCATTTCGTGGAGATGATGGATCGCCCACGCTAAATTGGCTTAGATTTGTTGACAGTTTCATAGCTATGACTTTGATTAAGACATTAATTGGGCGAGCGGATTGTGTCTCTCAAATATTGTGTCATACGTCCATTGGCCTAATTCTTATGATTAAATATGCGCGAAACATAAGTACAAAGTAAAAAAGCAGTACAAAGTAATCTTGTACTGCTTGATTATTTTTTTCGTTATGAGAATATTTCACGTAACGTACATAGTTCGGGTTAAAGCGTGGTATGGTAATTTTTTCAGTCCTTAGTCCGTTCTGTTTAGGGCATCGAGCCCGGGTTTACCCGGACCGAAAAAACCCGGGTTTTCCCGGTTCTGAGGATTACAAAAAAAACTCGGGTTCGATTTTTAAAACTCGGGTTTTTCGGTTATTTTTTTAATACTTTTGTTTTTGTTATTTATTAAGTTTAAGCCACTTCGAATGCAATAATAAGTAAATGGAATAAAAACACGCTTTGATAAATTATTATTTATTACGTAAAAAGTAGCTTCGTTGCTACGTTCCTACCAATAAAACAAGCTATGCAAGATAAATGGAACGCGCGCGTCCATCTCTGGACATGAATGGGGTGAAGTGTGGAGCAGTGGAGAGGGGAGGGTGTAGCGAAGCTCGTCGCGCTAATAAAAAAAAAACTTTATCACTTTTTTAAGCATTAAAACTGTTTTTGTAATTTGTAAAGTACTGTTTCATTTATTTAAATTCTTCCTCATCCTTTATATTTTTTACTCATTGTAGGAAATCGATATATAAACACAGATTAGTGTATTTTAAAAAATTACAATAATAAGATCGAAATGCTCGAAAAAACCCGTCTACCCGGGTTTAGATTACTCTTAGAGCCAAAAACCCGGGTTTTCAAAATTGAACCGAGTTTCGATGCCCTAGTTCTGTTATAATGGAGACTTTTCTTTACCAAACCCCACATATTTTCGTGTAATATTATTTAATAACGTTCCGACGGAATTATAATTTCCTGGAACTATTCCTTTGCTGTCATAAGTCAGTTATGCAGAAGCCAGTCTACGTCATCGTTCTTGTCACATCTTTGTACTGTTTTTAATTTTTGACGCAAAATTTTTCGACAACTACTAAACCGATTTCTGTTAAATTTTCACTGAAATGTAGATAATTTATCTGGCTTTCTTTTGAATTTTGAACTATTTCTCTATTATTATTTGTTTCTGAATAGTAACTTTTTTACTGATATGGAAATCATCTTTATCAATAAGTATTGATGAATCATTTTATCTTTCGGAAATCGACTCATGTTGACACACCCTCTTATATTGATTATGTGATAAATGTGAATATGTATTAATTTACATTTTGATAGATTTATTATGCAAATCATCATCATCGTCAGCCTAATTAGTCCACTGCTACACGTAGGCTACTACTAATGCATGCTGATAATGATAGCTCAGTGGTTAGCGCGGTCGGTTCACTAGCCGAAGGGCGTGGGTTCAAACCCGAACATTGAGCTCGAGCTGCCGGTGATGGAAAACATCGTGAGGAAACCATAACATTGGGTAGGGTACTTTCTAGTACTCGGCTGATAGCTACCATCCTTAAGTTGAAAATCAGCCGCCAAGCACCTAATGGTGTGTTCCGGTAGCCTCACTTGAGAGTCAGTTCCATTCCAGGCTAGGTATGTTTTACTATCTTCGACCACACAGTCACTCAACATCAGGTGAGCTGTGTTCAAACACTAGGTAAAACTTGCCAATCAAACAAAAAAAATCACTTAGCCTGATTTTCGGCTTTCTGCTTCCGGTCACTGCCCACTGTCTTACGTACATATATCGTCACTCTACCGACTCTCAGGGCGTTCTACGCTACGTTTTCGGCGCCGTAGATCGGGTAGGTAAACAAACGAGCTGTCTAATGTTAACAGACTTTTGCACTACATGAAATTACGAGGTTTTTATTTGAATCATTCATAAGGATAAATCCGAAATTTAGTTGATTTAGTTATGGTTGTATTTTAAATTTATAAATACAAATATTTTATTAATAACACCAATGTTACAAATCAATTCCGTAATATCATTACAAGCATATCAATATACGAGTTTTACACTGATTACATGTCAATGAATAAAAAAAGTGTCAAAATATTCAATCATGTCAATATGAAAAATATTGTCAATATAAACATATGTCTGTATTGACATATGTATGTCTATATAAAAAAATATTGTATTTTTTTTTTATTTTTTATTGTAGTACACATTACACACAGCGCCATCTGACCCCAAACTAAGCAGAGCTTGTGTGATGGAAGTCAGATAACTGATAGGATACATATATACTTTTTTTGTTGTAAATACATACTTATAATACATACAGAACACCCAGACACAGAACAAACATTAGTCCTTGGCGGGAATCGAACCCACGCCCTACAGCTCAGGCAGACATACTCCCAATCAGCCAACAGGGCTGTCAAATAAAATTATAAATTAAAATAAAAAATAAATAAATAAAAAGTATTAAAATATAAATAAATCAAAATAGTGTAGTAGTATTCATTTGACGATATTTAAGTTGTTATTAGTATTTTTCAGTATTAAAAAATGTTTATTTAAAGACCTAAAATTATAACGGCGTTCTTCCAAGTCGGTTAAAAACACGACTGTGGCGCCCTCATTCATGTTAACAGACAAGTGACACTTTATGAATATGTGATGGTTTGTATGCAAGAGTGTCACATTTTTATTATATTTTTATCATAACGGTGTTCTGGCGGAAGTACAGCGATAAGGTGCCAGTCCACACGAGTGCTTCCTATAGAGTTTGTACTTACAAATTCTGGCACGATCCCCCACTTTTAATAAAGATTATAGCTCAGTGGTTAACGCGGTCTGATCACATGTCAACAAAATCAAAAAGTAATTTATTCAGTTTAGGCCCTGGTAAGGCACTTATGAACGTTAAGTTACATGTTTGAATCTACCACCGGCTCGTAATTACACTTCAACTGAGAAGACTCCGGCAAGAAACTCAGCAAGGCATTTTTTTTTTGTGGATCTTTCTTTTCATATTAGGTTACAGTTTACAGTTATAAATATTAATACATTATGCTTACTACAATTGTCACTTAGCCACGGGGATGCAAGTGCAGAGAGAAGCTACTACAACCATATATTCCTGTCTTCCACGTAATGAGCCACCTTATAGTAGGCTTTGTCAATTAACCTCTGCTTTATAAAATCTTTGAATTTATTACAGGACATTTCAGTTATCTCAAGTGGGATTTTATTACAGAATCTAACGCAATTCCCGAGAAAAAACTTATTAGTTTTAGATAACCTGAAACTAGGTGTCACAATTTAATCTTTATTTCTTGTGTTTAAGTTGTGGCGGCTGCTGTTAATTTCAAAACATAATATTTTCGTTTTTCTTAAACTGGCGATGAAGGAAAACATCGTAAGGAAACCATAGCATGTTGGTACTTTCTAGTACTCGGCTAGATAGTCAAGTTGAACATTTACCGTACGTCCATCTTTACACATTATAAAACAAAGTTGTCCGCCGCGTCTGTCTGTTCGCGATAAACTCAAAAACTATTCAACGGATTATCACGTGAGTTTCATCAATAGATAAAGTGATTCATGAGGAGAGTTTAGGTATACAATTTGTCAAGGTTTTATGTAAATTGGTGGAAATATGATGATAGTAGGAAGTGTCGGAAATTTCAAGCCACCTGGGAGCTTAAATCGAAAACGCTGCCTAATCCCTTTGAGATATAACAAAACAATGCATGGTGGGTTATTCCTCTTTTATAGATCTACATAAAAGTCCGCGGTGGCATATATCTACCTTTTAAGGATAGCTTACTATCCCATTCTTACCACCCTGGCGAAGCCGGCCTCTAATACATAATTAAAGCCTTAACTTAAGTCTTTTGGTTTTGCCGTAATCGGGTAAAAACCTTCATAAAGTAATAAAAAAAAATCATGAAGTGTAATCATAAATCTTCATAAAGTGCCGAATTACAAGCGCGAGTGTGGGAAATTGATCTGGGAACTGTACGCTTAGATCTTTTAAACTACGCAACGGATTTTAATGCGGTTTCCATCAATAGACAGAGTGATTCAAGAGGAAGGATTATATGTTCATGCATATGCACTACGTTAGTATCTACCTTACCGTGCGAAGCCTAGGACCGTCGCTAGTATAACATTTATGAAAATAACGAAATACTGAGAAATGTACAAAGCACAATTCCAAAGCAAAGAAGAAGCCCGCATCTATAAAGTAAACACCCAACATTCCAGTTTGGAAGCCAAGAGAGCAGTATACATTAAATTGGAGCCATTGGATGTGGTAGATTACCGGCTTCCGGCCCGTTGCCGGTTTCCGTTTATAATTATTTTGTCCTTTAGTAAACACTATAGTCACAAACGTTCACAAGTTCGAACTTCCTCCACGAGATATGAAAATGATTGGCATTTTTCTAAGGAGTCTTTCTTGTCAAGCGCTTAGTAATTCTCATCAACTACACGAAGACTACATGGTCAAAAGACTGACTACATAGACTACATGGTCTCTGACTATGTGCCTTCTTAGTAAGCTTAAAGCACATCGAGCTATTTTTTATTTTTATTTATTTTTATTTAAATTTGGTACAATAACAATTAGCAAACCTAGATTCACAATTAAAACATAATAACAACAAATAATACATTATAAATTTGCTAACCCAAACATTGCACACATCATTGCTAAGATTGCTTGCTTAATACATCAAACTAGCGACAACAATTCTAATTAAAATAACATCCATTAAAATTTAGAGAACCATGCAATTAAGTCTGTTTTTAAAGTTGAATAGACTAAGATGAAAAATATCAAGCTCATCAGAACCACTACATAAATCATTATATGCCACACACATACGATGAAGAGGATTGTTACGTCCTATATTGTTTTGTGTAGGTGGAATACTAAAAAGCGCGCGAGCAGGCCTACGAGTAGATACTTTGCGAATAGCAAAACTAATATTGACTAACAATTGTTCACCCAGTACACCATTAGTTATCCTGTGGAGTAGACACATGTCAATAACTGTACGACTATGTATGAGACTCTGAAGATTAAAATGCAATAGACGGTCGCTATACTCTGGGAGAGCTTTTCTTAAGCCTTGTTTAATACAGAGTTGTCTTAAAAATCTCCGTTGTATTGACTCGATACCATCCCTATCTACTTTGTAAATTGGTGCCCAAATAGAGGAACAATATTCTAGTTGAGATTTAACTAATGATGTATAGAGAATTTTAAATGAATCACATCGTTTAAAAGGTTTTGCAGTGCGAGTTATAAAGCCTAACATTCTACTTGCTTTAGCTACTATAGTTTTATAATGAAATTTGAAACTAAGCGAAGAGTCGAACCAAACGCCCAAATCTCGAACCACACAAACTATGGAGAGGGCTATGCTCGGAGTTTCCCTACGAGATCGAATCAGAAATGAGGAGATCCGTAGGCGAACTAAAGTAGCCGACATAGCCCAGCGGGATTAGCAAGTTGAAGTGGCAGTGGGCAGGGCACATAGCACGCAGAACCGATGGCCGATGGGGCTGCAAAGTTCTGGAGTGGAGACCACGGACCGGCAAGCGCAGCGTAGGACGTCCACCCGCAAGGTGGACAGACGACCTAATAAAGACCGCAGGAACGCGCTGGATGCGAGCCGCTTCCAACCGGTCTTTATGGATCAATGTGAGAGGCCTATGTCCAGCAGTGGACGTCATACGGCTGATGATGATGATGATGATGACGTAGTCAAATGTGGACCGCGTGGGGCACAGCAACATTTGGAAGAGAGAAGAGACCATTATTTTAAAAGTCAAAATATTCGTTTCGTTCAGTCAATTGAGTACTTATTAATCAAATGATTTCGTTAAGAAAATATCGATGTCATCTTTGCAATTCTATTCACTGACTTACTATTTTCCACTTGACTGAGTTTGTATTATGTCACTAATTACCAGTTATATAGAGCATTGAACGAAACAAGCGAGACGTGTCGCCTAGAGATGTCACTTGTCGATATCATTTTTTTTAATGGAAAAGTAATGTCATGACCATTGCAGCGATACACAGAACTTTGAGTAGCAAAACAAAGTCCAGGGCATCGCTGCCTTGGCGCTCATTACTTTGAGACTTTCGATGGTTAGTTACAGCCTTCTAATTTCTGCAGTGCCCTTCAAACTGGAACACAGTAATGTTAACACATGACTGATTGGCGGCAGAATATCTGGTACTGCGGTGGTACCTACTTAGACCTCCTGCTAAGATTTACCACCGATTAGATCTATGTTATCATCTGCTATACTGCAGGAATCAAGTTGAAAATGTGCCGTCAAGCACCTAGCGGTGTGTTCCGACAGCCTCACTTGAGGACCAGTTCAGGCTAGGTGTGTTTACCATCTTCGATCACACCGACACTTAACGTCAGATGAGCTGTGGTCAAACACCCAACCTGTCCACCATAAAAAAAACAGTATTTTATATACATAAATTTTCATGTATACAGTAACATCCAGCTTAAAACGAATATTATACGTATGTTTTCACTTCAAAAAGTATCAAAATTATTTTATTGCACGCACAACAATAACCCATAGTACCATACCCATAAACTATAAGACATAATAAAAAAAAAAACATGCAAAGTGTTCATTCAATACCTAAAATAATGTCCTAATGTCTCGCTTTGTATAAAGTCCTACGATATTTATATGATTGTTCTTATAAAATGAAAATGTGACGTATTACCGATACGTATCGATTAATAATTTAATCGATATAATGTAAGTAAAGTATCGATATCGGTGTCAACATGTCCTATCACTAATGAACACTTTTAATCGGGAGAAACCCATTGAGAAAAGAATACTTTTATTCAGCTATTAGCGTGGCTAATTGGCGTAAGACACTACGTGTTAAAATCATTAGTAACGCTTCATGGATTTTAGCACATCTTTGGTCCTAGTATATAGAGCCTATCTATCTGTACTGTACTCAACATTTCTGTGTATCGCTGCAATGGTCATGGACGTTACCTCTTACCATACCTCCTTAAATTACAAAAAATGAAACCTTGTTGAGGCTATATTAGTTATGCTTCCCTATGTGTCTGTCTAAGATTACAGAACAATCGTAACTAAGCCCACAATTTTTTTTTGTATGTAACAGTAATGAGACGAATGAGACGCTCTCCTGATGTTAAGAGATAACGCCCGTCCATGACCATTGCAGCGATACACAGAACTTTGAGTAGTAAAACAAAGTCCAGGGCATCGCTGCCTTGACGCTCATTACTTTGAGACTAGATGGTTAGTCTCAACAGCCCTGTAATTTCGCTAGCTGCAGTACCCTTCAAACCGGAACACAGTAATGTTTACGCACTACTGCTTACCGGCAGAATATCTGGTACTGCGGTGGTACCTACCTAGACGACCTCCTGCTAAGGAAATCTACCACCAAGTAAAATATATAAAATAAAATATTATATTATATAAAGTTAAATATTATGTGATAGTTTGGATGGATGGATGTTTGTTACTCAATCACGCCAGAACGGCTGAATGGATCTAGATGAAATTTTGCATGTAGATACTTTAGGCCCTGGAATAAAAAGATGGAATACTTTTCATCATCATCATCCATCACCACGCGGGTAAAACAGAGGACTGTAGCTAGTTTTTTATTTAAAAAAACAAGACCGCTTTTCTAAAACGTTTTACTATTGTTGTTTCCGTATGTACCACATAAACGAAGCCGCGGGTAAAAGCAATGTTATAAATGATATAGCTAATTACTTAGAAATGACTCGTCGGTTTTCGTAACTATCTCGGGAATTTTCATTATAAGTGAGAGGCCAGTCCTTGGCGAGACGTGATGTCGTCCAAATAGGCATACCAATATAAAAACGTCAAGTGCGTGTCGGGACGCAGTCTGATCATTTTACTAATATTATAAACTAGCTACGCACCGCAGTGTTACCTACTACATTTTTGTCGGGATAAAAGTAGTCTATGTGTTAATAATAAATGTGTAATTGCCGTGGTGGTGCCGGCGTAAGAATTGTACCCCACCCTCCACTCGTGGTTGCCGTAAGAGTCGGCTAAGGGATTAATCCGGAAGATGGGCAGCAGCGTCTTCCTTGAACAATCACATTAACTGCGCTCGCCAACCCTCCTGCCAAGCGTGGCGAGTATTGGCAAAACCCCCCCAGGAGGAGGCCTATGTCCAGCAGTGGACGTCTTATGGCTGATCATGTGATTATAAAGGCGAAAGTTTGTGTTAATCCAGGGTGTCAGCTACCATTATTTCAAATTTCATCAAATTTTGGTCCTTACAAATTTTCACGAAAATCTAAATTTCAACCACAGCACACACACTTCGAACTTAGCCACCAATAAAAATAATACCAATTTTATTATGGCGGTATAATGTGTAGGTACGGAACCCTCGGCGCATGAGTTCGACTCGCACTTGACCGGTTTATTTTTTATTAACGTATTACTATTACGCGCCAAACAACTTTTTTTTTTAAATCCACCCTCTAAGGTAGCTTGAGTTTAGAAACGAATCTAACGATACCTTAATTGTCGTAATCCATTTGACCGTTTAGAAGGTACGAGGTAATAAAGAAATTTACATACATACATACATACAAGATACGCGCGAAAAACATAACCCTTCCTTGTCAGTCGGATAAAAATCTACTACATTTTTTTTAAACAAATGCCCCAATACGCACATTATATTTCCATTACATGCTTACAGCGACAAACTACAACAAAAAAATTACCAAGTTATCAGTAGATACGGTCAACTCGTGGAACGATAATTTTACAAAGAAACTTACGAAGTTTTCTTAGGATAATGGAATAGTAGCTCCATTTAATCCTGATAGCTTGGTAGATACATTATCTGTGACTAAACCGGCATGTATGGTGGGAAATATACATTGTAACGGTATAAGGTAAGGTATGAGGTACAGAGCGATTAAGTTTTACTTGTTACTGCATCGTTGCTTTTTTTTAATCTTAATCTTTCTAAAATCTTTGCGTATGAAGAAGTAATGAATAAAATAATCCCACTAATATTATAAATGTGAAAGTTTGGCTGGATGGATGTTTGTTACTCAATCACGCCAGAACGGCTGAACAGGTCTGGATGAAATTTTCCATGTAGATATTTTAAGCCCTGGAATAAAACATAGGATACTTTTCATCATCATCATCATCCAACACCACGCGGGTAAAACCACGGGGCGCAGTAATAAGCATCGGTGCTTTGGCGCTTATTGCTTGGAGATTTTCGATGTTTAGTCTCAACAGCCCTGTAATTTCGCTAGCATAGTAATGTTTACACACTACTGCTTGGTGGCAGAATATCTGCCTAGACGAACTCTTGCTAAAGAGATCTATCACCTAGTATGACCACGTCCTGCCTGATGTTAAGCAACGATGTAGTCAAGGATGGAACACTCTTACCTAAAAGGAACCAGTTTACTCTTGATTTGAAGACATTAATATTGTATTTTTCGGAAAACAAAAATAAGGATAAATTCTTTGTTCGCACAGCGGGGATGTGGAACTCTTTGCCGGAGTCTATTTCCCGAAAAGTACAATATAACTTAACTGCTAGGTAAGCGTGTTCCATCTTAGACCACGTTGTTGCTTAACATCAGGCAGAATGTGGTCAAATGCGAAACTATTCAGTTATAAAAAAAAACTTAACCTAAACATAATACCACACCAGACATTACACACTCACTCACTGTCACTCATTTAAGAGCCATTCAGATTAGGTGTGCTTTACCATCTTCGACTACACCGTCACTTAATATCAGGTGAGCTGTGGTAAAATACCTAGCATGTCAACCAAAAAAAATACAGGGAGAGGTAGAGGATTAAAAAATAACCTAATTAACCAACAACCAATTTCGTATTTCAAATATTGGTTAGGAAGTGAGGATTCTGTGACCCAACTGAGTTCCGCACCATTGCACCAGATTGAACGAGATTTCTGTTCCGCTACAGATTTCAAAATGTATTTACATTACCATCAAAAGTTCTTACTTAGTCACTTGTAAAATAAAAAGCATAAGGTTGAAAGTCGAGTGATGTGGAAGCACAAAATTTGTGGATTTGGAATCCATTGTTGATCCTCTGCAGCCGTCCTCAATTTGCGGGCCGCAGGAATTTTTGCAATCAAGTTGCGGTCTGGTGGACCAAGGAAATGGAGTTATTTATTTTGTGATAAAACTTAAGATATGGCTTTGACATCATTTCGAACACAGCGGTTCCACGAGAGTAAATGAGAATAAAATACATAAAAACAATTTTGAACTTTATCGAGGACGATTTTTTTTTTAATTATAGATAGGCTTACGTTTGACCGCCATTTCACCTGATGTTAAGTGATGATGCGCGGTGACGATTCGTGGCTTTTGCCATATCAATTTTTTTCCGATTCGTGTTTTTTTTTTGACGGCGGCAATTGTTTTTAAATAGCCGTGTTCACATGAATCGTGCAAAATGTCGGATACGTAATAAATGCCGTTCCGTCTTTTAAAAATCACCTACGTCAAAAAACACGAATAGATATTTTTGTGACGGATCCGTTGATGCCCTTGTGCATTCACCCCCGCCCGCCTGCGCGCGCACATTTTAATACATTCGTTCGTTAAAATTGGACGCACCCAGTGTGTTCTTTTTTTGACACCTAGATTCAGGTTATCTAAATCTTTTCTCGGGAATTGCGTTAGATTCTATAATAAAATCCCACTTGAGGTAACTAAAATGTCCTATAATAAATTCAAAGATTTTATAAAGCAGAGGTTAATTGACAAAGCCTACTATAAGGTGGTTCATTACGAGGAATACAGGAATATTTGGTTGTAGTAGCTTCTCTCTGCACTTACATCCCCCTAGCTTAGTGACAATTGTAGTAAGCATAATGTATTAACATCTATAACTGTAAACTGTATAAACTGTAACCTAATATGAAAAGAAAGATCCACAAAAAAGAATGCCTTGCTGAGTTTCTTGCCGGATTCTTCTCAGTTGAAGTGTAATTACGAGCCGGTGGTAGATTCAAACATGTAACTTAACGTTCATAAGTGCCTTACCAGGGCCTAAACTGAATAAATGACTTTTTGATTTTGATTGTATTGTTCTGTAATCGACGATAATACCAATACAAGATAAAAGTAAATGCAACTCACATCCATTGAGTTGGGTTTCGTACACGACTGAACACGAATCAAGTGTGAATTCGGATATTTTGACGTATCGTAAAAAACTCATTTGCTTATTTTATTTATTTATTTTATTTTATTTTCCGTAAAACTCTAAAACTGTAATGTGTAATGTGAATGTGCATCCGTCATGACGTATTGTTTCTTTTTTGACGAATCGCCAATGACGTTCCCTTGTGAATCAGCTCTTACAAGTAAAGTAGAATGACTAACTTTGAATGAAAGATTTTAGCATTTATTTGGGCTTTAATCAATGTAGTAAGTATCGACTTAAATGTATCTTTTGTTTTCAAGTAAAAGTATATCGGTTGAGCATGGCTGCGTTGGGAAGACAGTTTTCCAAAGCGTATTGCTATTGTGTCCGCAATTGTATTGGAGGAAGCGTATTTCGTTTAATTTTTTATGCCAGTCTAGTAAACAAGTTGTTTCTGGTGATTTTGTGGTGTTTAGGTTTGCCTGCTTAACCAGACTTAGTTATAGAACTGCACTTTTTTTATGGTTCACAGGCTAGGTGCTTGACTACACCTCACCTGATGTTAAGTGGTGTGTTCGAAGATGGTACAGTACACCTAGCCTGGAATGGAACTGGCTCTCAAGTGAGGCTGCCGGAACACACCGTTAGATGCTTGGCGGCAGATTTTCAACTAGAAGGTGGTAGCTATCCAGACGGGTACTAGAACATACCCTTCCACCATGCTATTGTTTCCTCATGCTGTTTCCTTTCACCGGCAGCTCAACCTCATTGTTGGGGTTGGAACAATGAGGGTCAATTGTAAATACTTGTCCTTATACATTACTATGTCGGTTTTTGCCAATACAACATTGTTCTTGTAAATAAAATAAAAAATCTTTCTTTCAAAGTCATCTACAAAACAATAACGTCACATCACATCACACCAGAACGTCACTTAACATCAGATGGGCTGTGGTCATACACCTAGTCTGTCATCCATAAAAAACCGTTCAGGTGCGAGTCGGACTCGCGCACCGAGGGTTCCGTACAAACCTGTAGGTATATAAGAAAAAGTTATGGTATTTATTTTATGGTAATTTATGGTTTTCGCAATTTTTTCCTTTATCTGTGCTATAAGACGTTGCTTCGTACCAAATTTCAAGATTCTGAGTTCACGGGAAGTACCCTGTAGGTTTTGATCCCCTTGCGAGTGTCGAAAATTTGCAGCATAAACGGCTGTATCTTTTGATTACGTTGGCTTAGAAGTTTGATTTTTTTAACTCCAAGGGACATAAGACCTGAGTACTTGATATTAATTTCAGCTCGACACCTTCAGGCGTTCCTGAGAAAAAGGTTCTTGACAGACCGGACAACAAAGTGATCCTACAAGGGTTCCGTTTTTTTTACTTTTGAGGTACGGAACCCTAAAAAAAGTGTAGAAGTATTTCTTTCACTAACTTGTTAACGCACGAATGATCTTACAAAGTCTAATGCTGGGTAAAAATATGAGTATGGCCGCGGCATAGAGCTACAGTGCGATTTTGGATAACTTTTTAAATTTTTTTTAATTTTACACACGTTGAGGTCTCTGTAGCTCAGGAACCCCGTATCATTGACACGGTTGATACGGCAGCAGGAGCATAGCTACCGAGCTATGCTCCTGCTGTGCTCTATATTTGTTTTATCTTTCACGCGTTCATACGATTCTTTTCGTTACAAGCAGCTGATATATCTATATCTTTAAACGAGCAATTCTTGTATATATATATATATATATATCCGCATATAACGAGCAATTCTTGTATATATATATATATATATTCTGAATCTCGGAAACGGCTCCAACGATTTTCATGAAATTTTGTATCCAGGGGATTTCGGGGGCGAAAAATCGATCTAGACAAGTTTCATTTTCAGAAAACGTCGTTTTATCCATGTTTTCAGCCGAGCAATGCTCGGTCAACCAGGTACTGTACATATATACTAAGTAAAATCCGCATCATAATATTGACATTGGATCCCAATTGGAGTGGTACCAATTCACTTGAAGTAATTGATAGCGTGCCGTGGATGGTATGTCAGGGGACTAGCCGTAATGTTTATACTGGAGGAAGGTCGGAATGGAACTTTTAGGCCAGTTGCTGATTGCTTAAATTATTATTAGTCCAACGAATTCTATGTACTTAGAAGAGAACATTAAAAAGTGTGTGCAAAACCGGGCAAATTTTTTTTAATGTAAATGTAACGAGACGAACGAGACGCTCTCCTGATGGTAAGATATAACGCCTGTACATGACCATTGTAGCGATACACAGAACTTTGAGTAGCAAAACAAAGTCCAGGGCATCGCTGCTTTGGTGCTCATTACTTTGAGACCTTTAATGGTTAGTCTGTAATTTCGCTAGCTGTAGCCGGAACACGGTAATGCTTACACACTACTGCTTGGCGGCAGAATATCTGGTACCGCGGTGACACTAACCTAGACGACCTCCTGGTAAGGAGATCCACCACCATCCACTAATGATTGCCATGAAGACCGGTTGGAAGCGGCTCGCATCCAGCGCGTTCCTGCGGTCTTCATTAGGTCGTCTGTCCACCTTTGGGTGGACGTCCTCCACTCCAGAACTTTGCAGCCCCATCGGCCGTCAGTTCTGCGTGCTATGTGCACTACTACTTCAACTTGCAAATCCCCTATCATTGACATCATTAATCATCAATAATCATTCATCATTGTTATCATTGATTTTGTAGCGATGATAGCTCAGTGGTTAGCGCGGTCGGTCCGCATGCCGAAGGGCGTGGGTTCAAACCCCAACAATGAGCTTGAGCTGGCGGTGAAGGAAAACATCGTGAGGAAACCATAGCGTGGTGGTAGGATACTTTCTAGTACTCGGCTGGCTAGCTACCACCCTCAAGTTGAAAATCTGCCGCCAAGCATCTAACGGTGTGTTCCGCCAGTCTCACTTGAGGGCCAGTTCCATTCCAGGCTAGGTGTGTTTACCATTAAAAAAACAAGGAATTATTGAGTAATATGTTAAACATAACATATGTAATTTATGGATCTGGTTTCATCAGTGTAGAGATCTCATTTGACAATATGGAATACTTGAAACTAGCAGAGTACTTACACAAGGTACGATGCCAAAAATAAGAAAAAGAAATAATTAAGGTCAGAATCTCGGCAATGAGTACAGTACTTGTGGGAAGTTCGTTACTCTACCATATTGTTATCTGCGATACCCACGCCAAGGTAAACATATGTAAAACCCACACTGCTTCTATAGGTGTTTTGGTTTGTTAGCTGACCTGAATTCGCAATGATTCCTACTTTCTCATTATACGTATCGACAATAATGCACTCTTCATGAGTGCAAAAAATTAAGAAAAAAAAAACACTTAAAAAAAGACAGGTTTTTTTTTATTTACTTTTTTTATGTCTGACAGGCTTCGTGTTTGACCACAGCTCACCTGATGTTAAGTGACGGTGTGGTCGAAGATGGTAAAGCACACCTAGCCTGGAATGGAACTGGCTCTCAAGTGAGGCTGCCTGAACACACCGTTAGATGCTTGGCGGCAGATTTTCAACTTGATGGTGGTAGCTAGCCAGCCGAGTACTAGAAAGTACCCTACCACCACGCTATGGTTTCCTCACGATGTTTTCCTTCACCGGCAGCTCAAGCTCGTTGAGGTTTGAACCCACGCCCTTCGGCATGCGAACCTACAGCACGAACCACTGAGCTATCATCGCTACAAAACTACTTATTACAATTTCGCGCCAAAAATTCACCATATTGTTTTTTTTTAAAAACCCCCCCCTTAGTATAATTGGGTTATTGAGACGAATTTGACGATGCCTTAATTTGTCGTAATCTATTTGGCCGTTTGGAAGATACGAGGTAATAAAGAAATTTACATATATACAAGATACGCGCGAAAAACATAGCCTTTCCTTAGCAGTCGGGTAAAAAGTATAAAACAGTTTTTATTTTATTTTATTCATTGGCAAATGAATTCGGAATTTTTAATGCCTAATTTTTATATGTACTTCAGTTTTTGTAATATATGACTAACATCTTTGGTTACAGTAATAGTCGAGTTTTGGTCAATTCCAGTCATGCCTTAGTAAAGTAATGGCGACTTTACTATAAGCTTTATTATGGAGTTTTGGAAGCAACACGAAAAGTCATATTTCACCACATTATAATACTTTAAACACTAGCGCTTGTAATTCGGCACTTTATGAATAAAACTACAATTTTGTACATAAACACTCAAAAAAACACAAGCTTTGGAAACAATACAATGGGGCAACACGACTCCTTCTGCGTTCCCGCCAGAACTCTTATTTTTACTAGTTTAGGGTTACTATGCCACAGTAAATTTGTCCATTATGTTAAGATTTTTAGCCATAAGTAGATATATTTTTAGTTTTGTAAGAACCAGCACTCTATTTTTTTTTGCAAAGGTAACACCAATTGGGAAACTATTGGGCAATCAAAACACAACGAAAGCTGTCGCTATTTCAGCAAATCAGAACGTTGGACAGTTGACGAGGAAAGTTCATTTAAAGCGAAAAATTATATCGTACTTGCATTGTGAATTTGCTTTTCTAAACAATAACATAGTGTTACATCTCCCGTCTGTTCTGTATCGTGTTTTCCATCATTGGTTGCCTGGAAGAGATCAGATAAGGCCACCACTTGTAGCACTAGCTCATAAGATACTTTTGTTCTCTATTTTTGGTGTGCACAATAAATAGTTTCTACCTATCTATCTATAATATAAAGAAAGGATATTAGGTAGCCACCAAATTATTGATTTTAAATAAACTTAAATACTGATCGAATAAAGCTGTTAAAATTAGAGAACTGGAAATTCATTCATCAAAATAACAAGTACAATAAACTCCTTTCAAAGTAGTACTACTATCCCTTTTGAGAGATAGGTTAAAGTCGCTGAGAATAATATTACAAAGGCTCCACAAAAACATCAGATCTTGAGATCTCGTGTTGCGGTACACCGCAAATGTCGTGGCATTGACCAAGACAGTCGACCAGATACTCTAGGATAGGATAATTATTCTTTTAGTAAGCGAAAATGAGACGTTCCAGTATGGTAAGAAATAGCGTCTGCCCATTACCATTGCAACGGTATTCAGAGATTTGAGTAACAAAACAAAGTTAATGGCATCACTCCGAGTCATTATATTGATACCTCAGAATACAGAAAGAATCTGAGTTTGAGACATTGGGTACCTAAGTATCATTGGCTTTTTAATATCACAAGCTACAGTATCTTCAAATCAAAATGATACTGTTTATGTTACCAGTGATGACTTATGGCGCTAAATCGTGGTCTCTGACTATGTGCCTTCTTGGAAAGCACAAAGTAGCCCAACGAGCTATGGAGAGGGCTATTGAGTATCCCTACGAGATGGAATCAGAAATGAGGAGATCCGTAGACGAACTAAAGTTACCGACATAGCCCAGCGAATTACCAAGTTGAACTGGCATTGGGCAGGTCACATAGCACGCAGAACTGATGGCCGATGGGGCTGCAAAGTTCTGGAGTTGAGACCATAGACCAGCAAGTGCAGCGTAGGACGTCCACCTACAAGGTGGACAGAGATAATATAGGCCACAGGAACGCGCTGAATGCGAGCCGCTTCCAACCGGTCTTTATGGAAGTCAATGGGGTAGGCCAATGTTCTGCAGTGGATGTCCAGCGGTTAAGATGATGATGAATGTTTACATACAGTTAGTTAATTTCCCTTTCTTGTCAAAAAATTTAATTACCAATCCAAGGACTACAGCACGTGGAAGCTTTCACCAGTTCTCAACAATTTAGATTAATCCTAATACACTTCACAATAATTTGTATAGCTCGTTGAACTTCAAAAGATCAAGAGCTTTTGGAGCATTCTTTGGAACAATACGAGTTACCTATTTTAAGATCAGAGGTCGGAACTTCTTCTGGCAAAGTTCGCTTTCAGATAATTAATGTAAGTCAAGCCATCGGGATTGTTTGTTACTGTATAAAGTAATATTTAGGTCCAAAGGTTATCAAATGGCTTAAAAACATTGAATGAAAAATGTTTTTTTTTATCAAAATAAGCATTTTGCCAAAGGTAGGCTATAAACGACTCATCATAATATTTACAAGAAATATTAACAATTCATATGGCGCTAAAACACAACCTACGTACACTTTTATTTATTCGTGTGGGTAGTTTCAAATTTGAATTTCGATGAATTTGGTCAGTCGAGCGTTGGCGGCGGTGATGGGTGAACGTCTTTATATGGTCGTTGGAAAGAGATTTATTGGAATATATGCCATATTGAAGTCGAGTTAACAGTTATTTAATTGCCACTTTCAAATACTAATTAGGTTTATGAAATTTGTATATATGTGAACATGAGTAATCTATTTCAGTAAAGATATACGATATTGCAACACAAACTAGACGCTTAGTATTATTTAACGAGCGATATTGTTGTTCCCATGCATGTAGACTACGCGTTTCATCACAGTAGTCAAAGATGGTAAGCGCACTTAAGCTTTCTATGAGAATGCTTCTCGTGTAGTCTACCATCATACCATGGCTTTCTTACGCAATTTTCCGCTCTTTGTTGTGATTTGTAACTACGCTTTCAGGCGTGAGTTATTAATAAGTTATACATAATACATCAATTTTTTAAATGTTTAATACGTTACTGAAAAGAACATATTTAATTAAAATATCCTAAAGGTCAATACGCTCACACGCCCGGTCACGTCAAAGCTTCACAACAAATTTTTAATTTAATTATTTATTACTAGAGTTCATGGAAGGTTTTAATTAATAAGTAATTAATATCAACTGTCAACAGTATTTCAGGAAAAAGTAAGGACATTAAGGGTAGTTCGTGCATGAATTGGGTAATTTTGAATCAACTTAAGTGTGGTAGCTAGCCAGCCGAGTACTAGAGAGTACTCTACCACCACAGCTTAAGCTCATTGTTTAGTTTGAATCCACGCCTTTCGGCGTGTGAACCGACCACGCTAACCACTGAGCTATCACTACACTATTTTGTTTGGAGGTACGGATGGGCCTACACAACGCATTTGGCTAGATAGGCTAGGCTTTTATAAGAAACAAGCGACCCGCCCCGGTTTCGTACAGGTGCAATGTAGACACTAATGTGGTGCATATGTATGTATTATATACATATGAACCTTCCTCTTGAATCACTCTGTCTATTGATGGTAGCTGCATTAAAATCAATTGCGTAGTTCTAAAGATCTAACCGTGTAGACGGCGGGAAGCGACTTTGTTTTATACTATGTAGAGATTGCAATGATTCCTCTATTGCGAATATAAGTTAAATCGGCGAATAATGACCCCATTTCATATCACATCCCACGTAAACATTCATGTCGAAGCGTCTGATTAGAACAATGCCCGATAAGTTTAAAACGTATTATTTCATTGATAACGGTAGGCCGAGTATTCTGACTGTATTGTGTGTGGATTAGTTGGTTTAGGCAAAGTAAAATATCTATAAGTACATCTTCGCGATAAATAGGCGACACAAGTGGGAAGAGGCGGTGCGGTGGGGGCAGAGGACGCTTGCCGGCGATCACTACATGAGTGCCGGCCTATTGAGTATTGAGTATTAGTACAACAACGGGCGCGCACTATTTCTAATCAAAAAATATTTATTAAACAATATTTATAAAACATCGTCGCAAAATTACTAGTTTTTCGGTTTTTTATCAGATTCATTTTGGAGAGTGTGCTTCAGAACTACATGGTCTAATTCCCCCATTTTTCTATCGGACGGCCAGAAGCTCAAAAAAGCGACATTGTTTCATTGTCGATGCCAAAAATTCGAACAAAACGATTTGATTCCACGTTCATTGTGCGGACTGCTAGACAGTGGAATGCGCTGCCTGAGCGGGTGTTCCCCGTTGGATATAATTTGGGTGTCTTCAAGTCGAGAGTGAGTCAGTATCTTCTAGGCAAGCGTGCTCTACAAAGCAGCGACGCCCTGGACTTTAATTCGCTCCTCAAAGTTCTGTATATGGCTGCAATGCTCATAGGTATGCGTTATATCTTATTTAAAAAAAAAATGCTCAAACTCGTGCATATAATTCGGCAATTTAAAGTAGTTCCCGCAAAAAACTCGATGAATTTACGTAGTATTTAGTGTTTTTTTTTTTTATACACATCATTTCTTTTTATAGCTGACAGGCGAGGTTTTTGACCATAGCTCACCTGATGTTAAGTGACGGTGTGAAAATGGTAAAGCACGTCTAGCCTGGAATGGAACTGGCTCTCAATTGAGGCAGCCAGAACACTTCATTAGGTGCTTTGCGGCAGATTTTCAACTTTATTGTGGGGGTGGTAGTTAGCCAGCCGAGTACTAGAAAGTACCCTACCACCACGCTATGGTTTCCTCACAATGTTTTCCTTCAAGCTCATAGTTGGAGTTTGAACGCAGGCCTTCGGCATGCGAACCGACCGCGCTAACCACTGAGCTATCATCGCTACAAAAAAAACATTCCACTGTCTCGACCTCTTCGGTTTCTTTCATCAAGAGGCCATATTACGACACATGCCCAGTACGGCTATTGGGGCCACATGGCGTAAAGATGCAACTTTGGCCCGTAAAAAATTGAAAAGGTCGACGTGTCAGGTCAGTTCAGAAAGGGCCTTTGCAAAACTTGTATAATTTGCATACATTGCGAACGAAGTTTTGTATTTAAAACTTTTTAAATTGTATCGATGTGATGGAGGTTTTTTTTTTAACTCTGACATGCTAGGCGTTTGACTACAACTCACCTGATGTTAAGTAACGGTGCGGTCGAAGATGGTACACACACCTAGCCTGGAATAGAACTGGAATAGGCATTCCAATGAGGTTGACGGAACACCGTCAGATTATCAACTTGAGGGTGGTAGCTAGCCAGCCGAGTACTAGAAAATACCCTACCACCATCTATGATTTCCTTTACCGGCAGCTCAAGCTCATTGTTGGGGTTCGGTGTGTGAACCGACCAAGCCAACCACTGAGTTATCATTGCTACAGACCTAAACCTAAATCGCAGTAAAACACACAAAGTCAAAGTCAAAAACAATATGTAACCGCATGTTTGATCGTGGATTCACAAGAGTGAACTACTGGAGTTACAAGACAAATTCACGTAAAAAAAAAGAAGTTTTTTTCTTAAAATGAGACTCCGTATTGGCAACGAGAGTCACTTGTAGGTACAGCCACAATAATATATGTATTATTCATGCAATTACTGCGGTCTTGTATGTACATACTCACAGAAGTACTGATTAAATTTATTATTACGTTTTCCTTTGTTTATTGTACGAGGTTGGTAATCAAATTAATCATTATGTGCCTATTTATGCAAATATATCTTAGTTAGAACGTAGTAAAGTAGAAAAGTAATTTAAAACTTTTTTTTTTAAATCAAATTGAAAATATTTTTATTTTTAACATAGTAGAATAGACGTTACATTGTTGACAGGCTAGAAATTTGACCACAGCGCACCTAATGTCAAAAGTAAAGTCAAGAATGGAAATGGCTTTCAAGTAAAGGCTACCGTAATGAAACACACGTATTTAACGGTGATTTTCAAATTGATGGTGGTAGCTAGCCAGCTGAGCACTAGAAAGTAGCGTAGTAGTTTTGTAGCGATGATAGCTCAGTGGTTAGCGCGGTCGGTTCGCATGCCGAAGGGCGTGGGTTCAAACCCCAACAATGAGCTTGAGCTGCCGGTGAAGGAAAACATCGTGAGGAAACCATAGCGTGGTGGTAGGGTACTTTCTAGTACTCGGCTGGCTAGCTACCACCCTCAAGTTGAAAATCTGCCGCCAAGCATCTAACGGTGTGTTCCGGTAGCCTCACTTGAGAGCCAGTTCTATTCCAGGCTAGGTGTGCTTTACCATCTTCGACCACACCGTCACTTAACATCAGGTGAGTTGTGGTCAAACACCTAACCTGCCAGCCATTAAAAAAAAAGTACCCTACCACCATGCTATGGTTTCCTCACGATGTTTTCCTTCACCGGCAATTCAAGCTCATTGAAGTTTAACAAAATTTATATAATATAACACTATTCTGTTTGGTTGTGATAATTCTTATCAGTAACGATGCTAGGTTTTATGTGACCTATAATAACAATCTAAATCAAATACAAGTGCACTAATTATTGACTTTGTTATGTTTATTCCGATAAAATAGCTTCCTAAATTCATTATAAACTAAAATTATTGTGACTTGATTTGAGACGTTTAGTTTAGGCCCTCTCCATTCCACCACAGGACAAGCAGAAGGACGGCACACTGTCATCCGTTCCTCGTGGGCGTTCCCAGTATTCGTACGCAACGATTCCGCTCTACTTTCTTGATACATACAGCCCACGAATGGAACTCATTGCCAGCTAATCTGTTTCCTTTAAACTATAATTTGGACATTTTTAAGGCTAGAGTGAATAGATTTCTTCTAGATCGGCGTACTCCATCCTCGACCACACCGTCGCTTTCCATCAGGCGAGTTGGGGGTCAAACGTAGATCTATTATTTAAAAAAAGTTTTTTTCGTTGGAGTCACGATTTGCTTAGGACAGCTAGCGGTGGATAGAAGCATAAAGATCGGGCTGAGTGGCGCAGTAACCTCGCAAAGTTTCAAGACAAAAGTCTTTAATCAGTGCGTTCTACCTGTCATGACCTACGGAGCCGAAACGTGGATACTCACAGCGGGAATGGTTCGCAAGTTCAAAGTCGTTCAGCGAGCTATGGAAAGAGCTACGCTTGGCATTTCTCTGAGGGATCGTATCCGGAACGAAGTAATTCGCCAGAGAACTAAAGTCACAGACAGCTCAGCGTATTAGCAAGCTGAAGTGGCAATGGGCTGCTCATGTGGACATATCTGTCGCAGAAACGATAAACGTATTCTAGAGTTGAGATTGCTTTGAGATTGCTTGAGTAGTTGCCTCGCGCTCGCACCTACAGTAAACTTTCATGTGTCTGGCAAGTTCTAAAAACTATCAAAACTGTCCAAAACTACTAAGATAGCGTTATCTTATTGGTTCCCAAGTATCATATATAAAATTCAGCTTTTATACTATAACGTAAGTACACCTATGTATATTTTTTTTAAATTTAGGTGTCTGGCAAGGGGTTAGAACTATACTAAGTGTCCGGCAATGGATAACGTGACGTCTAATGTTAATCCGACGACAATAAAAAAAATTTAAGTTTAAAAAATTGAAAAAACTAAAAAAATTGAGTATTTATACTCTAAGGAAATTGGGGCACTATTTTATACCCTTTACCTGCCCAAGTTAATCCAATGCCCAATCCAAACTCCATAGTCCCTGATCGTTCTTACCTGTGTTGGGGACATGCATAGAGAAACTTTCAGCTTTTATAAAATAACGAAGGTCTGGCCGTCGTGGGCTCTTGGGCCTTTTGAGATTGATCAAAAGCCCCGTGTAAACAAGCGCGCAAGCGTAACTGATCGCTACAAAATACTAAACTATACTATTGTAATCCTTATGATTTTAATAAATATTTACAAAGCGTATAAGTTACTAACTGTAATGTATTTATTAACTTTTAAATGAATACTTCTTACGGATATGAAATACTTGATCGTCCAAGACTAACATACCACTTTTAATAACTTGGCAAAGACCCCACCAATAATTTTATAATTATTTTCATTGCACTATGGAATGTTTTGAACACTCGTACATTTATATGGCTTACACTTTTTTTTCTTCTATTAATACACTTCACTATGTTACAAATAAGTCCATCTATACACTTTTAAACATAATCGATTAATTGATCGATATTTAAAATAAAAAATCGATAAATCACGCACGTCACTATGCGCGCGCGGCGATCGTGCGACTGTGTCAGCGCGGGAAAAATTGTAAACATTAATTGGAAGAAGGACAAAGATATGGGGTGAGAAAGAGACGGGCATTGATTTGTTTTTGCGTCTTGGTGCGTGACATTGACATGTGCAGAACAAGGGAACCAGATGTGACAGCGACGTAGTTTTTTTTTTGTAGAAATAATGACATATTGAATTCTTGCTATCTTAATTTTTTTCTACCAAGATAAGTTGGACTAGAGCATGGGATCATTATTTAACCCGGAAAACGTAATGTTCATATCGTTTTTATCGTAGATAAATATGTGAAAGCGACATTATTTTTGTTTTATATTTTCTATGAAATCAGAAGTACAAATTTTCTATTTATTATTAAAATAACACGAAAATGTCAAAATCGTAACATATGTTAATAAAATTAAATGTCAATATGATTAAATGATACATACAATTCCATTCCAGGTTAGGTAAGTTTACCATTTTCGACCACACCGTTACTAAACATCAGGTGAGCTTTAGTCAAGGTATTTCTATTAACCACAAAAAAGAATTGATCAAGATTTGTCAAGATCGGTTCCGCCATTTGACAATAAAAAGTAGTAGGTAACAAAAAATAAGTACAAAATTACTGAAATCCACACCTAAACGAGGCAGACTTGTTCCATGCTCTTATTATTATTCAAAGGCAAAAGAGTGAAAAAACAATTAGTAAAAAAAACACATTACGAATTTTGTGGCAAACTATTATATTATCCATGCTTTTATTATTCCAAGGCAAAAGTAAAAAAAATAATGAGCCAAAAAAAGCAAGAAAAAAGTTCACCTAAAGGTATTCTAAGCTCTTTTTATTCAAATGCCAGTACCCTCTACACCTAAATAATCTATGATAAATATTTATATACATTACTGTACTAAGAATAATGGGATCGCTTTGCTGTCTGTCTGTCATACGAGACTTTATACCTATTGCTAAATAGTCAATCAATTCATGCTTTGATTCGAGTTGCTATCATTATATTGGTAGGTACTTATTATAAAGTTTTAATACAAACATTTTATTGATAACGCCATGTTACTAGTCAATTCTGTAATATCATTTCAAATATATTATTAAAAGAGTTTTAAAACACTGATTACTTGTCAACGATTAAACAAGCTGAAGAGTTTAAAAAATCTACAACCCTACCGCGATTAAAACAGCTATAATTTAAGGAAAAAAACTTTTTAAACAAATTTATTATTTCTAATTAAATTTAAATATATAACTTATATATATTTTTGGATGCCTCTCTTAATTGCCTTTATACCCTACTTGATACAATTTATATTTTACATTACATTTCAGAAAACTATATTATAGTGTCTTTTTTATGGGAAAGAAATATGCCACTTTATCTCTGTTACCTAAGGTTATTAAAATATCATTATAGAAAACAATAACATTCTGTGCATACCAAGATAAGGGTTATTCTATTTTAAACCTATGATCTCACACTATATTTCCGAACTTTATACCGGGCTATACCGGGGCAGCCGTGGTGGTGCCGGCGTAGGAATAGTACCCTATCCTCTCTACCCGTGGTTGCCGTAAGAGTCGACTAAGGGATGTAATCCGGAAGATGGGCAGCAGCGTCTTCCATGAACAATCACACCTAACTACGCTCGCCAACCCGCCTGCCAAGCGTGGCGAGTATTGGCAAAACCCCCCCAGGAGGAGGCCTATGCCCAGCAGTGGACGTCCTATGGCTGATGATACAGTTAGAGACATAACGTACCTTTTCAATAAGTAAACCTGGCAACACTGCAAATAACAGGATTTAGGGAATTTCCAAAAAGTTTGAATTGCTTTTAACTGAGTTACATGATTTCAGTTGTGTTGCAACCTATATTCATATCTTAAATGAGAGAGAATTTATAGCAAGTTCAATTTATTTGGTAGTCAGCGTCTGAGGTCTGTGTCTGAGTGTCTGAGACAATTAACAAGGGACGTCTTAAAAGCCCCGGCGCGCGGCACCGCCTTGACTAAAACCTTCAGTAGCTACGCGCCTGCTGGTAGATCTCCTTAGCTACAGGTCATCTAGGTATGATAATATGCCAGGGAAGAATCAGATATTCCGCTGCCAAGTATTAGTACTGTTTATGTAATACTGTGTTCCGGTCTGAAGGGAAACAATGGAAAATCAAAATAGTGAGCGCTAAAGCAGCGATGCCTCGGCCATTGTTTTGTTACTCAAAGTTCTGAGTATTGATGCAAAGGGCATGGACAGGCGTTATCTCTTACCATTAAGAAGGTGTTCCATTCGTCTCATTGTTTCTACAAAAAAAGATAATACGTTCAAGTCATATATTCTAACGTTTTAAGTCTTAATATCGTGTAAGATAGGGTTTTATTTAGCGGAGCAAAAATATGGCGGTTACGCTAGTTCGTGTGTCAAACTTTGTTTTTTTTTTTTCATATTTTTCTAAAAGTATAGACTAAGCAAAATATTGTTTTTCATTGTCGTACATTAGACAAGAACAACAACAATTTTATAAAGTTTAAACAGATCTGTCAATCAATATCTGCCGAACTCGTCTGATTTTTTTCTTGTTAACATTTGGATAAATTTAAGTGACGCCATCTAGTACAATCCTCTGGTAAACTCTTTTTAACTTTAGTTCATAACGGTTCACAGTAACCCCCTCAGGTCACAGATTAAAATTGTAGTTACTACTCCAGGTATTTAGGTCAACGACACGGGACGCGGTCTCTGCACAGAGATTACATCATAATTGGTCGAGCAATTTGTGAGTGGGAAAAATGGTTTGTAAAATTTAGTAACAGTTCAAAGGATAAGAGAATAATCATATGGTTAAATAGTAAAAAGAAGACAAGTTCGTTTATACAGCCCTAGTGTCAGAAAATGTTAACGGAAATGCTTAAAAATCACGTCGCCGCATATTATTAAAAATCTTGTTTTTTTAAGTATTAAAATAATATTGTTTGGTGCCAAATTATGTGCGTGAATGTGGGAAAATGACTTTTCATGTTGCTTCCAAAACTCCATTGAACCTTGTAGTAAGGCTCGACCTGACTCGGCTAAGACTTACTTTGTGTGACTATGACTGTGACGTAATTAACTTGAGTTTTCATAAAATACTTAAAAATATCGAAACTCTTGACGTTGGCAAATGATCGCATCGTGATACGCCAAAAACAAAGAAGAAAATGTAGAAGTAAGGTAATAAAAAAAAAATACCTTTTCATATTTAGACTCTTAATCGATAAGGATTATGATTCTGTGAATTTTTAAATAAAAAAATCGGTGACAATATGCATTACAATGAATTACTATTATATTATAATAATTATATATTACATTGACATTAAATTTAAATAACTAATTAATTAATTAAAACTTATTGATTAATTTTTGCATACCACGGTGCTAGTCTATAGCATGGCGATTTTAACTTATGACTTTTATCTTTTTGTAACCCATGTCTCAGCAAAAATTTTAATTTGTAAACAACCTGATATAACGCAATGATATTTAAAACGGACAATCAAAATTTAATGTGTATAAAAAATCTATGCTGTTCAGAAGCTACTTCGTCTGAAGCCAACCCTGGATTTAGTTAGGTCATGCTTACCATAAACATGCATTGTCATCGGAACTGAGCCAACGTGTTAAAGGATAAGAGGAAGCGATTCTAATTCAACTTGCAATCACATCACATCGTCAGCCATGGGATGTCCACTGCTGGACATAGGCCTCCTCCTGGGGGGTTTGCCAATACTCGCCACGCTTGGCAGGCGGGTTGGCGAGCGCAGTTAGGTGTGATTGTTCAAGGAAGACACTGCTGCCCATCTTCCGGATTACATCCCTTAGCCGATTCTTACGGCAACCACGGGTAGAGAGAGTGGGGTACTGTTCTTACGCCGGCACAACCACGGTAACAACTTGCAATATTGCATTAATATTATAAAGGCGAAAGTTTGTATGTTTGTTACATCTTCACGCTCAAACGGCTGGACCAATTTTGATGACATTTAGTATGGAGGTAGCTGACACCCTGGATTAACACATAGCCTACTTTTTTCCAGAAAGAATGTAGCGGGCAACACCGTGGAGTGTGTATTTGTAACTAACAAATATATTATGTTAAATAAAAGCTTACAAAAAGAAATACTACAACATCAAATTTAAAAAAAAAAAAACGGAATTTATCACCTTGTTTTTCTCCCAAATCTTGTTAGGGGGTAGTGTCACCTGCCCCCCACCCCTTGGCACACTTCCCAATACCCACGCAACACGTTCCTGAGAACATCCATTGCTCCTTAGAACTTGTTTACTTACATCGAGAATATGGACGCTTTACCTGGAATAGAAATTTATAAATAGAATTAATTTTGTATGTTAATATAACAGGGCCGTCTTAAGCATAATCGGCGTCTGGGTGAGATAGTCGGCCTGCGCACGTGTAATTTTTTTTAATTTTTATAATGGCCGACAGACTAATTTTTTGACCACAGCTCACCTGATGTTAAGTGACGGTGTGGTCGAAGATGGCAAAGCACACCTAGCCTGGAATGGAACTGGCTCTCAAGTGAGGCTGCCGGAACACAGATGCTTGGCGGCAGATTTTCAACTTGAGGGTGGTAGCTAGCCAGCCGAGTACTAGAAATTACCCTACCACCACGCTATGGTTTCTTCACGATGTTTTCCTTCACTGGCAGCTCAAGCTCATTGTTGGGGTATGAACCCACGCCCTTCGGCATGCGAACCTACCGCACTAACCACTGAGCCATCATCGCTACAAATTGAAAACCTTGGTAATGTAGTAACAAGAGTGAAATTAACTTGCACATCGCGAATGGTATGACACTTGCCGAAAAAGCATGCGTAACTTGACCATACGTCCCGTTTTGAACGGGACTGTCCCATTTCCTGCTACACTGTCCCGGTGTCCCTAAGGAAGGCATCGGGACACCAAATTGTCCCGTTTTTAGTCAGTACAATAAGGTCAATACTGATATCAAAATTGACATAAATTAAAAGTTTACAAATCTCTCGACACAAAATTAAACATAGCTAAGAACACTATTCTATTCGCAAGTCTAAGTTTTGATCAGTAAAAAAAACGCCTGTAGTCATATTAAAACCAAACATCTCGCAAGTGCGATTGCCACAACATGTAGTTAGGCGTTAAAAGTATGTTTCACTACAGTAATACCCAGGACTTACGCGATAGGTGGGTCCGAGCGATTGCCGTGTAAGTCGAATTCGCGTAAGTCGGGGTTCAACTTTGCATATAAATACATATAAAGTATGTTTAATCGGGACCAGAGTCTAAAGAAAACAATAATTTAGAAGAAAAATAATTAATAAAATGTAAGATAATAAAACAAATTACATTGTTATGAATAAAGTAACTTAAACCGCAGTTATTTTGATGTCGAAGGCTTCAGATATTCTAACAATGTTGCCTGACGAGTTAAGTTTTTCTTCTTCTCACGCAAAATTTCCTCGTAGCATACCAGTAAATTTTTTATTCCCCGTTTTGTAGTAGAAACGCGTTTTGCTTGAGAATCTATTTTTATTTTTTAATTTGTGACCCCTTTTCAATTGAATTGAGGCCTTCTGTTAAGTTTGCAATTGTTATTTGATTTTCCGATTCAACTGGGTCTAGCGAATCAGTTTGTTCAATGTCTTGATCATGCTTACGCATTTCTATAAGCTCGTCAAATGTTAGCTCTTAATTAGGTGAATCTAGCAATCGCGGCAATCAAAATGAAAAAAACCGCGTATCTCCGAATTCGCGTAAAACGGGGTATCGTAAGTCGGGTATTACTGTACAATAAAAACAAAGTCGTCCGCCGCGTCTGTATGTCAGTCTGCTCACGATAAACTTAAAAATTACTGAACGGATTATCATGCGAGTTTCACCAATAGATAGAATGATTCATGAGGATGGTTTAAGTCTATAATTCGTCAAGGTTTTGTGTAAATTTGAAATATGATGATAATTGTTGGAAGTGTCGGAAAAAGTCAAGCCAACTGGGAGCTTTCATCAAAATAAAAATAAAACATTGCATGGTGGGATATTCCTTTTTATAGACCTACAAACAAGTTCGCGACGGCATATAGGTATCTACCTTTTAAGGATATCTTACTATACCCATTCTTACTACCCGTGCGAAACCGGGGCGGGTCGCTAGTACAAGCACAACATATACGAGGATAACATAGCCAATGAATAAACTCTTTTATATATATAAAGATAAAAAAAATATAATTAGCTTTATGATTAAAACACCACTATTTTAAAACATAAACATACTAAAATACAATAGAAAATAATACAATGGCATGACATAGGTAATGATACAAAGGAAAGACTTAAAATAGTATACATACATAAAATCGTAATTATTATTGTATCTACTTGTAAATACCTCGGTAGACCTCCTTAACAGGAGGTCGTTTAGGTAGGTACCACCGCAGTACCAGATATTCTGCCACTAAGCAGTAGTGTGTAAACATTTCTGTTTCGGTTTGAAGGGTACTGCAGCTAGCTAAATTACAGGGCTGTTGAGACTAACCATCGAAAGTCTCAAAGTTATGCGCGAAAGCAACGATGCCCTGGACTTTGTTTTGTTACTCAAAGTTCTGTGTATCGCTAAATAAAGATAAAGATAAGATAAAGATAAATTTATTTCACAGAAATGAGTACGTATACATAGAAAATAATACATTTAACTTGCTTAATACTATAGGTGACATTACAATTCATTGTATTTCCAGGTAAACATTGGACCCCAACTAAGCACGAGGCTTGTATCTTGGGGAAGATACAAGCCGCTGCAATAGTAACTACTTTTACTAAAAAAACCTACTTTTTGAATTTGTAAACTTGTCTGATCCTTTTTTTACTCCTTCATATCGTTTTCATTTGGGGATTAAATTGATTTTAAAAAGAAAACATTAGAATTGATACTGCATGAACGGCCAAAGAAAAAAGAAACAGTATAATGAAATAATTTTTTCTCGACACCCGCCAAAAACTTCTATTGAACTAATTTTTGTGCGTTTATTTAATACCTCTAGACAGACAGATCTAGATAGAAAAATAAATACAATCTGGGTGCCTTCAAGTCGCGAGTGAATCGGTTTCTTCTAGGCAAGCGTGCTCCATCGTAGACCGCGTTTTCGCTTAACATCAGGCGTGATGGCGGTCAAACGCAAGCCTATTAGTTATAAAAAAAAGACTTCAGGGTCCGTATTTATTTAAACATTTTACATGTTCTTTTTTTACTATTATACAATTTAAAATCGAACTACAAGTTTTACAAGAATATATTTAAGACTATCTGACCCGCGGTGCGCTCGTAGTTACACCTACCGGATAATTGAATTTAAACCTTCAAGGGATGTGAAACTTACACAGAAAAATTCAACAACATCAGCCATTTTCGAGTTGAGAGATTAATGCACAGCAATTGTTTTTTATATATGTACGTATATATGTAGATTATATGACAACCCTGTTGGCTCGTTGGTAGTACGTCTGCCTGAGCTGTAGGGCGTGGGTTCGATTCCCGTCCAGGACAAATATTTAATTGTATAAACAAATCTTTGTTCTATGCCTGGGTGTTCTGTATGTATTTACAACAAAAAAAGTATTTATGTATTCTATCAGTTATCTGACTTCCATCACACAAGCTCTGCTTAGTTTGGGATCAGATGGCGCTGTGTGTAATATCCTACGATATTTATTTATTTTATGATAGTTTTAACTATCGCTTATCCTAGTGGATTGCCATCCTATCCACGTAACTGGGGCATCGCCCTTCAGCAACTGATATATAATCTGTGCCGCCGCCCTAATTCCGCGATGCAGCGTAATTTCCGCCACAGATGTGTTAACTATGGCTACAGATAATATACTTCTTCTTCTATGTCTTTCTTTTTACTGCTGTGAAAAAATCCCATAAAATATACGAAATGCCCTAGAAATCACATAATTTTGTAGCGATCATGGCTCAGTGGTTAGCGCGGTAGGTTCGCATGTCGAAGGGCGTGGGTTCAAACCCTAACAATGAGCTTGAGCTGTCGGTGAAGGAAAACATAGTGAGGAAACCATAGCGTGGTGGTAGGGTACTTTCTAGTACTCGGCTGGATAGCTACCACCCTCAAGTTGAAAATCAGCCGCCAAGCATCTAACGGTGTATTCCGGCAGCCTCACTTGAGAGCCAGTTCCATTCCAGGCTAGGTGTGCTTTACCATCTTCGATCACACCGTCACTCAACATCAGGTGAGCTGTGTTCAAACACCTAACCTGTCAGCCATAAAAAAAAAACGGGACAGGAATTAAACACCAAAATTGTTGTTTCTAACTAAACAAGCGTGAACGGGTACTAGGACGATATAAGTTTTAGTACTTGAATGGACAAATTACGCCAGGTGGTCTCATTATGTAAGGCGATATAACTTAAATCGACAAACCAACTGGAAAACTGCGAAACCATTTCAATATTAACGACACATGGTCACCGGGAAGGAGATAGTAAAAATTACAATATGTGATGCTTTACTAGCTACGCCTCGCGGTGTTTCCCGATACATTTTATCGCGATAAAAAGTAGCCTATATGTTAATCCGAGGTTTCAGCTACCTCCATACTTAATTCCGTCAAAATTGATCCAGCTATTTGAGCATAAATAACACAGCGCCATCACACGCAACGATTCGCTTGTTCAGAAAATGGTTCAAAGCCATGAGCGAGTGAATCGGTTTCTTCTACGCAAGCGTGCTCCATCGTAGACCGCATCTTCGCTTAACATCAGGCAAGGTGGCACGATTTTTAGTATTTGTTGTTATAGTGGCAACAGAAATACATCATCTGTGAAAATTTCAACTGTCTAACTATCACGGGTCATGAGATACAGCCTGGTGACAGAGGGACAGACGGACGGACAGCGGAGTCTTAGTAATAGGGTCCCGTTTTACCCTTTGGGTACGGAACCCTAAAAAACGAACTTTGTGGCATGTCTTGGGAGAAACTTGTGGACTATGATAAGTTGATGATGATGTATTGACATTTATAAGACCGTTTATCTACGACTTTAGTGCTGTAATAAATTGTGCCGCTTACTCATAGCGTGACCAAATTTAGCCGGATAGTGAGTATGTCCGGACGGATGGCTTTATTTGGTCTCTGCTCCTAACTGTATATATAAGGTTTGAGGTATAGGCGGAAGCGATTAAAGTATTTTGAACGAGCGGAATATCACACTAATATTATAATGGCGTGGCGTTGCCGTGGTGATACCGGCGTAAGAATAGTACCCCACCCTCTCTACCCGTGGTTGCCGTAAGAGTCGGCTAAGGGATGTAATCCGCAAGATGGGCAGCAGCGTCTTCCTTGAACAATCACAGCTAACTGCGCTCGCCAACTCGCCTGCCAAGCGTGGCGAGTATTGGCAAAACCCCCCCAGGAGGAGGCCTATATCCAGCAGTGGACGTCTTATGGCTGATGATGTGATTATAAAGGCGAAAGTTTGAGTGTGTGTTTGTTTGTCTGTTCTTCACGCAAAAACGGCTGGACCAAACAAACTGGACAAAGCCAACAACAGATGCTGAAATATGCGGATATATTTGAATAGTGTATATTTATCTAAAAATTTACTGGAATAAAATAAAACAATGAACATATCTTATCATGGGTACTAAAGTAGTTTTGAGACATTTTTACAAGCAAGCTTTTATTTAACTTGCAACGTATATGTTGTATAATATATTATGTATGTACGAGTCAAATCTTGCAAGTTAAATTTGACCCACATATGTAATAAAAAATATGTAATAATTTGACATATGTTCTATATTTTATTTTTATGTATCAATTATAAATTTGTATTTGTATCAAAAAATTAATTTGCCCACCGTAATGGTTGACAACGAACACAAACAATTATATTTAAGATATCACCTTTTTTATCATGCAAATAAAACTTTTGACTTTGAGTTTGAAACCATTCAATCAATTTACACAAAACTTAGACAAATAGTATTACCTAAACCTTCCTCATGAATTACTCTATCTATTGGTGAAACTCGGATCAATTCAGTAGTTTTATGTTTATTCCGAACAGACAAACAGACAGACGCGGCGGACGACTTGGTTTTATAATATGTAGTGATTTTTCTTTTTTGACTAAAACCGACATGCTGTCGTATAGTTTAAAATTTGTCATTTAACGTATTTTGTGTCCTTTTTTCCTCAATAAACAAAAATAAATTAATAATGTTCATAATAATGCATATCTTCTTTTGGTAACTGGTTGTACATCGCCGTCACATACTACTTTAGACATGACGAAGAAAATTACATTGCTAAGTAAATATGTCAACTTTATCCCCGCACCTCTTTGTGCGTTATCTTACAGGGTTAAATCGCTGTCACCTGTGCCTAAGTACACGGCCATTGCGGTACTTCGAGCGTTGAACGGTGGCGAAAAAATTTACCAACCGTGGCCAGAGCAAACACGAGAATGTGAATATGCATGGCGAGAGAGGGGGCTACCACTATCTCGGAAACGTTTTTGAATCGTAATCAATTCACAAAAATATTTGACTGAACATTGAACAAAAGCGATTTGACGAAAGTTTGTAGCGAATGGTTAGCGGAGTCGGTTCACCCCAACAATGAGCTTGAGCTGCCGGTGAAGGAAAACGTGAGGAAACCATACCATGGATGGTGGTAGGGTATTTTCTAATACTCGGCTGGCTAGCTACCATTCTCAATTTGAAAATCTGCCGCCAAGCATTTATCTGTGAATTCCGGTAGCCTCACTTGAGAGCCAGTTCTATTCCAGGCTAGGTGTGGCCTTCTTCGACCACACCGTCACTTAACATCAGGTGAGTAGTGGTCAAACAACTAGCCTGTCAAATATATAAAAAAAAAAAATAACATACATACATATACAAGATACGCGCGAAAACATAACCCTTACTTGGCAGTCTGGTAAAAAACGGCCAGTATCATAAGAGCACTTGACACTGGCAGATAGCACAAAGTGCGATGCCAGAACCAAAGAAAAAAAACATAAGACAATATAGCCAGACTATTTCTCAAGCCAGCTAATTCGGTACCGGGTCAAAAGTAGAAAAGTAAAAGTCATTTACAATAGGAAAGTGCCCGACAAAGCCATTTGGAACGTCGGCGCTGGCAATACGTCAAAGGAGTCACGAAGCCACTCTTTGTGCTTGAATGAATGATGGTCAGAGTCGGAGATTATCAAACTTTTTGGGATTGACCATCCTTTGAAATTTTTGCCACAAATTTTGAGCGGTTGCGAGGTACGTGTGACAGCTCCTTATGACATGGTTTTAGTTAAACGATTGCTATTTGGTCAATTCAGTCATCGGAGTTTTGACAAGCGCAGATAGCCCTAGGTTTTGTTCACGGGCGGTTACCATAAGGGCACTTGGCTGCCTTGGTTGGCTCATTTGTTAGTGTCTATTTCAAGAGCTGCAGAGCGTGGGTTCGAATTCCATTCAGGACAAACATTTATGTAATGAGCATAAATGTTTGTATGTACCTGGTTCCCATAGCATAATCTATATACTTAGTGTGGGGCTAGATGGCGCTGTGTGCACTGTACTAGAACATTTATTTTTATTTTATCTCAGACGGCACGAATCTCGGCTCGGCAGACTTGCTGTGGGATCCCAGAAGCGGTATGCCCTTTGGACCTAGAAGGTTATCTGGTTGACTATTTGCGGAGAATATATTTTTTAATGGTTTACAGGCTAGGTATTTGACTACAGCTCATCCAATGTTAAGTGACGGTGTGGTCGAAGATAGTAAACACGTTAAACCTAGAGTGGAACTGGCTCTCAAATGAAGTTGTCGGAACACACCCGTTAGATGCTTGGTGGCAGATTTTCAAATTGGGTGGTACCTAGTCAGCGGAGTATTAGAAAGTACCCTACCACCATGCTATGGTTGTTTGACGATGTTTTTCCCTCATTTTTGTGGTTTGAACTCACGTCTTTCGACGTCCGAACCGACCGCACTAATCACAGAGCCAACATCGCTATAAAATATAAAAGATCTAATACTGATATCATACTATGCGGGTCCAATATAAAGAACCATGAAGTTTGGGAACCTCTGTTTTTTTAACACTTATTTTACAAAAGCTTTAATGTTCATTTTGTCTGGTCAGCCAGAGATAGTCTGGGCATGATTGACTTGCAAGATGGTGTAAAGTTTAAAGACCTCGATTGTTTTGAAGTATTTTTAGATACTGTACGCTGTTTGGTAACACACATATATATTATATATATATGTGAAGGTAGGAATGGAACTTTTGGGGCAATTGTTGATTGCTAAAATTACTAGTCTGACCCCAATGAGTTATAGAAGAACATCAATAACCGGCTAACCATTTTTTTTTATGTGATAGTAATGAGATAAACGAGACGCTCTCCTGATGGTAAGAGATAACGCATGTCCATGACCATTGCAGAGATACACAGAACTATGTTCAAGAAAACAAAGTCCAGGAAATCTCTGATTTGGTGCTCATTACTTTGAGACTTTTGATGGTTAGTTTTAATTAGCCCTGTAATTTCGCTAGCTGCAGTACTCTTCAAACAGGAACATAGTAATTATTATAGAACTAATATTAAGAATTAGTATTATAGAACATCTTCCCTATTAGCGTTGATTCACGCAGGTTTAGCGCGAGGCGCGTGTAGGGATGTCGACATCACATCTACGAACAAATCTTCGATTGTACCTTTTTGTTCTTAGCTTCGCTAACATCAAATCTGTAAGACACGTAAACTTCTGTGACTCACTGTAACCTATTAAATCTGAACATGAAAACCTACCTACCTTCACAACAGAAAACAATGACATTTACGTTCTAACCCCGACTGCTCGACCGGCACTCACGTAGTGATCGCCGGCAAGCGTCCTCTGCCCCCACCGCGCCGCCTCTTCCCACTTGTGTCGTCTATTTATCGCGAAGATGTTCTACTTATAGATATTTTACTTACTTTGCTACTGGTAATAGCAAGAATGCGTTTATTCATCACAGTTATGCCAACTATTCAAGTTCCCGCGACTGATTCATGTCCAATACCTAGTTTTGTTTCCTTTTGCCATGAGTCAGTCATCCAGTCAAAGCTTAGTAAGGAAACGGCGTCAGTGTATGGAATTTCATACATGTTTGCGTTTCGGCAAATTTGAAGCAAAGAGTTCCGTACATGTTTAACCTCCGACACAGATAGATATAATGTTTCTGTCTATGGTATCGTAGATCCCAAACGACCGATTTTATCAAAAATATACACGTTTTGGATAACAATACATTGTCCAGATATTTATCCGCGTTCTCGCAAAAATTAAAACCCGCCAAGTGTGTGTCGGACTCGCGCACCGAGGGTTCCGTAGAAACCTGTGTTTTTTTTTAAATGGTAATTTATGCTTTTTAACATTTTTCCCTTATCTGTGCTATAAGACGTTGCTTTGTACCAAATTTCAAGATTCTGAGTTCACGGGAAGTAAGTTTTGTAAGTTTTGATTCCCTTGCGAGTGTCGAAAATTTGCAGCATAAACGGCTGTACCTTTTGATTGCTTAGAAGTTTGATATTTTTTCACAGCTCCAAGGGACAGTAGACCTGAATATTTGATATGAATTTCAGCTTGATACCCCCACGCGCTCCTGAGAAAAAAGGTCTTGACAGACAACAACAACGGACAACAAAGTGATCCTATAAGAGTTCCGTTTTTTCCTTTTGAGGTACGGAACCCTTAATATCACAGCTCGTTACTTTGACACATTCGATAGTTAGTGTCAACAGCCTTGTATGGACATGTTTTATACCTATCTTACCATCAGGAGAGCGTTTCTTTCAACTCATTACTTTTGCACAAAATCTATGAAATATAAAAACAGAAATATAGTTTAAAAATACCACCTAGAGGCGTTGGAGTCTATTGAGAAGCGTGGCAAGAGGCTCACCTGCGACGACTCCATTGTTCAGGTTAAATTATAAAGCCTAGAACATCGTCGCAAAGTTGTCAGTTTTTTATGGAATTCATTTCGGAGAGTATGCTTTTGAACTACATGGTCTGATTTCCCCATACCCATTTTTCTATCGGACAGCCAGAAGCTCAAAAAACGACATCGTTTCATGGTAGATGTTCCAAAAACTCGAACGAAACGATTTGATTCCACGTTCATTGTGCGGACTGCTAGACAGTGGAATGCGCTGCTTGAGTGGGTGTTCCCCGTTGGATATAATCTGGGTGTCTTCAAGTCGAGAATGAATCGGTATCTTCTAGGCAAGCGTGCTCCATCTTAGATCGCATCATCACTTAACATCGCGTGTGATGGCGGTCAAACGTAAGCCTATTTCTTATAAAAAAACATCAAGTTTATTAGCCTGGTCGTGAGACCGTTTGGTTTCCAATCTGGAGGTACTGGGTTCGTATCCCACGGCACGCACCTCTGTTTTTTCCTAGGTTATATGATAACTGATAACTTCAAACGCTGAAGGAAAACATGGTAAGTTAACCAACATAGATATATGAAAAAAAAAAGCTTGAAGATATGTGAAGTCTGCCAATGCACAATGCAGACGGCCAGCGTGGTGAACTATGTGGCCTTATCCTTTAGACCCGCGCCCAGCAGTGGGACAATTTAACGGGAACTCCATTAAATTTTGTAGTACTTTAATAAGGCATGGTCATCTTTTGAGGACCCTCATTAAAACTGCGCCAAAAGCGTTACAGTATAAAGTATTGATACTTCATTTTAGTCGTTTCATGACTAATATTATTTATATCGTATGATTATAGTAAGTAGGTAGGTATATAAGTAAGTAGTATGATAATACAGACACCGGAAGTTGTAAGCCATATCACTGCGTGCCAATTGTTTACTAATATGTCGCGGTTATTTTTGTTCTTCTATATTTTTGGCGTTGTACTTTTGATCATTCTGCCAGTATTTTATGAGTTTTTTTTCTATATCTTTGGCTTTGCACTTTAGGACATTCAGTGTTTTTTTTTTCATGTTATTAAAACAGTGTATCATATCTTTCTTTGTTCTGGCGGAAACGCTAAAAAAATCATGTAGTGGCATTGTTTTTTTTTTTTTAATCTTCTGTTTTGTTTGTCGTACCTGTATCTAAAAATAGTAATATTTTATTTAGGAATAGTCAAATTACGTGCGTCGTGAGAGAGATAATGTGGTAAAACATGAGTTTTCGTGTTGTTCCTAAAACAACATCGAAGCTTGTAATAATATACGTATAGCTTATATAACAATCAAGAAATCTAAACATTTACAACCTGTGAGTAATCTAGGACACTCCATGACGTGCAGAACGCCTTACATACTTCATCTATTGTTACAAGTCTGTGGCTGACCTTTTAAAGGAAACAAACGATTGTTTGTTCTTTATAGAATTTATTTTTATTTAAAATAGACTCGCGTTTGGCCGCACCCTGCCTGATGTTAAGCAGTGCGGTCTAAGATGGAGCACGCTTACCTACAAGAACCTATTTACCCTGGATTTAAAAAACACCCATATTGTACCTTTCGGGAAACAGACTCCGGCAAAAGGTTCCACAACGTTATGGAATATACGCCCTACTTGTGGAAACGTTAATATTAATGTCATAAATGTGAAAGTTTGTTATTTCTTTATGTGTATTCTGAACGAATTTGTGTGAAATTTGGAATGGCCATAATTTATAACTTGGATTAACACACACTCAACTTTTCCACATGATATCTGGAGCGTTGAGATGCAAGTTTTATATTCTTTTTATTACAAATACACGTATAGATTAAAAAAACCTCTGACACCAGTAACAATATACCAAATTTCGACTCATCAGACTTGATACTTGATCATTTGTCAAATCGATATATTTTTTATCACTAATTTAGATAAAAAATGAATAAAATCTCCTTGACACCGTTATGTAACAGAATACCAAATTTCGACTCGACCAAACCTAGAAAAAGTAACATTCAATTAGCAATAACGCTAGTAAACAAGTAAAAACTTTACGAGATCGACATTTTAGCTGTCGATATGCACGCGGGCAGCTTATGTCAATCCCATACAGTTTTCGACTTTTATGTCAGCATCATCGAACATCGAATGTCACGTCACGTTGTTTAGGCCCTCTGATAAATCCTTACACTCGATCATTTGTCAAATCGTTTTTTTTTTTTTATTACGAATATATATTTATAGCGATGATAGCTCAGTGGTTATCGTGGTTGGTTCGCATGCCGAAGGGCGTGGGTTCAAACCCCAACAATGAGCTTGAGCTGTCGGTGAAGGAAAACATCGTGAGGAAACCATAGCGTGGTGGTAGAGTACTTTCTAGTACTCGGCTGGCTACCTACCACCCTCAAGTTGAAAATCTGCCGCCAAGCATTTAACGGTGTGTTCCGGCAGCCTCACTTGATAGCCAGTTCCATTCCAGGCTAGGTGTGCTTTACCATCTTCGACCACACCGTCACTTAACATCAGGTGAGTTGTGGTCAAACACCAAGCCTGTCAGTTATATAAAAAAAAAATAGGTATAGGTACTTATTTTTTTTTTAATCCTGCCAAATTATCATTTAAAAAAAACTAAATCAAGATCGGCTCAACTTTTTGGAAGCTAAAATACCAGACAGATACACAATTACACACGTTAAACTATTATGATTCTGAATAGTTGAATTACTGAATTCATAATTTTGTAAGTCCGATAACAATACTATATCCCCTTCTAACTACCAAAACACGAGTACTAGATACGTAAATATGCAAAACAATGTTAATTGTACTAATTGTCTGTTTGTCACTACTTCATTATTATAACTCATTCTGTGGCACCGGTGGATATGACACTTGTAATTGGCTATTTCTGGAGGGCCGCAATAAAATGCGTGTTCGGATATTTGTATAACGGACAACGAATATGTACATGTATTGCACCTATAATAATATGTATGTTTACTTTCGTTTATGTAGGTATTGTTACTAACCTTGCTAGCATAGTGTCTCGAAATGTGTCTTATTGAGATTGCGAGTATTGTATTCAGTTAAAATTAAATAGGTATACGATCTATTTTGATGACTTTAGCTGACCTATTTTTTTTTATTGCATTCAAAATGGGGCGAGTTTTGGCGGGAACGCGGTAAGCGTCGTGTCGCCTCATTGTATTTTTTTCCAAAACTAGTGTTTTTTCGAGTGTTTATGTATAAAAATAGTGGTGTTTTATTCATAAAGTGCCGAATTACAAGCACGAGTGTGGGAAAGTGATATAATGCGGTGAAACATGACTTTTCGTGTTGCTTCCAAAACTCCATCTTATAAAGAAGCTTATGAGAGCATCTTATAAGATTTAAGACATGAATTGCAAAAACGGAAGACATGGCAGTATAGCTTTAAGGCTTTAGCCTCCACAAAAGGGTAAATTGAATTTAAAAAAAATCAAAATTGGGCAAGATAAAAAAGACAGCAAGGAGTTTTGGCGGGAACGCGGTAAAATCGGATCGCCGTATTGTATTTCTTCCACAAATTGGATTGTTCCAGTGTACATGTATGAAAATGATGGTGTTTTATTCATTAAGCGCTGAATCACAAGCGCGAGTGTGGGACTGTGATATAATTTGATGAAATATGACTTTTCGTGTTGCTGCCAAAACTCCATCGAAACTTGTAGTAAAGTCACCACAACTTTACTAGGGCATGACTGGACTCAATCAAGACTTACTTTATGTAACTATGACTGTGAATTGGACTATGTAAAAATACTATAATTGACACTGGCAATCACTCGTCGATTTTCAAGAACTTTATGAAAAGTCAAGATAAAATCAAAGTCATACAAAGTAAGTGTAGGTATATAGCAGTGATGACTTTGCTAGCTTTCAAGGAGTTTTGCCACTTATGATGAAAATGTGCTACCAAGCACCTAACGGTGTGTTCCGGCAGCCTCACTTGAGCATTAGTTCTATTCCAGACTAGCTTTATCTACCATCTTCGACCACTCCGTCACTTAGCATCAGGTGTGCTTTAGCCAAAAACCTACAACCATAAAAAAATATTTACATCTCTAAGAAACTAATAACTTTACTAAGTAAGCATTCTTAATGCTTGCCCTCGAAGTGCACTTGAATTGTTTTTAATTGTTCTCAAACTAAAATTAAAGAAAAACTTCTTTAAACATTCCTTGCTTGGTAATTAATCACCACCGCACCATAATAATATTCATAATTAGTTACATATTGCAAAAGCTGCCATAAAAGCCACACCTATCATTGGAACATCTTTGGAGAACTGGTCAGACTCAATGATACCTGCCATGAAACTGGTTTTCAAGGTAAGTGTGATGTCTGGGTGACCATTGCTTAACTATCTTTTTAAAGTTTTTTCAATAGTTAGGTGTCTGAACACTGCTCATTTGATATTATGTGACAGTGTGTTTGAATATGGTAAACACAACTAAATCTGAAGTAATACTAGCTCTCGAGTGAGGCTGCTAGAAAAACCGGCCAAGTGCGAGTCGAACTCGCGCACAAAGGGTTCCATATCATTATCTATAAAAACAGTAAAAAATCATGTCTGTTGTATGGGAGCCCCCTTAAATATTAATTTTATTGTTTTTTAGTATTTGTTGCTATAGCGCCTATTGCTGCTATATTTGCAGCTATAGCAGAAATACATTATCTGTGAAAATTTGAATTGTTTAACTATCACGGTTCATGAGATTACCCTGGTGACAGACGGACAGACAGACGGACAGACAGACGGACGGACAGACAGACGGACGGACGGACGGACAATGGAGCCTTAATAATAGGGTCCCGTTTTACCCTTTGGGTATGGAACCCTAAAAATGACCATTAAGTGCTTGGTGGCCAATTTTCAATTTAAAAAGATAATCAGTACAAATATTATATTGATAACACCAATGTTACAAGTCAAATTCTGTAATATCATAAAAAAAAATTAAAACACTGATTACATGTCAATAAATTAAAAACAAAATGTCAACATAAAAAATATTGTCAATATAATAAAATGTCAAAAAAACTAACTAGAAGAGCACTAGAAAGTACCCACTATAGTAGGTACCACTGCACTATAGAATCTATAGATTCATCACAATGTTTTCCTTCAGCTCTAGCTCATTCTTAGCTTTGAACCACTTCGGCGTGTGAAACGACCCCACTTACCACAGAGCTACAATCACTGCAAAATACTAAGAATAAAATAAAACTTGCTTTTAAGCTTGCTGGGCTGGTATTTAGTATAAGTTTATTTTCCTTAAGCTGCGTAAGTAATTTTTTACCATTTCTGTACAACAATTAACACTGTATTTCTAAAAATAGTCATGATTTACATGCTGATTTCATTACATAGGTTTTCTAGGTATTACTTAAAGATTAGTAATGGAAATATTATAGGTATGTATGTATAATAAATAGGTACACAGAGATTATTCATTGAATGTCTCAAACGAATGAGCACCAAAGCAGCAATGCCTTGGACTTTTTGTCATTAGTCAAAGATCTGGGTCCCATGGAACGATTATAAGCAGGTAAAGCAATAAAATTCCACATGGAAGAAGTTGTGAGTAACAGCTAGATATATATTTAAAAAACATGTTGATCCATGCGTCCTGTTTTACTTGATAAACGAACAAACACTTGCCATCATAATATTAGTAATGATTTCGCACTTAGGTACTAATTGAAACTACATTATGATAAATTAAAACCAACACAGGCCAACATTTACATGGAAATGCCTTTACTATATTGTTTGTCATACTTTTACAGTAATTGTTTATTTTGAACATTGCTGTGACCTGGCCTTGCTCTAAATATGTATCAACTTGCTAATATGCTGTATAGTAGATATTTATGTATTGTTTGTTTTTTTTTTAAATATTGGCTTCCTTTTTAACTTATGTTAAGTGAAGATGCAGTCTTTGATGGAGCAGGCTTGACTAGAGAATACCAATTGACTCTCAACTTATAAGATACTCTGATTGTATTCTTTGGGGAACACCCACTCAGACAGCGCACTCAATGAAAGTAGAATCAAATCATTTTGTAAAACATCAACCCTGTAACAATGTCTCTTTTTCGAGATTCAGGCTATGTGAAAAATGAGCATGGGGGAATTAGACCATGTAAATCTGAAGCACAATTATTATTTACGAAATGAATCTGATAAAAAGTCAATAAACTAGCCTATTTATATTTAAAGTTACTTTGCAGTTTTTAAATGAGATCAGTGAGTAAGGAAATAATTTTTTTTTTTAATTTTAATACTTTTGTAAACTATATTACCTACTCAGTATTTTGTTTTATGAAAATACACTTTAATAAAATAATACAGTATGTAATATTGGGAAGGTAACATGAATATTGCACCTGATCTTGAAAACTGTGTATGAAAACTTTTTTGATATCAAAGAAATGCACTTACTGAGAAGGTAACTAAGTATAGGGTAGATATAGGGCAAGTGCAAAAAGGTACATCTTAAACAAACAAACCAACTATTATACTGGCATCTCTGCATCCATCATTTGAAAATAAACACTATGTCTTAAAACCATTACTACTACTTGTTTCATGGAAATATGTCCTTATTACAAAATAAATTTAAAACAAGCTTCAAAGTTATAATATATTTGAAATTTTTAAGAGTAATAGTTTATATAAAATGTCATGTTATAGACAATTGAACATATATTATGTTCCATAGCACATGGGCGAAGACTCTGATCTTACAAATTTTGGGTCACAGGCATTTGTGTAGCATAAGGCCTTGGTATATTGTGTTGGTAAATTATGTGTTTGCAAGTTAAAACTGTAGCAATCATTGTTTTGACAACATTTTATAAGTACTATTTACCCATAACTTTGTCTACAAACTACTGGAGATCACTGAACTTTGAAAATTTTAATGAATTGTATTTTTGACACATTAGGTAAATACATCAGTGATTTTTAAGGTATTTTCAAGAGTACCTACATAGATTAGATAGGTATGTTAAGAATTCAAGATTATTTAAGTATGTTAACCTCTTATCGTAGTTGATCACTGTACTATCTCTCCAGTTAATAATGCTGATAAGAAACATAATTTACTGGATACTAATTCGGATATAATACAGTACATGCATGAATAGTAAATAACGTAATACATAGGTGGAGTCATCGTGTTAGTCACTAACATAACAAACTAAGATACACCCTCCTTGCAGGGGGTCTCTGGCCACCCCAATTCCACGAAATAATTTAACAAAGATCCCCACAGAATGTGTGCCCTAATTTAACGAATAACATTAATACAAGGTCGGCAATAAATATAATTGATTAATTTTCGTTTTAGAAAGCAATTTAATCACGAACAATTTCAGGTTCCAAATTCAACGTGCGAGACGCGCAAACAAAGAAAAAGTAATATCTTTTTAATTTATCCTTAAAATGATGATTAACCGTGGCACATGCAGGTGTTTATATTGTTCCTAATTACGATGTCATTCATAAACAGAGCGTAATTACAATTGCAATGGACTAATCGATGAATCGTAACGACCGCACCATGTTATGTTTACGTTTTTAATATTGATAGAACATGCTGATTAGCAAAAAAGGAACCCAGCGGAGCAATTAATTATTGCTGTACGTAAATAGATCGACGCGTGCATGATGATGTGTCTAATTATTTATTTGTTTTGCTAACCAAAGCTCCGGTGGTGCGATGAACTTACGTACCTCATTATGACGGCTGTATCTTTTGTCGAGATCAATCCGAATGCATGATTACACAGCACGAAACAATTGTTCACTTAAAAACACCATATCACTGTTACACACATTCATTTTCGCGTTATCGACTGAAGTACACGTCTGGGACCGTCCGGTCGGTGGCCATTTTTGTCAAAAAAAAAACTTTCACGTCCCGATTCCCCGTTCCCGATTTCGAAAGCAAAGCTCTCGTGCGAAGCGAGCTATACCGAGCGCAACAGCGCAAGTGTCTGTCTGCGACTTGTGTGCGAGAGGGATGGCGCCAGTGTCGCGATGAGACAACGAACGAAAATATGGAATAATACTCAGTAGAGATACAATGATAGCGAATTCTAAATATTTGCAATATACTAGTATTATGATTATACAATAATAGAATAAGGTAAAAAAAGCTGAAACAAATTAAGGTATAGGGAAAGCAACAATAGGTAGGAAACTTTTTGCAGTTTGTATTGTGCGAAATTTTTCGCACCTACTATTTATAGCATGTAACATTATTTGCGTTAGCGGGCAATAAATCTTACTCATGGGCGGATATACGACAGTCTTTTGATTTAATTTTTTAGATTGGTTGGTCTACCCACTGATGAACATCATCAAATATTTGGCATATTGGTAACCTCGCACCACAATCGGTGACCCTATCTCATCGAGTATCAAGTGCATAACTAGAGTTGTATATTCGAATGCATTGCATGCAGTCATCGAGTAGTACAACATAAATTGAAGCTGCCTCACCCTATCCAGGAGCTTTTGGAATTCAACCAAATTTTAGGTTTGGAAAACCATGTTATTTTACATCAATTAAGATAACAAAATGCTAATCAATAAGCTCTCGTCGGCTTAGTAATAAAAGAAGGATTGATAAGATTGCCAGCCTTAAACATCCAGCATTTTGTTTTCCGACAACTTAGACTCTAAGTAGGCGTGCTTAAGTTTCTTTCAGTAATTCTGGCTTTCCAACAGGCGATAATATAATCTATCCCGCTCTCAGGTCCTACCGCCATCTATGGAGTTATGGAGTAGACTAGTTCTTTTTTTTAAATCGTCATTTTGAATTCACCTGACACCTGACAGTTTTTTTTCCTCTTTCTTCTTGACATCGGACTCTGTGCATTCTGCCAGTTTCAATGTTTCTATATTTTGTGAGTAGTCTTCATTTTTCAGCTTCTCTATCATCTATAGTTACAATTAGAGGTGGGTCGATATGCGATGATACGATAACGAAACTATATATCGATACTGATGAAAATATCGTGTTCTGAAACTATATATTTTGATAACTATATATTGGCCGTTATTTTATTTGACGTAGATTTTGATTTGACTTTATATGAAACGTTATGTATAACTGCTTGTAGCTCAAGTACCGATACCGATTGGTTAACTTTTATGATATAAATGAACCAAATAACAAAAATATTTACACAACAACGTACAACAAACAAAACAGAAAACAAAACGAATTACTTAAACTTTGGTTACTAGGTAGGTACTTAGGTACAAACAAAATAGCTAATAATTTGCTAAGAAAGTAAAAATCGCGCGCGCATACTAAGCTCACTCGAAACTCACTATGAAATGCAGTTTTGAACCTTGACCTCATTATTATTTTTTCGGATAAATTCGGCTACAATTGTGGTGCATCGGTCGGCGCCGGGCGGTTGACGAATCAAACCTCAGAGGAATCACAAAACGCTATATCACAGTATCAAAATCGATATAGCGTTTTAGCCAATACCAATATCAGCACAATATTTAGTTTGTATCGATGCAGTGACGATTCGCGTTTCGGCAATATCGAAGATATCATAATAACCAGATATTTAAACTTTTTTAAATCCGATATCGGATTTTCCATTGATATCGAGATATTGAAACTATATACGATTCGCAACGACCACCTCTAGTTACAATCAAAGTCTAGTCTTGGTCAAGTCCAGTCGGTCCCAGTCAAATTAAGTCATGCCTTAGTAAAGTAGTGGTGACTTTACTATAAGCTTCTGGATGGAGTTTTGGAAGCAACACGAAAAGTCATGTTTAACCACATTATATCATTCTCCCACACTCGCGCTTGTAATTCGGCACTTTATAAATAAAACACCACTATTTTTATGCATAAAAGCTCGAAAAAACACCAGTTTTAGAAAAAAAATACAATGGGGCGACACAACGCTCACCGCGTTCCCGCCAAAACTCTACACCTGACAGTTAACTGATAAGCGTTGCCATTTTTTTTTTTTACATTTTACTATTTTGCATATTTTTTTGTGTATTGCATTATGCATTGTGGAAAATAGTTTAAATGTAATGCAATCAAAATATCACTGTGCAAAATTCTACATTTTAAAGAAGCTATGATAATATGTAGCGAGTAAAACACATGTCTGTAAAAAAAAAAAAAAAAGTTCGTGTCGTTAATAATTTGCAATCGGAAGCAGCTACGAGATGAAAAATATGATTGAGCTATCTCAAGAAAAAGAAATAAAGAGGAAATGCGAATATTACGAACAGGGATATCGTCTTGGCGCTAAATTAAAAAGCGCCCGCGTTGACGTAACGTAGCGGAATCTAATCTATATGTGAATTATACCATTCATATCCTTTAAAAAACGTAGCGAGGCGTATTGCGCGTTGATTTTTAACTGTCCAACGAAGTCTATGCAATTGTATATCGTTATAAACGCTATACTTACAAATTTCCGGCAGTAAATCTAATGTGATGTAATCTTTTTTTCTTCATAGATTAGCTGAGCTGTTTTATTATTTATTTTGTTTGCAATTTTAATTTGGTTTTGAGATAGTTTGTAAATTAAAACATACATTTCTCATTCATTAAACTTCTTTTTTATGTTCCTCGTTTTAATAAAAGCTTTTAAAAGTTTCTTGCACATTTTTTGGGAAGAGTTGGCAAATTTTCCGCCATAACAATTCTTTGGCAATATTTCTTTTTTCACAGCGGTCACACTGAGAAAGAACAACATGAACTCTGTTTCCAGGTCAGTGCTGTCATTTTAGAGCTTTTTGCGCTAGATATAGAATTTGTTTTGGTGAAGTTGGCGCCCAACATTTTTTTTTATTTCTTAGCACAATCTAGTTTTTTTAATTTTCGACGTAGAAACACATTTTGGTAAGTTTTACAGACATAACCCATGGCTGGCTATAGTTATGAATTGACATTACGATATTAGTAATAATTTTAAACATTTTTCCAATCTAGCTTATAAAACATAATAAATTACAAAATTTCATTCATATGAATTACTAGATACAAGTATTTGTATGTAGCCTTATTTCAAGATGATATGTTTATTTTTAGTTACACCCCACACTTCGATAGCTATAATCTAGATGTCTAAGTCTAAATTGAAGAAACTTCTAGATAAGCGTGCTCTATCATAGACCGCATCTCACATTAGACAAATTAGCGAGCAAATGCAAGCCTTTGCGTTTAAAGTAAGTGCGTTTTTTGTCGGTATTTTATTTAACATGTCGCTATACGTTTATTTAATAAAATTAAGCGCTTTTAGTGTCGTGGTTAGCGCTGAATAGGCATTGTGATCTGGCAACATCGATGTAGGTGTCAATAAATAAAAAAAACTAACTTGCAGTATTATTTTTTCAAGTCCAAACAGCCTGTTTTTCATTTTGATAAACAGTTCTTATTTCGAAAACATAAAATAATGGTGGGCGCAATGCCTGTGAATTTAATACCTAAGTTTTACAACGGTAGCATGGACAGTCACAACGGCATCGAGGAAAATGAAATAAGAGTGCATATTGGTAGTCGCATCAAGTGTGGTGATGATTTTGGTACTGTGAAGTACACTGGTGAAATTCAGGGGTATAAAGGTGTTTGGTATGGAGTTGAATGGGACGACCCTGCTAGGGGGAAGCATGATGGTGCTGTAGATGATGTCCAATACTTTAGAACATCGAAACCTGGCGCTGGTTCTTTCGTACGTGCGAACAAGATATCTGCGATGAGAACCTGTGCTGATGCCATCAGACAGTATTACGGAGATCGAGAAGTGAGTTCTACAACTTTTGTGATTTTAACTCTTTATTACACCATCAAAACTGTCGTGAAAGTGTCTTGTAACCGGAGTTACATTAAGCACTTACATGGCTATTGTCTTGTCAAGGATTCTTATTTGTGTGGGTGGTAAATGATTTGTTCACTTGCGTTTTCACGATATTGACTAGGTATTAATCATTTCTTGGAGTACAGGAAAGCAATGTTATTATAGTTATATCCTTATTATAAAGCCTAGATTTCATTGTTTATCAAAGCTATGACTCATCAATACATTGTTGTTAAATAAAGTTTGATTATAATAATTCTCGTTCTTTGAAAGTGATAAGTGAATAAGCTATGTATTGATTGCCCTGTATTTTCTGAGGAGAAAAATATATTAAATACAAATAGTTTGTTGATAATACTTGTTTCCTAAGAGATATAATCTAGATCTTTTCAAGGCCAGAGTGAATATGTATCTTCTAAGTCTATGTGCTTCATCTTCGACCACATCATCGCTTACCATCAGGTGAGTTGGTGGTCAAATGCAAACTTATTCATATGAAAAAAAAAAACTCATGTTACAAGTCAAATTCTGTAATATCATTTCTAAAGTGTAAAATGAGGATTGTGTGTATGCCTCGAGCATTCATGCTCACCATCGAAGGCTCCTTGCGGCGGCGTCGTGTGTCGGGTCGCTCTCTTCCCTCATATGGTTGAGGATGGATCGGGTGCTGCTTGCGGGTCGCTGGTCTGCTCGCGGTATACACACAATCTAGTATTTTAGCCCTAGATTAAGATTAATTAGACAAACATTCCTCTTCCCAAATTGTAAAAAAAAAAAAAAAATTTTAGTTGAGAAAGGTCACAGACCCCAGGATCTCTGGAGAGATATTTTAAATAAAAAAATAAAAATAAACATTTCTAAACAAATATCATTAAAAAACTTTCTAAACACTGATTAGATGTCAATGAATAAAAACAAAATGTCAAAATAAAGTACCTATGTCAATATAAAAATATGTCAATATAAAAAGTATTGTCAATATTACAAAATGTAAAAATGTTTTTGAATGGTTCAAATCAAGTCACCTCAATCAGCCACAAGGCTTTTATCCTATCCTTTAATTTTAGTAATTAAATTGTTTTTCTTACTCCTTTGGCATATCATTATCTTTTCTGCTGTTGAAAGTCCATACTAGAGCTACAGATCAACTGTACAAGATTGATATAGTGGTGAAAATTTAACAACTAAATGGACAGACACACTCAGTCAAATTATAATGGTTTATCTTATTGTGATGTTCTAGGATGAAACGGTGGCTGCTCACCGCAGGACGGTGATCAATGAATGGAAGAGAGAGATGGGCGCACCCTTCATTGAAATGGTTGGATTTGAGAAAATACACCAGAAACAGTGAGTTTTGATTAAATACTCTTTTTATTTTCACACAGCGCCATCTGCTATCGCAAAAAGCAAAGCTTGTACTACGGGAAACCAGATAGCTGATAGAATTCTTATAAACATATTTAATTTGAAATACATTACAAATACAAATATTGACTACACCAATGTTACAAGTCAAATATTAATTATAGCTATAATATAAATAAATAAAAAAAAAACAAGTTTTATTTAACGTAAATGTTGTTTATGATAGTGAGTACAGTGACCTTTCGACTTGGCTCTTTCCGCATAACTGTTTATTTTTATATATTCGTTAGAGATGAAACGGATAGATGTTTTGCCGGATATCGGATACCGAATATCCGGCCAACTTTAAAGCCGGATATCCGGCCGAACATAGGCGTTTTAGCAGAACACATCACGATTAAGAAAAAAACGCGTTTGCACGTTAGATTGACTCTTATCTGAATTCAGTGCGCATTGGTCGCGACCGTGATCCTTACATTTGGTAGTCAGCTAATGCTGTACAATACCCAAACTTAAAGTTGGCTGTATAGAGTTTATTTATTAAGTTTATATTGACAACAAGCTGCTCTTATACAAAACTATTCTGAAACCGATTTGGACATATGGCATACAATTGTGAAGCTCAGCCAGCGCCTCCAACATAATGACCATTCAAAAGCACAAAACTGCGTCTTGAAACAGATATCAAATGGTTCATCAGAATGGCAGAGCTCCACGACATTTTGAATGTGCTAATGATACAAAAGGAAATAGATGCTCATAAGACAGCATATGCATCTAGACTACATAAGCACCCGAACCAGTTAGCGGAGCAATTGACCATCCCTGAAACTATACGTCGACTTAAGAAGCGGCGAGATATTTTTGACCAATAACTAATTAAAATAAAGGGCTGGCTCCACTGGGAACAACGCCCTACACGCCAAACAGCACACATCCCATCTGCTTACAGTCGAAAATGACTGATTGCAAGATAATAAATAGAAAAAAAAATATAGAGTTTATATTTCAGCGCCCTGCAGCAGTGTATACAGCGAAAGACTTTTTTCGGAAGCTGGTCTTATACACGAAACCGTTTCTTGCCTCTTAATGCAGAGAAATTGGTATTTATTAATCATAATTTGCCTTTAGTGCAGTTCGAATATTAATTTTCATTGTACTGTAATAAAAAATTGATGTACCTCTAAACTTTATCGTTTTTTTTTGAAATCCGGTATCTGGCTGTGTACTCATTTATTTTCCGGTATCCGGCCGGATTTTAAAATTAAGCCGAATAGTTGCCGTATATCCGTTTCATCTCTAATATTTGTGCACTGGTTTGTTCTAGAACATTCGACCGGCTGCTAGAAGTATGCGTCCACGATCAGAATGTGTCCAGGGCTGGCGACGTCGCGTCCCTCTGCCCTCACGTGCGCAGTCTCGACGTGTCCGCCAACTTGTTCTCAAACTGGCGTGAGATAATAAAACTCTCCGCACAACTGCCCGATCTTACCGAACTCGATCTCAGGTAAAAAAAGCAGATTACTTAACAGCCTAAGAAAGAGGGTAAAGTTTTTTGATTGTATGTTTGTACTTTAGTAGTAATTCGTTTTTTTAAACCGTGTATGACCACCAACTCGCCTGATGGCAAGCTATCATGTTGTCGAAGATGAAGCACGTAGACTTAGAATATCTATTCACTCTGCCCTTGACAAGTTCTAGATCATATCGCTCAAGAAAGAAAGAAGCTAGGCTGTACGGATGAGAAACGTAGAGTTAAAACCTACCCACTATAGCTTGAATAGCTTTTATGACAAATTTTGATGTACAATAATGTATATGTAATTAAGCAATAATGTGGTCTAAGATGGAATACACCAACATATAACATGTTTTTTCTTTATATGTAAAAGTAAAGAGACAAGTGAAACACTTGTCTGATGGTAAGTAATGAAGTTTGTCCATGACCATTGCAGCAGTACTTTACACTAACCTTTACGTGGTGGTAGATCTCCTTAACAGGAGGTTGTCAAGGTATCACCGCAGTACCAGATATTCTGCCGCAAAGCAGTAGTGTGTAACCATTACCATGTACAGGGCTATTGAGACTAACCATCAAAAGTCTCAAAGTAATCTCAAAGCAGCAATGCCCTGGACTTTGTTTTGCTACTCAAATTTCTGTATATCGTTGCAATGGTCATGGACAGGCATTCTTACCATCAGGAGAGCGTTCCGTTCGTCTCATTACTTTTACATTAAAGAAAAAGAAGGTCATCGTATTAATTTAACCAAAAAGATGTTTTGCTTGGCGCTCATTACTTTAAGACATTCGGCCTTTCCCCTGGCCACATTCACTAGTTGATTACACACTACTACTTGTCGGTAGAATATCTGATACCTATCTAGACTTGTTATAGAGATGTACAACCATGTACATACAAGCCTTTAAAAAATATACTTACCTCCTGAGTCAGTACAAAATAACTAGAAGAGAAATATTGTTTCAGCAAAAACCGCATGAGTATCGACATGACTACTGACACACTGAGTCAGCTATCAGCCAACTTCTTGTCTCTGGAGAAACTGAACCTGTCCGTCTGTAACCTTACCTGGGCAGATATACTGACACTCTCACATTTATTCCCAAACGTAAGTAATTAGACTACGGGTTAAACTTAACAAAAAAAAAAATTACTGTATAGCGCCATCTATTGGTTTGACCTTACATTACTACGAAGTGACAAGCATAAGGCTTAATAATCCCGAAACATGCAAAGAGTGGTGACATCTAGTACTCACGCATGTCATTACAAAATACAACTATATATTATAAGACAAACTGTACTGTATAAATGTCTGTACGCGGTAAACTTAAAAACTACTCTACGGATTATCATGTGAGTTTCACTAATAGATAGATTGATTCATGAGAAAGGTTTAGGTATATAATTTGTCAAGGTTTTGTGTAAATTGGTTGAAACATGAACATCTAGGTGTTTGACCACAACTCACCTGATGTTAAGTGACGGTGTGGTTGAAGATGATAAAGCACACCTAGCCTGGAATGGAACTGGCTCTCAAGTGAGGCTGCCGGATCACACCGTTAGATGCTTGGCGGCAGATTTTCAACTAATTGGCTAGCTACCACCTTTTACCATGTTTTTTTACCATGCTTTTACCACCGTCTTTTTCTTCCTCTAATCCTTTTCATCCTAAGGTTGCCTGGAAGAGATCGCTTTTAGCGATAAGGTCGCCAGTTGTTACACCTATTAACTAGTTTATTTCTTCTGTATTATGTAATTTTAAGTGTGTACACTAAAGAGTTATTCATTCATTAATTCCCCTTGAGTTAAAAATATCCTACCGACCACTTAGAAGTTTTTTCATTTTTGTTTTTTATCGAATATAGGCTTGCGTTTGCTTACAATCTCGCTCTGATGTTAAGCAAAGATGTGGAAAACCATGCTTGTCTGGAAGAAACGGATTCAAACGGATACAATCCGGAAACACCCACTCAGGTAGCAAATTCCATTGTTTAGTGTTTCTTACAATAAAGGTGGAATTAAACCGATGGGGTCATTGCTGATTAGTTTCTTAGCACATTTCTCAATGGCCTCCAAGGCTTCAAGCTGGTACTTGGCCGAACCGTACAAAAAAAACTCTATACACGATCACACTTGTGCTTCCAAATCCAGCTTAGATGTAATAACTGTCTACGAGCTCGCTGTTACCACCAAGTGAGAAGTGGCCAGACACCTAACCTTAAAAACAATTTCTTTGTTTCCAGCTAAATGAGTTGATAGTAGCACATAATCGTATAAAGCATTTGAGCCATCCTCCTGAGACGCTTGACACACTTACCGTTCTGAGGTTAGATGGGAACCCTATAGACTCCTGGCAGCAAGTCATGAACTTGGGTGAGTAGTAACTATACATAATCACATGGGCCTATTAGGAGATCATGTATTATGTAATATAATAGTAATTTTTAATTCCCTTCCCTCTACTGATAATAAGCAAAGCCCCCAAAGCAAAGCTGTGCTTATTACAGAAGCATTGGTACAAAAAAAAGGAAATTAAATGAATAAGGATAATGTAATCACCATTTGTATAATGGTGATTGTACAAATATACACACAAACTGGTACCTACTTTAACCTTCATCAGGTGAGCTGTGGTCAAACACCTAGCCTGTCGACCATAAAAAAATATATTACAAAGGTGAAAGTTTGTGAGTGTGTTTGTATGTTTATTACTTGTTCAACTACTTGTTCAAACGGCTGCACCAATTTTGATGAAATTTGGTATAGAGGTAGCTGACATCCAGGATTAACGCTACTTTTTATCCGGAAAAAATGTAGCGGGGGTAACACCGCGAGCTAGTTTAGATTGTAATTGTAATATTTAAACAGCCCGTTATGTTAGTACCAACTACCATGTCTTGCTTTGCTTATTTTTGATGACTTGCTTAGGTACCTAGGTATATTTGAATTGTGATTATGTCAGCAATATATTTTTTTTAAAAGCAATATTGACTAATTAATTAAGAAACTTGAACAGATTTTGTGAAAACATACCAATGCTTACATAAGCATAAGAGCTTTACATAAGCATAAAGCTTTGCTTAGTTTCGCTGGTAATGAGGGGTGATAAAATTACTAAAATTTTGTTAATATAGCTGAAAGTTTCAACGGCCTACATTAAATGGCATATTGGGTTATTTGCCATTGTAATCAGAATTATACGCAAACTTAAATACGGATACAACACTAAAATCGCAAATAAAAAAAACAGGTGCCCTAGTGGAGTGCCATACTAGGAGGGATCAAAAAGTAGTGAGAATGAGATAGAATATAATGACTATTGATTTCTTAATAATTTATTTTTCTACATAGTCTCCGAGTCTCTGTACACACCGAGTCCAGCGCTTTTGCAAAACTTAAATCCCTTTAAAAAAAAAAGTTTTGTCTTGGTCCTGCAAAAAGCTCTCAACGTCATCACTCACCTTGTTGTCTTCTTCGTACCTGTTTCTCCTTAAGTATTCTTTCAATTTGGGGAACAGATAAAAATCGCTAGGCGCCAGATCTGGTGAATAACCCCCAATGTGTACCCCAGAATACCCCAAACTCCTAACCAACATGTATTTCTTCTCAATTCCAGAGTTGTGTCAATCTAAATATATATAACTCAAAGGTGACTGACTGACTGACTGACTGACATAGTGATCTATCAACGCACAGCCCAAACCACTGGACGGATCGGGCTGAAATTTGGCATGCAGGTAGATGTTATGACGTAGGCATCCGCTAAGAAAGAATTTTGATTAATTCTACCCCCAAGGGGATAAAATAGGGGATGAAAGTTTGTATGAAACTTTGTCAATTTTAAACCGATCGGGCTGAGACTTTGCATCCATAAAGCTACTATGACGTAGGCATCTAGCGCGGCTGAAACCGCGGGGCACAGCTAGTAGTAAATAACTCCATTCTGGCTTAGTATACCCGAAGCTTATAATCTGGTATTGTAACCAAACTAAATATTAATTTCAGGTTGTATGAAGAGTCTAAAAGTGTTAAGTCTAAATGACTGTCAAATACAAGATATAGACTTTGGCGTGGAAAGCGATAAATCGGAACTATTTGCAAACCTAGAAGTACTGTTCCTCAACCGGAACCGGATCAATGATGTGAGTTAGAAAGAATATACACTATACAGCGCAACCTCAATATAAAAAATCTGAAGGGAATTAGAAATTATACATTATACCAAATAATAATAAATACATTAATATAAATTGAACTGATTGACATTTTGTAATTGACCTCCTGACATAATTAATTAATCCAAAATTGACATTATTTAATGTAATTTTATTTTATCCAATTTTTGCACACCCAATTCTGGGTTAAGTATGGTTTAAGTGCCTTTTTAATTTATGTACCAACATTTTGACACCTGTACTGAGCAAATAAATATATTTTGATTTTGATAATAATAATTAGTTAAAATAAGGTTTATTATATAGAGGTTAGGTTGTTTTAACGAGGTAAGAAAACTTGTTTATTAAAATTCAAGATTTTATTGTCGAATGTACACAGGTAGTTAAGATAAATATAGGATATACGATAAATGTTTGTCATATGTCTGGGTGTATTAATAAGTTCGTATTAACAAAAAAAAATAATTAAAGTATTCTATCAGTTATCTGGTTCCCGTAGTACAAGCTTTGGTTAGTTTGGAGCTAGATGGCGCTGTGTGAAATGTTCAGATATAAAAACGGCCAAGTGCGACTCGGTTTGGCGCCCCGAGGGTACTGTACAACCTGTAGGTATACTATAAGTAAAAGTTATGGTGTTTTTTAATGGGTTTTTTTTGCAATGTTTCCTTTATCTTTGCTATAGGGCATTGCTTCGCACTAAATTTCAAGATTCTGAGTTCACGGGAAGTACCCTGTAGGTTTTGATTCCCTTGCGAGTGTCGAAAATTTGCAGCATAAACGGCTGTATCATTTGATTGCGTTGTCTTAGAAGTTTGATGTTTTCACAGCTCCAAGGGACAGTAGACCTGAGTATTGATATGAATTTCAGCTTGATACCTCCACGCGTTCCTGATAAAAATAGTTTTGACAGACAGACGGACGGACAACAAAGTGATATAAGGGTTCCGTTTTTTCCTTTCGAGGTACGGAACCCTAAAAAAATTTTAAAAGTACATTTTTGTCAATATTTTTTCATTTTGATTAAAATTCATAAGAATTGATTGATTGTATGAATGATTATTGCCAAAGCCTACTATAAGGTGGCTCATTACGTGGAAGACAGGAATATATGGTTGTAGTAGCTTCTCTCTGCACTTGCATCCCCCTGGCTAAGTGACAATTGTAGTAAGCATAATGTATGTACATATAAATATTTATAACCACAAAAAAAAATGCCTTGCTGAGTTTCTTGCCGGAGTCTTCTCAGTTGAAGTGTAATTACGAGCGGGTGGTAGATTCAAACATGTAACTTAACGTTCATAAGTGCCTTACCAGGGCCTAAACTGAATAAATGACTTTGAGATTTTGATTTTGATTTCCAGTGGAGGTCAATAAGCCAGCTCGACAAGATATTTCATCTTAAGAAACTATATTTCCTGAAGAATCCAGTACAGACCAACGACGACTACGACACAGGATCACAGATGATAATCGCGAAAATTGGCTCTTTACAGGTATTGCTGCTTACCATTATGATGAAAATATTGATCGATATTGATTAAATAGGCCAGTTAAAATAGAATTTCCGACCCAATTTATTATTTTAACAAGGTTTAGCGTCATTGATCATAAAATCACAAAATGCTGACAGATCCAGGCGGAGCTTCAAGCGCCATCTTGAATAAAAGTTTTTGGCCGATATCTCGGAAACTATAGTTAACTAAAGTTATTTAAATCATTATTGTGGAGAATAAAATTTCGCATCTTTTACTGCTTGTAAACTTTTTTGTAAAACTTACCGGTTAAGATTTATGGCCCATTTAATGAACCGGATTTTTAAATAGCATTAGAGCTTTTTTAGCTTAATAAAATTAGAGTTATCGGCCGAGATAGAAAAACCGGTTGAAAATTTGTCGCCAAACACCTAACGGTGTGTTTTGGCCGCCTCACTTGAGAGCCAGTTCCATTCCAGGCTAGGTGTGTTTACCATCTTCGTCCACACCATCACTTAACATCAAGTAACACTCAAATTTAAAATGGTTTGTTTAATTTGTATATATTTTTAGGAACTTAATGGCTCAATCATAACTCCGGAACATCGTCGTGGCGCGGAGTACGATTACCTGAAACGTTTTGGAGCGGAATGGAAAATATCGCGGAACGACCCGGCGCTGGCGAAGGCGTTCGACTTGGAACACTGCCGGTTCCAGCAACTGATTAACAGTAAGTGTCTGGCAACATTGTTCTAGATGAGATCCTGTGATGATGACACTCCGTGGCTATAGTGACCCCTTCATTATGGGACCTCGTGGATATAGTGACCCCCTGATTATGGGACCTCGTGGCTATAGTGACCCCCTTGATTATAGGACCTCGTGGATATAGTGACCCCCTGATTATGGGACCCCGTGGCTATAGTGACCCCGTAATTATAGAATCTCGTAATGATGGGGTCTCGAAATGGCCTATTTCTTTGAAGATGACTTACTGTTCTTAGTGTACTGTGGTCCTACGTTTCGTTCTCTTTACATGTTACCAAATATTTTTTTTTACAGAATACGGCATTCCCGATGACAATCTGCTCAAGAAAGAAATAAAGACCACCACCCTTACATCTCAACTGCTACAAATCACGCTACGCGACGAGAATGGCAACACATTCCAGAAAAAATTCCCGTCAACCATGGCTGTCCAGAAACTGGTAACACTGGCGCAGAGACTCTACTCGAAGTTCGGACATAAAGGGACGCCGTCTCTACATCTGTTGGACGAACAACTTAAGGGGCAGGACATAGTTCTGGACAACAACATGAAAGACTTGACATATTTTTCGGTGAAAAATGGCGATGACATTTTAGTGCGTTTCAGATAATTTTGTATTATGGCAATACTTGTTTGTTTTGATTGCAGTCTCATTTCTAAAATAGGGTCGATGATTGATTGTTGATTTGCGATAAATGACAAGTGAAGAATTTTATGCAGGGCTACAAGCTTGGGATGTCGTTAACCGAAAGGGGGTCATTGTACTTTATTATGAACTAGCGACCCGCCGCGGCTTCGCACGGGTGCTATGCTACTAATGTGGTGCACAGGCAAGTATTATACTTTTCGTAGTGATCCCTAATTTAACTTGACTGGACAATTCAAATTCAAATCATATATTGACATAAAAATGTTACTCAATTACATTTATGTCTCAGAAATTATTTATTAATTAATGAGGAAACAATAACATGTCAAGTTCAAAATAAAAATGTCAAACTTAAATACAATGTAAAATTTAAATTTGAAATGCAATGTCAAAATCTAGATACAATATCAAAATATAGATACAGTATCAAAATCTAGATACAATGTCAAAATCTAGATACAATGTCAAAATCTAGATACAATGTCAAAATATAGATACAGTATCAAAATCTAGATACAATCTCAAAATCTAGATACAATGTCAAAATATAGATACAATGTCAAAATATAGATACAGTATCAAAATCTAGATACAATGTCAAAATCTAGATACAATGTCAAATTCAAAAACAAACAATTTAGTCTGTGTTACTCAGTGATAACGTAGCATTCTATTAGTGAAATATTTTTTTAAATCGCTCCAGTAGTTTTTGAGTTTCTTCATTACAAATATACAAAAATACAAATCTTTTCTCTTTATTATGAATAAGTTTTATTATTCGACCAACCCTGAAATCACGAAATAAAAATCTGCTGTTCTATACATTAAGTCAGGTCAATACGCTTTTTCTAAAGAAAGAAGTTTTTGTAGCAATGATAGCTCAGTGGTTAGCTCGGTCAGTTCGCAACATTGAGCTTGAGCTGTCGGTGAAGGAAACCATCGTGAGGAAACCATAGCGTGGTGGTAGGGTACTTTCTAGTAGTCAGCTGGCTAGCTACCACCCTCAAGAGGATGTTTGAGGTTTACGAATTAACGAGGTTCGAGTTATAGAAGTTTTTTTTTTTTTTATACAGAATAGGTTCGCGTTTGACCACATCCTGCCTGATGTTAAGCAACGATGTGGTCTAGAATGGAGCACGCTTACCTAGAAGGAACCTATTTACTCTTTTAGGTTCCACTGTATAAGGGCCTAAACGATAGTCATTATTTATTTTAAAAAAATGTTTCCATTTATTATTTATTTTTCTATCTTTTACGTATTTCGTAAATTGAAATGATCTCTCTAATTTCAATGTTTTTTTTTTAAATAATCAAATCTATGTATGATTTACTTCGTAATATAGGCAATAAATAGTCTGTCATCTACCCTATTCTACAAAAAAAAAAAGTATTAAAAAAACTATCTGAAATGTGGCTTAATATTAATTTGTCACTTTTGTGGTGCTTTGAATTTGCGTAAATCAAATGAAGCAAATCCACTTATTAGGCAAAACAAAGTTCTGAAGAATTATTTGATCTTATGTCGGCGTTACGGAGCCGTCCCCGCACTTAGCCACTATCGTCTGAAAGTTCATCCACATATAATTCAGAACGTACAGAAAAAAAAATTACTGATTCCAAAACCATTTCGAAATATTACATTCCTGCACATTATATTTACGTTTAAACTATGAGATGGGGTTTATTTTAATAAAATACATAAAATAAAATTGACTTTCAATTGACCTCTAATGACGTCACATAGTAGGTTGTAGGCTGTGTACTTTCTGTGCCTAAAAAAGCAATTAAAAACCAAAATCTGTCAATGTCAAGTCAACAGCAGCCATAATAACCTCTTCCATACACGTACGTCGAGTTGTTTTTCGTTTTATTGATACAAATATCTGGATTATTTTACTTTACACGTAACTCTGGCTGAAATCGCCTTTGAGGTTATGATATAAGATTTGTTTCACACATCATCAGCCAAAGGACGTCCACTGCTGGACATAGGCCTCCTCCTGGGGGGGTTTTGCCAATACTCGCCACGCTTGGCAGGCGGGTTGGCGAGCGCAGTTAGGTGTGATTGTTCAAGGAAGACTCTGCTGCCCATCTTCCGGATTTCATCCCTTAGCCGACTCTTACCACGGGTAGAGAGGGTGGGGTACAATTCTTACGCCGGCACCACCACGGTTTTGTTTGATTTGTTTACTTCGTGACAATTGTCAATGTCAATCAAATGTGTCAAAATAGCTATGTATACTTTTTTGTTTCACGTGGCAAAAGCAGACATGTTGAGCCTACTTTATGACGTCATCATTAAATAAAGTTTGAAAACGTATTAAAAATCGACTGCCGCATAGAAAGCTAAAATATTCAAATTAGTTTCATAAAATAAAGTTTACTAGTAAAAAATATATAATAAATACAAAAAAGTCACAAATGACGGCGATTGCTTGCCGTCAAGCATAAAAAAAAATTGGCTTTCGTTTTATATGTTCCAGAAACGGTAAAATTACTGACTTTGACAGTATTTCAGTAAGCAACACTCATTTTGTGTGCCTCGGCTTCACCCAGCCCGTTTCACGTCCATTTGCCTTACGCGACATTTATGTACTATTTATTTTTATGACTATATAATCTAAATTACAGAAAGTTTATGATATACGATATGTAATAGTAAAGATACTTTTGTATTGTGATCTTCGTGTTTGAGTAAAAATGATTTCAAAATCAATTTGGCGGAATGAACAAAACGCACTAAGCCATAATTGAAAAAAAAAAATGCAGAATCAAGTGGCGCCATCTACTTTAATATTATGTAAACTAATTTCTTATATTATTTTTATGGCATTGTGATGAGATAAATAATTTAAAAACGATTTTTTTTTTATTTAGATTATATTTTGGGTTATTAGCTTAGGGTATAATAAGTTGAAAGGAGGTAATTGTAGGCAACGTTACAAATAAATTTTACTACCAGTGTTTCCATAGAAAAAGTTTGTAGCGTTTGGTCCGGGGTCGCATTACGCGTTATTCGAGTTGTGCCCAAAGTAAAATTTGTTTAATATATTAGTACAATAACCCCCTTTCGGGTTAATACACCCTAGACGTATAACCTTGTATGTAATCTCTAAAATTGTACATATTCTTACAAATTCTGCCTGTATTTTTTGCGAATATTATTTTTCTGATTAAAATTGACATTTTTATGTATTTTATGTGCATTTTTCATTTAAGTGAATACGTAACCTTCGCCGAAAGGCTTTTATTGAATTTATATTGAACTGCCACGAAATCTTCAAAAAGAATCCAACTCCATAAATTTAATCCGAAATCAACGAACTTTCTTTTTAGAAAAGTCTATTTCTTTGGCCTGAGTTGTGCTTATTAAAAGTAGTTTATAATTACGAGTGACCTTCTTTCGGGCTAAGTATACCCCAAGCTTATAACCTTTTGTAAAAAAAACTTATACTGTTGGTAGATCTCCTTAATAGGAAGTCGTCTAGGTAGGTACCATCGCAGTACCAGATATTCTGCCGCCAAGCAGTAGTGTGTAAACATTATTGTGTTCCAGTTTGAAGGGTACTGCAGCTAGTGAAATTACAGGGCTATCTAATATCTCAAAGTAATGAGCGCCAAGGCAGCGATGCCCTAGCCTTTGTTATGTCATTCAAAGTTCTGTGTATCGCTGCAATGGTCATGGACAGGTGTTATCTCTTACCATCGGGAGAGCGCCTCGTTCGTCTCATTACAATAACATTTTTTTTTTTAAACTGTGCAATGCGGTCTTATCGCCTAAAGCGATTTCTATTCCTGGGAACCATTATATTATTATAAGAAGTCAACTTTATAAAACGACTAGCTGCACCCTGCGGTTTTACCCGATGTTCCTACGTGAACACTAAATTTTTTCGCCCTATGTGTTAATCCAAGCTACCTCTATACCAAATTTCATCAAAACTGGTCCAGCCGTTTGATCGTAAAGAAGTAACAAACTTCCGCCTTTATAATATTAACTAGCTGCGCTCCGCAGTTTTACCCGCGTGGCGATGGATGATGATGACGATGAAAAGTATCCTGTGTCTTATTCCAGGGCCTTAAGTACATGCAAATTTTCCCAGATCTGTTGCGTAGTTTACGCGTGAAGGCGTAACAAACAAACTCGTATTTATAATATAAGTAAGGATGTCATAAAAGATATATATATTGACATTTTCACGTCAAAGTAAATAATTATTGTGAAAATGTATAACAGCTGTGACCCTCAGCTCTAAACAAATGAATTAAAAGCGTCTGTTGAAGCCTCTGATACGTTTAATTAGTAGTGTGTGATCTGAGCGATTAATTCATAATATTTCAGTGTTGCCATGTGAAATATTTAAGTATTTATTTATTTATGAAGGAATTAAGTAATGAAATTATAGCTCTAAAAAGAGTTTCTAAACTAATTCAAAACCATAACTTCATTTTCAATATTAAGGGAAAACACAACTTATAGTAAACATAGGCACACAAAAGAATTTTTTTTCTGAGCTTTCGATATCTACCCACATCTCCAGCACTTTTTTTTAAAAGTATTAATTTTGTTGTGAACAAAAATAAATTAGTTAATTTTTTTAAGAAGTATACAAATACAAATATTTTATTGATAACACCAATGTTACAACTTGTTAGACTTAGTGAATGTGTGTATGAGAGAGTGTGTATAAGTATGTGTTGCGTCTAGGTATTATTTTATTAATTTTTACTTGTAAAAACTTTCTAGAAAATACGATGGGACTGCCATGTGGATGTCACAAAAGTCCCTTAACTAAATTGGAATTTAAAAAAAAAACAGCTAAAGATGCATATATGTATGTAGATACAATGAGATAGTTTTACCAACTGGCACAAGCCATAATTAATTCAGAAATGGTGCTAAGTATATAAAGTTTGCTAAAGACGTTCTATAGTTTGTGTTCGTTAAAATTATAAACATTTTGCTTTTAAAATATTAAATATCGTACGACATTATACACAGCGTCATCTGACACCAAACTAAGCAAATCTTGTACTATGGAAGTCAGATAACTGATAGAATACTTACTTTTTAATACCAGGAACGCGCTGGATGCGAGCCGCTTCCAACCGGTCTTTATGGAAGTCAATGGGGGAGGCCTATGTCCAGCAGTGGACGTCCTAGATGATGATGATGATGATATACATATAGAACACCCAAATACGATCTACTGTGGTTACTTACTTATTACTTGTGTAATCTAAAGCTTGTTCTAGACAGGCTGAAATCGCGGCTTTGGTATACGAGGTAATAGATAAGAACGACAGGACCAATTTGAAGTCTTTTATGAAAAGATCTCAACAAAAATGTTGCTGTCTTTTTCATTGCAGTTCATTAGAGAAGGACAGCGAATTTTTATAAATTTAAACCTGTCAACTACATCCTTTAAACTCTGCTTTATTTAACGTCTTAAAAATGAAGACGTTTCGAGGACTGGAAGTTTAGCGACAGTTTGACGAATTTTGTTTTTACTTTTTTTTAATGTGACGAACGCGCCTCTGTCCTGATAGTAAGAGATAATTCCTGTCCAAGAGCATTGCAGCGATACACAGAACATTGAGTAGCAAAACAATGTCCAGGGCATCGCTGCTTTGCCGCTCATTACTTTGAGACTTACAATGTTTAGTTTCAACAGCCCTGTAATGTCTTGGTACCCTTCAAACTGGAACATAGTTATGCTTACACACTACTGCTTGGTGATAATAGGGTGACACCTAGACGACCTCGAAAACGGCAAAGTCAAATAAACATTATTTATTACAAATTGGCTTGCGTTTGACTACGCTACGCTTGCTTTGAAGAAACCGATTCACTCGCGACTTTAAGGCACCCAGATTGTATCTACAAGGGAACACCCACTCGGGTGGCAAATTCCATTGTTTAGCGGTTCATACGAAGAAGGTAAGATATAGTTCGATATACTTTTTTTATTATTAAAAATATATCTTGTGAATTTCTCCGTTTCTCTGTCGAATACTGTACAAACGTGCGATGTATTACCGTGTATGCTTAGCTTTACTGCGGCTGCCGCGGATTCCGCAAGTCCCGACAGTGAGGCAAACGCTTTAGATAAATTCTCACGATACTAAGTTTTCGCTTCACGTCCGTTCAGAGCTCGACGTTCACGGATATCAAACCTACTTTGTTGCTATAGCGAATCAATTACCATCGCTACTGGCAACCGTATTGTCAACAAAAAAAAAAAACATCTGTTTACAAATGTCGTGAGTCAAATATATGGCGTTGGAAAAGTGATTTTTAATTCAGATCCCCCGATTTTAAGTGTGAAGTAATGGGTAATTGTTTAGCCAGTGTTTTTAGGCGGCGACATGTGCGTCGTCACATCGTCTTAATTCTTATAGGCTTGGATAACGCGGGAAAGACGAAGACTGTGAATAATCTGGCTGGTGAGAAGGACGATAAGGTGTTGCCGACTGTTGGGTTCAAGGCGGTTAACTTAGTGCACAAAGACACTCCGGTGACCATCTACGATTTGGGCGGAGGGCCGCATTTTCGTCAAATATGGGGGCAGTATTACAGTGAAGTACATGGCGTAATATTTGTTATCGATTCAAGTGATTTTTCACGGTTGGACGAATGCCGCAGTGTGTTGGAAGAGGTTTTATCGCACGATAAAATTGCAGGTAATTTTTATTTATTAGTTTTTGTAGCTTAGTGTTGTATTGTCATAGTTACGGCTAGGGATGGGATATGAGACTAGTAAGTGAGTAGATTTTGCTAACAACGTGGTCTTTTGCAATCTGGATTTTTGTATCAAAATATTGAAGGTAGTTTTTATATAAAAAAATATGTTATACAGCGCCATCTAGTTCGAAACTAAGCAAAGCTTGTAATATGGGAACGAAACAACTGAAAAAATACTTATATACTTTTTTTTTGTAATTACTCATATATATATTACTGGCTTTTACCCCCAATTACGTCCGCGTGAACTTCAACAAAAAAATAAAATTCTTCTTTTCACAGAATTTACATAATGTTAATAATTCTGTATTCCTCGCAAATAAATTCTGTAATCTTAGGTTCTATATGTGTGCCGAATTGCATCTAAATCCATTCAGCCGTTTTTGCGTGATTAAGTAGCAAACGTCCAAACATACAAACTTTGACATGTATAATATTAGTAGATTTTCTGATATAAAAAGTATTCTATAAGTTAATCCAGGTAGGTAATAAACTATATGTGTTCCAAATTACATCCAAAACCGTTCAGCTGTTTTTGCGTGATTGAGTAACAAACATTCAAACAGAAACTTTCACATTTATGATAGAATATACATACAGAACATCCAGACAAAGAACAAACATTTTCGGGAAATTTGATTAGTATTTATAGGTGAAACAATCATCATCATCACAGCCGTAGGAAGTCCACGGCTGGACATAGGCCTCCCCATTGATTTCCATAAAGACCGGTTGGAAGCGGCTCGCATCCAGCGCGTTCCTGCGGTGTTGCCGTAAGAATTGGCTAAGATTAGAATTACAGTTTAGAAGATGGGCTGCATCGTGTACCGTGTATAAACCAAATTCAACTGCGCTCGCCAACCCGCCTGCCAAGCGTGGCGAGTATTGCCAAACACCCCTCCTTTTCTTTACATGCCGAATTGTATTAACGGCGAAATGGATCGAACGCAAATAAAGTTAATTGAATTAACCATAAATTGGACCAATCGTGATTGGTCCAAATGGCGATTTGTCCAATTCATCTTATTCGTGAATAAGATGAATTGGACAAATCGCGCCTAAAGTGTATCTATGCCTGCATAAGTATGTACCTATACGTATTAACACATTAAAATTATTTTATCAATTTGTTGATTTAATAATTGTGTAGGTGTATAAAATTTCGCTCACTATTTATCAACCCTAAGGTCATGCTAGTTAACTTTGTAATTAAAACGTTATCAGCTGCTTTGCGAGCGTGCTGCTGATAATAACGTACAAATATAGGTAGGTAGCTCGTGAAGTTCATTCCGAATGTTGGGTCCACGATCAGCGTTGCCAGATTTTTTTTGCTAAGTCGGATTTTGGTACTTTTAAGGTGAAAAAAGCGGGATTGTTTCGTCGAAAGCGTGTTATAGTAAAAAAACGTATATAATCAGAAGTTTTTAAATATTTATCTTTTTATTTGAGTTCAAATTACGTTTACGTGACAATAGATAGCAAAAATAGCCATAGAAAATGTATTTTAATAAAAATATGATATTTTAAATCAGATTTACTCTATCGTGACGAACCCCTCTCTCTCCCGCGCGCTCATCTTCATGACGCGCCGGGCGGGCGGCCAGTCCACACTTGTCTGTGCCGCCCGCCCGCGCTTCCTCAGCACGCTGCACGCACGGTCGAGTTATTCCCGAAAACCGGGGCTGAGCCTGTACCCTGGGTAAGATAGGCACAACCGGGATGAGAAGTATACATGAAGAAAATCCATTGATAAAAAACCTTATTTTTTTTGTGGTTCACAAGGTGTTGACCACAGTTCAGCTGATTTAAGTGACGGTGTGGTCGAAACACCACGTCAGTCGACAGAGGCGGACCAGATAACCATAATACATACAGAACACCCACACACCGAACAAACATTTGTTTATACCACAAAATGTTTGGGTGGGAATCGAACCCACGCCCTACAGCTCTACAAGCAGATATACTACCAATGAGCCAACAGGGCTGAACAACACTAGACACATCGTAATCCATCTCGGAGACCAAACCAGCTAATGAACGTCGGACAGCTTCATGTCCGTATACCCCTGGTCTCCATGCGACGGGTCAGATAAGTGGCCCCGGAAATGGTAACGTATCTTAGCAATGAGTAACTTATGTGTTCAGGTAAACCGGTGCTGGTGCTTGCCAACAAACAGGATAAGTCTGGTGCTATGGACGACATCGATGTTGTTGAGAAGCTGAACATTGAGCCTCTGGTCAACAAGTAAGTTTTTAATTTTGTGGTAAAGTAATAAGACGAAGGAGACCTCCTGATTGTAAGAGATATCAACTGTCTATGGCCATTGCAGCAGCACCAGGCGACCAGGCCTTCGATGCTCATCATTTGTTTGGCTTCCATTCTGGAGGTCCTGAGTTCGAATCCTATGGCACGCATCTCTCTTTTCTAAGTTAAGTGCGTATCCCGTTGACTTTAAATGGGGAAGGAAAACATCATGTGAAAATGAATGAATGTAATTCTTTTTATGGCTGACAGGCTTGGTGTTTGACCACAACTCACTTGATGTTAAGTGACGGTGTGGTCGAAGATGGTAAAGCACACCTAGCCTGGAATAGAACGGGCTCTCAAGTGAGGCTGCCGGAACACACCGTTAGATGTTTGGCGGCAGATTTTCAACTTGAGGGTAGTAGCTAGCCAACCGAGTACTAGAAAGGACCTTACCACCATGCTTGGTTTCCTCACGATGTTTTCCTTCTCCGGCAGCTTAAGCTCATTGTTGGGGTTTAAACCCGTGCCCTTCTGCATGTGAACCGACCGCGCTAACCACTGAGCTATCATCGCTACAAAAATCTTGAAGCCAGCGTGGGACCTATAGTACGCTTCATCATTTAATATTAGGTCGCGAAAAAACCAGCGATGATAGTTCAGTGCTTCACGCGGTCGGTTCACATACCGAAGGGCGTGGGGTCAAATCCAAACAATGAGCTTGAGCTGCAGGTGAAGGAAAACAAAAAAAAAAAAACAAGAATCGTGAGAAAACCATAGCATGGTGGTAGGGTACTTTCTAGTACTCGGCTGGCTAGCTACAACCTTCAAGTTCAAAATCTGCCGCCAAGCATCTAATAGTGTGTTCCGGCAGCCTTACTTGAGAGCCTGTTATATTCTAGGGTAGGTGTGCATTACCATCTTCGACCACATCGTCACTTGACAGGTAAGCTGTTGTAAAACACAGCTTGTCAACTATAAAAAAAAGCAATCCTATTGCAGTGTTTTTTTATAAAACTATAAAAAACTTTTAATTGCGAGTCATGCGAATGCATGGTCTAGCGTTGACCGCATCTTCATATGGTTAAAGGCGGTAAAAAGCAAGCATATTTATATTAAAAAAATTGCACCAGAAACAGTCTTTATCGAAATTGTCTTTACTTTCTTCATACCTACAGTACAGTTCATGAATGGAACACATTGCCGGATGTTGTTTCCTTTAAACTACATCGGTGTGCTCCATCCTCAGCCGCACCGTCGCTTTCCATCAGGCGATTAATGGCCAAACGTAGATGTATTAAAAAAAAAAAACATTTTCACAAAATACGATTGACAGGTACCGCTGCCCGACTTTAGTTGAATCTTATAGCGCTCAAACTCAAGAAGCACGATTGAAAAAAACGAAAATCGATCCTGGCCTACGCAAAGGCTACCACTGGCTCCTCAACTATATAATCAAGCGCTACGGGGACATAAACTTACGCGTGCAGACAGATATACACGCCGACTTGGAACGTAGAAAGCGCATGCTTAATAAAGCATCGAACACAACATCATTCAGTGATGAAATCGGAACCCAAACAGGATTTGAAAACCCCAATTTTAATAAGAATTTCGAAGTGGATAAACCTAATCAAATGCACGATGGGTTGATTATCGTGAAACCGAATAATAGTGTCGATTCTACAATTACGATCGAAAGTATGGACTCTGAAACTACTACTACCAAACCTAAGGTAAGATAATATAATAATCCATATTATACTAACTACACGCCCGGTGACCTTCTTCAAGGAGTAAGTAGAACATCTTCCCTACTAGCGTTGCTTCACGCAGGTTTAGCGCGAGACGCGTGCAGGGATGTAGGCATCGCATCTACGAACAAATCTTCCATCGATCTTTTTTGTTCGTAGCTTCGCTAACATCAAATCTATAAGACGCACGTAACTTTTTAATGCCTATTTATTAAAAAGTCATTAACCTATTAAATTTTAACATAAACACCTACCCACACAACACAAAACAATGATATTTACGTGCTAACCCTGATTGCTTGGCCGGCACTCACTTGGTGATCGCCGTCAAGCGTCCTCTGCTCTTTTACTTACTTTGCTACACTTTTATCCGCAATACCATACCATATAGCAAAGTCCAGGGTATCACTGCTTTGGCGCTCATTACTTTGAGACTTTAGATATTACTCTACAGCCTTCGGTGTCAAGAATCTTTGTCAGTGTGGTGTCAATATTTTGTTGTAATTACTTCAGTTGTCGCCTCTATTCGGGCGTGTCAGTGACTCCACAACCACGGAGACTGTGAGGATAGAGCTGGAGCCGAGGAATGAGCTCAGGAAGCTGTCGCCTATAGTCAGGAGCAAGCCCGTCGGCAACCAGATAGACTTCATCAGCCGACCGCAGTCGAGCCCCACATTTAATAAGATTAAGGTCAGTTTATTTCGACGAATACTTCTTTTTTGTATAGTGACAGACTAAGAGTTTCACAGCTCACCAGATGTTAAATGACGGTGTGGTTAAAGATGGTAAACACACCTAGTCTGGAATGGAACTGGCTTTCAAGTAAGGCTGCCGGTACACAGCGTTAGATAGATTTTCAACTTGAGGGTGGTAAGCCAGCCGAGAACTAGAAAATGAACTAGAAAATATATTTTCTAGTTCTCGGCTGGCTTACCACCCTCAAGTTGAAAATCTGTCTAACGCTGTCTACCGGCAACCTCACTTGAGAGCCGGTTCTATGAGAGCCACCACGCTATGCTTTCCTCACGATGTTTTCCTTCACTGGCAGCTCAAGCTCATTGTTGGAGTTTGAAGCCACGGCCATCAGGTGAGCCCTGGTCAAACACGAAGATTGACCATAAAAACGTGTTCTACAGTTTAGATACGTATTTAATAATGAATTTTGTATATAATTTATTTTTCGTATATTGTTTTCTTGTTTCCAGCAAGAGCCCCAAAGTAACTCGATCCATGAAGAAGACATGCCCCCGGAGCGAGCGTTTACAGACAACCATAATCGCACGTGGGATGGACGCTTAGAAAAACACCACGTCAGACTGAACGACGTCGATATGAACCAGATGAAAAGGGAAATAGTGCTCACTGAGAGAGGCAAGTGCTTTCATAATGAAAGATCTCGATAGACAAAGGCGTGCCCTAAGTATAAGATCCAATTGCTTTTTTGAATAATTTATCGGCATATGGATACGGAGTTTTTAATGCCTAATCTTAATATGTACTTCGGTTTTTGCAATATTTTTTTTAAGATCTGTAGTTACATTCAAAGGTTAGTCTTGGTCAAGTCCAATCCGTGCTGGTCGAGTCCAGTCATGCCTTAAAAAAGTAGTGGCGACTTTAGCTATAAGCTAACCGATTTAGATATTGGCGATAAGTTTCCATATAGTTTTGGAAGCAATACGAAAAGTCATGTTTTTCTATATATATTTTTTTGAGACTATTTACCATATCAAATTATTTCTACAATATAATGCATGGCATTATTACTAAAATAAATTTTATTGATTTGTTTATAATGTTGCCACAGATTCATAGATACAGGCACCAATAATACATTTTTGTATGTTAGTCGTATACTAAGCGGAAGCAGGGTCATTATACTTATCATTATGAACAATTTTTACAATGGAATCAACTCTGGAATCGCGAAAAAAGTTGTTCCGTAGACAAACATCATTGCCTTAAAAACAAGATAACTACCTAAATTAAGAATAAAAAGTACGTCAAGAGTATTATTCCTATGCCTTATTAATGTTAGTGCAAGCCTTTAACTGAAATGTGTTTTGATGTCAGACTACGCACGAAAGTGTGCGTATTCTGACGTGACATTGGGCGCGGCGACGCTCCCCGCGCAGCTGTCCCCGCGCCCCGCGTCCGCCTCGCAGCTCGTGCGCCGCCAGCTCGAACTCGGCAACTCGCACCGCCGCCGGCTCAGCCTCAGATGTGAGTACTATAAATAATAAATAATACAAATAATTATTATAACACCATATTTACAGGGTCATATATGTCAAAATAATCCGTATCAGTCCGGTTTTATAACTTGTTACATTATTGGTCATATTTTCATTGTGAGCAGGGTAAAGCCACAATCGCTCATATCGACTTAAGTGCGAGTTGGTAGACTTTCGATCTTCGATAAGATTAAAGGCTTTCAGACATTCAGGGTTCCTCACGATGTTTTCCTTTATCGTATGAAGCTAGCGGCAATACGGACATTTTTAGAAAATACAGAGGTGTGTGCTGTTGAAATCGAATCAAGGACCTCCAAGTTGGACCTCCAAACTGAGCTACAGTAACATTCACAAATAAATTATTTGTTATAATTCAATATCTACTTGTCATAAAACAAAGACATGCAGCCGAGTTCTTAATTTGGTTTTGAGCCCGCGGTGGCAGGGTGTTTTACCAACGTAAGCGGGTACGCGATTCTGGACCACGGACCCCTGAATGTACACTGACCTCTCCAAACTTGACTAGACGGTGCAACAGTGTTAAAAGTTGCTCTTTTTTATTGCTGGAAATGTCTAACCTACTACTCCCCTGACTGACGTGCCGCCGTTATGTGTATATTGATGAGGTATCGGTCACTGATTTGAGTATATTGATGTGACATCAGCTTCTGATTTGGGTATATTGACGTGACATCAGCTTCTGATTTGGGTATATTGACGTGACATCAGCTTCTGATTTGGGAACATTGACGTGATGTCAGTTACCGAATTGAGTATTCTGATTTGAAGTTTGCCAATAAATGCTCCTAAAAATACATTATTTTCATTTGGTGAAACTTAAAAGTCAGTAGGAATCTAAAGACTTACATAAAATCGGTCAAGCAAGGCTATAAAAAGCAATTCATTTACTAAAAAAAATACTTACGTACAAAATACAAATACTTATAAATCTTTTTGACCAGTCGGGTTAAAGATGACTTTAATTCCAGATATGCCACGCAACAAAACAAGACCGTCTCGTGTCTCGATGCTCGTATACGAATCGAAGTCGGCGCCGCGACTGGACAAGGGGGACTTTGAACAAGCACCCGTTACCAACTGATCAGGTAATTTGTCACACTACATAATATACAGGGTTATAAGATTGGAGTGAATGACTCCGAAAGTGAATCTTCGACCTTAATTAAGTGGCTTACTTTGCTAATTCGGAGTTTTGCCCATTATAAAAGTATATCATGATATATATCATTCACAATGATATATATTGATTCAGCTTAGTACCCGAGACGAAACTTAATATCATTTAATGGTGTTCACGTCCAGGAGGCGGGTCCATCGCGTTGCAGGGGCGGGAGTGTCTAGAACTTGCAACCCAGATATAGGTTTAATAAAATACTACAGTTTTTTATGAAAAGAAGTAATGAGATGAACGAGACGCTCTCTTGATAATAAGAGATAACGCGCGCTAACTTTGACAACAACATCTTAAAGTACGCTGCATCAACGCTTATTAATTACCTTGAGACATTTGATGGCGATTCTCTTTAGCTCTGGAATGTCGCTAGATGTTATACCATTATAATCGGAACACAGTATGTGCTCAATACTGTATGGTGGCAGAATACCTGATACAGCGGTGGCATCTAGAAGACATCTTGCTAAGGAGATCTACCTAGTATAATCTAATGTTATAACTTTGTCCCGTTTTTTCTGCTGCTGAAAGAGTAAAGAACAATAATGTTTTCGTTTTACTTAAACGGAATTACTCATAATTATGTCAGATACCGTTTGTTTCTTTAATGACCGCTGTCTTCACGTACGAAGCAGGACGAGGCCGCACGCGTGTCGTACTTTGCATTGACTAATTGAAAATGGCTATCGGATGTGGTCGAAACTAATAGTCGAGCAATCCGACGTCAAAAAACGTGAGTAATCACGTATAATTAAAACGAGAATTTATCAAAATTACGTCAGTTTCCGCTGTAAACAATAATATAAGAATTAATGTTGTATTATTAATAATGTAGAATTAATTATATTTTAAATTAACAATTGATTTTGAAGTTTTGATTCGGTTACAGACTATATTCTTTTTTTTCAGGTTCAAAACGAGAGCATCATAGATAAAGAAAAAACTCATAAATTGCCAACCATACGAATGTTATGCCTAAGACTAAATTTCCAAAAAAAATGTACACGTATTTTGTATAAAAATGTCTGAACTAAACGCTTAGGTAATTTTCCATACAGGTACATATAGTCTAGCAGTTAAACTTAAACTTAGAAACTCATGTCTACTGGGCCAAAAATGCTCTTAAATATGTCATTATACACATATTTGAAGGCATAGGACATTATGACCCGATTCACAAACTTTTAATCTGATTTATTCTATTATTTTGGTAGTATTTCCTTAAGTGTCATTTTGTTTGGTCATTTTAAGACGCAGAATGAAATCCATGTTTTGGTATATCTATGAGAGCACTGTATTTTAGTACCTTCAGTAATATAGTGTCAACTTAAAACTGTTTTGGGAAACTTAACAGGGTATTTAATGTAGTCTTTATACTGTGTTTACTTGATTGCTTATAATAATAATTATAAAGATGTATTTGGAATAATGGAATAGGTTAGAATATGTCCACATTTCATTTATAATTTCAAGAGAAGTATGGTTATCAGGTGGTTGAATATGAAGGAGGGAAATTGATAGAAGTAAGTTGTACCGTAGGTACTGTCTTCATTATTCGCGAGTTTTTTTTTTCAAAGTTTCAATATTAGATTAGAACATATTGATGTTTAGTAATGATCTTCTAAACTATATATTTGACATAGACAATTCTAAATGCTAGTCGCGAAGGTTTTCAGATAATTTTATAGTATTAATGTGAAAAATGAGACTCTAACTTATGGAAAACTAGCTTGCGCCCGCGACTTTTTCCGCGTTGATCTAAAAATTGGGTTCAGAGTGAAATGAAACATTTCATCATGAAACTTGCGCTACTTTTTTTTTAATTGCCTGGGATAAATGGTATCATTTATTCCGGAATAATGTTCCATTTATACCAAATTTCAAGTGGATACGTTCTGTAGTTAGTTTTTTGATAATCCCACAGAACCTAATATTTTCCCGGAATAAAAAGTAAATATGTAAATCCAGATCATAAACTATATGTGTGCCAAATTTCATCCATATTCGTTTTGCCGTTTTTATGTGATTTAGTAACAAACATCCAAACATACAAATTCATATTTATAATAGTAGGATATGGTTGAAGTTTGTGTACGACCGTTTATTTTTAAAATTACAGGTAAAGTTGAATCTATAGTTTAGTAGATCTATGTAACTTATAGAGGAAATCGTCCGGATTTTTGTATAACTAATTGAACTATAATATAAATAAAAAAGTACACTAATTATTGTACAATGTGATTTATTTTCTTTGTAAGAAATTACTTGTCTCATTCAAAATATATGAAAGTGTAGATTAGTAGCTTGATTAGCCCCAGTATAATATTTTAAAGTAAAATTTACTAAAGTTTTTATGGTAAAGTGAATGTGTATTAACAGAAAAAAACACACATGACATTATTAGAAGGTATTGAGGGTAAGTGAAGGGCAAAGTAGTAGAACATCTTCCCTACTAGCGTTGATTCACGCAGGTTTAGCGCGAGACGCGTGCAGGGATGTCGACATCGCATCTACGAACAAATCTTCGATCTTTTTTTGTTCGTAGCTTCGCTAACATCAAATATATAAGACACACGTAAACTTTATAATACCTTTTTATTAAAAAGTCACACCTTTTAAGTCCTAACAAAAAATAATGACATTTACGTGCTAATCCCGACTGCTCGGCCGGCACTCACGTAGTGATCGCCGGCAAGCGTCCTCTGCCCCCACCGCGCCGCCTCTTCCCACTAGTGTCGCCCATTTATCGCGGAGATGTTCTACTTATAGATATTTTACTTACTTTGTAAAGGTAATAGAATTTGCGACTCAACTCACACGCTGTAGGTATCTTATGCGGGATTTTTGTGTAACTAAATAATAATGTATACAAGTATACAAAATGATGTAATCCGTAGAATAATTAAACAAAGAAAGTATTTATGTCTAGTTAGTTTATCTTTATCGATTTATTTCATAGCAATGATAGCGCAGTGGTTCGCGTGGTCGGTTCACACGCCGAAGAGCGTGGGTTTAATGAGCTTGAGCAACAAAACTCACTGGCTAGCTACCACCCTCAAGTAAATCTGCTGCCACAACCTAGCGGTGTGTTCCGACAGCCTCACATGAGAGCCAGTTCCGTTCCAGGTTAGGTGTGCTTATATTCGATCACACCATCACTTAAAATCAGGTGAGTTGTAGTCAATCACTTAGTTTGTCAACTATAAAAATATATGTAACTAACTGCGCCCCACGGTGCTACATTTTTTCGGTATAAAAAGTATCCAATCACCAAGTGGTATGAAATATACTTTACTACCTATTCTCATACCAAATATACATTTAAAAATATCATAAAAATCGGTCAAGCCGTTTCGGAGGAGTGCGACGACAAACACTGTGACACGAGATTTTTATATAAATTAATAAATATATATATATTATATTTCGGCGATTAGCAACCCTATGTTTAATTAGCTAAGCCGGTTTCGTGTCAGACTGAATATGAACGCTCCTGTTACATGACAAGTTTCAATTTCGCGTGCAAGCAAGCTTTGCTTGTAGAGTATAATTTTTTTACCAAAACCTACGTTTGTTCTCGAGCGACCCTTCTGTATGTACAATTGAATAATCTGTTTTTAAAGTTTACTTTGAAATGTTAAAACTGAGGTTAAAAATATAATTATAAATGATTAATATAGAGAAGTTGAAGTTTCTAAGAAAGAATAGAGTTTAGTTTTGTATTTTGTGTACCTACTTATAAAACGTTAATATATGTTATGTTTAAAAAGAACGAATGGTTTTATTTTAGATATATTCTTAATGTAACAAGTACCCTTTTAAGGTACCTTAATTCTACCTTAGCACAGAACAGATAATAAACATAAAAAGTGCTGAAGATGAAGCGCGAGATTTACCAATAGATAGAGTGTTTCATGAGGAAGGTTTAGGTATATAATTTGTCAAGGTTTTGTGTAAATTGGTTGAAATATGATGATAATTGTTGAAGTGTCAAAAAAGTTAAGCCATCTGGAGCTTTAATAGAAAACGCTGCCTAATCCCTTTGAGATATAACAAAACAACGCATGGTGAGATATTCCTCTTTTATAGATCTACAAAAAGTCTGCGGTGGCATATATCTACCTTTTAAAGTTAGCATAATATATCGATTCTATCTTCTAAAAAAATGTCACGTACAATGCGTTAATTGGAAAGCTATATTTAGACGGATACCGTATTAATCCTCATCAATACGTTAGTAGCCTCAAGTCGCTTCCCGCCGTCTGTACGCTTAGATCTTTTAAACTACGCAACGGATATTAATGCGGTTTCCATCAATATACAGAGTGATTCAAGAGGAAGATTAATATGAATCACATCATCAGCCATAGGACGTCCACTGCTGGACATAGGCCTCCTCCTGGGGGGGTTTTGCCAATACTCGCCACGCTTGGCAGGCGGGTTGGCGAGCGCAGTTAAGTGTGATTGTTCAAGGAAGACGCTGTTGCCCATCTTCCGGATTACATCCCTTAGTCGACGCTTACGCAACCACGGGCAGAGAGGGTGGGGTACTATTCTTACGCCAGACCACCACGGCAAAATTAATAATGAAATGCATAATACATGCATATGCACTACATTAATCGCGTGGGTCGCTAGTGAAGAATAAAATAATAAATAAATAAAACATCAAGATACATTTATTAATGATTGTATTTTGAATATCAATTACACTTTTTGTTATTATTATTTTTATAAATTTTACATACGTACTTATTTTATTTTATGTATGTATATAAATGTGCTTCCCTAATTTAGCATTATGAATAATATCCATTGAAGTGGGTTCGATACCTGATCATTTAAAATGAAATGTCGCTTCCGAGATAATGTATCAAGATTTCGTTGTCTTACAATATAAAAATCTTGTTCATTGCACCTGTTTGTACATTTTTTCAAAAATAATATAATGAATAACATTTAAAAGTCACTTTAAGAAAGGAACTTTGACACTTCTCATGGATCGTCTTTCTAATACATTACGTCACAACCACATTTCTCATTTTTATTTTAAACAAAAATAAAATATATTGTTCTAATAAAAAATGAATAATTCTAAATTGAGCAACGCTGAAGTGACTGTCAAACGTTATTCTTCAAACAATAATTTTATTATTATTTTTTTGACACTAATTTTAATTTTGACCACACATTTCAACATTTTTTGAATATGTATATTTTAAAAAAATATACAAAAATAACTAACTAGGATTACCGAAATAAAAATATACAATTTATATCTCAGATTTAAATCTATCAATTACAATAAGTGTATAGAATTAAATAAAACAAGTAAATAATAAAAAAAAAATCCACTAGGGCAGGGTTCCTCAAAGTGAAGACTTTTATTTATATTTTAAAGTTATAAAAAAAAAATTGTGAAATGTCCAGATTCTAGAGTCCTTTTTTGTTTGAGGACACATACATTACAATAGAGAATCCTTTAATATAGGAATGGAAAAAGACATAAAACAAATGTTGTTTTAAGTATGATACAGAGCGGCATACAAAAGTCGTCAGGTTAATTTAAAAATTACCCTGTATACTAATTGTTGAAATGTGCGAGCATAATCTGTATTTTGAGATGAAAATAGTTTACAATTGTAAGAAATAAAAGAAAAATTAAAAAAAAATTAAATAATTTTTGCATAATTTTTTTTCTTAAAATTAAAGAATCGGGAAAAGGTTTAAATTAATACAGGCATCGGCACGGATCTTTTATTTTTCTATGAAAATAATGTTTTTTGCGAGTCGTAAGTATTGGCACTAGGTTATAAGCTTAGGGTGTACTAACCCGAAAGGGTGTCGTTTTATTGTTATTAACAACTTTTACTAAAAACATATCTGAAATAGCGAAACAAATCAACTGATTCAAAACTTTGGTTAAAAAAAGTTTTCTATGGAACGAGTGTTTTTTTTCCTTTACGATAACTGAATAAAAAAATATTGCAAAGAAAAAATGTTTGGACATGCGATATCTCTAACCATCAGGAGAGCGTCTTGTTCGTCTAATTAATTTTACGTTTAAAAAAGCCTAATAAACAATTTTTAATGTGTTTGGACATGTAATATCCCTTACCACCAGGAGAGCGTCTTGTTCGTCTCATTAATTTTAAGATTATAAAAAAAAATTGTGTTCATGTCGTAAAATTATTGATAACGATAAAAAGTTTTGCAATATTTATTTACATAAATCTGACAAAATACTCGATCAAAGAAGTGACGATGTACCCGATCAAAGAAATAAAAGCTGTCTATAGTGTATTTACTACACACTTACACACACACACACACAAACACACGCTTACACTTGTGTGTCTTTATTGTTTTGTGTATTTGTGTGTTTTATGTTTACTACGAACCATTAGCCGGCGTCCCACAAAACTCGTCAAAAAAGCTTCGGAACAGCAATTAATACCCTTATTTCCCATGAGATCAGATTTAGCCATCGTCCTACAACAAATAAATCATTCGTGTCTGACGAACAATCCCTTATTTTCAACCTCTTAGATTAGAGTTGCTATTTGTTTGAATGGCTAAAATTTATTTATTGATTAATCAGACGTACCATATGTGACATCTTTTGTGTCTTTAGACAGCATCTGGTATGAATGCAAGGATTGCTTGTTATATTTATAGAAAATCAGTAAAGATTCTGATCCTATAATTTCGCTAATCAAACGCAAACTATTTTTATTGACAATTAATCAACTTCAACTTCAACTTTTCAATGCTGGCTTCTGCGGTACATTTAATCATATTGGCATATTTTATTTGACAAATGTTATGACTTTGATATAATTAATGTTATTTTTAAATATGAATGGTAAAATGACCTCTAACATTGGTGTTTAATTGTAATTGAAAGTGAACAACTTGGCAAGTCTACCTAAACCAACTAAGCTTCTTGAAGTAATAGTAAAATGTCATGAGATGAACAAAACGCTCTCCTGGTGGTAAAAGATAGCCCATGTCCATGACCATTGCAGAGATACACAGAACTTTGAGTCATAAAACCAAATCCAAGGTATCGCTGCTTTGGCGTTCATTACGTTGAAACTTTAATCACGACAGCCCTGTAATTTCGCTAGCCTTCAAACCGGAACACAGTAATGTTTACACTTCTGCTTGGCGGCAAATTATCTGTTAGACGACCTTCTGCTAAGGAGATCTGCCACCAAGTAAAGATTGTGTCCACAAGGAATAAAACATATGAATAAGAGTTATAAAATAAAGATTATGATTATCCTTGCAAAATTAATTCTTAACAATTTGGGATTTATTAGTCACGTGTCCTTGAGTGTTACGTAACGCCGTGCGAAACGCCATTGTCATTGATGATATTTTCGTTACAAAACTGTTATATATATATATTTGATTGTTTCACACGGCATGACGTCATTCAGACGTAATAACCGTGTCCGCGAAAACATTTTTGAAGCAGCTAAATAATTGGTGAAAATTAGAAAGTTTTAATAGGATTTTTGAAATTAACTAGATATCAAAATAAATTGGTTTTGTGAACGTGTATGATTTTTAAAATTGTACACTCATTTTCTTACGCAACAAGTAATGCATATATTTTTAGACAATATTTATTTTCTATTGTCACTATACCCCTTTGCCGGTATGTCTTTACTAGGGCCGTACTGTGATTTTTATTACCATTCAACTTAAGCAATCACGAAAAGGTGACGCGGCTGCGAACCTTATTGCGTCAGCATACGATATGCAATCTCGTAGATTTTTCGTAATCGTCTAACATGAATGGTAATAAGTGTTCACGGTACGGCCCCTATTCTGCGCATTCAAGGTCAAACATTTAAATCCGTGTCAATGCCTAACAACCTTTAACAACTTTCGAAAAAAAAAAGTAATTTAAAAAACAACCCCTATCAAGTATTTCACGATTGTAAACAAATTACTATTTTTATGACAATATTGACTTGTATTTTCTAAATGTTAGTTACAAGTGAACTTATCTCTTAAAAGCCCATCTCAAGTTTGGGTATAGAGGTAACAACATGACGCTAGCGGAGAAACAACAAAATAAACACAATCTTTTGAGGTTACATAAAATCAATATATTAAATTATAATATCGTTTATTACATGATAAGAACTATATACTTTTGTAATCATTAAGCTTTCAACAAACTAAAATCTAATAGAAATTTGTTTAATTTCTATTTTCACACATCCATAATATTGTATTATTGTCACGTCAGTGACGTCACATTGTCGCATCATTGACGTCAGTATATCACATCACTGACGTCACATTGTCGCATCATTGACGTCACAATATGACATAACTGACGTCACATTGTTACATCATTGACGTCACAATATCACATCACTGACGTCACATTGTTACATCATTGACGTCACAATATCACATCACTGACGTCAAAATGTCGCATCATATTGTATTAGAGTAATCATAATTGAAGTAAGAATTAACTTATTTTAGCTTAGGAAATTATAGTGAAACAACAGAAAATACCATGATACCCTGTCATTTCATGCCTCAAATATACCAAAATATGTAAATGCGTAAAAAATGGCAAAACTAAATACAAATTGGCACTACTCTGATGTTGACGACAAAAGAATCGTTTAAAAATTGTCTTATACTATCTTAAAGTGTTATTAAAGCTTTCCTTATGTGATATTTTCACATTTTTCTTTTGAACTTCATGCGACCATAGATTTTTTATGTGAAACGTATAATTATTAAATGTTTCCTTTTGAACTAAGAATACATCATAATATGTACAACGTCTAAGATAAATTTTTTGACAGCTATCTAAGAATTAACAAATTTTAGAACATATGTTTTTATTGGTGACAGGCTAGATGTTCGACCACAGCTCATAAGATGTTAAATGAATGTGTAGTCAAGATGTTAAACATAACTAGCTTGGAGTGGAACTGGCTCTCAAATGACGCTTCGGGAACACACCGTTACGTGCTTCGCGGCAGATAAAGTTAAAGTTAGAAATAATGTCAACAGATCAAGTCTTCATCGGACACGATGTGGACTTCACATGTTACATCATGACGTCACAATGTTACACCACGACGTCACAATGTTACATCTTTGACGTCATAATGTTACAGCTTTGACTTTAAAATGTTACATCATGACATCACAATGGTACATCATTGACGTCATAATGTAACAGCACTGACGTTAAAATGTTACATCATGACGTCACAATGTTACATCATTAACGTCACCGTGTTACATGTTAAATAATTGAAGTCACGGCGTCATTTCTATATGTTAGTTTAATAGTAATTAAAGATTCTGTTTTCATTTCACATCGACATTATCTCCATATTTTAGTGAATATGCTTTTATAAGAAAAGAAATATTAAGTGTATTTGCAATCCTAAACGAAAAAAACAAGGTAGGTTTGATAGAATAGTTAAATTTAAGTTCAGTGAAATATGTTCAATTTATTTTGTTAGATGAACAAACTGTTTCATCATGGCAAAAGATAATGACTGCCCATGTCCATTGTCCATTGCAGCAATATCCAGAACTTTGAGTAACAAAAGCAAAGTTCAAGAAATTCAATAACAAGTGAAATAGCATTAGAAATTAAAACAACGTTTCACATAAATCGTCTATAATACCATGAAATCCCCCAATTTTCATATAATAAACTATTTTTTAAAGATTTTCTAATATATATTAGGGGTCTAACAATGCGGTGATGTTCTCAACAAATAATAAATTACTAACAAATCATATATTCGCGTGGACAATCCCACAACCTTAATTTCACAAATTTAAAATTATAATTACATTTATTTAACACTACATATAACAAAACTTGTCATATCCAATAATACTATATATACTTTTCTGTGGATGGATTGACACAAATCACTACGATTTAATATTATTTACAAACATTTTAAGCATACTACGGTTATAACTATATTACAACTAAAGATTGTGATATATAATTATGACAAAACCAACACCTATTTCTATTATACCCTCTCGTTTCATTAAAAAATAAATAATGGTTTTGAAATAGCCGTTATATAGAGTTACGTGTTTACAAACAACAATAAATAATTTTTGTTTTATTTATGCGGGATTACTCACGTTAAATTGTATCGGAAACTCCGACTATAGTTTCGGCCACTTCCGGTGGCCTTCAACATCTTCAAAAATGTGTCAAGACCACGTCAGCTTTCATAATAAAACAATAAATAAATACAACACATTTAAAACAAATTAACAGTATTTACATAAGAGTATAAATTCCAATTCTAGCTAACAAATGAAATGAAATCAAAATAATTTTATTCGATATAAAACTCATTATACAGATTAATTTAGTTCCATGGGCTCCTGAACTAGTCAATGTCTGTGTCAGGAGCCAGTAGCTTCTCCTATTACATGAGACATAATTATTATGTCTAACAAAACAATAGTGAGCTACGAGTTAATGAATTTCGAATTTATATAAAGTTGCCAAAATATATATCAAAGAAAAACAATTATATACAAAAATCTAGCATATTTCTACCTGCAGTTTGCTAATTTGGAAAAAAAAATTGTCCCTTTTTATCGAATTAAACTACTATTAAATTTACAATTTAAAAAACCGAATCCACGCATCTAATCTCGGATACAGCTAGGTTTTAGGTATTTTAGTTCAAAAATCAAACTACTCAACCGATTTTCATGTAATTTCTATGGAACCAATCTGAAAGTATATCCTTTAAAATAAAAATATACATATAAAATTTGGGGATTGCCCTCGATTTTCTGGGATCCCATCATCAGATCCTGATTTGGTGCCAATGAGACCAAATGGAAAGTATACCCTTTTAAACAAAAAAGAATTTTTCGAATCAGTCCAAGCGTCTTAGAGTAATCGGGGAGCAGACATAAAAAAAATTGACGAATTGAGAACCTCCTCCTCTTTGAAGTCGGTTAAAAAAGTGGTTTACTTTGTTGGCTACATCAACCTTTACGGACAACTTTATATAAGTAACGTATGTAAACGTATGATGTTTTTATCACGAGGATAAAAATAAAGGTACTCTATATACCGGCCATTTTAATACCAAGAATTTTTGGCAATTCGTTTTCACCTTACCTCTACAATTCTAATAGAGCGATTTTAGTTTTTGCAATGTGCGTTATTTCCGATAATATGTTTACGAGTATGTCAATACAAGTTACAGTTAAAAATATTATAGTGGCAACTGACTTGCTTAATGATAATGAATTCTGTTGACTGATGGCATCAACATCCGTTTTACGCCTAACATAAGCTTGGTATAGTCGCACATGTTCTGTCAGAAATAAAATATTCCGCCCCAATCACAAAGGTCTGGGCTGGAATGATGATGTGTTTTGGTTTGAAAGGTACTGCAGAAACAATCTTCAAAAGTGAAACAATCAAATCTTATAATGAAATGAATCAAAGAACTATTTTTTTTTAAATCTATGGACTTGTTACACATGTTGGTGTAACAAAGCTCGTTACAGAAGTCTACGCTGTATGTTACACTCGACCAAGGGGTTTTATCAAGAAATAACGTAAATTAAAACTCAAATTAGCGAGCCATCTGCCTCCAAGCACCTAACGGTGTGTTCCAGCAGCATCACTTGAGAGATAATTCCATTCCAGGCTAGGTGCGCTTTACCACTTTCGACCATATTGTCACTTAACATCAGGTAAGCTGTGGTCAAACACCTAACTTGTCAACCATTAAACGAAAATCTATTAATTTGACGCTTCACTACTATGAATTAACTAATGTAAAGACAAAGTACCATGAAACACTGCAAAGGATATGGCAGCATCTAGACCTTTCTTATGTCATTCGACTATTTTACTATAGAAACTGACGTGGTTTTGACACATTTTTGATTACTCACGTTTAATTTTATCGGAAACTCCTATTATAGTTTCGGCCTCATTCGGTGGCCTTTATCATGGATTGTATGGGTTGGTATATGTTGTATTTACATTATGACTTTGTGACGTTGTAAACTGCTATTTATATCTCATTCCGAGCTCAAACCCTTTGGTTGGGTTGGTAATACAACAAATGTTACAAGTCAGTCGCCCTCGCCATTTTTACATTATAAAGTAAACGGCTAAATCAATATTTTAAAAATAAGCTACAAAGCGAAATATATCAAAAACATTACAAAATCTCTCATAAAATTAGAATATCTATGTAGAAAAACTAACGGGTTTTATACCTATTTCAAAATATTTTACTACACTTTGGCAAAACATTGAGCAAATTGAGCAAATACTATTTTTAACTATAAGCATATTCCAGGAAGCCATTCATCTTTCTATTACTTCAAAGGTACAACAGATTAAAAATAAATATTTTTATTTCACAAATGTCTTAAATCTATATTTACAAACAATTAGTCCTTTTAACGTCTGTTTTAATAAACGGCGGCAAATTCACTGCACTGGTATCACTCATAGTCTTTAACAACTGATTTCCGTCTCCGCTACATATTCTCCCTTGCTACCCTGTTTGATCACTTTATTCCTATCCTTTCCTATAATAACTTCCCCGTATTTGTTCTTTTGATTGTTGACTATATTCTGATTACTGCCAGAACTCGATGAAGTGTTATCACTTGTATCTGCATAAGGTACATCAGTCATGGGACCGTTAAGCAAGCTTGCTGCAGAATTAGACTGTTTCAGCTTAGCTTTTTCTGGTTCCTTTTGGTCCTTCTCTTTTGGAAGATCGTCTATTACAGCTTTCTTTGGATCGATTTGAATGGTCTTTGATTCGGATAGCTTGTTCGGAGTAACTACGTTTATGTATGGGGGTAAAATGTTCATCGTTGTTAGGTTTACAGAACCGCTATTCTTTTTTAGAGCATTTAGATTTTGTTCTAGTTGGGCTGCATCTAAACATAAAGGTTTTGGTTTGGGGTTGTGTTTGGGCGGTTCTTTCCAAGCGTTTATTCGTGGGGGGTCAGGGGATGCGATGGGAGCAGATTTGCGTTCAGGAACTAGGGTGTTCTTGTGATTTGTTTTGTCTATGACGTTTGCTTCTATGGCTTTGGATAGGACATTCTCTGGAGGCTTCGGTGAAGTCGGTGTTATGCTTATTAGTTTGTCAACCTGTAGGCAAAATTTACAAGTTATTCATGTCATATCATTAGCGTGTTCAAGTTTATCTTTAAGCAGTTTGGACGCTCTGGACAATATTTTATTTTCAATACTTATTGCAATAAACGTAAATAATCTAGCTATACAATGTGAAGTGCACTTACTGCGGGTCCGTTATCTAGAGGTCTATCGGAGGGTCTCCGTTCTGTAAAGGAGGTCTCCCATATGACGGGTTCGCTTTCGGGAATATCGCTCTCAGAGGCCGTGTCTTCGGCTAAGGAGGCACCCTCCACGGAGCTCAGGAGTCTGGAAAATTTATGTTTAATAAGATATAGTATTTTTGATTGGAACGTACGTAACGCCAGAGTTGTTTCAGTTGCTCCACAGGAAAAGTTCGTTGACCCTTGACCTAAACAAATTGCATACTTTATAATATTCGGCTGGCTACCACGCTCACATTGAAAAGCAGTTAACGATGTGTTCCGGCATCCTCACTTGAGAGCCAGTTCCTATTTTAGGCTAAGTGTGTTTACTATTTTCTACTACACCATCACTTAACATCAGATAAGCTATGATCTAACACCTAACCTGTAACAAGTAAAAAAACTGCTGATTTTTTCATGAGTTCAGAGTTGTGCCCATAGTAAAAGTTGTTCATAATGATGAGTAATTAATGTGATGATGATCCTCTTTCAGCTTAGTACACTCCAAGCTTATAGCTTTATAAAGTCGTTCTTACCATCGCGAGCGACCGTACCTACATCTCATATACTCGCTACCATACAAAAGTTGGTCTACAATTGATATAAACATACCTATCAGTGGAGTTAGACGGCAGAAACTTTGTAACGCTCCTTGTCTCCACGCCGACGCCGGAAGCACCCGGCTTTCCGTCGTTCGCGCGGACCATTGGAATGTTGCCATATTCTTGTGATACTGTGTATAAGAAATAAAACGATGTAATAAACATTACCAATATCTGTTTTCCAGCTTTCTTAACCAGCCGGCTGATGGTGGGAATCACATGAGCATTTTAGCTAATGCGCAGAACAACTATTGACACTTTGATCCAATCACATAATGTTGCCTCTACGTCACCGTTGCCTATCATCAGGGTCATCACAAGCGTTGCCATCAACCTAGAGCGTTTTAGTAATCCATTTTTTTGCTTAAAATTGAATAATAGCTTTGCGGGAGGCCCATTTAGTGGATGGCAATTAATTTATCTCCTACCTCAATATTTTCTATAAGGAAGCAAATTTGAGCAGTTGGCTTATTAAAATTCCATAATCATTCCAAGAATCCACCAAAAGTGGCACTAATAATCCGTGAAATTTCAACTGTATACCATAAAAATAATTTCATATTCTATTCAGTAGTTATTTTGCCAATCTGCCCTCATCATGATCCTATCGTAGTCCAGTGCTAAACATAGGCCTCTCCTGAGATATGCCACTCAGCCCGAGCATCAGGGCGTCCTACACTATCTACATAATCTCCACTCTAGAACACAGCTATCCCAATCAGCAATTCAGGTTATCAATTCTATGGCAAATATTATTATGGTCAGCCCACTGCCACTTCAGCTTACTAATGCGCTTACTTTTGTTTATTGACTTTGGTTATCTAGCTAGTTACTTCGTTCCCGATACGATCCCTTAGGGAAACGCAGAAGATAGCTGAGTAACTATAAGTTTATGAACTGTCCTAACTGTACGTTTCGGCACCGTAGGTAATAATCTTAAATCATGTCATGATATTCATCAATCTTTTCTTATTTACTGTTCTCTTATGGATTTGTCTACTAGTACATTAGTGATAACACATTTTTTTCATAGCACATCAGGATCCTTACCTTTCAGTAGATGTTGATATTGTGAATCCTCTATTTCCTCGGGGTCCATTGCCACCGTTTGCGATTTGCTATGAACTACCAGCGGAGCCGTTACACTATAAAAATACAATGCATTTAATATTTCGGTTAAGGCCAATTTTTTAGAAATTTTGTTTTCTTTATTATTGCAGTCCATTACAAAATTCTTCAACAAAGAGTATTTAAAGAATATTTTGGTCTACTTTTTCATTTATAGAATATGCTTGCTTGGAGCAAATCTGTCGAACTCTATTGGACAAGGCGAGCCAGGGCTGTGGAATGCATTCGGACAAGTGGACAAAGTTCTCTACGAAAAGAGTGTACGATGGTGCGGGAGTGACGAATTCAGGAACTCTTAAAATAGATTGCACTGTGCTGCTCAGGGGCTCGACTTTTAAATAGAAATTTAAATATCTATGCATGAGATATCGTATAAATATACTACTTAATTTTGATCAGTAGTGAAAATCTATTCGCTTGATGATGCTTTATTTTTTATTTGGATGATTCAAAAATTAAGCCTTAGTACATAAATAAATTGTCCAGTATTTGGACAACATAGATGGCTAAAAAATAGGTTTGCATTTGATTGTCATCTCGCTTGATATCTTAAGATGGAGCACGTTAAATTAGACATACCTTGTTTAATCTACACTAACTTTTTTGAGTTTTGACAGTTTGGTCATTTCTCATATCCTAGTTTAATAATGTAATGTTACAATATTTTTAAGCCGACATATCCTATCAATCCGCCCTATTAATTTGTCCTATGTAGTATCTTATAAATGTTCTATGATACTTTTAACAGAATGTAATATACAAGTAAGTGGGTAAGTATGTAGTTTTATTTTTGTTTTTAGTTCAGTTTTAGATTTACGGAAGATTGTATATAGCATCACTAACACATGCTCAAAGCTCTGTCTTTGTAGAGCATTCATTCGCCTTTTAACTCGATTTTGTCCAATTTTCCTTACAGGGCACTGAATTTAAAACAAGTGTCTTTTGAATTCAACGTATGCTTACTTTACTTATATGAGATTAGACTTTAATTACGTCAGATATTTTGACTATAGTTTCGGCCACATCCGATGCCAAAAGTACAAAGCGAGCGTGGTTTCGTTTGTGGTCGAAACTATAGTCGGAGTTTCCGACCTAATCTAACGTGCGTAATCTTGTATAAGTAAAATGTAAATTTGTCAAATTACAAATCAAGTCAAATTTTTGTCGATACTTTTGTATTATTTTCATAGCTTAGAATATTTTAGTCAAGTAGGTACAAGGCCTTGGGCTCTCAGGAAGGAAGACGTAGATAGTTTAGCAATATGTCAAAAGAAGGTGGAATGAAGTACCTATGCTAGAACTGACTTTTAGTGACAAAGTAAATAACAAAGTCATAATGTACAATGAATAATATAATAATTACACTTCTAGTTCATATGCGTATGTACATATGGCGAATGTCCTAATCTCTTTGATAGCTCCAAAGTAATTCAAAAATGTTGGTCTATTTCCAGACTATTTAATATTAGTACAAGAGAATCGACTTTTAGGTTACAGTAATGAAACCATCAATCGTAGGAACGACGATCGGGAATATTGGACAATTTGTCAGCATTGTTCGAGTTTTCGTATAGTCAGGTTACTATAACGACATCGATTTTGGAAAGGGAGCCACATTTATCAAAAAGTTAGTTCGATGGAATTAATAATAACTACATGCAGAGGTTGGCGGATATTTTTTAATTTAACTTAACTCTCACTTTTGTATTGTCTTATTATAGTGTCTAAAGATCAATAATTTGACTTTGAGGTGGCAGTGTATCAAATCTTAATATAGCGCTATGTAGCTGTGAAATTCAAGCGTTTTATCTAGGCCATGTACCCTATGTCTGATGTAGATGAAATGGTCTCTCCGCCAATCTCCCACTTCGCTGTAAGTAATGCATAGTTTACACGATCTTAGTAGATAAGCGATTAAGGACTTGTCATAAAATTTTAATCATGTAGGAAGTTACTGATCTACGTTAATAAGTAAATTAGAAACAGGTTTCGTATTTTTCATCCTTTTCGCTCGCACACACCTGCTGTACACGCGCTTCGTGTGTGAGTGAATAAGTATTTAGTTTTTTTTTACGTAAGCTACCTTTTAGCTTTGTTTATTTCTCAGGGTCAAGAGTTTATCCACATTAGAGTTGAAACACCCCAGGATATAAGGATATATCTCACATATCTCATAAGTATACGGCAGACACGAACGACAATAGCGAACTGTCCAAGAGTTTCACATCCACAATATACATTCGTCTAAATAAACACTCACACGGTGACGAGTTGGTCTGTACATATTTGAGATGGACGCCTACTACCTAATTAAATGACTGAAACATACCTAATAATTAACTTACAAAATGACATTATTGTCGTTTTAGCCTGAACTAAGATGATCTTGATTATTTCTATCCGGTAAGAAATTACCGACTCGGCCTTGTCTTATATAAAGTTAATCAATGCTTAATATGCTCTGTCAATATGTTGTTGACGTGAAAACAACATGAGACAAGCTACTTTAAGTACTTCGTCTTTTGTTCGTTCTTACATTGTCTGCTTGTTTTATTTCTATGGAACTACTTTTGACTATAGTTTCGATCATCATTCGTATTATACTACAAGTATATTATTCACTTTAATGGGGAAAATAGAAATTCTTAAAGACAAGGCCGCACGCGGTTTTACTTAAAAATTTATAGTCGAAGGTACCGGCTAAAATCAAAGTGAGTAATAATTACGTGTAAATAAACACAAAAAGATGTCTAAATCGATAATTTTTGAGGCAGTAGTTTATTACAATAACATACCATCACGGCTAGCACAAGATTCGATTAAATATTTACTAATTTTGTCGTGCTAAATTAAGACTAAGACGCATAGAAATTGTGTAGTCTTGTCCCGTTTCCACATGATACAAAGAGTCGACAAGATTTTATCACTATGCGTATACTAGTATACTGTATACTAGACCTATATAATGTCTGTTTACAGTTCTTGTTATTGTTGTCTCTTTTACTTATAAAAGCCCTCGAATTTTCCAGAATTGGCGATACAATGCACCTCATTCATTTTATAGACTTTTTAATTTTTTTCTATCTATATAAATCACGTATGCAGTAAGATCGTGTAAACCAGGCCTAGCGTTACCTATGGTCCTGGGCGGAGTCCTGTGGCGACATCGGGACGAGGTAGTCGCCGCCGCCGTCGCGCTGCCAACCCAACATGCCACGCTCAGTACACGCGAGTTGCGGGGGCGACACACGTTTCAGTATATTTGACAACTCGTGGCCTTTCTTACTCACATTGTGTTTCCACGTTGTGTTTTAAGACGCTTCTATTAGTTTCATTTCCAACTTTAGTTTCACTGTTTATTATATTTTAATATTAATACAGTATCTCTGTTGAAACTAACTAATAATGTAATGTATTTTACACAAATGTAATATATTTGTAACTGTCGCATCGATTTGAATCGTTGTGCGAATAATTCAGATGAAATACCAACAAAATATGTTGGTATCATCAAACTAATTTGGTAATAAGGACGGGAAGTAGATACGAAAACTTCTCAATGGTTACACACAATAAATTTGTCAGGTTTGGGCTTATTAGATTTGTTTTAACGAATCTTGTACTTTTAAATAGTGGCGAGGGTCTGATGATGGAGACGAGAGGTGGTTAGTGGAACTCCTCAATGGTTAGTAATAAAACCCTCGAGTTTAGGCTCATTAGATTTGTTTTGATGAGCCCCGTACGTTGCACTAACTATTTAGTTTGAAAACAATGAAAGCTCAGTGTTTAGGGCAGTCGGTTTACACGCCAAAGATTCAAGATTTATTTATTTATTGAATATGTCTTAGTGTACAAAGGGAATGGGTTCAAGTACAAACAATGAGCTTCAGCTGTCGGCGAAGAAAAACGTTTTGAGGCAGCCATAGCATGGTGGAAGGATACTTTCCAGGACTCAGCTGGGTAGCCACCCTAAAGGTGAAAATCTGCCGCCAAGCACCTAACGGTGTGTTCCGGCAGCCTCACTTGAAAGCCAGTTCCATTCCAGGCCAGGTTTATCATCTTCGACCACGCCGTCAATTAACATCAGGTAAGCTGTGGTCAAACACCTAGCCTGTCAAAAATAAAAAACTGGTAAAAGCGGATTTTAATTTAGTGTTAACTGTTAGAATTACTATAATCCGACGTTTTTCTACTTTAAGCACATTTTAATTATTTTAATTAACATCAATACAAAGCATGTATGTTATCATAATGCTGATAAAAATAGATTAAGGCGTAGGTAACCCGCAAAATTAGCGTGTTTTTTTATAAATAATCTATATTATTTCTTTATAAAAGAAAGCTATAATTATTTGAAAGTCCACATTGAGTGAAAGACCACGGAATCGTTTTATCATCAAATATTTTAAAATGTTTTTTGTTACTTATATATTTTGTCGTCCCCTCAACTTTGAGTTTGAATCTACGCGTGCATTTCAAAGCACTGGGTTTTAGAAAAAATATTTGAAACAAGAGATGATTTTGAAGCCATTACTAAAAAAAGTCTAGTTGCTATTAATCTGTTGTTTTTTTTAAAACCCAGTGCGAAGGACAAAGGTAAAATAAAGAATAGGTAATTCGATTCCCGCTATAGCTACTAGGCAAGTATACACTCAGTTTGAAGTATTTTTTAAAAGAGATTCCTTGAAATCGCTGTAAGCATGATTTATGATGATAAAATTAATAATGTTTTAGACATAATCACAACATGCATGATAAGGCAGATTTGGCAAAGCGTAGATTTCGCTGTCAAATAAATATCAATATTAATTGTATTGAAATAAATACGAATTTGATAATCTTGCCTGAGGGCAGTATTACATTTTTCGGTTTTATGACAATAACTATAAGGCGTCACCATATTAGAACACGATTACACGACCATCGCTGCTCTACGAGAATTATATTCATACGACTTTTTTTGGTTTTGGCGTAGTAATTTGTGTATTTGCCAGTGTCAATTATATTGATATATTCAAATATAACAAGATAAATGTACTTATATAATACAGGGCTATTGAAACTAACCATCGAATGTTTCAAAGTAATGAGCGCCAAAGAAGCGATGCCCTGGACTTTGTATTGCTACTCAAAGTTCTGTGTATCGCTGCAATGGTCATAGACAGGCATCTAAGAGATGCTCTTAGCATCAGGAGAGCGTCTCATTTGTCTCACTACTTTTACATAAAAAAAGCTTTAATGTAGTTTTGGAAAACAAGAAAAGTCATGTTCCACAATCACCTTCCCACACTTGCGCCTATAATTTAGCACTTTATGAATAAAACAAGACTATTTTCATACATAAACACTTAAAAACACAAGTTTTGGAATATAGTATAATGCGGCGTCACGACTCTTCCACGTTCCCGCCAAAAACTCGTCATATGAACTCTATGATCAAATTCATATTGACGTCTTTGTTTTACTCATGCGTGGTTACTCACGTTTAATTTTATCGTAAGCTCCGACTATAGTTTCGGCCACATCCGACGGCCTTGGTGACAAAGCTGAGTAAAACTCGCGCGCGGCCTCGTACTCGTAAACGTGAGTAGTTGTCTTTTGCATAAGTAAAACAAAAATGTGTCAAAACCACGTCAGTTTCCATAGTAAAATATGAATGTTTTAATTGACATTTATGACGCGACTTCATTCTTATTTGTCCTAAGCATGTTTGGACAATATAAATTAGGACATGTTTGATCGTGAACCAAATTGACATTCTACGCGTGACAATTATGATTCTACCTAGTCGACATTTGGACGCGTAATTGCATTCTAATAGGACGATAGCTAACGTTGATATAAGTTTGTCACAGAAACTCACGCTGCACTTTGCAAAACCAATATTGTTCGGATTATTTCTGATGATAATTATTCTGAATTCCAATGAATCTCTTTCTAAACTACTAGGGGCTATTTCTACGCGGCTGTCATTCAAGGAAAGGGAGGGGAGAGTTAGAAAAATAAATTAAATAATGTATTTTAACATGCGCCATTATCCAAGCATGGCCATCCACGGACTAACACCAAATAAAGAAAATAATCTTTTATATGAAACCAGTTACTTGCTTCTAGTAGCCAGAGCGAAAACATTGGGAGAAGAGAAAAACAAAATGGCGGATTAGTATGTTTCGCATTTAATTTTGTTTTATTATGTATAAGGGGCTAAAATTCATTTCTTACTCTTGAAAATTACAAATACTTATTTATACAAACATTTTGAGGCGGTGTTCTAATTTACTTAAAGTTACTTCTACGTCGATATAATAACACATATATATATATATATATATATTATATTATCTAAATACATATAGAATTTTCAACATCGAGGTATCTCTATTACCAAATTTTTTTGTAACTTTTAGTTAAAATATTAGAGCTGAATATCTAAGTTGTGTTACAAAACAAAACGACACGATGATCTAGTTGCGATCTAATTTTGTTTACACTCCTTGAGAAAGGTCACCGGATGTTATCCACATTATAAGTAGACAGTGTTTCCGGCTTAATTAAAAGAGAATCTCTTTAAATAAGATAAATATATGTCAAAACTAAGTCTGAATCTGTAGAAACAGATAAGTTGTAAAAAAATTATATTTAGAACACCGCCCTAAAACATAACCTATTAGAGGTAATAAAAAATTATACATACCTGTGGTCCGTTTGGGAAAGACACCCCTATTGGTAGGGGCAGATGAGACCGGACTATCGGCAGAGGTGTGCTGATTATAGCTGGGTCCTGAAATAGGGAAAAGTGGGTGTAAACCACACCAAAGCCATTTTCATACCCAATGTATAAATAAAAATAAAATAGCAATTAATTAATGGCGTCATAAGCGATTTGTCGAAAACACGATTAACTTAAAACACGTCGAAATATCTATATACTTTTTTTTGTTGTAAATAGATACTTATAATACATACAGAACACCCAGACACAACAAAAGTCTATCGTCACATAAATTATTGTCCTGGTGGGAATCAAACCCACGCCTTAAAACTCTTGAAGCAGATATTCTACTAAATAAACTAACATGGCAGTCAGGTCAGGACAGGTGCTATCTCTTGCCATCAGGATATACTACCAACTTAACTAACCTAAATCAAAGTAATGAGCACCAAAACAGTTATGCCCTAGACCTTATTTTGTCACTCAAATACTCACTCACTACAATGGTCATGGACAGGCGTTACCTCTTACCATCAGGAGAGTGTCTCGTTCGCTTCATTACTTTTACATTAAAAAAAGCGTTTCGTTAGTTTCATTACTTTTAAAAAGAAAAAAAGTTTTAGATTCCATTAATACTGACTTGTATGAAGAGTTCTATCCTGTCGTACATGTGTGCGAAGGAAGGTCGGTCTGTCGGCGTGGGTGCCCAACACTCGCACATCAACCGGTAGATATCGGGAGGACAGCCTGCGACGGAAACCAAGGCATTATAGCATTCCATTCCGTTGATGTTCAGTTTTTACCAATATTTATGATCAAAATCCGCGATATCAGGTATCCAAGCACGAATTAGACCTTCTGAACAGAAAGTTCACGTTTTATTAGCATCACAATATCAAATACCAAGATAGATTGGGCTATTGAGACTAACCATCAAAAATCTCAAGCGCGCGCCAAAGCAGCAATGCCTTGGACTTTGTTTTACTACTCAAAATTCTATGTATTGCTGCAATGGTCATGGACAGGCGTTATTTCCATCAGGAGAGCGACTTGTTCATCTCATTACAATGGCATTAAAAAGTTAGATTATTAGATAGATAGAGATTAGATAGATTAGATTAAAAAAAATGTTTTTAAAAGATTAGATACATTAGATAGAGATTAGAGAATTAGATAGATAGAAAAAAAAAGATAGACTCTTTATTGTTCACACCAAAGATAACATCAAATCAGTGGCGTAGCGTGGATAGCTGTCCGGGGCAGAAGAAAATATTGCCGCCCCCTTATTTAGGTATTTCAATTTAAAAGCTCAAAATAAAATACGGGGGTGCCTGCAAGTCGTAGGTGCGACAAAAATTGACAATTTATTGATAACATCAGTTACAAGTCAAAATAATTAAATATTATAAAATAAATTAAATTACAATTAAAAAAATCCATTTCAAAAAAATATTAAAAAATAAATTAAAAATTTATAATAATAATTATTTATTATTATTATTAACTATTATTATATGCAATGGTTCTAATATTTACAAGATATTATTATTTATTGTGAAATTTCGCCACCCCGGTGCCGCCCCTGCCGGAAACTCAGACTATAGTTTCGGCCACATCCGGTGGCCTTCGTCATGGAGACAAAGCTGAGTTTCCGATAAAATTTAACGTGAGTAATCCCGCATAAGTAAAACAAAAATACACTAAGTAAATTTATATTTGTTTATGTTAGACAGTTGAAATTTTCACAGATGATGTATTTCTGTTGCCGCTGTAACAACAAATACTAAAAACAAAATAAAATAAATATTTAAGGGTCCCATACAACAGACATGATTTTTTTGGTGCGTTTATAGATAATGATGCGTAGTTCGTGCGCGAGTCCGACTCGCGCTTGGCTGGTATTTTTTAAATATCCGCGCGAGCGAAGCCGCCTGTAAAGGTTAGTGACTAAACATTGTTGTTACCGGTAGGTTTTTCGAGACGTCCACCGCCAGACACCATCTCCATAACTTCTCTATTGGCGCAACCTGTGTACGGCATCACTCCCAGGGAAAACACCTCCCACAGGAGAACGCCGAACGACCTGATACGACAGAAATATTACAAATGAAACCTGGCGTGGATTTCCCACGTTTTTGGCACCACATCTTTTCTGTTTGATGAATGGATGTGAGCATCGATCGCAGACATTTTGTAAAGATGAAAGCTTAGTGGTTAAAGCGACCATTTCACACGCTGAAAGGCGTGAGTTTGAATCCCAACGGTAAAAGAAAACATCGTGATGAAACCATAGCATGGTTGTACTTTATAGTACTCGACCGGCTAGTTAAAGCTACCCTGAAGTAAAAAATCTACCGCCAAGCACCTAACAGTGTGTTCCAGCAGCTTCATTTGATAGCCAGTTCCATTCCAGGCTAAGCGTGTTTACCATCTTCGACCACACCGTCCCTTAACATCAGATTTGCTGTGAGCTGTAGTAGCTTGTCAACCTTAAAAAAAGTTCTGATCGAATCGTAAGTATTGAGTTACTAGCTACGCCCCGCGGTTTTACCCGCGTGGTGCTGGATGATGATGATGATGATAAAATTAGGTATTTAATGTTTTATTTCAGGGCCTAAAGTATCTATATGCAAAATTTTATCCAGATCCGTTGAGCCGTTCTGGCGTGATTGAGTAACAAACATCCATCCATCCATCCATCCAAACTTTCACATTTATAATATTAGCGGGATTGATGTCGGTGCTTTTTTTAAATGTATACATACTTAGCAACAAGGCACTCACCAGACGTCAGTCTTGATAGTGAAGACGCCGTCGATGTAGGCCTCAGGTGGCATCCACTTGATTGGCAGCATGGCTTTGCCGCCCTTTTTGTAGTAATCAGCGCGATAAATATCACGAGCCATGCCGAAATCAGCGATTTTCACCACGCGGCCAGGCCCACGCGACGTCAGCAGGCAGTTGCGAGCGGCTATATCCCTATAAACAAATCGGCAATTGGCTCCGTGAGGCTACAGAGACGTAATCAGACAGGCGATAAATAAATATCGTAGGCTAACAGCGCCATCTGACCCCAAACTAAGCAATGTGCTATGGAAAACACATAACTGGTGGTCAAATAATTTACTTGGTGGTAGATCTCCTTTGCAGGAAGTCGTCTTGGTACACCGCATCACCAAATGTTATGCCGCCAAGCAGTAGTGTGTATCTGCCTTGTTCTGGTTTAAGGGGAACTGCAGCTAGCGAAATTACAGGGCTGTTGAGACTAACCATCTAATGTCTTAAAGTAATGAGCGCTAAAGCGGATGCCTTGGATTTTGTTTTGTTACTCTATGCTCTATGTATCGCTGCAATGGTGGCGTTAGCATGGTCAGGCGTTATCTCTTAACGCCTGTTCATGACCATTGCAACGATACACAGAACTCTACTCAGAGTAGTACGGCTAGACAGGGCGGGGTACTTTTCTTACGCCGGCACCACCACGGCAACAAGTACGGTATAACAAGTATACATTAAACATACTTGGTGGTAGATCCCCTAGGTCTTCTAGGTAAGTACAACATGAACACGACGCTCTCCTGATGGTAAGAGATATCGTATGTCCATGGCCAATCCAGCGATACACAGAACTTTGAGTAACAAAACAAAGTCCAGGGCATCGCTGCTTTAGCGCTCATTACTTTGAGACTTTCGATGGTTAGTCTCAAGATCAAGATCAAGTAATTTCGCTAACTGCAGCACCCCAAGAACCCCAGCAACCTATGCAACCGGAACACAGTAATGTTAACACTTGGCGGCAGAATATCTAGTACCTAGACGACATCCTGCTAAAGAGATCTACCACCAAGTAAGCAACAGGATAACGAGAAAGTCCAACACGTTTCTTTACCTGTGTATAAACCTCTTAGACTCCAAGTATCGACAACCTCTGACTACATCCAATGAGCAAAGCAACAGGTCCTTCATAGTCAGTGCGCTGGCCCGCTCTGGCTTGGGCCGACTCTCTCGGAGGAAATTCTTCAGGTCCCCACCGGCTAGCAGTTCCAACACTATGAACCTGAAAGATTTTTCCACGGAAGTGGTTAAAAAAACGAACTAAACGGTCTTCTTATGGCAAGAGACAAGTTGTTGGTTTTTGATCAGTACCAAAATCAAGAACTATTTTTTTTTGTCGGGTCACCTGATGGTAAATGGTCATTGGCAGTGCGTCGCCTGTATAATGATATACCTATAGGTCATAATATTATTTGTTGTTAATGAACCTTAATAAACAATAGTATGTATGGCACCTATTATTTTCAACTCTTTGCTGAAATCTATGTTTCCCGAAAAGTACAATATGAATGTCTTCAAATCAAGAGTAAACAGGTTCATTCTAGGTAAGCATGTTCCGGCATAGACACATCGTTGCTTTGAACGGCGCGCTATGGAACTCTTCCTCACCAGAGTCCTCCTCTACGGTATCAGGAATATTCCAACACACAGAGCTCACCGCGACGCCTTTAGAACCATGGCCATTCTTACGAGCTCCATGAAGACAAGGTCTCCAAGTCGGTGGTAGATTCCACCCTTCATCTCTATTAAAATTAGGACGCTTACTAATCTCTATGGCCTCCCTGACTTTTCGAGGCACATAAATGCCTTTGTCTCAGTTTTGTCCCCATGATGAAGGCCACCGGACGTGGCCGAAACTATAGTCGGAGTTTCCGATAAAATTATACGTGAGTAATCCCGCATAAATAAAACGAAAATCATCATTTTATTCGTTTAACACCACCGATTGTGACCGTCACATGTACATTTTTGTTTCAACACAAAACATTGAGCATTCTCCGTTTTAATTTTTCCGACTATGTTTATATTCATGTCTTACGTGTTTCAAACTGTTCTCTCAAACAAACTGACGATAGTAATAACGCTTGGCCATGACCATTGCGGCGATACTCAGAACTTTGAGTAACAAAGTTCAGGGCATCACCACATGGATGGCCATTACCTATTTTGACACATTCGTTGTTTTTAGCTTTTAAATTTTAATAGTAGCATTACGACAAAACTTTAGTCGGAGTATAATGACAACACACTACTTTTTGCAATCTAGGAGACCTGTTACAAAAGAAACCTACAACCCAGTAATATAATTATGTTTGTTTGAGAGTTTTTTTGAATTCCGCCATGAAGTGCCTACGTTAAGTGCAGATTATGTATTAGGCGTACTGATCACAACATGAACTTCTTATAATGGTTCCTTCTCAAAATGAGTATTCAATTACACTTTTTTATTTGAAAATTAATAAGATGAACGAGCTTTCCTGATGGTAAGATACAACACATCTTATTCATGGATACAATTGCAGCGATACACAGAACTTTGAGTGACAAAGTCCAGGGCATCGCTGCTTTAGCGCTCATTACTTTTGATACATTTGATGGTTAGTCTCGACAGCTCTGTAATTTCGCTAGCTGCAAAACTGGAACTCAGTAATGTTTACACACTACTGCTTGGCGGTAGAATATCTGGAACTTTGGCGGTAGCTACCTAGACAATATCCTGCTAAGGAGATCTTGAAAAATTTAATTTTATTAGTTATTATGCTCATTTTGAGAAGTGCTTATCCGTTATTGGTCGTTTGACAGAAGTGCAAGCTGTGATAAATGCGCGTAATAATACGTAATGCACATTCTACGCCTAACACCACGTCTCTTCCACAACAAATATAGCCAAACATAGACACGAGCATATGAACAGGCTGCTAAAGCCGGTACGTTCATTGTTCTGGTACCTAGATGACGTAGCGTAGTACTCGTTTGGAGTAATGGACCGCAATGGTGACTCTTCCGGCGGCGCTTCTCGGGCCAAAGGATAAGAAGGTACCGGCGGACTTTGTGAAACAAAACAAACGAAAATATTTTAAAAAGCTTTGTGTTGGTGGTATATTGATGAAAAATGCCACTGAAGCTCAGCTCAAATTTATATACAAGCCTTCCCTGTCCCTATATAAAAGCACCTCGGAAGCTCCCTTTGTACAAAAGTCAAAAAGAAGCAAATATAAATTCGATTGTCAAATAAAATAATCGTATACACAAAGCAATACATATGTATAGAATTGAAAGACGTCCTCGTTAATGAAGTCAGTTGAAATCCAGCTACTCACCTGGGATGCCTATCGAAGCAGACTCCGATCATATGCACAACGTTTCTGTGATTGAATTTGGCCATGATGGCAGCTTCCATCAGAAAGTCATGTTCTGCTTGCACGGTGGACAGTTCTGGCAGTGTCTTGACGGCCACAGGCATTTCAACCGCGTCGGCGGTTCGATGCCGGTATAACCCTTGGTAAACTTCGCCAAAAGCGCCTTGCCCCAACGCTCTGGGAAGAAATAAATGGATTACATGGGTTTCTTCAATTTGAGAGTGATTTGATGATCATTTAGCAAGCGAGCTCTGTCGTGGATAGTATCTTCTCTTAACATTATATAGAGGACAAACGCAAATAAGTTCCTTTTGAAAATTTGCAAGTAATGATGGTTGAATGAAGTGTTGATTTTCAAGGTGGAGTTGCGGAAATTCCGACTTCCTCACGACGTTTTTCTGAAAGTTATGGAAGATGTCGAAGATCTGCGAAGTTTGCCAACCTGGATTTTGCCAGCGTGGTGAACTATAGCCTTACCTTTCTTACTAGAGACCAGCGTTTACGAGAAAAGGTTATAAAAACATGGTTTATAAGGGTTTTCCATGAATATCGCTCTCTTCGAGTCATCTTTGTCGTTTTCCCAGAACCCCAATCATTTTCAAGGCTACAGTGACCAGATTTTTTCTAGATCACCGGTGTCTACTGACCCATCAGACCCACTTGACAAACTTTAGTTTAAATTTTCTCAAGACACTTTATGCATCTCACTGGCTGCACTCCGCAAACCAAGGCAGTAAACTCTCAAGAGAATGCTCCCTTGACTGTAAAAACAGGATACTCACTTGACAAGCTTCAGACTTTCTCTAGACACTTGAGGCAGTTCTCTGACGTCAACACCTTGGGGCAAGAAGCTCTCACTGCCATAGTGGGGGTTGAAAGCCATGCTCAGGGGGTTGTCGTTACCCCCCGGGGCAGTCCTGAGTCTATGCAGCTGGACCTCTTGCTCAATTATCTGCTTTTGACGGAGTTCCGCTTCTTTCTTGCGCTGATAAGTGTTATCTGCGCAAAAAAAAAACAAGTAAAATTTTTACAAAAAAGAACCGACTTCATATGGATGCCATTGTCAGAACTGGACCAAATTGACCACACGGTAAGCACCAAAGCTCGGTCATCCAAGTACTTATTATAATAGGTAATTATTATGTACCTACCTAAATTGAAATTATTTTTTTTTGGAATTGTTGTTTTAATCTTTTTATATCCCATTAATAATTTATAAAAAATATTTTATTTCACGGGTTGCTGCGGCACGCCATTGCATCCGGCGAGACGTATGGGCCACTTTATGTCTAGGAATTATGATTGCTAAGCTAGTTGAAATAAGGTTGAAACTTGTGCAGCGGTCATTTCGGTTAATGGGGCGCAGTCCGATTGGTGCACAGGGGCAAGGGAGGGAGAAGACGCACTAGCGCACGCGTTTTTTTTCTCTCACATTGAAAAAGCAAAACTGATTGATGCCAGAGTGCCTGGGCTTTCAGCAGGATGCAACGGTATGCCACGGAACGCCGCGGGATGCCGCAGCACAGCCTACTGTCATGCCGTGCCACGCCGTCAGTGAGTATGATTTTTTCACAGCTAATAGGGATTGCAAACCTGAGTACTTATTTACTATTAATTTTAATTGTATACGGGTTCCTGAGAAAAAGAGTCTTGACAAAAAGACGACCAACGAAGGTTTCCTTTTTTCTGTTTGAGACACAGAACCCTAAAAATACGAACTATTTATAGATATAGAACATAAGTTGTTAAGTATGTAAGACAAAGCTGTCTGAGAGTCATGGCCGGTTAGTTAAAATTGAAATAATTAGCTAAGAATCCGGTTAAGCTAATATTAGGTATAGCATTTGGTGAAACAAGTTTTTTTTTATACAAATAGCTTTGCGTTTGAGCGCTAACTTGCCTGATGTGCGGTCTACGGTGGGGCCCGCTCGCCTAGAAGAAACCCATTCACTCTCGACTTGAAGACACATTGATTGTAAATCAACAATAAAACAATTTTAACAACAAACTTTGCAACAAAACGACCAGACGGTCGACCAAAAGACACCCGCTTACAGTGGAAATTCCCTACAAACGTACAAAACGTTTCCAGTCCACGTTCCTTGTTAGAACTGCTCATGTGTGGAGCTCGTTGCCAGCGTCTGTGTTTCCAACTAGGTACAACCCGGGTTTGTTCAAGAAAAATATGAATAGGTATTTCCTAGGCAAGCGTGCTCCATCTATAAGTCTCTATCTATATATCTCCATCTCTCTCCATCTATAATAATATCTATAACATCTTCTGTTTGCACCAGGGGTTTAAAGCGTAAGTTGTACCGTGAAAAAACGTATTATTCGCACCTTATCTCGGAAACGGTCGAAATATATGTATTTATAAAAGCATAATTTTGCATATTACTTTTTCACGCGGTAACTGCATAACTGATATGAATGAATGCAATTAAAAGCGAAGATAGCTCAGTGGTTAGCGAGGTCGCTTAGCACGCTGTAAGGACGTGGGTTTAGACCCCAACAATGAACTTGAGCTGCCGGTGAAGGATCGTAAGGAAACTATAGCATGATGGTAGGGTATTGTCTAGTACACGACAGGCTAGCTACCACACTCAAATTGAAAAAGTCTAAAGACGAAAGGTTTTGATTGCTATGTACTACGTCATGACCTACTGCGCCGAAACGTGGACACTCACAACTGGATCGGTTCACAAATTCAAAGTCGCTCAGCGAGCTATGAAAAGAGCTATATTCGGTGTTTTTCTAAGGGATTGTATCCGGAACGAAGTACTTATTTTGCCATTTGCTAAAGTCAAGTAGTGAAATGGTAGTTGGTTGGACATATTTGCCGCAGAAGCGATAATGGCTGGGGTAGAAGTGTTTTAGAGTGAATACTTCGAATCGGCTAATATAGTATAGGATGCCCTGAGACAAAATAGAGTAACGATATACGTAAGCATTGACTGGAAGCGAAAAGTATAACATCAAACTGAGTGGCGTGTCTTGGACGCCTATGTCCGGCATTGAACTATGATTCGATTTTGATGATGATTTGTGATCAATAAATACCCCTTCCAATATTTTATTAAAAATTCTCGGAGAAGGTTTGAAATCTGTGCAATTTTGAAGAAATAGCAGATGTTCTACGCAGTTGTAAGGTTTGTTCTAAAATGTTCTACATAACAATAATTATGCTAATTTAAACAAAGCAAACATTATTGTTTATTATTTTATTTATCTATAAATAGCAAGTAGGTTAGCAGCGTAGCCGTAGAATAAAAAACATAGCAAGCAAGTGAGATAAAATCTTGGTAATAACTTCCTCGCATTAGGTATACCGTGGGTTCCCTACAGAATAATCATATTAATTTATTTATAGCTGACAAGCTTGGTGTTTGACAACAACTCACCTGATGTTAAGTGACGTTGTGGTCGAAGATGGTAAAGCACACCTAGCCTGGAATGGAACTGGCTCTCAAGTGAGGCTGCCGGAACACACCGTTAGATGCTTGGCGGCAGATTTTCAACTTGAGGGTGGTAGCTAGCCAGACGAGTACTAGAAAGTACTATACCAACATGCTATGGTTTCCTCACGATGTTTTCCTTCACCGACAGCTCAAGCTCATTGTTGGGGTTTGAACCCACGCCCTTCGGCATGCGAACCGACCGCGCTAACCACTGAGCTATCATCGCTATAGATATTTTATTATAATTGTGAAATTTTAAAACCGGCCTATTTCATTTGTATTCTACAAACCGACTTCCCAAAAATTAACCTATTTTAAAGGTATCTTACAATCAACCTACGAATAACCAACCTATCAAATTTGTATTCTAAGAACCAACATACCAAAAATTTACCTATGTTATTGGTATCCTAAAAACTACTAAAAACGAACTAAAGCAATAGCAAAATGCAATTTTTTATTATATAGTTGTAGTTGTACATTTCTAGTGTTCATTCTATCCTAGGAATAACGAAAATACTTAAATTAAGGTTAACTACGCTTTACAAGTTGTGTATGCTCATATTCAAACTTATAAACAGGATTATTAAAATTTGGATTTTTATTACCCGACTGCCAAGGAAGAATTGTTTTTCGCGCGTTTTTTATATGTATGTAAATTTCTTTATTACCTCGTATCTTCGAAACGGCTAAATGGATTACGACAACTAAGGTATCCAAGATTCCTCTCAATAACCCAAGTGTTCTTAGGGTGGTTTAAAAAAAAAACAAGATGGTGGATTTCTGGCGAAAAATATTAATACGTTATTAAAAGAAAATAGTAAAGTAGGGTATTTAAATAAAGGAAATTAAAAGCGGATTACAAAAATATATTGAAGTTATATGTTTAAATTTATGGGGGAGGCCTATGTCCAGCAGTGGACCAGCAGTCCTACGGCTGAGATGATGATATGTTTAAATTTAATTAGGAACAATCAATTGGTTTAAAAACTTTTTCCTATATTTATAGCTATTTTATTCGCAGTCGGGTTATAGTTTTTTTTAACACTTCAGCTTGCTATACGTATTGACCATGACGTGCACTTAATGCAAGTTTTAAGAGATAGCATTTGTTTATATATATATACAATATACATATATGTAGTTTTTTACTATTTAGTGATACAATAAAATATGGAAACTCCTTATTTCTTAGCAGTAACCCTAAAAGCTTTTTGCGACTTAAGATAAACCAACTTATTTTTAATCAGTTAAAGTTAATAAGGTCTTGACACCGTTATCTAGTTTAAACTAATTAACAACGGATTGAGGTTATCTAAAATTTCAGAAAATCATTTGAATATGATTTGGCGCGAAGCAAAGGCAAGAATTTAGAAAATTGCCGTGGTAATGCCGGCGTAAGAATTGTACCCCACCCTCTCTACCCGTGGTTGCCGTAAGAGTCGGCTAAGGGATGTAATCCGGAAGATGGACAGCAGCGTCTTCCTTGAACAATCACACCTAACTGCGCTCGCCAACCCGCCTGCCAAGCGTGGCGAGTATTAGCAAAACACCCCCAGGAGGAGGCCTATATCCAGCAGTGGACGTTCTATGGCTGATGATGTGAAAGGCAAGAACATTTGGAGGGGAAAAAAAGCTATGGCGAAATTGTAGACATTTCTCTAAATATATTCAAACATGCATTATTTAAATGTTATTTTATTGTTAACGACGTACTTCTGCTGCTGTTTGTGTGATAAGTTTTATTATTTCGGGCACGGCAGCAATTTGACTGGAAAACGTTTGAAGATAAATTCCCCGAGCGCAGAATTTTATAGCCCTGCTGTCCTGAAGGTAAATACCAAATTTAATAATTACATTTATTATACGAACCAACTTACCAAAAATTTACCTATGTTATTGGTATTCTACAAACAAACTTAATCATAAGAAAAAAAGTAAAATTATGTACAAATAGATAACATCATCATCATCATCATCCACAGCCTTCTTAATCCCACTGCTGTATAGCCTCTCTCTTGTTATGCCATCTGGCTCGGTCCTGTGCCAATCTGGTGCAGGTTCAATCCGCGACGGTGACGATATCGTCGACCCATCTTGCAGCTGGATAACTTACTTTTTCCCTAGGCCACCACTCTGTTGCAAACTTATTGTATTGTAGGATATATTGTATACATACAATTAAGGTTCTTAAATTTTTAGATGACAAAAAAAAACATATCTGCCCCGGTTTAAAACCCCACCAATATATATCCGCACATACACACACTCACGCGCACGCACACACATACACACACAATAACACATTATAACACACATACACACTCACACACACATCCGTATACAATTTTGTTATTTACGTGATAAAAACGTGTTTTTTTTTAGCAATCCTAAAAGTTTTTGCGATTTTACTTATAGTTAGCTCTTAATCAATTGAAGGCCACGAGGTCTTGACACCGATATCTGGTTTAATTAGGTTTTCTAAAGAATCTGCGTTTGTGGAATCATTCGTATGTAAATCTTCGAAGGGTATGAAAGAATTTTAATACTTAATTTTAATTGAGTATATTGTGGCAACTTTTTACGATGCATTATTTAAATGTTTTTTTATTGCTATCGACGTGCTTCTGCTTCTGTGTGTGTGATAATTTTTATTATTTCGCGTACGGCAGTAATTTGACTGGAAAACGTTTGAAGATAAACTCTCCGAGCGCTAAATTTTATGGCCCTGCAGTGCTAAAGGTAAATTAAAAATTTATAGTTGTAACTCTTTTTACTATATGTACTACGTACTTAACAGTGAGACGGCGTTCTTTAGTTACCCATAGATGAAAGACATACCCACCCATAATTAAAAAAAAAAACAGCTAGCAATTTTTAATGAATTTAAAAGCCAATACATTTTTGAATTTGAATTTGTTAAAAAATCTTCGTCATAAGCAACACCCAACTGCGGGAGGTATTATGCATGCTAAATGCAAAGACAGTTCCTAAATATAACTTATTTATAAATGTATATATATGTACATATACTATATATTTACTTCACTAATAACAGAAACAATGCATGTTTGAGTGTGAGTGTGTGTTTTGTATGTGTGTGTGAAGGTGATATTATGTATTAGCGTATTTGAACCATAAACAGGCGTACGTATAAGAAATACAGATATAATATGAGGGGAACAAATCGACCGTAGCAATTAACATTGTCGGATCTACATTTTTGCTATTTTCATTTTATTGCATTAAAGGTCTTAGAATATGTCTAAAAATGCCCCCGAAAATTATTAAATTCTTAAAATCAACCTAATGGTAAAAAAAAATAAGTTTTTTAATCGAATTTAATTTAGCAAAAATGTAGATCCGACAATCTTAATTGCTACGGTCGAAATATTTATTAAGTTTATTGTATTAAATGGAACTAATGATTTGATATTTTTTTGTTATTGTTGACAGGCTAGGTGTTGACCACATCTCACCTGATGTTAAGTGACAATGTGGTCGAAGAAGATGTAGTAAACATATTTAGCCTGCAATGGAACTGGCTTCCAAGTGAGGCTGCCGGAACACACCGTTAGATGCTTGGCGACAAATTCACAACTTGAGGGTGGGTGGTAGCTAGCCAACCAAGTACTGGAAAATACTCTACCACCACAAACACACACACACATAGACACTCAAACACACACACACGTTTTCCTTTTCATGATGTTTTTGAGTTGTTTTTTTTTGTTGGATCGACCACGGTAACCATTTAGCTATCGTCGCTACAAACATTTTTATATTGACATGTTTTTGTATTGACGTTTTATATTGACATACTTTTTGAAATTTTGTTTATTTTTACATTGACATGTAATCAGTGCTTTAAAACTATTTAATGATATAAAATATTTGAAATGATATTACGGAATTTGACTTGTAACATTCATTATCAATAAAATATTTGTATTTGTATATATGTTTTTCTCTGTACGTGTTGAGCTTGTATCTGCTTCCAACGGAATCCATCCATTTGCAAAAAGACCGTAGCTCATAAGGAAAAGAAGGCTAGCTCAGCCACATTTCAACACGGCGGCCGTAATGAAGTATACTTATCTTCTTTATTGTAGAACTACAGATTAGATTTTAATCAATACTACGATGACTGGAATGGCGCTTGCGCTACCATAGTTCAGGATCTTGGAGAGAGCGTCACTGGCGTCATATGGCTAATAGACATGAAGGATTTGCCAAATTTAGACAGGTAAGTAATAAATTGTTGTTTAAAAATTCTATGAACTATCCTAACCCTACTAATATAATAAATGTATAAGTATGTGTTGTTTTTGTTTGTTTGTTTGTGTTTGCCGTGGTGGTGCCGGCGTAAGAATTGTACCCCACCCTCTCTACTCGTGGTTGCCGTAAGAGTCGGCTAAAGGATGTAATCCGGAAGATGGGCAGCAGCGTCTCCCTTGAACAGTCTCACCTAACTGCGCTCGCCAACCCGCCTGCCAAGCGTGGCGAGTATTGGCAAAACCCCCCCAGGAGGAAGCCTATGTCCAGCAGTGGACGTCCTATGGCTGATGATGATGATGATGATAAGTTTGTAAGAATGGATGGAGTTACTCTTGTACGTAAAAACTAGATACTAAACAGATTTGGATAAAATTTGGCACACATATAATTTATGGCCTAGATTAACATATAGGATACTTTTTATACTGCAAACTGAATAAACTTTTTGTTAACGAACGATACTCTCTATTGATGGTAAGAGATAACGAATGTCCATGACAATTACAGCGATACACAGAACTTTGAGTAACAAAGTCTAGGGCATAACTGTTTTGTCGCTCATTACTTTTAAGAATTTCGATGGTTAGTCAAACTACCCTTCATCCTTATTTTAAGTGACAGTGTGGTAAATCACGCCTAACCTGGAATAAAACTGGCTCTCAAGTGAGGCTCCGTTAGGTGATTGGCGGCAGATTTTCAACTTGAGGGTGATAGCTAACCAGCCGACTACTAGAAAATACCTTATCACAATGCTATGGTTTCCTCACGATGTTTTCTTCCACCGGCAGCTCAAGCTTATTGTTGGGGTTTGCATCTACGCCCTTCGGCGTATGAACCGACCGCGCTAACCACTAAATTATCATCGCTACAAACCTACCTAGACGACCTCCTGCTTAGAAGATTTACCACCAAGTAAAACTGATAACTGGAGATTCTCAACTAGTGATGAATCAAGATAATCAAAACATTTTCTGGAAAACTACAATATGTTTTTGTATTTTTTGTTCAGGCAAGAAGGCGATGAGTACTACGCAATGAACGTGACAGTTACCACGCTGACGGGGGAGGAAATCGTGGCGCGAACATATGCGGAAACAGTGAACCCGCCCAAACTGCTGCCTGGGGAAGACTTGCCGTATGAACGGCGTCCTTCCAACACATACTTGCAGGTAGGCAACATACGCGGAGACAGAAGACTCGCCCAAACTGCTGCCCGGAGTAGACTTGCCGTATGAACCGCGTCCTTTCAACACATACTTGTAAGTAGGCAACATATGCGGAGACAGAAGACCCACCCAAACTGCAACCAGGGGAAGACGTGCCGTTTGAACGGTGTCTTTCCGATACATACTTGCAGATAGGTAAAGTAGGCAGAGACAGTGGGCCCGCCCAAACCACTACCCGGGGAAGAGTGGCTGTATGAACGGCCTTCCAAGACATACTTGCAGGTAGGCAACGTACGCGAAGGCAGAAAACCTACCCAATCTGTTGCCCAGGGAAGATTTGCCGCATGAACGGCGTCCTTTTAACACTTGCAGGTAGGTAACGTACGCGGAGACAGAGGACCCGCCCAAACTACTGCCCGGGGAAGACTTGCCGTATCAACGTCGTCTTTCCAACACCTATTTGCAGGTAGGTATCGTAGGCAGAGACAGTGGGCCCGCACAAACTACTGCCTGGGGAAGACTTGGCGTTGGAACGGCAATCTTCCAACATATCAACATGTGCTTGCAGGTAGGCAACATACGCGGAGACAGAGAACTCGCCCTGGCCTTGTCATATGCCCTTGCCGTATGAACGGCGATCTTCCAACACATACTTGCAGGCAACAAACTTTTGGGCGAATGCAATGGTCATAGGCAGGCGTAATCTCTTACAGTTAACAGTACGTTATGTTTGTCTTATTACTTTAACATACTTTCGATGATTAGTCTTAAAAGCCCTGTAAATTCGTTAACTGCAGTACCCATATAACAGGAACACAGTAATGTTTACTGCTTGTCGGCAGAACATCTAATACTGCAGTGGCACCTACCTAGATGACTTTCTGTTAAGGAAATTACCCACTAAGCAATATGTTATTTAAAAAAATATATAATTTCTATGACACAAACAAAATCGTGATTTTTACCCTATGTCAACTTTGTGTTATTTTTGTTAGGTGATAGTATTCGGCGCGGTGGAGTCCGGCCTACCATCAGACTACGTGGGCTACCTGGTGTCGTTCCCGACAAATGGTCGCCAGGCTATGGATTTCCTACGGAACCAGCTCGGGTATCCCTTCGGACCAGCTCAACATGATAATAAAAATAATTATTGATTGACTATTTTTTTAATTAGTACCAAGTCTTATAAAAATTGTGATTGTTCGAAATATGCATAACGTATTCGATAGAAAAATGTAAGCAGAAATAGTTACCTCTTACAAATATAGCTTCGCTCAGCGGTCTCGCCCGTAATAATCGGGATAAAAGGGGACTTTTCTAATCTAGAGTTCAAGCCGTACCGTTAGCTTTTAAGAAAAGGTACTATAATATAAATTAATCATGAGCATTTTTGTGGTACACTTTACTGAAAAACTATCACGCCTATAGATTTGTGCTTTAACACACTAATTTAACTTCATATCTAGATGTGTTATCTGCGAAAAATAATTTATAAGCATTAAAAAAATTAACATTAACAATTTTCTGTTCATCGGATAGAATGTTATTGTACTACTAACGCCATCTGTTAGAAAACCAACGAGTTAACATCGCTGCAACAGAACTAAACTCAATACTCAAATACATTGTGGTTAATCTACTTATTACTAGATGACACCACTAGAATCAGGTTGTAAAACTACGCGAGCCCTCACAAAGCTCAGCTTTTTGCTGGTAATTAAAATAAACTGCCTTCATGCCCAAGCGCAAACGCGGCTAGGTTTTAGGTATTTTGGTTTAAAAACCAAACTAATGAATCGATTTTCGTTAATATTCTATGGGATCAATCTGGAACTATATCATTTTAAGAATTTTTCTAATCGGTTTATGAATGACAGAGTTCTAAGGTAAGAAACTTGAAAACCTCTTCCTTTTTTAAGTCGGTTAGAAAGAAAACGAGAACTTTATTGACAAGCAAACAAAAATGTCTTACTAATCTATCCTCGGGACGAACAGTCTTGTACGAGATGATGGTAGGAGACAGGACAGAATGACTAACTACGTGGAAAATAGGACGACTCTTAGATGATGCCATTTGCGTTGGGTTTGACAGTTGGCGCCATCACATCTTCCCAGAACTAAAAACTGGCGCGACTGCAGAATTTGCAGGCCTCAAAAGGTGCAAGTAGGTATATTTAGTACCCTAGACAGACAGACTTTGAGCTTTTTGGGGTTGACTTTGGGACTGTAGGGATCGGGAGCAATAACTGAATGAATGGTTTTTATGACTTTGACGATTCACATCACACATCACATTATCAGCCATAGCACGTCCACTGCTGGACATAGGCCTCCTCCTGGGGGGGTTTTGCCAATACTCGCCAAGCTTGGCAGGCGGGTTGGCGAGCGCAGTAAGGTGTGATTATTCAAGTAAGACGCTGCTGCCCATCTTCCGGATTACATCCCTTAGCCGACTCTTACAGCAACCACGGGTAGAGAGGGTGGGTTACTATTCTTACGCCGGCACCACCACGGCTTTGACGATTATTTATTTACAAATAAGAGATTATTTATTTCCCAGTAATTATATTGTTATCGATATTAAATTTAATCATATTGACATATTTTATATTTGACATATTATTACATTAACATGTGTTATGATTTTGATATTTTTAATGTTATTTTTTTTTTATTCCGGAAGTCCCGGAAGAAGTCACGGAAGCAGCTAAATTGTAATCTATCTAATCTAATACCTTTAAACGAGCAATTATTGTATATATATATAATCTGAATCTCGTAAACGACTCCAATGATTTTCATGAAATTTAGTATGCAGGGGGTTTCGGGGGCGATAAATCAATCTAGTTAGGTTTCATTTTTAGAAAACTTCGTTTTACCCGTGTTTTCAGCCGAGCACAGCTCACACATCCAGGTACTATACGTTATATCAATGCATTAATTAGACATACATAAATATATACATAGGTATTTCTATCGGATAAGTATTATATATATTTTGGAAGTGCCCTTACAAGGAATAATGTATGGTAACAATAAATTGATCTCAATCTAAATGATAGTAACGATTTTAAATCCTTACGTTACACTTATTATATGTGTCATCATCAGCCATAGGACGTCCACTGCTGGACATAGGCCTCCTCGTGGGGGGGTTTTGCTAATACTCGCCACGCTTGGCAGGCGGGTTGGCGAGCGCAGTTAGGTGTGATTGCTCAAGGAAGACGCTGCTGCCCATCTTCTGGATTACATCCCTTAGCCGACTCTTACGGCAACCACGGGTAGAGAGGGTGGGGTACTATTCTTACGCCGGCACCACCACGGCAAAAAAAAAAACATTTAAAAAAAACATACTAGGTATATCTAAATTCTATAGGAATCCTAAGTTTTTGAGAATTTCGATATAATTAATAAGAAGGTCTTATCTCTATTTGCACAAACCCTCTCACTCTTTTACAAACAAACATAGGTACATCCTGTCAATTTTACACACATACACACTCACACACAGCGTTATCCAATTATGTTTTAGACGCAAAGAAAACATATAACTAAATTCTATAGGAATCCTAATAGTTTTAGAGAATTTTGATATAACTAATAACAAAGTCCTATCTGTATTTATAGAAACCCTGTTTTTCTTACACACAAACATACATCCTGTAATTTTTACACGCACACTCACACACACACTCACGTGTCTAATTCTTTAGTAATCCTACAAGACTTTTGCGACTTTAGTTATAATACTAGCTCTTAATCAACTGAAGGCCACGAGGTCTTGACACTAATATCTGGTTTAATTATTTATCGAGATTTCCTCTACAGAATCTGCATCCGCAGGATCATTCGTGTGTTAATCTCAGAATAGTCTGCAAGAATTTTAACATTAAATTTTGATTATATTGTGGTAACTTTGTACACCATCTCCTACGATGCATTATTTAAATATTATTTTATTGTTAACGACGTACTTCTGCTGCTGTTTGTGTGATAAGTTTTATTATTTCGGGTACGGCAGCAATTTGACTGGAAAACGTTTGAAGATAAACTCCCCGAGCGCAGAATTTTATAGCCCAGCAGTGCTAAAGGTAAATACGGAATTATGTATACGATTGTCACTTTTACAAATTATTGCAATTTTTATTAAAATTACCTGGATGACCGAGCTTTGTTCGGCGGGAAGCAAGGAAAAAACGATTTATCGCCCCCGAAATCCCCTGCATACTAAATTTCATGAAAATCGTTGGAGCCGTTTCCGAGATTCACATTATAGGTATACAAGAATTGCTCGTTTAAGGTATTAGATAGATTAGATAGATAGATAGATAAAACTTTTAATAATAATCTTAACTAATAAATAATTGTATTTTATTATATTATTTTACTTGGTGGTAGATTTTCTTAGAAGGAGGTCATCTAGGTGGGTACCACCGTAGTACCAGATATTCTACCGCCAAGCAGTAGTGTGTAAACATTTCTGTGTTTCGGTTTGAAGGGTGCAGGGGAGCTAGCGAAATTACAGGGCTGTTTAGACTAACCATAGAAAGTCTCAGAGTAATGAGCGCCAAAGCAGCGATGCTCTGGACTTTGTTTTGTTACTCAAAGTTCAGTGTATCGCTGCAATGGTCATGGACATGCGCTATCTCTTAACATCCGGAGAGCATCACGTTCGTCTCATGACTTTTACATAAAAAATACATTAAAAACCATTTATTGTTTTGAATTGTAGGGCTATAGGCTTGACTTCAACAAGTACTTTGTATTGTGGAAAGGAGCATGCGCTACTATAGTCCAGGATCCCGAAGAGAGCGTCGTTGGCGTCGTCTGGCTCATAGACACAAATGATATGCCGAAATTAGACGAGTAAGTAAGAATTTTTCGTTGCTATATAGGTAGGCCTGGCCGAAGTGTCGGCAGGCTAGTTCCGTCTGGCTTCTAATTTAGAGTTCCTGAGTTCGAATCCCACGACTCGCACATCTATCTTTTCTAAGTTATATGTTTATGCTGGTAATTTAAACGGTGATGGACAACATCGTGAGGAACCCTATACACATCTAAGAGTGCTTAAAAAAAGTTCTCGAAGATGTATGAAGGCTACCAACCCGCACTTGGCTAGGTAGACTATCTGGGTGCCTTCAAGTCGCGAGTAAATTGGTTTCTCCTAGGCGAGCGTGCTCCATCGTAGACCGCATCTTCGCTTAACATCAGGCGAGATGGAGGTCAAACGCGGCTTGCATCTTATCTTTAGAAGAAAAAAAAACTTTTCGGTACCTAGTAGCAGATTTTTATCTTGAGGGTGCTGGCCAGCCGAGTAATAGAGAGTACTTTAGCACCACTTTATGATTTTCTCATGATGTTTTCCTTCACCGGCAGATCAAGCTATAAATCTCTTTAATTCAGGCAGGAGCAAATCCACGAGGGCGAGTACTACGCAATGAACGTTACAGTAACCACGGTGGCCGGGGAGGAAATCGTGGCACGAACGTACGCGGAGACAGTGGACCCGCCCAAACTGTTGCCCGGAGAAGACTTGCCTTATGAACGACGACCTTCTAACACATACTTGCAGGTAGGCAATGTACGCGAAGTCAGAGAACCCGCTTAAACTGTTGCCCGGGGAAGACTTGCCTTATGAACGACGTCCTTCTAACACATACTTGCAGGTAGGCAATGTACGCGAAGTCAGAGAACCCGCTTAAACTGTTGCCCGGGGAAGACTTGCCTTATGAACGACAACCTTCCAACACATACTTGCATGTAGGCAATGTACGCGGAGTCAGAATTCGCCCAAACTGTTGCCTGAGGAAGACTTGCCGTATGAACGACTTTTCAACACATACTTGCAGTTAGGCAATGTTCGCGGAGGGTTTCAACTTCAGGGTGATAGCTAGCTAGTAACAGTTAGTAGTAACAGTGTTCCGGTTTGAAGGGTACTACAGCTAGCGAAATTACAGGGCTGTTGAAACTAACAATCGAAAGTGTCAAAGTAATGATCGCTAAAGCAGCAATGTCATGGACTTAGTTTTGCTACTCAAAGTTCTGTATTTCGCTGAATTGGCCATGGACATACGTTATCTCTTACCATCAGGAGAGCGTCGTTTTTTTTTTTTATACCTGACAGGCTTGATGTTTGACCACAACTCACCTGATGTTAAGTGACGGTGTGGTCGAAGATGGTAAAGCACACCTAGCCTGGAATAGAACTGGCTCTCAAGTGAGGCTACCGGAACACACCGTTAGATGCTTGGCGGCAGATTTTCAACTTGAGGGTGGTAGCTAGCCAGCCGAGTACTAGAAAGTACCCTACCACCACGCAAATCGTGTTCATGTTGTACCTACCTAGACGACCTAGGGAATCTACCACCAAGTATGTTCATGTTGTTATACCGTACTCGTGGCCGTGGTGGTGCCGGCGTAAGAAAAGTACCCCACCCTCTCTACCCGTGGTTGCCGTAAGAGTCGACTAAGGGATGTAATCCGGAAGATGGGCAGCAGCGTTTTCCTTGAACAATTACACTTAACTGCGCTCGCTAACCCGCCTGCCAAGCGTGGCGAGTATTGGCAAAACCCCCCCCCAGGAGGAGGCCTATGTCCAGCAGTGGACGTCCTATGGCTGATGTTATGTAATCTGATGTTTAAGTAAGGTGGACCGCGCACGGATATGGCTCACTACAGACACTATAATATCTTAAACAACTAGTGCCACATGTGGCGGCCTTATCGTTAAGAGTGATTTCTATCTGATGTACTAAACAGAAAGGCGTTATGCTCATCATTATAAAAGTCTTTTACTTAACATTATATATAATGTTAAGTAAAAGACTTTTCAACTAACCTTGAAATCAAACTAACCTTGAAATCGTGGAATAAATGGATTGATTTGCAACTTCCTGTAGACATCTGGGACGGTGATTCGATAAGCAAAATTTATTCGAGTATTAGCAAAACCCCTCCCCAGGAGGAGGCCTATGTCCAGCAGAGGACATCCTAAGGCTGATGATGTGATACTTGTTATATTCAGGTGCTGATATTAGGTGCAGTGGAATCCGGCCTGCCTTCCGACTACATAGGATACCTGGTGTCATTTCCTTCGAACGGACTGCAGGGTTCTGACAAGATACGGAATCAACTGGGATATCCATTCGGACCAGTGTCAGAGACTAAATTATAAACCTTTTTAATGTACTATTTCAATTCAAGGCTGATTATTTTGGGTCATATTGAAAAAATCGTCTTGGTTTTAGATTTTGTTCTGTGATCTTAGATCGGACGGACAGACAGACATATAGGGAAGAATAACTAATAGAGCTCAACTAGATAGATAAATAAACTCTTGTTTGTGCACATCAGATATAGAAAAATATACAGAAAACAAAATCTTTTGTGTTAGAGCCACAAGTGGCGATCGAGCTCATTTAATACCTTTAAACGAGCAATTATTATATATTAAATAGATTAAGATAAACGATAACTTTTATCCCGGAATAATGTTCCGTAAAACGCATCTATATCAAATTTCAAAAGGATACGTTCTGTAGTACATTTTTTGATAATAACATAGACACCTAACATTTTTCTGATGTAAAGAGTATCCTATATATTAATCCAAGTAATCTAAATATATATAACTCAAAGGTGACTGACTGACTGACTGACTGACTGACTGACATAGTGATCTATCAACGCACAGACGGATCGGGCTGAAATTTGGCATGCAGGTAGATGTTATGGCGTAGGCATCCGCTAAGAAAGGATTTTGATTAATTCTACCCCCAAGGGGATAAAATAGGGGATGAAAGTTTGTATGAAACTTTGTCAATTTTAAACCGATCGGGCTGAGACTTTGCATGCATAAAGCTACTATGACGTAGCATCTAGCGCGGGTGAAACCGCGGGGCACAGCTAGTAAATTATATGTGTGCCAAATTTCATTCAAATTCGTTTAGCCGTTTTTGCGTGATTGGGTAACTAACATCTAAACATACAAAGTTTCACATTCATAATATTAGTAGGGTTTCAATATTATTTACCGAATTTATGGAGTAAAAACTTATTAAGCTGCGTTGAGTGATTTTTGGTAGGGACAAAACCTATGTGTTCGCGTCACCGACATGCTAATGTGATGTGTTTTAAGTTTTCACTACCGTCAGCAGTCCCCATGACTGCCTATTTATTTATCGGAGTTTACATCCAAAACTATGTGCCTAAAAACTTTCTGTAACAATTTTATTTTTTTAATCTTGATCCCTTAATTCTTTTAACCGAAAAAGGGTAACAAATAAACAGAAAGGTATACATAATTTAACAGCCCTGTTGGCTCATTGGGAGTATGCCTGACTGAGCTGTAGGGCGTGGGTTCGATTTCCGCCAAGGACAAATGTTTGTTTGCTATAAACAAACATTTGTATTATAAGTATGTATTTACAAAAAAAAAGTATTTATGTATGCTATCAGTTATCTGATTTCCATCACACAAGCTCTGCTTAGTTTGGGGTCAGATGGCGCTGTGTGTAAATGTGTCCTACAATTGCTTTTGCTTTTATAATATTAGTAAGATAGTTAAAACTAGTGTTAAGTAAATTATGAAGTATATGTTCGTCAATAATTATGTGAATATTAAAATAATCAAATGACTGTTTGTATTTTTATTAACCTCCGTTGAGACGCTGTAAGTAGTCAAAATAGTTTCACGATAAATAAAACGAATAAAAGTTTTCAAGCAGCTAAAATACTGATTTTGATGATTTGTAGCGATGATAGCTTAGTGGTTACTGTTATAATACCTAACCTTTACACGTGCCGCACTGTAAAGTGCTTAGATAGCGAGACGCATCTAGGACATTACGTAGCGATTTGCGTCATTCGAACATTTCTTTATAGTTGATAATTCTCATTAGAACAGATTACAATCAGACTTCCTTGTGGGCACTAGGCTTTTGTATCTTCTATTTCAATAAAAGGGTTTACATATATCTACAAAATCGTTTTAAAAAACCCTTCTGAACCTACCTCGTAACAGTGGTGTCAGAAGTGGGATCTCAGTTGCGTTATTTTTTGCCTGAGATCTGCCTGTTTGCCAGTGCCCACCAACTTATTCTCCGTCAATTACATACAAAATCCATATCGCCCATCTCGTCCTTCTGCTACATCTACTAACTCCGTCTCGTCGAGCCACGTCGTCGAAGCCGTAAAACATCATTTCGTCGTGTCCTACATTCGCCGTGTCTCACCGTATCCCGCCGTATCCCACTGTATCCCGAGCTAAGCTGTTGTCTGCGAGAAGAGACGTCCGTCGCCAAACCATCGTTACAAAACCGTCGACACCGCCTTGAAGTCCCGCAAGAAGTTACCTGACGCTGCCCGCTGCTATTTGCCGCAATCTGACGCTGCCTTTTCAGTAGGCTACGTAGCAGCCAGCCAAAGCCTCAAGCCAGTCTATCCGAGAACCTGCCGTCTAGAACAGGAATGTCCGTTCCGTGCGTGCTAATTCTGTGAGTACAAATATTCTATCCTTTGTTATTGCCAACGCGTCAATAGGTATCTATTTTTCCACTCCTCTCTTCCAAATCTCAGACCAGTAAAAATGTCGCTAGGAGATAAATCCGAACACAGACAATCCGTGCTATCCGAACAGTTTCCAATACAAGTACTTTGTAATTTTATAAGTGAATATAAGGGAGAAAGAGAAACTTTGCCGGGGTTTCTCACAAATTGTAAAAACGCTTTAGATCTTGCGTCGCACTCCCAAAAGGATCTTTTACTTAAATTTATAGTGTCAAAATTAGGAGGAAAAGCCCAAATTGCCTGTTCCAATAAAGTATTTACAACGTTTGATGATATCAAAGACTTCCTTAGACAAAATTTTGGGGAAAGAAAACACTATAACCATTTGCTAATAGACCTTCATGCGTGTCAACAACAAGTCGGTGAAACTGTCGTCCAATTTGCTCTAAGGGTAGAAACGTGCTTAACAAGTTTACAATCCGAGATCCACAACTCTGACTCTCTTAAAAAGGAACTTGCAGGTCGCATTGCCATGACTGAAGATCTTGCTCTTCACACATTTACGCTAGGATTACACTCCAACCTTGGTAACATAGTACGATGTCGTGATCCTCGAAATTTAAATGCCGCAATTAATATCGCTATAGAGGAAGAAAAAATTTTGAATTTAAATAAAAATACGTCTTTCAAATCAAAGTTTTGTACAGCTTGCAAAAAACCTGGGCATTTAGAGTTCGAGTGCTATGATAAGCAAAAAAGTAATATGCAATACTTCCAAGTCCGTCCGCACGTGCCGAGCAACACAGCTGATTTCAACAATTCTAAAGGCAATACGACACCGGTCATATGTCGCTATTGCAAACATGTGGGTCATGATATTTCGCAATGTCGTAAGCGACAGTTCAATAACTCGAAGCTGATTAATAAAAATGCCAACACTAATGGTTTTAAGGGTTATCGACAACATTTTATTGATACGGGCCCCGAAGTATCATCTTTTCCACAAATACATGAACTAGAAAACGAACACTGTTTAAACTCAATGTAGAGCCTGCGATCAGGTGCCGTCGCAAGTCTCTATCCCTAGGTACCAAAAATACTATGTCCACTGTTTCTCAAGCTACTATGTCCACTGTTTCTCAACCTAGTAGGTCCACTGTTTCTCAACCTAGTAGGTCCACTGTTTCTCAACCTAGTAGGTCCACTGTTTCTCAAATTACTAAGTCCGCTGTTTCTCAAACTACTAAATCCACTGTTTCTCAACCTAGTAGGTCCACTGTTTCTCAAATTACTAAATCCACTGTTTCTCCACCCGCTAGGTCCGCTGTTTTTCAAACCAGTAAGTCCACTGTTTCTCAAGTTGCTAGGTCTACTGCCCTTCATACTGTCAAACCTACATTTGCTGAAGTTGCTAAGTCCACAGTTCCTCAAGTTGCCATATCCACGATTTTTCCATCTACTAAGCCCACTGTATCTCAACCTACAATAATCACTGTTTCTGAATCTAAAAAGTCCACCGTGTCCCAGCTTACCAAGCCTACTACTTCTCAATCTACCAAATCCACTGTTTCTGAACTTACTAGATCCACTGTTTCTAAAATCTTAAATCCAACAAAGTCGATTATCGCTACCCCTGAGTCAACGACATGTTCCAGAAATGACAATGTCGATACTGTTTCTTACAAGTCTCAGTCCCAAATGTGCCACCCTACCAGTTCTGACTCACTTCGGGAATCTATCGATCAGTATTTCAATGAACCCGAAGAGTGTCCAATGATATATGATATATCACAACATAAGAAAACGTCGTTGCCATACATTGAAGTGTATACGTCACATTCCGATAGGTCCTTAAAACTTCTAGTGGACACCGGTAGTTCCATTTGCCTAGTCAAAGATACAAGTTTGTCAAAAGTGCCAACCCTAGACTCGAGTGTTGTTAAGTTCAAGGGTATTAACGATATAAATTCATACGCAGAGACTAAAGGCAAATTCTTACTAACGATCAAGCCTTGTCAATCAAGTGATACCCTATTGTCATTCCATTTCCATGTCGTATGCGGTGTTAACCTGGACTATGATGGTATCATTGGTTCAAATTTCCTTTCTACTCATAACGCCTCAGTCTCATATTCAGAAGGAAAGCTGAATATGTCCGATGAATCTCCCTTGTTTTTCAATTTAAAATTTCAAGATGTTACCTACTCTATACCCGCTCGTAGCGAAATGCTAGTCGAATGCTCAGTCACAAATCCTGAGGTGAAAGAAGGGTTAGTTTTGATAACTAAATTAGAAGACTACCCAAAACTTGTGTTTTCTAAGTGTTTGACCAAAGTAAGATCAAATAAAAAAGTTACTATTTCGGTGTTGAACACTTCTGAAAAAGACGTCATTCTCAAACCGTTGAAGCTGACCCTAGAAGCAGTTTCTTACGTCCTTGAGCCGAATTCTTCTGAACATTCATCTTCTCCAGACCTACCCTCAGATTCAGAACCTTGTTTCTCTACTACCTTCGCTGACCTAGAACGTGAAAGGCGTGTTCAAAGCGCGTTAAGGTGTGATCATTTGGTTCAAGAAGAAGAATATTCATTACGAAAGCTATGTTCTGAGTTTCATGATATATTCTACCTCGAAGGTGATACTCTCACCGCAACCAAGACCGTTCAACATGAAATCCGCACAACTTCTCAAATTCCAATCCATGCTAAAAGCTACCGTTTCCCTGAATGTCACAAAGACGAAGTTAACAAGCAGATTAAAAGTATGCTAGATCAAGGTATTATAAGTCCTTCTGTATCTCCATGGTCTGCGCCTATATGGGTGGTGCCAAAAAAACAAGATGCGTCCGGGAAACCAAAGTGGCGTATCGTTATTGACTACAGGAAGCTCAATGAAGTGACGATTGGAGATGCCTATCCTATTCCCAACATAACCGATATTCTAGATCAGCTTGGCCATAGCGTATTCTTCTCTACTCTAGATTTAGCATCATCATTTCATCAGGTAATAACGAAGGAATCTGACGCTGAAAAGACAGCATTCAATGTTCCGGGTGTTTCTGGTCAGCCCGGGCACTATCAATTCAATCGCATGCCTTTCGGGCTTAAAAATGCCCCTTCTACTTTTCAAAGACTTATGAATGTAGTACTTTCAGGCCTACAAGGCCTCCACTGCTTCACGTACATGGATGACATAGTCGTACTAGGATCCAGTCTCAAAAATGCTACAGATAATCTCAGATTAGTCTTTGAAAAACTCAGAGAACACAATTTAAAGCTGCAACCGGACAAAAGTGAGTTTCTACGCAAAGAGGTTCAGTACTTAGGTCATATAATAACAAACAAAGGTGTGAAACCTGATCCTAAAAAGATAGAATGTGTTCAGAAATTTCCAGTTCCTAATAACCCTCGAGACATCAAGTCTTTCCTTGGTTTAGTTGGCTATTACCGGCGATTCATAGACAACTTTTCTCATATTACAAAGCCACTAACCAGTCTCCTGAAAAAAGATGTTAAATTTAGTTGGCTCTCTGAACAACAAACCGCATTTGATACACTCAAAAATAAGATAACCACGGCACCTATTCTACAATATCCCGATTTTTCTAAACCTTTTCTACTAACAACCGATGCAAGTAACTATGCAATATCAGCAATTCTTTCCCAAGGCGAAATCAATAGCGACCTACCAATCGCATACGCATCACGCACACTAAATAAAGCTGAAGGAAATTACTCCACTACCGAAAAAGAGTGCCTTGCAATTATTTTTGGCACTAAGGTATTTCGACCATATTTATTCGGTCGACGTTTCAAGATAGTCACCGATCACAAGCCGTTAGAATGGCTTTTCAATATCAATGATCCTAGTTCGAAGCTTGTACGCTGGCGCCTTAAACTCGAAGAGTTTGATTACGAAATAGTTCACAAAAAGGGCAAAATAAACTGCAATGCTGACGCCCTTTCTCGAAATCCTGTTCTCGCCGTCGACTCAGACACTCCTTCCACGTCAGAAACTTACGAAAAATATTTAAAAATCTGTCAGCAACAGAATACATCTTATAATACTATAATAGAAGAACATAATGACTCATTACTTAAATCCAAATGTAAAATGATAGTCTACCCATCTTCAATCGACCTTGACGAGTCAATTCCTTATTGTTCCGACATTCTTGAATCATCAGTATTCAGTGAAACCTTACCCGATATACGTTTATCAGAACGCGAACTCTACACCTATCAAAGTACGTCTAATGCTAAACATGTTTTTACACATCTCTATTTACGCGTTCATCATTACGATGAAATGTCATACAAGGATATATTTAAAATGATGAGAGACTATCGTGACATGATCTTAACCTGGTACATGGAAGAAAAAGAGTTCGCCATTTCAGATTTTAGAGATCCATTCAACAAATTGTCATTTACCAAAATCTATAATATCTTGGCTTTCTTATTCCATGATACGGGCATTAAAATACACATCTACCACAACAACATCTTGTTTCCAACGCCCTCCGAGGTTCCTCGTATTCTAAGAGATAACCATGACTCACCCGCTGCTGGTCACCCCGGCATATCCCGTATGTATGATAGACTCAAGACCTTATATTGGTGGAAAAACATGCACCAGGACGTAGAAAATTATGTCAAGAATTGCAAATCATGTCAGGTCAATAAGCCATTACGTTGCACTAACAGAGCTCCTATGATCATCTCCTCAACCGCTACTCGCCCGAATGAAAAGTTGTTCTTAGATCTCGTTGGACCTCTTCCCGAAACGAGAATTAATAAATACAAATTTATTTTGACTCTACAGGACGATTTAACCAAGTATTCACAAGCGTATCCCATGCAATCATGTTCAGCCCAGGAAACTGCACAACGCTTTGTCCGTTTTATCTCGCATATAGGAATTCCTAGAACCATCGTAACAGACCAAGGTACAAACTTCTGCTCAGATGTATTCAAACAACTAGAAAAGTTGTTTGGTATAAAGCATATCTATGCGGCGCCGTACCACCCTCAAACATGCGGTGCTTTAGAGCGCAGTCATTCCACATTAAAAGAATATTTACGATCCTATATCGAAGAAAATAATCACACCTGGGACTTGTATTTGAACACTGCAATGCTAGCATACAATTCAAACATTCACTCTACAACAGGTTTCGCTCCTTTCGAACTTCTGCTAGGACATAAACCATATATCCCTAAATCCATCGATACTCTCGAAAATAATACCTATACTGACTACATTCGAGCTCTCAACCACAGGCTTTACTATAGTAGACAGAAAGCTATGGAAAATATCCAATCCTCAAAAGAACGTTCCAAACGATACTATGACTCACACGCTCGACCTGTTACCTATAATGCAGATGATATGGTATACATAAGATGCCATCATAAACAGAATAAAGCATTACAACCAGTGTGGAAAGGCCCGTATAAAATAATAAAAGTCAACGGCAACCACACAGTCACAATTCAAGTAGGTAGAAAACATATACGTCATCACTATGATGAGATCAAGCCCGCCTTCTAGTTCCTAAATCGGAATCTAGCTTATAAAAAAAAAAAGCGTTTTTGAAAAGTTATCTCAGACTACTGATAAGTTACCAGGTAGATATTAGGTCACAATTGTCCCTTTATTCAATTCTCTATAAAGTATTATAATGTCACTATCCTTCGATATTAACGACATCAATGACGCAATATTGTTTAGAAAAAATGAATGTTTTGCACCCGACAATACTCAGTCTCATTCAACTATACAAACAGCTCGAGTTACACATGAATCGAGTACCTAAACATTCTAAATTACCTATTTGCTTATCTTTACGTAATATCAATCAACTTATTACGCAATGCGACATCGTATGTTATTACCAAGAAAATAAGCATGTTATAGTACTTAAAATACCGCTTGTTCTTTCTCAAATTTACAATTTGTATCGCAGTATCCCATTTCCTGTACCCCTTAATATTAACACACCAGATACGTATATTCTTATTGCACCGAACAAACCATACATGGCAATAACACGGGATCGATTATTTTATTCACAGCTCGCGTGTGTCAGTGAGTGTAAAAAGGTCAAAGACGAGTGTTATGTGTGTCCTTTAGATAACGTATAATCCGTCCTCGTGAATCCAATGTGTGAAACAACCTTACTCACCGAGGTAGTTGATAAGTTAACTAAGTCCTGCCAAACAAGAGTTCTCAAAGGCTCCGTTGATGTATTCTAGAAAATAACTAACAATAGATGAATTTTTGTTCAGTCTGACTCAGGTAAATGTCATTTAATCTGTAATCAAGCATCGCATAACACCGACGAAGTCTTGTTTGGTACAGGCATTCTGCATATTCCTAAATCTTGTAAAGCGTATTATAAAACATTAAACCTTTCTCCTACAGATACGTATTCTTCGAATACCACTAATTCCATTTCTAACTTCCATATAATTGATGATTGTTGTGACATTTCTCACGATCTTAACAGTAAATAAAGTGCCCTCAATAAAACTGACTGAATTTAATAACATAGAATCACTAGTAAAAGCAAGTACTCATTTGAACAGTTTTGAACAACAGTTAAGTCTTATCGCTCAGCCCTCGCATTTCGAAAACTACTCTACTCATTATCTGTCCTTGACTTATACCATTTCATTCTTGTTTGGCCTATATATGTTAAACAAGTTGAGAAAGTTAATAGGCCACCGAGAGTCTGGCTGTTGTGTCAAGGTATATAACAAAACCTATGCCAGCCACAAGACCATTAGGAAGATTACAGCTCAGTCAGTCAAGTAGACTAGTGATCGCCAGTCCTCTTCATCAGAAGAGTTAGAAGACGAAAATATATCCGTCAAGTCGTTGCCAGCGCCAGCGCTGAGACGTAATATAATTGTTTAAATTTAAAGTAGTCTATTATCACTCTATTAGTATAACATTGCATTATTTTAATGGTTCATGTCTCTTTCCTTTTAATTTAGATAATTAAGTAATATATGCTAATCCATTTTGTATGTTTGTAACACAAGGACATCTGATCTTTCTTATACATTGATCATCTCCCTAAACCGAGATGATCAATCTTAACGGGGGGGTTGTTATAATACCTAACCTTTACACGTGCCGCACTGTAAAGTGCTTAGATAGCGAGACGCATCTAGGACATTACGTAGCGATTTGCGTCATTCGAACATTTCTTTATAGTTGATAATTCTCATTAGAACAGATTACAATCAGACTTCCTTGTGGGCACTAGGCTTTTGTATCTTCTATTTCAATAAAAGGGTTTACATATATCTACAAAATCGTTTTAAAAAACCCTTCTGAACCTACCTCGTAACAGTGGTGTCAGAAGTGGGATACATTTACATGCCAAACGGTGTGGGTTCAAATCCCAACAATGAGCTGCCGGTGAAGGTAAACGTCGTGAGAAAACTACAGCATGGTAGTAGGGTACTTTCTAGTAATCGGCTGGCTAGCCACCTACAAGTTGAAAATCTGCCGCCAAGCACTAACGGTGTGTACGGTATACGGTGTTTACTATCTTCGACCACACCGTCACTATCAGGTGAGCTGTGGTCAAAATACCTAGCATGTCAACCATAAAAAACGACCTCCTGAAAAAAGGCTTTCTTTTCCAACTTTTAGAAATGGTTAGTTCTTTAGGCATTTAAATCCAAAATAGAGATAAGCATTTCGAGTGTCGCTATGAGATATTTGTAAAAACGTGCAAATTTTATTATAAATCAGCTTTTTTACTTTTAGAGCTACGTAAAAACAGGTCAAGCAATCGAGTTTAATTTTTTATCTTTCGACTGTAAGAAAAACCCCAAAAAACTATGCGTAACTACAACATTTATGCTTCGCCAAATGTGCTCCTATGTCACAAAGCATTAGTCTAATAATCAATTACAGCGACAAACATGCTCGAAACATCGGATAACCGTGCCATAAAGATTAAGTAATCAGTGTTTTTATATTGGCTATTTTCAAAACAAAAAATCATACATAGGTTTAGAAGCACTAATAAAGAAATTTGTTAATGTGTCTAAAGTATGATGTCACATCAAATCCAATATGGCGGATTATATTATAACCTCAATTCTTATCTCAAAATATTGTAAAATCCCTTATCTCATATTATTATTGTTCCAATTTAAACTCTTGATGGATTTTGCGAAAGAGCTTATGACGTTCAGTTTTCGAACGAAATTTTTGCTATCTGTGGCAAGACATGCTGACAGATGACAGGGAGTTTTTTGGCGGGAACGCGGTAAGCGGCATGTCGCCCCATTGTATTTTTTTACAAAACTAGTGTTTTTCGAGTGTTTATGCATAAAAATAGTGGTTTTTTATTCATAAAGTGCCGAATTACAAGCGCGAGTGTGGGAGAATGATATAATGTGGTTAAACATGACTTTTCGTGTTGCTTCCAAAACTCCATTCAGAAGCTTATAGTAAAGTCGCCGCTACTTTACTAAGGCATGACTTGATTTGACTGGTACCGACTGGACTTGACCAAGACTAGACTTTGACTGTAACTATAGATGATGTTGATGAACAAAAGTTGCAAAAACGAAAAACAAGTGAAGTGCTGTAATTCCAAATAAAGACATGGTTCAAAGCCTTCAGTAGCCAGATCATAAACAATAAAAAAAAAAAAAAAAAAAAAAAAAAAAAGACAGATGACAGGTTAAACTATAATAACGGCAGAATTCTCTGACATATTTTACTGTGAGAAAAATCTTCTTTGCAGTAACTCTTCTAGTTAGGTACCGTCGCAGTACCAGAATGTGAACATTACTGTGTTCCAGTTTAATAGGTTCTGAAGGATACTGGGCTGTTGAGACTAACCATCGAAAGTCTCAAAGTAATGAGCACCAAAGCAGCGATGCCCTGATCTTTGCTTTGCTACTCAACGTTCTATGTATCGCTGCAATGGTCATGGACAAGCCTTAACTCATACCATCAGGAGAGTGTCTCGTTCGTACCAAAACTAGATTAGTAATTATTTATAACCAGTACAGCTTTACATATAGTTAAAACATACTCAGGTATGTAGTTCAGGATGAATCTTAAATATTTTTACTTCTATTAGTAAATATGGCTGAACCCTGTTTTCTATAATATCTAATCTAATATCTGGGTGTCTTCAAGTCAAGAGTGAATCGGTATCTTCTAGACAAGCGTGCTCCTTCTTAGATAGCATTTTCACTTAGCATCAGGTGAGATGGCGATCAAACGCAAGCCTATTTATCATAAAAAACCGGCCAAGTGCGAGTTGGACTCGCGCACCGAGGGTTCCGTACAAACATGTAGGTATATAAGTAAAGGTCCTGGTATTTTTTTAAAATAGTAATTTATGCTTTTCGTAATTTTTCCTTTATCTGTGCTATAAGACGTTGCTTCGTACCGAATTTCAAGATTCTGAGTTCACGGGAAGTACCCTGTAGGTTTTGATTCCCTTGCAAGTGTCACAACATTTGCAGCATAAACGGCTGTATCTTTTGATTGCGTTGGCTTAGAAGTTTGATTTATTCACAGCTCGAAGGGACAGTAGACTTGAGTATTTGATATGAATTTCAGCTTGATACTACCACGCGTTCCTGAGAAAAAGGGTCTTGACAGACAGACGGACAACAAACAATATTTTGAGGTAGTTACGGAACCTTAAAAAATACATTTCTTCAATTTGGTAAAAAAAATTAACATTGTATTTTTTATGGCTTACAGGATAGGTGATTTCAGCTCACCTGATAATAAATGACGGGGTGGTCGAAGATGGTAAACACACCTAACCTGGAATGGAACTGGCTTTCGAGTGTTAGATGCTTGACGGCAGATTTTCAACTAGATAGGTGGTAGGTAGCCAGTCGAGTACAATAAAGTACCCTACCACTATCCTATGATTTCCTTCACCGGCAGTTCAAGCTCAACCGACCGCGCTAACCACTGAGCTATCATTGCTACAAACTACATTACTCTCAACTTGATTACTGTTGACCATTTTATAAACACGTGCAATGTGAAGCGATACAACGACGCCAGCACATCAAGATGGTGAATTTAAAAAAAATAATAGAATACTCACAGAGATAGAGGCACACGCAGAGCACAGCGAGGGCGCACACCAACACGGCCACCGACAGCACGATCACCACCACCCACGATATGCGTGGCCACGAGTCTGATACTGTCGACATCAAATAATAAATTATAAGTAATAGTTATTTATGATACTAGTGCGGTATGTTGGTTCTTACAAATGAGTAGACGAATGTGTGTAGGCACGAGTTTGTAAATACAGTAGAATCCGTTTAGTATGACTTCGCATATAACAACCAACCGTTATTAGCGACGTAAGTTTAGGCTTATGTTTGGTTTTAATATGAGCCTCTATGAACGTACAACCGTTTATTACGACTCCGCTTACAGCGACTGACCGCTTTTAACGACGGAATTTCACACAAAATTGACCGGTTACAACGACGACAAGCGTTGACGTGTTTACTAATAAATCGTAGGTAAGAAGCCCCCCCCCCCCCCTGCCTATGCCTTGCATAATGCAGTCCGTACTTGTTACTATAGAAAGAAAAACCAAAAACAATCAAAAATTACAAACTTTTTGCATTAGACATTTCGTTATGCAATAAATATTTTGATTGAAATGTTTTTTTTTTTCTCTCTCTCTCTGATGGTTACATAAATATTAATATGTAAATATGTATGTACGTTATGTATATGTTTTTATTTTTATTAATAAGTTGTCTATTCTTTTAGTATGACTTCCGGTTAGTACGAAGTAATACCACCGGTCCCTTGGCCGTCGTTATGGCTGGATTCTACTGTACCAATTTTCGCACGTGTGTCATACAACGTTTTTTAACACATTTGCTTGAAAACAGTACAATAGGTAAGGAAACAAACTTTTAATTATAAATATCAGTCACTCACTTCTGGAAACTTGCAATAATCTTTGACGTTTCTAATATGAAAATGACGCGAATTTGCAAATAGCGCCCCGTGCGCGTGGTGAAAATGAGAACTACACCTTCCGTCTCATTTTCTCTTTAGTATTAAAGTGAAACAAACGTATTGAGCAAAAGCGTCCTTTACGTACACACGCCTAGTCCACGACATACCCTGACATTTTTTATAGTCAGGTCACAGTTTGGGGCGTACAACTAGTATACTCACGTATGCACTTGGTGGGGTCATGCGCGTCGGTGATCCACGTGGCGGGGCAGTAGCACCGCACCACGCTACGGAACTCGTTCAACGACACGCAACGATAATCACACCCGCACTCCTGGGAATTTTCATATAAAGTAATTTTAGGAAACGTCTTCTTGATTTATTTTAAACTAGCTTACGCCCGCGATTTTGTCCGCATTGACTTTCGAGTAACAAAAGCAATGAATAGTTTATTACACGGATTAACATATAGGATACTTTTTATCCCGAAAAAATGTCATATTCCTGTGGGATTATCAAAAACTGACTACATAATGTAACCACATGAAATTTGGTATAGATGTGTCTCATGGCAAAGTAGTTGGAGCGCGCGGCCCCGAGTAAGTAGAACATCTTCCCTACTAGCGTTGATTCACGCAGGATGTCGATATCGCATCTACAAACAAATCTTCCATCGATCTGTTTTGTTCGTACCTTCGCTAACATCAAATCTATAAGAAACACGTAAACTTCTATGCCTTATTCTTTGCCGTGGTGGTGCCGGCGTAAGAATTGTACCCCACCCTCGCTACCCGTGGCTGCCATAAGAGTCGGCTAAGGGATGTAATCCGGAAGATGGGCAGCAGCGTCTTCTTTGAACAATCACACTTAACTGCGCTCACCAACCCGCCTGCCAGTATTGGCAAAACCCCCCCAGGAGGAGGCCTATATCCAGCAGTGGACTTCCTATGGCTGATGATGTGATGTGAAACTTCTATGACTTTTTATATCTTTCTATTAAAAGGTCACTACCTAATCTATTAAATTTTAACATGAACACATACACAACTGAAAACAATGACATTTACGTGCTAACCCAGAATGCTCTGCCTTTTGAACAACCCAATATTATAACTCCGCGGGAATATGGAAGAAGGAAGATCTTTCCACAATTTTCAAGTGTATGGCAAAAAGGATCGCGTGAATCGCACAGTGTTCGATTTCCATGAATCAATTATATGTGGATGAGCTTTTAAACGATAACGGCTAGTGCGGTGATGGAACGGTGACGCCGGCATAAGATCAAATAATTCTTCAGAACACTCCCCATTGTATATGCGGTAGAAAACGCACAAAGACCCGACGTCTCTACGCAAACTAAGTGGCTCTAGGGCATCGGCGATCCCAGGGTCGTCGACATATCTGACAGCTCTACGCTGTATTGCATCAAGGGCCTCAAGTTGATACTTGGGTGCTCCGTTCCAAAGGTGTGAACAGTATTCCACGTGAAGACGGACTTGCGCTTTGTACAGCAGAAGTCTCTGACCAAACGTGAAGTACCGTTTTGCCTAGTTGAGCACACCAAGTTTTTACATTTAACTTACATCATCAGCCATAGGACGTCCACTGCTGGACATAGGCCTCCTCCTGGAGGGATTTTGCCAATACTCGCCACGCTTGGCAGGCGGGTTGGCGAGCGCAGTTAGGTGTGATTGTTCAAGGAAGACGCTGCTGCCCGTCTTCCGGATTACATCCCTTAGCCGACTCTTACGGCAACCACGGGTAGAGAGGGTGAAGTACTATTCTTACGCCGGCACCACCACGGCAACACAACACAACAACAACACGGCACACAACACACAACTTACATGTATCGCGGGTATTATAAGCACTTCCCCTGGGCCAGTTCTAGCGGCCACGGTGACTTCGCTGTACTCTTTGATGGCTCTCGAACTATCGATGTACGACCAACCTCCTCCGCCATGTTGGCCTTCCCCTTCTGTGTTACCACCTGCAAGAAATCAAAAAAAAAAATAAGAAAAATAACACAAAATCTTTTTTTATTGCCTAAATGATAAACACATGAAATGGAACTGGCTCTCAAGTGAGGTTGCCGGAACACACTGTTAGGGCTTAGCGATAGTTTTAAGTTGAATATTAACTTTCTAATTAACTTATTGTTACTTTGCAGAAGTTCATTTTAAATATCCAATATTATCTTTAGTAATATTTTCGATCAAACGTCTATTTGATTACTACAGTGAAGCAGATTTAATATAACGATCAAACGAACTTACCTGAAGTGAAGTTCGATCCTTAATTGTCCTGTCTTCGTCGAAGACATTTAAGGACGAAGACAGGACAATCTTAAATATTTATCCAAAATATTCCTTAATCTCTTAAACTAAAAACCGACATGTATTTGTATAAGCTTAAAATCTAAATCAATTAAAAATATCTCATAAAAGAAAGCACAAGTGTTTTATATCCTCTTCTCGCTGCAGTAACCAGTTGCCGACACGTGTTTCGCCTCTACATAAGGCATGCTCAGCTACGCTTGACTGCGTTTCAGGTTAGATAAATATTTAAAATTAAATTAAATCCTCTTCACTGTACAGTACACAAAACGACTTGTGGAAATAATTAACTTTCTCCTCATAACGAAAGGAATTGGAGTGTTCACCAAATATATCCACAGTAGCTTCTCCTACCATATCCACCTTTTGCAAAGCCTGCGCATCTAATAAATCTTTGATATCTCCTGAGTTTGTATCATCCCATGCATTCGGCTGAGCAGTCAGTTGCTGTGTAACCGGGACAAATAGCAACAACTCTAACTCTAACTTCACCCAATTATTGATTTTAATTATTTTTCTGTTTACATCTTTTCTACTTACCAAGCCATCCTCCCCCACCACCGCCCCTCAAGCATCCTCCACCGCCTCCCCCGAACCCGCCGTGCGCTCCCCCTGAGCACGCCGCTCCGCCCCTGCCCCCATCCTTAACCGCCTCGCCCCGCACCAGCTCGAAGCCGGGGGTTATCGGCCCCTGGCGCGGAACCCAGCCGCCTCCAGCACCTACAAACAAAACATCACATAAGTTGTCCTTCTCGAGCTTCTTGGTATCACTCTCTTAACGACCTAAATTTGCAGCTGCAGAAAAAGCGTGACATCCTCGCTAAGGTGCGGTGGTACTTCAAACCAGAACAGCTGCTTAGTTTGTATAAAGCGCAAGTAAGGTCGTGCATGGAGTTCTTTGTTCTCACCTATATGACGGCCCTGCTAAGTAACGACTTGAGGCTTTGGAGTGGTTGGCTTGGAGAGGCTAGGTGGCTAACTGACGACGAGTCCCTAGCCATAATCTCAGCTGCAAAGCCTTAAGCACCGACGGACATCAAGTTACTTGTTTATCGGTTTATATTTCAGAGAGTGTGCCCTGTAACTGCACGATTTGGTTCCACCTGCCCCCTTTTTAACCGTCTGGTAAGAATGGCTGGACAAACACTACCAAAGTTGCATCCGTATGTGGTGGGACATACGCCACGTTCGCACTAAACGTTTTGATTTCTCATTTTTCATACGGACACCGAAGATGTGGATGTCTGTCGGCGTCTGTTCTCCCTCGAAGTACAATTTGGGTGTCTTTAAACCCAGACTTAGCAGGTTTCTTCTAGGTAAGCATGCTCCATCTTAGACCGCTTTCTGCTTAACACCAGGCAGGGTGTGGTCAAAAGAAAACCTATTTTAATATTTTTTAATCGTGCTGATCCATAAGGTTGTTTATGTATGCATGCGAAACAACTCTGAAAGTCAAACTTCACAATACTGATAAAAAAAAATGTTATACTTTAGTATTCGGCCCGGTCATTTGTAAATTAATACTATTGCGGAATATTCCTAACTTGACATCCGACCCGACTGTCCGTAAATATACTGTCATGGAATATTCCTAACCTGACATCTGACCCGGCTGTCCGTAAATATACTGTCATGGAATATTCCTAACCTGACATCTGACCCGGCTGTCCGTAAATATACTGTCATGGAATATTCCTAACCTGACATCTGACCCGGCTGTCCGTAAATATACTGTCATGGAATATTCCTAACCTGACATCTGACCCGACTGTCCGTAAATATACTGTCATGGAATATTCCTAACCTGACATCTGACCCGGCTGTCCGTAAATATACTGTCATGGAATATTCCTGACCTGACATCTGACCCGACTGTCCGTAAATATATTGTCGTGGAATATTCCTAACTTGACATCCGGCCCGGCTGTCCGTAAATGTACTGTCGTGGAATATTCCTTACCTGACGTCCGCCCCGGCTGCCCATACATGTACCCGGACTCGGGCGTAGCGTTAGTGTGTGGTCGTGCGTGTTGGGAGCCATCATCGTGGAATATCCCCACAGAAATTCCTCCACCACCTCCCGCTACCAGCAATGGATGCGCCTCGCCCTGCTTGTCCAGCTGAAACGAAGAAATTTGGGATTAAGTGCATAATACTTTAAGAACTACATACAATAATCCACACTTTACAACACTAAATTCATTAATGAAAAACTTTTACCGACTACAAACACCAAAAAATAGTATGCGTAATCAATCAAAAAAAACACTGTGTGTTGTTGATACAACCAATTATATATCGCTAAAACAGTTTTTTAAACCCATGATAAGTAATTGAACGGCAATTGCCAAAAACATGCGAACAAGTAATTTTGCGGTTTAAGCAAAATGATCCTTAACGTCATAAATCCTACCAGGAATACGTAAGTGGCGCCCCCGCCGCCGCCCCCGCCGTCGCTGACGTGTGTGTTGCGAACTTCGTGCGTCTTGCTCGTGAACTGGACGCTCTCGTTAGCGCGACGGAGGGAGCACTCGTGGCTCTCTTTTGCTGACAGAGTCTGTGGACGAAACACATATAATGGCAAATATACAAAATGCGATGAGAAGATGTTAGTCAATGGTTAGTCTCAACATCCCTGTAATTTCGTTTTTTTTTTTTATGTCTGACAGGTTAGGTGTTTGACCACAACTCACCTGATGTTAAGTGACGGTGTGGTCGACGATGATAAAGCACACCTAGCCTGGAATGGAACTGGCTCTCAAATGAGGCTGCCGGAACACACCGTTAGATGCTTGGCGGCAGATTTTCAACTTGAGGGTGGTAGCTAGCCAGCCGAGTACTAGAAAGTACCCTACCACCACGCTATGGTTTCCTCACGATGTTTTCCTTCACCGGAAGCTCAAGCTCATTGTTGGGGTTTGAACCCACGCCCTTCGGCATGCGAACCGACCGCGCTAACCACTGAGCTATCATCGCTACAAATAGCTCATAGCTAATATCGATAGCTGCGGTACCCTTGTTTCGTAAGTTATGTTGATGCTTATCTTTGTTCTTTGGAAACAAAGGTAAATATCATTTAAAAATGGGATGACTCCAGAATTTGCGGTTGAATTCCATACCTTTTTACAGGCGTTGAAGCCCTGTTGCCCCACCAGCATATAGATGAGTTCGGCGCGGTGTAAGGGCAGCAGAGCCCGCGCAGTAGCGCCGTGGGAGACGCCCGCCCAGCCCGACCCTAGGCCTCCGCTCGCGCCCACAGCTATTATCCTATAACGTGAGAAAAAAATTCATGAAATCGACACATAATGTTAATAGCAAAACAGTATAAACCAAATCGCTGTCCGCGTCCGTCTATCGAAGATGATAAGCACATTTAGCTTGGAGTGGAACTGGCTCTAAAGCCTACTGGAACACATTGTTAGGTGATTTTCAACTTGAAGGTGGTAATTAGCCAGCCGAGTACTAGAAAATACCCTACTGCCATGTTTTGTTACGGTTTCCCCAGAATGTTTTCTTTCATTGGTTATCCTTTTTGTTTATATTTGAACCCACGCCCCCGAGGGGCAAAAGACTGTGCACAACGTGGCAGTCACGGATCTACATGACTTAATTCCACCCTTCAGCCTACTATCAGACAGCCAGCTCTAAAAAGCACCACCATCTCATTGTGGATGTACCAAAAACTCGAAAAAAATACGGTTTGGTTCAGCTTTATCATATGAACCGCTCATCATTTCAGCCGTATGACGTCCAGTGTTGGACACAGGCCTTCCTCAACAAATTCCATGAAGACCGGTTGGAAGCGGCTCGCATCCAGCGCGTTCCTGCGGTCTTCATAAGGTCGTCTGTCCGCTTTGCGCTTGCCGGTCCGTGATATCCACTCCAGAACTTTGCAGCCCCATCGGCCATCAGTTCTGCATGCTATTTGCCCTGCCCACTGCCATTTTAACTTGTTAATCCGTCAATAATTTTAGTTCGTCTACGGATCTCCTCATTTCTGATTCGATCTCGTAGAGAGACCCCGTGCACAGCCCTCCCCATAGATTGTTGTACTACTTATTAGGCTCAAACTAATAAGGCCCATAGCATAGTTAGACACCATGTTTACGAACCGTAGAATTTGCTGCTCGAGTGATTGTTCCCCGATAGTTACAATTTGCTTTCATGTCGCGTCTTCTCAGTATGCGTGGGTAGACCGCATTTTTTCTAACATCAGGCGAGTTGGCGGTTAGATGCAAGCCTATTTACTAATTTAAAAATAAGATACGATATCGTACCTATACTGTAATAAGTTGCCGTAGTGGTGCCGGCGTAAGAATTGTATCTCACCCTCTCTACCCGTGGTTGCCGTAAGAGTCGGCTAAGGGATGTAATCCGGAAGATGGGCAGCAGCGTCTTCCTTGAACAATCACACCTAACTGCGCTCGCCAACCCGCCTGCCAAGCGTGGCGAGTATTGGCAAAACCCTCCCAGGAGGAGGCCTATGTCCAGCAGTGGACGTTCTATGGCTGATGATGATGATGATGATGATGATGACTGTAATAAGAATGAGAGAATAAGACCGTATATAGATACGAGTACCCACGTGTAGAGTCCTTCAGCGGGCGCCTCCCACACCTGTATCCCCTGGACAGCCTGGTCTGCCATCACGGTGACACTGACAGGCGTGTTGTTGTAAGCTGTGTCGCACATCGTCTGGTTCGGACCGAAGCGGCCAGTCGCACCACAAGTTGTAAAACGGTAGACTGGAACGAAGAAATAAGTAATATTTTAAAAATTGTATGGTTTATGTATATTGCTCAGCCTGTCGCATAATGATTTGCTTCAAATCTAATAATAATAAATCAATAGGCTAACGAGACGCTCTCCTGATGATGATGGTGTAGCAAAACAAAGTCCAGGGCATCGCTGATTTGGTGCTCATTACTTTGAGAGCTGATTCACACGAGGACGATTAGTGATTTTTGCCATATCGTAATTTTTCACGATTTAAGAATATTTTTTTTGACGGCGTCTATGATTTTTTAAAGGCCGTGCTCACTCGAATCGCGAATCGTAAAAAAATACGGATAGGTCTTAAATGCCGTTCTGTCTTTTTAAAATTACCTACGTCAAAAAACATGAATCAGATTTTTTCTCTTGTGAACGATCCTTTGAATAGACATCCATCGTATTGGATTCGTCCACGACTGAACTCGAATCACGAATCAAGTGTGAACATCAATTCGGATATTTTGACGAATCGTGAAAAAAATTGTTTCCGTATGTAATGTGTAAGTACATCCGTCATAACGTAGTATCGTTTTTTTTGACGAATCTTCAAAAGAAGTCATCTAACGCCGAGTCAAAGTAGATTCGTATTTACAACAGATTTTGTATTACTCACGTTTAATGATATCCGATACACCGACTATAGTTTCGGCCATATCCGGTGACCTTCTTCAATGTATCAAAACCACGTCAGTTTCCGTCGGCGAATCCGGTTTCCGAGGTTTACAATAGATGTCCGTCTACCACATCTCTCAAACAACCAATCATTCTAAAGAAAATTATTTGACGGCTCTATTTCTAAAATAAATCCCCTGGAGTGAAATAACGGAAACTAATAATAATAATAATAATATTTTTTATTGCCAAACAAGAAAAAACAAAACATTTACAATGTTACGTTGACCTGCTAACTAGGCAACGTGGCCTGTGGAATTTAGACTCAGACGAAACACTTTCATCTGAGGGTTTAGAGCGCGAGTTTCTTAAAACTATAGTAAATGTATAACATTTTTACCGTAAACGAATTATACTATTGAAATAAGGTAAAGAAGTTAAACATAAAGAAGTTTAACATAGAATTTAAAAACAGGTTGACAGATAAACTTATTTACAAATAGTGGATACTACTCATATCAAAATAAAATAAACAGAGCAAAAGCCCGCATATGCCTACATTTATTTTATGGTTGATAAGCTAGCTTATCAACCATAAAATAATTTAAAAAATGATTGACCACAACTCACCTGATGTTGAGTGACGGTGTGGTCGTAGATGGTAAAGCACACTTAGCCTGGAATAGAACTGGCTTTCAAGTAAAGCAGCTGTAAGATGTAATCCGGAAGATGGGCAGCAGCGTTTTCCTTGAACAATCACACCTAACTGTGCTCGCCAACCCGCCTGCCAAGCGTGGCGAGTATTGGCAACCCCAAGGAGGAGGCCTATGTTCAGCAGTGGACGTCCTATGGCTGATGATGTGATAAATTAGGTACTCACAAGGTTTATCTACAAACGAGGGATGTGGAGTGGTTTGCTCCTCGAAGACGGGGTCATAGTAATTATAATCCCCAAGCTCTTCGGGGTCAATGTTGAGACCGAAGCATTCCGGGGCCATTGAGAAGTCGTCTATCGCAGAGTCGGAGTATATACGCATGCCCATTCGGGTCTTGAATTGAAGATAGTATCTGAAACAAGAAGTTGGTTTGTTACTATCCTCATTAACAGCGCTATCTCATACTTTTTTTACCCGAATGCCAATGAAGGGTTATGTTTTTATACATACATTTCTATATTGCCTCGTAATTTCCAAACGGCTGGTATCGTTATATTCGTATTAAAAAACCAATTGTTCTTAGGTAGATGTTAAAAAAATTATGAATTTTCGATGCGAAATATAATACGTAAATAAATAAAAAAACAACATATCGAGTAGGATATCAAAATAAAGGAAATTAAAAGATTACAAAAATATATATAAGTTATATGTTTAAATTTAATAAGGATTTTTTTTTTCTTTTTTTTTTAATGGCTGACAAGCTAGTTTTTTGACCACAGCTCACCTGATGTTAAGTGACGGTGTGGTCGATGATGGTAAAGCACACCTAAACTGGAATGGAACTGGCTCTCAAGTGAGGCTGCCGGAACACACCATTAGATGCTTGGCGGCAGATTTTCAACTTGAGGGTGGTAGCTAGCCAGCCGAGTACTAGAAAGTACCCTACCATCACGCAAAATAAATAATAAATTTAATATATATTGTAGGACACATCACACACAGCGCCATCTGACCCCAAACTAAGCAGAGCTTGTGTGATGGAAGTCAAATAACTGACAGAATACATAAATACTTTTTTTTTGTAAATACATACTTATAATACATACAGAACACCCAGACACAGAACAAACATTTGTTTATACTAAACAAACATTTGTCCTTGGCGGGAATCGAACCCACGCCCTACAGCTCAGGCAGACATACTCCCAATGAGCCAACAGGGCTGTTAAATTTGTTACAGATTTTTTAAATTAAGCTTGTCATGGTTAACAATTTAGATGTTAGACCATAAGGAAACGTACCTATATACCCATTTACCTATACGTGACCCATTTTTTTATCAATACACAAAAACAAATGTTTTCTCAACAAACACTCCACAGACACCGCGGTCATGACCTTTATTAATTTGGATATTTTTTTTTAATATATGTATTTTGATGACCCCCGTCAGAACAGATCACGTAGTCTAGGTGAGTTGTTTTAGCCTAAAATTGGGGCCTGGGAGAATTCACAGGATGCGGTTGGCGTATTTTGTGATCTCTCCAAGGCGTTCGATTGCGTGGATCATCACACCCTAGTTCTAAAACTTCAACACTATGGAGTTCGTGGAGTGGCACTTGATCTTATATCATCTTATCTATCGAGTCGCCAACAAAAAGTAGGTATTAGCGGTATTACGTCCCTAGGGTCCTTAGTAAAAACGGGCGTACCTCAAGGATCAATCTTAGGCCCTTTCTTGTTCTTGGCATATATTAATGATTTGCCCTATATGGTAAATGAATTGTCCGATATAGTTTTATTTGCTGATGACACCTCGTTAATTTTTAAAGTCAATAGAAAAGATACAGACCTTACACAGCTCAATAACACCTTATCAGCTGTATCAAAATGGTTTGCCGCCAATAATCTTATGCTTAATTCATGTAAAACAAAATGTATAAGGTTTTCTCTCCCCAATGTTGCTAAGAGGGACACTCATATCTTAGTCGATGGTAAAAGACTTGATCTAGTGGATAAAACAGTCTTTCTCGGCGTAACATTAGATAGTAAAATACAATGGGGTCCTCATATAGAAAAGTTAGCTAGTAAATTGAGTTCCGCTGCCTTCGCGATTAGAAAAATTAGACAAATAACAGATGTGGCTACAGCCAGGTTGGTTTACTTTGCTTATTTCCATAGTTTAATGTCCTAGGGCTCAGCTGCAGACTTTGAAATTATTTTTATTCTGCAAAAAAGTGCAATTCGCGCAATCTATTGTTTGGGTCCTCGCGAATCACTACGAAATCGATTTTTAAGATATTAACGTTACCGTCACAGTACATTTATGAAAACATTATGTTTGTCCGGAAAAATTTAAATTCATTTGAAATTAATAGTAGCCGCCATAACTTAAATACAAGAAATAAAGATAAAATTGTGACACCTAGATTCAGGTTATCTAAAGCTAATAAGTCTTTTCTCGGGAATTGCGTTAGATTCTATAATAAAATCCCACTTGAAGTAACTAAAATGTCCTATAATAAATTCAAAGATTTTATAAAGCAGAGGTTAATTGACAAAGCCTACTATAAGGTGGCTCATTACGTGGAAGACAGGAATATATGGTTGTTGTAGCTTCTCTCTGCACTTGCATCCCCCTGGCTAAGTGACAATTGTAGTAAGCATAATGTATGTATTAATATTTATTACTGTAAATTGTAACCTAATATGAAAAGAAAGATCCACAAAAAAAATGCCTTGCTGAGTTTCTTGCCGGAGTCTTCTCAGTTGAAGTGTAATTACGAGCCGGTGGTAGATTCAAACATGTAACTTAACGTTCATAAGTGCCTTACCAGGGCCTAAACTGAATAAATGACTTTTGATTTTGATTTTTGATTTTAAAACTGAAACTGAACCTTTTGTGAGTTATTAAAAGCTATTTTACCTTCTAGTGATGTTTGGCAAGAAGATCGCCGCCCGATACCAGTTCTCTCCTTTATCTTTAGTAGAGAACCATAACGAGGTGGAAATGTTCCCCCGGCCGGTCAGTTCTACCACGTCTATGCTTAGGGAGCCATAGTTGCGCCCGTTTTGCTGGTAATAGAACCGGATCTGAAATTAAAATAAATAAATATTTTTTTAAAATTTATATATTGTAGGTCTCATTACACACAGCGCCATCTGACCCCAAACTAAGCAGAGCCTGTGTGATGGAAGTCAGATAACTGATAGAATACATAAATACTTTTTTTTTTGTTAATACATACTTATTATACATACAGAACACCCAGACACAGAACAAACATTTGTTTATACCAAACAAACATTTGTCCTTGGCGGGAAACGAACCCACGCCCTACAGCTCAGACAGACATACTCCCAATGAGCCAACAGGGCTGTCAATTGTAACCATATTTATCATTTGACAGCCATGTTGGCACATTTTTTTTTTTATTTTTTTTTATTACACTCCACAGACCCCGGTGTCCATGACCTTTGTTAACTTGGATTTATACTATATTTTTTTTTCTACAATATGGGAAGAGGAAATTTAAATCTTAACTAGGGTTAAAGTACTGGTTTTAGTCGGAGTTTCCGATAAAATAAAACGTGTGCAATGCCGCATAAATAAAACAAAAATACTGGTTTATTACGTGTACACCGCGAGCAGACCAGCGACCCGCTGTGGGCACATTGGTAGTATATCTGCTTTAAGTGCTGTAGGGCATGGGTTCGATTTCCACCCAGGACAAACATTATGTGGCATGAAGAAATGTTTGTTCTGTGTCTGAGTGTTTTAACCGACTTCAAAAAAGGAGGTTCCTCAATTCGACTGTATATATATTTTTTGTGTATTCGAAGAAAACTTAGTCGTTTTTGAACCGATTTAGAGGACTCTTTTTTTGTTGGAAAGGAGATATCCTAAAGGTGGTGCCATGATAAGGAAATCAGGATCTGATGATGGCATCCCAGAGAAATCGAGGGGAACCCTTTACTTATAAATTTCCTGTATGAAGTCTGTTTTTTTTTTGTTTAAAATTATATACTTCCCGCCGTCTGTACGCTTAGATCTTTTAAACTACGCAACGGATTTTAAAGCGGTTTCCATCAATAGACAGAGTGATTCAAGAGGAAGTTTTATTGTATAATACATGCATATGCACCACATTTATATCTAAATTGCACCCGTGCGAAGCCGGGGCGGGTCGCTAGTGTATTACAAGTATCTATTTACAAAGAAAGTATATGTATAATTATTCTATCAGTTATCTGACTTCCATCGTACAAGCTTTGGGGTCAGATGGCGCTGTGTGTAATGTTCAAAGACTTTTTTTGTTGGACTAGACACTGCAGCGATAATCCTCTTATATATACTTCATCATCATCATCATCATCAGCCGTATGACGTCCACTGCTGGACATAGGCCTCCCCCATATGGGAGGGTTTTGCCAATACTCGCCACGCTTGGCAGGCGGGGTGGCGAGCGCAGTAGGGTGTGGTTATTTAATGAAGACGCTGCTGCCCATCTTCCGGATTACATCCCTTAGCCGACTCTTACGGCAACCACGGGTAGAGAGGGTGGGGTACTATTCTTACGCCGGCACCACCACGGCAATAATAAACTTACCATGCAGCAATTATAATAGCTCGAAGACATATTCCCATGCACTTTTGGAGGTGGATTGAAGACCACAGTCCTCATGACAGCGGTGGACGCGAAATCAGCTCTCTCCTTATTTGGTCCGGTCACATTCATGTTAACGAAGAAGTAATATCCCACGCAGTGAGATAGAGTTTGGTTCATATGGGCTGGGATTAGGAGTGGGATTATGTGAGTGGGGCGTGGGATTGTTGGGCCGCAAGTATGGTCATAGTTTGGGCCCGTTTTGTCGGTAGGGGTCGGGCCGTAGTGGCGTGACCATTTTAGGATTGGCCTGTGGAAAAGAAGTTGTGTTAAGGAAAAGTCACTGATTTCTTTTAAACTAGCAAATAGCTGAGCTTTTTGAGGGCTCGCGTCGTTTTTCTAACGGGTATATAGGTAGTAAGACAGCAAATAAATGATTTGAATTTGAATTTAAAATAATTTCTGTTCAGCTGACGTGGTTGTTAATGCTTGAACACCAAAACATGAACAAAAACACTCTCACATTATTTTAATATGTTTATATGACAGCTATCTAAAAAGTTTGGAGTATATATAATAATATACCTAATTTAGGCTAAAGACAAACGCGACCAAAGCGTCACCCGCAGGGCCGGATTAACTCTATCGGGGCCCCTAGGCAATGCGATTCCTTCACCCTTTTCTTACTTTTTAAAATATATTTAAATATTTAAGGGGGCTCCCATACAACACACATTATTTTTTTGCCGTTTTTATAGATAATGCTTCGTGTGCGACTCGTACTTGGCAGGTTTTTTTTTATTCGCACAGCGTGGATGTGAATCTCTTTGCCAGAGTCTGTTTTACAATAAGTACAATATGGGTCTCCAAATCAAGAGTAAACATGTTCTAGATAAATAGTACTCCGTCCAGGGGCGTAACTACCGCCGTATCAGCCGTATCAATGACACGGGGCCCCCGGAATACTGGGGCCTCATTATGTATAAGCAAAGATTCGTAAGCCTTCAGGCCGCACAGACAACGGATGTCCAGGGTAAGACTTCGTTTGATTATATGTTTGTTAACAAGTTTGTGAAAGAATAATAAACATGTGGAGCTATGAAATTAAAGTAGAAGGGCAAATCTTGATACAGGGCCCCTCTAAGGCACGCAAGCCACTGACTCCGTCCCAGACCAAATTGTTACTTAACATCAGGCAAGATTGAGGATTTGGTCAAACACGAACCTATGATGTATTTAAAAAAAAACTTACTGAGGAACGTCTGTGAATCCACAGTTATCTTGTTCAAAGTTGCAGTACGAGCCATAAGGCATTTTATCTGGAAAAAAATTGGCATATCTATGATATAGCTAAGTTTGTTAGAAGTAACTCATCTGCCCTACTTATGAGAACTTTAGTAAACGATTTGGAACGGAAGTGCATATAAAAATGCTTACAGTCTCACTGGTTTTTTTTTTATGCCTGACAGGCTATGTGTTTGACCACAGCTCACTTGGTGTTAAGTGACGGTTTGGTCGAAGATGGTAAACACACCTAGCCTGGAATGGAACTGGCTCTCAATTAAGGCTGCCGGAACACACCGTTAGATGCTTCGCGGCAGATTTTCAACTTGAGGGTGATAGCTAGCCAGCCGAGTACTAGAAAGTACCCTACCACCACGCTATGGTTTCCTCTAAGTGAATGTCCTAATTCTTTTGAGAAAATAAACATATTAAACTATACGTATGCAATATTGCTGAATGGGTATCTTACCACAGTTCTGATTCTCATCACTTCCATCATCGCAATCCTTCACCAAGTCGCACACTTGACTCAACTTGATACACGAGTAATTCTGAAATGAAAAATAAACACAAGATTTAAATTTGTGAACTGATTGGAATGAAACAAACACTAAATGTTACGGAAGACTAAAAGAATACATCAGAGGAAACCGCATTCAAATAGGTTGAGCCGTTTTTAGGGTTCCGTACCCAAAGGGTAAAAACGGGACCCTATTACTGACACTTCGCTGTCGTCTGTCACCAGGCTGTATCTCAAGAAAAGCGATTGCTAGACAGTTGAAATTTTCACAAATTATGTATTTCTGTTGCCGCTATAACAACAAATACTAAAAACAAAATAAAATAAATATATAAGAGGCTCCCACACAACAAACGCGTTTTTTTTTGCCTTTGTCATAGATAATGGTACGGACACCTTCGTGCGCGAGTCCGACTCGCACTTGGCCGGTTTTTTTTTTGAGATTAGCGTACACAAATGTGTTATGATTTTGACATTTTTAATGTTATTTTTAAATATAAGTACCTGGTTGACTGAGCTTTGCTCGGCTGAAAACACGGATAAAACGACGTTTTCTAAAAATGAAACCTAGCTAGATCGATTTATCTCCCTCGAAACCCCCTGCATACTAAATTTCATGAAAATCGTTGGGGCCGTTTCCGAGATTCCGAATATATATATATATATACAAGAATTGCTCGTTTTAAGATATAGATAGATAGATAGATTAGAAAAATTACCTGTAACTTTGGTGTTATGAACTAATTTTTTTTATTGGTATGTGATACAGCTGATTTACCACCTAGTAATTTTGTTTTTTATATATTGGACTTTTTGTACTTACCCTCATTATCTGACACTTGAGCTGTCCAGTGCCACAAGTTCCGTTGGGCACGGGGGGTTCTGGCAAGCACTCTATCATGCGCATATTGTCTATGGCAATGTGTGGGAGCGGCTGATGGAGACCCACGTAATTAGGCCGGGTTATTTCGATGATGATGCGGACCTCCTGGGTTATCTTGCCGATCATGAAGCGGAGGGAATGCCAGCTGAAAGACAATCAACAATGAAGGTTAGTTAAAAAATAAGAAGTAATGAGACGAACAAAACGCTCCGTTGATAGTAAAACTGAGCATGACCATTGTTAATTTAATTCACGAAAATTTATGAAACTCCAAAATGTTTAAGGCTATTAGTCCATTGTACGAACCACTAAACAATAAGACTTGAATGAATGAATGAATGAATGAATGAATGAATGAATGAATAACTCTTTATTGTACACACTTAAAATTACATAATACAGAAGAAATTAACTAGTTAATAGGTGTAACAACTTGCTGCCCGAATGGGTATTCCCTGATAGGTACAATCTGGGTGCCTTCAAGCGTGCTCCACCGTAGACCGCATCTTTGCTTAACATCAGGCGAGATGGCGGTCAAACCCTTGCCTATCTTACATTTTTTTAAAGGCGTCGCCAGCTCCGCTTTTATTATTTCCAGACTGAAGTTTTTTCAATTAAATAAAGTCAAACAAGATAACATGTTTCCTGATGGTAAGAGATCACAGTCGCCTATGTATCATTACAACACCAGAAGCAATGCCATTGCGTTGTCTACTCTTAAAGGTTGTAGTGTCCCACAGATGGGACAATACATCCTTCCATCCCTTCCTTCAGACTACTTAATCTTAAGTCACAAAGTATTTTGCATTCTAAAACGGAAAATATGTCTCGAAAAGTATTTAAAACAAGTATAATTTTTAGCAAAAAAAACCCCACTTCAAACAGGAGACTAAAAAGTAAAAGGATACCCTCGATTTCTCTGAGATGCCATCATCAGGTCCTGATTTCCTTATCATGGCACCAACCTTTTGGGTATCTCCTTTCTAATAATAAAAGAATCATCAAAATCGGCTCATAAATGACGAAGTTATCCGCGAAAATACATTAAAAAAAATAAACGGTCGAATTGAGAAACCTCCTTTTTTTGAAGTTGGTTAATAAAATACTAAATGCTTTTTTTAGAAAGGTATTTCAATACAAAATATTACATTGCACAGCACGGCTTAGACCCTTAAACTACGCTACTGGAAGGAAGGGAAGGGTTCTGGAAGAACATGAAATTGCTAAATGTGCTTACATCTCGAAGTTGTTTCCCGCAACCTCCTGCAGAATCCACTGCACCTCGGATGCTGTGGACTCAGAGATCAGCTTGATACTCGCATTCTGCATCTTGGTTTGGTGTAGCTTGGCTTCAAACTGTAACAAGGTTTACATATACTATAACAGTTAATAAAAACAAGATTAAGTACGGTAGAGCGGCATGCTGTTCGACTTGGTAATGAAAAGTTGGTAGAAAAAAACTTTTAAGCCTTGAACACCGCCGTAGCAAGTCTGTCAATTTTCTACAGGATTCATTTCGGAGAATGTACCACTGGGCTGTACGACCTTGTACTTCCTTCCCTTTTTTACTACAGGATAAGTAGAAAGACAGCCCACTACCACCCATACATAGTGGAATTTCCTTGGATACGTACCAAACGTTTTGACTCCACGTTTCTCATTCGTACAGCCAAGGAATGGAACAAGATGCTTGTTTCCTGAGAGAAATAATCTAGATTTTCTTCAAGATCAGAGTGAATAGGTTTATCCTAAGTCTTTAATTTCTTTCTTAAAAAATCTTTATTGCAAGAAGTTACATCGACATTAAGCATAGAGTATGTTTAAGTTGCCGTGGTGGTGCCGGCGTAAGAATAGTACCCCACCCTCTTTACCCGTGGTTGCCGTAAGAGTCGACTAAGGGATGTAATCCAGAAAATGGGCAGCAGCGTCTTCCTTGAACAATCACACCTAACTGCGCTCGCCAAACCGCCTCCCAAGCGTGGCGAGTATTGGCAAAACCCCCCCAGAAGGAGGCCTATGTCCAGCAGTGGGCGTCCTATGGCTGATGATGTGTGATGTGATGCTTAAGTAAGGTGGACCGCGCACGGATATGGCTACACACATTATATCTTTAACACCTAGTGCCACAAGTGGCCTTATCGTTAAGAGCGATCTCTATCTGATGTACTAAACAGAAAGGCGTTATGCACATCATTATAAAAGTCTTTTACTTAATATTATATATGTATAATCAAACTAACCTTGAAATCGTGGAATAAATGGATTGATTTGCAACTTCCTGTAGACATCTGGGACGGTGATTCGATAAAGTCGCTCAAGCTGAATTGAGTGGGTAAGGGGACCGCAAGGTTGAACGGTACTGTTAACTCCCGTCGTCTCATGGTGAAACTTTTAACTTTACAGTATACAGGGTTATAAGTTAAGGGCAGTCCCGGGTCTGCTTCAGGGGGCGTCAAAATCATAAAATAGGTTCCTAATATGCTTAAAAAAAGCTTGTTTCACAAAACGCCTAACATCCAGCGCACGTTGTTCTATAAATTATTCATTTGATTTTAAAACGCCCAGCTGTTTTTTGGAATATGTCCTATATTAAGAAAGTATTCTGAGTTGATTTTTGAACGCTTGGACAGTGTAATTGTAATACATGTATCTGCTGGGGGAATAACCATCGCATCTAGAACTGGAGAATCTACGAGCGATCAAAATATTGTTTAAAATATTATATTATTCAAAATATTGAGTGTTTATTGGTGACTACTATAAGGTGGCTCATTACGTGGAAGACAGGAATGTATGGTTGTAGTAGCTTCTCTCTGCACTTGCATCCCCCTGGCTAAGTGACATTTGTAGTAAGCATAATGTATTAATATCTATAACTGTAAACTGTAACCTAATATGAAAAGAAAGATCCACAAAAAAAAAATGCCTTGCGGAGTTTCTTGCCGGAGTCTTCTCAGTTGAAGTGTAATTACGGTGGTAGATTCAAAAATGTAACTTAACGTTCATAAGTGCCTTACCAGGGCCTAAACTAAATACATGACTATGGACACAACTAACTCTAAACACACCTCTGCAGAGATTGTGTTGTACATATAACGAATTGAATGCTTCTATGAGTGATCTTGATATTTTAACGACTCTTTAAACATGTACAAGAATAAACTTACCAAGTAGTTAACCAGAAAATAACTCTAGGGGTTAATGCTCTGTCATGTTCATCGTGAAAGCTCTGTGCCTTCATATTCGGCGAATATAATTAATTGAAATTTATTCGTGACAGTAGTAAGTTACAAAATAGTATGTGACTTGCTGCTTTCATTGTTTTTTCTTGTTTTAGAGGCGTCACCCTATATGGGTGCGCATATCAAACCAATGTGTTTTTATGTTTGCCGCCAATTGCGCAGCCATCCTCGAGCCGAGTGGCCATATATGAGATGATGGTAAGAGACCTGACGCAATGACTTTGATTCCCTGGAAGATGGGACGCCCTCTAGTATGGGACGCCACTTGTGTTGACACTTTTGCACCGCCCCATCTTCCAAGAACTCAGATTGAGGCTGGCGCGGCTGCAAAATTTGCAGAAGACCTCAAGAGGCGCAAGTATAGTACCCTGGACAGTGGGTACATATTTAAGTCTTCTGGGGTTGAAACTTTGGGACCGTGGGGGCCGGGAGCAAAAAAAGTATTCAAAGACTTATATCATCTCGTCTAGTCGACGCCACACGTGAACAAAACGCTGGCCTTTATTTTGCCCAACGTGTGAGTATTACTATACAACGCGGCAATGGGGCCAGCGTTTTGGGAACTTTTCCCATTGCTAGCAACCCTTTAGATTAGTTTATTTTATTTTAAATTTATTAGTTCCTCTAGACCAGTAGTTTATATGTTAGGATGTAATTTGTAGATAGTATTTTTTGTTCATTTTTATGTTAAACTAATGAAACGAACGAGACGCTCTCCTGATGGTAAGAGATAACGCCTATCCATGACCATTGCAGCGATACATAGTAATTTGAGTGACAAAACAAGGTTTAGGGCATCGCTGCTTTGGCGCTCATTACTTTGAGACATTAGATGGTAAGTATCAACAGCCCTGTAATTTCGCTAGCTGCAGTACCCTTCAAACCGGAACACAGTAATGCTTACACACTACTGCTTAGCCGCAGAATATCTGGTACTGCGGTGGTACCTACCTAGACGACCTCTAAATAAAAAAATGAGCATAAAAAGAGTGTGTTACAGCGGCAGATTTTTAACTTGAAGCTTTTACCACCGTGCTATTTCACGATTTATTCCTTCACCGGCAGCTCAAGCTCATCTCTACCACGCCGAAAGGAGAAGGAAGCTTTGCGTTTTGTAGCGATGATAGCTCAGTGGTTAGCGCGTTTGGTTCACATGCCGAAGGGCATGGGTTCAAGCCCTAACAATGAGCTTGGACTGCCTTTGAAGAAAAACATCGTGAGGAAACCATAGAATGGTGGTAGGGTTAGGGTACTCTCTAGTACTCTTTCTAGCTACCACCCTCAAGTTGAAAATCTGTCGCCAAGCATCTAACGATGTGTTCCGGTAGCCTCACTTGAGAACCAGTACCATTCCAGGCAAGGTGTGCCTTACCATCTTCGACGACACCGTCACTTAACATTAAGTGAGCTGTAGCCAAAGACCTAGCCAGTCAGCCATTAAAAAAAAAGTACACTACTGATTGACTGACTGAATCAAGTAGTTTATAATTTGTCTGACACTCTTGTGCTGATGGGAGTGCAATAATACACTTACCTTACAAAACTCCCATAAACCCCTGAACGGGGGAGATTTGATGACCATGTTCTCCATGGTAGGGTCCACTGGAAGGTACAGGAAATGACCTGAAAACGGAAACAATGTTTTGATATTTAATAAGATAAACAAGAAAGAATCTATAAAAGAGGAATCCCACCATGCATTGTTTTGTTATATCTCAAAGGGATTAGGCAGCGTTTTCGATGAAAGCTCCCAGGTGGCTTGACTTTTTCCGACACTTCTAACAATTATCATCATATTTCAACCAATTTACCAATGATATATTATATACCTACACCTTCCTCGTGAATCACTCTATCTATTGGTGAAACTCGCATGATAATCTGTTCAGTAGTTTTTAAGTTAATCGCGAACAGACAGACAGACGCGTTGGATGACTTTGTTTTATAATATGTAGTGATAGTGATAAATCGTTTTTTTTTTGTGTGGAAATAGAGAGTTAGGGAGTTGAAATGGCAGTGGACAGTGTACATAAACACGCAGGACTAAATGCCGATGAGGCTGGAATGGAGACCACGGATCGGCAAGCACAGCGTAGGACGCCCATCCACAAGGCGGACAGACGACCTAATAAAGACCGCAGGAACGCGCTGCATGAGGAGGCCTATGTCCAGCAGTGGACGTCCGAGATGATGATGATGATGAACCAAAAACTTGACAAGTCACGGCAACTGTCGATGCGTTCGTATCTCCAAGGATTCCACAAAATCTAAATATAGCTGCAAATAAATTTAGATGTATATCTATGCGGCCATGTGCGGTGAGCCCTAAGGGAATCACGACTCTATCATCGACCGTCATAAAAATATTAAATATGCTATGCTTACTTAGCTGTAGGATGTGGGTTCTATTCCCATCCAGAACAAACATTTATGTGTCAAATACAAAGCAATGCAGCGCAATGCAATACAGATACTATAAAGCATATATGTATTAACGCTAATCCATGTTATTTCTGTTTTTTTTGTATTCTTGTATATAATATTGTGCAATAAAGTTAAATTCTATTCTATAATTTTATTGTTCAATTGTCCAATTACAAAACTTTAACGTTTCTTTTTTTATTATTACAAATACAAATATTTTATTGATAACACCAATGTTTCTGTTGTTGTTGTGTTCAAAGTTGTTGTTGTGTTGAGTTGTGATTAATTCCGTACTATCATTACAATTTATAATTATAAGAGTTTTAGAACACTGATTACATGTCAATATAAAAATGTGTCAATATAATTTTTTTGTCAATATAATAAAATGACAAAATAGTCATAAAAACTTACTAGTAATTTAATAATCTTTGAAATATTAGTCAATGTCATAAAACAAGGTCTCTACCAGCTAATATCTTGGTTCTGCCCGCACGCGGTGGCGCGGTGCATCCCGGACGGAGGTGGGGTACACGGTTGTAGAGCGCGTATTATTATAAGTACCTGTATGACCGAACTTTGCTCGGCTGAAAACACGGATAAAACGAACGAGTTTTCTAAAAATGAAACCTAGCTAGATCGATTTATCGCCCCCGAAACCCTCCTTCATACTAAATTTCATGAAACCGTTGGAGCCGTTTCCGAGATTCAGATTATATATATAAACATATATACCAGAATTGCTCGTTTAAAGGTATTAGGTAACAGCTAGTTAAAAATGAATCTAGTTGTTAAATAATCTTTCACCAGACGCACCGTCATACGCTCAATGGGATGATTTGAAACTTCCTGCGGGAATCTGGGTCTGGGACGACGGCTCAATGAAGTCACTCTTGGTTGAGACGAGTGGGAAAGAGGACCGCGAGGTCGAATGATATCTGTCTATGTCTCTTGTGGCGACACTAAAGCCTCTATCGTGTCGGTTTGAAAGTAAGTGACCCCTCGTTTTATCGTTATTACCAAAACTTCAGTTATGAGGTTAATATTTAAGATATTTAAGGATTCACTCTATACATTATACTGATTAGAAAAACGATTACAAGTAGATTTCTCTATTTAAAAAAAAAACCAAAGTAACCCCAAACAATCTAAAAGAAGCCTTGATACAGCGTAAATACTACACGAAAAGTCATCATTCTTTGTATAACAATAAAACTATATTTTTATCTATTCTGTATGCAATTTGTTTTTTGAAAATATATGTTTGTTTATAAATACGAAGGAAATATCTAAATTCGTGCCCGTTTCGTCCATTTTAAGCAGAGTTACCACGCTTTCCCCGGTTCCCCCTATCCGCTGTAATACCGCTTCAGCTGTCAGACAAGGAGGTTGTGACGCTTCCGTTTTCAAAAATGTAATGAATTTTTTTGAATTTATTTACTTTATTTTGAAAGGGAATAGGAGTAAACATAACAAAGGGAGGTATGCGAAAATCAATGTAAAACGCTTGCATGACGAAATAAATAAAATAAACTCGTATATTATACTCGTAGTAGGAGTCCCTGTGAAATTTATATCACTAGTGTAGCGAGCATTTCAATCGACAACGTCACGTCACGATAATTGAGGAGCATTCAAATAATATGTATGTATTAGGTCCTTACATATGAAATTAGCGGTTTGTCGTACTGACCACTTTGATCTGAAATATCTGCTCTTTGGTTAAGAATACCAAAATCAAATTAATAAATTCTATTTAGCTGGCACATTTGAGTTTTGGAAACAGTCATTCATTTGTTTTTTCCTCATTAATTATTAATTCACTAAAGTATTAATTCACTTGAAGCAAATCGGGAAAGTAAAAAAAAACTTGAACGATACCTATCGTTCAAGTTTTTTTTCCTTTTAACCTCATGAATTGAGTGAATCGAACTTGCAAACACGCGTCGACTGCTGTGTTACTTTGCTCAACCGACACAATAATGAAGGGATTTTAAATCGAATCATTACTTGTGATGAAAAGTGGATACTGTACGATAATCAGAAGCGCTCGTCGCAATGGCTGAACCCTGGAGACCCAGCCAAATCCTGCCCTAAACGAAAATTGACTCGGAAAAAGTTACTTGTGAGTGTTTGGTGCACTAACGCCGGTGTCGTTCACTACAGCTTTCTAAAATCTGGCCAAACGATTACGGCAGATATCTATTGTCAGCAACTGCAAACCATGAAGGAAGAACTAACTGCTAAACAACCGAGATTGGTCAATTGCTCTAGGCCACTGCTGCTTCACGACAACGCAAGACCACACACTGCACAACAAACAACCACTAAGTTAGATGAGCTACAGTTGGAATGTCTGCGACATCCACCGTACTCCCCGGACCTTACTCCAACAGATAACCATTTCTTCCGGAATTTGGACAACTTCTTACAAGGAAAAAAATTCAACTCCGATGCGGCAGTCCAAATCGCCTACAAAGAGTTTATTGATTCTTGCCCCCATGGTTTTTTAGTAAAGGGATCAATCAACTACCTATGAGATGGCAAGAGTGCATAGATAACAAGGGTGCATACTTTGATTAATTAAATATATTTTACTAAAAGAAAATTGACTTTATATTCCTCCCGTACAAAACGCCGATTTCATATGTAAGGACCTAATATTTAGTATTTGCTTTACTAAATGGTTTTTACAAATTTCCTTCAAATACCAATTTTGATGACTGATAAAGTAATTATATCAAATGTTCTGTTTTATTAAGTACAGGCTAGCTACCCGAACAGGCTGACACGTGAGGGTATACGTTATACTTATTTTTGTGTTTAGGATTTGATTTGTATGTTATAAATATAATTCATGCCAGGTATTCTGCCACCAAGCAGCGGTGTGTGTTCTGGTTTGAAGGGAAGGGCTATTGAGGCTAATCGTCGAATGTGTCAAAGTAAAGAGCGTCAAAGCAGCGGAAGAAATCGTTCTAGGCGATAAGGCCACCATTGTACTACCTGAAGTTAATCGTTAAGTGTTTTTTTTAAGATAATTGTGTATGTTATTATACAATGTCTGTGTACAATGATAATATGATAGTGAGTGGCTTAGAAGCTAGAGCGCTTCCTTCTAACGCGGACGGAACCAAGTTCGAACCCTGTTAACTTAGATTCGTGGTAAACTAGTTATTTCTTTTTGCACTTTTATAATTTTATTTCTCACTTGAAATTATAACTGGAGAAAGCACACAATGAAATAGACAATCTAAACATGGAAAACAACGAATTAAAAAAGATATTTTATTTGTAAAATGGAAGAAACTGTTTTCAAAAGCTATAAGTACACCTAAAAGGTAAAGTTATTTTTCAAGAAAAATGACTCTGAGATAAAAAATACTAGAAAATTTGCATCAGGGCGCGAAACGATTCACCAATATAGCGAATTCAATATCGGAATTCAAATTTAACCATCACCACCATCATACCAGTAATAAGACGTGTGAATTTTTGGTATCAGAAAATTTTATAAGTAAATAATTATAATTTTACTAGAACTTTGTCCGTGTGGAATGAATCAAAAAGTTTGTGCAGTTCGCAGAGGTTACGAAAAGTCAATCCTACTAACATTATAAATGTGAAAGATTGTATGTTTGAATGTTTGTTACTCAATCACACAAAAACGACTGAAAGGATTTGGATGAAATTTGGCAGTTGAAAATACTATTCGTAATCAAGACCAAAATGATCCAGTAATACAAAAGAGATTGCAGGAACGATAATCCTTCATGCAAATGTATGGAACATATACAATAAATACAAAGTTTGTTATCTGAGCAAAACTGCTATGATTATGTTTAACGGAAACGTGAAGTAAAAATCATCAGATAGAATATATGACTATTGACAATTATTCGCTGGCAACTTGTTTAAATAGGGTGTCCTTCAAACATGGTGGTTCTACTATATATGATAAAAATAATGTAGATTTAAGAGTCAGAAACGACTCAAATAAACCATCAATTGAAATGAATTGTGAATTTTACTTCCTTGCTTCGTCCTTCGAGATTAGGTAAACATTGTAGTAATACGTTTTTTTTATAGCTTACAGGCTAAGTGTTTGATCACAGCTCACCTGATGTTAAGTGACGGTGTGGTCGAAGACGGTAAATCACACCTAGCCTGGAACGGAACTGGCTCTCAAGTGAGGCTGCCGGAACACACCGTTAGATGCTTGGTGGCAGATTTTCAACTTGAGGGTGGTAGCTAGCCAGCCGAGTACTAGAAAGTACCCTACCACCACGCTATGGTTTCCTCACGATGTTTCCCTTCACAAGCTCATTGTTGGGGCTTGAAATCACGCCCTTCGGCATGCGAACCGATAGCGCTAACCACTGAGCTATCATCGCTACAAATCGCTACGTGTTAGGTACCTCCTTTCTACCACTATTTGAGAGCTGTTTGAAAGAGAACCTGTTGTTTTTATTTTTTATATGAGGGTAGGCGTGGTTGTCCACCTGTTTCGGTCGCCTCTGGTAATACTCATTTTATCGTTTTTGTGCCTCGCTGATCACCATATTATTTCATTGTTTCAGCTGTAGTTGAATTGTATAGACCTGATATTATCACATTGATTGGATTCTTAGTATACTTAGAAAAAAAAATACATAAACTTTACAGAGAAAACAAAAAACTCAATTGAACAGGTAATTTCAATTTAAATGTATCGAAACGAAATAACAATGTAAAAGAGTTTGAAGATATTTATTTAGTCACTTCAAGCGTAAATTAAAAGAACCCACTGGAACCCAAACAACAAAAATAAATAAAACTAACTCTACTTGTCCAGATAATTTGTCATTTTAATAAAAGCTCCGTCTTAGGTTAAAAACTGTCTGATCACAATGTAATCAAAATAGTGCTATGTAATATTAAGCAAAATAATGAGCAAGATAATATGTAGCAAGAATTTTTTCAAACAACCTCAATTATATATTCATTTCAAAATTATAAATATTGTCAAATACTGATGCAAATGTAAAAATGAATAGTTTCAGGATGCATCTATTAGCCAACTGGATTGAACTATTGTTATTGCTTTTCCGAAAATAAAAAGAAACGTAAAGAAAAAAAATAGAAACACTAGACTACATTAGGTTTAGAAGAATCTAATAAAAATTTGACTAAATTAGAAATATTGCAAAAACTGAACAACGAAAGTTAGTAATAAAAAATATAAGAAAATATTGAATAAAAAATCATGGTTATAAAATATCATAAAAGTTACAGTACCGACACGGAATTAACAAACCTAAAAATAAAATCAAAAACCATGGATGATTATAAATGAGCAAGTAGGCCGAAATAAAAATCGAAATGCTAAATATGAAATTTCTAAAAAAAATATAGGGAAGCCGAAGAAATTGAAAATATATTTAAGTCTCCTTTTGTAATACTGCGCATAAGTTAACTGGTAATTTAAATATAGTCAATGAAAATTGTATGATATCTAGATAATTCAAATAAGACATCTCTTAAGTTCAAGCCATTGGTCTGGTCTGGTAGGTTCTGTTATTTTTAACTTAAGGTTTTGGTTGCTCTAAATTGGTAGAGTTGTAGTAAATTAACTAATTCTGTCTTAAGCCGTGAAATTTTATTTGCAAGTTATTCTTCTTTATCGTTTTTGTGCGCAAATAAATCAGGTAAGCTAAGGAAATCAGAGTCTTCAGAGCTAGTTGATCCCTCATCTTCTGATTTATGTATATAGAGGCTTAATAAATTTGATTACTTCTTTTCGTTGTATAACATTTCTTGAAGGAGTACTGGTGTTTAATATAGTGTTTGTGATTACACGATGCTTTGATGTTTTTATTTTTATATCATAGCAAATATGATATTTCCAGCTTTCCTTTTTATGTTTCTCCATGATGCAATATATAGTGAACATGTACTGCCGGAACCGGTCTACAGATCTTCTTACGCCACACACATATAAAGCGAAGCAATTCTGACGCACGGGGAGGCACTTGCTGTTTCCTTGGATATTTCGAAAACTTTTGACCGGGTCTGGCACGGCGGTCTACTGGATAAACTGCCCTCATTTGGAATTCCTGCAGGTCTGTGTACGTGGTTATCAAGCTTCTTGAAAGAACGGTCAATTCGAGTAGTCATCGAAGGCTGCTCTGATCTATTAGCAATTAATGCTGGCGTACCTCAGGGGTCAGTTCTCTCTCAACGCCGTTTTTACTGCATATAAACGATCTGCTTATACCCGGTACTTTTGGGTATGCAGACGACAGTAATGTTGTCGTGCTATACATGTCCAATGCTCGTACTTGCAGCGATGATATCCGTCTTTAGAGAAAGGCTATGGTAGATCGTTTGACCTCATCTCTAATGGCTGTGTCCGATTGAGGCAATGCTACCAAAACACAGGCGTGTCTCTTTTCCACGAAAAAAAACCCTTCTTGCTCACTCCAACTTTCCGTGGTGTATCGTTACCGACGGACGATCACCTTGAACTCTTGGGTGTCCATCTTACGTCTAATCTGAACTTCGGTTCCTACATCGAGTCCAAAGCTAAAGTTGCAGCTAAGAAGCTGGGAATCTTGTCAAAGGCAAAGCGGTACTTCACACCAGTGAGGCAGCCGGAACACCAATATGGGTGTCTTCAAATCTAGAGTAAATAGGTTTCTTGTAGGTAAGCGTGCTCCATCTTAGGCCGCACTACTGCTTAACATCTGGCAGAGTGTGGACAAAAGCGAAACAATTTTGAATTTAAAAAAAAAATGGTTGACGACAGATTTTCAACTTGAGGGTGGTAGCTAACTAGACAAGTACTACAAAATACCCTACCACCATGCTATGGTTTTCTCACAAAATTTTACTTCATCGGTACCTCAAGCTCATTGTTGAGGTTCGAACCCACGCCCTTCAGCGCTAACCCCTGACCTATGTGATGATTTTTTTTCTCATTTTATTATTTTAATTTTTTTTTGCGTATCGACATACTTTACATTGACATTTTTGGTTTTTATATTCATTGACACGTAATCAGTTTTTTTATTATATATTTGATGAAGTGATATTATGGAATTGACTTGTAACATTGGTGTTATTAACAAAATATTTGTATACTCCCAACAAAACAAGCAGGTTAGCGACGGAAGTTGCAAAATAAAATTGAGACATTTGAATTAGCTCCAAGTACTGAAATTAGGACCACTTTTAGTCTTATTTTACATAAGCGACTGCAAGTTCGTCGTCTGCCATGGTAATTAAGGAGTTAACAAAGGGACGCTATTAATAGAATCCTTGCAATGAACGCAGAAAACTAGACAGCGTTCGACGTCGTTTATAGGTACTTGGTGAAATTATACAGCAGGATTGTGGCAACGTGTGGTTAGTTGAACTGCTTAGTTAATTATTAACTGTTTATTGTATGCTAATGTGAATTTTGGCGTCAACAGGAGAATGTGAAAATGTCTTGTTGTTTTTGTTCACAAAAATAATATGATCATCTAAGTATCACAGCCCAGTGTCGGCAAGAGCGGATCCATATAAGGGCTTTTTAGGATGGAGCCCAAGGCCCCGTGGATAAAGGGGCTCCATGATAAGACCGCCTTTCCAATTCTTAACGGGAAGATTACTAACAATCTATTGAAACTGCAACGGCAGGACCTTCGTTTCTTAGTAGGCCTCATAACCGGTCATTGCAACTTGAATAGTCACCTATTTAAACTGGGAGCCACGGATAGTCCGCTATGCCGTGGCTGCTTGTAAGAAAATGAAACTGTAGAGCATGTGCTTTTGCATTGCAAAGCCACAGAAGCCACTAGAACTGCTACTAGGCTGCATGAAACTGCTTCACTATCATTCATGTCGCCGCAACACCTTGACTGCTTCTCGTCATCAACGTCATCAAACTTTCCACCTAACTCACTGGAGCTACTATGCCAGCGCCCTAGAGTCTCGCTCCGATACTTCAAGGAGCTGGATTGGCTCGGGTAGATGTTGGTAGAGGGAAATGCATAAACACCCCAAGCGGATCGTCATTGCAGGACTTATCGCCCCCACTTTGAATAAGAATAAGAAAGGGGGTTCCAGCCTCCATTGAAAATAAGATGCAGTGAAATTTTTATGCTAATTTATGATAAGAAACCTATTGATATTTTCCCTGATTGTTATAATATATTAAAATGTTTTTAACGTTGCCATTGCCTGTTAACTTGTTGTTACAATGTCAAGCCAAGAAAAGAATTTGCGGCTTAAAAATATTGTATTTATTTAATGTATCGAATTACCTGTTGATTTCTTTTGCGATAATGTCTCTCAGTTGCTGTTTGTGTGTCAAAGGCATACTAAATAAATAAACTATTTGATTGCTCTATACTTTTACTTTTATTTTATGTCTGGCAGGCTTGGTGTTTGACCACAACTCACCTGATGTTAAGTGACTGTGTGGTCGAAGATGGTAAAGCACACTTAGCCTGGAATAGAACTGGCTCGGAAGTGAGGCTACCGGAACACACCGTTAGATGCTTGGCGGCAGATTTTCAACTTGAGGGTGGTAGCTAGCCAGCCGAGTACTAGAAAGTACTCTACCACCACGCTATGGATTCTTCACGACGTTTTCCTTCACCGGCAGCTCAAGCTCATTGTTGGGGTTTGAACCCACGCCCTTCGGCATGCGAACCAACCGCGCTTACTACAGAGCTATCATCGCTACTAACTTATACCGTATACTTAGTACATGTGTTATCGACAACAGGTTTTTGATAAAATGATAATTGGTTGATTATTTAGGCAGGCGCCTAAGTAGTATTTCCCCAGGAACCCACGAACTCTGCCAGGTCCGCCCTTGACTCTTGGACATGACCTGGTGTTGACTTTAGGAGTTCTGGTGATTGCATGTTGTCGGTATCTTGTACTAAACTACGTTAGCATTGTTCTAGTCTTAAATATATTGTAATGACAAAGAGTTGGAATGTGTAATTATGGGAGACGCGAATAGGGGAAATTAACTTGTTGGATAGTTTTAGTGATTTGACTCCTTGAAGAAGACCATCGGACGTGACCGAAAATATAGTCGGAGTATCTGACATAATTAAACGTGTATAACTCCGCATAAGTACAACAAAAATAGTTTAATATACTATATACCTACCTATAAATTATTTAGTAAATTTATTAGTAAGTAGGTAGGTATATATGTTTTTTTTGCTATCTTTGACTTTAGCGCTTTTATTGTGCCAGTTTTCAAATTTTCCTAGTACCTATAGGTTAAAAAAGGTTTTCGTTAACAATTTAGGCTAATTCGTTAAATTTGTTTATTTGTAGCGATGATAGTTCGGTCGGTTCACATGCCGAAGTGCGTGGGTTCAAACCCCAATAATGAGCTTGAGCTGCTGGTGAAGGAAAACACCGTGAGGAAAGCATAGCACGGTGGTAAGGTATTTTCTAGTACTCGGCTGGTTAGCTAAAAATCAAGTTAAAAATCTGCCGCCAAGCGCCTAACGGTGTGATCCGGCAGCCTCACTTGAGAGCCAGTTTCATTCCAGGTTAGATGTGCTTTACCATCTTCGACCACACCGACACTTAACATCAGGTGAGTTGTGGTCAAACACATAGACTGTCAGCCATTGAAGAAAAAATTGGTTCGATAGTTTATAAATAATTAGGTACCGAATTGGGAAGTGCGTTCAAGAGAAAGCTGTTCAATTTGCTAATATCGAAAGCATACTGCAAATTAGAAGATTTTTTAAACAAAATTTATTTAATTTATTGTTATTCTTTTAATTTCAACGTTTGACATTTGTTATCACTACATATTATTAAGCAAAGTCGTCCGCCGCGTCTGTCTGTCTGTTTGCGATAAACTTAAAAACTACTGAACTGATTATCATGCGAGCTTACCAATAGATAGAGTGATTCATGAGGAAGGTGTATATATATAATTTGTCAAGGTTTTGTGTAAATTGGTTGAAATATGATGATAATTGTTGGAAGTGTCGGAAAAAGTCACGCCACCTGGGAGCTTTCATCGAAAACGCTGCCTAATCCCTTTGAGATATAACAAAACAATGCATGGTGGGTTATTGCTATTTTATAGATCTACAAAAAAGTCCGCGGTGGCATATATCTACCTTTAAAGGATAGCTTACTATACCCATTCTTACTACCCGTGCGAAGCCGGGGCGGGTCTCTAGTTGTTGTATAATTATTTAATGAGCTCAACATTAATTTTTAATTATTGTGTAGTTTGTTTAATATTACTTATATTTTATAATAGAATCTAGCCAAATCCTCTTGTATGTTTACAATGAATTAGACTGTTGACACTCCCTTAATTTTAAAACCTAAATGTAACACAGTTTTACAATAAAATACTATCTAAATCTGATAGCTGTAACATCAATCTGTATCCCGAATTTGTTATCATCAGTTTTCTGAATTACCTCCCGATATGAAGCAAATTTCATACACACATCACATCATTAGCCATAGGACGTCCACTGCTGGACATAGGCCTCCTCCTGGGGGGGTTTTGCCAATACTCGCCACGCTTGGCAGGCGGGTTGGCGAGCGCAGTTAATGTGATTGTTCAAGGAAGACGCTGCTGCCCATCTTCCGAATTACATCCCTTAGCCGACTCTTACGGCAACCACGGGCAGAGAGGACGGGGTAGGTACTATTCTTACGCTCTCACCACCACGGCCAAATTAACACCATCTTAATGACGTTAAAAAAAAATACTGAAAAGGAAACTTCCTACCTCCAGCATTGCCGTCAGCATCAACCGCTGGCCCCGTAAACTTGAGGTCTCGTGAACTGTCATTCATTCTCACAATATCTGCTCCCGTCACAACTCGGAACCCCAAGCTATGCTTCGATTCCGTCGTGTTCCACTGCCACGAACACATGTTCGAGCCCGAAGTCTCATTTTCGAAGTTGCAAAACACACCAGTCGCTTGTGATGGATATATATATTTATTAGTCGCTTCGTAAGTCGGCCCACTGGGACGCAGTTTCGTCATTTTATCAAATAGCGTGTCGTTGTCTGGAGTTTTCACGTTCGTCGCCAAGGCCCCCTCGTTGTCGTTCATCATGCTGTGATCCTCCTTGCGCTTCAGTTCGTGTATCTCACTAAGCTTTGAATCTTTCCCACGTCTTATTTGTCTGCGGTCCGTGTCGTTTCTATTGATAATTAGTGATGTCAATTTGTGTAATGCACCTTTTTGGCCCGGGCTCGCGGATCGGGACTTCGATTTTTCCGCCGCCAGGGTTTCCTCAACTTTACCTTTTGAGATTTCATTTTCGCCCAGTGCGAGAAATATAATGGTTAGTATTATAAACAGCGTCTTCACCGCCATTAGTGTGGGGATACGGCACTTAGATTAGAGCCAGTTGCTCTGAAGCGTACATTTTGTTTAGCACGCTGTGTGTTGAACATAACAATAAAGTCTTTTTGTGCGGGGACTATACAGAGCGGGTGTGGGAACTCGCGCGGGTTCCGGAGCTTTGGACTGTCGCCAGCGCGCGCCCGACGCCGACGTTCAATAAACTACCACAATCCGAACACATTTCGACGAAATACTGTCGTTTAACAACACATTCCACATTGATTTACGCTCGATTTCACTTCCAGCACTGAATACACCCGCACAACCCTGGAAAATGATGGACGACGCAACTACAAAAACAGCTTTGCACAGCACGCGATTTACATTCAAACTGATGTAAAAACAATCCGGATTTGCGTTTTTAACACGATTATTCAATATTAAGTGTTAATAAACGGAATATTTCAATTTTATTCGCAATACGTTTCATGTCCCCTGTGTCGTACGTAGAGCTGCACGTTCGCAGCGCCGCCGCGGGAGTATGCGGAACTAGAATCTTGGACCGAAATAATCATTACTTTTCGCGAGATGTGATCTTAGAGTGGCGAGAGAGATGCGCAGGTGTGTTGGTCCCGCCTTTCAGCGCGTTCCCGGGCTTTCCGCGCAGGATGTCAACGCTTCTCAAGCCGGATATTGCATTGGTCCAATTAGGATCACCGTCAGCGTCACCTCGCCGCCATTGGCCCATCTCATTCGTGGGCGATTGTGATTCGTCAGTTCCAAAATAACCGGGAAAACTCACCAATTGTGAGCCGAACCGGAAATTGCATGAAAATTTTCCTCAGAAAATTGTTTTGCGGGAACGTAGACGGTTCGGTCGTCGTTTTTCCGATCTACGGAAATTGGGCCGTTTTATTAGCTCTGTAGCACTGATTTCCATCAGGAAATTGCATTAGGGCTCGCATTCGCAACAAACAGTAATATTTATTGCAAAGAACATCGTTCCTGAATCTTGGTTTGGAAACAATAGATAGAGCAAGTCAAGACGTCCTGTGGGATCAATATTGTGCGTTGGTTTTTGTTGTTCTACAAAAAGACCATAGGTACATATACCGTGTAACCATGGCTACAATTCGTAACTGTCTAAGGATTTTACCAAATTGCAGCATAATTTGAATGTAAGTACCATTAATAATAATCATATTGTAAGTATTGAAAATCAATTTTGTTTAATTCACAATTCCATTCCATTCCTGTTGTGCAGAGAAGTTATGTTAAGATAATCGTGAAAGTACAAAATGTGCGTTCTAAAACTACAAGATAGTATTTTGCATTCATAATTATTTTGTATTTTGAATGCTAAAAAACTGATAGATTTTAAAACTTATCTTATATAATTATGATTTACAAATACTTAAAATACATTGATGTATCTTTAAGTAACATACACATAACAGAAAAACATAAGAAATATGTTTTTCTCTCTAAAAATAAAACATAATTCATTGAAATTTTATAGTTTCTGTCAACATGATCTGTCATTCCGTCTGTCTAATTTCCGAACGCACTCAGTACCACTCCTCCTCTTGTGACTAGTCTTTGTTTTGTGAATTTTAATCTGATTATTTTCAACAATAAATGAATAAAATGGAAATTGCTACAAAAACTTAGTGTAATTAACATTTACAACGTCCAGTCAGGTCTAAACAAGCGTACAAACAGGATTGCCATTTCAATTTCAATTGTTTATATCACACGGTAAGTACTGATTCCAACGTTAAAACCTTAACAAATTATACTAAAAAAAGAATTTAATAACGTCGGATGAAAAACCTAATAGGCTAACCTTTGCGCATTCCATAATTTAAAAACCAGCCTCCATATCGCGGTAAAACTCTGGTTTCTCAATTGTTTATGTTATAATTAACTATAGTGGAATTTCAAACTTATCGCCAATTTATGACCATTTTCTTACTATAATAAGACACAAAGGGCTATCTGAAACGGAAGACAAGTCAGTTTGCATACAGTTAAGATATTAAAGTACTTAATTTTAAATTATTTATGTAGTTTGTGAGCGACAGTAAAATTAAATGAGTCATGTATGTATATGCTTTTCTGGTAGAATCACTTGTATCTGGGATACATTGTCAATCAAAGTTCAGGGAGTGTCTCAACATGTTCAAACTTGTTTATTTAAGGAAATAGCTACACCTTCCCACATGAACACTACATTCTTCAGGATAAAAAGTAGTCTATGTGTTAATTCAGGGTGTCAGCTACATCCTTACCAAATATAAATGGTCCAGCCATTTGAGAGTGGAAATGTTACAAACACAAACTCACAAACTTTCGCCTTTATAATATTAGTGTTATAGCAATTAGCATTGAGCTATATTGTAGTAATAATATCTCAATGGTAATTAGTAGAATATTTTTGGTTATTATTTAGAAATTGAGGTCTTCATGAGTGATTGCTAATTGTATGTGCTTATTTAAAAATTACTCCAGTAAAGAAACCATGCTACTTTTATTGTTAGAACAAAGCATTTTAATTCTGTTTCAATTTTGGGAACTGCTAAACAATGTTTGGCATGGATGGTTATCTTTCGATAACCATCCATGCCGTTCTAAGTGTCTTCAAGTCTGAACTAAGTCAGTATATTCTAAATATGCAATTCTATTATTCTATTCTCTATTGTAAAATGTATCTACCAACATCATGAAGATGATGGTCAATGTCAAGTATATAATTAATCAATTTAAAAAAATTATCTACCCTTATTGCGTGGTGATAAGAAAACTTTCTAGTACTCGGCTGGCTAACTACCACACTCGAGTTGAAAATCTGCGTGTTCCGGCAGCCTCACTTGAGAGCCAGTTCCATTGTAGGCTAGGTGTGTTTATCATCTTCGACCACACTAAACATCTAGTGAACTGTGGTCAAACACATAGCCTGTCAGCCATAAAAAAAAAAAATTACATAATCATAATAGTAATGTATAGTACATATAGTATGTGCATACATATATGATTACTTCTTTGAACTAGTTTATCAAATTTACTACGTTTAATTTCACTTATCAGTAGTATAATGTAAGATTTGCATATAATTATAATTTGATAAATCCAATATCTGTAGATAGCAAAATACTTATGCCGAAATGCTACTGACACAAAACCTTTTGGTACATTATTCAATGCTTATATCTATGTACAATTGCTCTTTTTTTTGCATAGCTCCATCTGACCCCAATGCATTACACATTATGCATTCCACTACTACTCTTTTGCAATTTTTGTTTTTTTTTCAACTTGACGTTGGTATAGTAGGTAAGGTTTATATAAGTAAATATTTCGTTTTATTTAAATACATTACCGACGCAAAAGAGGGGTGTTATAAGTTTGACCTCAATGTCTGTCTGTCTGTGTGTGTGTGTGTTTGGCTGTGTCATTGTAGCTCTCAAACGGATGGACCAATTTCGATGCGGTTTTTTTTCATTTGTAAGCCAGTTTCCTTGCGGTGGTTCTTGGCTATGATAGATTAATTGCTTAGGCGGTTTTTTAAATTTTTAATTTAATTATAGTTTTTACATAGGTACTTACTATATGTAGGTATTATTTTTTTAACTTATTAATGTTACAACATCTCCTGTCTGTTTTTAATTCGTATCGTGTTTTCCATTCTTGGTTGCCTGGAAGAGTTCGCTGTTAGCGATAAGGCCGCCACTTGCGGCAATAGCTCATAAGATTTTTTATTTTTGGTGTGCACAATGAAGAATTTATATCTATCTGTTTTTTTTCATGTCCCGGGGCTTTTGTGGTAGGGTTCCGCGGAACACACTTTGTGTGTCAAGCTTTCAATAGTCATCTAAAAGCAAACAAACTATAGTGCTTCTCAGTTCAGTCACTACTTATTGTTATCAGTAATTTACCCTAATAATGAGATCACAGATAACTTACTGATAAACTTGATTAGTGCTACGTGTTGACCAGTACGGGCGAAAAATAGTAGACTAAAGACTATTTTTAAATACTGATCAATTGTTATTGTTGATAGTCATTGAGGAAAAGTAAAAGCTATTTTTATTCAAGTGCATTCAAATTTATTTGGATTGAATACATCATTATTATTGGGTAAGTTTTTTTTTAAGGTTGACCATTTTGAACTGATGTTAAGTGACGTTTTGGTCGCAAAATGGTAAACACCTAGCCTTGAATGGAACTGGCTTTCAAGTGAGGCTGCCGGAATACATCGTTATACAAACTTTTCCGAACAAGTGAGTCATTGCTGATATTGTTTGTTTCGTGTTTAGGTGTTTTAAATGTGTGTATATGACCTTCCAAAAAGAGACCAAGTCCCTCTTTCTTTGTCCTTAGAAGTCTAACAAGCAACTGTGTTGCGGTCTGTCGACCACACGCGATAATCGCATATGTTTTTTGATAAAACTCCAACAGATGGTAAAGTCCTTATCACTTTTAGAAATTTCGTAGATAGTATTTATTATTATTATCAACGTATACTGTCCCGTGGTGGTGCCGGCGTAAGAATAGTACCCCACCCTCTCTACCCGTGGTTGCCGTAAGAGTCGGCTAAGGGATGTCATCCGGAATCACACCTAACTGCGCTCGCCAACCCGCCTGCCAAGCGTGGCGAGTATTGGCAAAACCCCTCGCAGGAGGAGGCCTATGTCCAGCAGTGGACGTCCTATGGCTGATGATGTGACTGTCCCGCTGCAGGGCAAAGGCCTCCCTTCCCTCCTTCCATCTTTATCTTTCGAAACCTGAGTCCTTTCTCTCAAACAGGAGTCAAGTTCGTCCGTCCATCTCCGTCTGGGCCGTCCAGGGGGCCGTTTGCCATCTTGACGGAACCACTGTCGTGATTTTGGCCCATCGATCTCCCGACATGTGGGTTACAGGGCCGGCCCAGTCCCAGTTTGGGAAGGCGGCTTTCTGACGTACATCTGAGATAGATAGTATTTAATATACCTAATCAAACTGTAAAATTAAGTGCATTAAGTTGTTTGCGAATATACCTATACATATCTATATATTCAACAATAATTGCCGCGCATTAGTCTCGCAAAAAGATGAAAATGGCGATGATTTGTAGCGATGATAGCTCAGTGGTTAGCGCAGTAGGTTCGCATGCCGAAAGGCGTGTTCAAACCCTAACAATGAGCTTGAACTGCCGGTGACGGAAAACATCGTGAGGAAACCATAGCATGGTGGTAGGGTACTTTCTAGTACTCGACTGGCTAGCTACCACCCTCAAGTTGAAGATTGCCGTCAAGCACTTAACGGTGTGTTCCAACTATACCGTTATCGGATAATTAATAATGCTCAAGTAATTAACTTTTAAAATATTTGTTTTCAGAGATATGATGCAGTAGCCACCATGTCCGGAAGTAATTCTTCTAAAAACAAAGCGCGCAGCAAGCGACAGGAAGGATGGGAGGAAGCGGGGGGAGAGTTCTACCAGGTATGATGCTGCCATCCTCGACCCCAACAACGAGCTTGAGTTACCGGTCAAGGAAAACATCGTGAGGAAACCATAGCATGGTTTTAGGGTAATTTCTAGTGCTCGGCTGGCTCAATCTCCCTCAAGTTGAAAATCTGCCAAGCAACTAATGGTGTGTTCAAACAGCCTCACTTGAGAGCCAGTTCTATTCTAGGCTAGGTGTGCTTTACCATCTTCGACCACACCGTCACTTAACATCAGGTAAGCTCTGGACAAACACCTAGCTTGTCAACCATTAAAAAAAAAAAGTAGTTATTCATAAACCGCAATAACATATGTATATCTCTATAGCCTTCGGGTGACTAACAGTAACCATTTTTACCCTTAAAATAGTAGGTTATTTGCGAAGCTATTTTCTCCAATTCACTATACATATATACGTACATATATTCAGTATAAAAAAAAACCTTGAACATTTAATGTACATTAAAAACGCCTGTTTCACTATTTCAATCAAATGAATACATTAGGAGCAAAGTACACTAAAAAAAGTGTTCATCTTAGGCCGGTCTACTCTTGCGTTGACGCTTAGGGTTATCACGTTTATTTTGAGCAAAATATTATTTGCGTATTATGAACAGCACCAGGTTTTTATTTACATGATATAATGAAATTGACCAATTCATGAATGAGGTATAAATAACAGGACTAACATAAAGACACAGCATTTATTTAAAAAAAAAAATATTACAAATTTGGTACAGATTATTTTAAATAATAAAGTGGCCGGTGAGAGCAGGCGAATGCGAACGGGCGTGCAGCGTACTGGAACGCGCGCAACCAACGGCAAAGCCCAGACTGCCGGCACCCGAGTCTCCCCGAGATTATGCTAATGTGTGCATGGCAGTGTGTACGTACACAGCGCCCGGTACGCACGCACACATTCAAACCGGCAGCGGCCAATTTCTATGAAGATGATCTACCTACTGTTCTTAGTGTACTGTAAGATATCATCGATTCAAAATTACGTGCAACCAAAAAAATCAGTTGCGGCGAAACTGACAGATGTCAATCCATAAGAAATTCAATGCAATCAAGTAATTAAAAGAAATTGCATTTGTACCTAATAACTAGATAGTTATAAAAAAAAAAAAAAAAAAATCTCGCGTATGTACTTTACCAATACCTAATCCAATATGGTTTAAAGGCGTCTGTAATTTAAACAGACTTCAAAAATACATTACATCACAGTTATAAATTTGGCACAATTACTTGTTAATGTAGATCTGTCTTATAGTTACATTACATAATAAATATCCAGAAAATACTATAGTAGCATTAAGGTGTACATTATATTACGATTGAACAATTTCATATCACCAATCCAACCACTATCCATGACTATTTAGAAAACGTTAGCGCGTTTTAAGGACGAACAACGCCATCTAGTATTATTATATTAAGTCCAAGTTATTCGCTTCAAATTCCGGTTACATTAAGGTAAAACGTTAGGTCCCGCTAAGCAACTTATCCCACAAGATGGCGCTGTTTCCCCAAAAGTGTGTTTATTTATTTTAGCGAGATATAAACTTATTTAAAACGATTTCGCGAGGGTTTAGATATGTTATAAACATATATATATGCAATATGGAAAGTTGTAGTAACTGTAGGTATATCAAGCTTGACCATACGACGTTATGGTTGAATGGCGTAATCGTGACTAGGCTGGATTTAAGATCTAAATAATTCCGCATAAGTAAAACAAAAAGGCCTATTAATTTTACTATGGCAAGTGACGAGACTATAGTCTGAGTATCCGATATACCTAATTAAACGTGAGTAATCCCGCATAAGTAAAACAAAAAGGCCTATTAATTTTACTATGGCAACTGACGTGACTATAGTCAGAGTATCCGATATAATTAAACGTGAGTAATCCCGCATAAGTAAAACAAAAAGGCCTATTAATTTTACTATGGCAACTGACGTGACTATAGTCTGAGTATCCGATATAATTAAACGTGAGTAATCCCGCATAAGTAAAACAAAAAGGCCTATTAATTTTACTATGGCAACTGACGTGACTATAGTCTGAGTATCCGATATAATTAAACGTGAGTAATCCCGCATAAGTAAAACAAAAAGGCCTATTAATTTTACTATGGCAACTGACGTGACTATAGTCTGAGTATCCGATATAATTAAACGTGAGTAATCCCGCATAAGTAAAACAAAAAGGCCTATTAATTTTACTATGGCAACTGACGTGACTATAGTCTGAGTATCCGATATACCTAATTAAACGTGAGTAATCCCGCATAAGTAAAACAGAAAGGCCTATTAATTTTACTATGGCAAGTGACGAGACTATAGTCTGAGTATCCGATATACCTAATTAAACGTGAGTAATCCCGCATAAGTAAAACAAAAAGGCCTATTAATTTTACTATGGCAACTGACGTGACTAAAGTCTGAGTATCCGATATAATTAAACGTGAGTAATCCCGCATAAGTAAAACAAAAAGGCCTATTAATTTTACTATGGCAACTGACGTGACTATAGTCTGAGTATCCGATATACCTAATTAAACGTGAGTAATCCCGCATAAGTAAAACAGAAAGGCCTATTAATTTTACTATGGCAACTGACGAGACTATAGTCTGAGTATCCGTTATAATTAAACGTGAGTAATTCCACATAAGTAAAACAAAAATGCCTATTATTGTGTTCTTACGTCGAGTTATTTTTAATTTTGTTATCTTATGGCGTTAATTCCAGGAGTTGTACCCGGGAGGCGAGCAAGAACTGTTCGAACATCTGCAGCGAGCCGACGCAGCGAAGCTAGCCACGCTGCTGCCCTCCAAGCAGGCTAGGAACAGTATGTACCTTTATACACGTACCGTTGCCGTGTGAGCTCATTTACCAGATAGCTCTGTTCACCCATACAAATATTGATAAATTTCAACGCAGGAGTGTCCACAACACTTTAGATCTTCGCAGCAATAAAGAGAAACCAACTATACTCTATCCACGGAACAGAGTTAATACCAGAAAAATCTCAGCGTTGCCATTGGTTGGCGATAACGAGTTAAGAAAGCGTTTACATGGCGGCGAAATGCCAGTCTACACCTGTAGCTTGCACAGTGCGGACGCGGCTATTGTTCTTATGCTTTTTGTTCTTGTTTAACCTACGACTTGGCGTGTTTTTGGGACTGATATCTGTTTATTCTGTGACTTTGCGTGTTTTGTGACGATGGCTTTCTTGCTTATACCCCGGATTAACACATAGGATACTTTTCATCATCATCACTAATTTTCATCATCTACACGGGTGAAACCGCGAGGTGCAGCTAGTCAGGGCGATCAAAGTGAGCCCTAACACTATTCCACAAACGGAGCATTTTTGTGGTACACTTTACTGAAAAACTATCACGCCTATAGATTTGTGCTTTAACATAGTAATTTAACTTCATATCTAGACGTGTTATCTGTCAATAGAAAAAATATAACGATTAAAAAAATTAACATTAACAATTTTGTATTCATTGGATAGAATGTTATTGTACTACTAACGCCATCTGTTAGAAAACCATACAGTTAACATTGCTGCAACAGAATTAAACTCAATTAAAAAAAAACTATCTTAAAAATTATTACCCGTTAGAAAAACTACGCGAGCCCTCACAAAGCTCAGCTTTTGCCTAGTATGTATAATGTATATATATATATATATATATATATATATATATATATATTATTGTACAAACAATGGTAAAAATACTATAATAAAGTAAGAGGAATTCCCCGTAAAAGAACGCTCGACCCATATTTACATATCATGACAATTGTTTACGCCCACTGATTTTAAAAAAGCAGTCATCTGTCCTTATCACTTGCATACAAAAGTGCAAAAGAGAGAACGCCATATTAAGTCTGTTCGGTGGATACAGTATAGTAACGCCATCGCTCCGGCTCGTCGAGTTGAAGAGGTCGGTATACATTCTGGGGCCCGCGGTCTGCAACCGTTCGGGATGCACCTTCCATCAAAAGCTTCAAAAGCAAGCTAAGATCTTGGCTGCTAGAGACCTGGCTTTATGACATTGGACGAGTTATTTAAACTAAAATCCCTTGATACATCAAGGGTCACCATTCCTAGTGTTAAGATGTATCTTAATTAGAATGTATTAGAAATTTGTAGCGATGTTAGTTCAGTGGTTAGCGCGGTCGGTTCACACGCCGATGAGCGTGGGTTCAAACCCAACAATGAGCTTGAGCTGCCGGTGAAGGAAAACATTAGCTTTGTGGTAGGGTACTTTCTAATACTTGGCTGGCTAGCTAAAGTCCAAGTTCCTAACGGTGTGTTCCGGCAACCTCATTTGAGAACCAGTTCCATCCCAGGCTAGCTGTGGTTTACCATCTTCGACCACACCGCCACTTAACATCAGGTGAGCTAGTTTGTAAACCTATGTTATACTTATTATTTTTACAGCAACGACGGTAAAACGAACGCGATCTCAGAATGAGCGACGACAATCCACGTTCGCGCGAACAACGCAGAGCCGCGACATACACTTGTCCATGTTACCTGATTTATCTGGTGAGTGTAGTGAGTGAGTGCTTCCAAAACTCCATCGAAGCTTATAGTAAAGTCACCACTACTTTACTAAAGCATGACTAGATTTTGGACTGGACTTGACCAAAACTGGACTTTGACTATAAAGATAAAGGAGCTGAAAACTGAAGACTGCATCCCGCGGCACGTCGCGTCATCGTGATATCGAAATAAAGTAAAATGAATTCTAAATTCATTGAAATAAGATTCAAAATAATTTGATTAGTAATAAAATCCTTTGCCATGACACGCCGTGCCGTGCTGTCACTGAGCGCCGGCCCTTATATCGCTGAAGTATCCTTCAAACCGAAATATAATATCAGATAGGGAATGCAATCCCGATCCGCGAGATCGAGATCCCGCAAGATCTCGTCTCATTTTTCGAGATCAATCCCGAAGCATAATATAACGAGATCTCGCTCGAGATTGACGGGATTGGTCGGTTTAAATAGGTTAGTCACTCATAAAGAGATGGATTTATATGAGTGTGGAGGAACAAGGGGTAGTTTTTTACAGTTCGCTTACAATCATTTACTCACGCTGGTGCCAACCAGTGTTGAATCAGAGAGGGCATTTTCAGCCGCTGGCTACACAGCGACTGACATAAGATGCCGTTTATCCGACAGCACTCTAAGCGCTATTTGTTTTTAGGAAGCTATTTCCAAAATCACTCTTAATTTAGTTAGGAGTGATCACTTGTAATCACTCACACATTTTTGTAATTTTTTTGTTTCACTATCATTATCACTATCATATTCAATATAACTATCGTTAAAATAAGTACTTTCTTTATATGAGATTTTACGGCTTTTAATTTTTGTGTTCATTAACATAACATAAATAAATCATGTTGTATCTTACTCACATCATAATCACAACTACTAAGCAGTTTTAACCATGTTTTAGTTATCTAATTAAAACGATGCTTTTTGAAATCCATTCGAGATCTCGCCGAGATCGAATTTCTGATCCCTCGAGATCTCGACTTAGCGATCTCGTCTCGAGATTGCATTCCCTAGTATCAGATGTTCTGATGTACAATGTCAAAGTTCTGTATATCGCTGCAATGTTCATGGACAGGCGTTATATCTTACCATCAGGAGAGCGTCTCGATCGTCTCATTACCTTTAAACAAAATATTTGATACAGTGGTGGTACCTACCTAGTCGACCTCCCGCTAAGACCTACTAACTTGTACACTGACCTATTTTCGTATGTAAACAAAAAATAATCAGCGTTCATTTGAGTGATTACCCATCATTAGCACTAACCAAATCGAAGCATCTATTGTTTAGTATTTTTATAAACTTGTAAGGTAGACGTAGTGTCTTTGAAAAAAGAACAAGTTAAAACGATCTAAAATAAGATTGAGAATAGAAAACAAAATTAAATTAAACTAAATGTAAACTCTACTTCAGTTTAACTACTATATTATGAACAAAAAGCCTAAGTTAAATACGCTTTATATATTTTTGTAATCCCCTTTTAATTTCCTTTAATTTGATACCCTACTCGATAGGTTTGGTTATATTTTTTTTATTAATTACTATTTCGTGCCAAATATCCGCCTGTCTAAGAACACTTTGTGTTTTTAAATATAACGATGCCTTAACTAACGAAATCCATCCAGCCGTTTGATACGAGGTAATAAAGAAATTTACAAATATACATTTATACAAGATACTCGCGAAAAACATAACCCTTTCTTGGCAGTCGGGTAAAAAGATGCATAACAATACAGGTAAATTATAAATGGTGTTAGTGTTGCGGCATGGCCGTATGTACGTAAAGACAGAACTTTGAGTAACAAAACAAAGTCCAGGGGATCGCTGTTTTGACTTTAAATGCTACTTTATATTTCGGAAAGATTGTGATTCCCACAGATTGGTTACCACAGAATAGTAAGTAAAGTCATGGGGAATGGAATGTATGTAGTTTCTAATTTAAAATCATGTCAATCTTGGTGTACCGATGTTGTTTTGTTTTGTAGCGATGATGGCTCAGTGGTTAGCGCGGTAGGTTCGCATGCCAAAGTGAGTGGGTTCAAACCCCAACAATGAGCTTGAGCTGCCGGTGAAGGAAAACATCGTGAGGAAACCATAGCGTGGTGGTAGCGTGGCGTTGTTACCTTTGTCCTTTGTGGGTCTTTGCACTTTTCTCTCTGCACTTGCATCCCCCTGGCTAAGTGACAATTGTAGTAAGCATAATGTATGTATTAATATTTATTACTGTAAATTGTAACCTAATATGAAAAGAAAGATCCACAAAAAAAATGCCTTGCTGAGTTTCTTGCCGGAGTCTTCTCAGTTGAAGTGTAATTACGAGCCGGTGGTAGATTCAAACATGTAACTTAACGTTCATAAGTGCCTTACCAGGGCCTAAACTGAATAAATGACTTTTGATTTTGATTTTGTCCTATGTCATTGCCTTTGTTTGTTTTTTGTTGTTCGGTTTGTGTTATACCTATACAAAATAAAAATTATTCTCTTCCTTTCTTTCTTTTTAAAGTAATGAGCGCCAAAGCAGAGACGCCATGGACATTTGTTTTATTCTTAAAATTTATAGGTACCGCTGGATTGGTCATGGGCAGGTTATATCTTACCATCAGGAGAGCGTCTTGTTCGTCTTATTACTCTTATTTACTTTAATTAAACTACGGATACCCCGACTATAGTTTCGGCCGCATCCCACTATAGTCTGAGTTTCCGATATAATTAAACGTGAGTAATCCCTCATAAGTAAAACATAAATGTATAAAAACCATGTCAGTTTCCATAGCATGTAACATATTTCAGAGAACTTGTCGAACGAGGAGCGGACATGGGAAGAAATCATGCAAATCAAGGCAATGCCTGTTCCGATGAATCAAAAACGCGATCTCAAGGACAGATTACAGGTACAATACGTAATTTTATATATATATATATATATATTCGGAACTATTTATTTTTAGACTTGAATAGTATTACAACATCTCTCGTCTGTTCTTGATCAGTAACGTGTTTTCCATTCTTGGTCGCCTGGAAGAGATTGCTTTTAGCGATAAAGTCGCTAATTGAGACACTAGCTCATAAGATTCTTTAGTTTTCTTTACATTTTTCTATGTGTGTGCACAATAAAGAGTTTCTATCTATCTATATAACACTAGCTGCTTCTCGCGGTTTCTCTCCCGTTTTTCCAGGATATCTTAACCCCTAGATTGACACAGGCTATTTTTAGTTCGGTTCGTGAGGAAACCTCCTTAAGGTTTCTAATAAAAAATACATTCCCGTGTATACTACCTGAATGCATCCAGGAATCCATTCAAACATTTTTGTAGCGATGATAGCTCAGTGGTTAGTGCGGTCGGTTCTCATGCCGGAGGGCGTGGGTCAAACCCCAACAATGAGCTTGAGCTGCCGGTGAAGGAAACCATAGCGTGGTGGTAGGGTACGTTCTAGTACACGGCTGGTTAACTACCACCCTCAAGTTGAAAATCTGCCGCCAAGCATCTAACAGTGTGTTCCGGCAGCCTCACTTGAGAGCCAGTTCCATTCCAGACAAGGTGTGCTTTACCATCTTCGACCAAACCGTCACTTAATATCAGGTGAGCTGAGGTCAAACACCTAGCCTGTCAGCCATTTAAAATAAAAACAACTATTGTATTGATACTCACTTGTCATTATTGAAATGTAATGAGAGCGTCACGCTCTCCTGATGGTAAGAGATAACGCATGTCTATGATCTTTGAAGCAGTTTCCAGAACTTTGAGTAACAAAAGAAAGTCTAGGACATCGCTACTTTGAGTCATTCGATGGTTAGTCTCACGAACCTTCTCATAATTTCAGAATGCAACGAAACTCCGTCTACAAGGCTTAGAACAATTACAATGGCGACAACGCAAAGTGTGGCATCGCTTCCGAATCAGATTCACCGAAATCGTGGGAAAATTGGAACTCTGGCAAACCCCCATGAGGGAAATCGAGGGTAAATTCGGCACAGGCGTGGTATCCTATTTCTTATTTCTACGATGGTTGTTATTTCTGAATCTAGCTATATCATTGCTGATAATACTGTTTCTAATTCTACCAAAGACATTACTAGTCGAAGAAGTGTTGCCATGTGACGAAAATGAAAATTCCACAGCTTGCTGCTCCGAATATTATTTCAAAAAGAATAACACAGACACAAATATATTTCTCGATGTTATTCAAGGTACAGGTGTCATGGAACAAACTATATTGTTTTATGGAGTGTATACGAATCAAGTATATGAATATACATTAAAGAATTTTAATAAAGAATTATACTATAATATGCCCATGGCATATGTATTGATTCCTATAACTTGGGCGTTGATTTCTTTAATAGTTATCGTCAAAACGGCAGCAAAGGGTTTCAAAGAAAAATTGGTTGAGAGTGAAGGACAATTTTATATGTATTGCAATTTAGTTTTTGGCGGTTGGGATTTCTGTATACACAACGATAAATCGGCTAAAATTAAACATAAAGGTCTCTACAACGAGATCAAAGGATGTCTTGAAGAGGATAGATTTAAAGAGGAGAAACAACTTCGTACGAAAGAAAGTCAAATTTTATTGCATTTTAGAAGGATTCTGATGAATATTTTAGTGTTATGCATATTGATAGCTTCTGGTATATTGATCTATTTCACTTTCAATTATTCAACGAAAATATTAACCGAGGAAACAGTCGAAGTTACGAACGAAACAGCTAAAGCGGAAATGTTGACTTTAAATTTTTATAGATCAGATCCGTATGAAAGTGTCGTGTCCATTTCGCAATTACAAAACACTCTTCTGGAATTCTTGCCGTTCATAGCGATTGTTGTTTTAAATTTGATCGTGCCAGAAATATTTAGTTATTTGATTAAATTTGAAAACTATACACCACCAAAGGTGATTTTGATAACTCTGCTTAGAACTGTTCTGTTAAGGCTTTCGTCTTTAGGCGTTTTGTTAAGTCAAATATATATAAACGTCACCACGAACAGAGGTGAATGTCTTTACAATAACGTAGATGAATCTAAATTGGATTGTTGGGAAACTTATGTAGGTCAACAGTTTTATAAGTTGATCCTAACAGATTTTGCTGTACAATTTTTCACGACATTCTTTATAAATTTACCTCGAGCATTCGTGGCGAGACACACGAATAGTCGTTGTTTCAAAATCATTGGCGAACAAGATTTCTATTTACCAAAACACGTCTTAGACATCGTTTATACGCAAACAATTATATGGATGGGCGCTTTCTTCTGCCCTTTTCTTCCCATAATCGGTACAATATTCTACTTTCTAATATTTTATATCAAAAAATTCACATGCCTTATAAACTGTACGCCATCCCCAGTCGTTTACAAAGCTTCCAAATCAAAATCACTCTTCATGTCCGTACTTTTATTAGGATTCGTCGTATCCATAGGGCCGGTAGCCTTTTCAATAGCAGAGATTCTTCCATCTATTAATTGTGGACCTTTTAGAGGTTTTAATACTGTATGGGAATACGTTGTACAGACTTTCGAAGGGTTTCCGTTCTTTATTAAAAATATAATTTTCTTCGTTGGCACATCGACGTTTGCTATACCAGCTTTTGCTATATTATTGTTGTTTTTATATTATTATTGGGCCGTAACAGCAGCTAATAGGCATATGGTAGCAGTTTTAAAGAATCAGCTAGTCTTAGAAGGTCACGATAAGCAGTTTTTGTTGAACAGATTGAGTGCATTCATCAGACAGCACCAGAAAAGGTGTGAGAGACGGAATCGAACCAGTTTCGCTGATGATGAGACTCCAGTTAGACAGAGTTCGAGGTAGGCTACACCAAAAAGCAAATAAACTTTAAGTTTCTTTAGATAATCAGAATGAGGCTATATATTTTTAGTTTATACCAGGTGTAAGGGAAAAACTGCGGTCTTCAAAAAAAAGGAGGAAAGAATAAAAATAACATTTTGTTTTACATATGCAGGATTACTCACGTTAATTATACGCTACGGACTAGCTGTACTATATCCAATTTCGATAAGACAAAAAAGTTAGCTTGTGAGAAGTTCTATGTGCGTCAGATGTGCTTTTACATGGTCATTATAGCCGTAACAAATTCCGAGGGATCGCTGCTTTAGCGCTCTTTACTTTGAGACAATTTTTTTATTAACCGACGTCACAAGAAGAAGGAGGTTCTCAATTCGTAGGAATAATTTTTTCCTTAATTTTCGAAAGTTTTCCCCTTACACCTGGTATATTAAAATTACTGTTTCAGCCTCTAAACTTTTTGCTCGTTAGAAAATTAATATTTATTATACTACATTTTATAGTTTTGGTAAAAATCACATATTTATCGAAGTGCCAAAATTAGTCACATAGTTTTTTTAAACATGCGATTGTGTAACCTAATCACATTGTCTGATAGATTTCATTTTTTTTTTCAATAATAAAGAACGGATATTTTACTCTAATGCTCAAAAAAGAGCTTCAATCGGACTGAAGACTTATTATAAGGGGAAATTCATACAATACAAGCTGTACACAGTAGCGCTGAGATAGCGCTGTATTTCGGTATGAATAGACCCTAACCTTTCTACATTCCTTCTTGTAATATACTTCGCTCAAACAATTTAAACTGATTTTTTTAATTGTCTATTTATTTTTGTGTCTTCCATTATTCGAGCAACAAAAAGTCTGCTGACGTTCTGTAAATTTTCTATTGTGTTGCTAGATTTATTGTATAATGTAGAAAAGCATTTATTATTGTAAAAATAGTAGATTAAATCACACTAATATTATAAATAATGTAAAGTTTATGTGTTTGTTTATCAGTAACGATCCTATCAATGTTTTTTTTTTTTACCAGGTATAATTCGAACGCTCGAAAACATTGACCCTAGCATATTAAATTGTAATACAAGCAGTTCTTATTACTATTTTGTAGCGATGATAGCGCGGTTGGTTCACATGCCGAAGAGCGTGGGTTAAAATCCCAACAATAAGCTTGAGCTGCCGGTAAAGGAAAATATCCTGTGGAAACCAAAGCATGGTGTTAGAGTATTTTCTAGTACTCGACTGGTTAGCTCAAGTTGAAAATCTGCCGCCAAGCACCTAACGGTTCTGTAAGAGCCAGTTCTTTTCCAGGCCAAGCTTTACCATCTTTGACCACACTGTCACTTAACATCAGGTGAGCTGTGGTCAAACACCTAGCTTGTAAACCATTAAAATAAACCCACCAGAGGCACTGACCTAATCTTCATGTATTTCTTTAATTTATGTGGTATCTAAATTTTCAAATTGTAATCAGAAATCAAGTCTTTGTTTTCGAGACCATTCCCCTTACACCCTGTATAGTTGGCTAACCAACCAAATACTCAGAAATACATAATATATGTTGAATACCCAGTGTTTAGATATAGGCTACAATTTTTTATGTAAAATTAGTGAGACAACCAAGACGCTCTCCTGATGGTAAAAGAAAATTGCAGCTATAAACAGAACTTTGAGTAACAAAGTCAAGGAAATCGTTGCTTTGGCGCTCATTACTTTGAAACTTTCGACGGTTATTCTCAGCAGTTCAATAATTTCACCGCAGTAAGCTTTAAACTGGAACACAGTGATGTTTGCACACTACTGCTTGACGACAGAATATCTAGTAATGCTTTCTACTTAAGCGACCTCCTGCTAAGGAGATCTACCACCAAGTAAGTAAATAATAGGAAATAGTTTTGCTTGCATTTAGCATTGCCTATAAATGAAATACAATTTAAAAAAAAAAACAGGTGTTATAAGAAAAGCTTAACATCGCTAATGTTCCAGGTGTCTAAGCGGCAGTACGCTTACCATCAGGCGATCCGTCTGCTTGTTGCTAACAAAGATATTTAGTGTAAATTATTCTAAAGAATTAACACGATTGTATTAATGACTGGAGTCCATGACCATATTTATGACCATGACAATTAAAATACTAAAAACTACAGATGACAGTCCGACGTAATGTTTTTTTCTTTTGTAAACCACTCATAAACATTACTTAAAGTTAATACATGCTTATAATAGTTTGTATTACGTCATATTTCATGTCAGCCAAAAGTTGATAGTGTTCTAAGCATTGATTAATTCTAAGTAATATTTATAAGTAAAATAAAAATGTAATCAAGCAGTGTTATGTCTAGTGGTAAAAAATATATATATATATATAATTTGTCTCTCGTGTTTGTTGTAATTTTTTGTTGAAATTGTCTGATAATTCTATTTCGGTTATACGAGTGAAATGGATTTTATTTAATATTATTATTGTTCGTCTCAGATTCAAGATGATGCTCAGTGGTTAGCGCGGTCGGTTCACACGCCGAAAGGCGTGGGTTCAAACCCCAACAATGAGCTTGAACTGCCGGTGAAGAAAAACATCGTAAGGAAACCATAGTATGGCGGTAGGGTACTTTTTAGTACTCCGTTGGCTAGCTACCACCTTCAAGTTGAAGCTATTCTAGGCTAGGTTTGCATTACCATCTTCGACCGCACTGTCACTAAACATGAGGTGAGCTGTGGTCAACCATAAAATAAAAAATAAAAATTCGTTAACAGTGGCTAAATTTTTTACGGAACTTAGTTATTTTTTTCTGTAGTCGGGTTATAACTTTTTAAACTTTCTAGCTTGTATTATATGTATAGATTATTTGAAAGTCATTCTCGGCGTTCAGAAAGTAAGTAATTAAAAAGATAATCTGTTAAAAAAAACGTTAGTCGTTCGTGCGTCACAAACTTTATGTTAACTGGATATTAGTAATAATAAATTTAATGTGTATATATATTGTAAATAATATAGCATTTATAGTAATTTATTGTAAAATGTAGTGATCTCAATAAATCTTCCTTTTTTTGATGTTTTATAGTTTTTATAATGATGAAAGTATAAATATATGTATAGACTAATGTAGATATACAATACACCGCGATAGTTTGAACGTCAGCAATATTGATACAGGGGGTTCAGTACACGATCGTCGTTCCAAATAATAATAAAAAATAGGTGGTTAATATTTGACGTAATTATCCTGAGCAAACACAAAAATACGGACACTCAAATCACGCGCACCGAAAATGACATGGTAGTCGCGCGCGGACACAGATTAGATAACAGTTACATCGCAGTCTACGTATGGTAGTTATGTCTTTCGCTAGCCCGGCGCGTAAGGCTGCGCGCTGTCCATACATTCTGGAGTCTTGGGAAAAACTTTAACCAAGGTTTGCTTAGTGCTTTTTTTTGTATTTGTTTCGATTTTATTTCTTTATACGTTTCATATGACCACTACTGACATGTCTTTGAATATTGCCTAATGTTCAAACTGTCAGCCCGTATATAGCCAATCAAAATGTCTTGTTACCGCTCGACGGATTTTAGATTAGCGCTAGCGCTCAAGAATACACCTATTCTTGAGAGACAGTGAGTAGCATAATTCGGTATGTGAAATTTTATTTTGTATTTTTTACTGATTACTTAGTAAACTTTATTTCAACTTTGAAACTAATTTAAATATTTTGGCTTTCTATGCGCTAGTTGATTTTTAATACGTTTTCAAACTTTTTATAGCCTTGACGTCATAAAATAGGCTGAATATGATACCCTTGCCATGTCTAACAAAAAAGTGTAAATAGTTTTGACACATTTGATTGACTTTGACAATTGACACGAAATAAACAAATCTTATATCATAGCCTCATAAAGGCGTTATCAGAGTCCGAGTAGCGTATAAAGTAAAATAATCCAAATATTTGCATCAATAAAGCGAAAAACAACTCGACGTACGAGTATGGAAGAGGTTATTAATGCTGCCGTTAACTTGACATTGACAGATTTTGTTTTGGTTTGCTATTGCTTTTTTAGGCACTGAAAGTAGCCCTATACAGCCAACTACGTGACGTTATTAGAAGTTAAATAAAAGTCAAGTTTATTTTATTAAAATAAACTCCCTCTCATAGTTTAAAGAGTTTTAAACGAAAAAATAATGTACAGGAATGTAATATTTCGAAATGGTTTTGGAATCAGTATTGTATTTTTTTCATAACATACCGAATTGTTTGTTCAGGGTTATGAGCATGGGGTGTACTAAGGCGGAAAGGGAATTACACATGATTATAACGACAGTACAACAATGATATCGAGAAAAAAATCAACAATGACATACATTTTGTTGCAAATCAATGACTTTGTTCTATGGAACAGAGGGATTTTTTTTGTTTTCAGATTTGTACACATAGCAAAAGTAGTTCACAGTAATGAGTACAACAACCCCCTTTCGACTTATAACCCTATGTGGAAACCAGAAAACCACGTAATGCTCAACTGAAACAAAGTTAAGACGAAGCGCAGTTTAAATTAATAATTAAATTCAATAACAATTATATGGCATATAATTGCATGTATGTATAATAAAATATAGATATCATTAAATAATGTAATTATTCACTACACTGCCATAATATCGTTGTAATTTGTAAATTATGAGAAATAAAATTATTGTACTAACGAGGAATTTTCTTTACGAAAGTAACCTTTTCACTATAGTTCTGAACCATATCTCTTACCATCAGGAGAGTGTATCGTTCGTCGCATTAATATAACATTTATAAAAAATGAGTACCTAGGTAAATTTTGCAATAGTGCTCAATAAATATCTTAGGACATAACTCATTGAGCCATCTGACCCCAAACTAAACAAAGCTGATGGAAGAATACAAAAATACTTTTTTGTTGTAAATACACACATAACAAACATTTCATCATACCACGAAGTTTGTCCTGGGTGGGAATCGAACCCACGCTCACTACTTAACCTTTAAGCAGTAGCTCTTAACCTTTTGAGCGCCAAAGTCACCTTACGTGACTAGCACTTGTGGGTCCTGTGCGCCAACGACTTCTATAGGCGACAAAAAACCCGGCCCACAATAATATGAAATAATAATATTGAAAAATAATTACTGGTATTCTAAATCAACATTCCTCGAAATTAAATATCTCAGCAACATATGAGTATAAAGAAACAAGTCTCTAGAGCCACAAGTACTTAGAAATATTGAAATAAAACACATGGATTCTTATTCAAGCAGTTTGTTTACTTTGGGCTTTGGCGAACAGGACACGGGAATGCTTTTGTGGCGTGGCGCTCAAAAGGTTAAAGCAGATATACTATCGATGACCCAACAGGGCTGTCAAATGTACTTGATTTAGTGCGGTTTCTGGCAAGGCCAAAATTCGAATACCCAAAGACAGTCATTATTGTATTTAAACAATAATGACGGTGCTAGGTACCTAGGTGCTCCATCCTAGACCGCATCTCTTCTGAACATCAAGAAATCCTGCGTTTATTCTTTTTTTAACGACTGCTCATAAAATAAGTGTAATATTTTTAGGGTTTCTTTATTCCACTTTTAAATACCTGAATATATTTGGATGTATGCAGACAGTCAAGGTGTTTGACCACAATTCGGCTCATGCTAAGTAACGGTGTGGTTGAAGATGGTAAAGCACACCTAGAATGGAACTGGCTCTCAAGTAAGGCTGCAGGAACATAGACACTAGATGGTCAGTCTCAATAGCTCTATAATTTGCCTAAATGCATTTTAAATTGCGTCATTTAAACAGTTATATTTACACACTTGATTGGCAGCAGAATACCTATCTACACAACCTCCAACTAATAAGAGTAAGTTTTTGAAAGGTTTATAAATGTCCATGTCGTCCATGTGAAGCGGGAGCGGATGACATTCTTATAACAATGAAACAAAACAATATTCCGACATTTTTATTCGTTTACAATTAAATAATAATAGGTAATTTTACAAAATTCTAACATCAATACTATTGTAATACAAATTATATACAGCTTTCAGCGTATAACTCGAAAAACTCGCTTTCCAATCAATTCATAATGAATTTACCATCAATGTACTTTACAAAAAGCTGTTTCACATAAATAAATAATGCAAATAGAGTTTCATCTTGGCCATTTATCAACGGTTAACTTGAGAACTTCGAGTTACTTGAAAGTGTAACCAAACCATTTTGTAACTTAAGTAAAAAAGTATATCTACGTACTTTAATATCCAATGTTCTAATTACATTATTTATTTACATTTCAACACCCACAAGTGATCATATTTTTGGATATCTATTATTTATAAAGGTTGCAGAAGCGTGTGAGATAAAATAATTATATTTGTTCTACTCGTATTAGAAAACAAAAATAATTGTAAACCGTTTTGCTGAAGAAAAAAAACTGAAAATATTAAAAAAGATAAAAAAAGTTTTGATTCTAACGTTTATTGCGGTAACTGTCATTATAACACTATCTCTCTCTCACTCTAATGTTCATTTAATGTCGACGAGAGTAAAGGAGAAAGATAGATAATAGCAGTTACGTCATATATTTATGAATGATTGAATGAAATGCGAAGACAGGGAAAAATATAGACTGATGTTACTTTACTAGAGATAGAACGATGTCCATAAAACATTATGTGTAAACATAAAAATAAAAGCACACGGAAAAAGGGCAGAAAAACATCTTATTTCCTTTTTTTTTCTAATTTGAAAGTGTTGAAAGCTGTTATTGTTTACGAGAAAGCATAGCTCTCTGGCTAAAATTATTTTTAATACTATTGCAAATTTGTTCAGTGAAAATAATCTTGCACTATTTCAACTAAAATTAGTCTTTGACACGTCTATTAGCGACATATTAGCGTCGGCTGTACAGTTGGCATTATTTTGAGTCGAGGCTGGTTTATAACAAAGATTTTTTTCTCCGTGTTTTTTTAAGTCATAAATAAAGTGTTGTCTACATGAAATGACAGAAAGTTCTAGTCTGTAAATTTACCTAATTACAGAGTTGACATCAAATAATAAAAAAATACTTAACATTCAATTTTACCAAAAAAGTTTTCTACGAGACTTTTAAGTATATTCATAAAAAAAACTTATAGCTCTAATATATTTTTTTTGACTAAAGCCCTATATTTTTTAACTAATAAGTCTGCAAATAGAACAATCAACCGCATAACAAGATGTCTGAGTATTTTAAATAAAAAAAAACACCTCAATGTCCTCGGGTAAAAATATTCTCTCTTTTATTAAAGCTAACGACAATTTTTTTTATTAAATTTAGTTCATTGTGATGTTTATTGCACTAGCATATAAAAAAATAATTATAAAACTACAAAAAAAAAAACTCGATGTATTATGAGCAAAATCGTAAATAAATGAAATTACTAAACCTACATGTGTCAATTCTGTAGTATCATTTTGTTTATAAACCTATTTTTTTTTTCTAATTCAGTGTTGCCTAGTTGCCATCTTTCTTTACTAATAGTTGTAAAAACACGAAAGAGATAACACAAATGATCTTAGCTTAGATCAAATAACACGACAGAATTGAGCCATTGAATTTTTTTTAGTACTAAGTTATGCTAACTATACATGGATAAATGAACAATTCTAACAATGCTAAATACGTATTTTATACTTAAAATCACATTCATTTATGATAACAATTTATTTTATTAATTATATATACTTAAATAAGAAAAAATAAGCACATATAAACTAAGTATAGATACTTCATTGCAAAAAAAGTTGCAGCTTATCTCTGTTTAAAAAAAAATATATTTGTGCAAGTGAAAATGAAATAGAAAAATTGCATCTGCCCAAAACTATATTACAAGATTTAAAAAAAAAAGTCGGAGAGCACCCTTTCAGTATTTTGTAAAATTTTGACATTGTCAGATTTAAATTAACATCTTTCAATTTTATAAAAAAAAAGATACAACGAAATGTACATAGGCTACGTTTTCTACTATTATTCAAAAATTATAAGTTTACAGTTTCAGTTGCTATTCAAAGGCATAATATCATTTACTTCTTGGCAAAAAAAGAAAGAAGACAGAAGAAAAAAAGAAACTCAATTTTTATGGACTGGCAACATTCGATTTTAAATGTCAATGCTGCCAAAATTGCGTCGTCAAACGAAGAGTGAATGACGACGTTAAGACGAGGTCAAATGAGAAGTCTTATTCAAGAATCTGGATATTTCATTCCCATTATTAGACAATAACGGCGTCCTAATTTCTATTTTTTCGCCAAGTATAATATATAACCAGTTACACACACAATATCACATAATGCCATAGCATTTTCGACTCTGAACCTTTGTCGTTAAAAGTCGTTATCGCTCGAAGCGTCGTAGCTCTCATTAATCTGGTTATCCGGCGGTTGATAGCGCAGGCTTGTAGATGTCAGCACTGGACCGTGGAACGATTGAGAGCGGAGCACGCTGCTAAAGAAAAAAGAAGCAAAATTTAAATTTGGAACTGTTTTTTTAAATTGAAATGTAAGAATCCGTTCAGAAACAGAGTTTTGAGAGCTGTACTGTACATTACTCTCTTGTATAGCTTGCAACACAATAGCGTTACAATTTGTTATAATTATAATTCAGAAACAAAATATGTCCAGGAAAGACATCAGATGCAGTGCTATCTCATTTTGTTTCAATCAAATAAAAAGAGACAGCACAATATTCGTTCGTTGGCCCCGCAAAATACATAATTCAGTATTATGTATTTAACATAATACTGAATTACTATTGTTAGAAATGTAACAGCTTTCGTTCTCAACAGATTCTAACATTCTCGGGTTTAAAATTGCTACAGATAATTCATTTTAGCAGTTAAACAGTTAGTGCAGTATGACGTTGATAAAACTGCTATTATTATACTTAGCTGGATGTAGGTATATGTGCAATAGTGCAAAGCCAAGTAAAATTGACTACTTGTCAATTTCTCACGTATACATCACTTACGGCAACGATGCATTATAAAAACGGTTGCCGGATGTCTTGAGATTAAATTTTAGAAGGGTTTTCGGATATTTAAAAAAGTAGCCTTATCTCACTTTCCGTGGTAATCATGGGCAACTTGGAATAGGAACTGGCTCGATTATGTCTCGTCATAATGGTTTTATAACAGAAGCATAACAAACTATAATTGCACTCAGAATTAATTTTTAATCTACCTCCGGCAGCCATTCTCATTGCCCGCTCCGGACTTTATTTTACTTATAAAATTTTATCAACGCCGTTTAAGAGAAGTAATCAATATTTAGTACAATAAGATGAAAATTAGAATTAAATGAAATCATTATTAAGAATTACATATAAAGCATTTGATTATAAATTATGAAGTATATACATATGTTTTAATGTAAACAAATACTTAATATATATTTAAAATAATCTGATATATACTGTAAAATTCAAGCGTAATGTAAACATTTGCATTATAATTTCTATATTTTTGTGACAAGCGTATGAAAAGCATTTTTTTTACATATAAACAGAATAAAATAAAAAAAACAATCGTAATTTAAATATAAAAAAATGACGTGAATAGCGTTTAAAACACACCAAATTCCAGGTACCAGTATAATTTGGCAACCTTTTCCAATTTTGACAGTTGGAAATGTCAGTTTGACATTTGACTAACCTTACAAGATGGCTGCATGTCACTTAGTCGGAATGCATGCATATTGGTCACGCTCTAAAATTTACAAGAAATATTTTACTTAAGATAAACAAATTTATTAATAAACTTCACTAAATTAATGTTAAACATAGAAAAGAACAGAAAAGATTACACAAGAAACTAAAAATTATATTCTACAGCAAACAATAAATTTATTATATTGTATCACTTTTTATCAGTGGTATACAGGGTTGTAGGCTTAGGGTATGTTAGGGGGTCAAAAACAACTTTTGTTATCAGCACAACTCACGGTTTTACATAAAAAGTTCGATGACCTTTGACCAGAAGTATGGAGCAGTTAATTTGTTTCCCGATCTCAGAGTTGTGTGTCATAATGATAAGTACAATGGCCTCCTTTCGGCGTACTACAGTCCATACTTATAACCCTTTATAAAAGGTAATCGTTATTGAAATACTGCTTGGTACAAATCGACCTAACGAAAGTAGTGCTTGCTTGATTCAGGCGTTGCTTTGCAGAAGATCATTTTAAATGTTCACAGTATATATTTAACTAGGGACTCGCCCCGGCTTCGCACGGGTAGTAAGAATGGGTGGTAAACTATCTTTAAATAGTAGTAGGTACATGCCACCGCGGAGTTTTTAGTAGATCTATAAAAGAGGAATATCCCACCATGCATTGTTTTGTTACATCTACGTTTGTACTTTTAAAGTAGCGCCATCTATTGGATAATTACTCAATCCAGTTAATAAATTACCTTACACCGCCATCTATTAGAATTTTATGGAACTCACAGATAATTATGCCTGAATAGATCAATTATCTTAAGTATTTTATGAAAAATCAAGTCAATCATGTTCAAGTCACAGTCGAAGTCACAGCAAGCAACTCATGATCGAGTCCGGTCATGCCTTCGTAAAATAGTGGTGACTCTATAAAAGCCCCGATGAAGTTTTGAAAGCAACACGTAATGTTTCTCTACATTACATGACTATTTCATACTCGCGCTTGTAATTTGGCACTTTATGAACAAAAGACCACTATTTTATACGTAAACACAAGTTATATTTTTGTTTTGGAATGCAGTGATAGGATGTATTCGCGTTCCCGCCAATTTTTTTTAAACTAGAATGTTCCGCCATGTTTTGACGTCGTGTCCACTTTTTTATAATTCATTTAAAAATGGACCCGGTGTCCTTACCTTTACATGTACTTCTGTTTTTACCATTTATATCTAACATATTTAGCTACAGTCAAAGTACAGTCATGACTTAGTTAAGTATTGACGACTTTACTGCAAGCTTCGATGGGGTTTTCAAAGCAACATGAAAAGTTATGTTACACAATATATCGCAAATATCTATTCGGCACTTTATGAATAAAACACTAGTATTTAAATATCTATATGAAACTCGAAAAAACACAAATTTTGGAAGACTTTCCCGCCAAAATGTAGTGTTGCCCTACGTAGTAGTGTTGTTTTGTAAAAGCAAATAGGGTAAGCCGTGTTTAGGGTAGGGTTTGCCGTGGTGGTGCCGGCGTAAGAATAGTACTCCACCCTCTCTCCCCGTGGTTGCCGTAAGAGTCGGCTAAGGGATGTAATCCGGAAGATGGGCAGCAGCGTCTTCCTTGAACAATCACACCTAACTGCGCTCGCCAACCCGCCTGCCAAGCGTGGCGTGTATTGGTAAAACCCCCCCCAGGAGGAGGCCTATGTCCAGCAGTGGACGTGCAATGGCTGATGATGATGAAATGGGGTAATAGTTACCTAGCAGTCTTAGGCTGCGGTTTGGCAGTCTTGCCGAGCGCGGCCGCTTTTCTCGGGTCGTACGATGCCCTGCGTTTCCACTTCTCTAGCTCTTGCTTCTTTTGTTCTGGAATATCACAATATCACATAAATAAATCGTTTTAGGATTCCGTACCTCAAAAGGAAAAAACGGAACCCTTATAGCATCACTTTGTTGTCAGTCTGTCTGTCTGTCAAGACCCTTTTTCTCAGGAACGCGTGGAGGTATCAAGCTGAAATTCATATCAAATACTCAGGTTTACTGTCCCTTGGAGCTGTGAAAAAATCAAATTCCTAAGCCAACGCAATCAAAAGATACAGCCGTTTATGTTGCAAATTTTCGACACTCGCAAGGGAATCAAAACCTACAGGGTACTTCCCGTGAACTCAGAATCTTGAAATTTGGTACGAAGCAACGTCTTATAGCACAGATAAAGGAAAAATTGCGAAAAGCATAAATTACTTTACTATATATATTATTTTGTTTTACCTGCAAGGTTAGGGCTCACCGGGAGACCAGCGCTGGTGATATAACTTATTATGACCAGCATTATTGCTGAGGTGAGCCCATATTTTGTAACTGTCCCTTATTTGTCTCTGTTTGTTTGTTTTTGCGATTTGTGTTACAAAATAAAAATTAATTTCTTTCTTTCAAATACATATAAACCTTTGCCCACCAGTGGGCCACTCAGGCTGAAAATTATTATCTTCACATTGTAAACAATTTCATATGCTTGTTTTTTACGGTTGACGTACTAGGTGTTTGACCACAGCTTCACCTGAAAGTAACGGTGTGGTCGAAGATGATAAACATACCTAAACTGGAATGGAACTGGCTCTCAAGTTAAGCTGTCCGAACACACTTTTAGGTGACAAATTTTCAGTTAGCCAGCCGAGTACTACCCTACTACCATGCTATGGTTTCCTTACGATGATTTTTCTCGGCTGGCTAGCTACCACCCTCAAGTTGAAAATCTGCCGCCAAGCATCTAACGGTGTGTTCCGGTAGCCTCATTTGAGAGCCAGTTCTATTCCAGGCTAGGTTTGCTTTAGCATCTTCGACTACACCGTCACTTAACATCAGGTGAGCTGTGGTCAAACACATAGCCTGTCAGCTATAAAAAAAAAAAAAAACAATGTTTTCCTTCACCTCAAGTTCATTGATGGGGTTTGAACCCACGCCCTTCGGCGTGTGAACCGATATGACATAGCATGACAATCGTTTGCTTTTTAATTATTATATATACTTGTTTTATTGTATTGTTCTGTAATTCAGACTTGCTTAGTGTAACCAAAGGGTTATATATATATATAATCAGGGCGAGCGAAGAGAGCCCTAACACTATTCCACAACCTGAGCATTTTTGTGGTATACTTTACTGAAAAACTATCACGCCTATAGACCTTATGCTTTAACATAGTAATTTAACTTCATATCTAGATGTGTTATCTGTCAAAAAAAAAACATAATTTTATAACCATTAGAACAATAACAATTTTGTATTCATTGGACAGAATGTTATTGTACTACTAACGCCACCTGTTAGGAAACCAAAGAGTTAACATCGCTGCAACAGAACTAAACTCAATACTCAAATATATCGTAGTTAATCTACTAGATGACACCACTAGAATCAGGCGTAATCAGTGTTCTCAACTTGGAGGTTTTATAATAAATAATTTTAAAAAACTGTCTTAAGTATTATTACCCGTTAGAAAAACTACACGAGCCCTCACAAAGCTCAGCTTTTTGCTAGTTATATACATCAGAGCACGAATGTTCTACTATAATATAATTTCTTACCAATTTCAATATGCTGCTTGTTTGGTTTGGCAGTTGTGTGCGGGAGGACGCCCACGTAAGTCTTGCTCGGGTCACGCCGTAAGAAGTTCTTCGGCGAAGATTCGTTCTTGTACTTGGATATGTCCAGGTAACGAGGCTGTATGTCCCTTTTAGGAGTTATCGAGGTGGTAGACGATGACATGGAGTAGTCACCACTGTACCTGCAAATTAAAATTCAAATCATTTATTAACATAAAAACGGTTCAATTACATTTGTTACAAAAAATTATGCCAAAGTAAAACCTATAAAACCAAAAATAACGATAAATAAGTATCAAATTCAAAATTAAATATGAAATCCAAATGCTATGTCAAATTCAAATACAATGTCAAATTCAAATATAATGGCAAATTCAAATACAGTGTCAAATTCAAATAAAATGTTAAAATAAAATACAATGTCAAATTAAAATACAATGTCAAATTAAAATACCATGTCAAATACCATGTCAAAATCAAATACAATGTCCAATTCAAATGCAATGTTAAATTAAAAAACAACGAAAACAAATTTAACAGAAAATATATTTCTTTCTCTCCTGATGGTAAGAGATAACGAGATAATACATGTCCATGACCATGGCAGCGACACACAGAACTTTGAGTAGCAAAGAAAAGTCAAGGGCATCGCTGCTTTAGCGCTTATTACTTACGACTTTCGATGGTTCTTATTCTTATTCGGGATGGGGGCGATAAGTCCTGCACTGACGTCCCGCTTGGGGTGTATTGTGCATTTCCCCCTACCAGCGTCTACCCGAGCCAGCCCAGCTCCTTGAAGTATCGGAGCGAGGCTCTGGGTCGCTGGCATAGTAGCTCCAGTGGGTTGAGATGGAGTTATACATGATGACGAAAAGCAGTCTAACTGTTGCGGTGATTTAGACGTGGAAAGTAAGGAAGCTGCTTCATGCAGTCTAGTGAAGATCCTAGTTGCTTCTGTGGCTTTGCAATGCCACAGCACATGCTCTACAGTTTCGTCCTTTCGATGGTTGTAAATAAATGTGACGTTGGAGAATTGAGTATAACTCACCTCTGCTTCGGCTGCACTTGCTTTCTTCCTTTCCTGAGCACGACGGGCGCGCTCTCCGCCCCGCTCTCCCCGTCGGAGTCGCTGGCTCCGGTAGTCAGTGACTTCTCCTGGCTGTAGACGGATGAGGCGCGCGGACTACTGCCGTTGGTCGTGGAATTAGTATCGCTGTCCAGGATAAATGTGCGCCGTTTGTCGATCGCGTCCTAGGAAAACATGTCGTATTGTTTTTTTTTTTTTTCAATTTGCCCTTTCGGGCAGGCTAAAGCTTTAAGCCATACTGCCTTGTCTTCCGTTTTTGCAAGTTTTTTTAAATGTAAATAATAATGAAACGAACGAGGCGTTCTCCTGATGGTAAGAGATAACACCTGTCCATGAATGACCATTGCAGCGATACACAGAACTTTGGAATGATAAAACAAAGTCAAAGGCATCGCTGATTTGGCGAAAGTAATGTACTTTGAGACTTTCGATGGATATTAATAGTCTCAACAGCCCTGTAATTTCGCTAGCTGCAGTACCTTTCAAACCGGAACACAGTAATGTTTATACACTACTGCTTGGCGGCAGAATATCTGGTACTGCGGTGGTACCTACCTAGCCGACCTCCTGCTAAGGAGATCTACCACCAAGTAAAGTTTTTCAAGTCATGTCTTACATCTATAATTACAGTCAAAGTCCAGTTCGTGCCAGTCAAATCAAGTCGTGCCTTAGTGAAGTAGTGGCGACTTTACTGTAAGCTTTGGTAGAGTTTTGGAAGCAACACGAAAAGTCATGTTTTACCGCATTATATTACTTTCCCACACTTGCGCTTGTAATTCGGCACTTTATGAATAAAGTTTTGGAAAAAAATACATACAATGGGGCGACACAACTCTTTCCGCGTTCCCGCCAAAACCCCATGTCATATTGAGTATAACGTTAACAATTACTTGATGGTAAGTTTCTTTTTGAAATAGGTTGTCTAAGAGTAGGTATATTGAAATAAAAAAAAATCGAAAACAATTCCTTCATCGTCAAATTTAAATAGTAATTTCGTTTGTTTACTTTATTTTTAGTAAAGAAGAGTTAGCAACAACATCCATTGTAATTTCTTTTCAAATACCTACATGAAATTACAATTAAGTTTTTTTTATTTTTTTCATTTTCACTAGTACTTAGAACGCACCTACTCCAAAAATGTAACAAAGATAATATATAACGCCATCTCACCTGCTTGGGTAGAAAAGCGATGTTTTCTTTAGTAGGAGTGATGTCATCTACGAGGTATGTTTTACGCTTATCTTCATACCGCTTCTTGTCTATGGGACTCGGAGCCTGGAATTATCATTACACAAAATTACAAAACAAAAAAACAGGCTTTATCTACTAATTATATATTAAACAATGGTTTATTTCCTAGTGGCATGCAAGTAAACTAGATGTCGCCACTTTATGTGTGTGTTGATAACTTCGTATTAGTGAAGCGTTAATACAACAGATGTCGCTTCTCTTTGAGTTAATTTTATCTTCTTAAAACAACAGGTGTTTAGAAACTTGACACTGGCAAATGCACAGAAAGTGCGACGCCAATTCCTATTAGTAGGAATAAGAAGAAAAAAAAAAAAACAGGTGTGCTAATGTCAAACACCTAGTTATTTTTAAAAGCGCAGTGTTGGAGATGAACGTTGAGTTTAAAGTGTCTACTCACAAACAAAATAGGTTAGTCCACCGTATTGCTTTATTTTTTCGTAAAAGTAAAGCGACGAAGGAGACGCTCTCCTGATGGTAAAAGATAACGATTGTCCATGACCATTGCAGCGATACGCAGAACTTTGAGTAGCAAAACAAAGTCCAGGGCATCGCTGCTTTGGCGCTCATTACTTTGAGACATTCGATGGTTAGTCTCAACAGCCCTGTAATTTCGCTGCAGTACCCTTCAAACCGAAACACAGTAATGTTTACACACTACTGCTTGGCGGAAGAATATCTGGTACTGCGGTGGTACCTACGACCTCCAGCTAAGGAGATCCACCACCAAGTATTCACAAGAAGAAAGATACGACCCGCCAACGTGGACTATAGAAGCGTTAGTCAAGAAAAATGTTACTAGGGAAATTGCTATTAGGAAATTGCCATTCAACATTTTTTTTAAATATGTTTATGGTCAGGCTACTGAGGCCTTTGAACCATGTCTTTATTTGGAATTACAGCACTTCACTTGTCTTCCGTTTTTGCAACTTTTGTCTTACATCTATAGTTACAGTCAAAGTCTAGTCTTGATCAAGTCCAGTCGGTACCAGTCAAATCAAGTCATGCCTTAGTAAAGTAGTGGCGACTTTACTATAAGCTTCTGGATGGAGTTTTGGAAGCAACTTTGAAAAGTAATGTTTAACCACATTATATCATTCTCCCACACTCGCGCTTGTAATTCGGCACTTTATGAACAAAACACAACTATTTACATAAACACTCGAAAAAACACTAGTTTTGGAAAAAAATACAATGGTGCGACACGACGCTCACCGCGTTCCCGCCAAAACTCCTGTCAGTCTACAGACTTTATGATTGTATTGCAACTTTAACACCATAAAACATAAAAAAAAAACAAACGTTGCTAACCTGATAGTTGAAGTGCAGATGCCGTGGGCGGCAGTCGAGGATGTCGCTGCATGTGGAAGCGAGCATTGCGTCTGTTGGCAACGCCTCGTCTTCTGTCTCTTCAGAGGAACAGTCCGGAGTAAGCTCCGCCGCCAAGCCGCCCGTGTGAAACGATTGAGAACGGTGGACGGGAGACGAATGGCTGCGAAATCAAATAAGCAATTTTTAGACAGATTTTGCAGCGATGATAGCAGTGACTAGCGCGGTCGGTCCACACGCCAAACGGCGTGGGTTAAAATTCTAGCAATGAGCTTGAGCTGCCGGTGAAGGAAATACATCGTGAGGAAACCATAGCATAGTGGTAGTGTACTTTCTAGTACTCGGCTGGCTAGCTACAACCTTCAAGTTGAAAATCTGTCGTCAAGCGCCTAAAGATGTTCCGGCGGCTACACTTGAAAGCCAGTTCCATAGCAATAGATGTTTTAACTATTTTCGAACACACAGGTCACTTAACATCAGGTGAGCTGTGATCAAACACTTAGCCTAAAAGCAATTTTTAAAAAAAATACGTTTTTTTTCTCTTTGAATAAATGACTGATTGATCTTTGTATTTTCTAATCAATGTACATTGTGATTTGATACCAAAGTATTTTATTAGATTTCACTTTTTTCAATAATTTGAAACAAGAGCGCTTGCATACTACAAATAAATAGTTTGAAAAACTCACAAATATTTGGGTGGCTTTTTTGTATGTGCGCTGGATGGATGCTAGGCGCTTTGTAAAACAACCATTTTTTTTTTTCAAGCATATTATGAACCTATATTATGATTTTGGCACCCCCTGAAGCTGCCCCGGTTTGCCCCCCTCTAGATCCGGGGCTGGTTCATATGTATAATATATTTACCTAGGCGAACTGAGGTCGTCCTTGTTACACTCCTGCCGTTTCGCCTGTTGTTTCTTTCTCCCTTCCTGCGCAGCTTTGATTGGATCATACGTGGAGCGTTTCTTCCAATTGGCCAGTTCTATCTCCTTTGTCGCCAGCGCAGACGATGAACGGTACTGACTCAGCTTCTTCGGACCTGAGATAGAGAAAAAACAAATTAATGTTGCGGAACTCTCCTTTGAAGTCTGTGTTCTCTGAAAGGTACAATACGGGTCTTCAAATCCAGAATAAATAGGTTCCTTTTAGTAAAGCGTACTTCACCGTAGACACGGCCATGTGTACATGAACACGTGTACATGTTTGAACACTAAGAAGTCCTTCGGATTATGATGTTTAAGTCTTTCCTCAAGGTAACAAATGGCTTTGACGCGCATTAAAGTCCCATCCGCTAAAAAAATAACAATGAGAGTCCACAAATCCAAAAAGCCACAGACGTAAAGACCCCTTCCCAAGTGCCCATATTACTCGCGGCGTTGCCATGCTGGATAGCCAGCGACAGACGCTGTACCAAATAAGATTCTGCTGGGAGGGTCACGCACTTTCTGACTGAGACGCCACCCCAATTCTGACAGAAACATCCGCGCCTCATAGCACCACGGTCCCGCCGTCTCAACGGCAATCGATACGAAGTCATACGCTGACTCCAGGCAAGCTTAAGATGAACTTCCGTAAAGTAACGCCTAAAGCGATTTTAAAAGACCTACCTGTGGAGCGCAGTTCTTGCGGCCTCGGCTGCACCTCTCTAGTGGAAGACCGCGACTTGGTGAGCCTGCTCAGAACGGCCTGAAATACAAGCAACACTAATTTATAGCAACAAGTTATACTTCTAGAAGCTAAGACAGCCTAGTAGGTAGACCATCTGGCTTCCATTCTGGGGATTCTGGTTTTGAATCCAACGGCACGCACCCCTGTCTTTTCTAAATTATGTGCGTATTGCCTATCTTCAAACAGTAAGAAAAACATTGTGGGAAACCTACATGTCCGAAAGTTCATAAAAAAACTTCTCAAAAATGTGTGAAGTCTGCCAACTCGCATTTGACCAGCGTGGTGAACTACGGCCTTACCCTTCTCACAATGAAAAGAACATACCCAGCAGTGGGAACAGTTTATAAATACAGGGGCAGGGCTGACTCGAATTCGGAATTTGTACCAAATATTTTATCTTCTAATTGCGTAAAATGTGTTGATTTATTAAATTGAGCCTTATTTGCCAGTCGTCAGGACTGCTTACCTGTCGCGTGGGTTCCGATATCCGCCTGCTCTGGTGCCCAGAGCTCCTCCCCTCCCGCGCCTGTTCGGGTACCCGGGTAGGCGCCGTCTTTGGCACCCGGACGGAGTTTCGCACTAGACCTGCTACATATTTTCAATGTTAGATCTCCTTGGGAGGTTATCTAGGTGTATAGTATCAGATATTCTGCCCCCAAGTAAGTATTCCAGTTTGAATTTACTGCAGCAACATTACAGCGCTATTGAGACTAACCATCGAATGTCTCAAAGTAATGAGCGCCAATGCAGTTATCCCCTGGACTTTGTTTTGTTACTCAAAGTTCTCGTTACCGCTGCAATGGTCATGGATAGAACAGTAATATCATATGGATGCCACACTCATGTCTATAATTTGGCACTTTATGATCAAAACAAGCCTATTTTTCTAGTGCATGAACTGGACTTAACTGTGATAAAACTCAATGGTTAGCACGGACAGTCATATGCCGAAAGGCGTGAGTTCAAACCCCAACAATGAGCTTGAGCTGTCGGTGCAGGAAAACATCGTAAGGAAACCATAGCGTATATACATGTAAAACATTACGTTATATAATATTGACACTGGCAGAATACATAAAGCGCGATACCAAAAATAAAGAAAAAACTGAAGGGTTCAACAAAAATAGAATTTTGGTCCAAACAAATATAAAAAAGGTATGTACTGCCCTATTGTGTAAAAAACGATATACTGAACATTTTTAAAAAACAATAAGGACTTAAACAAACCTGGACCAAACTTTCTCTGCATCTCCGGGGTATTCGGACATCGCGGCGAATTTCGAGGCGAATTCGCCGGCGCGATTGACTTGAGATCTGGAGATTCAATTCTACCCCTAAGAACTTGACGCTTGTACCGATCCTGCGATTGTTCGTACGACCCGTTGTCCGACTCATCAGAATCTTTATACTCTTCCGACTGACCACTAGACCGTCTCCCCAATCTTCCGTCAATGTAATTGTTATTTTTGTTAACTGTGTTAAAAGAGCTCGACCGTTTGATCGATGACCCGAAAGCTACAGGGTTTTTATAAAGTTTGTTGTCGCACAAAACTCTCTGGTGTTTCTTGTCCCCTTGGTAACGAACTTGATCGATTCTCGGGTACGCTTCAGCGTTGTTCTTCAAGACGGTCTTTAAGCAAACAGCCGTGTTCGCGTTGTGGATGTCAGCCGTTATAGCATCGTGGTTTCGGCCGTCAAACGATTTGTGTCTCACATGTGTTTTCCGATGAGGCGATGAAACCGCATTCACATCATAAGCCGGTCGATTGGATAGTGTTTTGTCATCAGAACTATTGCTGTGACCGCGATCTGATGAGGGACTGTTCATATTTGAATCGTGATTCCTTCGCTCGGCGTCTAATGACCTCGAGGCGGTGTTGAGAAGGATTTTGGTGGTTTCTGGAAGTTTCGACGACCCAGTTATTACATAATGCCCTGGACTTCGAAGTGGGCTGCTGTCATTGGAGTGTTCTTTTCGCCTGAGGCGGTAGTTGAGTGAGTTTGATCTGCTGAGCTGTGAGACGGGAAGGCGTGAGACGGCGGTCTTCTCGCTTATGAGACTGGAGGTGAGCTGGGACGGAATGCTGGAGAAGTTGCTGGTGCGCGAAGACTGTAGCTTGGCTTGAAGGTTGGTGATAGCGTTTTGCGTCTTTTGGAGATATGTTTCCGTGTCCTGAGGTGGAATGAGATCCTGGAACAAAGGAGGGAATATATTAATATCACATGAATCTACGATTCAGTCTTTGAAAATATCCTAGCTTACCGTGATCGTAACGTAAAGTGTATCTATGGAATATTTTGAAATAGGAAAGTATTTGGTGCGTTTGATTGTATACACTGAGAATGGGACGACAATAACTTTAGAAAAAAAAAACAATTATGGTAGGGTAAACCACAAAAACAATTAATTAAATAACCTGGCAAATTGCAACAATTCTTTCGTCTAATTTTCAATATCAATACGTATGTAGGCCAGTTCACACGCTGAATGACGTGATTCAGACCCCAAAAATAAGCTTGAACTGCAGGTGAAAAAAAACATCGTGAGGAAACCATAGCATGGTGGTAGGATACTTTCTAGAACTCGGCCGGCTAGTTACCACCCTCAAGTTGAAAATCTGCCGCCAATCATCTGTGTGTTACGGCAGCCACACTTGAGAGCCAGTTCCATTCCAGGCTAGGTGTTTACCATCGTCGACCACACCGTCACTTAACATCAGGTGAGCTCCAATGCTCAACAACTCCCCCTCATATGCTTACGTAAACACTGGATTAACTAGCGGCCTTATCACTAAAAGTATACCGGTATATCGAGAGGATTCAAGAATTCATTTATAAGAAAATGTTTCTAGACCTACGTTAGCGTACTTCCGAGCAACAATACGGTCAAGCGGTAGAGTCTATTTTTATCCTTTTTTTTTAAATAATTAATAGATCTACGTTTGGCCACCAACTCGCCTGATGGAAAGCGACGGTGTGTCCGAGGATGGAGCACGCCGACCTAAAAGAAATCTATTATCTAATCCCCCGGCTAAGTGACAATTGTAGTAAGCATAATGTATATATTAATATTTATAACTGTAAATTGTAACCTAATATGAAAAGAAAGATCCACAAAAAAATGCCTTGCTGAGTTCCTTGCCGGAGTCTTCTCAGTTGAAGTGTAATTACGAGCCGGTGGTAGATTCAAACAAGTAACTTACGGTTTAAGACTACTCTTGCATTAAAAAAGTCAATAGTTAAATAATAATAAAATAAAAAAGTTAATAGTAAAGTTTAAAGTCATTAGGGTAAGGGCGGAACGTGTGATATGTTTAAGAGAGCCTGCGCTTAATGGCAAATGTAGTTATATTTCAGATAAGGCAAGTCTTGTTATCTTTCCCTTACCGTTAGTTATTACAGAACAATGGACGTATAAATCTAATCCGTAAGCGAATTAACACGAACCTGTATTGTGTGGCAGTGTAACGATTTGCTAAATTATCTCATTGTGTTTGGGACTTCCTGGTGTTTGGCCGGATTGTGCTTCGGAGACGAATGTGATTTAGTTATTATCCGTGCCCACTCGAAGTCTAATGAGAACATATGATTTTTTTTTAAATGTATTTTAACCGACTTCAACAAAAGGTGCAGGTTCTCAATTCGTCGGAATCTTTTTTTTATGTATGTTCCCCGATTACTCGAAGACGCCTGCACCGATTCGATAAATTCTTTTTTTTTTTTTTGTTTAATAGTGTATACTTCCCAGGTGGTCACATAGAAATTTCATGAAAATCGGTTCAGTAGTATGATTTTTAAACGAAAATACCTATAATCTTTAAAGCAGTATTTGGGCCTAGAGGTATGTAGACGTTTATACTTGTTATTAATGGTTGACAAGCTAGGTATTTGACCACAGCTCACCTGATGCTAAGTGACGGTATGGTCGACGATGGTTAACACATAGCCTGGAATAGAACTGGCTCTCATGTGAGACTGCCGGAACACAGTCAGATGCTTGACGGCAGATTTTCAACTTGAGGGTCATAGCTAGCCAGCCGAGTACTACAAAAGTATCCACAATGCTAGGTTACAAAAGTAGTACCACAATGCTATGCTTTCCTCACGATGTTTTCCTTCACAGGCAGCTCAAGCTCATTGTTGAGGTTTGAACCCACGCCTTTCAACTTGTAAACCGACCGCGTTAACCACTGAGCTATCATCGCTATAAAGTCAGAGCTTCGTATACAAGGCGGAGGGCGGGGTAACAATATTTAAAATTCTGTTTATATTATACTTGAATGGCACCTCGGAACAATACAAAAGATGTTTGTTTCAAAGACTGCATATCGAATTCGCAAATTGTCTGCCATTGTGTAATCCGCGATTCTTGAGAACGGAGTGTGACCTACTTGGACTCTATTTTAGTATTTAGGTGTAGATAGGTCAGGCTAAAGGCACTTACGTATTCCGGGGAATACATTTTTTATCGTGAGATTTTATTAGAACTCGAATACAAAGAGAATTTGATACATTTTACTTGGTAGTTGATCTCGTTATTTTTCGTTGGTTAATAGCCAACTAGCTATTACCCGCCCGCTTCGCTGGTTTTTTTTTTATGTCACATTGATGAGACGATCGAGACACTCTCCTGATGTTAAAATATAACGCCTGTCCATGACCATTGCAGCGATACACAGAACTTTGAGTAGGAAAACATAGACCAGGGCATCGCTGCTTCGGCGCTCATTACTTTGAGACTAGATGGTTAGTCTCAATAGCACTGTAATTTCGCTAGCTGCAGTACCCTTCAAACCGGAACACAGTAATGTTTACACACTACTGCTTGGCGGCAGAATATCTGGTACTGCGGTGATACCTACCTAGACGACCTCCTGCTAAGGAAATCTACCACCAAGTAAAAGATAGGTAGGTAAGGTAGGTCCATCAAGAAAATATTGATACCTCTATCTTACCTCGCTTAGTCAAAAACTTAGTCGTTTAGTACTTAGTTGCTTAGTCTTAGTGACGTGGTGGTGACGGCGTAAGAATAGTACCCCACCCTCTCTACCCGTGGTTGCCGTAAGAGTCGGCTAAGGGGTATAATCCAGAAGATGGGCAGCAGCGTCTTCCTTGAACAATCACACCTAACTGCGCTCGCCAACCCGCCTGCCAAGCGTGGCGAGTATTGGCAAAACCCCCCCAGGAGGAGGCCTATGATGAGTCAAAAACGCGGAAACAATCTTTAATTCTTACTAATAGTAAACATATAATGATTTTATATATCTTACTTGAGAAGTTAATCGTTCCTCGTACAAATTTTCAACTCCTATATAACCCCCACAAAGATTTAATTTAAAAAAAAAAAAGTTTTTGTTATATATTTTAATATTAATGTAAACAATTCATAAAAATCAATAAATAACTGCATAATACAATAAAATATATACAAAGGCTATGTCAGAGCTGGCGCTTATCTATACCAAAAGTTGAAAAACTTTTCTAGATTTCAAAACAAAATAAGTAGAAATGTCTTATACGCACTTAAATAAGCACCCACACATTAGAGCATGGAAATAAGTAGTTATTTTTTAATCTAAGAACGTGACACAGATAAAACTAAAACAGTCCATTAATTTAATAGCTTATTGTTGTTTTTACTCGTAATTTTGTTCGGAGGAAATAAAATGTTCACAAAAACTAAACCGGCCAAATGCGAGTCGGACTCGCGCATGAAGGGTTCCGCGCCATCTATGAAAAAGACAAAAAATCGCGTTTGTTGTATGGGATCCCCCCTTGAATATTTATTTTATTTTTAGTATTCGTTGTTATAGCGGCAACAGAAATACATAATTTGTGAAAATTTCAACTGTCTAGCTATAGCGGTTCTTGAGATACAGCCTGGTGACAGACAGACGGATGGACAGACAGACAGCGAAGTTTTAGTAATAGGGTCCCGTTTTTACCCTATGGGTACGGAACCCTAAAAATTAATGGAATACGGTGAACGTCGTGGACTCAAACTGTAAATATCGATTTTTTAATTTTATTTCTTAGATTTTTCTACGAGTTACGGTGGCCGCACACCAGGTTGTCACGGGAGTTTGCATGTTAAGTTAGGCTATTTAAAAATTGACAATTCTTCATTCACGCGTTATAAAAATCGATTGCCAATATCAAATTAAAATGTTATATTATGTAGTTCCCATAGTACAAGCTTTCCTTATATTATTTTTTTATTTATGTAAAAGTAATAAGATGAAGGAGACGCTCTCCTGATGATAAAAGATAATGTCTATGACCATTGCAGCGATACACAGAACTTTGAGTAGCAAAACAAAGTCCAGGGCATCGCTGCTTTGACGCTAATTACTTTGAGAATTTCGATGGTTAGTCTTAACAGCCTAGTAATTTCGCTAGCTGCAGTACCCTTCAAACCGAAACACAGTAATGTTTACGCACTACTGCTTGGCGGCAGAATATCTGGTATAATTACTATACTCGGCTGGCTACCACCCTCTAGTTTATAATCTGCCGCAAAGCGCCTAACGGTGTGTTCTGAGAGCCTCACTTGAGAGCCAGTTCCATTTACAAGCTGTTTAAAATTTTCGACTACACCGTTACTTAACATCAGACGAGCTATGGTCAAACACCCAAATCACACTAATATTATAAAGGCGAAAGATTGTTAGTGTATTTGTATGTTTGTTACTTCTTCACGCTCAAACAGCTAGACCAATATTGATGCAATTTGGTATAGAAGTACCTGACACCCTAGACTTACACATAGGATACTATTTTGACAGCCCTGTTGGCTCATTGGGAGTATGCCTGCCTAAGCTGTAGGGCGTGAGTTCGATTCCCGCCAAGAAAAAAATGTTTGTTTGGTATAAACAAATGTTGTTCCGTGTCTGGGTGTTCTGTATGTATTATAAGTATGTATTTACAATACAAAAAAGTATTTATGTATCCTATCAGTTGTCTGACTTCCATCACACAAGCTCTGCTTAGTTTGGGGTCAGATGGCGCTGTGTGTAATGCAATATTTATTTATTTATTTTAACCTAAAAATTTTGCGGGTAACTCCCGCGGGGGGCAGCTATCGAAAATAAATATAAATGCGGTTGCTTCTAAGCAACTCTAATTTTGCTACAAACATACCCCTTCTTCGTGTAGTCGGGTAAAAATACACCTCAATTACGCGGCTCCCAAACGAGGCAAATTCATTACACTTAAATCGCGAGATGATCTCCATTGATACAATTACACTGAAGATGTTGAAAAGCGAAAGCGTGACTTTGTTGGAATGCATACCTACTTGTAGACCTAGATTTGACTGGATTCAACCGCAACCAGAACCGGTCACATGCGAGTCGAACTCGAGCAATGAGGGTTCCGTTCATATAATTTTTTATTTTTATTTATTGCTGACAGGCTAGGTGTTTGACCACAGCTCACCTGATGTTAAGTGACGGTGTGGTCGAAGATGGTAAAGCACACCTTGCCTGGAATGGAACTGGCTCTCAAGTGAGGCTGCCTGAACACACCGTTAGATGCTTGGCGGCAGATTTTCAACTTGAGGGTGGTAGCTAGCCAGTCGAGTACTGGAAAGTACTCTACCACCACGCTATGGTTTCCTCACGATGTTTTCCTTCACCGGCAGCTCAAGCTCATTGTTGGGGTTTGAACCCACGCCCTTCGGCATGCGAACCGACCGCGCTAACCACTGAGCTATTATCACTACAAAATACGTCGGAATAGTGGTTTAAACAAAGTACAGACCCAATTACAACAAATTATAGGAACAGTTAGGCCATTAAACGTCATATCTGGTGCGGGCCCGCTACCACGGCATCCACTTTCACAGCCTTGGAGGCCCGCGGTTCGTGCCACTGATTTCGACTAACACACTTACTTAACTATGGGCTGGTGAGTTACACTTAACTACAGTTATCCTCTTAACACCACTATAAATATGTAGGAAATACAATAAAATATTTTAATACATATAAGTTGTTTATTTAATACACAATTTGTAGCGATGATGGTTCAGTGGTTAGCGCGGTAGGTTCGCATACCGAAGGGCGTGGGTTCAAACCCCAACAATGAGCTTGAGCTGCCGGTGAAGGAAATCATAGCGTGGTGGTAGAGTGCTTTCTAGTACTCGGCTGGCTAGCTACCACCCTCAAGTTGAAAATCTGCCGCCAAGCACCTAACGGTGTGTTCCGGCATCTTCACTTGAGAGCCAGTTCCATTCCAGGCTAGGTGTGCTTTACCATCTTCGACCACACCGTCACTTAACATCAGGTGAGTTGTGGTCAAACACATAGCCTGTCAGCCATAAAAAAAATATTTTCTTATTTCCTTCCTTTTTTTGTTCTTGACTTCGTGCCCCCTTGAGGGCGGTATATTCAATTTATTTTATTTATTTCATCATAGCCTATAAACCAGCGTACAAAAGTGACGTTTCCAACGACACCTCATTTGTCAAATTACGATAAGTAGTTTAGAAGTTATGAGGAAACAGACGAACATACATAATTACATATACTAGCGACCCGCCCCGGCTTCGCACGGGTACTAAGAAAGGTATAGTAGGCAGATATATGCCACCGCGGGCTTTTTTGAATATCCCACCATGCATTGTTTTGTTACATCACAAAGGGATTAGGCAGCGTTTTCGATGAAAGCTCCCAGGTGGCTTGACTTTATCCGACACTTCCAACAATTATCTTCATATTTCATCCAATTTACACAAAACCTTGACAAATTATATACCTAAACCTTCCCCATGAATCACTCTATCTATTGATGAAACTAGCATGATAATCCGTTCAGTAGTTTTTAAGTTTATAGCGAACAAACAGACAGACAGATCGACAGACAGACACGGCGGACGCGGCGGACGACTTTGTTTTATAATAATTATGTAGAAACATAATAATATACACATACTGGTCAAAAACATAACCCTTCTTTTTGCTTCACCGTAGTCGGGTAACAAGCTCGATTAAGCCCCATTATATGCATAATTGAATCCTAATCGCGAAAGTGTAAAAATTACATTTGAATGTTTTTTATAGCAAATCTTCCACCTTCATACTGTGATGTCATGTATCGCACAATAAATATGAGATAAGTGAACATATGGTGAGTCAGTACCATGACTCAGCCCAGGTGAGGCTGTATTTGGTCATCTTCAGCTCGAACTTGACCTCTAACGCAGATTAGGAAAGTATAGATTGGTAACTTTAAGATTTGAAGATCTGTTTCGATTTTTTTTTTGTCGAGTGTAAGTAGTAAAGCTATATAGCTAGGTGGGCTATGCTCGGAGTTTCCCTACGAGATCGAATCAGAAATGAGGAGATCCGTAGACGAACTAAAGTAGCCGACATAGCCCAACGGATTAGCAAGTCGAAGTGGCAGTGGGCAGGGCACATAGCACGCAGAACTGATGACCGATGGGGCTGCAAAGTTCTGAAGTGGAGACCAGGGACCGGCAAGCGCAGCGTAGGACGTCCACCCACAAGGTGGACAGACGACCTCATAAATACCACATAAACGCGCTGGATGCGAGCCGCTTCCAAACGGTCTTTATGGAAGTCAATGGGAGAGGCCTATGTCCAGCAGTGGAAGTCCTACTGCTGAGATGATGAGGTAGTAAAGGTCTTATACACCCTTGGAGCCGTAATATGTAATGCCGTACAAACTACTTCTTTAACAAGTAAAATTTTAACAAAAAATAACCGACTTCATGTGGTTTTCTCATGAATGCCATTGTCAGAACTGGACCAAATTGAAATGGGACCACACGGGAAGCACCAGCTTTCAAACAAAAAAGAATCATCAAAAACCGGTTCACCCAGTCCAAAGATCTGAGGTAAAAAAAAAAAACAGTGGAATTGAGAACATCTTTTTTTGAAGTCGGTTAAAAATAAAGTCGCTTCCCTCCTTCCCTCCGTTTGTACGCTTACACCTTTTAAATTATGCACTTGAGAGCCAGTATCATTCCTGGCTAGATGCGTTTACCATGTTCGAACCCACCGTCACACCGATCAAGTGAGTTGTCTCTGTCAACTATAAAAATAAAAAAAACTATTTTCCAATAAATGTATTCTTCAAATCACAACGTCGGTGTATAACTGCCATATTTCTCCTCTGCTAAAAGCGACACTGTTTATAAAATTAATAACCTACATACGTGTATGGAACAGGTTACTTTAACTGATGTTGACATTGACAGATTTTGTTTTGGTTTGCCATTGCTTCTTTTAGACACTGAAAGTAGCCCTATGCCTACTACGTGAAGTCATTAGAGGTCAATTGAAAGTCAAATTTATTTTATGTATTTTATTAAACAAAACGCCATCTCATAGTTTAAAACGTAAAAATAATAGATAGATAACAACTCTTTATTGTGCACACACCAATAAAGAAAAGGAGTACAGACAACAAAACAATCTTATGAGCTAGTGCCACAAGTGGCGGCCTAATAATGTACAATAATGTACAGGAATGTAATATTTCGAAATAGTTTTAGAATTAGTAAAGTTGTTTTTTTTCCTTACATACCGAATTGAGCTAACAGCTAATTACGGAATAAGTTCAGTCATCACCTTACCTTCTTATGTCGATCTCTGTGCATATTTTTCTGAGAGCCCACGCCGTAGAATACAATATAGTAAATGAATAGTGAGTTCTAAAAGGAACTTTAATTAATTGCAATGCTTTAAGCACTGCAATAGAATTTTTTAGTACTTTGTTTGTGGGTGTAATAAATTATAAATTAAAGGTGGAACCAATTCAAAGCCCAATTTCAATTCACCCCTTCGGTTACGGGAGCTAAGAAGGAGGGGCCAATCAAATCATTTATTATGCATTAACATAAAGTACTTTTTCTTTTTTAATTGTTATACAGGCTTTGTGTTTGACCACAGCTCACCTGATGTTAAGTGATGGTGTGGTCGAAGATGGTAAAACACACCTAGCCTGGAATGGAACTGACTCTCAAGTGAGGCTGCCGGAACACACCGTTAGATGCTTTGCGGCAGATTTATAACTTGAGGGTTTATTCGAATGCTTATACAACGTATTCTTATTAATGAATTAATTGTTCTGCAATTTTTTGCTACACAGTTTTTTCGATACACTCGATTTAGCTTCGGAATTTCGAACTAAGCTAATAGTAGCTTGTTTTCTTGAAAATCTCACGTCACTTTCTGCTTTTCCATAGTATACATACATTATAACACTGTAACTTATTTTTTGCACTGTCCCACAGAAAAAAAAATCATAAGTACTAAAGAAAAATTAGTTAAATTTAGGCCTTTGACAAATAGCGTAAATATATGCCCTCTAACAAAGGCTGTTATTATCTAACTACATACAAGTAACATTTTAACAAGAAAAACCGACTTCATGTGGTTTTCTCATGGATACCATTGTCAGAACTGGACCAAACTGAAATGAGACCACAAGGGAAGCACCAGTTTAAAAAAAAAAAAAAAGAATCTTCGAAATCAATTCACCCAGTCGAAAATTCTGAGGTTTAATTTGGCAACGATAGCCAGCGACGTCGCTATGGCGTCTTAATGAGGCAGAGCTCTAATGCGCTCCTAGCCGCCAACACTGATTTATTGAAAAAGCCTACTATAAGGTGGTTCATTACGTGGAAGACAGGAATATATGGTTGTAGTAGCTTCTCTCTGCACTTGCATCCCCATGGCTAAGTGACAATTGTAGTAAACTGTAAACTGTATAAACTATAACCTAACATGAAAAGAAAGATCCACATAAAAAAATGCCTTGCTGAGTTTCTTGCCGGAGTCTTCTCAGTTGAAGTGTAATTACGAGCCGGTGGTAGATTCAAACATGTAACTTAACGTTCATAAGTGCCTTACCAGGGCCTCAACTCAATAAATGACTTTTTTTTTTGACAACTGAAAAAGCATCTTAGTATATTTTTTGACATATTTTGAATGCTTGACCGATTAATGGGGTAGATGTAAAGAGCGTAACAGCTCTATTACTTTTGACGATGTTTTTTTACTGATAGATATTTATTTGACATACCATTATTTTATTATTATTATTATGTGAAATTTTGTTATTTTTGTGACATAAATGCAAATGTTTATCGTTTTTATGTCAATAAAGTAATTTGAATTAATATTTTTGTAAAGTACTGAAAAGGTGTGTATATGTATATGTACTGCTTTGCAGTTGTGCTGAGCGAAGTGAGTGCTGGAATTACATCATTTATACAATCATCGATTGTTAATTTGACTACGGTATAAGACTAAACACATTCCTTCTAGATTGGTTGGATGGTTCCATCCCAGCCCACATCGTTGCTTAAATAGCGCGAACCTATTACGTGTAGAAAAACACAGGCAAGAAATTTACATAAGACATCACTTCACTTTGATAAAACTTGCTAGGTACACTGTACAAATACATATTTCAAATCATGAGAAAACCATATCGTGGTGGTAGGGTACTTTCTAGTACTCGGCTGGCTAGCTACCACTACCATCAAGTTGAAAATCTGCCGTCAAGCATCTAACGGTGTTCCGGCAGTTTCACTTCTATTTTACGCTTGGTGTGCTTTACCACATCCACACCGTCACTTAACATCATTGGTCAAACACCTATCTTGTCAAGCAGAAAAAAACTACCATAATAACATTTCAAATGAGACAGCACATGAAAATTCGCGTAGGAACAATAGCCTTGAAATGAGGCATTAGCGAAAATTAAATTACCCTAATTTCGCCACTCGCGAGGTCACGCTAGTGTGGACACACCTTGCCGTTGCATGTGAGGTGTCGATATGAGGTTCGGCATATGTTTGAATATATAGGTGTGCCTTAAATATTATTCAAGCAAACGTCTTGTTTTTCACGGTAAGAGTTTATAAAATGGACACAAAAGGATGATGTAAAAGATAATAAACGAAAATTAGTTAAAAAAAAAAAAAAAGACCCATAGAGTTTATACCCGGAATATCCGATATAATTAAACGTGAGTAATCCCGCGTCAGTAAAACAAAAATATTGGAGGACATTTTACATATTTCATGTATTTATTTTATTTTATTTATTTATTAAAATAAAAATAAAATAAATAAAATATTTCATTTTATTTAGTATTTATTTATTTAGTATTTATTGTTTATTGACTAAAACGGCATAATGCGCCAATTACAATAGTCCTTAAAAATATCAAATTAAAATTAAAATTGTATAAGCAAAGAGTCTAAACAAAGTCAAAATAAAAAATATTAAAATGTCAAAAAAATGTTAAAATAAATTAATTGAACAAATCATAAAATTATAAATACACAAACTCAAAACATTAAATAATAATTTTATCACGATAATCAATCAAATAGATCATATTCACTATTATCCATCTCCTTCTCCTTGCACGCCTTCATCTCACAATACTTCAGACACGCAGACATGACATTCCTCCATTCACCCGCAAACAGATCACAATCAGGCACCCTGGCCAGACTTCATGTATCACGGACTGTAAGCTCCAAGAAACGACACCGCTTCATGATCGATATTCCAAATACTCGAACTAAACGGTTCGAATCTACCTTCATTGTACGAACTTTTAATTGTAATTAATGATTAAACGAACTTACATGTACGTGAAGTTCCATCATAATTATACAGCACCGAGTCCGAAGAGATTAGGTGCAAAGAGTGGTGAGTACTATGCCGTACAACATGTGTTAATCTGATGTGCTAATCTCCAGGAGGAGGTGCTGTACAATCCCCTTTATTTTGATACCTTACTTAATAGGTTTGGTTATTTTTTTTAAATTAACTTTTTACTATTTCGCGTCAAAAATCCACCATCTTGTTTTTTTTTCTAATCTAAGGACACTTAGGTTATTAAGACGAATCTAACGATACCTTAATTGTAATCGATTCAGCCATTTACTAAACGAGGTAATAAAGAAATGTACATTCAAATATACATACTTATTTATTTTATACATAGATACATACATATGCAAGGGTGAGGTGAATTGAAAAATGTCCTCCTTCTAATTCATTTATTCTTTCTCTTTCACACCTTAAACTATGAACACTATCCCTTTCACAGTTTATCTTTCTCTTTCATACTACAATTACCTATTATATATAGTACCTGGTTGACCGAGCATTGCTCGGCTGAAAACATGGATAAAACGACGTTTTCTGAAAATGAAACCTAGCTAAATCGATTTTTCGCCCCCGAAACCCACTGGATACAAAATTTCATGAAAATCGTTGGAGCCGTTTCCGAGATTAAGATTACAGTACCTGGTTGACCGAGCATTGCTCGGCTGAAAACATGGATAAAACGACGTTTTCTGAAAATGAAACCTAGCTAGATCGATTTTTCGCCCCCGAAACCCACTGGATACAAAATTTCATGAAAATCGTTGGAGCCGATTCCGAGATTCAGAATATATATATATATATATAAGAATTGCTCGTTTAAAGATATAGATTTCATAATACAAACACATCCCTAAGAACGCTTGGTTTAAAGAAGAAACGAGGAAATAAAGTTTACATACATATGTACATACAAGATACGCGCGAAAAACATAACCCTTCCTTGGCGGTCGGGTAAAAAAAGGTACCAACACCACGCTTGCATTAGGTACTTGCATCCCCTGGCTAAGTGACAATTGTAGTAAGCATTGTATTATTATCTATAACTGTAAACTGTAACCTAATATGAAAAGAAAGATCCACAAAGAAAATGCCTTGCTGAGTTTCTTGCCGGAGTCTTCTCAGTTGAAGTGTAGTTACGAGCCGGTGGTAGATTCAAACATGTAACTTAACGTTCATAAGTGCCTTACCAGGGCCTAAACTGAATAAATGACTTTTTGATTTTGATTTTTCGATTTTACTGCGAGCGGTATACCCGTTTCATATACCGGAGATACGTTTTCTTGAGCCACGGACAGTAAGCCACAGGATATGTCGCGGCCTTGAAACGAAATTGTCAATAGCTCCGACACCAAACGTTGAATAGGCCAAGGCGCTGTCTGCATTACAATCGACGCCTTGTCTTAATTTGGACACGGTTTTGATTTCAAATTTTAAAGAAATAGAAAGCGGAATATTATTCTACAGAATCCTATTAATATTGAAAAGTGTGTTTGTAGGTTTGTTTGGCGTCCAACAGTATTTTGTTTGTTTGATTGGCTAGGTATTTGACCACAGCTCATCTGGTGTTCAATAACGGTGTGGTGACGTTCGGTAACGTGTGTGTCTGTCTGTAGCATCGTTTTTTTTTAATGGCTGAAAGGCTTGGTGTTTGACCACAGCTCACCTGAATTTAAGTAATAGTGTGGTCGAAGATAATAAAGAGATCTAGCTTGGAATGGAACTGGTTCTCAAGGCTGTCGGAACACACTGCTGGCCGATTTTGTTTGTTTTGTGGCCGCGATGTCAAAACAGCTGTTCCATAGAAAAGGTTGATTCCTGATCAAAAATATTGAGTAGAAAAGTACCTAAAGATAAGATAAAAGAATACAATGAACTTACTTAATACTAGAGGTGACATTACAATTCAGAATATTAACAGGTAAACATTGGACCCCAAACTAAGCAAGAGGCATGTCTTGGGGACCGTATCAATTATTGAATGAAACAAAAAGTACTACAGCTTTAAAAACGGAGCAATGAAGCAAAAAATATATATATCCAGAGTCACTCGAGATGATGTAAGGATTCCAACGATACCCCATACATCCAAATCTGACCAGGCGTTTAAAAGTTATGGTGAAATAAAGAAACTAACAAACAAACATACATACATACATATAAAAATCCTTTTTTCGGAGTCGTGTAAAAAGCCTTTTCTATGATCTATTTTAAGTTGTATGAGACATTATGCATAAAAAACCCGGCCAAGTGCGAGTCGGACTCGCGCACCGAGGGTTGCGTACAAACCTGTAGGTATAAGTAAAAGTTATGTTTTTTTTTATGGTAACTTATGCTTTTCGCAATTTTTCCTTTATCTGTGCTATAAGACGTTGCTTCGTACCAAAATTCAAGATTCTGAGTTCACGGGAAGTACCCTGTAGGTTTTGATTCCCTTGCGAGTGTCGAAAATTTGCAGCATAAACGGCTGTATCTTTCGATTGCGTTGGCTTAAAAGTTTGATTTTTTCACAGCTCCAAGGGACAGTAGACCTGAGTATTTGATATAAATTTCAGCTTGATACCTCCACGCGTTCCTGAGAAAAAGGGTCTTGACAGACAGACAGACGGACAACAAAGTGATCCTATAAGGGTTCCTTTTTTTCCTTTTAACGTCCGGTACCCTAAAAATATACTAAACACATATCGACCCTAATTACTGTCGATATATCTAATCTAATACCTTTAAACGAGCAAATCTTGTATTATATATATAATCTGAATCGCGGAAACGGCTCATTTTCATGAAATTTAGTATGCAAGCGGTTTCGGGGGCGATAAATCGATCTAGCTAGGTTTCATTTTTAGAAAACGTCGTTTTATTCGTGTTTTCAGTCGAGCAAAGCTCGGTCATCAGTCTTTATTTAGACTGCAATAAGCAGGAAGCTACAAGCAGCAAGTAATAGCGACAAGACTCGTGCAGACATCCGTGGTCACGGTCGGCTGGTCACGCCGCAAGTGTATCCGGCCTTTACAGGTGTCAAGTTATAAGCAACGGTCCTGGATTTAGAGAGGACAAACGGGGGCATATGGCACGGACGGCAGCCCCAGGGGGCGCCAGAATCATAATATAAAATTTAATTAAAAAGAAAGCTTGTTTCACAAAGCGCTTAACATCCAGTGCACGTTGTTCTATCAATTATTCATTTCATATGGCTGACAGGCTAGGTTTTTGACCACAACGATGTTAAGTGACGGTGTGGTCGAAGATGGTAAAGCACACCTAGCCTGGAATAGAACTGGCTCTCAAGTGAGGCTGCCGGAACACATCGTTAGATGCTTGGCGGCAGATTTTCAACTTGAGGATGGTAGCTAGCCAGCCGAGTACTAGAAAGTACCCTACTACCACGCTATGGTTTCCTCACGATATTTTCCTTCACCGGCAGCTTATTGTTGGGGTTTGAACCCAAACCCTTCGGCATGCGAACCGACCGCGCTAACCACTGAGCTATCATCGCTACAAATATGATATTATATAAATATTGTGACATTTTTGAACTATAATTATTGCTAGGTACGTACATGCAAACACACATAAACCTCTTGTTAATAAGCTAGGCCCATAGTAATGCAAACAAAACCTTCTTAACTTTTTAAAACGATATCAACTTTCATAACTGGCATAAAATAACAATAAAGCCCGCGTAAATGCACGCCCTAAAACGAACGAACAAGCATTCCAAAATTAAGTTTAAAATGTTAAATGGCGAATTCCATTTTCAAATCGTAAACGAACACACCTCGTCTGGCCAGTGTTATAACGGTCATTCTGCTTTGACACTTGAACGGATGAGGTTAAAGGTTATTTTGTATTAGCAGGTATTTTTACTTTAAACATGATGTCAAGCAATAACCGCTAGGGCCGCCACCACACCTTTGAATACCAGATCGATAAAATAAACAATTTTCGCTAAAACAAGTTCTGTATTGTATGTAAATATGATTCATCTTAATTTAACTGTACGATGGCATACATACATAGTTTTACCTATTTTTAGAGTTCCGTGCCCAAAGGGTGTCCAACGGGATATGTTAGTTTTTTTTATGTTTGACAAACTAGGTGTTTGACCACAGCTCACCTGAAGTTAAGTGACGGTGTGGTAGATGGTAAAGCACACCTAGCCTTGTATGCAAATACAAATCTTTTATTGATAACACTAAACTAACTAAATGTCAATAAAAAAATTATAATTACTAGTATGGAACTGGCTCTCAAGTGAGGCTGCCGGAACATACCGTTAGGTGCTTGGCGACAGATTTTCAACTTGAGGGTGGTAGCTAGCCAGCCGAGTACTAGAAAGTACTCTACCACCACGCTATGGTTTTCTTCACCGGCAGCTTATTTATTGTTGGGGGGTTTGAACCCACGACCTTCGGCGTGTGATGCGTCCGCGCTAACGACTGAGCTATCAATACAAATTATATTGATCAGGAAAAAAATTCATACTACTTAAGAAAGATAGAAAAATGTTAGGAAATTGGGTCAGCGCCCCTAGCGGTAGTAAATGGAAACTGCCTTTTCCATACATTTGACTCATTTAGATACTAACGTAATTTTCGCAAGCCACAGATCGCATGAACGATAAATACAATACATTACAATCACAGCAAATTGTTCCCTTAAATGCGTTCATTTTGGTCATTTTGATGTATTTTGGACAAGATCCAAGGTTACTATTGATTTAAAATTTTGGCATAGGATTTCTTATTCCACTCTATGAGTTGCCAGGTATTTTATTGGATGCAGAATAACATAACTGCTGCTTCTACTACGTTAAAAAAAAAAAACGTTTTCGCATTATTAAGAATACCCAGAACTATGAATAACAAAAGTCCAAGTCCATACTGCATTGGGGTATATTACTTAAATTCGATGGTAAGACTGTATGTTAGGTAGGAATATTACTTTTTGCACTGCGATACTCTTCAAGTCTTCACACTACATAGTACCATTATTCAATGGTCTGTGATAGCACCCTTCACCATACACAGTACCCTTCACTCGAAACAGTACCCTTCACCTCACACAGTACCTTTCGCCACTATCAGTATCATTCACCAAGCACAGAATCCTATGTCCTGCACAATACTCTTCACCCTACACAGTATTCTTTATCCTATACAGTACCTTTTACCATACACAATACCCTTTACCATACACAATACCCTTCATCCTACACGGTACCCTTCATTGTACACAATACCCTTCAGCCCACACAGTACCCTACACGGTAACCTTCACCCTACACAATACCCTTCACCCTACATGGTACCTTTAACCCTAAACAGTACCCTTCACCGTACACAATACCCTTCACCCTACATGGTACCTTTCACCCTACACAGTAACCTTCACCGTACACAATACCCTTCACCCTGCATGTACCGTGGTACGTGGTACCACGATGGTGGTACGGTGGTGGCATGTACATGGTATGAGGTACCATGTAGGGTGAAGGGTATTGTGTACGGTGAAGGGTACTGTTTAGGGTGAAAGGTACCATGTAGGGTGAAGGGTATTGTGTAGGGTGAAGGTTACCGTGTAGGGTACTGTGTGGGCTGAAGGGTATTGTGTACAATGAAGGGTACCGTGTAGGATGAAGGGTATTGTGTATGGTAAAGGGTATTGTGTATGGTAAAAGGTACTGTATAGGATAAAGAATACTGTGTAGGGTGAAGAGTATTGTGCAGGACATAGGATTCTGTGCTTGGTGAATGATACTGATAGTGGCGAAAGGTACTGTGTGAGGTGAAGGGTACTGTTTCGAGTGAAGGGTACTGTGTATGGTGAAGGGTGCTATCACAGACCATTGAATAATGGTACTATGTAGTGTGAAGACTTGAAGAGTATCGCAGTGCAAAAAGTAATATTCCTACCTAACATACAGTCTTACCATCGAATTTAAGTAATATACCCCAATGCAGTATGGACTTGGACTTTTGTTATTCATAGTTCTGGGTATTCTTAATAATGCGAAAACGTTTTTTTTTTTTTAACGTAGTAGAAGCAGCAGTTATGTTATTCTGCATCCAATAAAATACCTGGCAACTCATAGAGTGGAATAAGAAATCCTATGCCAAAATTTTAAATCAATAGTAACCTTGGATCTTGTCCAAAATACATCAAAATGACCAAAATGAACGCATTTAAGGGAACAATTTGCTGTGATTGTAATGTATTGTATTTATCGTTCATGCGATCTGTGGCTTGCGAAAATTACGTTAGTATCTAAATGAGTCAAATGTATGGAAAAGGCAGTTTCCATTTACTACCGCTAGGGGCGCTGACCCAATTTCCTAACATTTTTCTATCTTTCTTAAGTAGTATGAATTTTTTTCCTGATCAATATAATTTGTATTGATAGCTCAGTCGTTAGCGCGGACGCATCACACGCCGAAGGTCGTGGGTTCAAACCCCCCAACAATAAATAAGCTGCCGGTGAAGAAAACCATAGCGTGGTGGTAGAGTACTTTCTAGTACTCGGCTGGCTAGCTACCACTCTCAAGTTGAAAATCTGTCGCCAAGCACCTAACGGTATGTTCCGGCAGCCTCACTTGAGAGCCAGTTCCATACTAGTAATTATAATTTTTTTATTGACATTTAGTTAGTTTAGTGTTATCAATAAAAGATTTGTATTTGCATACAAGGCTAGGTGTGCTTTACCATCTACCACACCGTCACTTAACTTCAGGTGAGCTGTGGTCAAACACCTAGTTTGTCAAACATAAAAAAAACTAACATATCCCGTTGGACACCCTTTGGGCACGGAACTCTAAAAATAGGTAAAACTATGTATGTATGCCATCGTACAGTTAAATTAAGATGAATCATATTTACATACAATACAGAACTTGTTTTAGCGAAAATTGTTTATTTTATCGATCTGGTATTCAAAGGTGTGGTGGCGGCCCTAGCGGTTATTGCTTGACATCATGTTTAAAGTAAAAATACCTGCTAATACAAAATAACCTTTAACCTCATCCGTTCAAGTGTCAAAGCAGAATGACCGTTATAACACTGGCCAGACGAGGTGTGTTCGTTTACGATTTGAAAATGGAATTTGCCATTTAACATTTTAAACTTAATTTTGGAATGCTTGTTCGTTTCGTTTTAGGGCGTGCATTTACGCGGGCTTTATTGTTATTTTATGCCAGTTATGAAAGTTGATATCGTTTTAAAAAGTTAAGAAGGTTTTGTTTGCATTACTATGGGCCTAGCTTATTAACAAGAGGTTTATGTGTGTTTGCATGTACGTACCTAGCAATAATTATAGTTCAAAAATGTCACAATATTTATATAATATCATATTTGTAGCGATGATAGCTCAGTGGTTAGCGCGGTCGGTTCGCATGCCGAAGGGTTTGGGTTCAAACCCCAACAATAAGCTGCCGGTGAAGGAAAATATCGTGAGGAAACCATAGCGTGGTAGTAGGGTACTTTCTAGTACTCGGCTGGCTAGCTACCATCCTCAAGTTGAAAATCTGCCGCCAAGCATCTAACGATGTGTTCCGGCAGCCTCACTTGAGAGCCAGTTCTATTCCAGGCTAGGTGTGCTTTACCATCTTCGACCACACCGTCACTTAACATCGTTGTGGTCAAAAACCTAGCCTGTCAGCCATATGAAATGAATAATTGATAGAACAACGTGCACTGGATGTTAAGCGCTTTGTGAAACAAGCTTTCTTTTTAATTAAATTTTATATTATGATTCTGGCGCCCCCTGGGGCTGCCGTCCGTGCCATATGCCCCCGTTTGTCCTCTCTAAATCCAGGACCGTTGCTTATAACTTGACACCTGTAAAGGCCGGATACACTTGCGGCGTGACCAGCCGACCGTGACCACGGATGTCTGCACGAGTCTTGTCGCTATTACTTGCTGCTTGTAGCTTCCTGCTTATTGCAGTCTAAATAAAGACTGATGACCGAGCTTTGCTCGACTGAAAACACGGATAAAACGACGTTTTCTAAAAATGAAACCTAGCTAGATCGATTTATCGCCCCCGAAACCGCTTGCATACTAAATTTCATGAAAATGAGCCGTTTCCGCCGTTTTATTCAATGGTCTGTGATAGCACCCTTCACCATACACAGTACCCTTCACTCGAAACAGTACCCTTCACCTCACACAGTACCTTTCGCCACTATCAGTATCATTCACCAAGCACAGAATCCTATGTCCTGCACAATACTCTTCACCCTACACAGTATTCTTTATCCTATACAGTACCTTTTACCATACACAATACCCTTTACCATACACAATACCCTTCATCCTACACGGTACCCTTCATTGTACACAATACCCTTCAGCCCACACAGTACCCTACACGGTAACCTTCACCCTACACAATACCCTTCACCCTACATGGTACCTTTCACCCTAAACAGTACCCTTCACCGTACACAATACCCTTCACCCTACATGGTACCTTTCACCCTACACAGTAACCTTCACCGTACACAATACCCTTCACCCTGCATGTACCGTGGTACGTGGTACCACGATGGTGGTACGGTGGTGGCATGTACATGGTATGAGGTACCATGTAGGGTGAACGGTACCATGCAGGTTACTACTACAATAGAATACCTGATACGACCTTCTGCTAAGGAGGTCTACCACCAAATGTGATGTAATTTTCCGTGTTCTATAAATATTCCTCCAAGGAAACCATGAATGTTTCATACAAAGCACTCCATTGGAATTTTCTCACACCAACAGACATCCAATGCAGATGTTTCCTAGAACGCGGAATATTTAGAAGTCCTGGATTTACTATGCAATCGATAACAACCTTTATAGCCTGAGACAATAGACTGTATTTACAATGATTAAATAAACGTTTACTGTGAACGGTGAAAATAAGTGACAGAGAAAGATGAGTCTAATTCCCTGACACATTGAGTTTAAATTACTAAAATATGTCAAACCGATTATTAATTCTGTTGAACGTTCATTTGTACAGCGAATGCAAGTAGCGGTTTATGACCGTTTCTGGGTAAGAAAGGACACATTCAAGACGAACGGGACGCTTAGTATTTTTAAAATTGGAACCGATTTTCCCAGTCTGATTTTATATTTATACTAGCTGTGCCCCGCGGTTTCACCCGCGCTAGAAGCCTACGTCATAGTAGCTTTATGCATGCAAAGTCTCAGCCCCATCGGTTTAAAATTGTAAAGTTTCATACGCACTTTCATCCCCTATTTTATCCCCTTGGGGGTAGAATTAATCAAAATCCTTTCTTAGCGGATGCCTACGTCATAATATCTACCTGCATGCCAAATTTCAGCCCAATCCGTCCAGTGGTTTGGGCTGTGCGTTGATAGATCACTGTCAGTCAGTCAGTCAGTCAGTCAGTCAGTCACCTTTGAGTTATATATATTTAGAGATATCGGACATTTCACACAGCGCCATCTATCCCCAAACTAAGCAAAGCTTGTACTATGGGAACTAGATAACTGATATAATACCTATCTCGTAAATACATACTTATAATACACACACAGACACAGAACAAACATCATCATATAAATCTTTGCTCTGGTGGGAATAGAACCCACGCCCAGCTATTGAGGTAGATATTCTTCTTAGTCGATCATCATCATCATCATCATCAGCCGTATGACGTCCACTGCTGGACATAGGCCTCTCCCATTGACTTCCACAAAGACCGGTTGGAAGCGGCTCGCATCTAGCGCGTTCCTGCGGTCTTTATTAGGTCGTCTGTCCACCTTGTGGGTGGACGTCCTACGCTGCGCTTGCCGGTCCGTGGTCTCCACTCCAGAACTTTGCAGCCCCATCGGCCATCGGTTCTGCGTGCTATGTGCCCTGCCCACTGCCACTTCAACTTGCTAATCCGCTGGGCTATGTCGGCTACTTTAGTTCGCCTACGGATCTCCTCATTTCTGATTCGATCTCGTAGGGAAACTCCGAGCATAGCCCTCTCCATAGCTCGTTGTGCTACTTTAAGCTTACTAAGCAGGCACACAGTGAGAGACCACGTTTCGGCGCTATAAGTCGATCAAACAAATAAAATAATCAATCAATCAAACAATAAACTAGTGAATAAAGTTTTTTTTCTTTATGTAATCTTTGATGTGGACAAGAGTCAATCAATCAAAGAAACTAAACTCAAATCGGTTCAGCCGTTTAGGAGATACGATTTTGTAGCGATGATGGCTCAGTGGTTAGTGCGGTAGATTCGCATGCCGAAGGGCGTGGATTCAAACCCCAACAATGAGCTTGAGCTGCCGGTGAAGGAAAACATCGTGAGGAAACCATAGCGTGGTGGTAGGGTACTTTCTAGTACTCGACTGGCTAGCTACTACCCTCAAGTTGAAAATCTGCCGCCAAGCATCTAACGGTGTGTTCCGGCAGCCTCACTTGAGAGCCAGTTCCATTCCAGGCTAGGTGTGCTTTACCATCTTCGACCACACCGTCACTTAACATCAGGTGAGCTGTGGCCAAACACCTACCCCGTCAGCCATAAAAAATAAAAAACGATGCTACAGACAGACACACACATTAAACTTATAACACGCCCCTGTTTACGTTGGGGGTTAAATGAATCAATAGTTTTAACTTCTAATCTTCGTAATTTTCTTTTTCACATCTGGCCGTAGACAATGCATTGAGTCATAGACCAGGGACCGGGGGTTCGTTGCCCTCGACTCCCGCGCAGCGCGCCGTATTGCTAGGGTAACCAATTATCAACAGCAAAAGGTATATAAACTATTACCCGACAAGGGAGAAATAACTATATTTAAAGAAAAAAAAAGTAGCCTATTTCACTCGGAGCATAATTACTAATCAATTGACATCTCGATCAGTAAAATCTAATGAGTACTTTTGACGTTACAGCTGATTAGATTACCATCTTCGGTTTTTTTACTTCGTTTCAAACAAGGGGTGAATATTGTCCCTTAAGGTAGGCACACATCATATCATCAGCCATAGAACGTCCACTGCTGGACATAGGCCTCCTCCTGGGGGGGTTTTGCCAATACTCGCCACCTGGCAGGCGGGTTGGCGAGCGCAGTTAGGTGTGATTGTTCAAGGAAGACGCTGCTGCCCATCTTCATGCTACATGCTACATCCCTTAGCCGACTCTTACGGCAACCACGGGTAGAGAGGGTGGGGGTCGGCACCACCACGGCAAACACATCAGTTATGAGGATTTAAATAAAAATTTAACTAATTTGACGACAATTTTAATAAGACGAAATCTATCCGAAATATTACTTAATAACACTGTGTCGTGATTTTGGCCCAACTATCTCCCGACATGCGGCTAACAAGGCCCAGTCCCACTTTAGGAAGGCGGCTTCCTAAGCTACATCGGCTATTCAGATAGTTCCAGGACTCAGGTCCTGGAACTATATCTTATTTTGTCTATAAGTTTCACTCCTAAGATAATAAAATAATTTAAATAAAAATCTTTGGTGTCCTCAATAAAGAGTCTATTCATCTATCTAACTCATGGCTAATCTACAGTTAAGGATGACTTCCGCCAAGTTTCTCACTTCATCATTGTTTATGTTATGATCCTCGCTGTTAACGCTATGATTAACGACTTACAGTTGTAATTTTTTCTTAAGCATTTGCTGTTATTGGTTCTTTATTGTTCTTATATTTATTAACAACCTTTATGTTCTAGGTCATCGGTTCTCAAACTTTTTTAACAAACGGAACCTTTCCTAAAAGCAAAATATTTGACGGAGACCTAAAGTAATCACTGTTTTATGTGTATTTTTTATTGTCAGTTGAGTCAGTGTTGAACTGTTGACTGTGCTCCTGACTGAAATGTCGCGCTCTCATATGACGTATTTCACTACCACTCTTTTACACTTTTAGTTTTTTAACTCTTATTGTTATTTTTTTTAATTAATGACCAGTATTTTCTCGGAGCCTTCACAGGCTTTGCGAACCCCTAGAGTTCCACGGAGCACATTTTGAGTATCGCGGTTCTAGGTAAATAAAGTCCATAACAACTATTAAAGGGTTACTTAAAAACTAAGGCAAGCGTTGAACAAAGAAGCAAAATGACTTGTCTCAAAATCAAAATCAAAAAGTCATTTATTCAGTTTAGGCCCTGGTAAGGCACTTATGAACGTTAAGTTACATTTTTGAATCTACCACCGGCTCGTAATTACACTTCAACTGAGAAGACTCCGGCAAGAAACCCAGCAAGGCATTTTTTTTTGTGGATCTTTCTTTTCATATTAGGTTACAGTTTATACAGTTTACAGTTATAGATATAAATACATTATGCTTACTACAATTGTCACTTAGCCAGGGGGATGCAAGTGCAGAGAGAAACTACTACAACCATATATTCCTGTCTTCCACGTAATGAGTCACCTTATAGTAGGCTTTGTCAATAAAATGCCTTTAAAAAAAATTACAAATAGACTTGTGTTTGACCGCCAATTAGCCTGAAGTTAAGCGAAGATCCGGTGAAGATATACTGTGGAGCGCGCTCGCCTAGATGCAACTGATTCACTCGCGACTTGAAGGACCAGATTGTATCTATCAGGGCAACAAAGCGGTTCGCACAATGTAGGTAGAATCGAAACGTTTAATTCAAGTTTTTTTTGGAATCTGTCGGTTTTCTACCAAATACAAATAAATACAAATAAAAATAATCTTTATTCTTGAATTAACTCAATTAGTTTACATGGGTTTACATGTTTTCTACCGGATACACTTTGGAGAATGCGCTTCAGATCTGCATGACCTAATTATACCCTGTTCACTCTACCATCTGACAACCAGGAGCTCTAAAGAAGCGACACCGTCATAGATGATTCAAATATTTTATTAATTTTATTAATAACACCAATGTTACAAGTCGATTCCGTAATATCATTTCAAATTAATCATTAAAAGAGTTTTAGAACACTGATTACATGTCAATGATTAAAAAAAACTAATGTCAAAATAAAGTATGTCAACATAAAAAAAAATATCGTCAATATAATAAGGAGTCAAAAAAATCATATAATTATTATTAGTAATTTAATAATCTTTTAGTTTAAAGTAATCGTAAAGATAGATAAGAGTAAAGATCTTGTTTTATATGTCATAAAACAAGATCTTTAGCAGCCAAGACCTTAACATGGTTCCAAATGTTGTTGTTGAAAAATTATGTTCCAAAAACTTGATCTACGATTTCATAATTTTTAGAGTTAGAGAAAAGATATGTTGGTACCATGGGAATATCTCATGGTATAGCATGGCAATTTACGAAAAAACTTTCATTCGATACCAACATACATAGAAAACGGATCAGCGCTCCTGGCGGCCGGAAACGGGAACTAAAAACGTCAAGTGTAATTTTTAATACATTTATCTATCGTTGGCGTCGGGGGTTTCAAAAAAGTATCTAACCGTGTATTTTTATTTCGGTAGTCATATCGATTCTTATATCTTACATCTGTTTCCATTCTTGTCACTCGATCAAGGATCGCGTGACTCAGTCTTTACGCAATAGTCAATGCAATGTTTCAAATTTAACGCAATAATGTGATTCGACGCACTGAGAAGGGGATCAGATTAAAAACAGAGGGACTATTTTTGTGCGTTTCAATTTGTAATTTTAACAAATGTTCCAAATTTTTGTGCAGTAATGATGCGATGGGTTGAGCTGCGAGGGGTCTGAGAACAAAAAAGTAGGACGCCAAAATCAGTCAAAGTAGGATTTTTGTGTACTTTGACTTACTTGTACTTGTGTGTGTACATCACCAAAATCAGTCAAAGTAGTGTTTTGTGTACTTTGACTTCACCAAAATCAGTCAGAGTATTATTTATGTTTGTTTAACTTAATTGTACCTTGGCTATTGACTTTGACTTCACCAAAATCAGTCAAAGTACTTTTGTGCGTTTCAGTGCAGCAGTGATGCAATGACTTGAGCTACGAGGGGGTTCAGATTAAAAACAGAGGACCACCAAAATTAGTAAAGTTTCAATGTGGTGGAACTTGCCTTTTCGTAGTGTCATCTCCGTAGAAGCTTCCATTAAAGTCAGCACTACTTTACTAATGAATTGAAAGGGACTAGAATTTGACTGTGACTAAGACTAACTTCACTTGATTTAACCATTAGCAACTTAAAAATATCAAACACTTATACATAGAAAAAGTACACAAAGTGCGATGCCAAAAATTTAAAAAAAATTACTCTTTTGAAACAAAAAGACCCTTTCAATTTCTTTGGAGTTGGCCCTCTGCCTTTTTAATTTGTAATGGAATATTTAGTCTGTACACGGTATAATATTGTCTGTGGTAAGTAGTTTGACATATTTCTATGTTTCTGTTCTGTTATAAGTAAAGTAATTTGTAAAATATTGTTTATATAAATTGTAGTGTAATAGATGGTTAATATATTTAAATTGATTTATTTATTTAACGCTATTTTTTTTAAATTAAAAAGTACTCTCCTGATTGTAAGTGATAATGCCTCCTGTCCGAGACCTGTTTACACACTACTGCTTGGCGGCAGAATATCTGGTACTGCGGTGGTACCTATCTAGACGACCTATTGCTAGGAAGATCATACACCAAGAATGTTTTTGCATAGTAAAGTACAGTTAAAATTGACTTTTTTAGCTACGAGCATTGGACGCATAATCTTTTGTACATGGAAACGGGCCGATGATGATAGTGATGACCATAGAGGGCGTTTTTGTATTGCTTATGCGGAATTACTCAAGTTTTAACCGGCTTATGTAAAACAAAAATGTGTCAAAAGCCACATCGGTTTCCATAGACACATAGAGCAACCAATAATACAGTTGTCTTTAAAAAAACACACTATGTATTAAAAAACAAAGTCTTTCGCCGCGTCTGCCTGTTCGCGATAAACTTAAAAACTACTGATCGATTATCATACGAGTTTAACCAATAGATAGGAAGGTTTAGGTATATAATTTGTCAAGGTTTTGTGTAAATCGGTTGAAATATGATGATAAATGTTGGAAGTGTCGGAAAAAGTTAAGCCACCTGGGAGCTTTCATCGAAAACGCTGCCTAATCCCTTTGAGATGTAACAAAACAATGTATGGTGGGATATTTCTTTTATAGATCTACAAAAAAGTCCGCAATGGCATAAAATAATATCTACCCTTCAATGATAGCTTACTATACCCATTCTTAAATGAAATGAAATGAAAATTTATTTGGCAATTACAAACGTCGTTTAACAAAATAATTTTTACATAAATATTGTTCAGAAGTATAATTCATAGAGAAGCATTGTTACTCATGCTAGGAATTAACCTGTGTTGTGGCATAACAATACCCTCCGCCGGACAAGAAAAATCACTACATGCACGTCATAAACAATAATGTATTAAACTAGAAGAAAAGAAAAGGGATATTTGGGGATATAATGAATGAATGTATGTGTGTGCGTGTGTGTGTGCTTGAGTGTGTGTGTGTGGTTTGTGTATGATTAGGTGTGTGTGTGTGGGGGTGCGGGTGTGTGTGCATATATGTGCGTGACTAGGTGGGTGTGTGTACGGGTGTTTGAGAGTGTGTGCGCGCGCGCGCGTGTGTATGTGTAGGTATGTAAGTTTAATGTAAAAATGTGTAAGTATTTGAAACTCTTGTAGTCTAAGACGCCCTGACGCCCTTACTGCCCGTGCGAAGCCGGGGCGGGTCGCTAGTATAATAATAAGTCAAGCAAATGTTTAAACAACATTTATGCATTGTGAAGTATTTAATAACATAACTATCTGTGTATTTATCCATATAGATATTTGTAATAAAAGTTACAATTACAATTAAAAACATAAGGTAACGTAACGTGAAATTACGAATAGCCTTCAACAAAATCCGACTTAACAATAGCTTAAAAAATTAATAACACTTTCACTTCAAAGCGATTAGACGCGGCCCAATAAACAACATTTTTAATTTCACTGAAAACTACCCAGATATGATACATCAAAGACTAGTAAAATGAGAATAAAATAAAACCTCAAATCGTGATTCAGAAACCGTAATGGCGCCATTTTGGTTAAAGGCGCGCCATTTTTTTAGCGCGAAAGTTTTGACAGGTGAATCACGTTCGAATACCGAGTCGATTTTTTTTTTGTTGGGATTTATTGCAGAGGAATTCTTTGCAGCCAGTGCTATTGTTCACAGAGTGATAATTGTTAAATATTCTATGGCCAAGGTTGGTGTCAGAATATTAATACAGTTACGTCACAATACATATGCAATATTGTAGGTCACTTTCAACGACTGCTTGAGCTCTTCCGTACATATTTTAAATCTAAGTATTAGTATATATTATTTTCGAAATGAATGTTTATGTTAAAGTTATATATTCCCCTATTATTGCTTCCTTGTTACTTAAGTTTATCTACGTATGTATTTTAGTGTGGACAATAGATAGATAGATAGATAGATTCTTTATTGTCATAAAAATAAATCTATTATTATCGCGCGTATAATAATGATTTCGTTCATGAAAGTAAAGAGTTAATTTATGAACCAATTTATTAATAGCTGGTAAAAGTAAATTGCTTTTTTTCTGAGCGACAAAAAATTGGTCTGAATATTCGAAGAATTCATAAAACAAACTGTACTAAGGGAACCAGACGGCTGATAAAATAGATACATATAATTATGCTTTTTTATTATTCGATTACCGATAAAAAGGAGTGTAATGTTTTTAGGTTTTATCTGTGTACCTATTGAGTTTCTTTATTTCACCATAACATTTAAACGCCTGAACAGATTTGGATGAATGAGGTACCGTTACAATCCTTAAATCATCAAAATAAAACTGGCCCTATGTAAAAAAATGGACATTCGTGTTTTTTTTTAATTTTCATGATTAACCTAGAAAAAACATCTATGTTCGTGACACTAATGTTTGTCCTTGGTGGGAATCGAACCCGCATCCTACTAACAGATATGCTAACAGGGCAGTCAATAATATTCCAATCCTGTGACACATAGCAATATATCAGTGTGACACTTCCCGGTTTAGGGAAAAAAACAAAACGGACGCATCAACGGTTAATGTAGTTACATCATAAATAGAATTAGTCCTTAGCGACATGCATGGGCTCAAAATAGATCCTACAAATAGGCACATAGGAACACATGACATTTGATACCGAATTTTTGCAAATAGATTTGCAATCGACCTGCAGATGATAGCTTTGATAGCTCAGTGATTAGCGCGGTCGGATCGCATGCCGAAGGGCGTGGGTTCAAACCCCAACAATGAGCTTGAGCTGCCGGTGAAGGAAAACATCGTGAAGAAGCCATAGCGTGGTGGTAGGGTACTTTCTAGTACTCGGCTGGCTAACTACCACCCTCAAGTTGAAAATCTGCCGCCAAGCATCTAACGGTGTGTTCTGGCAGCCTCACTTGATACTCGATAGCGGTAATAGAAAAGCAAAAATACACGGGATTGACAGCTTATTTCAATCTCGTATATTATTGGCCGTTAGCGATATCGCTAATCGAATAGTACTTTGTTTAGGCCTTCTAACTGTCCGATAGTAGCATGGGCAGGGTGGAATTAAAGTCTAAACATACTTGTACTTATCTCTACATTACATGTATACCTTGAATAGTAATATGCTCTCCTCGACCATATTTGAGAGAAGAGTGCATTCCACCACACAACACCGCTGCAAGGAGCCACCAGGCAAGCGTTAGTGCTCCGGGCGTATACGCAATACTTAATAAGGCAACTTAAGTGTAATTTTGTACACTTCATCGTCCATCCGCTCGCAAGGTATCCATTACCGCCGCATGTTACACACGAACGGCCACACGCCGAGACGTGGGTTCAAACCCCAACAATTAGCTTGAGCTGCCCGTGAAGGAAAACATCGCGAGAAAATTATAGCATGGTGGTAGATTTCCTTAGCAGGAGGTCGTCTAGGTAGGTACCACCGCAGTAACAGATATTCTGCCGCCAAGCAGTAGTGTGTAAACATTACTGTGTTCCGGTTTGAAGGGTACTGCAGCTAGCGAAATTACAGGGCTATTGAAACTAACAATCTAGTCTCAAAGTAATGAGCGCCAACGCAGCGATGCCCTGGACTTTGTTTTACTACTCGAAGTTCTGTGTATCGCTGCAATGGTCATGGACAGGCGTTATCTCTTAACATTAGGAGAGCGTCTATTTCGTCTAATAACTGATACAAAAAAATATTGAGAGCCAGTTTCATTTCAGGCACTTTACATCAGGAGAGCTGTGGTCAAACGCCGAACAAGTCAATATTTAAAAAAAAATGTTTTAAAAAAGGTTACTGTTTATATGTAATTAATCCAAAGATTCGAAATTCGGAAAATATAATGTCGACACTAACACTACATTTTTGAAATGCAGTTGGACCAAAGTTTCGAGCATATTTGCTATTGCAATCAATCATCAGTCTCAGCCCGAGCCATATAGGGTCACATTTAGCGCAGCAACGACGTGGCGGTTACGCAAGGTCGTGCGTGTCCAACTTCGATTTTAGTAGATTTTCTCGAAAAGTAAAAAAACTAAACCCAATTACTGACTTACGACATCCTAAGAAATGAAAAGATATATCTACTGCGATACCAATCGCGCGTTTTATAATAGAACCTCTTAGCAAATTACGATTAAAATTCACAGTTTTCAGTCTTTGATTTAAATTTCTATCGATTCAATAATTCTAAATTGGGTTTTTACTTTTACGAAGGTATAAAAATATGAGCGATTTTAATTTAAAAAAAAAAAATTCAATGGCTTTATTATTACTAAAAACAAGAAATAGAAAGAAACTCTTTGTAGCGATGATAATCTGCCGGCAAGCAGCTAATGGCAAAACGGATCAATTGTGGCCGGATGGACCAACACGGCTCAAGCTCATTGTTGGGGTTTGAACCCACGCTCTTCGGCGTGCGAACCACTGAGCTATCATCGCTAAACAACAATTAATTAGAATCAAGATTGCCAGCAGTTAAAAATTATTATGTGTACTTGTACGCGTTATTTGAAATGGAACCAGAGCGAGACCCGAGTTTCACTATATAATAATACTTCAACATTAAATAGGCTTCATAATTATTATCTTTCCATTTTATTCATTTTGCTCTTGCGGGCTATACATAACCATACGTCCCGTTTCCCTGCATTCTCTCAATAGTTAATAAAAACCGCAAACAATTCACACAAAGCTCGAAAAGGCGACATCGTTTCAAAGTTGACGTTCCAAAAATATTTACAAAACGATTTGATTTTACTTTCATTGTGCGGACCGCTAGACAGTGAAATGCGCTGCCTGAGTGGGTGTTCCCAGATGGATACAATATCAGTGTCTTCAAGTTTAGAGTGAACCGGAATCTCAATTAGATGCTTGGCAGCAGATTTGCAACTTGAGGGTGCCAGCCGAGTACTAGAAAGTACCCTACCACCATGCTATTGGTTCCTCAGGATGTTTTCCTTCACCGACAGCTCAAGCTCATTGTTGGGGATTGAACCCACGCTCTTCAGCGTGCGAACCGTCCGTGTTAACCACTGAGCTATCGCTACAACAAGAATAAGAAAACTGTTCACGCCTTCACTCTGAAATTGGCATGCCTCATTAAGGTTGTATATATTAGAACTGTTTTATTAAAAATTTAAAAATTTTGTTACCCATTTTCTAGTAAATAAATATTTATTTTAAATGTTATAAAATCGACGTAAAAATCGAATAAAAAACGGCGCGACCGATTGTCGTGAGAGTTTTAGGCAATCTTCCGATTAGCCCAGCGGGTCATCCTTTGAAGTTTGGTAGCGATAAGATCGACAGTTTTTTTTTCTAAAGTGCTCTCATGCGAATCCGTGTCGAGTTTAATTAAAAAAAGCATTCATGTCAAAAGCCCAGGAGAACGACAACAGTCCGAACGCACTAACCATTGAGCCACCATCAAGCTTGAAGTAAAAATTTAGTTTAGAAGAAAATAACGATATAAAAACAATAAACAACAATATAAAACGCCATAGAAAAATAAAACAGACCTGTTGCTTACTAAAATAGAAGTCTGATCATAAAATAAACACGGACAAGCGTGAGTTAGACTCGCCCAGCGAGGGTACCGTACAATCTGGTAAGTATGATAAATTCTTGCATATAGACCCTATGTTTTGTGATCACTACATAGTATAAAACAAAGTCGCTTTCTCTGTCCCTATATCCCTATGTATGCTTAAATCTTTAAAACTACGCAACGGATTTTGATGCGGTTTTTTAATAGATAGAGTGATTGAAGAGGAAGGTTTATATGTATAATATATGAGAAATAAAATACATGCATATGCACCGAATCATCATCTACATTGGACCCGTGCGAAGCGGGGGAGGGTCGCTAGTTAAATTATAAAATGTAGTTTTCGATTTTTTTCCTTTATGTAGACAAATTGCCAAATTTCACAGTTCTAGGTCAACGGGAAGTACCCTAGTTTTGATTCCCTTGTTAGTGTCGAAATATGCGGTTTCTTGCAACATAAAAGTCTGTAAATTTTTGTTTACGGGAATTGAGAAGTTTAATTTTTTTTACAGCTACAAAGGCGGATATAGTTTTAATTACGATATCTCCACGTGTTTCTGAGATAGAAGGCCTTGACAAACGGACAACAAAGTGATCATATAAGGGTTCCATTTTTTTTCCTTTCGAAGTACAGAACCCTAAAAAATACCTGTAGCCATCTTTTAGAGCATTAAAATTTCAGTTTGACGACTTAAATCAGTTTAATTATAGAGTTCGCTGGTCATCAAATCAATTAACTATTATATGGAGTCCTAAAAAGGTTTTATTTAGATTGACGTCGTAAAACGTATCTACGTTAAAATATACAAGAATATAAAACTGTACAAGTTAATATTTCAAGATATTTAAACTTGGCTGGTCTCGTTTAGGATCGAATGTATTTTTAAGATCTCATGAATTATAATGAGCAAATTACAAATACTGTAACTTTATTATTCTTATATTGACTCTGTTTTTTTCTTAGGGACCGTTATGTTTTACTTTTACGCTCTAATTGTAAAGGATTACGCATGTCCATTGTCCATGACCATTGCAGCGATACACAGAACTTTAAGTAACAAAACAAAGTCTAAAGCGTCGCTGCTTTGACACTCGTTACTTTGAGACATTCGATGGTTAGTTCAACAGCCCTGTACTTTCGCTAGCTGCAATGCCCTTTAAACCGGAACACAATAATGTTTACACACTACTGCTTAGCGGGAGATTATCTGGTACTGCGGTGGTACCTAGACGACCTCCTGCTTAGGAGACCTCCCACCATGTGTATAGTGATGTACTAAATGAATATCATCTTTCACAGCTTTAACATAAACCTGTCAGAATCTAAATCTTTCTTTTTTTCAACACCAGAGTACACAATATTGCTCACGATTACTCACCAGCGATTAGGGAATGCCTAGCTGTAAATATTCGACTACAACATCCACATGGCCTGAGATATTATCTTAAATGTATCGATAAAACTTTTAGAGCTTTATAAAACACACTTCATACACAATGTTACAGTGGAAATTCCCTACAAACGTACAAAACGTTTCCAGACCACGTTCCTTGTAAGAACTGCTGAGGTGTAGAACTCGTTGCCAGCGTCTGTGTTTCCAACTAAGTACAACCCGGGCTTGTGCAAGAAACATGTGTATAGATATTTCCTAGGCAAGCGTGCTCCATCTTCGGCCACATAGTCACTTTCCATCAGGTGAGATCGTGGCCAAAAGTATGCCTAGCCCGATGTAAAAAAAAAATTTTTTTTTTACGAATCTGAAGCCAAATTTAACCCACTTCAGAGTGTCTTATCAATTTGAAACTTTGTTACTTTTTTTATGATTGCCAAGCTAGGTGTTTGACAGCTCATCTGACTTTAAGTGACGGTATGGTCGAAGATGGTAAAGCAGACCTAGCTTGGAATGAACCGGCTCTCAAGTGAGGCTTCCGGAACACATCGTTAGATGCTTGGCGGCAAATTTTCAACTTGAGGGTAGTAGCTAGCCAGTCGAGTAGTAGAAAATACCCTACCACCATGCTATATGGTTTTAGCTGGAGCAACTTTTTTTGTCACTTTTTTTAGAACAAAAGTTGTTCATATCGAAGTAGTGACAAGTCTTTCGGCTTATAATCCTGCAAGTAATCCTGATGACAACTGATAAACTACTCAAGTTTAGACTAGAATAAAATAATAAAATTAACATTGAATAAAATTAGCAAATAATTTAATTTTATGCTAATACACACAAATATGTCACGTGTGATAGCGTGATTAGAAGGCGACAAAAATTCAAGATCAAATCAATACTCTACAAAAAAAACTGATGTCAAGTACGATTCAATTCCCACACCGAGGGTTCTGTACATTTCGAGGTTCTGTACACAGACTGCTTGATTACACAAGAAATAGTGTTTTTCCTGGCGCCTCATTCTAACTCAGATGAGAATCCCTGCAGTAAACGCGTATAGCGGTTCTAATGTCTTTTTTTTTTTTAAATATCTGTCATGCTAGGTGTTTGACCACAGCTCACCTGATGTTAAGTGACAGTGTGATCGAAGATGGTAAAGCACACCTAGCCTGAAATGGAACTGGCTCTCAAGTGAGGCTGCCGGAACACACCGTTAGATGCTTGGCGGCAGATTTTTCAAATTGAGGGTGGTAGCTAGTCAGCCGAGTACTATAAAGTACCCTACCACCACGCTATGGTTTCCTCACGATGTTTTTCCTTCACCGGCAGCTTAAGCTCATTGTTGGGGTTTGAACCCACGCCCTTCGGCATGCGAACCTACCGCGCTAACCACTGAGCCATCATCGCTACAACATACGCTTTTATTAATTTAATTTGACAGCTCAAAATGTACGCGTAACCAACCTCGTCTTCGCTTCATAGCGAAGTTCTACCGCGTTACGCGTTAATTCGTGTTACGCGAGTCATAGAGAATAATAGGCTCCTAGTCCAGTTTCAAATAAACAGACAAGTCGTTATATATCAGATAGACCGACAGACGTAGTCTTTGCAAGTGGGTTCCAAACTACTACCAAATAAAAAAGTTTGCCGTCACGCCTGGCCGACGTAAAACATTTAAACAGTACGCAGGTCATAGAGAGAAACAACGAAATGTATAATTTACGCTCATGACGGCATAACAGAGCGTCACGCCATTTTCCGTCACGGCTTGTTTTTTATTTTTTAAGGTACATTTTTTTAAATGTGAATGCCATGAATCGAACGAAACACTCTCCTGATGGTAAGAGATAATGCCTGTCCATAACCATTGCATCGATACACAGAATTTTGAGTAAAAAAATAAAGTCCAGGGCATCGCCGCTTTGGCGCTCATTACTTTGAGACTTTCAATAGTAAGTCACAACAGCTCTGTAATTTCGTTAGCTGTAGTACCCTTCAAACCGGAACACAGTAATGTTTACACACTACTGCTTAGCGGCAGAATATCTGGTACTGCGGTGGTACCTATCTGGACGACCTTCTGCTATCAAGGAAAATATGTGTGTATTTATGTATATTATAATATAATCGGGGTACAATAAAGTTATATCCTGTCATACTCTTACTCTTCTACTCCTTACATTATACTTCAATGCCACTTCAATTTGCTAACAAGCTCGCCTTGGTTTTCGGACGTACTACCCTGCGGATGCGGAACCCTGAAAACTTGCTCTGTTTTGGCATTGACCAGATTTGAGATATAAACCTTGTCAAAACCAGATGTGGATTATTTCGCTGTTACGCCCAAGGCCCAATTTTAAATAGAACAACCATAAGACAGCACGTTTATTACAAAGAGCATAAACACAATTAATATCATAAAAAATGTAACTAAATATAAGTAAAGAAATTTCAAAGGACACGCCTTCTTATAAATCAGTATTTAAATAAAGCAAAGTACTATACACATAGGTGGGTTATATACGTAGGTCATAAGTACTACATAGGTGGGTTATAAGTACGATATAGCTGCGCCAAGGGGCGTAGGTTCAAGTCCTAACAATGAGCTTGAGTTGCCGGTGAAGAAAAATATTGTAAGGAACCCATAACATGGTGGTAGGGTACTTTTTTGTATTTACTCGGATGGCACTAAGCAGCCGAGTATTATGGTAAGATTTAACCCCTGTCCATGACCATCAGAGGTACGCAGAACTTTGAAAACCAACCAAATGAGCAACTACTTTGGCGCTCATTTCTTTCAGACATTCAATGGTGAATCGTATATAGCCCAAATATTATAAAACCGAAAATTTGTGAGTGTGTTTGTATGTTTGTTACTTCTTCACGCTCAAACGGCCGGACCTATTTTGATGAAATTTGTTATGGAGGTGGCTGACACCCTGGATTAACACATAGGCTAACTTTTTATCCTGAAAAGATTTAGCGGGTAGCACCGCGGGGCGTACCTGGTTTTGTTCTAATATCGCTAGCTACAATCTAGAACAGTAGGTAATGCTTACACATTACTACTTGGCGACAGAACGTGTGTTAAAAGATGACTTGTCTTATATAAAACGCTACAATTAGGTAATTATTTTTAGACTGCTAGAAAATATCTCCCGTTCTAATTTTATCGGGATCTATTCTTGCTCTTCGACCGGCACAAAGACAGGGCGATAACGGAAATTCTTGGGAAGATCCTCCTAGAACCAAAGTTGTGAAAATTAGAAAAAGTATAGACAAAATTATGTTTATGACCGGGACTCAATCGCGCACAAAAAAACTATGGAATTAGTTACGTTCATTTACCTAGACGTTTCGACTGACACATCAGTAAGTGACCAGAACAGCAGCGGTCAACTCGTGACCATGATTATTGCAACATGGTCGAAACGGTCGCATAGGTTGAGAAACTCTCTACAGGAGGCTGTGTTCCCTGTTAGATACAATATGGGTGTCTCCCAATATATAAGTTGCGTAGAATAAAAAGGTTGCTTCTACGTAAGCGTGCTCCATCTTAGACCGCACTACTGCTTAACATCAGGCAGGGTGTGGTCAGACGCGAAATTATTTTTATAAAAAAAAAGTGAAAAATAATACTAGTTGCATATTTTGTGCAATTAAGGGATGTAATCATCACTTAATGCACATGCGCCGACACAGCAGTACAGTTCAGGTAGCAGACAGCGTGGCCAACTCATGACCACGTTTATTGCAACATGGTCGCAACGTAGAGATAAATAAACATAACTAATTTCACAGTATATTTGTATTCGATTAAGTCACGAGAAGACAGCAGAACAGCGCAGCGTGCAGGCAACGTGGTCAACTCGTGACCATGTTTATTGCAACATAGTCGCAACGTCTTGGTTAATACACAAAACTAATTTTATAGCATCTTGTGCGCGATTAAGTTCCAATGAAAAACATAATTAAATATAGACAAAATGGGGTCGTTTTTATTTTTTTAATCTAAATTTAGTTCATGGCAATACTGTTATTAATACACCACAGAATTTAACAAGAGCTTTTGTTTTATAAATAGGTATCTGTGCATTTCTAATTGTACGTAACTACTATCCTTAACTATTACCCATTTAACAATGCCTAAAATAACTACTAAATAGTTGATAACTAGACTAGATGATAAGTTGGCGTATCTATCGTGACTAAAACACAGACTAAAATGAAATATACTTAGACCAAAGTTGAATGATTTAAGAAGTAAAATTAAAGAATATAACCTATATTATAAATTCCCTACTGCACATACAAAGATCCTTAAAACAGTTTCAATTTTACTAAACTTAGTTCGTTAATTAAAGATCCACTCAGCTAAATAACAGCGCAAAGTTTCCCACGGAAACTCTAGAAAATCCGATTACAAACGCATCAACGACGCAAACTCAGCATTTCCACTGGAAACCTTTTAATACGAAACTTAGCTTGCTACTTGAAACTAGGTATTTTCATGTTAATTTAGTACAATAAAGTACAATTAATACCGTTTTTAGGGTTCTGTAGCTCAAAAGGAAAAAAACGGAACCCTTATAATTAACTTTGTTGTCCGTCTGTCTGTCTGTCAAGACCCCTTTTTCTCAGTAACACGGGGAGGTATCAAGCTGAAATTCATATCAAATATTCCAGGTCTACTGTCCCTTGGAGCTATGAAAAAATCAAATTCTAAGCCAACGCAATCAAAAAATACAGCCGTTTATGCTGCATATTTTCGACACTCGCAAGGGAATCAAAACCTACAGGGTACTTCCCGTGAACTCAGAATCTTGAAATTTGATACGAAGCAACGTTTTATAGCACAGATAAAGGAAAAATTTTTATTTATAAAATAACTTTTACTTATATACCTACAGGTTTGTACGGAATCCTCGGTGCGTGAATCAGACTCGCACTTGGCCGGTTTTTTTGGCGACTTGATCGCTTTCAACAATAAATCTCATAGCACGTCGGCTAAACTTGAAATGTTCTCCGCCGAACCCAGATCTTTTTATTTTTTGACATGGGCTTGCCGAGAAAAGTCACGGACTTTTGGCCAAGCGAAAAGCTGATAAAGTTTACAGTGATAAAAATTTCCGAACTATACGAAAGGTATTCAGGATAACTGCTTTTTGTAGTTGAATTAATGTGTACATATGTATATTATTATTAAAAATCCCCAAAATGCTAGCCGCTACTTAATTTATTCTAGACTACCTGTACCCATGGCCATATGAACACACACGTGAACAGATTTTTTTTATAGTTGACAGGCTAAGTGTTTCACCACAGCTCACTTGAGGTTAAGTGACGGTGTGATCGAAGATAGTTAACACATCTAGCCTGGAATGGAACTGGCTCTTAAATAAGGCTATTCGAAAGTCAGAACACACCGTTTAGGTTAGATCACAATGTTTTCCTTCACCGGCAGCTCTAGCTTATTATTGGGGTTCGAATACACGCTCTTCGGCTAGTGAAACGACCGCGCTAACCACTGAACTATCATCGCTACAAATTTAATTGAATACGTATTTTTTTTTTAAATAGTAATTACTTTATTTAATTAAGTTACTTTAAGTCAGACTGAATTGACTATTTAACTTAAATTTGTTTAAATAGAAACGATCTGGTCAGAACTGATGGTAAGCCCACCAAAATCATTTACACGTACTTATATTTCGAAGATTGGCGTTATCGCGTTTTAAGAGTGAAATGCGCCATCTATTGGTGGTTTGGTGTCAACAGTGTTATACCTACATAATTTCCATTCATCATAACTCCAGTATTTTTTGATTTAGATGAAACAAACACTTTGGTTATGACTATGCCATGATTATGATACTATAGTCATGACCCACGGAGCCGAAACGTGGACACTCACAGCGGGAATAATCCACAAGTTCAAAGTAGCTTATTTCTCTGAGCGACCGTATCCGAAACGAAGTAATTCGCCAGAGAACTAAAGTCACAGACATAGCTCAGCGTATTAACAAACTGAAGTTGCAATGGGCTGGACATACATATCTGTCGCAGAACCGATAACTGCTAAGGTAGACGTGTTCTAGAGTGGAGACCGCGAATTGGCAAACGCTGCGTAGGACAGCTGGCGGTGGATGGAAATAAAAAGCCGTAAGATCGAGCTGATTGTCTTGTCTTGGAAAAGGCCTATGTCCAGCAGTGAACTAGAAAAGGCTGATGATGATGAAACACTTTGGTAAGAAAATAATAATGAGTTCTATTCAGTTACAATAATGCACTACCAAGTATCAAATGTGCGTAGGAACAAGACGAAGTTATACTACAATAATCTACATACATACTGATAATAAAAACGAACAGTACAATAGCTCTACAAAACCTTTATAAGTAGAATGAGACTCACCGGCGTTCTCCTGTTGAGGAGTGTGCCCACGGGACTTGGTATCTTGCTCGGAGCAATCCCGTGCGGGCTGAGAGCTGAAACAAATAGAAATAGTAAGGGTCAGTTTGAAACTTTGGCGAGAACAAGGGAAAAAAAAACTAAAAAAAATGATTATGTAGACTCTACAGTTAACTCGTGACCACGGCTATTGCAACATGGCCGAAACGTCGCGATAAATAATCAAAACTAATTTCATAGTATTTTTGGCGATTAAGACCCGGTGATAAACATAATTATGTGTTCAAGTCGCGCAAATTTAAATACTACATTTGTTAAAGTAATGAGACCGATGAGACAATCTCCTGATGGTTTTAAAGTCATCACCAGCCATAGGACGTCCACTGCTGGACATAGGCCTCCTCCTGGAGGAGTTCTGCCAATACTCGCCATGCTTGGCAGGCGGGCTGGCGAGCGCAGTTAGGTATGACTGTTCAAGGAAGACGCTGCTGCCCATCTTCCGGATTACATCCCTTGGCCGACTCTTACGGCAACCACAGGTAGAGAGGGTGGGGTACTATTCTTACGCCGGCACCACCACGGCACGGTTTTAAAGTATCTCATGATAAAATCTAGTAAACTAAGTCATAAGACATAAAGTAAGTCCCTGTCAAGTCCAGTCCTAATAAAGTACTTAATGATGACTTTACTAGAAACTTTTTAGTAACAATAAGACGTGTTTTTTTTTTTAAGATTGATTAGTTTACCTAACCTGGAATAGAATTGGCTCTCAAGTGAGGCTGCCGGTACACACCGCTAGGTGTTTGAAATAGAAATAGAATTTTGTAGCGATGATAGCTCAGTGGTTAGCGCGGTCGGTTTGCATGCCGAAGTGCGTGGGTTCTAACCCCAACAATGAGCTTGAGCTGTCGGTGAAGGAAACCATAGCATAGTGGTAGGGTACTTTTTAGTAGGTACTCGGCTAGCTAGCTACCACCCTCAAGTTGAAAATCTGTCTCCAAGCATCTAACAGTGTCATTTTCGGTGTCCGTATTTTTGTGTTTGGTCAGGATAATTAGGTCAAATATTAACCACCTATTTTTATTATTATTTGAAACGACAATCGAGTACTGAACCCCCTGTACCAATATTGCTGATGTTCCAACTTTCACGGTGTATACGAATTAACTTTTTTTTTCAATTTCACAAGGCAAAAAGTAAACGGTACAGCCCAGCTTAGACAATCTACCAGTCGTTTCACTTTCATTATACCAGTAGGTTTTACACCAGCTATGTTGTTAGTCTATGAAATGCTTTCTACAATGTCTATTAGCAGTTTATTAAAATTTATTACTTTTTTCTTTGCTTTGGTTTAGATGTTGAACTAAAGTTACGCCGATTTAATTTGACGGCAAGAACAGAACAAATTAAAGTTCAGACGGCACATGAGTATTTTTTAACCAACTTCAAATAATCAGATATACTGATTAACCTCAGAACGTCATTTAAAAAAAGGTTTTTTATTATTATTTGAAATGTGATACTTTCAGATTGGTCCAATAGAGATTTCAAGAAAATCAGTTGAGTAGTTTGATCTTTAAACCAAAATACCTAAAAATAGTGTTTGGGCTAAGGGGCATGGAGTGGATGATAACTCAGTGGTTAGCGCAGTCGCTTTACACGTCTAAGGGCGTGGGTGCAAACCCCATCAATGAGCTTTAGCGGCCGATGAAAGAAAACATCGTGAGGAAACCATAGCATGGTGGTAGGATACTCCACTGGCTAGCTACCACCGTCAAGTTAAAAATCTGCCGCCAAGCATCTAACGACATGTCATGGCGGTTTATCTTGAGAGCGAGTTGTATTCCAGGCGAGGTGTGCTTTGCCATCTTCGACCACACCGTCACAAAACATCAAATTAGCTGGGGTCAAACACAGCCTGTTAACCATAAAAAAACATAAATAAAGGCGTTTTTGAGATTCGAGCAACCCACGCCCCCATGATGTCATTAACCCGGTATAAATATATCTGATAACAATTTTAGTTAGTAATAATTAATTAATGTAGTTCTAAGGTCAACAGAATTTATTGAACTGGAACAAATATAATTCTACTAGTTAATTAATAATTACTTTCGCCAACGACTCTAATTGGTTGTTAGGGTTACGATCCCGAATGGTGTTTAACGGAACTCTGTAACTTAGCCTACGTAATATTGTTTACGTTTATAGTGTAGGACGCCCTGAGACTAGATGGAGTGACACACGTAAGACAGCTAGCCGTGGCTGGAAACGAAAAGCCAAAGATCGGGCTGAGTGGCGTGTCCTGGGAGACACCTATGTCCAGCAGTGGACTATGCAAGGTTGTTGTTGTTGATGATGATGAACCTTTATCTATTATATAATAATAAATAATTTGAAAAGAATTTATCCGTACTATGTATGTATTATTATTAAGTTATTTTTCTTAGTTTTTTTTTTTTGGTTATGGCTACATCCTAACATTGCGCTCCGCGTGAACGATTACTACCTTTTGGATCTGACCCTTGACCCAACCGTCTAGCGTGAGTCTCTTAAGATGTTGGTCGAGACTCTTCGCTATAAGACCGTTCACCGTGACGACTATATCGGAACAATGATCGTCGAATCAACATCCCACATGGCGGTTATCGTGAGCCAAGTCAAGGTACTTGCTGAGCTTGTCCTTCTCGGCCTTCACGAGATTCTCATCACGATTATTATTGTATTACGCCTAATAAATACAAACTTACCATGAATTTACATAACTATTTTTCTTATGACTGTTTTCATAATAATATTTAGAGCAAGCGAATGATAAGCCTATCATAAACATTAACCTCATGTTTGTTTCTTTACATATTATATTTAATTACTTCCTGTGTCATGAACTTTGATATGGATTTATTGATTGCCCTGCTCCAAGAACTGTAGGGCGTGAGTTCGATTCGCACTTAGAACAAATATTTGTGTGATGAGCATAAGTTGAAAATCTGATGCAAAGCTCTTACTTCTTTACTTAGTGGTAAATCTTCGTAACGGGAGGTCGTCTAGGTAGGTACCACCGCAGTACAAGATGTTCTGCCGCCAAGCAGTAGTGTGTAAGCATTGCTACGTTCCGGTTTGCAGGGTACTGCAGCTAGCGAAATGACAGGGCTGTTGAGAGGTTGAAACTAAACATAGAAAATCTCAAAGGAATGAGCACCAAAGCAGCGATGCCCTGGACTTTGTTTTGCTTCTCAAAGTTCTGTGTATCGTTGCAATGGTCATGGACTTTTTACATCATGTTTTGTCATCTTTTTACATTAAAAAAAAAACTATAGTGAGTTTCATTCCAGGCTAGATGTATTTAACATATTGGACCACACTCTGTCACTTAACATCAGGTGAGCTATGCTTAAAAACCAAGCCTGTACCAATAAAAAAAAACTCTAAGGCTAAAAGCATAGTAAGAATTAATAATGTAGTAAATTTAAATAGGATCAAGAGTAAAATTAATATAAAAATAATAAACACTTCGCACACACTTCAATAAAAACGAATTTAAACATTTACTATAGTGTAGTATTTTCGCGAATACAATAAAATAATAGCAATTATAAAAAGTGTAAACAATGAAATACTCGACGTCTGAAATCAGCCATTCTTAACCTTTTTAATAAGATAAAATTCGGGTCGCAAATGTATTATTTTTATTTAATAGGTACATCGTTCTTATAATTAGGTCCGTGACCTTTGTCAACTTTTTAATTACAAATCATTATTTTCATACTATTTATACAATACAGGAAGAGGGAAGTATGTTAAAATAATCTTAATCTAAGGTTAAGTAGCACAACGAGCTATGGAGAGGGCTATGCTCGGAGTTTCCCTACGAGATCGAATCAGAAATGAGGAGATCCGTAAACGAACTAAAGTAGCCGACATAGCCCAGCGGTTTAGCAAGTTGAAGTGGCAGTGGGCAGGGCACATAGCACGCAAAACTGATGGCCGATGGGGCTGCAAAGTTTTGGAGTGGAGACCACGGACCGGCAAGCGCAGCGTAGATCGTCCACCCACAAGGATAGACGACCTAATAAAGACCGTAGGAACGCGCTGGATGCAAGCCGCTTCCAACCGGTCTTTATGGAAATCGATGGGGGAGGCCTATGTCCAGCAGTGGACGTCATACGGCTGATGATGATCAGACCAGCGAGCAGACCAGCGACCCGCAAAAAAAATTATTTGAAGTCTAAAACTTATTTTTTTATGTTAAAGTAATGAGACGAACGAGACACTCTCCTGGTGGTGAGATATAACACCTATCTATGAGCATTGCAGCGATACACAGAAATTTGAGTAACAAAAGTCCAGGGTATCGCTGGTTTGACGCTCATTACTTTGAGACTTTCGATGATTAGACTCAACAGCCCTGTAATTTTGCTAGCTGCAGTAGCCTTCAAAACAGAACACAGTAATGTTTACACGCTACTGCTTGGCGGCAGAATATCTGATACGGCGGTGGTATCTACCTAGACGACCTCCTGCTAAGGAAATCTACCACCAAGTAAAATATACAGGTTGAACGTATTTCATTTTTTTTTTAATCTTCATAACACAATCATGATTTTAGTGAATACAATTATGCATACTTACTGCTTACTTCAAGTTTACATATAAATACTTATAGTTATTTAAATTAGTTTGTTGTTTTAATTAATTTTAAATATTTAATTTATGTTGAAGTTTTAGATATTAAGTAATATTTTTGATAGATTTAAAATTGTCGTTGATTTAGTTAAATTTAAATCGTCATTACTGTTGTAACCGTTAGAACCGCTGAGCTTACGACGGAACATTGGTTCGCACAGTCTGTTTTACAGGCATTATTATGGAGAATGTTCTGATGAACTTTTTTAACTTATCTCTCCATCTCGGTTCTACTATCGAACCGGCCGTCAAAGCCAAAAGTGCCACCCGCATATCATAGATACGTGGAAGTCTCGTACCGCTCGATTTAATCGACTGTTTCTTCCGCAACGCACTGACAATGCCCCGGGTATTGTATGCGTCCATAAGCCGCGGTGACCACTTACCATCGGGTGCCGCGTTGCTTGCCACTTTTTCGCATTAAAAAAACCGAACCGACTTTTAAGCGGAAACTAAACATATACCTTGGACGTTTATTTAGATTATTATTTATTTAAGTACCACAGGGCCCGAAAGTTGAGCGTACCTGAAGTCTTTGTTTCAAAGTTCAACGCGCTAAGTTCAATCATGATTCATTCCGACTTACATTCTTGTTAACTCATAAATATTTCAAGAGGAACTTTACGGAATATGAGCGCTTCTACATTGTATCATTATATTAACAGCTGGTGTTGGATTAAAAAAAGTTTTTTAAGGTTCATTTAGCCGTAGCACGACAAGACGTCACTAATATTAAGCAGCGGTCGATGCAGTTAGTCTTCGGATGGGTGACCATGAGTAGCGATTACCATTGAGAGCTACAGTGATTCGAATGTCGAATTGTAGGTCCCGGTTTTCTAGCTGCGCCCCACGGTTTTACCCGCTGTTCCCATGTGAACACTACATTTTTTTGGGATAAAAGGTGGCCTGTGTGTTAATTCAGGGTCAATTACCGCCATACCAAATAAACCTAGCTAGATCGATTTATCGCCCCCGAAACCCCCTGCATACTAAATTTCATGAAAATTGTTGAAGCCGTTTCCGAGATTCAGATTATACAATATGAATAAATAATTGCTATATATATGATAGATGAGAGAAGGCAAAAAGAAGTGAAGGAACTGTCTCAGGGAAAGCCATTGAGAAAGTAAAAAAGTTGAATAAGTATTATAGGAAAGAGCGAGAAAACGAGAGACGATATAAAAGATGGCGAATAAAAGTCTAATTCCCTAATGAAAAAGCTATCAACCGTTGAAATGGTCCTTTATCTGAAAGATAAAGTCGTCGCTTGACAAACTACCCACATTTTCGACAAGACTTATCCTAATACTACTTTTATAGTCCTGGTTCCGAATCCATTTTGTTAATTAGACCAAAAAAACACGTCGCAAATAAAGTTTTTTATTTATTACAAATAGGCTTGCGTCTGACCGTCATCACGCCAGATGTTAAACATCTTTTTCTTTATAATTTTATACCGCTGACGCAAAGAAACAGAGGTGTTTAACGTTTGTATGTGTGTCTGTCGGTGACATTTTAGCTACTGAACGGCTAAACCAATTTAGTTTTTTTTTTTATGTTTGAATAGACTTGTCGAGTGTTCTTGATTTTCTATGATGGAAGAAAATCTTAAATCTTCTTGTACAAAGCAAGACGAAACCGCGCGCGCGTTTTTCTCAGCTTCTCATAAAGTGCACGTCTCGAGTACTAGAAAATGTTTTCTTTCACCGGCAGCTCAAGCTCAATGATGGGGTTTGAACCAACAGCGCTAACCTCTGAGCTATCATCACTACGAAAATAAGACAACGTATCTCTACATAGTATAAAACAAAGTCGCTTCCCGCCGTCAGTGCACTTAGATCTTTTAAACTACGCAACGGATTTTAATGCGGTTGCCATCAATAGACAGAGTGACTCAAGAGGAAGGTTTATATGTATAATTCATGCATATGCACCATATTGTATCCGTGCGAAGCCCAGGCGGGTCAATAGTAAGAGAAGAAATAATATAAGAGAACATAGGAGCGTCGTAACGTGGTGTGAAGGACATTAAAGCTCGAGTATTGTCATGTAGTTACATACATATTAGGCGATTTGATTTTCCTTCTGGCATGGAGCGTTCTAGAGTGGGCCAATGAGTCAACTAAGGCTATGACCTAAAAAGGACCATCGCCAATGGGCTGTCTACCTACAATACCTACTTAGTGCTTGCACACGGAATAAGGAACAAACAGATGTATTAGTTAACTTTGACATGTAAATAACACTTATGAAATAAATGAATATACGTATATAATCTAGGAAGAATATAAACAACAAGGTTTATACCGTATTGTAGACACAGAGAGAAAATTAACACCATAGATTTTACTTGGTGGTAGATTTCCTTAGCAGGAGGTCGTCTAGGTAGGTACCACCGCAGTACCAGATATTCTGCCGCTAAGCAGTAGTGTGTAAACATTACTGTGTTCCGGTTTGAAGGGTACTGCAGCTAGCGAAAATACAGGGCTTTAGAGACTAACCATCTAGTCTCAAAGTAATGAGCGCCAAGGCAGCGATGCCCTGGACTTTGTTTTACTACTCAAAGTTCTGTGTATCGCTGCAATGGTCATGGACAGGCGTTATCTCTTACCATCAGGAGGGCGTCTTGTTCGTCTCATTACTGTTACTTAAAATAAAAAAACTTATTACATGCATTCGCACACATACACACGCACACACTAGACGCATGCACACATATACACATACTATATTTATATAAACACATAGGTTAATATACATGCAATTATGATAATAAGGCGTCATGGTAACGGCAGGGCGAAGGGTGAGAAGAATCCCCAGGTTACCGCGTTGGACCGCCAAACTAGTTTTGTATTTCTGCTGAATTCCAGTGGAGTTATGGTCAAGAACCATCACCGTCTGGGTCCCGAAGGTTAAACGGCCACAAGGTCAGATGCGGTAGAAAAATGAGCTCGACGATCACGATAAACCCACAACAGCAACGAACAGAGATACATGGAAAAGTGGTTGGGGAATGGGGAAATAAATTAATAATGTGATGAACGAATGCGGTACGATTTCTTCACTGCATTTGCTACCTTTACAAAAAAAAAGATCTTTACATTTAGTTATTATTAGCTGATGAGACGCCCTGGAGGCGATCAAGAGGCGCGCTAAGAGGCTAATAGGCAACGACACTCTAGTCACCTCACAGTTGCAAAGTCTCGAGCACTGACTAAAGGTTTTTAAAAGATTTTTGATAACATCAAAGTTACAGGTCATTTTTCCATTCATATTTCAAAACGTCAAAATCATAACACATGTCAATATGATTCAATGTTGATAAAAAAAAAATATAATTAGGTACTTAGTAGTACCTAATTCAATAAATAATCTCTTATTTTTAAATAATCGTTAAATTAATACAAAAAGGTCTCTTGATGGCTTGCTTCTGAAGTACGCGATGAAAGCATCTCGAATGGAAGCCGAAATTACATTTCGGAGAGTAAGCGCAGGAACTGCACAACTATACTAATCCGCCTGCCCTTTTCTATATCTATAAGTATATTGTATAGATTGCACCATTGCTTAACACCAGGTAGGATGTGGTCAAACGCTCATATTATGAATTTAAAAAAAGCCGTAATTGTTTTTCTTTTTTCGTATTCACGCGTGGCCATTCCCGCAAGAGAGAACAGAAGTGTGTATACGAAATGGGTTTTACGCAAAAGTTATGTTTCTATAGCATTTTATTCTGTGGACGTCTTCCTTTATAGGTGGACACTGAGAGTGGGTGGCATTCAAACACTGTTATTGTGTTAGAGTGATTTATAAATTACCTATTCTGCTATTCGAATTAATTAAGTAACTAAATTGATGTGGGTTATTTTATGTACTGTTAGTTGACAGCTTTGCCTCTTTAAAATCTAATATTTATTGTCGGATTTTAAGTTCGATTCCATTTAGAGAGTTATTATAAACTTGTAAATATGCACAGATGTTTACTTCTGCTAGTGTTTTTAATAGCATGTGTTAGAATAAATTTGCATTATTTGCCACCGTTGTTTTTGTTTGTTGTTATTGCTTTTAGTCAGATCAGACATGTCTTTGTACCTCGCTGATGATATTGGTTTTATTTTATCTTTAAATACATTTTTATACACCGTGAAACGTTGAGCATCAGCAATATTGATACATGAAGTTCAGTACTCGATTGTCGTTTCAAGAAATAGGTAAATAAAAATAGGTGGTTAATATTTGACCTAATTATCCTGAGCAAACACAAAAATACGGACACTCAAATCACGCGCACCGAAAATGACATGGTAGTCGCGCGCGGTCCCAGATTAGACAACAGTTACTGACAGTTAAAACTGATGTTCAAACAGTCCGCCCGTATATAAAAGCCTATATTTTTTTCGCTTTATTTAAACACATTATTATTATTATTATTTTTACATACTTACATATATTATATATTTATTTTCTATATACGACACCCTAGAGAATGAGCGCTCCGTTTCACAGGCAGTGAGTAAAAATATTTTAAGATATTATCCCACTAAAATTATAAATGTGAAAGTTTGGATATTTGTTACTCAACCACGCCAGAACGACTGAATGGATCTGGATGAAATTTTGCATGTAGATACTTTAGGCCCTGAAATAAAACATAAGATACTTTTCATCATCATTATCATCATCCATCACCACGCGGGTAAATCGCGTGGCGCAGCTAGTTATACATAATTAAGAAAAACATCAAGTTTATTTTCATAAATTAGCATAAAAATTTAATTGCATTTTATTTTCAATGCCCTTGGCTCTGGGCTGCAACCAGCGTTGCCAGATTTTTTTATTGGCAAGTCGGGATTTTGGAACTTATTGAGTGAAAAAAGATGGATTCTTTCGTCAATAGCGGGACATAGTAAAAAAACGTATATAATCAGAAGTTTTTAAATATTTCTTTTTATTTGAGTTCAAATTACGTTTACGTGGCAAAAATAGCCCTAGAAAATGTATTTTAATAAAAATATGATATTTTAAATCAGATTTACCCTATCGTGACGAACCCCTCTCTCTCCTGCGCGCTTATCTTCATTCTTCAGTCCACACTTGTCTGTGCCGCCCGCCCGCGGTTCCTCAGCACGCTGCACGCACGGTCGAGTTATTCCCGAAAAGTGGGACTGAGCCTGTCCCGCGCGGGACATTTAATTTTGTTTTAAAAATCGGGACGTCTGGAAACGCTGGCTGCAACCCTAATATAGATCTACCCCTGGGGGCAAGATGGCGCTGTGTTAAATGTCCTAGGACAAGGATGTCGAACCATTGGCACGCGACTCAATATTTTGGGCACGCGACTCAATATTTTGGGCACGCCACCCAACAAAAGTCAGTACAAAATGTTTTTTTTTTTTTGTTAATAAATAATAAGTTTGTTAAGTTCGTTGTGTTAGTTGTGTCGTATTTAGTTTTAATATTTTACCATTAATCACAATGCCAAAATTATTTACCGGCACGTCTATCACCGGCCTCATTAAACATTTCTATAGTTCATTGGTCCATAAAGGTTCGCCACCCCTGTCCTAGGACGACCTAGGATAAAATTATTGACATACAAGCACTAGATTTTTCCTACATTCCACAGTAAACAAGGTTTATAGGTCCCCGAGTCATCCACTCGAATTACTCACTCTTAAGAGATGAATTGTTATCAACCGATAACAGGATAATGCATCTTATCTTTCGGTATTACAGTACGTTATTGTGTGGCATATCGGTAATGCAATCTTCAATTACCGGACATACGTGACAGAGATAGTGGATTTTCTTATCGGTGGTTTTGATGGCGATGTTTATATATTTTACAACAAAAAAAAAATTAAAAACAAGTTCTTTCTTTATGTTTGATAAGCTAGGTGTTTGATTACAGTTCACTTGATGTTAAGTGACGGTGTGGTCGAAGATGGTAAAGCACACTTTGCCTGGAATTGAACTGGCTCTTAAGTGAGGCTGCCAGAACACGCCGTTAGATGCTTGGCGGCAGATTTTCAACTTGAGGGTGGTAGCTAGCCAGTCGAGTAATAAAAAAAAATTCCATGGCATCGCTGATTTAGCGCTCATTACTTTGAGACAATAGATAGTTAATAGTAGTTAGCTGGCTGCAGCACGCTCCAAGCCGGAACACAATAATGTTTACACACTACTGCTTGGCGGCAGAATATCTCGTACTGCGGTGGTACCTACCTAGACGACCTCTTGTTAAGGCGATCTACCACCAAGTAAATATTAAATGTTTGTCCTGGTGGGAATCAAACCCACGCCCTATAGCTCGATGCAGATATTCTACTAAATTAGCTAACAATGAAAGGATACCGTATCTAACACTTTATGAGCTGAATATTCGGTAGTTTTTTTAATGCAAATGTGACGAAAGAGACGCTCTCCTGGTAGTAAAGAGATAACGCATGATTATACGGCACACACAACTTATGAGTAACAAAACAAAGTTTAGGACATCGCTGCTTTGACGCTCATTACTTTGAGATGGTTAATCTCAACATCCCTGTAATTTTGCTAACTGCGGTACTCTTGTTTCGTAAGATCTTGCTTATCTTTGTTCTTAGAAAACAAAGGTAAAAACATTTAAAAACGCTGCATGTTTTAGGTGGTCTTCTATACTATGCAATACTTATTTAGAGATTAGAAATACATTCATATGTATATACGTACTTATATACCTATGTATGTTCTATTATTTTATTAGAATTATGTTGAAACATTATTATCCTTCAAAAAAATTCAAAATCTTTTATTGCAGGCTTTGTATTATATGTTGGTGTCATGTTGGTACCAATTATTTCATAATAACATTTGTCAAAAAAATACATATTCATATGTAGGCACAAAACCATAAAACATCAGATATTCAGCTTTTTTAACACATATAAATTCGAGTTTGATCTCCAGCTCGCCTGATGATAGACGATGATGCGGTCGAAGATGAAGCGTGTAGATTTAGGAGATACCTATCTATTCACTCTGATCTTTAAAGAGATCCTTTATATATTATCAAAAACAAACATCAAATACAGTTAAAGCTGAGTTCCCGAAACCTAAATTCAGATGTTAATTTGTTTACTCAAAATGCGTTAGGAAATGTTAAGACAAACAAGACAAAATGATAGTGATACATAACTACTTATGAAAATAAAAAACTAGCCAAATGCAAGTTCAACTTGCTTACTGAGGGTTATTAATTTTACTTTAGCTTTTACCTGCGGCTTCGCTCGCGTAGCCACTTTGAAACGGTCATTTTAGAAAAAGTCATTTCATTTTTTTTATTACACTTTGGCCTGAGACTAGGTTTGAAGATTCTGGGGGTCCAAGTCTGCTCGCGTCCGCAGTCTTTACTCTACTTACGTTATAAAAAAAAAAAAAGGATTCCAATCCAAGGATCAAGCAAGGATCCAATTGCCTCATAATCGGTAATGTCGCCCAGTCGAGTTAGAATTTCAAATTGCATTAATTACCATCCCGACAATTATTGTACCTAATATGTCAATGGGAGTCTAAATTCAAAATGGCGACCAATCTCGACCCCGCCATCTTTGTTTTAAGGGTGTGAAAACGTTTTTCGTTAATAACATGGCCATTTTTCAAATTGTCGAGAAAAAGTGTAATTACTAAAGTTGTTCATTATTCGATTCTCTACATTTAGTTATATGCAATTTTTTTTGTCTGACCAATATTTTTCTTATTAAGCGGGGAATGACTGGGACTGTTTTTTAATAAATACACACAGAACAAACGTCAATAGAATATTACAAACATTAGTTAAAAAGTTGGCATAAATGAAAAATTTGTACTTACTTCTTCCTGGTATGTTTCTCGGACTAAGCGGTGGCCGTTCCTCGACATCATCCTGTCCGAGAACATTGTTATATTTTTTCACACTGTCAGCCCAATCCTGTATCCATGTTTTACCCCCTTTACACCTATTTATGCTCAAGTACGATAACTTTCCAACCACCTGATCTGATGCCACAACTGTAGTAACACTGCCCATATCTCCGCTATCATTCCTCATAGCTCGTTGAACATTCCGTAATGCAGTACTTTCGAATTTAGCATCATCAAATGGCGACTTTGAACTCGGTAACGAAACAGGTACTGATGACTCTCTTGATAACCTTTGTAGGTAATCTACTGATGAATCTCGGTTCATTCTTTGTACATAGTCCACTGGCACTGATGTCTCTCTAGCGACACGGTGGACATAATCAGTTTGGTCGATCTCAGATTTTGTCAGGCTGCAGCGCCTTCGAACAGGTATGTTCACTTTTGGCGGTGCCTTTGAGCTTAATACACCTGATGTAGTAACTGAGGTAAAGTTGCCGACATCCAGATTAGGTTCCAGCTCTTTTGGAGGCGATTTTGCGAATGTTTTTTCTGTTATAGTCCGCACTCTGTTTTTAATCTTCTCCAAATAGCTCCGTGTTGACTTAATTTGTTTGGATGTCTGAGCAGCCAAGTCATTCTCAGTAGGAGACTCATAACAGCATGATATTTCTAAGACATTCTTATCTTTAGAGACTTTAGGGATGTCGAAAGTCTTATTTGTTGTTAATGGACTACGTAATGCAATGTCCCTTCTAGGTTCTTTAGTTATGACACATTTGGAGTAGTCAAACAAAAAATCTGGTTCTCTCTCAGTTTTTACAGATTTCGAACAGGTTTCTTTGGGGAAATTTCTATCTATACTCATCCTTGCCTTCTGCTCTTCTGTGTAATTGTCACCTTCTATTGTGTACGTACCAGCTGAGGAATTGGACTGTCTATCAACATCGTCATCTATATACAAGACCTCGTTTACAATACACTTTTTAAACAAGTCAGGTGTTTCTGAACATGCTCTGCTTTTCCGAGTTGGACTTTTCAACTCTGGTGTAGAAAGACCATTGTCAGGAGTGAGTATATCTAGCTCAGGGCTTGATATATCAGTGAGTAGCACTTCTGGACTCTGATCTATGTCCACAACAGCCTTTGGTTGATATAAAATATCTTTTACATAAGAGTTGCTCCTTAAAGGTAGGTTCAACCCATGTCTAGGATTTAGAGTGAAGTTATCACTTCGAGACATTATGCTATCGACTATAGGGCTTTTTGACGTACGTTTAGGCTGAAAATTGTCTGTAACAGGTGATTTGATGTTCCGGTTAGACCCAGGGCTGGTTATATTCTGGGCTCTATGTTTCATAGAATTTGAAAAATTACTATCTTCCTGATCAGAGGAAAAGTATCCTTCAGAGTTGTAACCTTGAGCTTTTCGGGGCAATTTGGCGCTCATTGGCGGCCGATGAGACGCTGGACTGGTGCGGGTAAAACTCGCAGACATAGACTGAACTCTTTGGTGTCGCGCCTGCGATTTTTTTGCTAACTCCTCCAGTCTTCGGTTGTCAAACATCTTCGCATCACCAAAATCAACGGTGAATGCCGTTGGATGAAGTTTCGGAGTGGTCGGATCAGATTTGTCATCCTGACCTACCCCAATGTCTTCAGTTTTAGAACTCTGGCTGTCGTTGGAAGACTTGGATATGGTGGGGTCCAGTGTGCTCTGCCCATCGGACAGGGGGCTGGAAACATCTGCTTCGACACTTACACTCATGTTTTCAAGGATTCACGCAAAATAACAGTGACATCATATCACAAACCAAAGCAATGTCGCATGCACTGCCTTTTTTCACATCACTTTTGTTAGGACTGTTCGTGGCGATAAGCGAGCAAATTAAAAATAACAAAGAAACACTTTCCAAAAGTGGAACGAGAGCATTAAAACTAAAAACTAAATGAGCTCCGCCTACATTCGCGTTCACGGACAAACTCTACGAATGAAAAATTTCTTACAAAATTAAGCTGTCAAGTGTCAAATAATGTCAAATGACACGGACGATAGAGTCTTGACATTAAGTAAAGAAAAAAATGCATTTTTTTCTTTTCTAGTACTACACTTAGTGGATTCTGCCAGTGATATAATTTTTTCAAGCTTTAATGATGTCAACTTGATTATTCATAAGTACTCCTAAGTCATATCAGTTACATAAAATGTTTGTCAAGATAAAGTAATCATGTACTAAAGCTCTTGCTTTGTTGGTTTTGTGACTTTACTAAAAGCTTCAATAAGAGTTTAATAAAATGCGAAATGAAGGATCTAATTTGATAAACGATATTACATCATTTTTTCATTAACTATGCGCGTGATTCAGCACATTGACATTTTTTACTTAACACATGTTATCTGGCTAGAAGCCGCACTGACAAGAGACTCGATAATCGTAAAATATGTAACTTATATTTTTTAGAAAATAATCTGAACTAAAAAAAATCTAACTAGTAATCTGTGACTGTCAGTCTGTTAGTGTCAGTTGAGTGGTGGTGTACGACATGAAACATGGCAGAGTCTGCCTTCTCTGAAGACGGAAAATCTTTTTCTACCATCTCAGCAGACGGCCGCTTGAAGATATGGGACACAGAAACTTGTACCTTGAAACAGGAGTACACACCAGACTTGCATTTAGCAGCTCCACCCACATGTTTACAATGGATAACGGTCGCACAAAATGTTGTAAGTATCAACACGTGGTTTTGAGTGCCTCTTTACACGATTGCCTGTATTACTAAGTAAGAACCTGTCTTAGTATACTGTTAAGTTATTGAGTTATGTAATAAAATCAAATCATGACTGTAATAACAACATTTACAAACGTAAATACATTCCTAACCTAAAAATTTACAGGGTACACAAAAACAAGGCAAAAAGAGAACCAGTATCAGCGAAACAGGATCACAGTGCATCGCCTTAGGGACTACTAATGGAAAAGTTCTTATATACTCCGTGGCTGAGGCGAAAGTTCAGGCTTTATTACAAACAAAGAAAAGTAAAATCAGCGCGATTGACTGGCATAAAAAGTATGGACTCTACAGTTGCTGTGGTAAAGAGAACCTAGTGTTTGAATGGGATCTACAAACTGCCAGAGCTAGGAATACTTACAATGTAGCTGTAGATAGTAAGAGTAAACAAGGAAATTATTTAAGTGCTATCAAGATAATACCACAAAACTTGGTAAGTAGAATAAATATTTTAGTGTATTTTTTTAATAGGTCTTGTTTTTGACCACAGCTTACGTGTAGTGTAAGTAACGGTGTAGTCAAAGATAGTAAAAAACTAGCTTGAAATGATAATGGCTCTCAAGTGTAGCTGCCGGTATGCTATGATTACTTAGTGGTAGATCTTCTCATCAGGAGGTTGTCTAGGTAGTTACCACCTCAATACCAGATATTCTGTCACCAAGCAGTAGTGTGTAAACATTACTGTGTTCCGGTCTGAAGGGTACTGCAGCTAGTGAAAATACTGGGATGTTGAGACTAACCATCGAAAGTCTCAAAGTAATGAGTGTCATAACAGTGATGCCCTGGACTTTTACTACTCGAAAGTTCTGTGTAGCACTGCAATGGTCATGATTAAGCATTATCTCTAACCATCAGGAGAGTGTTTCCGTCATCCTCATAACATTTTACATTTAAAAAAAGTAAAAATACTGTTAAGGGCTTGACGGCAAGCTTGAAGTATTTGTAATGTGAACATTTATTTTGTATTAACTCTTATAAGCAGTTCTAGGGGATTTCATAGAATTTGTTAATTTGAGGAAATTATTACGATGGCTCAGAATTATACAGATACACATGTTAACCTTATCATATCCCTCTTTTTGTGTCAAGGGTTAAAAAATCAAATACAAGTGTGAAACTATATCTTTTTTTTTCAGGAAACAAGTGCCTGTTTCTTAGTAACAGCATCATGGCAAGTCCGCTTATGGCGGTTGAGCGGTGGCGAGTCAACAGTAATCAAAACGTTGGGGCACAATGCATCTGAGAGTGCTGTTCTGTCTGTTGCAACATTTAATGATCACAGCTGGCTTATAGAGGGTTCACAGTGAGTTACTTTATGTAATATTGTGCTTATGTAATTTTTAGGGTAACTAAATCTTACTAAGTCAGCTTAGTAAAGATTTATTTAGTAGAAAAAGTTTATTAAGAATTAATTTAACAATAACTTCATTAAACTCTAAGCCTCTCTCAGAATCAGCCAGAATGCTTTATAATCTAAGCCTTAGAAATTTAATTGTATATGGTAAACTTCATTAAAGAAATAGTATATAGAAGCAATGTTACCAGAATGACATATTCATGAAAAAACTCGTTAAATTTGATTAAAAAAGCAAGTTTTTTTATCATTGACATACTTTCTCCGCTTATTTAGTTTATTGACCTTAAGGTGACATACTTTCTCCACTTGTATTTAGTTTCTTGACCTTAAGGTGATACTAAAACCATATAACATCACATATAAACTAAATTAAAATTTGTCATCAATTTTTTTTTTTGTTGAAATATATATTTTAGAATATTTTTTTTTAATTGTTTACTGGTACCACTTTTGAAACTGTTTTTTGATAGATCTAAACAAAAAATATTGCCGTTTTTTTATGGCACTTTACACACCTGTTATCCAAATACCATTTTTCAGCATATGGCATCATCTCTAACTAGTGGTCAACTACTACAAAAAGTTTTGTAAATTTTAATCTTTTGACTGAGGTATTGTTGTTTTTCTATTAGTAAAAAGATTAACATTAAGCCACAAATAAATAAAAAATCAAATTTTCCCCAGAATCTACTAAAAAAAGAACAAAAAATGGAAAAAGTATCCAAAGCAATGTTAGCAGGATGATATCAAAATTTAGTTGGGATGGGAATGTGGGCAGTGAAGATGAATGTTTATATATGTATGTTCTTTATGTATGTATGTCCTTCTCACTGTAGCACATTATCCTTTCCATACTAAGGTTGCCTGGAAGAGATCACTTTAAAGGATAAGGTTATTGTGCTATTTTAAGCTGTTTCTGCTGTCAATATTTTATCTTTTATGGAGTGAACAATAAATAGTTATCTTAAGGAACCCCTTCAACCTGCACCTGGCTTGCAAGTTCTAGGCAATATATGCAAATACAAAAATTGATATCACCGATGTTACAAGTCAGATTACATGCCAATGAATAAAGAAACAAAATGTCAATAAAGAATGTCAATATAAACACATGTCAATAACAGAAATATTGCTAGTAATAAATATTGTCAATATAATAAAATATCAAAAAAATCATAATTTCATACTAGTAATTTAATAATCTTTTAGTTTAAAATACTCATCAATGTCATAAAACAAGGTCTCTAGCAGCCAAGATCTTAACTTGGATATGGGTTCCCATCCCTGCAACGTGAAAGACCTGGCATTGGCACACAGGTACCTTCTAATGCATTTTTTTTTTGTATTTATCGATATTCTGGTGGTCATTTATTTTGTGTCATTATCCAATCCCCTTATCCCATGCCACCAAATACCTATCGAAAAACATCATTTATTTCTAACTATGATTAGATTAATGTTCAATAATTTCGTTTAATAATATTATTTACTATCTATTCCCTACTAGAAATGAGCGCCTCCTCACATTCTGGGATGTCACCATCACGGAAGACCTCCAGCCTCAAGTAAATGGAGACCAGGCACCTAAAAAGAAACGGAAAAAATCTGAACCGAGAAAATCCTTAACAGATGTTCCGACAGTGACCAATGCATCTTACAATTTTGTGTTGGAAGATGCCCCGAGGATGGTGGATGTAGAGTTGAAGGCAGAAGATGGAGCGATAAGGATGAACCTGGTTGCTGCCACGAGGAGTGGTGTCGTGCATTTTTATGGACACATGCTTAATGGGTAAGAAATTAATCTAATTGTATAGCATTACTTACTACCCCGACCTTGTATACTTAGAATTTCTTCTCTTAAACAGATGTTTAATTAGGAAGTTGAAAAAATATCTAAACGATTCTTGATATAAATAAATAAATAAATATTGTAGGACACATTACACACAGCGCCATCTGACCCCAAACTAAGCAGAGCTTGTGTGATGGAAGTCAGATAACTGATAGAATACATAAATACTTTTTTTTTTTGTAAATACATACTTATAATACATACAGAACACCCAGACACAGAACAAACATTTGTTTATACCAAACAAACATTTGTCCTTGGCGGGAATCGAACCCACGCCCTACAGCTCAGGCAGACATACTCCCAATGAGCCAACAGGGCTGAATATAAATCACGCAATGGATTTTGATACAGTCATTTAGAAATTTTTTATGGATGTTTTGTATATACAATATACCCTAATTAAAAAGTACAGAGACAGATAGTCAATGTAATCAAGACATCAAAATGAAATTGCACCTTTGCAAAGTCGGGCGAGTCGCTGGTATAATATATGTATAATTTGTAAAACATAAGTTTAGCTTGGTGTAAGTCGCAATAAAAAGAAATGGCGTGGCGTAGGTTCTAGTTTTCCAACCCATCTTGTGGATGGGTGATCATTTGACGCTTTTTCTCCACAGATCATCGATAAAGCCTCTAAAGCCATCGGTGACGATTCAAGCCACCACCGCCAACGCCTCTCCCATCCCCCTCCAGTGCTGTCGACTGCAGGGTTCAGGAGACGTAATGTTGGGATACTCCTATGGACCGCTTATGACCTTCGAGACTGTTGTAAGTATAGATTTGACTTTTTTTTGCATCAATGCCTATAAAACCTCTAAAGGCATCAACAAAGGTTCTAGAAGCATTCGAAGAGCCTCTTAAGCCAGTTGTGCTTAGTATAGATATAGGCCTTTTCAGTTCCTCTAATACTGGCAGTAGTCTTATACAATACACAAGGCGTGGCCAGCGTTTTCCTCGATAAAAAAGTAGCTAAAAAGTTACATACATATAATAATAATATATATCTAGAATTGAACAAAGAAGAGTGTTAAAACGACCAACCAATCTGCGCTATTGACATTAGTGACGTATTTATGATCGATTTTTTAATTTTTATTTGGCTAATAGTCAATTTCTCGTTATGCCATATTACGAAATTTTGAATTTATTATTTTATGTATTTTGAGTATTCTGATCACATGTAGTAACAGTGTAGTATTTTTAGAACTAACTGTAACAAATATCTCCAAAGACCACATGATTCTAAATAAATATAATCTTCAAATCATTTAGAAAACAAAAAGTATTTAAGTGTTCTATCAGTTATCTAACTTCCATAGTACAAACTTTTCTTAGTTTGTGGTCAGATGGCGCTGTGTGTCATTGACCTAAGTTATTTATTATTATTTAATTTTTAAACCATAGAAGGGTTGATTGTGTGATATCTAGAAGAATGCCTGCAAAATTTTTATTGTCTAATATAGAGCTTGCCAAGAACAACAATAATAAATAAGATCATAGCATATATCCAAAGAATCATCAAGAATATCCAAAGCAGTGTACCAAATTTGGTTAAGTTGAAATTATCAATATACTTTGACAATGGAACTTATTACTTTTTATTACTTTTGGTACTTATTTATTCCACTAAGCCCAACAGCTGTTTTTTTTTTTTTTTTTTTTTATTATGGAGTCCCGGTGACGTCCTTACAGTTTAATATGTAGGATTGAGACTATTCTAATGACCATAAACACATATGGAATGTCAAAGGAAAACACAATATGCAATTTCGTTTACTTTTATGACATGTTTTTTCTAGTTATTTTGGTTTAATTTAAACATCAAACTACTAAACTGCACTGTGAGCAAATTACTATACAATCAAAATGTTTGAAATAAAAAAATTATCCAAATCGGTCCAGCCATTTTCATATAACCAAGTAACATAAAAAAAACAAAGATGATAGGTCAGTGGTGATCGGTTCACACGTCAAAAGACATGGGTTCAAATCTCAACAATGAGCTTGAAGGAAAACATCGTGAGCAAACCATAGCATGCATGGTGGTAGGGTACTTTTTAGTCCTATGCCGGCTAGCTACGACCCTTGAGTTGAAGATCTGCTTTGAAGTACCTAACAGTGTGTTCCGGCAGCCTCACTTGCGAGCCAGCTCCATTCCAGGTTGGGTGCGTTTAACATCTTTGACCACACCGTCACTTACCATCAGGCGAGCTGTGGTCGAGCACCTAAGCTAATAAACATTTTAAAAAAGACATCATTTTTACATTACATATGTATTTTTATGTTTTCAGACGCCTGATTTAAAAACAAAAACGCAAGTGTTAATAAGAGGCGAGAATAAGAAGAAGAAGCCGAAGCAGCATCCAACTAACGAGGTCAACAAGGTTCGGTCAGACTCTCACAGCAACAATGCAGCCGTTGTCGAGCCCTTAGGAGGCGTTTCGAGGAAGCGGGTCGCACCGGGAGCCAAGGTTAGTATACATCTATTGACATTCTGATAATAAGAGATAACGCCTGTCCATGACCATTGTAGCGATACACAGAACTTGGAATAGCAAAACCAAGTCGAAGGCATCGCTGCTTAGGCATTCATTAAATTGATTCTTTCGATGGTTAGTCTCAACAGCCCTTTAATTTCGCTAGCTGCAGTACCTTAAACCGGAACACAGTAATGTTTACTTATTACTGTTTGGCGGCAGAATATCCTAGATGGCCACTTGTTAAGGAGACTTACCACTGACTAAATAAAAAGTATATCTACTTTAAAAGCTGTATGGCATAGTTGGCTGTATAGGGCTACTTTCAGTGCCTAAAAAAGCAATGGCAAACCAAAAGAAAATCTGTCAATGTCAAGTCAACGGCAGCCATAATAACCTCTTCCAAACACGTACGTCGAGTTGTTTTTCGCTTTATTGATACAAATATCTGGATTATTTTACTTTAAACGTTACTCGGACTCTGATATCTCTTTTATGAGACTACAATATAAGATTTGTTTACTTCATGTCAATTGTCAAAGTCAATCAACTGTGTCAAAATAGCTATGTATACTTTTTTGTTTTACATGGCAAGGACATATATATATATTCAGCCTACTTTATGACGTTATCGTTATAAGATCTTTCAAAACATATTAAAGAGATAAAATGTATTTATTTCGAACAAATGCTACAGGTAAATTACGGTTTTAACAATTTATATTTATAATTTATTATTAAAGATCAATATCATTATAGAATAGATCATAGATAGCCAAAATATTCAAATTAGTTTCATAAAATAAAGTTTACTATCAACAAGCTTAAGAATTTAAAAACATATTTTTTACCTGATTGCCATTAAAATTGCTATAATTAAAGGAAAAAAACTATAATTAATAATTATATTATTAATATTAATAATACTATACTAGTACTAGTATAATAATATACTATTATTAATAATTCCGCCTCAAACAGAGTATTCCCTGCAATCTGGAAAGATGCGCAGGTTATTCCACTTCCTAAAAAGCCTAACCCTAAATCCTTTTCTGAATATCGTCCTATTTCTATCCTTCCTTTCCTGTCAAAAGTTCTCGAGCGCCTTGTTCATGGACAATTGAATATGTTTCTTGTCAGTCAAGGCCTTCTTAATCCTCTCCAATCTGGTTTCCGTCCGGGGCATAGTACTGTGTCTGCTCTTGTCAAGATCACCGACGATATTCGCTTGGGTATGGATAACGGCAGGCTTACTGTTCTAGCCCTGTTAGATTTCAGTAATGCTTTCAATGCCGTTGATTTTGACATTCTGTTGGCGATACTACGCTCTATTAACATATCTCCATCTGTGATCGACTGGTTTCGAAGTTATTTGTATGGACGTCGGCAGCGTGTTCGTCTCGAAGATACCATCTCTTCTTGGTGCGATACGGTTGCTGGTGTTCCTCAAGGTGGCGTCTTATCTCCTCTTCTCTTTGCTATCTTTATTAACTCCATATCCCAACGCTTAACTTCTTCCTACCATCTCTATGCAGACGATCTCCAAATTTATAGCCAAGCCCGACTCAGTGAGCTAGATTCAGCCATAACTACAGTAAATAATGACCTGCACAAAATCATTGAGTGGAGTCATTCTTGTGGTCTGAAAGTGAACCCCACTAAATCAAAAGTCATAATTATAGGAAGCACTTACATGATTTCAAAAGTTGACTGGTCTACATTGTCTAGTGTAGTTTTCGATGGCACCGCAATTGCATTTAGTGAGTCAGTTAAAAATCTAGGCGTAATGTTTGATCGTACGTTAAGTTGGAACGCTCATTTAAAATTCATCAGCAGCAGATTGTTTGCTTCCGGTGGCTCGCTCCGACGGCTGCGTAATTTTTTACCCACTGCCACTAAAGTTGCGCTCGCACAGTCTCTCCTTCTACCCATCTTAGACTACGCGGATGCATGTTATTTAGATCTATCCGAGGACCAGCTTAACAAACTTGAGCGTCTCCAGAATTATTGTATTAGATTTATATATGGCCTACGTAAGTATGACCATATATCTCAATTTCGCACTAAACTCAAGTGGTTACCTATTCGCCTTCGGCGGAATGCTCATTTGCTCTCTCTTCTTTATAACGTTCTTTTTAACCCCTCTACTCCATGCTATCTTAAAGAAAATTTCACTTTCTGGCACAATACTCATTCCCTGCCCCTCAGGTCGAAGGAGAACCTTACTCTTAAGACCCCTGCTGCACGCTGTGAAACGTTTTACGGTAAGTCCTTTGCATTCCAGGCAGTCCAACTATGGAATGCGTTACCTGTTGCCATTAGACGTGCTCCATCGATCGCTGTCTTTAAAGAACACGTCAAACTATTCTATCTCTCGCAGTTATAATTATAACTATCTGTCGCTTATTTGTATATATATCCTCTTTATACAAATATTTATTTTATATATATTAGTGTATTTTTAGTTATTCTTATTAATCTATGTATTAGGATATATTATAATTATTAGAACGTAGATATATGTCAAAATGTTGTATTCTCTTATATGCATATCCTCGTTATTGACACACCCCGTTTTTTTTCTTCCTCTAATCCTTTCCATCCTAAGGTTGCCTGGAAGAGATCGCTTTTAGCGATAAGGTCGCCAGTTGTTACACCTATTAACTAGTTAATTTCTTCTGTATTATGTAATTTTAAGTGTGTACATTAAAGAGTTATTCATTCATTCATTCATTCATTCATAATTATATATTTGTAATCCTCTATTTTAATTGCCTTTATTTAGATACCTTTTTTTTTTTTTAATTAACTAGTTACTATTTCGCGCCAAAAATCCACCATCTTGTTTCTTTTTAAGCTACTTGGGTTATTGAATTTACGATACCTTAATTGTCATAATGCATTCGCCGCTTGGAAGATACGAAGTAATAAAAAAAATTACATACAAGATAGATGCGAATAACATTACCCTTCCTTGGCAGTCGGGTAAAAATATAAAATAAATACAAAAAAAACTTTACATAGCGAATTGTAATTAATTTAGTAATGTATATTGCAGATAGAAGTTCCGATGGAGGAACGTCTCGCAAACCTATCTCTAGACGTGAAAGACCGCAGCCGGGGCGCCGTCAGCCAGAACCTCACCAAGTTACTGATGCAAGGGTTACACTCCAAGGATAAAAGGTAATGCACTTCAAGGATAATGATATCAGAGTTTTTGTAGTTATGATAGCTCAGTGGTTAGCGCGGTCGGTTCGCATGCTGAAGGGCGCGGGTTCAAACCCCAACAATGAGCCTGAGAATCAGAATCATTTATTGGCCATAAATAACAACGATTGTTACAGGCAAGTCAATATAATAAATAAGCATTTTAAAATTAAAATTAAATTTAGCTAAGTTATCAAACGAAATAATATTTTCACTGCCGAGTAATTTCTAGTACTCGGCTGTCTAGCTACCACCCTCAAGTTGAAAATCTGCTGCCAATCTGACGGTGTGATCCGGCAGCCTCACTTGAGAGACTATAAGACGTGTCCACTTGAATTTTTATTTACTTTGGTATAGATGTGTCTTATGGATCATTATTCCGAAATAAAAGGTATCCTTTACATTAATCTAGGTAATATTTATGTAAAAGTAATGAGACGAACGAGACGCTCTCCTGATGGTAAGAGATAGCGCATGTCCATGACCATTAACACACAACACACACACACACACAGTAAGTAGTAGTGGTGGTTTATCAGTTCTGTGTATCACCGATACACAAAACTGATAAATAAACAAAGTCCAGGTCATCGCTACTTTGGCGCTCATTACTTTGAGACATTAGATGGTTAGTCTCAATAGCCCTGTAATTTCGCTAGCTGCAGTACCCTTCAAACCGGAACACAGTAATGATTGTGCACTACTGCTTGTCGGTTGTAAATCTGGTGCTGTGGTATATCTATGTAATTAGAGGTAGCGCAAGAGTTTCATGATGGACGGAACTTTTGCTCTTTTAAACCGACTTCAAAAAAAGAATTTTGAGAATCGGTCCACAAATGGGGGAGAAATAGGTGAACATACATTAAAAAAACATACAGTTGAACATAGAACCTACTCCTTTTATGTAGTCGGTTAAAAAAGGAGGTTCTCAATTCGACCGTATTGTTTTATGTGTTTCCGCGGGTTATCCGTCGTTTATGAATCGATTTTGAAGATTCTTTTTTTTGTTGGAACGGAGATATCCCAGGGGCGGTACCATCATGATAAGGAAACCAGAATATGACGATGGCATCTCGGAGGAATCGAAGGGAACCTTTTACTTTTTAGTTTCCTGTTTGAAGTTTTTTTTTTGTTAACAGTTATAGTTCTAATTTAACTTACACGTTTCATTTCTCTCTGAAGTAGGGTTCATTCCCGTTCATCAAATCGTTGGGCTTTGTTCCCGTTAAATCAAGCTCGAGAAAATTCGAGAACTCGAGAAATCATGTCGCTTTGTAAACAATCGCCGATTGTTGTGTTGCGTGGCGGCGCGGTCCAAATTTATTCTAAATAACCAGCCAAAAATGGTGCTGTGATTTAATTTATAAGTTAAGATATTAACGTTGTCTTTCATGTAGATTTTTTATTTAGTTTAATAGAAGCTACTACTTTTAGGTTATAAACCTACTGTTTATAAGTTCAAAATAACCAGCCAAAAATGGTATGGTCATTATAATTATGAGTCTGAATAATATTATTTCTGTATTTTTTTTTTGTTAAGTTTATTAGCTTATTCATAAGATTAATGTTATTGAATAAAATCAATAAAAGTTTTATAATTAATTTGATACTTTTATTTGAGAGGAAAACCACTGAATTTGTTGACGTTATTGGAACCAAATAATATGAGAAAACGTACGTAAATGTAAATTTCTCGACAACCCGAGAAGCCTCGAGAAATTAGCCTCGAGAATTCTCGAGACCCGAGAAATTGGTAAGCTCGAGAAACCATGAACCCTACTCTGAAGCCAATTCTTGACTCAACGCAGACAAAGTCACGGGAGCAAGCTAGTATGATTAAAATTGTTTTAAATTTATTTTGTGATTGTATTCCAGCATACTGAAGTTAGTGTTGTACCAAGACAAAAGCGTCGCGCAGAGAACCGTAGGCGCTCTGCCCGCCGAGTTTGTTCCGATTTTACTCGAGCAGCTCGTGGAGATGGCCGCTCAGGGCACCACCTCGTGAGTACAATACATTCTTAATTTTTTTTTCTTTCTTCCTGTCATCGCACTCTGTGCATTCTGCCAGTTTCAATGTTTCTGTATTTTGTGTGCAGTCTTCAGTTTTCAGCTTCTTTATCTTTATAGTCATGATGATTTTGTAGCGATGATGGCTCAGTGGGTAGCGCGGTAGGTTCGCATGCCGAAGGGCGTGGGTTCAAACCCCAACAATGAGCTTGAGCTGCCGGTGAAAACGTGAGGAAACCATAGCGTGGTGGTAGGGTACTTTCTAGTACTCGGCTGGCTAACTACCACCCTCAAGTTGAAAATCTGCCACCAAGCATCTTACGGTGTGTTCCGGCAGCCTCACTTGAGAGCCAGTTCCATTCCAGGCTAGGTGTGCTTTACCATCTTCGACCACACCGTCACTTAACATCAGGTGAGCTGTGGTCAAACACCTAGGTGTTTGACCACAGACTCACATTCATCATCACAGACTCACTTGAGAGCCCATGCTATTCCAGGCTAGGTCATATTATTTTTCATAATCATAATTATTTTTTCTATTAATAAATGTTGAATTTTTTGGCGAATAATTGTATGTATATGTATTTCTAGTTGCACCGCTGTGTGCACTTGGTTGCAAGCGATAACAGTCCACCACGCCGGGCTGCTTCTGGCGATGTCAGGATCTCACGCGGACCACCTCACGCGCCTCCTCGCTGTCTTCACGCACAGGTAATACGCATGCACACTTACACACATGCGCACGCACCCACACACGCAACGTGCACACACACACACGCACGCACACAATGTGTACGCGCACACACGCAACGCCCACGCACACACACGCACACACCTCAATTTGTTTAGATAGAACTACATTTTTTATTAAATTGAAATTAACACGGTCTGCTCTATTTCATGACAATCTCACATATTAAATTTAAACATAAGTATAATTTTACGTAGACTGCGCAGCTGGGCTTGAAACCGGTTTCAAATTTACCGGTAAACACCCGGCTAATAACGTTATTAAGGTTATTTCGTTCGGAGCGCGAGCGTTATGAAAACCTTTTCAAAAACCTTTATAAACCGGTTTATTCCGCGAGCTCGTGCGGTCTGCCGACAGAGGCGCGCGGGGTGCGGCGGGATAGATCCGCTTCTTCATAGTAGTGGTAGGTATAGGTAAGTCAAATCCTTTTCGTTCTATACCGGTTTTTCGAGCAAAACCTTTTGAATATTGTTCTTTACATTAACCGTTTTATTTAGGGGTTTAGTTCGAACAGAACGAAATAATAAAGTTCGTAGGTATTTTAAGCGAAACCGGTTTGAAAATTTTTCCGGTTTCCAAGCCCTGCTGCGCAGTAACTGTTATCTAATCTGTGACCGCGCGCGACTACCATGTCATTTTTCGGTGCGCGTGATTGAGTGTCCGTATTTTTGTTTGCTCAGGATAATTAGGTCAAATATTGACCACCTATTTATTTTTATTATTTGGAACGACAATCGACTACTGAATCCTTATTGCTGTTTACGGTGTTTATCACTTAAGATGGGTGTTGTAAGTTATTGTATCATCCTACATTTATCAAAATGTGGTATTCCAGACGATCCCACCTCTGTCAGCTGTTGAACTTGAAAGGTCGAGTGGAACTAACTGTGAAGCAACGCGAAGCTGCAAATGAAATCAAGAAAGAGCAAGCAATTATCGAGTACAAAGGTAAACCAACAATATTTTATTAATTACACCAAAGTTATGCCATATTTCAATACATGTCCAAAAATAACATAAAAAATTTCAATATACATCTATCTAAATATATATAACTCAAAGGTGACTGACTGACATAGTGATCTATCAACGCACAGCCCAAACCACTGGACGGATCGGGCTGAAATTTGGCATGCAGGTAGATGTTATGACGTAGGCATCCGCTAAGAAAGGATTTTGATTAATTCTACCTCCAAGGGGATAAAATAGGGGATGAAAGTTTGTATGAAACTTTGTCAATTTTAAACCGATCGGGCTGAGACTGCATGCATAAAGCTACTATGACGTAGGCATCTAGCGCGGGTGAAACCGCCGGGCACAGCTAGTATAATATATGAGGTTAGGTTATTAGGTTTTTTTTTTTTAAGTTGGCGTCTTCATCATATTATTTGAGATCTAATGTCATAAACTAGACTTTTATGAGTGGCTAATGGGATTTACGCTAGATTTTGTAGATAGGATACATTTTGTTTTCTTTATTTACTAGCGTTTACCTGTAGCTTAGCTAGCGTAGCCAATTAGGAAGGGTTATTTTAAAAAAGGTTGCTTTGATTTTCTTTAAATGGTTATTTTACTTGGTGGTAGATCTCCTTAGCAGGAGGTCGTCTAGGTAGGTACCACCGCAGTACCAGATATTCTGCCGCTAAGCAGTAGTGTGTAAACATTGCTGTGTTCCATCTAGTTTCAAAGTAATGAGCGCCAAGGCAGCGATGCCCTGGACTTTGTTTTACTACTTAAAGTTCTGTGTATCGCTGGTCATGGACAGGCGTTATCTCTTAACATCAGGAGAGCGTCTCGTTCGTCTCATTACTGTTACATAAAAAAAAAAAAACACCGTCGCCTGTCTTTACCTTTCACGGCTAAGCGGCCGAATGTATCTTGATTAAAATTTTAATAGTTATAGGATTTTTCTTATTATAAGCTAGGAGTTTGACTACAGCTCACCTTGTATTCAATGACGGTGTGGTGGAAGATAATAAGAACACCTAGTTTGAAAAACTGCCTAAATATGCCGAAACACATTCAGCTGCTTGGCGTGGTAGCTAGCCAGCTGAGTATTAGAAAATACCCTATCACCATACTGTGGTTTCCTCACGATGTTTTCCTTCACCGGTAGCTCAAACTCATTTTTGGGGTGTGAACCCACGCCCTTCGGCGTGTGAACCGATCGCGCTAACCACTGAGCTATCATCACTACTATACTATGCCTCCTTAAAGTTGATCACACTTTGACAAATAAATTTAATTCCACAGATGACACATCGTCAGAAGAAGAAACGCAAATAGAAAAGTACAAATCAGATAGTGAAGAATCGTGGGGTGATGAACAGTTCGACTCCGAACGCGGTGATGATGACGATGATGACGGTGATGATGCGATGGAGCAGGATGATGACGGCAGTAATGAAAGTGACGCCAGTGATGACGAATAAAATAAATGTTAATTATTATTTTTATAATAGTTTTATTTCTACTGACAGCTAAAGCTTCATAATAGCTAATAAATAACTATTAATCATACTATAGTTTTATCGTCTTGCTTCCAAAACTACGTAGACGTTTCTAGTAAATTCACTGCTACTAATGCATGGACTCGATTTTATCTTGAGACACGTAAATATATGAGCTACTTGACACTGGCAGAATCCACGAAGTGTGATGCCAAAAATAACTAAGGAAGAAGAAAAAAGTGTCTTCATATCTGTGGTTCACAATTTACACAAAATTTTACAATAAAATAAACATCCGTCATTTAATTAGAATGCAAAATATCTTCCTGTGGTTCACAAATTGTTATCTCGCTAAATAAGACATTTAGTCTTGCCCTTTTTGGGGTACAAGTCATTGGCCCAACAAGTACGGACTCCGCCACAAAGGGGCAAAGCCTTAGCAGAACCCAATTTATATTATCTGTAGAATATTTCACGCAAACTACGTTTTCCTTTTTAGTGAGACGAAGATAAAACTTTTTGGGGTTTCCAGTGAACATACCTGAAAAAGATAATCAAAGTTTGGAAACTTCGGGGCTGTGGAAAAGTGGTGAAACATGACATTTCGTGCTGGTTCTAAAACTCCATTGAAACTTGTAGTAAAGTCACTTTAATAGCGCATGACTGGACTTTATCATGACTTACTTTGTGTAACTTAGATTTATTTGACTTGATTTTTCATAAAGTTCTTAAAAATTCGAAACATTTGCACTGGCAAAAACACGTAGTGGGATGACAAAAACAAGTCTTCCATTTCACAATAGTTTCCATTTACGCCCTCTAGGAGCGCTGACTGATTTTGCATACGTTTTGATATCGATAACACAAGAAATTTTGCAAATTTACATATATTTTTTTTTTTAATGGCTAACAGGCTAGGTGTTTGACCACAGCTCACCTGATGTTAAGCGACGGTGTGGTCGAAGATGGTAAGGCACACCTAGCCTGGAATGGAACTTGATGAATGAATCATGATATTTTGATGAGATTTTCCCGTCAGAAGTATTTATTACCAGTAGCCCAATCCGAAAATTCTTTAGTGTAAACGCTGCCAATCATCGCTTGCCCATCATTGTATTCTATTCCCGCTTTCAACCAATGTTTCTCGTCTTGGTATATCATCAAGCCAGCTTGATCGTACAGTTCCGAGAAATCAGCCTCTACACATACCTGTAGTGAGGGTAAAATTGTGAACTGTCAATTGCCGTTTCTTGTAAGTTTGATATTTAAAAAAAAAAAAGGCTTTGCTTTTCTTTGGCAACGCATTCTCTACCGTTTGCTAGATTAAAATCCGCCTCGATTTGACGCGGTCTGTGGCAACTGTTATACATTTACTGGTACCACCTTATTATCTGGAGCATGTTTGAATGTTGAGTGGCCTTAATTTCAATTAATTCATTAAAAGCTTCTTATTAAAAAAACAACTATAAATTCATCGTTGGAAATAATCCAAATAGAAACACGGGCAGTGAAAGTAAGCTTTTATACGAGTATGTATTTAGAGGGACTCCTTATACCTACACTTGATGTGAGATGGAACCGACACCGACACGGTCAAACCATTGAGTGCTTCGAAGTTTTCGTCTCATACGACTCCTGACAATATAAATTATACGGCATTGACTTTTACATTTAATTATATAGGATACTCCAACTATGATTTCGACAGCATCCCGTGGCCTTCTTCATGGAGAGAAAGCTGAGTGCAACTTGCGTACGGCCACGTCTTGCTTCGCACTGCGGGCCGCTGCGCGCCTTCCACGTGAAGACAGCGGTTGATCCACGGGCGCGGGGTGGGAACAGGTAATGTGCCGTGATGCGTCAGTGCGCTCTAGAGCCCTTCCTCACCGACGTCCTCATCTACGGTGTGCGACGTCATCAGATCCACGACCGCTCTTATGAGCTTCATGAAGACAAGGTCTCTAAATAAGTGGCAGATTTCACCCTCCATCTCTATTAAAATTCGGACGCTTAATAATCTCTATGGCCTCCCGAACTTTCCGAGGTAAGAAAAAAAACATTTATTTTGTCATACTACATATAAATAATAAAAGACGATATAAATAATAACAATAATTATACAAAAGTTGTCGCTGTAGTGTCCAGTTCTCGGCATTGGTGCTGCCGCTTTCTCAGCAGCGCTGGTTTTCAGAACTAAACTTTTGGAACGCACGAGACTGAATCCCACTATCCCACTAATATTATAAATGTGAAAGTTTGCATTTTTTTACTCAATCACGCCAGAACGGCTGAACGACTCTAGATGAAATTTTGCATGTAGATAGGTACTTTAGGAATAAAACATCGGATACTTTTCATCATCATCATCATCCATCACCACGCGGGTAAACCGCGGGGCGCAGCTAGTAAGCCATTAATTAAGGTGGTTCAATTTTCATACTAATGATTTTTTCCATTTATGGACAAATGGAGCATAATTTTACAGTGAAATCACAGCTACTGGCATTTATTTAGATCTTTATTTATATGAAACTTTTCGTAAAAAAATATGCGACTACAGCGCCGCGCAGTCTAAACAAACTAAAATTAAAAGTACCTAGACGCAAAATTAATTTTGTAAAACTTACCATAAAACAAAAATCGTCTCTAATTTGTACACCATACAGATGTCCTGTGTTAAAATGGAAACCGTATAAAGTTCCTTGCCAAAAATCTCCCTTGTCATCTGTTGTTACTTCAAGGGAACTATTATCATTTGACAATTTCCATTTCTGCGGTTCGTTCAGCCATTTAAAGTCCCGTAATGACAATTTGTTAAAAGTACTCGTTTCCATTTTGTTTACGTTTATTTTACGTTGGCTGTTAGTATATTTTACCTTTGATAAGTAACTATGTTGACTATAAATACTGAATGGGAATGTGACTGACCTATTTATCTTTAGAAGTGAGCAAATGAGGCAACGTAAATAACTTCACTCGATGGTAATCCGAATTGATTAGAAAATACATTAGTGGCTCCTTCGTTCAACTACATACATTTGTTAGAAAATATTTATTTGTACACGTGTTTTTGTACACGTGGCATAAAGTGAGTATGGGTATATATGGTATGAGTATATATGGGTATCGTACAAGGCGAGCCATACTTATCGTTCGCCAGAATATTTCAACCACCCAACGATATAAATGTTTGAATTGATTACGTTGAGTTTTTGCGGGAATACGGAAAAAACGTTTTTTCCTTTGTATTAGTTTCCATTATTTGTTTTTTCGAGTGTTAGTACTTAATAGTAGTGTTTTTATATGGTTAAATGTATGCAAGTGATATGACGTGATCAATATAAAAAAACAAAACTCCATTGGAATTTATAATAAAATCCTTACTGTTGTTATTATAAACTCCAATCAAATCATGGAATGGACTTCACCGTGACTTTGACTGTGACTAAGAGTTATTTTACTTAATTTTATTATGAGGCTTGAAAATAAGAATTACTCGATCCTGGTAGAATTAATAAAATGCGATGCCAAAAAAAGAATAAAGATTATGTACCACGAGTACCGCGTGAACCCCTTCTCTGATTTCTCACATTTGAAATTACTACAACGTAAAGTTACTCATAGTAATTTTATATTTACGATGAAACGCTGATTTGATCCCTTCTGTTTAGAATGTAAGCCACGAACAACTCTAAGTGCTTCGTTTCTCATTAGATCACGTTAACAACGCGTGAAATGATTTATAAGCGATACAGATAAGTAATCAACAATTCGGTATGTAAAGTTTTTTTTTGGTATTTATTTTATATTTTTTTCTGATAGTAAACTTTATTTCATGAAACTAATTTGAATATTTTGGCTTTTTATGCGGTAGTTGATTTTTAATACGTTTTCAAACTTTCGATAGCGATGACGTCATAAGGTTGACGGAATATCCCTAGTAGGCCTTTGCCATGTAAAACAAAAAATAATATTTTGACACATTTGATTGACTTTGACAACTGACATGAAGTAAAGAATTTTGTTTATCAAAGCTTCTTAATGTTGCTAATCTATTACTTTTTTGTATGGATTATTACGCTATTACGCCGCTGGCAAATCTATTAAGATTTAAAAAAATATATGGATCTATTACAGCTGTTTTAAAACATTAGAACTGACAGAATGCACAGAGTATGATGCCAAAAAGAAAAAGGACAAACCCAATGAACTTTTTTTTTACGTGATTTGGCAATGCACGGGTGTTATATTTACCTATTTTGGTATTTTATAAATGAAGTAACGAAATTATAGTATTTTTCCGTACTATCCTTAGATATGGATAGTACCTAGTACGGAGCATGAAATAGTTGTACAAATACTGTAATTATAGTACAAAATCCAACGCTGCGTTGACTTGACTTTGACAGTTTTTGTTTAGGTTCGCCATTGCTTTTGCACAGCGAACTACATGACGTCATTATGGGACTCATTGAAAGTCAAGTTTATCTTGTGTATTTTATTGAAATATACCCCATCTCATAGTTTAGAGAGTTTTAAACGTCAAAATAATGTACAGGAATGTAATATTTCGAAATGGTTTTGGAATCAGCAAAGTATTTTTTTTCTTTACATACCGAATTAGGCGTAGTCCAAGTTAATTGCATAAAGTCCTATTAGTATTTATTGTAAGTATTGCTAGCTAGCTAATACTTCAGGCTAGTAAAATATAAGTGCAGATTTTTCCCCGCAAAGCGTTGTTCATTGAATCCATTAAAATAAATCAGGTGTATGTACCTACTTTAAAATTCGACGTTTTTTTTACTGACAGGCTATGTGTTTGCTCTCAACTCACCAGTGACGGTGTGTTCGAAGATGGTAAAGCACACCTAGCCTGGAATGGACCTAGCTCTCAAGTGACGCTGCTAATATGATCCAGTTTGAATACAAGCATATAGTTTTTGTACTGAGAAGTTTGTTGACACTAATGAATCTGTTTGGGGTTTTTTGGACCTAAAAAATTGACGCATTCATTGACGCATTTACTCAGAAAATAGTTGTTAGCCATCACTAGTCGTCGTCGGATTTTTCTGCTATGGAGACTTTCATAAATAGTAGATGATGTAATTAAACAATGGCAGCATCTTCCATTTATTTTTTGTTCAGTTATTAAAGGGCAACATTGTTTAATCAAAATGGCGTCATTTCCGGAGGTAGCTGTGCGGCGTGATGGCTCCGCGCGGCCTATGAAGAAAATAAAGTTTATTTTTGTGTTTAGATAACTAAAATAATTTGATAGATTTGTTTATTGTTATTTAAATAGTTAGTGCGAATAAAATGGGAAAACCTGGTAAGTAATATTCATTAACTTTAGCCAAACACTAGCATGGCTACCGCGTGGTATACTTCACGTTTTCAGTAATATTACTCAAATTTCAGAATTTATTTGTTAACACCTAGTAACAACTTATCTAAAGTGTTTTAAAACTTATTCTGCTCGTAAACTGAAAAAGCTAGTAAGTGGGGTCCAGGTTATGGTCCGAATTTTCTATTGTGGAAGTAGGCAAGTGATATGAAACACATTTAAAGTATTTTAAACCAAAATCGATTGTATAAGTTAAACTCGAGGTACGAACATCCTGTTCTTTACGCATTCGTGTTAATAAAATAGTTCAATACCAGGTTGGAAAACTTTGAGGTTATGTTTAGAACCCCACGCCCCCACGTTAAGTTTATATCTTATCTATTTTTAAAGTTTTCTTTGTTACTATATGCAATTCTAATGATACATGAGTTTCTCAGCCTTCATTTCATCATCGTTTAATATGCACTTGTCCAATATTTAGGTTAGAACTCACCAAAAATTCCAAGGTGTGAAACAAACACGTGGATTATGCCTACTGGGCAGGCATCATGTACAATATTATTCGCCTATACAATCTATTTTTGTTAATTATTGCGCCTGAAACTCTAAAAACAACAGGAATTACTTATATTAATAAATTATGTTGTGTTCTAAGCAAAGTTGAAAACAAGCTCTAAAGTAGCATCAAACCAAATACTATTATCGTTGCAGTCACGATTGCTCTACTGCAGGGCAAAGATCTCCCTTTTCTTTTTACGTATCTTTACTTGGTGGTAGATTTCCTTAGCAAGAGGTTGTCTAGGTGGGTACCACCGCTGTACCAGATGTTCTGCCGTCAAGCAGTAGTGTGTAAACATTACTGTGAAGAGTACTGCAGGAACTAATCATTGAAAGTATCAAAGTAATGAACGCCAAGGCAGAGATGCTATGCACATGTGTTTCATTTGTGTGTGTTGTTAGCCTTTACTTTTTTTTCACACGTGTGATTAGCCTTTATTGTCACACTACAAGGTGAAGGTGCCTTGCCTCCGTCCATTTCTCTTTGTGTTGTCTTTTAGGTAAAAGTCAAGTTCTTCTTTTATTTTCTGTTTGAGTTATACCATGATTTGCTATCATAAAATTATAATAATTGTTATAGAGTTCAATGGTAGTCGCGGAGGCGGTGGCGGTCGTGGCGGCGGCCGAGGCGGATTTCGAGGTGGACGCGGCGGTGACCGTGGCGGCCGTGGTGGGTTCGGTGACCGTGGAGGACGGGGTGGCGGAGGAGGCCGCGGTGGCTTTGGAGGCGGAGGACGAGGATTCGGCGGCAGAGGTGGAGGAGGTAGTCAACAATGTTACTTAATCATTGATATTTAGATCGAGAAAAGATTTATGTAAACTCTGTAATCAGTATTATTTATTGGCCATAAATAACAATAATGTCACAGGCAAGTCACTTGTTACAAAAAAAAACTTACAATTTCACATTAATTAATGAATCTATAATTAATTATTAAGGTAACAATAAATATACTTCTGTTTACACTTCCTTTATGTGTTACACAAAAATGAGGATTCCGAGAATCTTGTTGACAACTGTACTTTTTAAAAGTGGCTATAACTCACTATAATTATGCTTGTGCCACTGCATATTAAATTCAAATCCAAGACAAAACTCTAATAAATGCACTACTTTACATGAATATGAAGATTTGAGCCAGTAATCTTTATTTGGCTGAAGAAAAATACATTATTTTTTAATCGACATGATGATAACATGGTCCCTCTAATCTCGACCTATTCGTGAAGACTATGATACCACATACCCACTACTGATGCAGCATTACCATACAACATTAACCCGGGATATCTTTGCTGTGCTAAAACTGATGTAACTTTGCAGGTCGTGGTGGTGGCAGAGGTAGGGGAGGCGGTGGTAGAGGAGGAGGAGGCGGGTTCAAAGGGGGAAAGCAAGTGATACTTGAGCCACATAGGTAAAATTATTGTAATAAACTAACTATATTATAAGAATTTAGTAATATGTTTCAAACTGCCGAAGGAAAAAAATATCTACATAGAATTGACTTATTCATTTTGATCTTATATAATACTAGAAAATTACAAATACATCATGCCATACAAAAAAATAGTACATAAAATTATAGCACATAATTCATTTATGGAAATCGCACACTGATACTCATTCAATCGTTTTTGCCATAGACTTGCATATTGTGGAATGATCTTCCTTCTTCCCTATTCCCGCGGAGTTACAACATTGGGTTCTTCAAAAGGTGTGTTATTAGAATCTTAAAAGGTCGGCAATGTATTTGTAGTGCCCTTGGTATTGCAGATATTCATAGGCGACGGTGATTGCTTACCATCAGGCAACTCATCTGCTTGATCCCACCTGTGGCATAAAAATAGTTGCTTCATTCCCACCTGTGGCATAAAAATAGTTGCTCGATTCCCACCTGTGGCATAAAAGTAGTATAGGAAATTGATTAATTAATTATTATTGAACTTCTAGGTCAAGATATTTTCAAAATCATATTCGTAAATTTCCGCATACAAATTAATATTACAGGTTATTGAAAATTGTTGGAAAGTATTATATGAAAACCATTCAAACAATTTTGTAATTAGGAAACTTTAGAAATATCTAGCAAAAGACACTACAGACACAAGTTTCGTAATCATTATATCTTAGTCTTTGAAATGATGTTAATAACAATAACTTTCGTTCTTCTGAAAGCGAACGCTTGAAGATACATTCTGTTACTGATCAAATAAGTTTTAAGTACAATCTACATGTTATAGCCTAACATTTCTAAACATTTATATTGTTTTTTTTTTAGACATCTTGGTGTGTTCATCGCTAGAGGCAAAGAAGATGCATTGGTGACCAGAAACTTGGTACCAGGGTCTGAAGTATATGGCGAAAAAAGAATATCAGTTGAGGTGTGTATTTTAGTTGACTATAAGACATGATTATGTTTTTCTAATCAATCAAACCAAGTCCAGATATACAATTTTGGATTTTTAGGGTTCTATGCCATTTAAAATATATCCAACAAAACCCTAATATTAAGTTGTAAATCATCTGTGTTACGAATCAGCGATCTTTGTTGACAAGAAAACTATTTATTATGTTATAAGCAAGTAACATTGTAATAGCAAAGTGCCAAATAGTGTGTTCCTATAGAACTCGCTTGAAACTTGGTTCCATTCTAGCTTACATTTGTATACTGTCACTTAACATCACAATGTGCAAATAACTTGGGTTTTTGGCCTTTCTGACTTAAGTACATATCCATAATCAGGAAAATGAGCCGAATGTAGCCGAAGCAAAGTTATTGCACTCTTCATAAGGATGAGCGTTTGTCAAAAAAAAGTCTCTTTAAAATAGGTTGTGATAGGTTTAAAATAGGTAGAATGTGAAAACTTGTGATTAAAAATAATTATGTCAATGACCTATACTTTCTTACATAAATACAAATCTTTTATTGATAACACCAAAGTTACAGGTCATTATTCCATTCATATACTTAACACAATAAAAAAAAACTTCATTACTACAAATAAATTGTCAAAAAAAAAAATATGAACAGGGTACAGTTAGGGGTAGGTAGTGGGGTATTTAGGGCTTTTCCATTTGATTTTAGACATTTAAAAAAAATTCTTAACAATAAGATATCGTTAGTACAGAACTCTCGATGTCTACTCATCTGAGTCACACTTGACAGGTGTTTTTTGGTGTACATGATGAATTGTGGTCCCTCTAATCTTGACCTATTCGTGAAGACTATATCCACATACCCACTTCTGATAATATCTAATATAAGCACCATACTTACATACAACTATTCTATATGTAACGGAGTTAATTTATTATTCACAGAATGAAGGAGAAAAGGTGGAATACAGAGTATGGAATCCATTTAGGTAAGAACAAACTAAGCATTAATTTTCAAATGCATTTACATCATCAATAAAAAAAATAAGTCCATATTATATATTTAGTTGATGAAAACTTCAACGAAAAGGATAAAAATTTGTTTTTTACTATCTTTTAATATAAAACAAATAATCTTTTATTCTTGTTGATATTAGAGTAATGATGCATTAATTCTTGGTAGGTATTTTCCTCGCACATTTATTCTTGTTTCCCTATAATATAATAATAATAATTTATTGCAGACCATTTGGTCCATATTACACAATTTCTTGCATTGTATTTTAAAAAAATAAATAGAATTTAAAATTAAAATAATATAACTGGAAATCATAACTCTATAAATATTTTTGAAGAAAATAAAATTGTATTTAATTAATACATTGACGAATTACATATTAGAGCGGTAAAGTGATATAATGTGGTAAAACTATTAATGTGTTTCTTCCAAAACTATCAAATAATAATAATATAACTCTTTATTGTTCACACCAATTATTACTAAAAACAATTTTAAAGTAAAAACTTAATACTAGTTGAACAATTGGCGGCTTTATCGCTTAGAGCGATCTCTTCCAGGCAATCAAAGCTTCTAGTAAAATTTTGTGACTTTATCAGGAGATGACCGGACTGGACATTGACTTACTTTGTGTGACTTTGACACTATTTTTCTTTCACTTCACTTGAAAGATTATTATAGACACGCCATTTTCTTCCTCTGATCCTTTCCACCCTAAGGTTGCCTGGAAGTGCTCCTTGCTTTTAGCGATTAAGTCGCCAGTTGTGAGTTTGTCTGTTAATGAAGTTTATTTCGTCAGTATTGTATAATTTTTGGTGTGTACAATAAAGAGCTGATTAATCAACGAATCAAGTATTGAAATTATTATTGACCCCTTCAAGATACACCAAGTGCAATGCTAGAACAAAGAAACAGAGCTTAAGAGCTACTTCTCATGGATCATAAACTCGGGCTATTAAAGATTATAACAATAATTTTATATCATTGAAAATGCTAAGAAATTTTAGTTTTTTATGCAAAACTATGTTCTATTGTCAACAGATCAAAATTAGCGGCGGCTATAATGGGTGGAGTGGATGCCATTCACATGCCTCCCGGCTCGAGGGTTCTGTACCTCGGAGCAGCCAGTGGTACCACTGTCAGCCATGTCTCAGATATAGTTGGACCAGTAAGTTGATATATTATAGAACAATAACTCTTCACCTGAAAGGGTCTCTAAACTTTTATGTAGCATTTGTATATGTTTTACTCTCATATTTTCTTATTTATAAATCAAAATGTACAAAGTTATATGTTTGGGGTTTTACTAAGCTAAAAAGGGGTGTCATGAACAACATTTACAAGTTTTTTTACTGATAGTAAACTTTATTTTATGAAACTTATTTGAATATTTTCTTTGTGGTAATTGTTTTTTTTTCTCAAACTTTTTATAGTGATGACGTCATAAAGTAGGCTGAACATACCATGTACAACAACAAAGTATACATAGCTGAGCAGGCACTGAAAGTAGCCCTATACAGCCTACTATGTGACGTCATTAGAAGTCAAGTTTATTTTGTAATAGTATTTTAAAGAGATTTACACTTAAAAATAATGTACAGGAATGTAATATTTCGAAATGGTTTTGTAATTAGTAAAGCTTTTTTTTTTCTGTGCATACCGAATTCGGTATGTAAAGTTTTTTTTTGGTATTTATTTTATATTTTTTTCTGATAGTAAACTTTATTTCATGAAACTAATTTGAATATTTTGGCTTTTTATGCGGTAGTTGATTTTTAATACGTTTTCAAACTTTCGATAGCGATGACGTCATAAGGTTGACTGAATATCCCTAGTAGGCCTTTGCCATGTAAAACAAAAAATAATATTTTGACACATTTGATTGACTTTGACAACTGACATGAAGTAAAGAATTTTGTTTATCAAAGCTTCTTAATGTTGCTAATCTATTACTTTTTTGTATGAATTATTACGCTATAACGCCGCTGGCAAATCTACTAAGATTTAAAAAAATAGATGGATCTATTACAGCTGTTTTACAGGAACATTAGAACTGACAGTATGCACAGTGTATGATGCCAAAAAAAAAAGGACAAACCCAATGAACTTTTTTTTTACGTGATTTGGCAATGCACGGGTGTTATATTTACCTATTTTGGTATTTTATAAATGAAGTAACGAAATTATAGTATTTTTCCGTACTATCCTTAGATATGGATAGTATCTAGTACGGAGCATGAAATAGTTGTACAAATACTGTAATTATAGTACAAAATCCAACTCTGCGTTGACTTGACATTGACAGTTTTTGTTTAGGTTCGCCATTGCTTTTGCACAGCGAACTACATGACGTCATTATGGGACTCATTGAAAGTCAAGTTTATCTTGTGTATTTTATTGAAATATACCCCATCTCATAGTTTAGAGAGTTTTAAACGTCAAAATAATGTACAGGAATGTAATATTTCGAAATGGTTTTGGAATCAGCAAAGTATTTTTTTTTTTTTACATACCGAATTCTGATATCTTAAAAATAATCAGCTGGTCTATAGGAAAAGTACATTGACCCCTGACCTAATGTATTAGCGGCATTATAGCAGCAAATTTCTTTTAGTATTATACTTAGTTGTTGCTATAGTAAAAGTTGTTCATAATGGCAAGTATAATACCTCCTTTTCAGCTTGGTACAGTCCAAGCTTAAGCTATAAACAACTTTGTGTTGAAAACCCAAATGATGAAACAATAATGCATCCGACCTATTCATGATGACTATACAATCATCACCCACTATTCTGATATATAAATAACATCTAAACTTACAACAATTAAAAAAAAAAACATAAGTTGTAATCATAAATTAATTTCCAGGAAGGATTAGTGTATGCGGTGGAGTTCTCACACAGATCTGGCAGAGATTTAATAAACGTAGCCAAGAAACGGACTAATATAATACCTATTATTGAAGACGCTCGGCATCCATTGAAATACAGGTGATTATTGTGAATGGTCTCATATATAAGTTTGTCAATAGATTTTGGAAGTAATGGATTAATAGACTCGACTCTACTAAATGTATATGAATCTTTTGGATGAAATTCTATATAGTAGGTCTATATGTAAAATTTGTAGATTTGACTTTATAAATAAGTTGACCATACATGATATCATGGTCAATTTAAAAGCAGAAGTGGGAAGACATCCGAACAAAATCTCTAATCTGCGAAGAAGTATTTTAGCCTCTTGCTTGCTAAGAATATATGTCTATAAATTGCTGGAAAGTGTATCCAAAGCACCATAAGTAGGATCATATTGAATTTGGTTGAGCAGGGATTGGATCAGGCAGTAAAAGTTCCGTTAATTATGTATTTAACGGGACTCCTTAAACCAGCCGGGTCATATGATTGATCCGACATTTGCTAAGTTTCATCTTGTCTAGTAAAAATATACGACGTAGATGTAGGAGTGACAATGTTTTTTACTTGATAATGATTTCTATTATAAACACAAATAAATCTTACATTTTGATTAACTGCTGTCTTAGAAGTACTTTTTTGCAGTTAAATTTCAACAAACATTTGTATGTGATGCTAACCGAATGCCTGGTAATTCGTACCTGGTGCGGTAGTGTTTGGCCTTTGCCCTCGCTTATGAATTCTGAAGCCATGTTTTTTTATAAACTATCCTCAGGTCAGGCCAAGCGCGGGTTGGCTTAGACTTCACAAAACTTTGAGAATATTCTTTTAAAGAACTCTTAAACATTGAGGTTTTCTAACAATGTTTTTCATCAGTTAAAAAAAGACCAGTGCGTGCTGTGGGATTCGAATTCTATGGCCTCCAGATTGGAAACCATACACTCTCCCAACTTGACAGCCAAAACTTTCTGCACACATATATATAAATAGTATAAACCTTATTTAAAGTATCACAACCATTTAAAAAAAAGAATCAAATAAATCCATTTAGTTATTCTCAAGTTTTGTTAGCAACGAATATCATTTGATTTTTATTAAAAAACAATTATAAAAACAATTTACGATTTTTAGATTTTTATTTATTTAGATTTATGATTTTCTATGATGAATACAGATGGCTAAATTTTTCATGTTGAAACTTTGAACTCTCTCTCTGAGATAACAATGTCTTAAACCTTCAGCGAACACAGCAAGAACATAATACTAATTGTAACTTATATCTTTTTAGAATGTTGGTCGGCATGGTAGACACAATATTCGCGGATGTTGCACAACCTGACCAAGCTAGAATCGTATGTTTGAATGCGCAGCATTTCCTCAAGAACGGTGGACATTTTGTTATATCAATCAAGGTAAATATATCTTTAATTTTAATTTCTTTTTAATTTTTTTTCTAGAAATAGATTATAATAAATAAATATCTGAATATTTCACACAACACCATCTAGCCCCAAACTTAGCAAAGCTTGTTCTAAATGTACCAGAGAATACTTATAAACATATACTTTTTGTAAATTATATTTAATCACACATTCAACTATCTTTGGAACTATGTATTTTATTTCCATACCCGAAGAGATTAAACTGTCTTGAATAGAAGATTTGTATATATTGCATTCCATTCAAAATCAAAAAGAATATATATATAATAATAATAATAATATAACTCTTTATTATTCACACCAATTACAAACAATTATTACAACATATATTATTATATATATATGTACATACATTAGTTTTCAAGTGGAGATTTTTAAGTAACTTCAATTAACTTTTCTTGTACTATAAATTTTATGTCGAATAAATTATTATTATTACACACGCACTACACTAAAGAACCTACAATGTGCGAGTCAGACATGCTCTTGACTTTTTTTTGAGCTAGGTAAATATTTCTTATTTAAAAACTTCCTATGATGTAAACAAAATGGCTAAATATTTCATGTTGATAATGAACTCTCTCACTGAGGTATTTTCCCAAATACCCCAAAGTTACTGTAAGATGTACCTCTGGTAACTGTTGATTTTTCTTTCCAGGCTTCGTGCATAGATTCAACGGCACAGCCAGAAGCGGTATTCGCTGCCGAAGTGAAGAAATTACAAGCAGAAAAATTAAAACCACAAGAACAGTTAACATTGGAGCCCTACGAAAGAGACCACGCTGTGGTAGTTGGTGTCTTTAGACCCCCAGCTAAGAATCAATAGTCTTAATAGAACTTTTTAAAACAAAGGACTTACACAAACCATTGTGACGCGTTTGAAACTGGTTTCGGTGCAAAAGTTATGGCTTAGTACCATCTGCCCCCATGCCCAGTGTCTCTTGGGAAAATATTTTATAAAATTTTGTATTTTATAATTAAAAGTATGCTTTAAATAAGTTACATGTAAGTTTATAGGACTCGTACAAACAAATGAGCCCTAACTTAGGGGTAGTTTGGTTAGCCGATGAATAGTTCTGTAGTTGGACATTCTCAATTTATGCCAATATAATTGTTTTGTTTCCCCATTGTCATGATAACGGGGGTAGTTGGGACTAAATCAAACTTAACACTACAAATTGCAACTGATAAAATATTGGTTACATATTGTATGTTGTTGTAGGCCAAAGGGTTCTAGTTTTACAAACGTTACTTTATAGTTAATCACTCAGACGAATAATCGGTGGACAGATCCATAAAATGTTGCCGTTCCGTTGCTGGCATTGTGTTGAGTGTTCATGGTATATATTTGATTATTTCTGCTTAACAGTCGTTTCAGTTACAACAGTGATGATGATTTCTTTGTGTTTTACATGGATGTCACTTTGGGTAAAAGAGAAAGCTATTGTCGGAATAGCAACCTTGCCTACAACATTGTCTGTGTGCCACATGTACTTTCTTGTCCGACTAGTAGGCCCCCACAACATTGCAACCCGTACACTTTACATTTCATATTTTTTTTTAAATATTTTGTCGTAGCTTTCCAAAATGTCCAGAAATCAGTGGATAAGGCGCGATAATTGGGAGCCAACTAAATACTCCATGCTTTGCTCAAAACATTTTAGTAAATCCAGTTAAAAAAAATATGTTACGTAAAGTAAATATTTATATCATAAATATTGTTTCCATTATTTTCATGTTCTACAACTCGCAGTTTTTTATCGATATTATTTTCATTGATACGTTATGTAGTAGCGATTACTTCCCTACTTCACACATATCTAGAAACTCTGTATCAACATAAAATAGACATGTTTAACCGTCCGTCCATTCTGGTCATTCGTCTGAGGTTCATTGATACATGAAACAATGTCAGCGAGAAGTTGACAGTAAGAAATGTCTCAAGTGAATTACAGATTGACTGACGTTTGTGACTAAGGCCTTAATTGTATAGAGTAAATATTACCTAAGCCTGGAAATTTGTATGTTGCGATTATAAATAAAATTGCAAGCCAATTTCCCTCTGCAGCAGTAAATTCCAGTGAGCCTTTAATTAATATAAGTATTGACATACGTGTAAGCTAAGATAAATGTTACGATTGTACGTTGTTAGATGTAAGGAAGAATGAAATATATGAGTGTTGGAGCGCTAAATGTGTTTATCATTTATTTTACACTAGCTGCGCCCCGCGGTTTTACCCACATGGTGACGGATGATGATGATGATTAAAAGTATCCTATGTTTTATTCCAGAGCCTAAAGTATCTACATGCAAAATTTCATCCAGACCCGTTCAGCCGTTCTGGCGTGATTGAGTAACAAACATCCATCCATCTTCATCTCAATAAAAATCATTAGTTAGGTTTCATGATTTGTTATAATTTAATTTACAAATATTAGCTATCAATTCTTTCTGTCATGAATTCATTTTATAATAATATTTTTTTGCTACTCTTATTATTATTTTTAGTTTTCAAAGACTCCATACAGCCGACTCTTAATAATTGTAAGATTTATTGATGAAGACTTTTTGATGAGTCCATATAGGAGCATTCATAATATTTAATTTAGTTTATGAATGTTACTTTTTGGATAATAAAGATTATTCTATTCTTTTCTACCTTTTCCATCTCAGATCAAACACTACATCAACAAAGACATTCCATTAGTGTAGTGAAATAAATTCCCTAAACAGACACTTAGATTTACAAACATAATTTTTGTATTTACTAACAAGATGCTTTTATCGTCTATTGGGGCAGTTAGGTGGTAATTACTTGTAAACTCGAGTGATAATAAAGTACTGAAGAAAATTTTAAAATAACGGAATCCAGATAATTATCGATTAACCCTGTGATTTATTTTGCGATATCCATCTATTTTTATCATTATTATCGGAGCCAGTATTCTTAAAATTACGTTTGCAAAAGGCGTTTGCTTACAGAAGCTTATAATTGAAATTGACGAGAAATATATTGTACGTGACTATATAACAGTAAAATATATTAAAACTGGGCTGAAAGAGCGCCTCTAGCTGCTTTAAATGAATACTACATTTCTATTTATTTTACTATCATCACTACATATTATGTGAGTGAATACCGTGGTGGTGTCGGCGTAAGAATAGTACCCCACCCTCTCTACCCGTGGTTGTCGTAAGAGTCGGCTAAGGGATGTAATCCGGAAGATGGGCAGCAGCGTCTTCCTTGAACAATCACACCTAACTGCGCTCGGCAACCCGCCTGCCAAGCGTGGCTAGTATAGCAAAACCCCCCCGGGAGGAGTCCTATGTCCAGCAGTGGACGTCCTATGGCTGATGATGTGATTACATAATATATAGTCGTGCGCTGCGTCTGCCTGTTCGCGATAAACTTAAAAACTACTGAACAGATTATCATGCGAGTTTCACCAATAGATACAGTGATTGATGAGGAAGGTTTGGGTATATAATTTGTCAAGGTTTTGTGTTAATTGAAATATGATGATAAAATTGTTGGAAGTGTCGGATAAGGTCAAGCTACATGGGAGAGACAACCAATTGTATGTAAGAATTTTTCTGGGCACAAATAATATAATTTGATCGATCAACTCTTTATTGTACACACAAAAAAGGAAGCCTGGAATGGAATTGGCTCTCAAGGGAGGCTGCCGAAACACAGCTAAGTGCTTGGCGGTAGATTTCCAACTTGAGAGTGGTAGCTAGTTAGCCGAGTACTAGTAACTATCCGCCTACCACCACACTATGGTTTCCTTCGCCGGCAGCTAAAGCTCATTGATGGGATTTGAAACCACACCCTTCTGCGTGACAACCGATCGCGCTAACCACTGAGCTATCGTCGCTACAACTTGTAAAGTATTCTATCCGTTATCTGGTTCGCACAGTACAAACTTTTCTTAGTTTGAGACTAGATGGCGCTGTGCGAATTGTCCTATGACATTTATTAATTTTGTATAGAAATAAAAACCCTGGTTCCAAATATTTGACTTTTTAATCATTTCTTTGTTTTCCCAAACAGCATGAGAATTATTTACATTTTACACAAATAAACTTGGATATTAATAAAAAAACACAGTTTATAACATATTATTACAGTAGGAATGTATAATCAATTTACCAAAACTATAGGCTAAGTAACTTAATTATACAAATAAAAACTAATCTCTAAGTCAGTTTTAAACTATTTAAAAATGTGTCTCTATTGAACAAAAACGGTTTAAATGGCTTTTAGACAACGGTTGCAATCAAAATCGGGATCATAAAGTTAAAACGTAGTGTTATAAATGTAAAAAACAATATTATTTATAAGCCATTTCAAAAAAAAAAAAAAACTCGATGCCTTGAAACTTTTTTTTTAATATTTAGTCTATGACATTTAAAATCTAATTCCTTTTCAGTTACAAAAATACAATGTTTTATCAGCAAATAATTAATATATCACAAGTTCTTACAAACTACACGGCTTATTCTTCCTATATTTATATGTAATACGTATGCGGGGTTACGCAAAACGGTAGTACCAAGCTGAAAGGAGGTTATTGTACTCAACTTTAACTTTTTTTTATTGTTGACTGGCTTAGTGTTAGACCACAACTCATTTGATGTTAAGATAAATATCGTATCGTTGCCCATACGTGGAACAGATTACGTATCTATCCCTTGAATTTGCAAATTCAAACTTTTCTTTTTTAAATAAATAATGACCAATGCCTGATGGTCAAATGTTTAAAATATAGCTTATTTGGTTGACAAGCTAGGTTGTTTATCACATCTCACCTGACGTTAAGTGACGAAGATAAAACATGATGCTGAGATGATCGAAGATGGTAAAACACACATAGTCTAAAATGGAGCAGGTTTTCCAGTGAGGCTGACAGAACACACCGCTCGGTGCTTAGCGGCAGAATGTAACTGTAATGAGACGAACGAGACGCTCTCCTGACGGTAAGAGATAACGCCTGTCCATGACCATTGCAGCGATACACAGAACTTTGAGTAGCAAAACAAAGTCCAGAGCATTGCTGCCTTGGCGCTCATTACTTTGAGACTAGATGGTTAGTCTCGACAGCCCTGTAATTTCGCTAGCTGCAGTACCCTTCAAACCGGAACACAGTAATGTTTACACACTACTGCTTAGCGGCAGAATATCTGGTACTGCGGTGGTACCTACCTAGACGACCTTCTGCTAAGGAAATCTACCACCAAGTAATTAACTATGATTTTCAACTAGCCAGCTGAGTACCAGAAAACCTACCTAATAATCTACCTGGTTTCCTTCAAGCCCATTGTTAGGATTTGAACTCACCACTAAGTAATCATCGCTACAAAATTGTTTACAATAATCTCTTTTTTGGCTTATTACTGCCGTTCTGCGTAACCTTTATCTCAAAATACAGTACATATCTTATATCCTTAGGCTAACAAAGATTTACCAATTATAGTTAAATATAACTTTATTCTAGATCTTTAGGATCAAGTTATATAACATGTAGGCATATATTAAAGGCATGTTACTTATATAGGTAACTTTATACTTTAAAAGGTGATTCAAAAGATCAATCCCGCTCTGCACACCTGTCCCTGATTATTGCATCAGTCTTTAACTTCCCACTGCTGGGCTTAAAGCCTACCCTCAAAAGGTAAATTGGCCATGTTCATAATTTCCTTTAAGGATATTTGTAGATTTCCTTGGCCTTGAATAACTTTAATGTGAATAAGTGTTTAGTGTCTTATGTGGTAGTACTTTGTTCGGTAGTAGTGGGCTCCATTTTGACAGGCACTTGCGGTAAGGCGGTCGCGAACTCTGTGCGTGCTAGGTTATACATCTGAAATCAAAATATTACTTTTAAATTCATTTAAGACCTCCGAATCAGAATGTGTCAAAATATTATGTATTCTTTTTTGTTTTACGTGGCAAGGGCATATTCAGCCTTTTTTATGACGTCATCGCTATAAAAAGTTTGAAAACGTATTTAAAATCAGTGTTTATCTAACCTTCATGAACACAGGTGCTGAGAGCTGGTCTACGCTGGTCGCTTTAGCCAGCGAGTCGTCGATATCGTGCGAAGTCTCCGCTGCCAGGGCTTCTGTTGGCGCCTTCAGCTTGGGACGCCTGCTTTTGGGGGGTTCCTCGTCGGAGTCTGACGGAGGGGGGCGAATCTAGATAAAATAAGATTTTCGCAAATTAAAACAGAATGAGTTATAAATACGTTTGACTGCCTTGTTAGCTCCTTTGGTAGAATATCTGCTTCAAGAGCTGAAGGGCGTGGGTTCGATTCCTACCAGAATAAACATTCATGTGATAATAAATGTTTATTTTGTGTTGTAATGAGACGAACGATACGCTCTCCTGATGGTAAGAGATAAGACATGTCCATAAATATTGCAGCGATAAACAACTTTGAATAAAAAAACAAAGTCAAGGGCGTCGCTGCTTTGGCGCTCATTACTTCCGAGACTTTCGATGGTTAATCTCAACAGCCCTGTAATGTCGCTAGCTGCAGTACCCTTCAAACCGGAACACAGTAATGTTTACACACTACTGCTTGGCGGTGGTACCTAGACGACCTCCTGCTAAGGAGATCTACCGCCAAGTAAAACTATGTCACAAGTATGTATAATAGCAAGTGTGTTTAGCGATGATAGCTCAGGGTTAGCGCGGTCGGTTCGCATGCCGAAGGGCGTGGGTTCAAATCCCAACAATGAGCTTGAGCTGCCGGTGAAGGAAAACATCGTGAGGAAACCATAGCGTGGTGGTAGGGTACTTTCTAGTACTCGGCTGGCTAGCTACCACCCTCAAGTTGAAAATCTGCCGCCAAGCATCAAACGGTGTGTTCCAGCAGCCTCACTTGAGGGCCAGTTCTATTCCAGGCTAGGTGTGCTTTACCATTTTCGACCACACCGTCACTTAACATCAGGTGAATTGTGGTTAAACACCTAGACTGTCAGGATATAAAAAAAAAGTTTTATAAAAAAAAAAGTATATAAGTATTCTACCAGCTATCTGGTTCCTATAGTACAAGGTTTGCTTAGTTTGTGGCTAGATGGCGCTATATGTACAGTTTTACATTTTTTTTTTATTATTTTAGAATTAAATTGTGATTTTACCTTTCTGGGACGGCCAGGTCCTCTCTTTTTGGTTGGCATCGGTAGAGGTGACGGTGAACGAATCTGAAAAGTTAATACAAACTAGGTAATTATTTAGTTGATTTAATGTGTACCGAGACAAACCGCAGCGGTATTTCGGTACTACCTAAATATAGAAGACCGTAGAAAGATAAATTTGATGCTTATGTTTTTAATTTTTTAGGGTTCCGTACCTCAAAAGGAAAAAACGGAACCTTTATAGCATCACTTTGTTGTCCGTTTGTCTGTCAAGACCCTTTTTCTCAGGAACGCGTGGAGGTATCAAGCTGAAATTCATATCAAATACTCAGGTCTACTGTCCCTTGGAGCTGTGAAAAAATCAAACTTCTAAGCCAACGCAATCGAAAGATACAGCCGTTTATGCTGCAAATTTTCGACACTCGCAAGGGAATCAAAACCTACAGGGTACTTCCCGTGAACTCGGAATCTTGAAATTTCATACGAAGCAACGTCTTATAGCACAGATAAAGGAAAAATTGCGAAAAGCATAAATTACCATTAAAAAAATACTATAACTTTTACTTATATACCTACAGGTTTGTACGGAACCCTCGGTGCGCGAGTCCGACTCGCACTTGGGCGGTTTTTTATGTAATAGTAATGATAACAAGACGGAAAATTTTGTCCTATTTATTGATTTTGAGCCCCTTTAAAGCAGCAAGCAGATGAGACTCCTGATGGTACATACCAGGTGATCACCGTCCCGTATTACCAACTGCATTACCTACTATAAATTTACAATTAAATAATTAACAAAAAAAAAAAAACGACTTCATATGGTTTTCTCGTGGATGCCATTGTCAGAACTGAAGCAAATTGAACATATAACATGTAAAACCAAATTCTCACTTACCCGTCTTTTCCTGATCGGTCTGCTCCCATCGGCAGATCTGGTCGTCATGTTCAGCTTCGAATCGTTCTTCACTTCGCTGGTCTTCTCTACAGCTTCTTCTTTTAAGATCCCACTCATCCTGTCCTTGAAGAAGCTGTCTTCCGCCACCCTCAAGGCTTCGAAAGACTGATGACCTTGCAGTGCATAACGTATTATCTTTAAGACTTCTATCCTGCACAGGAGTCTAGTGTCGTCGCTCATTTTCTTGAACAAAGGTATCAGGGAGTTCATAAATAACTTATCGTCATCAAAATGATCGTCTGGTAGAATTGTGTTCGCATCGATTTTGATTTCCAGCGATTGCTTGTCGATGCAAACTTGGTTACCCTTTTCCATCGTTATCGGGGCACGACTGGGATTCGAGGAGGTTTTCTTCGTGGACCACGCATTCGTGTCCGTTGTCATATCTAAGGGTTTGTCGAATGTTTTGTCTAGGGATTTGTCGAATGATTTTTCTAGTGGCTTGTCGAAAGATTTGTCGAGTGGTTCAGCCTTGATCCTTGGGATTTCTTTTTCTTCTGGCGGCGGATGTTGGGGTGAGCTGGAGACTTCTGAGTAGGATTCATATTTGTCTTGAGATGTACGAGGCTTTCTGCGGAGACAAAGTTTTCCCAATTAAATATTTATATTTTGGAGTGTAAATACAATCTACTATTAATCAAAGCGTGCACACTATTAAATTATAATTTTTAACAAAAAAAAAACCGACTTCAAACAGGAAACTAAAATGTAAAAGATTCCCCTCAATTTCTCTGGGATGCCATCATCAGATCCTGGTTTCCTTATCATGGCACCACCCTTGGGATATCTCCTTTCCAACAAATAAAGAATCATCAAAATCGGTTCATAGACGACGAAGTTACCGCGAATACGCATAATATATTATTATATACTAGCAGACCCGGCCACGCGTTGCTGTGGCCAAATGAACACACGCGTGTAACGTGAAATAACTTGTAGCGCATATGAAACGTTTGGACTTTTAACGTAGCGCCATCTATTGGACACTTACTCAATCCGGTTAATGAATTACCTTACACCGCCATCTTTTAGAATTTTATGGAACTCACAGATAATTATATTTCTTTGTCGTATAATAAACAAACAATTTGCAAAAAAATAATAATATTGCGATTATAAATTGATATATAAACTATCCTATCTCTCAAGTTGGATCAACTGCACACAGTGTGCAAGATTCGGTTAAAATCGGTTCAGTAGTTGAGGAGTTCATCGCGGACAAACAACGTGACACGAATTTTTTATATTTAAAGATACGGTCGAATTGAGAAACCTTCTTTTTTTGAAGTCGGTTAAAAATAGAAGAACTTGATTCCATGACCCTTAGGCCAGCTAAACGCACTGCTCCAATGAAACAGCGAGGATTCGGAGCAAACGAAAATGTCCTCGATGTATAAAATTTTTAGATTTCGATAAAATAAGAAAAGTCTAAGAAAAATAAGGAAGTTATACATTTTGAATCAAAAAAAGAATTTTCCAAATCGGTTCCGGCGTCTTAGAGTAATCGGAGAACATACATTAAAATAAGATGAATTGAGAACTTTCTCCATTTTTGAAATTGGTTACAAACAAGCTTTTGTTAGCTAGTATAAAGCTTGCCCCACACTGGCTTGGCTTACAGGTGTAGCCATGTTTAAATTGTTTAAGGCAACGTATTTGGCTGTTACCGCAGGCCGTATTTGTGTGGAACAGCCTTTACAGTGTATTATCGCGGTCGACACCACAAACTGCGGAAGTGGTCGTATTAATTAGATATATTTAATTTAAATTGAATTTTAATTTAAAGGAATATTTCGGATAAATACTTAAAAGTGGTCGTCAAGTTGGGTAAATATTTAAATGAAAATACTCGTCATTGTTCTAACCAAAACGAATTTTAAGCGGAAATACAATAAAATTATATTTCTTGAATACTAAAAATTAATTTCCGCAAAGTAACGCCTGAATCATTCAATTGTTTGTTATACAACCAAATTTTTTTGCGAAAAATCTAGTTCCATGAACAACAAGTAGTTGAACAAGTAGTTGTTGAGTAGTTGAATATCGTGTAACTTCGTAATTGAACTTTTTTTATGTTTGACTACAGCTCACCTTATTTTAAGTGACGGTGTGGTCGAAGATGGTAAACACACCTGGTCTGTAATGGAACTGGCTCTCAAGTTAAGCTGCCCGAATATTAGGTGTTTGGCGGCGAATTTCAACTTGAGGGTGGTAGCTAGGCACTCGAGAAGTAGAAAGTATCCTACCACCACGCTATGGTTTCCTCACGATGTTGTCCTTCACCGGCAGCTCAAGCTCATTGTTGGGGTTCGAACCCACACCCTTCACCGTGTGAAGCGACTGCGCTAACCGCTGAGCTATCAACGCTACAAAAATAAATTAAAATATTTATTACTATATGTTTTTCAAATATATATTTCTTAAACGCAAAACGATGCGGAACGGCCTTAAAATCAAGAAGACAAACTTGTTCATGAGGGCTTGCTTCAAGAACGCCAACTCGCGGTGGTAATTGTACCGTCGGGATCCCGGCGTGCACTGTTCCACCGACACGCATTTGCCCTGGCGGTACATTTTGGTGTAAGAGTCCCGGATAGACCGCCATCGCTTTTGGACTTCTTTGCCTGCGAACAAGGAAAGAAGGAATTCAATATGGATTTAACAAATTAATCACTGACCTCTGTAGTACTAGTTTGATGGAAAGTTTGGTAATCAATTAATTGTGCACAATTTGGACTATTTTTAGGGTTCCATACCTCAAAAGGACAAAAATGGAACCCTTATATAGGATATAAACAGGCACCGTGGTGGTGCCGGCGTAAGAATTGTACCCCACCTCCCATTTTACCCGTGGTTAAGGGATGTAATCCGGAAGATGGGCAGCAGCGTCTTCCTTGAACAATCACACCTAACTGCGCTCGCCAACCCGCCTGCCAAGCGTGGCGAGTATTGGCAAAACCAGGAGGAGGCCTATGTCCAGCAATGGACGCTATGGCTGATGATGTGATGTGATGATATAGGATCACTTCGTAGTCCGTCTGTTAAGACCTTCTAATATCGGGAACGCGTGGAGGTATCGAGTTGAAATTAAAACCATATACACAGATCTGCAGTGCCTTGCAGTTGTGTAAAAATCGTAATAAAAAAGTTACAGCCATTTATGTCGCTTATACTTGGACGCTCTCCTGTTGATAAGAGATAACGCCTGTCCATAGCTATTTCAGCGATACATAGAACTTTGTGTAGCAAATAAGTCCAGGGCATCGCTGCTTTGGCGCTCATTACTTTGAGACTTTCGATGGTTAGACTTAACAGCCTGTAATTTTTTACCAAAAAGTCGGAAGTTCTTAATTTGATTGTTTTTTTTTTAAATGTATGTACAATTGTACACCGATTACTCTGAGATTTATGATCCGATTTACGTGATTCTTCTTTAGTTTGATGCGGAATAGTTGCCAAAATTTTTGTTTACGTGGACGATGTAATTGTCTTTGGCAAGACGTTTTTGAATCTTATCGAGTCTAGGTAGACTCATACTGTTCACGTATTTCTTGGCGTGAACATAAATTAACTAAAAATAAACAAACTTAAAAAAAAAGTATAACTGACTTCACGAAAAAAACATCAGCACTAAAAAGCGAAACATAAACTTACTTTACAAAGTATTATTAGGTATACCTACTAGGTACCTACTGATCTGTGTGAAGGCTAAGCACCGACTTCAAACAGATCAGTAGGTACCTAGCAGGTATAATAATATTTTGTAAAGTAATTTTACTTTTCGTAGTGCTGATGTTTTTTTCTTGAAGTCGGTTATGTCTTAACATTTTGTACATATATCTTGTATTGTAACTTGCAACACCCTTACATAAGTCATAAAATTTCTAATATATAACTAAAACCGCATTAAAATCCGTTGCGTAGTTTTAAAGATCTAAGCGTACAGACGGCGGGAAGCGATTTCGTTTCACACTACATAGAGATGACCCGGTGAATTTCATATCACCAAAAAGTTAATTTGAAACGAAAAAAAAAAACTATTTTAAATGTAACAGATTTCACAAAACCGCACGGAATGAATAACAGTTATGCTGCATAACTTATGCATGACGCTGCTCTCAAATGATAGCTCCGCTACGTACGCCATCTATTGGAAATAATCCGAACTGAATTCCCATACAAAATTACAATTTCGATTTTGCAGCAATATCATTGTATTTTTCCAAATTTTTTATTTTATTTTGTTTAATTAAAACCGTGTTTGGGAGAAAAAAAAATTAAAAAATCAATTAGGTCAAGCCATTTCCAAGTTTTTGTGAAACTAATACACGAAAATTATTTTTTATATACATATGTATATATGTATGTGTTACCAGTGATGACTTATGGCGCCGAAACATGGTCTCTGACTGTGTGCCTTCTTAGTAAGCTTAAAGTAGCACAACGAGCTATGGAGAGAGCTATGCTCGGAGTTTCCCTACGAGATCGAATCAGAAATGAGGAGATCCGTAGGCGAACTAAAGTAGCCGACATAGCCCAGCGGATTAGCAAGTTAAAGTGGCAGTGGGCAGGGCACATAGCACGCAGAACCAATGGCCGATGGGGCTGCAAAGTTCTGGAGTAGGGACCACGGACCGGCAAGCGCAGCGTAGGACGTCCACTCACAAGGTGGACAGACGACCTAATAAAGACCGCAGGAACGCGCTGGATGCGAGCCGCTTCCAACCGGTCTTAGTGGAAATCAATGGGAGAGGCCTATGTCCAGCAGTGGACGTCATACGGCTGATGATGATGATGATGATGACATATGTATACAGATAGCAAGATGAACAAATAAAGATTATAGACATGTGGCACTGTTTTCCAAATTAGGCAACGACACTATCTAGTCAAGTCTGACTCACTGTTATTTTTAAAATTAAAAATAGGTTCGCGTTTGACCACACCTTGCCTGATGTTAAGCAGTAGTGTGGTCTAAGATGGAACACTATTACCTAGAAAAAACCTATTTACTGGAGATTTGGGGACACATATATCACATTTATATTATAAAGGCGAAAGTTTGTGAGTGTATAAGTGTGTTTGTTAATTCTTCACGCTCAAACGGCTGGACCAATTTGATGAAATTTGGTATTCAGTTTGCTGACATCCTGGTTTAACACATAGACATTTTATCCCAAAAATCGTTGTGTGTGCTCCACCTTGCACCCTGCTGCCGGCGCCCATGGATCCACCTCAACGAAAAGTCGCCAGAGCATTAATTACTTTTAACTTTAGGCAACGTTTAGTGAGGCTCTATGTTAAATAGCTAATTAACTTGCACCGAGTAACTCTACAAGGTATTGTGAAACGAGAAAGAATAAGAAATCTAAACCAAACGGAATAAGATGCCTTTTAAATAGTTTTAAAAATAACGTTGCCATAGAAAGAATCCTAGAGCAAATGCTAAATACCTAGCTAGCATACATTTAAAATGGAATATATTATCTTGTCTATAATTAGATGACTTTATAGTTCTATGTTAGTTTTACCTATATACAATTACACATATTATAAAACAAAATGGTCCGCCGCGTCTGTCTATCTGGTCGCGATAAACTTAAAAACTACTGAACGGATTATCATGCGAGTCTCACCAATAGATAGAGTGATTCATTAGGAAGGTTTAGGTACACAATTTGTCAAGGTTTTGTGTAAATTGGTTGAAATATAATGATGATTGTTGGAAGTATCGGAAAAAGTCAAGCCACCTGGGAGCTTTCATCGAAAACGCTGCCTTATCCCTTTGAGATATAACAAAACAATGCATGGTAGGATATTCCTCTTAAAAATAAATAATTAAATTAAAATAAAACTAATATAAATAAAAATATTTTTGCTCGTTTTTAATTATATTTTTGTGCGCGAGTCCGCACGCACTTGGCCGGTTTTTTTTTTATATACTTTCTTGCCATAATTCATTCTCGACTATAAACAGATGGGATGTGTGCTTCTTGTTCCTTTTGATTTAGTTTATTACGAATACAGCACCGATTACTCAATTTATCGGCCGCAATACACGATTTAATAATGATGAAAGTATTTTAAAATAAATATTGATAGTTAACTTTTGTTCAAAACACGTACATATTGGCGCAGCGATTGTGTTATACCAAATAATAGGTATAGCGGCATGACGCGATAACTAAAAAAAAACAGTGGATAATTGACAATTTCGTTAAGAAAATCTTATTGTGGCTCCCTCAGTATATTGTGTTGATAAATTGGTCGCAATACACAAGCGAAGGTCGAAAGCTACGAGTCAAGTTGAAGGACGTTCAAAACAGGAGAAACTAGAGTTGAAGAGTTACATTAATTCATTTTATTGTCGATAAAATGTGCTCGAATAGGAACACCACGCAAATATTATACATGTTTTTGATACTTTAAAATGGATAATAGAGTTTTAAATGTGCATTCCTCGGTGGCAGATGACGTGTTCCGCACGCCGATTCCTTCAGTTCAACTGCAGAGCAGTGTATACACCTCCATAAAAATATTAATTTATTTAGTGATGTCACAATATAATATGTAATTGATATCCGAATTAGCAAGTGTCCCAAAGCTGGGCGCGGACTTCTCATTGAGAGACGGGTAAGGCCTTAATCCACCATGCTGTCCAAGTGCGGATATATGGAATCATTTTTTATGAACTCTTGGTCATGCACCTCAATGGCGGCGTTCCCACTTGGGGCCTGTTCTCCATATGAGAGAAGGGGTTTGGACAAATTACCCACGAAGCTTGTCAAATACGGGTTGGTGGGGTGCAGTGACCTATCTGACTCGAAACCTGGGCGCTACCGTTGGTACACGAGGTACTCTTCCGATCCAAACTGACATCCTGCGCTAATGCCAGTAATTCTACCTTGGCTTCGTGTGGGCTTTTGTGACAGATATGTCCGTCCAGCCCATTCCCATGTTGTTTTTTAAATAAAATAGTAATGAGAAGAACAAGACGCTCTTCTGATGGTAAGATATAACACCTATCCATGACCATTGCAGCGATACACAGAACTTTGAGTAGCAAAACAAAGTCCAGGGCATCGCTGCCTTGGCGCTCATTACTTTGAGACTTGTGATGGTTAGTCTCAACAGCCCTGTATCTTCTCTAGCTGCAGTACCCTTCAAACCGGAACACAGTATAGTTTGCACACTACTGCTTGGCGGCAGAATATCTGGTACTGCGGTAGTTTAGACGACCTCCTGCTAAGTGTACCACCAAGTAGTTTCTTATCAACTAATGGTATGTACATTGTACATACATAGATACTTATTGATTTGTTTATTTATAAGTAAGGTAGAAAATAGAAAAGTTTGCATATAGGTACTTCAGGCCCTGGAATAATACATACTTTTCATCATCATCATCATCACCACCCGGGTAAGACCGCGCAGTTATTATATAAATAACTGTAACAGGTCATAAACCCCTTACAATTGCCAATGTTCCCACATTCAAACGCCTCTATGGGATGTCAAACGTCTCCAGTTACTATAAATTTACTAGCGGCCCGCTCCGGCTTCGCACGGGTATAAACCTCAAAAATAATAGTATTTCTCCACTATTTAATGGATGTTATTATACATATAAACCTTCCTCTTCAATCACTCTATCTATTAAAAAAACCGCATCAAAATCCGTTGCGTAGTTTTAAAGATTTAAGTATACAGGGATATAGGGACAGAGAAAGCGACTTTGTTTTATACTATGTAGTGATAGTGATGTATCCGTAATTAGAGTTTCGGCACCGCTAGATAAAAATGTCATTTTAAATAATTAATTAATTAGTTTTATCGTTATAATAAATTCAGTAAAGATGTTTTTAGAAACCTCAGTTTGTACTTAACAAAGAATGCTGTTTTAAATAAGTCGAAATTATTATTTACTAGAACTTGACCCTTTTCGAGAATCCTTACTAAAACAATTAATATTAAAAGAATAACTTTTCCTGATTTAGAATTCGTAAGAATAATTCTGGTTCATGTATTCATTTCTGTATTTTGTGGCACGTTAAAGGACATTTTCTAAGAAAAACTCGTTTTTTTCTTCTTCTTGCTAATTTCAACCTAGCGCAAAACCTTTTTTAAAGTAAAGGCAAACGAGACGCTCTTTTAATGGTAAGAGATGGGTAGCCTCACTTGAGAGCCAGTTCCATTCCAGGCTAGGTGTGCTTTACCATCTTCGACCACAACGTCACTTAACATCAGGTGAGTTGTGGTAAAACACCTATCCTGTCAGCCATAAAAAAAAAATAGATTACTCCTGTCAGATTCCATTGCAACTATAAAACAAAGTCTAAGTCATCGCTGCTAATGTTTGCACACTACTGCTTGGCGGCAGAATATCTGGTACTGCAGTGGTACCACCATGTTAATCTGATCAGATCCTTAGTTTATTTTTCATCCTTATTATTGGCACACCTCGTTTTCTACTGGTTTCTGCCTTTCCATCCTAAGGTTGGAAAAGATCGCTTTTAGCGATAAGGCCGCCAATTATTATACGTTTTATATTTTTCTATTGCATCTGATATTTACCTTTGTTGTGATCGATAATAATATAACTCTTTATTGTTCACGCCAATTATAACAATATAAACTTGACACTAGTGAAACAATTGGCGGCCTTATCGCTAAGAGCGATCTTTTCAGGCAACCTTAGGAATCTACTAAGTTAAGGACGGAGTGATTTGACATGAGAATTAAAAAAAAAACATTTTTAAACCAGAGTTTATCTTTCTCTTAAAACTCCTTGTTGACTTTGGTAGTACAGCAGAATTTTTAATTGCAAATTAGCCTTAGCTACTCGGGTATTTTGAAATTACCTAACTGTCCGGACATGATGATAGCACAGCTTAGAAAAGGCATGTATAATGAAGGCTACGGATGATGATGATGATAAAGACATTGTTATATCTTGTTTCATAATTTGAGATATAAAATCAAGACAACAAGATAAATTCTCTTGAATGTACTTTTTATTGTGAGCCACCTACGTAGGGCCTTGTAGAAGGTACTTTTGGTGGGTGTTTATCTAGGATTTTATCGATAGGTCGCAGTCATATTGTAAAATACGCCGGTTTACATAATTGCTAGCCGGTATTTTTTTTCATGGTTGACAAGCTGGATGTTTGACTACAGCTAACCTGATGTTAACTGACAGTGGGGTAGAAGATGGTAAAGCACACCTATTCTAGAATGGAATTGGCTCTCAAGTGAGGCTACCGGCAGGTTTCTATCTAGAGGGTGGTAGTTAAAGCCAGCCGAGAACTAAAAAATGCCTTACCACAGCGCTATGGTTTCCTCACGATGTTTTCCTTCACCGGCAGCTTAAGTTCATAGATAACTATCTAGGCGTGTCAAGGGCGTGGATTCGATTCCCGCCAGGACAAACATTTAAACATTTGACGGTGAGTGTTTGTCATGTGTCTGGGTGTTCTGTATGTATTATAAGTATGTATATTAAAAAAAACGTAAGTATTCTATCAGGTATCTGGTCCCCACAGCTTCTATTCCAGGCTAGGTGTGCTTTACCATCTTCGACCACACCGTCACTTAAAATCAGGTGAGTTGTGGTCAAACACTTAGCCATTAAAAAAACTTAGTTTAGGGTTAGATGGCGCTGTATGAAATTCCCTAAATAAGTATTTATTTATAGATATATATTATATACCATGAGCCGCCGTATCACTTCATATTATAGAAAAGTCGTCGGCCGCGTCTGTCTGTTCGCGCTAAACTTAAAAACTACAGAACAGATTATCATGCGAGTTTTACCAATAGAGTGATTAATGAGGAAGGTTTAGGTATATAATTTGTCAAGGTTTTGTATAAATTGGTTGAAATATGATGATAATTGTTGGAAGTGTCAGAAAAGTCAAGCCACCTGGGAGCTTACATCTAAAACGCTGCCTAAGCCCTTTGAGATAAACCAAAAGTTGATCTACTTGAAGAATGTATCACGATAACAACTCGCTTGAACGTTAATCCGCCGTAAGACAAAACGGCTATATTTCAAAACGGCTAGCCGTTATGCAATGTGACGGATTCTACAATTTGCCTGCGCCATGTCTATGATTATCGATGTACCTCCATAGTCATAAGTAGACGATGACTATCATTATGATAAAATTTTAAATGGAAACATTTTTTGTCTAGTTCAAGGCGCGGTTGTAAGTTTTCGTTTGAGGTTGCTATTGCTGAAGATTTATTAGGCTAAGCTAGCATGAAATAGAGTCGCATTTAGCCGAGCAAAAATATGGCAGTTACGCAAGTGCCTGCGTGTGAAACGTCAGCTTTTCAGATTTTTCTTTAATTTTATTTCTGTTGAGAACATTTTTTTTATGTTTTCTGCTTCATGGCAATCTGTTCCAGGAACAATAAGCCACTTCCTTGTCCGATAAATATCTGTCCATTGAAATCTACGAGAGCCATTAGTTGTTGAAAAATTTCTTATCAACAGACTCTCCTATCTTAGAGTAGAAATATTTAAGTGAGATTAGGGATGTCATATCTCTTTAGTCGGGTACGTCGGAGTCCACCTTTTCCACTCAGAGTCTGTGCAAGTTGGTTTACCTGGTTCGTAAGCTTCTCCTGGTACTTCAGGCTGCTTTGGGCTATTTCTTGCCGGACAGTTTTTATGCCGAGATCCAGGTAGATGTATTTATTGCTGATACACTGGGGGATATTGGACATCGTTCTTAATGCTTTGCTCTGGAATCTTTCTAGTATGTCGATATTGCTATTGCTGGCGGTTCCCCACAGCTGTATACCGAATGTCCAGGTGGATTTTAATATTGATTTATATATCAGCATTCAAATAGAGTACAATATTAAATTAATAATAATTATTCTGTATTTCATATGTATAATTCTAATTAATATTTAAAAATCTAACTACAGCTCATGCAGTTTGAAAAAAAAGTATTACCTTTTTTTTAACAAATTTTAGAAAGTACAACTGGTACAGCTTTTTTTAACGCTTCACAGTCTAGTTATTTGACCACAGCTCACCTGATGTTAAGTGACAGTGATTTACTTGAGGGTAGCCAGTTGAATACTAGAAAGAAGTTGTCTTTTTTTTTTAATGTAATGAGACGGAAGAGATAACGCTTGTCCATGACCATTGCAGAACAAAGTCCAGGGCATCGCTGCTTTAGCGCTCATTACTTTGAGACTTTCGATGGTTATTTAGATGGTAATTTCGCTGCAGTACCCTGAAACCGAAACACAGTATTGTTTTCACACTACTGCTTGGCGGCAGAATATCTGGTACTGCGGTGGTACCTACTTAGACGATCTCTTGCTAAGGAGATCTACCACCGAGCGTAGAAGAGGATATAAGCACTTGTGATTATTTTAATTAATTATTTTTAATTTTAAGGTTAATCCGACTGTTAAGCGGAAATACAATAAAAATATATCTCTTGAACATTAAGGGTGCTAAGCAAGAGTCAACTAAGTAAATCCAATTACACGGTTACAAATTACAAAACTACGGGTAATTATTGGTAATTATGTTGAGAAATATTTGGTCACAACAAAATGGTGGTCGATTCATAAATCAAACTGTAAAACTCGCCGCATATTATCACTGCATATTATAAAATAAACTCGTCCGCCGCGTGTCTGTCTGTTGGCGATAAACTTGAAAACTACTGAACGGATTATTATGCGAATTTCACCAATAGATAGAGTGATTCAAGAGGAAGGTTTAGGTATATAATTTGTCAAGGTTTTGCATAAATTGGTAGAAATATGATGATAATTGTTGGAAGTGTCGAAAAAAGTCAAGCTACCTGGGAGCTGTAACCGAAAACGCTGCCTAATCCCTATGAGATATAACAAAACAATGCATGGTGGGATATTCCTCTTTAGATGCCGAGTTTGCACTTTTCACTGCGATTTTCAAGAGTCAAGTATCAGGAAGTATTCTACCTCCATGCAATGGTTTCCTCACACGATGTTTTCCTTCACCGGCAGTTCAGTTCGAATCCACGCCCTTCCGCGTGTGAACCGACTGCACTAGCCACTGAGTTATCATCGCTACGATTTTTATTTCACACTGCTGAACTTTAAAATCGCCGTAAAAATGACCAATTAGCACTTGTTTCGGTTCAGACGGAGAAAGGTTCTATCTGGATATATTTTTTGTGATGTAACTGAAATATCAAGGCCACTGGAATGAAGCAATGCTTACACAGACTGCTGTAAACAAATCTCATGAAGCCACTAACTGATTCTCTAAAATATCTCTTTAGGGTTCCGTACCTCAATAGGAAAAGATGGAACCGTTATAGGATCACTTTGTTGTACGTCTGTCCGTCTGTCAAGACCATTTATTTCGAGAACGCGTATCGAGTTGAAATTAAAACCATATACGTAATCTGTAGTTCCTTGCAGCTGGCAAGAAGCATTGTCTTATAGTACACATAAAGGAAACATATCAGATAACTGTACCTTTTTAATTTAATCACAAAAAATAGGGTCTTTATACTGGAATGTCGAAAAGAATTTATCATAGTTACTAGTTTGTACGGTATCCTCGGTGGGCGAGTCTGACTTGCACTTGTCCGTGTTTTTCATTTATAATAAATAGGCTTACGTTTGACTGCCTTCTCACCTGTTGTTAAGTGATGATGCGGTCTAAGATGGAGCACGCTTGCCTAGAAGATATTGAATAAATCTCGACTTGAAGACATCCAGATTTTATCCACCGCGGAGCATCCACTGTCTAGCGGTCCGCACAATGAACGCGGAATTTAACCACGTGGTAGGAGTAATTTCAGTGGCTGACAGTGTAGTATATTTGCTTAAAGAACTGTAGGGCGTGGGTTCGATTCCCACCCAGGAGAAACAATTTGTGGTATAAACAAATGTATGTTCTGTGTCTATTATAAGTATGTATTAACAAAAATAAAGTATTGAAGTATTCTATCAGTTACCTGACGTCCATAAAACAAGCTTTGGTTAGCTTAAGGTCAGATGGCGCTGTGTAAAGTTTTACGATATTTATTTATTCAATTTAGAATGTAACTGTCATTTAAAAAAAAAACATGACATTCTTCGACATTTAGCAATTTTAGTTTGCATTATTATCGACTAAAATATGTTTAACTTTTTAATAAAGCATCATAAAGTTATTAAAAATGATGACATAAGTATTCTAGAACTTAATTAAAGAAAACGTAATATTAGAATATTTGACTCGATAATTTTTTAACCGACTGCCAAGGAAGGGTTATGTTATCGCGCGTATGTATGTAAACAGCAAAATGGATTACGACAATAGATTCGTCTCATTAACTCAAGTGTCCTTCCTTATCCACCCTGGATATAAAAAAACAAATCAAGATGGTGGATTTTTGTCGCGAAATAGTAATACGTTAATAAAAACAAAAAAATAGTCTAGTACAATTCGGACTCGCGCACCGAGGATTCCGTACAAACCTGTAGGTATATAAGGAAAAGTTATGGTATTTTTTTAAATGGTAATTTATGCTTTTCACAATATTTCTTTTATCTGTGCTATAAGACGTTGCTTCGTACCAAATTTCAAGATTCTGAGTTCACGAGAAGTACCATGTAAGTTTTGATTCCCTTGCGAGCGTCGAACATTTGCAGCATAAACGGCTGTATCTTTTGATTGCGTTGGCTTAGAAGTTTGATTTTTTCACAGCTCCAAGGGACAGTAGACCTGAGTATTTGATATGAATTTCAGCTTGATATAAAGCTCAGCTCCACCCGTTCCTGAGAAAAAGGGTCTTGACAGACAGACGGACAACAAAGTGATTCTATATTTTTTCCTTTGAGGTACGGAACCCTAAAAATAACCAATTTAATTGGTTTGGTTATATATATATATATATATATATATAAGTTATATATTTAAAATTAATTAGGAATAATAAATTTGCTTAAAAAGTTTTTTCCATTTAATTATAGCTATTTTAATCGCAGTCGGTCATAGACTTTTTAAACTCTTCAGCGTGTTTTTACTGTTGACAGGTGTTTGACGGCTGTTGACCACAGCTTATATGATGTTAAGTATCTTAGTATAGATAGATGAAAACTCGTTATTGTACACACGAGAAATAGAAAAATGTACAGAAAATAATATAATCTTAAGAGCTAGCGGCACAATTGGCGGCCTTATCGTTAAAAGCGAGATCTTCCAGGCGAGCAAGAATGGAAAACATGTAAATGATTAAAAACAGACTGGTGATGTTGTAACACTATTATTAGATAGGTAAATTATTAATGTCATAGTATTATTAAAATAAAAATGTCAAGATGTTTGTTCTTTAAGAATTTATCAGTGTTTTAATAGCATTTGTCAAGTAACATTTCGATTAATATCTCCTGTTTTTATTTTTTACGATTCACAAGCTAGGTGTTTGACCACAACATACTTGATGTTAAATGACGGTGTGGTCGAAGATTGTATAACACTGGAATGGAACTGGCTCTCAAGTGAGACTGCCGGAACCTATAAACCTTTAGATGCTTAGCGGTAGATTTTCAACTTAAGGGTGGTAGCTAGCCAGCCGAGTACTAGTAAATACCCTACCACTACTATATATATATAATAATATACATATACATATAGAAGCATTGCTCGTTTAAAGGTATTAGATTAGATTTCTGTAAGATTAAACAATAAAAAATATGGTATTTTATTTGGCCCACATAGTCTATTCAAGATAATTGTTTAATTTAAGGTATTAATAGTTTAAAATATTTATAAATGTATCCTCTGGCCTCCCCCATTACTAGATTACAATGATTTTATGGCCAAATGCTTTAAATACTTATGCCATTGTTTTCTTCGAACATGATCATATGCTTTAATAAACATCGTAACGTATTTTGTCAAAATACACTAAAATATTTAAAAAAAAAAACAAAAACAATCACGGCACGTTACAATAATGTCACTTCATCAGGCGAAACTCAAAGACATACAATTTGATTTAAAATCGCATAGGGTATGTTCTTTTTGTTTATAGCTGACAGGCTTGGTGTTTGACCCCAACTCACCTGATGTTAAGTGACGGTGTGGTCGAAGATGGTAAAGCACACCTAGCCTGGAATGGAACTGGCTCTTTTCCATGAACTACGCGCATACAACAGTGTGAAGTTAGAAGCAAGCTAACGAATATTCGCATTTGCGAATGTGAGAAATCTAACATTCCTTATATCACTAGTTCACGTACATAGGCAGCAGAATATCTGATACTACAGAGGTACTAAGGTGACCTTCCGCTAAGATGTAATAACAAGTAAATAAATAATAAATATCGTACAAGCAGCGCCATCTGACCCCAAACTAAGCACAGCTTGCACTATGGAAGTCAGTAAAACACAGTGGAACACTTAAATACTCTTTTTTTGTAAATACAACTTATAATAGCTGCGCCCTGATCGATCACACCGTCACTTAACATCAGGTGAGCTGTGGTCAAATACCAAGCTCGTCAACCATAAAATAAATGAATTCTAAAACTCTTAAAGCAGGGTGCCTGGATGACCGAGCTTTGCTCGGCTGAAAACACGTATAAAACGACGTTTTCTAAAAATGAAACCTAGCTAGATCGATTTATTGTCTCCGAAACCTCATGCATACTAAATTTCATGAAAATTGTTGGAGCCGTTTCCGAGATTCATATTATATATATATATACATATACATATATATATACATATGTACAAGAATTGCTCGTTTAAAGGTATTAGATAGATAGATAGATATCAGGGCTGTAAGTATGTATTGCCATAATTTAAGTTAAAAGTACAAACATACAAATATGGTACATGGTCCAAATATTTTTTGTTTACATACAAATATAGTCGCACATTCCATTGTTCATACGATCGTGCATCACAATTGTCAGTATTGTGGTGCCAATGTATTTTTCTCTTTTGTATAATTAACATGAATTTATTAAAATACAGTGAAACCGCAATGAGCAGTGTATAATTCAATAATAATAATAAATAACGTAGGACATTACACACAGCGCCATCTGACTTCAAACTAAGCAAAGCTTGTCCTATGGGAACCAGATAGGTGATATATAATACGTATATACTTTTTTAAATACATACTTATGATACATACAGAACACCCAGACACAGAACAGACATTTATCGTCACATAAATGTTTGTCCTGGTGGGAATCAAACCCACGCCCTACAGCTGGCACAGTCAGATGGCGCTGTATGACAGCCCTGTTGGTTTATTGGTAATATGTCTGCCTTAAGAGCCGTAGGGTGTGGGTTCGATTCCCGCCCAGGACAAAACGTTTTATGGTATAAACAAATGTTTGTTCTGTGTCTGGGTGTTCTGTATGTATTTACAACAACAAAAAGAGAGTTAATGTATTCTATAAGTTATCTGACCACCACACAAGCTCTGTTTAGTTTGGGGTCAGATGGCGCTGTGTGTAATGTCCGGCGATATTTATTTATTTATTTATGTCCTACGATATTTAAAAATATCAAAAATTCTAAGAAAACAAATCTCAATAAAAAAATCCTATTAACGCAAAAATGTCGGATCATCATTGTAATTAACAGAGGTATCTCACATATCCAGGGCCCACTTAACCAGGTGACACTATACTTAAATAAATATTTATTAATTTCCACAATGATATCCAATTTATTTAAACAGTTGAGGAACGACATTTGTGTTGTATTCGAGGACATAGGTATGCGCAATCTAAAATAAAACATGAAGCTTATCATCAACTTATATTATTTTTCATTATCGAAAACCCAAACCGGTCTTAAGACTTCAAAACAATTATATGATGAGGTAACGATATGTATAGGTATATTATTAAGTGTATATACAAATTACACTTTATAAAAACAATAAATATTTTTAATCAGGCAAGATGAATAACAATTCTATTAATAAAAAAACAAATATACTTCAAAAACATAACTTACCCAAATTATTTTTCATTGTCTTTAAAATCCAGCCAACCAATATTTAAATTAAAATAAATATTGAAACGATATCAATAATAAACACTTGAAAAATATTAAATACAATAATAAAACACATAACTTACCTAATTTAGTTTTCATTGTCTTTAAAATCCAGCCAACCAATATTTAAATTAAAATAAATATTGAAACGATATCAATAATAAACACTTGAAAAATATGAAATACAATAATAAAAAAACATAGCTTACCTAATTTATTTTTCATTGTCCTTAAAATCCAGCCAGGCAATATTTAAATTAAAAAAAATATATCTAAGTCCAATTAAAACGATTCCAATAATACTTGAAAAGTATTAAATACAATAATAAATTTACAATACACCACTATCACATGACTTGAGGAAATTATGCAAATAATATTCTCGAAACCACAATTAAAACGAACTGTTTACAACCGAAAAATTTACAACAGAATTATTTGCCCTTGTCTCTAGATGACAGTAACAATATTATCCTTGCAATTTAAAAATACACTTTTATTATTATTATTAGGTATATATTTAGAGAAACACTGAATAGATTTGCACGATGTATTTACAAGAATATTTTTAATTTATACGGTTTATATATATTTTTTTGTCTGAGAATAGAGTTATATCAAGGTTTTTTTGCACTGAAATTACGCTGTGGCCGCGAGCGTCGTGTCGTGGCAACGACAGTAGACTGTTCAGTGTTCTGATTCCGACGACTTGAGTAGTCACTTACACTACAGATATAATACGTAGGTACACAAGTATTACGAGTTGAAGATACTCGCTCAATATGACTCACATACATAGATACGTGCCCTATTTTTGTTGTTTTAAACTCCTATATCTAAATGCATTTATTACTTCAACAGCTATACCTACATTAATATACACGAACAATATTTACGGATTTTCCCAATAAATAAAGCAATTGTTCGAAAGTATTACATACAAATAACTCTAGAACTGAATGGAAAACAAAGCATAAAAATAAATTTAAAATGTCGTACCGTTTCATTGTAGTTTATAGAATTAAATAAGTATGAAAAATTAAAATTCTCTTTACTATGTAAAAGTGAAATAATATAACTCATTGATCATTAAGAGCTGAGCTGGGTTCGATTCCCACCCACACAATATATTGTGTGGTATAAACAAAATAATATGTGTTCTGTGTGATGTTCTATATAATATTCATCATCATCATCAACCTTGCATAGTCCAGTGCTGGATATAGGACGCAGGACACGCCACTCGACACGATCTTCGCTTTTCGCTTCCAGTCGTCAGCCGTTTTACGTATATCGTCACTCCATCTAGTCTCAGGGCGTCCTACGCTACGTTTGACGATTCGCGGTCTCCACTCCATAACACGTCTACCCCGACGGTTGTACTGATAGAATGCATATATATACTTTTTTTTTGTTATAAATACATACTTATAATACATACAGAACACCCAGACACAGAACAAACGTTTTGTTTATACCACAAAATGTTTCTCCTAAGTGGGAATCGAACCCACGCCCTACAGCTCTTAAGGCAGATATTCTACCATCATTGGTAGAATATCTGCCTTATGCCCTGTTGGCTCATGCCAACAGGGCTGTCTGTCTGTATGTATTATAAGTATGTATTTACAAGAAAATAGTGTTTAAGTATTACAAGCTTTGCTTAGTTTGGGGTCAGATGGCGTTGTGTGTATGTCCTAAGATAAAAAATATATATTCAAATTCAGATTATAACAATATTTCGTTATACTAGGTAAGTCAATAGAATACAATCAGATTGAAAGAAATTAAAAAATTATACTATTTGTCAAATAAAATTAAAATGTCATCAAATATCATGTGATTGTCATATTGAATCAATTAATTAATTGAATGACAAATTTAGATATGAATTACATTAGCAATGATGAAAACGATTGTTCATTACAATTAGTTTTCATAAAGTTATTAAGCCTATAAAATGCGTTCCGGAAGAAGAAGCGTTTTTTAGATTAAAGTGAGGCATTGGTAAATTTCTTAAAGCAACTGGCAACTTATTGTACATGAGTATTTTGTTAAAAACACCTTGCTTGCTTTTGTTTTTTGCATAATCTTACCCTAGGAAGCACAAGCTTGTCTGCATATCTTAAATTAAAATTATGTGTATCACATCACATCATCAGCCATAGATCGTCCACTGCTGGACATAGGCCTCCTCCTGGGGAGGTTTTTGCCAATACTCGCTACACTTGGCAGGCGGGTTGGTGAGCGCAGTTAGGTGTGATTGTTCAAGGAAGACGCTGCTCCCCATCTTCCGGATTACATCCCTTAGCCGACTCTTACGGCACCACGGGTAGAGAGGGTGGGGTACTATTCTTACGCCGACACAACCACGGCAAATGATGATAAATGATTGGAATAATCGTTTTTAACCCTCGACGCAAAAACGACATGGTCTTATAAGTTTGACGTGTCTATTTGTTTGTGTCTGTGTGTGGCATCATTGCTCCCGAACGGATTAAATGTTTTTTTTTTTTTTAATGTGATTTAGTCGGCTGTGCGCGAAAAACTTCGCTCGCCAACCCGCCTGCCAAGCGTGGCGAGTATTGGCAACAAAAGGAGGAAGCCCATATCCAGCAGTGGACGTCCTATGGCTGATGATGTGATATGATAAATGTCAAAAGTAATTAAACAAGTGTCAATATAAGGTAAATCTAAATTCATATTAATTTACAAATAAAATCTGTTTGAAATATATGGAACAGTTGATTTCTTTCACGATTACAGAGTTGTGCAAATAGTAAAAGTTATTCACGATGATCAGTACAATGACCTCGACATGTCGAACAAAATGCCCGAAACGTCGAAGTAATTAAACAAAAACTAATTTTATAGTATTTTCTGCGCGATTATGTTTCCGGTGATAAACATAATTATTTGTTCAAATCGTTAAAGTTTTAAAATTATAATAACACCCTTTCGACAATAAGAATTACACCTGAATAATAAAAATTATTGAATTAAATTAAAATTAAGTAGCGATGATAGCTCAGTGGTTAGTGCGGTCGGTTCGCATTACGAATGTCATGGGAAACCCAACAATAAGCTTGAGCTGCCGATGAAGGAAAACATCTTGACGAAACCATAGCGTGGTGGTAGGGTACTTTCTACTTTCTCGGGTGGCTAGCTACCACCCTCAAGTTGATAATCTACCGCCAAGCATCTAACGGTGTGTTCCGACAGCTTCACTTGAGAGCCAGTTTCATTCCAGGCTAGGTGTGTTTACCATCTTCGATCACAGCGTTACTTAACATCAGATGAACTATGGTCAAACACCTTGCTTGTTAACCATAAAAAAATTGGAAGCTTCGGTTTTCAATTAGAAAGAAAGATACATTTATCTTGACACACACAACGCTACAACAACAAAACACTTCTTATAAATAATGACAAAAATAATAATAATAATGAACAATTACGAACACGTATCACCTAAAATTGTATAGTGCATATTTAATACATACATAAGTGAATTAACGGTGGGCTGGTAATAATTTTACACCCACATACGTATTCAAACACACAAGCAAACATTTATAGCGAACATTAAAACCAGTTTAGAGCGTGACAAAATGTTGAAGCAAATCGGTAAAATTTTATAATTCAACCATTTAATACAGCTAGAAGCTAGTTGAAGTAAAATAAAATTATCTAATACCTTTAAACGAGCAATTCTTGTATAATATATATGTATATATAATATAATCTGAATCTCGGAAACGGCTCCAACGATTTTCATGAAATTTAGTATGCAGGGGGTTTCGGAGGCGATAAATCGATCTAGTTAGGTTTCATTTTTAGAAAATGTCGTTTTATCCGTGTTTTCAGGCAATGAAAAACCGAGCAAAGCTCGGTCAACCAGGTACTAATAATAAAAATGTACAGATAGTTAAAATAGTTGATATTTTTTTAATACGATACGATAGAAGGAAATTTCTGGCACTGGAGGATTTCTACCCGACAGCCAAGGAAGGGTTATGTTTTTCGCGCATATCTTGTATGTATATATGTACATTTCTTTATTACCTCGTATTTTCCAAACAGCCGAATGGATTACGACAATTAAGATCGTTAGATTTGTCTCTATAATCCAAGTGTTCTTAGAGGGTAGAAAAAAAAATCAAGTTGGTGGATTTTTGGCGCGAAATAGTATTACATACGTTAAAAAAATTTACCAAACCTATCAAGTAGGGTATCAAAATAAAGGCAATTAAAAGAGGATTACAAAAGTATATACTCATATAAGTTATATATGCTTAAATTGAATTGAATTTTAAAAGTTAAGTTCTTAAATAAGCTAATTTTTTAATTCTTTTGACGAATAAATGTCTGTAAACCTAAAACAAAATAACATTTCTAAATTCAAAATAAAATGTCAAATTCAAATACCATGTCAAAGTAAAAAACAACAGTAAGTAATGAGCGCCAAAGCAGCGATTCTCTGTACTTAGGTTTGCTACTCAAAGTTCTGTGTATCGCTGCAATGGTCATGGAAATACGTTATCTCTTACCATCAGGAGAGCGTCTGTACACAAGAGTGGTAGACTAAAGTGAATAATTAGCGGTCAAGAGGCAATCTTGAGCTGGGCTGCTGTAAATCTGTGTTAACGATTAGGGCCTAACGTCTTTAAAATAATAGACGGGAAGGTCTGATTCCGAACCATTTAAATCTAATCTATCTATCTAATACCTTTAAACGACCATTCTTGTATATACATATGTATAAATAGTTTTTTTTTATGTCTGACAGGCTAGGTGTTTGACCACAACTCACCTGATGTTAAGTGACGGTGTGGTCGAAGATGGTAAAGCAAACCTAACCTGGAATGGAACTGGCTCTCAAGTGAGGCTGCCGGAACACACCGTTAGATGCTTGGCGGCAGATTTTCAACTTGAAGGTGGTAGCTAGCCAGCCGAGTACTAGAAAGTACCCTACCACCACGCTATGGTTTTCTCACGATGTTTTCCTTCACCGATAGCTCAAGCTCATTGTTGGGGTTTAAACCCACGCCCTTCGGCATGCGAACCGACCGCGCTAACCACTGAGCTATCATCGCTACAAAGGGCTGTGGGTAAACATCTAGCTTGACAAACATAAAAAAAAATTTACTCAAATTCTGCCGCGTTTACTAAAAGTGTTCTCGGACTTATAGCGAATAAGGGCCCCGTTATTTTTTGGCTTTGAAAATGCTGTATAAAGCCGTAGGCATAATTAATCACCAGTGACCACCAGGTGACCGATAGGGAAAACTTTGTTTAGCCTTAGAAGGGTAACTTTGACACCTGGCATGTCGAGGTCAGGGTCACCATGTTTTACTATTTATTTCGGACAATGGTACAAAAATCAACGATATTTTATATCAATTATGTCTCGAAAAGAATTATACATAAGAGGATTTTTTTTTCTTTATTTTTTATTACATATAGGCTTGCGTTTGTCCGCTAACTCGCCTGATGTTAAGCGAAGATGTGGTCTACGATGGAGCACGCTCGCCTAGAAGAAACCGATTCACTCGCGACTTGAAGGCACTGACTAACACTTGACTTGAAGGCACCCAGATTGTATCTATTAGGGAACACCCACTCGGGCAGCAAATTCCATTATTTAGCGGTTAGTACAATGAAAGTAGATTCGAACCGTTTAATTAGAGTTTTTGGAATAACGACCATTAAGCGGTGTCGCTTCTTGGTTGGTGTTTAGATACAAAGGATATATAACTTATAAGTCATCATTATTTACTTAAATTTGACCGCACCGTCACTTAGGTGAGCTGTGGTCAAATACCTAGCTTGTACCATAAAAAAAACTTAATTACTGAATTGGGTTCAAAAGATAAAATTTTCAACATAGGTATTTTATAATACACATTTAAAAGTCAATAAGTGAAATATTATTATTTATCATTAGATATTATCATTGTTTAATGGCATATTAGACAGTGTCAGCTAATCACTGCAAATCAGTGTCTAAGCAAATGAGTACAGATTTCTGGGAAACCAGACATTCCTAAGAAACAAATAAACAATTTAATTTTCAAACTGTCGCGAATCGAACACAATCTTTTGTTTATCACCGGGTCTTATCGCGCAAACAATACTATGAAATTTGTCTATGTATCACACTAATATTATAAAGTTGAAAGTTTGTGAGTGTGTTTTTCTGAACCAATTTTGATGAAATTTGGTATGGAGCTAGCTGACACCTTGGATTAACGCATAGGCTACTTTTTAACCCGATAAAATGTAGTGTTAACGTGGGAAGACCGGGTAAAAATTTGACAAAGCCTACTATAAGGTGGCTCATTACGTGGAAGACAGGAATATATGGTTGTAGTAGCTTCTCTCTGCACTTGCATCCCCCTGGCTAAGTGACAATTGTAGTAAGCATAATGTATTAATATTTATAACTGTAAACTGTAACCTAATATGAAAATAAAGATCCACAAAAAAAATGCCTTGCTGAGTTTCTTGCCGGAGTCTTCTCAGTTGAAGTGTAATTACGTGCCGGTGGTAGATTCAAACATGTAACTTAATGTTCATAAGTGCCTTACCAGGACCTAAACTCAATAAATGACTTTTTGATTTTGATTTTGAAAACCGTGGGACGCAGCTAGTGTATAAATAAATGTCATATAATGTTCGTTGGTAAGCGCATAACTTGAGAACAGCTGAAACGATTTAGATGATTCTTTTTTTAATACATTTAATGAATGAGGTAATGAAAGAGGTAAAATATACCAGGGTCTATCGTCCAGGTCGACTAGTTAGGTACCACCGTTGTGCCAGATATTCTGCTGTCAAGCAGTAGTGTGTTCCGGTTTGAAAGGTACTAAAGCTAGCGAAATTACAGGGTTGTTGAGACTAACCAACGATAGTCTCAAAGTAATGAGCGCTAAAGCAGCGTTGCCCTAAACTTTGTTTTTGTTACTTAAAGTTCTGTATATCGCTGCAATGCTCATGGACATACGTTATCTCTTATCATCAAGAGAGTGTCCTGTTTCGTATCATTACATTTTCATTTTAAGTAAATCAGCTAGTTTTAAAAAAACCGACATTGATATCAAAATCAATTGCAACAGCAGAAAAAACTTATGTTTTGGTCACCCTACGACTTGTATTTATTTATAAACCAATGGTACTGATAAGCATACAGCACAAATAAAGTAGTAGTACTACGTGGAAAGATAAACGATATTTTATATAAACAATAAATAAAAAGTATAATAATTATGTTTCTCAAAAGCTAAATTCTGAATGTTCCAACTTCTAAGTGGGGGAGACGTTGAGAATAAAAATTATCACTTGGCCAGCGTGGTGGACTATGGCCTTACTCTTCTCATAATGAGAAGAGACACAGTGTGACAGCAGTGGGCCAGTGTACAAAAAAAAACAGACATGGTTAGGGTCGACATGTAATCTTCAAATTTTTATTTTCGAAATGCTAAGTGTTTGACCACAGCCCTTACAAAAATTACAAATTAAATAATAATTTATACTATAAAGTACCAGAAGTGCAGTACCAGATATTGTGCCGCCAAGCAGTAGTGTGTAAACATTACTGTGTTCCGGTTTGTAGGGTACTGCAGCTAGCGAAATTACTGGGCTGTTGAGACTAACCATCTAGTCTCAAAGTAATGAGCGCCAAGGCAGCGATGCTCTGGACTTTGTTTTACTACTCAAAGTTCTGTGTATCGCTGCAATGGTCATGGACAGGCGTTATCTCTTAACATCAGGAGAGCGTCTCGTTCGCCGCATTACTGTTACATTAAAAAAATATATATAAAAGAATTGTATCAAACTTGAAAGTATAAGAACTTTAATTTAGAATTTAGAGCATAGAACATAGCACTCCACTCGTGATAGCCAGACAATGAAAGTATTTATATTTCCAACATAAATACGCGGGTATAATTACAAATATTTTCATTGTGAGCGCGTTATTTAATCGAACAATAATGGCATTACTGAACGCGGCCATTTACGCTTTATTTAAACTATTTTTAGAGTTCCGTACCCGAATGGTGTCCAATGGAACCTTATTACTTTACTTACTCAGTAATGAGCGTCGAAACAGCGATGCCTTGGAATTTGTTTTTATGACAATAGACACTTACACTTACTTACAATAGATAACACTTTGCCGTGGTGGTGCCAGCGTAAGAATAGTACCCACCCTCTCTACCCGTGGTTGCCGTAAGAGTCGGCTAAGGGATGTAATCCGGAAGATGGGCAGCAGCGTCTTCCTTGAACAATCACACCTGACTGCGCGCCAACCCGCCTGCCAAGCGTGGCGAGTATTGGCTAAACCCCCCTAGGAGGAAGCCAATGTCCAGCAGTGGACGTCCTATGGCTGATGATGTGATGTGATGAGACAACACTTTATTTATGACATAAAACAAATTTCCATTACATTCAACAATACATACAAAAAATTAATTTTATGTCACAAACCCGCCTTAACTCCGCATAATACTGACTGCAGCCAGCAGGCGCTGGCTAGCCTTTACTATTTAAAACTCTGTATATCGACAAGTTTATTATTTAAATTTTATTTAGATTTTAAGCTTATGGTCCGCTTATGGTGTTTAATATTTCGAATAGTTTTTTCAAACTGTCGTCAAGTTAGTTAAATTTTTATTGAAATTCTAGTCACTGTTGTAACTGAAACGACTTTTAAGCGGATATATACTAAATAATCTCTATTGTTCACACCCAAAATTATACACACACAAAAAATTGTATAATCTGCACAAATTTCATCCAAATAAGTTAAGCGTTACGCTGTGAGGGAGTAACATACACATAAATAGGAACTTTCGCATCTATTATATTAGTATGATTATGGGTGGTAAGGGTACAGAACCCTCGGTGAGTAAGTCCAATTCGCACTTGATCGTTTTCTTTACGTTGTCACAGTCTTAAAATTAAAACTAGATCACAGTATGCACAGCAGATACAAGACCTAGACGTCTCGAGTCTAAATTAGCAACACTTATTGGTCAATTTCAGTTTTGTCTACATTATTAAATATACTGACCATTGCTGCATTTGTAGCAAAAAGCTGTTATACAAATTTTGTGAAGTAGCAATGTAACTTGAAGTTTTTATTCTTATACGTAATAGTCGCAAACGATTTCGCAATAGTGAGGCGGGACGGGCCGACCCCAGAGAGTTCATTCTGCCGCGATCGAGATTTTCTCAAAACATTTATAAAGTCATTATTTTTAACTAGCGACTCGCCCCAGGCTTCGCACGAGTAGTAAGAATGGGTGTAGTAAGCTATCCATAAAAGGTAGATATATGCCACTGACTTTTTTGTAGATCTATAAAAGAGGAATATCCCACCATACATTGTTTTGTTATATCTCAAAGGGATTAGGCAGCGTTTTCAATGAAAGCTGGCTTGACTTTTTCAGATACTTCCGACAATTATTATTATCATATTTCAACCAATTTACACAAAACCTTGAAAAATTATAAACCTAAACCATCATCATGAATCTCTCTATTTATTGGTGAAACTAGCATGATAATCCGTTCAGTAGTTTTTAAGTACTATATCGCGAACAGAAAGACAGATAGACAGACGCGGCAGAGCACTTTGTTTTATATTATTATTATTTTTAATGTAACATATTTATTACTTTTTAGGGTTCCGTACCGAAAGGGTAAAACGGGAGCCTATTACTAGGACTCCGCTGTCTGTCCGTCTGTCACCAGGCTGTATCTCATGAACCGTAATAGTTAGACAGTTGAAATTTTAACAGATGATGTATTTCTGTTGCCGCTATAACAACAAATACTAAAAAAAAAAAACAGAATAAAATAAATATTTAAGGGGACCATACAACAAACGTGATTTTTTTTGTCGTTTTTATAGATAAATGGTACGGAACCCTTCATGCACGAGTCCGACTCGCACTTGGCCAGTTTTTTTGGTATTGCACGTTGTACATTAGCCAGTGTTAAGTATTTCGATATTTTCAGTAAGAGTCACACGAAGTATTAAGGTAGAGTCCGGTCATACCATAATAAAGTTGTGGTGACTACTCCAATATATTTACCTACTACACTACTACCGTATTCAGATGGCTGACCACTTCTCAACAACGCAATACCAGAAACAAGTAAAATTAATGAGACGAACAAGACGCTGTCCTGATGGTAAGAAATAACGCATATCCATGATGACTATTGCAGCGATACATAGAACTGTGAGTAACTGTTGTCTAAGTAGGTACCACCACAGTACCAGGTTTACAGCCGCCAAGCAGTAGTATGTACACATTATTGTGTTCCAGTTTGAAGGGTACTGCAGGTAGCGAAATTACAGGGCTGTTGAGACTAACCATTTAATCTTTTATTACTTTGACATTTACATTTACCTTATATTGACACTTTTATAATTTGTTTTGACATTTGTAGAACCTTTTTGACATTTATAAACCTAATTTATTTTGACATCTGAAGTAATTCATTTGTCGTTTACTGCTATTTAGATTAGATAATGATTTTTTGATTGTAAGATAGGTGCAATTGTTTACAGAAATGAGCGCCAAAGCAGCGACGCCCTGGATCTTGTTTTGCTGTTCAAAGTTCTGTATAAGTCAGTATTCCACGCTTTAGCCGTTCGAACAATGAAAGTGAATTCTAAGCATCAGATCCCTTACTATCTTTTGACTGCCCTGTTAGATCATTTAGTAGAATATCTGCTTGAGCTGTAGGGCGTGGGTTAGATTCCCACCAGGACAAACATTTATGTGACGATAAGTATGTATTTACAAAAAATAAAAGTATTTAAGTATTCTTTTTTATGGCTGACATGCTAGGTGTTTGACCACAACTCTCCTGATGTTAAGTGACGGTGTGGTCGAAGATGGTAAAGCACACCTAGCCTGGAATATAACTATTCTGTCAGCTGTTAGGTTACTATAGTACAAACTCTGCTTAGTTTTGGCAATGTGTGAAATCTCCTCCAGTTTTTTTTTTTGTATCGTAAGTCTCATAAAAAAATTTTTTTTGACATTACTCACAGCGCCATCTGACCCCAAACTAAGCAGAGCATGTGTGATGGAAGTCAGATAACTGATAGAATACATAAATACTTTCTTTTGTTTGTTGTAAATACATACTTATATTACATACAGAACACCCAGACACAGAACAAACATTTGTTTATACCAAATAAACATTTGTCCTTGGCGGGAATCGAACCCACGCCCTACAGCTCAGGCAGACATACTCCCAATGAGCCAACAGGCCTGTCATTTAAAGATAATGTCAGATAATCTCGAGTGTGCGAGAATAAGGCCCCAAGAGATAGGTTTGAATCTTGAGATAGACACCGCAATACCACTGCGTCGTCACTTTACTATTATAAAGCAAAAAGATTCGAAAGTAGATCTTTCCTCCTTCTATTATTCTTCGAAAACAAATATTTTATTGATATAAACTTTGACTATGTACTTGTATGATAGTAAGGAATAGTTTATTTTTTTTAATGATTGACAGGCTAGGTGTTTGATCACAGCTCACCTGATGTTAAGTGGCGGTGTGGTCGAAGGTGGTTAAGCACACCTAGCCTGGAATAGAACTGGCTCTCAAGTGAGGCTGCCGGAACACACCGTTAGATACTTGACGGCAGATTTTCAACTCAAAGGTGGTAGCTAGCCAGCCGAGTACTAAAAAATACACTCACATCACACATCGTCAGCCATAGGACGTCCACTGCTGGACATAGGCCTCCTCCTGGGGGGGGGGTTTGCTAATACTCGCCACGCTTAGCAGGCGGGTTGGCGAGCGCAGTTAGGTGTGATTGTTCAAGGAAGACGCTGCTGCCCATCTTCCGGATTACATCCCTTAGCCGACTCTTACGGCAACCACGGGTAGAGAGAGTGGGGCACAATTCTTACGCCGGTACCACCATGTTATGGTTTCCTTCACCGGCAGCTCAAGCTTATTGTTGGGGTTTGATCCCACGCCCTTCGGCATGTGAAGCTATCGCGCTAACCACTGAGCTATCATCGCCAAGTTTTATTCTTATGCATTATGTACAGGTGACGTCATAAAGACGTTGTAACCCCATCAACACGTAACATATCAACATTTAGTATATGTATATAATTCCATTATCTATCCAGTGCATACTCTAGTATATGTGTACTATCATATGTATATTCTGTGGCATCGTTGATAACCCTTGATGCATATTTTATTGCTGAGAATGTACACACCCGTCACATTATAGCGTAGATAGGACGTTGTATCAATCTATCAGTCTTCCACCTATCTAGTGTTGCCAGTGATTTACATATATTTTTTTGTTATCATTTTATCATCCCACTAATCCCATCATCCTCAGAACGGTAGAACGGATCTGGATGAAATTTTGCATGTAGCTTTAGGCCCTGGAATAAAACATAGGATACTTTTCATCAACATCATCCATCACCACGCTTATAAAACCACCAACCAATAGACATGTTTCATAATTTTGCATATTCGTATTATCAAGCCCTTTATTTCCTGATATTTACATCTACATTTCTTTTTTTATTTTAGTTGCCATTGTGGTGCCTGCGTAAGAATAGTACCCAACCCTCTCTACCCGTGGTGGCAACCACGGGTAGAGAGGGTTGGGTAAGATTCGGCTAAGGGATGTAATCCGGAAGATGGGCAGCAGCGTCTTCCTTGAACAACCACACCTAACTGCGCTCGCCGACCCGCCTGCCAAGTGTGGCGAGTATTGGCAAAACACCCTCAGGAGGAGGCCTATGTCCAGCAGTGGACGTCCTATGGCTGATGATGATGATGTACGCGTAGCAGAAAGTATTACGACAGCCCTTAGTAAAGGAACACTAGAAGGTTAAGACCGCCGATACTTTACCCACATGATGATAAAAGTAATCGATTACATACCTGAACCGATAAAAATAATCATTAGATTGTAAAAGTCCTGATAACTAAGTTATAAGTTTAAGGCCATTCCAGACCTATCACCTCCCCAGCCTTGTACTAAAGTAATTATCTAAGTATAAAAAAACACAGCGCCATCTGACCCCAAACTAAGCAGAGCTGTAGCGATGATAGCTTAGTGGTTAGCGCGGTCGGTTCGCATGCCGAAGGGCGTGGGTTCAAACCTCAACAATGAGCTTGAGCTGCCGGTGAAGGAAAACATCGTGAGGAAACCATAGCATGGTGGTACGGTACTTTCTAGTACTCGGCTGGCTAGCTACCACCCTCAAGTTCAAAATCTGCCGCCAAGCATCTAACGGTGTGTTCCGGCAGCCTCACTTGAGAGCCAGTTCCATTCCAGGCTAGGTGTGCTTTACCATCTTCGACCACACCGTCACTTAACATCAGTATTCAGTAGTATTTTGTAGTCAAACACCCAGCCTGTAGAGCCATAAAAATAAAGGTTTTGTGGTGGAAGTCAGATAACTGATAGAATACCTACATACTTTTTTTTTTGTAAATACATACAGAACACCCAGAACAAACATTTGTTTATACCATAAAATGTTTGTCCTTGGCGGGAATCGAACCCACGCCCTACAGCTCAGGCAGACATACCACCAATGAGCCAACAGGGCTGTCAAAAATATTAAGACTAACGAGACGCTCTCCTATTGGTAAGAGATGGCGCACTTCCATGACTATACAGCGATACACAGAACTCTGAGTAACAATGTCCAGGGCATCGTTGCTTTGACGCTCATTGCTTTGATTCCGATGGTTAGTCTCAACAGCCCTGTATTTTCACTAGCTCCAGTGCCCTTCAAACGTGAACACAGTAATTTTTACACACAGCTGCTTGTCGGCAAAATATCTGGTACTGCAGTGGTACAACTAGACGACCACCTGGTAAGGAGATCTACTTCCAAGAAGAACTATGATGCAAGAACTCAGTGTTGCCAGCTGTCGAATTTTTTTTCTCGATGCCAAATATCTCGTACTTTCAGCACATAATCTCGTACAAGATCTAAGTTTAAAAATCTCTTTAACTACCCAAAATTTTGAATCAACACAAGTTCTTATTTCTTTCTTTTAAAACTTTCAAGATACCTGTATAAGTTGTGTTACGGGAATCGACTTGTTATAAGAATGAATAATATTTTAATTTGCTCACTTAACCAACTGCAAAGTTTTTTAATTGGTAAGTAATTCGTATCAATAGGAAAAAAGTTTGGCTGTGGGATCTGAGGTATCAGTACATTTTTGACAGCCCTGTTGGCTCATTGGTAGTATGTCTGCCTGAGCCGTAGGACGTGGGTTCGATTCCTGCCAAGGACAAACATTTTATGAATAAACAAATGTTTGTTTTGTGTCTGGGTGTTCTGTATGTATTTTACAACAACAAAAAAAGTATTTATGTACCTATTCTATCAGATATCTGACTTCCATCACACATGCTTAGTTTGGGGGCAGATGGCGCTGTGTGTAATGTGTCCTATGATATATTTTTTATTTATTATTTATTTTGGAAAAGGGGTCCCAAAAAAGTTTGGGAATCCCTGGTCTAGAGCGACGCTGCTTTGAAGCTTATTAGGTACTTTGTGACATTCGATGGTTAGTCTCAAAAACTCTGTAACTACGCTTACAGCAAACTAATATTAGCAACTACAATTAGTATTGTAGAAACCAAACTATTTTACATAAATAATATTCCGATATAGCATTTCAAATTACACTCAATGGTAAACAATTAAACTAAAAATAATACACACGACACGTTCCGCCATCTTTTTTTGTTAAACGCGGTCACAGATTAAATGACAGTAACTTTACACACGCTCAAGTTAACACGTCGATGTCCGGATTGACGCATACGGTCCGTCCAGCCTTTCCAAGTGGTCAGATAACGTAACTAAAAAAATGTATGGACTACAATCCGTATTGCTTAGAAAAAGCGATAGGGGCGCACTCATTCATCCTTTACGTTAACTTGGTCGGTATTTCAATTGAAATTGCGTCTACAATGAGGTTTTGTTCAAAGGTATATAAAAATAATGATAGTAAAGTACGTTTACAATTTCTAAAAAGCTTTTATTTCACTAATGACTAATATGAGGTTAATCTGGTTTTAGAACGAAACACGTGGGTGGCAATGGCCAAAAACCCAACGGTGACTCAGAGTCAAATAATTTGTAACTTGCATTGCATAATTCAATTGAAACAAACGAAAGAGGATATAGGTGATTTATCTTATACCTTTAAACGAGCAATTCTTATATATAATTATGTATATATATAATCTGAATCTCTGAAACGGCTCCAACGATTTTCATAAAATTTTGTATCCAGGGGGTTTCGGAGGCGATAAATCGATCTAGCTAGGTTTCATTTTTAGAAAACGTCGTTTTATCAGTGTTTTCAGCCGAGCAAAGCTCGGTCAACCAGGTACTATAATCTTAATCTCGGAAACGGCTCCAACGATTTTCATGAAATTTTGTATGCAGAGGGTTTCGGGGGCGAAAAATCGATCTAGCTAGGTTTCATTTTCAGAAAACGTCGTTTTATCCATGTTTTCAGCCGAGCAATGCTCGGTCAACCAGGTACTATAATCTAAATCTCGGAAACGGCTCCAACGATTTTCATGAAATTTTGTATGCAGAGGGTTTCGGGGGCGAAAAATCGATCTAGCTAGGTTTCATTTTTAGAAAACGTCGTTTTATCAGTGTTTTCAGCCGAGCAAAGCTCGGTCAACCAGGTACTATAATCTTAATCTCGGAAACGGCTCCAACGATTTTCATGAAATTTTGTATGCAGAGGGTTTCGGGGGCGAAAAATCGATCTAGCTAGGTTTCATTTTCAGAAAACGTCGTTTTATCCATGTTTTCAGCCGAGCAATGCTCGGTCAACCAGGTACTATAATCTAAATCTCGGAAACGGCTCCAACGATTTTCATGAAATTTTGTATGCAGAGGGTTTCGGGGGCGAAAAATCGATCTAGCTAGGTTTCATTTTCAGAAAACGTCGTTTTATCCATGTTTTCAGCCGAGCAATGCTCGGTCAACCAGGTACTATAATCTAAATCTCGGAAACGGCTCAAACGATTTTCATGAAATTTAGTATGCAGAGGGTTTCGGGGGCGATAAATCGATCTAGCTAGGTTTCATTTTCAGAAAACGTCGTTTTATCCATGTTTTCAGCCGAGCAATGCTCGGTCAACCAGGTACTATAATCTAAATCTCGGAAACGGCTCAAACGATATTCATGAAATTTAGTATGCAGAGGGTTTCGGGGGCGAAAAATCGATCTAGCTAGGTTTCATTTTTAGAAAACGTCGTTTTATCAGTGTTTTCAGCCGAGCAAAGCTCGGTCATCCAGTTTCTTATTATAATGTTTTATAGAGTGGATTTTTAACAGACATTAAAAAAGGAGGAGGTTCTCAATTCGTCGGATTTTCTTTTTCGTACCTAAAGGGTAAAACGGGACCCTATTACTAAGACTCCGCTGTCCGTCCGTCTGACACCAGGCTGTATCTCATGAACCGTGATAGTTAGACAGTTGAAATTTTCACAGATAATAAATCACAAATGACAAAACCGTTCAGCCATTCCTGCGTGATTGACTAAGAAACGAACAAACATTAACACGTATAATGTTAGTAGGATAAAAAGTATCCTATATGTTAATCCAGGCAGTAAACTATATGTGTGCCAAATTTCATCCAAATCTGTTCAACCATTCTTGCGTGATTAGGTAACAAACATCCAAACTTTCACATTTATAATATTATAGTAGGATAAAAGTATCCTATCTATACTAGCTGCGTCCCGTGTGGTGATGGATGATGATGATGAAAAATGTCCTATGTCTTATTCCAGGGCCTAAAGCACTTTCGCCCAGATCCGTTGTGTAGTTTACGTGTGAAGGCGTAACAAACAAACACATTAAATTAGCATTTATAATATTAGTTATGATGTCAATCCGGGAAGTAAACTATATGTGTGCCAAATTTCATCCAAATCCACTCAGCCATTTTTGCGTGATTCAAAATCAAAAAGACATTTATTCAGTTTAGGCCCTGGTAAGGCACTTATGAACGTTAAGTTACATGTTTGAATCTGCCACCGGCTCGTAATTACACTTCAACTGAGAAGACTCCGTTAAGAAACTCAGCAAGGCATTTTTTTTTTGTGGATCTTTCTTTTCATATTAGGTTACAATTTACAGTTATAAATATTAATACATTATGCTTACTACAATTGTCACTTAGCCAGGGGATGCAAGTGCAGAGAGAAGCTACTACGACCATATATTCCTGTCTTCCACGTAATGAGCCACCTTATAGTAGGCTTTGTTAATTAAGTAACAAACATCCAAATACAAACTTTCACAAGTATAATATTGGAAGGATAGTTTTCTTTTTATGGCTGACAGGTTAGTTGCTTGACCACAACTCACCTGATGTTAAGTGACGGTGTGGTCGAAGAAAAGCACACCTAGCCTGGAATGGAACTGGCTCTCAAGTGAGGCTGCCGGAACACACCGTTAGATGATTGGCGGCAGATTTTCAACTTGTAGCTAGCCAGCCGAGTACTAGAAAGTACCCTCCCACCACGCTATGGTTTCCTTCACCGGCAGCTCAAGCTCATTGTTGGGGTTTGAACCCACGCCCTTCGGCATACGAACCTACCGCGCTAACCACTGAGCCATCATCGTTACAAGGATTAGTTAGTGTGGATTTTGTTAGAACGGGATACTTATCCAATTGTAAGGACAGTTTTTATCATCAAAGTGGTTGTAGCAGCGATTCTTATTAGCAACTCTATTATCACATAAAAAACCTACCTCTCACGTTCGGAGCGCCCAGAGCGCGATAGCTGCCTCTATCTATGTATTTTTCTTTCGTAACCTTGAAAACGAATATTCATATTTCGACGGCCGGTAATCATTTGTTAGAAAAACTGCTGTCGATCTTTTATGGCATGAATTCAAAAGCAATTACCGTATTTGTAATGTTCGAGCTATATTTTTTTTCTTTTATCATTGGCATAGCAATATTTTTTTCATTTTATCAGTGTTAAGTATTTTTAATTTATACGTCATAAAAAGTTTAATATTCTGTTAAAAGAAAGTATAATTATGTAACAAAAAAATAATTTGTAAAACAAAACCTTTGATAACAGAATGGTTTTTTTCTCTTTCTTTTTGGCATCGCACTCTGTGCATTCTGCCAGTTTCAATGTTTCTGTATTTTGTGTGTGCAGTCTTCAGTTTTCAGCTTCTTTATAGTCAAAGTCCAGTCTTGGTCTAGTCCAGTCAAGTGGCGACTTTACTATAAGCTTCGATGGAGTTTTAGTAGCAACACGAAAAGTTATGTTTCACCGCATTATATCACTTTCCTACACTCGCGCTTGTAATTCGGCACTTTATGAATAAAACACCACTATTTTTATACATAAACACTCGAAAAAACACTAGTTTAGGGAAAAAAAATAGGAACGACACGACTATTTCCGCGTTCCCGCCAATACTCTATGGGATATTACGTATTATGATACTATCCTAACTATAATATTATAAATCCGAATCTGAATTTATGTTTGTTACTTCTTACGCTCAAACGGCTGGACCAATTTTGCTGAAATTTGGTATGGAGGTAGCTGACACCTTGGATTAACACATACGATACTATATACACATTTTATCCCGAAAAAATAATTGATTAACTCTATATTGTACACACAAAAAATTATACAATACAGAAGGAATAAACTTAGATAACAGGTGTAACAACTGGCGACCTTAACGCTAAAAGCGATCTCTTCCAAGCAACCTTAGGATGAAAAGGATCAGAGGAAGAAAAAGACGGGGTGCGTCAATAACGACGATAGCATATAGGAGAATACAAAACTATAACATAAATATATTGTAAATAATAATATATACTAATACATAGATTAACTAAAATAATTAAAAATACACTAATATATATAAAATTAAGATTATTTAAATATAAAATAAATACTTGTGTAAAGATATGTAGCGGGTAATACCGCGGGGTGCGGCTAGTTTTAATATAGAATCAATTTTTGAGTTAGTGATGTAAATATAACTTTTTATTTTTATTTATTTCTAAAGCGGATTAAACAGTTAATTTAAATATATTTTTATGTTTATGTGCCGGCGTAAGAATTGTACCCCACCTTTTCTACCCGTGGTTGCCGTAAGAGTCGGCTAAGGAATGTAATCCGGAAGATGGGCAGCAGCGTCTTCCTCGAACAATCACAATAAACTGCGCTCGCCAACTCGCCTGCCTAGCGTGGCGAGTATTGGCAAAACTCCCCCAGGAGGAGGCCTGTGTCCAGCAGTGAACTTCCTATTGCTGATGATGATGTTATGTTTTTATAAACTTCCAAATATTTAACATAGAAATAGTATTAGTTTCGAATATTTTTTGTTTTTAATTTTTTTCTCCATAATGTATACCTATAAATAAAAACTTGAATTCCTGTGTTTGATGAATCAAGTAAAATAAGTCCGAGTCACAGTCAATGTCACATAAATTCAGTCAAGGTTAAGCACGGTCATGCCCCAGTAAAGTAGTGGCAATTTGACTAGAAGCTTACTCAACGTTAGAAAATATTAAACATGTAACACATTATTCTTCCCGCTATTGTGCACGTGGTTCCCGATTTACGGATAAATTTTTAATAAACACACAAAAAACACAAGTTTTGGAAAGTTATAAGTTTATAGCGATGATAGTTCAGTTGTTAGCGTGGTCGGTTCGCATGCCGAAGGGCGTGGGTTCAAACCCCAACAATGAGCTTGAGTTGTCGGTGAAGGAAAACATCGTGAGGAAACCATAGCGTGGTGGTAGAGTACTTTCTAGTACTCGGCTGGCTAGCTACCACCTTGTAGAATAATATAATATATAACCTTGTAGAAGGTGGCGAAAGGTGGCCTTCGTATTCTAATGATATTGTAGCAAATTTTCATTGACTGAAAACACAGATAAAAAGACTTTTTCTAAAAATGAAACCTAGCTAGATCGATTTATCGCTCCCTAAATCCCCTGCATACTAAATTTCATGAAAATCGTTGGAGCCGTTCAGATTATATATATATACAAGAATTGCTCGTTTAAAGGCATTAGATATATAGATATTTTCTATCTAGAATCTATAATATTTTAGGTATTTATAACATACATAAAAAACAATCACGGGCCGCAAAGACACCCGCGGGCCGCATGTGACCCGCGGGCCGCGTGTTACCGACCGCTGTTCTAGAAAATCAGTTGAATCGATAACTTCCCATACCATGTGACTTACGAAATTATGTTTTGTTTTTATCTTTGACCACAGCTCACCTGATGGTATGATCGAAGATGGTAGAACACACCTAGTCTGGAATGGAATTTTCCTAAATAAATTATTTTATAATTTTTATACGTTTAAATAAGAACACATTACAAATTATTCTTAGTCAATTATTTCTTTAAATTATTCAATACAGACTATCAATCACGCTGTTCTTACGTGAACACAAAATTTTATCTGGGATAAAAAGTAGCCTAAGTGTTTATCCAGGGTGTTAGCTACATCCATACCAAATTTCATCAAAATTGGTCCAATCGTTTGAGCGTTAACAAGTAACAAACATACAAACACACACACTCACAAACTTTCGCATTTATAGTATTACCAGCTGCGTCTCGCGGTGCTAAATATGTTGGGGATAAAAAGTAGCCTATGTGTTTATTTAGCAACCTCCATAAGTTTCATCAAAATTGGTCTAGCCGTTTGAGTATGAAGAAGTAACAAACATATAAACACACACACAAATTTTCGCCTTTATAATATTAGTGTGATAGTGTGATAAAGAAGCAGAATAACGCTAACACTAATAAGTATGTAGGTATAATACCTACAAAGTTGTTTTTATGCAAAAATTCTGTTCGTCATATGACACATCCTTCGGTCAACACGCACGTACCCATGTAAGTACAGATGTAATACAGCTACAATATGTCACAATAGAACGTTAACGTTAAACAGAATTACGAAACATAATTTAAAAAGTTATTAAGAAAAACAAAATGGATGCGGCACACCCTTCAAATATCCTTCAACGTGCATATGTTTTTATATGTATTTGCCTTTATAGTGAGAAACCGTATCCAACCTAGAATTCCAATTCATGAAAACGACAACAAAATTGGGGGATACAGTTTGGTGTTGCAGCTTTTTTTTTTTTATAGCTGACAAGCTTGGTGTTTGACCACAACTCACCTGATGTTAAGTGACGGTGTGGTCGTAGATGGTAAAGCACACCTAGCCTGGAATGGAACTGGCTCTCAAGTGAGGCTGCCGGAACACACTGTTAGATGCTTGGCGGCAGATTTTCAACTTGAGGGTGGTAGCTAGCCAGCCGAGTACTAGAAAGTACTCTACCACCACGCAATATATATATATATATAATATATGTATGTACATCCAAAATGTAATTACACCTCGATAGCTAAAGAATCATTTTGTAGAATAAGTTACGTCGTATGAGGTCTTAAAACATGGAAATCCAAAAGGATTTCTTAGTGTTAACATAAGTACACGAATACACACGGCCGTGTTTACGAAACACGCTGTTTTCTGATGCTTTTTAAGATACTTGATTGCGTTTGGGCGTAGGATTGTACCCATTGAAACCTCCCGGGTTGTCTTGACACTCGACCGAGTTCAGGGAATTCCAGTGGAACGCACTGGCGCAATGCTGGATTTTAATTTTTGCCGCCCCTACTAACCTCTGCAACTCAATACCCTAGTTTACAATCATGTTAATTAAATTTTCTTTATCAATGAAATTGCAATTTTATGATTTGTGCTCTATCGTCATAATTATATCTTTTTCTAGTAATATTTAATAAAACAATAGGTCAATATTACTAAATTGTAATATTGAAACGCCATCGGAATATTTTAAAAATTAATATACACTAAGTACACTTTACAAATACAAATACAACAGCGTTTAGTAAATTTTCATGTACATGTATGAGGTTGGAATGTTCGGTGTACTGTATTGTACCAAAATATTGTAATTTTATTAAATTTACGAGACTTGTCTTTTTTTAATTTCTGAAAGGCAAATAAATTTTTCAACCAAATTCGCCGCCCCTAAAATTTGCCGCCCTAGGCTCCAGCCTACTCAACCTGCTGGTAAATCCGCCACTGCACAGGCGCCCTCAGCACTGCGCTTTCGCTTCTCCAGGGACAACGTGCTGTCCCGAGCTCGACGCCCGGCTGGAGCGGCAGCGTAAGCAACCAAACGTCCACTCCCGATAAACAATTTTATCGAAAAATATCAAAATTATAATGTCAATATACGTCATATATAAAATACTAGCGACCGCCCCCGCTTTGCACGGGTGCAATGTAGATATTAATGTGGTGCATATGCATGTATTATACATATAAACCTCTTCAATCACTCTATCTATTAAAAAAACCGCATCAAAATCCGTTGCGTAGTTTTAAAGATTTAAGCATACATGGGGATATAGGGACAGAGAAAGCGACTTTGTTTTATACTATGTAGAAATGTCAATATGACTAAATAGTGATCCCCAATAAACCTCCCCCTAACCCAGCAAACACTGCAGGCAAGGGAGACCAAGGCCATATGTTACAACCCTGTTCATCAAGACAATTACAATATAGCATTATTTTATTCGTACCTAGTTATGATTTATTATTCGTTCCTTACAATTACCTAATGTTACTTAGTAATGATATTTGTAGTGGTTTTAACACTTAAAACTGTATAAATAAAATTATAAACGTTTTTTTTGACCTCGATAAAATTGCACATTCGTAAGAAGTTTTGCTACCCGTTCCGTTTGAGTTTTTACGTTGCAAATACTTGTTCAATTTGCATTTTTTTTGTACAATGTACAATTGTTTAACTGTAACCAAATGTTCATTGTATCTATGTTATAAAATATTTGTGACAAAAAAAAATAGTATAGTTAGTTAATTATTATTTCTCTTACTAAAAAAAAACATTTCGATATTGGTACTTACTAATAACTATTAATAAATTATTATATAACTTGATGAGAGTTAGATAAATACCTACGCATTTAGCGCTGATGCAATATTTCACAGTACACATAATTATCCTACACGCCCTTTTACATTTAGTGAAATGAAATTGCGTTTGTCATTAAAAATATCTAAGATAACGCTTGGTATTTATCCCTTAATGATAAATTGCTTCCTACGTTCATATAAAGAAAACAAAATCAGATATTGAATTATTCCATTTACCTATATGATATATTTTTATCGTTGCAGTAAACAACCGTCAAATTACGTAGATATCTAAAAATAAGATTAACGTTATAGCAACATTGTTACAGGTGAAAACCGGTCGAAGAAATGTAAAATGAAAAAACAAAACTATATACCTAGATTTAAAATATTACAAGTCAATATTAACCGCAACAAAATGGCGGAGATGCAAATTTAATACTCAATAATAAAGCAACAGAAAACGTGTCTTCATAAAATTAGTCTGAAGCTGAACGCAAACGTTATTTCAATTTCGTATACAAATTTTATTTCGAAAGCACCTCTGCGCGAACAAAGAACACGCAGTACAAACGCGACAGCTGCAATCCGACCAAATTGTGAACACAATGTATCTAGTGTAAAGACTATGCGACATTACGAGTATTGAATTCAGCCGGATCACGTACCAGCGGTAAACTTCTCGGTCGGTGTGAACGCGCTCCATCCAGGCACGACGCTGTCGCAAACTTCCTCCCAACACCGCGACTTCTCGCTTCTGTCACCGTAACTACTATCGTTCGTATCAAACAAACAAGGTCTCTTTTTAACTTCCGCTATAATCATGCTGGATTTTACACCGTCTCCGTCTTTCGTTCTGACCATGTTGGTTTTATGATAGAAATAAAAAAATTAAAAATAAAATAGAAAAACTGTGTTTTGAGTTTGGAACGTGCGGATAAAATTTACCCGCGCGCCGCTGTGCGATAGCCGCGTATCAACGTCCGCGTCAAACTGGCGGGCTGCGGTTGGCGGAGTACGTGCGGCGCGTCCAACATGGCGGCGAAACGAATAGGTGCGACGGGCCGCGATATCGCCTTCCTCACGCTAATAAATAAATAAGATGCACCAGCAATTTTATCTGTTCACATGTCTATTTCTGTATTTGAATGACATCGGTACGATTATTTTTTTCAATATTACAATATGATCTATTGCTATAAGTAGGTAAATAATTGTGTCGAGTTTTCTTTTGTGTAATTTTTATGCTTTATTAAATGTTACTTAATTAAGTAATGAATAAAGTTCGTACTTAAAATACAGGATGCAAGCATTTTTTTTTTAAATTTTATTATAAGTAAATTAAGTCAAGTTTTCTTTCGTATAATTTATGCTTTATTGAATAAATGTTACGTAAATAATATTCGTACTAAAAAAATTCATGGCAGGCTTTTTTTTTTTATTTTACTATTGGATCTATTGCTATAGGTAAATTGTATTGAGTTTTCTTTCGTGTAATGTATATTTTATTAAATAAATGAAAAGTAATAGATTAAGTTCGTACTAAAAAATATTGGACGCTAGTATTTTTATTTTACTTACAATATTGTCTGTACAATATTAGTAATGTATGTTTTATGAAATAAATGTTACGTAATAAAGTTCGTGCTAAAAACATTCTTGGCAAGCATTTTTTTTTTTAATTTTTCAAAAGGCTTATAAACAACTAGGTAAATTGTATCGCGTTTTCTTTCGTGTAATTTTTATGTTTTATGAAATAAATAGGTATTACGTAATGTTTGTATAAAAAAAATTTGGAAGCAAGCATTTTACAATATGATCCATTACTGTAGATAAAATGTGTCGAGTTTTCTTTCGTGTAATGTATATTTTATTAAATAAATGAAACGTAATAGATAAAGTTAGTACTAAAAATATTGGACGCAAGCATTTTTAGAATATTATCTATGGCTATTGGCCAATTACATAGGTATATGGAGTTTTCTTTCTATCTAATTTGTAATCGCAAATGTAGTTAGTCCCCGCGAAATAGGTCCTGACCTAGTGCAAGGACTACAAGCAATGATGAAATCTGTATCACAGTTTAATAAATTATTTTGTATGTAATTTATGTTTTATAAAAACATTGGCCGCATTTGTTTTTTAATTCTACAATATGGTCTATGCTATAGGTAAATTGCGTCGAGTTCTCTTTCGTGTAATTTATGTTTTATGATATAAATGTTACGTAACAATATTCGTACTAAAAATATATGGGACGCAAACATTTTTTTTTTAATTTTGCAATATTACCTCTTCCTATTTGGCAAATTACAAATTATGTCCAGTTTTCTTTCGTGTAATTTAGGTTTTTTTAAATAAAAGTTACGTGATACTGTTCGTACTTAAATAAAATGGATGACAGCATTTTATATAACTTTATTAATCTGTTATTAATAGTTCTAGATGACGTGATAAGAACACTTCGTTCTGCTCAACTGTAGAGCAGTGTGTGCACATTTTAACGTACATAACAAAAAAAAAAATGTAAGGTAAAAATCTTTTTTTTTTATCTTGTTAGAAAATTTTATTCAGGTGCGCGGGGGACTTTTCAAGTAGGTAGGTTTTGAATGCTATTTCCATAAGAATTTTCTTTTATACAAAGACATATTCATAAAATCGTCACATAATATGAGGAAGGTTAATTCCATAGGGGGCAAAATGGGTTTGTTTCGTTTCAACGATTCTATCCTAATATTATAAATGCAAATGTGAGTTTGTTTGTTTGTTACGCCTTCACGCGTAAACTACTCAACGGATCTGGGTGAAATTTTGCATGTAGGTACTTTAGACCCTGGAATAAGACATACGATACTTTCATCATCATCATCCATCACCACGCGGGTAAAACAGCGGGGCGCAGCTAGTAAGATACACATAAATAAACTCTTTATTATTCACAGCAAAGATTTTATGTATATCTAATACAGGAGAGAAAAAAACACGGTTAAGCGCGAGTCAGACTCAGCCACCGAGGGTTCCGTACAAACTGGTATATATGATACATAGTTCGAGAATTGAGTTTATTAGGTGTTGACCCTATTTTTATGATTAAATTAAAAATGTAGTTTCGGTTTTTTACCTTTATGTGTACTATAAGGTAATGCTTCTTGCCAAATTTCATAGTTCTAAGTCAACGGGAAGTACCCTATCAGTTTTGATTCCCTTGTGAGTGTGGAAATATGCGTTTGTTTTACCGGATGTAACTTTTTTTTTATGACAACTGGGAAGTTTTTTTTTTTTTTACAGCTGCAAGGGTCTATAGATCTGCGTATATGGTTTTAATTTCAATTCGACCCGTTCCCGTAATAGGTCTTGACAGACGAACAACAAAGTGATCCTATAAAGGTTACGTTTTTTTCCTTTTGAGGTACGAAACCCTAAAAAACAAAATCTAGTGTAAAAATTACCAGCCCTATCGCTAAAAGCTATATCTTCCAGGCAACCTTATACTATCCTTATACTACTAATTAGAGATGAAACGGATAAAACTCAAAACTTAAAGTGCTTTATTTCTTTTAGACCTTACAGGACTCTTGGACACGTCACACGTCACAAATTATAAACATACTTAAAACTAGGAAATAAAGTGATCACTTTGATCTTTCGTTCACTTCAATCTTTTTGAGGTAAAGCAAAGAAGCGAACAAGAAACCTTTACCTTGTTAGATTGTTAGTTTTCGAGTTGGAGCAAAACTCGTCCCAAGCTTTTTTATCGTCTAGATATCCGGTAACTATCCGGTATCCGGCCTGTCCGGCCAGATTTAGTATCAAAAATTATTATAATCCTTATCATCATCATCATCAGCCATAGGACGTCCACTACTAGACATAGGCCTCCTCCTGGGGGGATTTCGCCAATACACGCCACGCTTGGCAGGCGGGATGGCGAGCGCTGTTAGGTGTGATTGTTCAAGGAAGACGCTGCTGCCCATCTTCCGGATTACATCCCTTAGCCGACTCTTACGGCAACCACGGGTAGAGAGGGTGGGGTACTATTCTTACGCCAGCACCACCACGGCAAGAAACATTGTCTTAAAATCCAAAAATTTATAATATTATTGTTCTATTTTATTTTTACCAAAGTGCAACCCTAATGATATGAGAGATATTGGAATTTGGACATTAATAAAAGATAAATTTAAACACTACTGATTACTACTATTTATTAACTATCGTCATTATTAGTTGGAGACGCGTATCTCTAATGGGTTGTATTGATTACGCGCGCCAAGTTCGTGAGCGACAAAACGCTCATTTGCCGCGTGAGCGATTTGCTGGGCGATGTCACGGCTTCTCTAACTCAGTTCTTGCGAATCAGCAATGGGTACTATAAGCTATTCTGGATATCTTTCTTTACAGATTTTTTTAACAAAGAATGTACCTAATAGGAAAAGTACAGTAATAATGAAATAAAATAAAAAACAATTAAAATTTCTTAATTGTTTTCTCTTTAATTTAACTAAAATTTAATTATAGACATTGAAGACAGATAGTACTGATACATATGATTTGAATATCCATAGACACTAAATCACCAGTTAGCACACATACTAACTCATAAACATGATTACACACACACACTTAAACACAATGCATGTAGAAGTATCCGAAGATTATCTAATTATTTTTATGTCTTTAATATTTATTTTTGGCAACAATTTGGTGCTACTACCCGACTTTCATTTCATAGCTCCACATGAGGCATGTCTATTATTCTTTTGTTGATACGGCTGATACAGCAGTTGCTACGCTCCTGAGTTAATCAATCTACCTTTGTTAACCTTGTTTTTTTTAAATGACTAATTTTTTAAAATAGAATGGCATTTCTAGTTCATGTTAATAAATTGTCTGTATTTATAAACATACAGTGAGGTGTCAAATTCAAATGTGACAATAATTATCTAGATCATATATGGGCAACAACCGGCCCGCCTCGGCAATTGACCCGGCCCGCGAGACATTTTGAAATTTCGCGCAAAGAGAAATACAAACAACTGAGAGAGTTCGCGAGAAGAATTGTTTGCGTTTTTGGAAGTACATATAAATGCAAACAATTTTTCCCGATGATGAAGACTAAAAAATTGAAATGCCGTAAGAGAGTCACAGATAAAAATCTGGAAAACTCGTTACGCCTCTGTACAAGTGGATTTTGAACAAACTTGTTTCTGAAGTTCAAACACAAATATCACATTAACCGTTACATGTGAATTTACTTCACCAATAACCTAATAAAATTGGCATTTTTATTTTGTGTTATGGCCCGTGACTGCATTAATATAGTAAGTTTGGCACGCAACTAGCCAATGGTTGCCCATACCTGATCTAGATTCAACATTGATTGCCATCAGTCACCTAGCTGACTGACAGAAGAGCAGTGGGAACATGTTAACGATTCATTAACACACATTGCCAATATATCGAGTATTGGCAACTAATTCTAACTTGTCTCATTTAGATCAATCAGTTTTACAGAAATCAAATTCTGCACTGAGCAAGCTGCACAAGTTTCTACTACAGGACAACCAGGAACTCTAAGAAACGATATGTTAGATATTCCAAAAACTCGAACTAAATAATTCGAATCTACTTTCATTGTATGAACCGCTAAACAATTGAAATTGCTGCCCGAGTAGGTGTTCCCTGTTAGATACAGTCTGGATGCCTTCAAGTGGCGAGGGAATCGGGTTCTTCTAGGCGAGCGGGCCATACCGTAGACTACATCTTCGCTTAACATCGGGCGAGTTGGCGGTCGCACGCACGCTTATTTATAATTTAAAAAAAAGTTTCTATTAAGTCTGGAAGGCCAACATGATTGGACCATATAAACATTAGTATTTTTATATTATTATTTACGCCAGTTTTCAAAGGTTAGATCGTAAACATCCCGTTAATAAACAAATAAGTGTTTTGACTTACATTTTCAGCTCTATTATTAATAGAGTAGATTAGACACTAAAATTTATTTATTGCAAAAATACGTGCGATTATTAAAGCTTGTTATTATGTATACAAGCAGAAATACCTATCAACAAATGCTTACGAATTTCTTATGAGGTACAAACAAAGGATAAAACTTACAAGGCACCAGTGAATTCCTCAAAAACTTCGGCTCCCAGTATTTATATTAATGCAAGATAACACAGTCATAGCTTTAGTTCTAAGATAATAATCATTTTCATTCAAGAATGTGGTTATACTTTCTTAATATTTTCACAAAACACAACAAACGCAAGAAAACTACATGGAAAATCGATTGACTAACATCTTTCCTGTTCTTGACAACTTGACATGACATAGTGTCTTGAAGCGAACCATGACTGTATGTTTTTTTTAAATTGCTTTGGCATCTCGTGTATACTGCCGGTGTTAAGTATCTCGATATTTTTAGGCAATTGATAAAAAATCTATTAAAATAAGAGCCAGTTACAGTAACCCCATACAAAGTAAATCGAAGTTAAGTTCAGCCATACCCTAGTAGTTTCTAGTAAAGTTGTTAGTACTTTATTAGAAACTTCGAAGGAGATTCGGGAGACTCGAAAAATCATGTTTCACCCGATTCTATCACTTTCCTACGAACGCGCAGGTAAATCCGTAGTAAAAGAATAAAATGCTATTATTTTCGTACTTAAACTTAGCAAAATTTTACAGGTTATGGAAAACTATACAGTCATGCTACAATATTTTTCCACGTTCCCGCCAAAACTTCTTCGGTGCAGCTTGCATTGTTCCGTCAGGCATTCTTTCTTGTGCTTTTTTTCTGCTAGGATTGCCATTTTAGTATTTTATGTGCTTTTTTGACGAAATGCCACCTCCATTGCATTTATTTATTTTGCTTGGCGTGAAAATATAAAAATAGCATAAAAAATAATAATCTAAAAGCTCACACAAAAATGATATGTGGTCAAAGAATTGGCAGCATTATTACGAGCTTTTGGCCAAAATAGGTGCCACATTTAGGTCACGCGACACTGCTTGCTAGGTCTTGAATAACTGGCCCCCACAGTCCCCCACACAGTACAGTCTCAGCCTCCAACGGCGCAAAAAAGTACATTCTATCTTAATAACTACAACTATTGCCTTTTTAGATTAGAGTGCGTGTGTCATACAAAAGAAGTGGTAGATACTTGCCATTGATGGCATTTCATGATACACAGCAGTCAGCTTTTCACTATTAGTGAAAAGCTGACTGTCGTGTTAATATAAGTCTACCCGTGCAATTTTGCTAGGTCTTTTTATTTAATGAGCACTTTTATCAGGCTAAATTGGAAAAAAAAACTGTTAATATTTTACTTTGGTATCTAGCTAACCTCAAAAATTAGTTCATTTTTAAAATTCACAATTATGTATCGTGTGCTTTCAAAAACCAACAAAACTTTACGAAAACGGCCACGACGGCTGGTATGGCGTCTGAACGGCATTATGTTTTGTCGTATCACAAAACATGATGTCTTAACCATATTCTACGAAATTGTGTTTCACACGGCGTGGTGTCACATTCACGCTCTTCATCTGGGTTTCACAGTCACGTGTCTAAAAGTCTAGTTACGCTGAATTTATGTTCATAAAACCATTATAATCCTTATAGTATACAGTAAATATTTTAGTTTTTTTTATAGCTACAACCTACAACTCTAATTCAATCTGTTTTTATTTATTTATTGGATATCCATTCATTGAACGTGAATCTAATAGTAACAGAGTTAGTAAAGTAAATGGCGACACTGAAAAAAAACTGTCTGAGTTTATCTGTTTTGCTTTTGACTTTTGAACGATTCGAAGCGTGCGCCCGTGCGTTTTTTGCATATAATTGTTTTTAACAGCAATTTTATGTACTACTACAGTTCATTTAAGTAATATACACAAGAAAATACTAACAAAAGCAAAGTTTAACTCGCGTATTTCCCAAATTCTATTAATTGTAGTAAAAATGGTGGTAGTCTCATCAACGTTCTCTGCGCCGGCTACAGGCGTTTTATTCCAAGCCTCTGGCACAAAACTACTGGTTAACAACCAAGAAATCGGTACAGCTACTTTGTACATCACCGAGCAGTAAGTATTTTACATTATTTATCCTGAAAACATGAATGAGGAATACGCGTTGATTCCAATGATGGTTTTTTGTACTTATTTACGTAGGAAGTTTTCTACATTTATTTATGCATTTTGCATCGTACGCGTTGATTTAAATACCTAGAGGTGACGTATGATTGTACATTGTATACCTATATATGTTTAACTATTGACTATAATTTAATGAAACATGTTTTTGGGTGGGTTACTGGAAATGAAGTTAACCATTTTAAACTATAGTTGTCTATAGTTACTGAGTATACATCTGTATTATGTATTTTACTATGTTTGCAGCTTTAATTTATTGTCATCTTCTAGAAATAGCTATTGTCCTTTACCACATATTGCACTGCTGGTCTCAAGACTTGAGAGGCATCTATGATTCTATATACTTAGTTTAGTAGTTGCAAAACAGCCATGTGCAAATCATGTCTAGGAACAAATTCGAATCCATGTTCCGTAAATATTTTTGTAGTTCTGCAGTGTCGGCCAAACCTTTAACAGTAATCAAAGTTAATAGCACAATTAAATAAGTTACGCGATCCAATAGGAAAGCATAGCGATTGACAGCGAGTATGAATCAAACACTATTTAGTTTAAAGATTGACGCACACTAACATTTTCATCAACTTATTAAGAGTTAGTGCAAAGATTATCCAGAGAATCTTCTTGTAGGTAAGCATGCTTGATTGTAGACCTCAGGCGAGATGGGACTCAAACACAAGCCTATTTCTAAAGAAACTGAATGTTCAAGTTATTAGTAGTTACAAGTTAAATTTAATTTTAAGTCAGTTGCATCAAGGTCAAGGTTGAAAGTAAAACACATCTGATAATAGTTTCATAGAAATAATATTAGTAGGTTGGAGACAATTCAGTCTTGAAATTCTTTCGCGTCAGATTCTGTCGCCATACATACTTCATGTTTCAGGGAACTAGGAACTGCCTCTATTGATATGATGGACAGGCCTGATATCTTTTCACTGAACGACATAGTTCCTCAAACTGTTATGGTTCATCCACATATTTTAAAATACATGTTATTTACTTGAGTAAAGTGTGTTTCACTTACACAACTTGTAATTGTATTTGAATTATAAGTCCTGGATTTCAATGTTTTGTGTTCTAGAGAAGTAGTATGGGGCGGTGGGCTGCTGCAGGCCGGAGGGTCAGCTCCCACCATCACACTGGCATACCCGCACGTCTCTCTCCATGGAGTGCAGAGGGAACCAGCTCCTGCTCTTTACTTGGTGCTCGACTATGAACTCAGGTAATCTAAGGCATCCATATTAACATTAACATGATCATGTGAGGGGGGCCATATGATTAGACTCTGCATAATCTACATTTAACATTGACAATATGATTAGTATTTTTTATTTTATTAAGGCATACCTTTTGCTATATACAAAGTCAGAAAAGTAAGAAAGTACTGCAGGCGCTAAGTGTTTTTTGCATCAAAATTATTATTTAATTAAACATGTATTATATTACCTGTAAGTTTTTTGTTACTAGGTGATATCTCGTTACCAGGAAGTTCTTTAGGTAGGCACCACTGAACCAGTAGTAGTTGTAGTAAATAAATATACACATTGAAAGTAAAAAGCAAGTATTTATTTCTATAACACAAAAAATAGAGGCTCACCTTAGCATAATGCTCAGGTGCTTGTGGTATGACCAGCGCTGGTCTTCTAATGGTCTTTTGTGATACATAGTCTATTGTCTATCAAATATACTGCGAAGATAGTAACTCTATTGTCCACTCCAGAAATCAAAACATTCAGACAACAAAATAACCTTATGTCATAAGTTGTGTTTGTATTGCTAAAAGCGCTTTCTTCCAGTTGACCACCAAAATCTATATCTTTAAACGAGCAATTCTTGTATATATCTATATATACAGTAGAATCCGTTTAGTACGACTTCACATATAACAACCAACCGTTTTTAGCGACGTAAGTATAGACATGTGTTTGGTTTTAATATGAGCCACTATGAACGTACATCCGTTTATTACGACTCCGCTTACAACGACTGACCGTTTTTAACGACGGAATTTCACACAAAATTGACCGGTTACAACGACGACAAGCGTTGACGTGTTTACAAATATATCGTAGGAAAGAAGCTATCTCAGCCCCGCGCACCCCCCTTGCCTATGCCTTGCATAATGCAGTCCGTACTTCTTACTAAAGAAATGAAAACCAAAAACAATAAAAAATTACAGATTTTTTTCACTAGACATTTCGTTATGGACGTGCACATTATGCAATAAATATTTTGATTCAAATGTTTTTTTTCTTTCTGTTGGTCACATAAATATCAATATCTAAATATGTATGTACGTTACGTATGGGATTATTTTAATAAAAAAAAAAAAAAAAAAATGTTAGTTCGTTTAGTATGACTTCCGGTTAGTACGACGTAATATCACCAGTCCCGTGGCCGTCGTTATAATCGGATTCTACTGTATATATTTTGAATCTCGGAAATGGCTCCAATGATTTTCATGAAATTTAGTATGCAGGGGGTTTCGAGGGAGATAAATCGATCTAGCTAGGTTTCATTTATAGAAACATTGTTTTATCCGTGTTTTCAACCGAGCAAAGCTCAAAAAGGGTCATCCAGGTACTATTTATAAAACAGATACTAAGAACAGGAGAAAGATATTGTAACTTTTATGTAGTAGTGTGTAAACATTACTTTGTTTTAATTTGAAGGGTTCAGCAACATTAGAGTGCTATCGGGACTAACCATAGAATGTTAAAAAGTAACGAGTTCCAAAGCAGCAATGCCATTAACTGTTTTGTTATTCAAGTACAGCTGCAATGGTCAACAGGAATTACTTTTACATAAAAAACAAATATATGTGTTGGTTTCTTAAATTATGCTTTTGTGACAGGTTGCCACAGGTGCAAGCTCCGGGAGGGGCTGGCGACGCACAGGCTGAAGATGATGATGACGACTTTGATGGAGAACATTCACCCATCACACAGTTGAGGTAATATTACATATGTATTGTTAACTGTATCTTCTCTCTAGTACTTGGCTGGCTGGCTACCACCTAAAGTATCAATCAATCAAGTAGCTAGCTCTAAGTTGCTACTTTAGCATCGATGCAAGGTCTCCTGTCTATCGGCTTTCTACCGGATACATTTTTGAGATTGTGCCCTGGAGTTGCATCACTTGTTCCTTTGCTCCTTTTCTTTTTATTACTGGACGGCCAGACAAACGCGACTAATGGGACTGTACATAGTGAACGTTCCCCATATGCACACTAAGCGCAGAATCTTGAAATTTGGTTCGAAGCAACGCCTTATAGCACCAATAAAGGAAAAATTGCGAAAAGCATAAATTACCAAAAAAAAAACATAACTTTTCCTTATATACCTACAGGTTTGTACGGAACCCTTGGTGCGCGAGTCCGACTCGTACTTGGCTGCTTTATTATATTGACATACTTTTATATTGACATATTTTTTATACTGACATATTTGTATACTTTGACATTTTGTTTTTATTCATTGACATGTAATCAGTGTTCTATAACTCTTTAAATGATATATTTGAAATAATATTACGGAATTGACTTTTAACATTGGTGTTATCAATAAAAATAAAAATAAACTTACCATTAAGAGAGTGTCCTGTTTGTTTCATTATATTATCATGAAAATAGATGTTATCGAAATATTGTTGTTTGTAGGTTTGTACCGGCTAATGAGGCTGACTTGCCAGCCCTGTACCAGGCCATGAACCAAGGACAGGCCTTGCACCCCGACCCTGAAGATGAGGCTTATATGGATGGAGAAGACGTTGATGAAGGTATAATCATACTTATTTATATTAATTCCACATTTTAAGGTTGCCTAGAATTGACCGCTTTTAACAATAAGGTTTAAATTCTGTCGTATACACCAGTGTGTTCCAGCAGTCTTACTTAAGAGCCAGTTCCTTTCCAGGCTATGAGTGCTTTCTCATCTTTGACAACACCATCACTTAACATCAGGTGAGCTGTGGTCAAACACTTAGCTAGATAGATAAAACTCTTTATTGTGCACGCTAGAAATACAAATTAAAAAAAAGTACAGAAAACAAAAGACTTATGAGTGCCATAAGTGGAGACCTTATCGCTAATAGCGAGATCTTCCAGTCAACCAAGTCTGTCAATCAAAGAAAAAAGGTTGCTAAATTTCTGTTTTCTGTATGTACTCCTTCGTGTGTATAAGAATGAGTTAATCAATAAGGAAAGACTTCAACTTTTGCTTCCTGTCGTCTGCGGTATTGTCAAAATTTTGTCTTGTGTAGATTATTTTTTTCTTATTTTATTAGTGATTAGTTTTATTAATATTTTTTATCTACTGCAAGGGACAAATACAAAACGTCACATTACAGAAAATATACAATTAAAATATATATCCAAAAACCCAATAAAAATCTGAGGAAAAGACAGACATTGTAGCGATGATAGATCAGTGGTCAGCGCGGTCGGTTCGCATGCCGAAGGGCGTGGGTTCAAACCCCAACAATGAGCTTGAGCTGCAGGTGAAGGAAAACATCGTGCGGAAACCATAGCGTGTAGGTAGGGTACTTTCTAGTACTCAGCTGGCTAGTTGCCACCCTCAAGTTGAAAATCTGTCGCCAAGCATCTAACGGTGTTTCGGCAGCCTCACTTGAGAGCCAGTTCCATTCCAGGCTAGGTGTGCTTTACCATCTTCGACCACACCGTCACTTAACATCGTGTGATCTGCCAAACACCTAACCCATAAAAACAAGACCATTTTTGGAAAATGCAATACAATTTTTTTTGCGTTTCTGTCAAAATTCCTCGTCCACCCTCCAATATGATATTATCTGTGATGCAAACAATCTCGAAATAGGTGATGATGACTCGTTCGAGGACGCGGAGGAAAGCTCATCTCCTGAAGAGGAGGCGGCGCGCCTGAGGCATCTTCGGCTCGAGAATTCCAACGGAACGCACCAACAAGAAGGTAACCTTAGAAATTTAGATTTGCTTGAAAGTGCACTTTGCTTTAAAACTATCAAAATACAGTCACCCTGTTTTGTCATACATCAATTTTTTATTCATTTTATATTCATATTCATACGGAACACCCAGATACAGAACAGATATATATTGCATGTTTGTCCTGGGTGGGGGATCCAATTGACACCCCCAGCTAAGTAACCGTAACAGTATTATTACTAAAAAAAGTTATACTGTCAAAGTCCAGTCTTGGTCAAGTCCAGTTCGTGTCAGTCAAATCAAGTCATGCCTCAGTAAAGTAATGGCGACTTTACTATTAGCTTCGATGGAGTTTTGGAAGCAACACGAAAAGTCATGTTTCACCACATTATATCACTTTCCCACACTCGCGCTTGTAATTCATCACTTTAATAATAGAACACTACTATTTTTATACATAAACACTTGAAAAAAACACCAGTTTTGGAAAAAAATACAATGGGGCGATCGACGCTTACCGCGTTCCCGCAAAAACTTTTATAATACATACGGAACACCCAGACACAGAACAAACATTTATTTATACCATAAAAATTTTGTCCTGGGCGGAAATCGATCTCAGGCCCTACAGCTCTTAAAGCAGATATAATAAACGAGCCAACAGGGCTGTAAAAAAAACTAAAGGAACTCTTTTGTCGCGATGATGACTCAGTGGTTAGCGCGGTAGGTTCGCATGCCGAAGGGCGTGGGTTCAAACCCCAACAATGAGCTTGAGCTGCCGGTGAAGGAAAACATCGTGAGGAAGCCATAGCGTGGTGGTACTTTCTAGTGCTCGGCTGGCTAGCTACCACCCTCAAGTTGAAAATCTGCCGCTAAGCATCTAACGGTGTGTTCCGATAGTCTCACTTGAGAACCAGTTCCATTCTAGGACAAGCTTTACCATCTTCGACCACGCCGTCACTTAACATCAGGTGAGATGTGGTCAACACATAGCTTGTCAGCCAAAAAAAAAACTTCCAACGATAAAAAAAATTTTTTTAGTAACTCAGTCCTACAACGACTTAAATATATATGTGCTTGTCATTTCCAGATGCGGATGGAGCGATTGACGAGTGAGCGTGAATTTAAATATAAATACTTAAAATAAATTTGTATTTTGTAGATATATGTATAAATGCTAAAGAATAGTTGTTGACCTTACAGCTCAAAGGTTAGGGATAAAAGACGCGCCTACACTCCCGTTTGGAATAATAATTTGTTTACTTTCAAGCACTATAAATAACCTATTTAAAATACGAAATAATTTATCACGAGAAATATTTAAAACCGTTGTTAAATGTTAAACTATGTTTAGTGTGTTTAAGTTCAGCTATGTTTACAAGTAATTTAAAAAAAATCGGGATAAAAAGTGTCAGCTACGTGCATACCAAATTTCATCAAAATTGGTCCAGCCGTTTGTGCGCGAACAAGTAACAAACATACAAACACACTAACTTTGCTTACACACTCGCAAAATGTCATTTTTATAATATTAGTGTCATGAATTATAATAATTTCTCGAGGATTTCGTTCACCAAAATTAATTTCGCAATGTTTTTAATAATGTTTACGCGACTGCACAAAAAGGAGTGTAATGTTTTCAGTGTTCATGTGTGTATGTGAGTTTCTTTATTCTACCATAACTTTTAAGCCTATACAGATTTGGATGTATAGGTAACGTTAGAATCCTTACATCATCCTAAGAGACAATATAAATAAAATAAAAAAATTGGCTTTCTTAAATAAATTGTACATATTCACACAGCGCCATCTAGCCCCAATCTAAGCAAAGCTTGTACAATGAAAACCAGACAGTTGACAAAATACTTTGTTTTTTTTTTGTAACTGGATTGGAATCGAACCCACTTCCGTGTTTTTTTTTTATTAGCTTTATTATAAGTAATTTGATTTAGTTTTTTGAAGTGAAAGTTCTTTAGCCGCAATTAGCGATTTTTCGTAGGGATAAAACTTATGAGATCGCGTCCACCGACATGCTAATATGACGTGATTCAAGTTTTCACTTCTGTCGGTGGCCCACATGACTATTTCTAGGTGTAACAACTATTCTTTGTATTTCCCACACACCTACTTGCTTCGTATGTGTGTCACAGACAGTTGAAATAGAATTTTATACCAATTGTGGGTTTCACACCCGATCTGTTGCTAAAATAAAGGAGACCGGGGGTAGTTGGAGAAGTGGCTTTTGATATATAACGAAACATTTCAAGTATATGTGTAGGAATGTCTTGTTCCCTTGTGTAATACAAAATCTATTCTAATGTGCAAATCTTTAGGGTTCCGTATACCAAGAGGGGAAAAAACGGAACCCTTATAGGATCACTTTGTTGTCCGTTTGTGTGGGAACGCGAGGAGGTATAGAGTTGAAATTAAAACCATATACACATAGGGACCATTCAAGTATTACGTAAGCAGAATAAGCAATTCAGCAAAAGTAAGCAAAGCTCTTACTTCCCTCTCCTATGCTTAAGTAAATATTGGTTTAATTAGCAGCCATTTCGCTAAAACGTCGTGTGTCGATAACAAGGAAACCAAACAATCAGCATAATTTATACTACTTTGCTGATATTATCACCAATCAGATCGCCTCATCCCCAATGTCGTCAAAAATAAGCAAAGTAAAGACTCCCCCACCCGCCTTTGGTGCTTACGTATGTAATACTTGAACGGCCCCATATCTGTAGTCCCTTGCAGCTCTGAAAAATTGAAACCTCTAAGTTATCTTTAAAAAAGTTACAGCCGTTTATGTCACAAAAAACGCATATTTCGACACTCGTAAGGGAATCAAAACCTATAGAATACTTCCCGTTGAGCTAGAACTATGAAATTTGGCAAGAAGCTATTGTCTTATAGTACATATAAAAGAAAAAACAATCCGAAAATTACATTTTTAATTTAATCACAAAAAATAGGGTCTTTATGCAAGGAATGAAAACAAAAATTTATTATATCTACTACTAGTTTGTACGGAACCTTCGATAGGCGAGTGTGGCTGCACTTGTCCTCCCCGGCGACGTACAGACATAAACATTCCCGGAATAAGATTTAAAAAAAAACGAATTGTACAAACAGTCTATTCTCTCAATAGTTTTTTTTTTTGGTATTTTCACTATAGTAAGTCCATGTCTCCAGTCCATCCTCTGTCTCCTTTATAATGAAATGTTATTGTTTTTTTTTTATATCTTGTGTCAATTAAGATAACTAGAAACTATTTTCAATGTTTTGTACATTTCACGAAGACGCTTTACCATTTCTACTTATTCGTGTAAAAGAAGAATACATTATCTTTAAAAAGGAAACGTTCCAGATAAATATTTCAAATTAATTAAACAATGATTATAAACAATGTGTTTGTATACTGCACGCTATTAAGATGATAAAGCGCATCTATCTACGTATTGTGAACTGTCTTATGAGGTAATCTCGAATTTCATATAGGTCAAGATGTACAAGTGAACTTTCAAAGTATGCTAAGTGAAGATGCATCTAATTATCGTCCACTTGCGACGACAGTGTGACATCTCGAAAACCATAATTTTACAGAAAATTGCTTTTAAAACTTTTAAATAAGCATAACACCTAAATTGTTGTCAAGATAGCTTTATTATGTATGAAGTGATTAGTATATAACTAATATTGGAATGAAATATCAAAAAGAAAAACACATTTGTTAATTAACTTCATTATAGTTTGGCAAAACTTTTCACGTTCCAAATAAAAAGTAAGTTTACAAGGTGTTAAAGGTTGGTTAATAGACTGAAGACTACGCAGCAATATCTTTTATATAATTTCTGATTTGAACGCTTTGTTTTAAATTGTCATAGATAAAATAACTTTTGGAAAAGCAATGAACTTAAACAGATTTTGTAAAATTTATACTAATGCTTATGTAAGCACGGGGGAGCTTTGCTTACGCTGACGGGTGGATCAAAGTACTAAAATTGTGCTTACGTAGGTGTAAAGTTCATATCAGACTTAAAAGCTACAATAGTTATTGATTTCGATAAATAAGGACTAGTTACTTTTTTTTTTTCTTTTAAAGCAACTGAAAGCTTATTTAGTTGATTATACATTCTATTTACGTGTACTGAGAGAAGGCTATTGTAAAAATGTTTGGTTGCATTTGGTTAGAGTTTTGCATTGTGTAAACATTAGCTCAACACGCATGTAGCGTGATTTGTATTCCAAAATGTTCTAGTTTATGAAATTGGTAATAAACCATATCAACAAAAGCTTTTTCTTTTTTTTCTGTAAGGTACTTTTTAAATTACACAGCTACATCGCGGTCGTCGGGAACGGAGAGAGGAAGAGAGTGAATATCAGAGCGAGAAAGTTGCGCTTGCGTAACAAATACAAATCAAGTTGAGAACCTCCTCCTTTTAGAAGTCTGTTGAAAATACATAGAGTCTTTGTCAACGTCTAGTATGAATAAGGAGCCAAAATTCAAATAATTAACAAAGAGGTTTTCGCCACTGCAGTAAGTAATATTCTGCCGCCGACTGTCCGGTTTGATGGGTCGTAATCATTATCATCAGCCATAGGTAGTGCACTGTTGGAGATAGGCCTCCTCCTGGAGGGGTTTTGCCAATACTCGCCACGCTTGGCAGGCGGGTTGGCGAGCGCAGTTAGGTGTGATTGTTCAAGGAAGACGCTGCTGCCCATCTTCAGGATTACATCCCTTAGCCGACTCTTACGGCAACCACGGGGAGAGAGGATGGGGTACTATTCTTACGCCGGCACCACCACGGCACATTGATGGGTGCTGCAGCGATATTACAGGGCTGTTACTACCATCGAACGTCTCAAAAATAATTATTACCAAAGCAGCGATGCCCTGGACTTTGTTTTGTTACTCAAAGTTCTGTGTACCGCTGTAAGGTCATGGACTTGCGATATCTGTTACCATCAGGAGAGCGTCTCGTTCGCTTCATTACATCCTCATAAAGGGCTAAAGTTTGCGTGTGTTACGCTTTACTTCTTCACGCTCAAACGGCTGGACCAATTTTGATGAAATTTGGTATGGAGGTAGCCGACTCTGACAAAATGTGTCCACGTGGGAGTAGCGGGCAACACCGTGGGATGTTGATAAGAAATATGTGGTAAATTTATATTTGAATGTTAAAATGTATGTTACTTAATCATGCAAAAACGGCTGAACGGATTTTCAGGAAATTCGGCATACATATAGTTCATTACGTGGATTAACATATAGGATACTTTTTATCCCAGAAATAACGAACTAAGATTTTTTTTATGGCCATTAAATGATTCTGATTCTGAATTGAATCCTTTGGTACAAGTGAATGAATCGTGTTCTAAATGTGAACACAAATGAAAGACACGTGTTTACACTACGTTCTTTTTATTAGGAAAACACAATACATAATAATTCCTTATCATTTAACAATATTTAAAATAAGGCCGTCAAAGAATGCAGTACGTTTGTACTTTAGAACCATGCACGAAATTTTATTATAAAATACAAAAAGAGAAATCAACATAACGTTTTCTAAAAAGAATATTTATCTTACGCCCGAAGTTCTACCAGTCTACTCTTAAATCTATGTATTAAAGTACTTATTTATAATTTTTTTTTATCTAGCAATCTTCATAAAATTGTTTTACGATATTCGACCACTACCTTATTTATTGGTACTTTAAAAAACTGACCGCAGTTAATGTAAAGAATTTTTTTTGGATAGAAATAAACTTCATACAATAATCATTATCGTCAGCCGTTAAGTTGTCAGACGAAGGAACAAATAATATAATCGATGCAATTTTTACAAACTTTTATATCGGTATGGGACATATATAGCAAGTTGAATCAGAACCGCTTCCTCTTATGTCTTTGCAGGGAGGACGCAGTAGTTTTTTTTTTCCAACGGACTAGGCATGCGTTGTCACGGTCTGACCTGATGAAAAGCGACAATGCAGCCGAAGATGAAGCACGCTTGCCTAGGGAATACCTACACGTTTTTTTGTACAACCCCGTGTTGTACTTAATTGGAAACAGACGCTGTCAATATTCATGTTTGAAGTAATGAAATCCCACTTTTTTAACGCGTCAAGTCCACTTTTAGCCATCAACTAGTCTGATGATAAACGATGATGTATGTGGTCGAAGATGAAACAGCCTTAGAAGATACATATTTATGTTGATCTTGAAAAGGCTTAGCAGTTAAATTGGTTGTAAAGCAAATAATTTCTCTCAAAGGCAAGCGAGGACGCCAGATGATCAGACTATACCCACTATATATTGATATATCCAGGATTGACCCCAGACGTAGGAACAACAGGGGCACCTTGGGCGGCAGCTTCAGGAGTCGCCAAAATCTTTATATATAAAAATTTCGTGTCACGTTGTTTGTCCGCGATGAACTCCTCAACTACTGAACCGATTTTAACCAAATCTTGCACACTGTGTGCAGTTTGATCCAAATTGAGAGATAGGATAGTTTATATCTCAATTTGTAATCGCAATATTCTTTTATTGCAAATTATTTGTTTATTATACGACAAAGAGGTAGAATTATCTGTGAGTTCCATAAAATTCTAATAGATGGCAGTGTAAGGTAATTTTTTACTGGATTGAGTAAGCATGCAATAGATGGCGCTTCGTTAAAAGTACAAACGTTTCTTATGCGCCACAATTTATTTCAAGTTACACGCGTGTGTTCAATTTGGCCACTCTGGGTGTTTTCAAGTCGAGAGTGAATCGGTTCTAGGCAAGCGTGCTCCATCTTAGACCGTATCATCAATTAACATCAGATGAAAGGAAAACGCAAGCCTATAATATAAAAAAATATAAAAAAAATAAAGGACTACGACGTCGTTCGTAGGAATTTCGACTACAGTTCCTATTAGCCGATTAGTCGTCCCTGGTGTCATAGTTAATATACCATACGAAGGCTACCAACATGGTTGTTACAGAAACAGGGACCTAGAATTCCAAGCGCATCCGACTTTCGATAACGCCTAGAAATGGCATGGTCACCCATCCAAAGTTTGACCGGATTGTATGTTCAATTTCAACTATAAACATAAATATACTGCTTGTTTAAAGGTATCATTTAGCAATATAACTTCGCCTTGCGGTTACTGCATTTCCAGGGGTGAAAAGAAATCTACGTATTAATTCTTTACGCTATCTGCTTTCTAAATTTCATCCAAATCCGTTCAGCCATTATAGCATAAAGTAAACAAGTTATAACCATTTATTATGTTTCTCATCCGTACGGCCAAGGAATGGAACGAGCTGTCTTGTTTCCTGAGAGATATAATCTAGATCATATATGGGCAACAACCGGCCCGCCTCGGCATTTCAACCGGCCCGCGAGACATTTTGAAATTTCGCGCGATCTAGATCTAGATCTTTCCAAGGTCAGAGCGAATATGTATTATTTTAAGTCTGCGTGCGGCTAGTTAGTGGTCAAACGCAGACTTATCCGTATTTTTAAATACACATTTCTTTATACTTAAGGGTGTGAACTTGGACAGAAAAAATACTTGAGACTTGTAATAAAAATTATACTTTTATAAAGAAAAATTAGCGCTTTATTCTAGAGTAACCTATTTTGTCAGATTTGTACCTGATTTTTATGTACCGGTTAAACAAAACAATGTCTGTTACTCAGTTTACTACTTCCAAACTAAGCAAACATATTTTAATTCGAATTTTAGAAAACAATCGTTTTGATATTTTTCTGTGGAAGGTAGGTGTTAACGGAAATGTATGTAATCCGTCATTATACACAATTCCTAGGAAATTTAGGGGGGGGATGTATTTACTTTAATATTGTGACATTTATAATTACTTAAATAACAGATTGATTACTTACCAAATGAAAGTTTGACTTTATAAGAATAATATAAGTTGATTTTGTGATAAATACACTTTAAAATTTAATATATAGTTGATTTTTGAAGCTTTAATTAGTAAGATAATATGAAGATATTATATTTCCCGGTATAATTGTTACCTGATTGTCTCAGTGAGTGCTTTAATAACAATTATTATTCTCATTTTAACAACGTCTTTTATTACAGAAAGCATTATTTTTATACATTTTCTAATACTATATTGGAATTATATACAATTACTAGGAAATGTACACATTTCCCAGGATATTGTATATGTATTAAATAATTTTTGAAACAATATTTTATACATTTCCTAAATAGCTTCGGAATTGTATACATTTCCTAGGATTTGTATACAATTCCTAGATTTCATACATTACCGTTAACATATATACATCCCACTAAAAAAAAATTATAACTGGAGAAATGAACGAAGCCGAGTCGAGTTGCTAGTGTAAGATATATAGTCAATAGTCAATATAAGTCAATATTTATTCAGAATCAGAAACATTTAAATATTAGTTTATTATCAGAATAGTAGTTAAATAACTTCCCTTTCCTTATCAGCCTATTTGGGAGATGATCTGGCTCACAAAACAGTTTATGATTCGGAAGTTCTGTTTCAGAGGTGTCAACAAAATTTTGTAGCAACTGGAACTTTTCAAAGGATGATAGCAAAATTAAAAAAAGATTAAATAAATTATCAAAGATCTTTTATATGTGTGAATAGATTATTAACAATATGTTAATTAGGCAATAAATTTCAATTAGTTTTTAAGTTAGAATTGAAATTAAAGACGGGGTAAGACATTTTTGAATTTAGAAACAATGCAAACAAAAACAGAGAACAGAGAAGGAACGAACACACACAAGGGAATCGAGAGAAGTGGCTGATTGTAGATGACGGCGCGAGATAGCGTCACGCCGTTTGCCGTCACGGCACCCGAGTAGATTTTACTGCCAAGACGCGTCAATAGATGTATCACATCAAAAACTATTTACTTTTGCCTAATTTATTTAGATTATTTAAAAATCTGCTGCTTCATATAATTAATCAAGGGTCAACGAGTTTTTTTAGACTTGTTTTAATAGTAAAAGTCGTAATGATGACCCCATATCGGATTACAGCTAAAGTTTGTAACCTTGTAGATTTATGGGTGCGAGTGTTATTGCATAGTTGTTTCATGCAATTGGTTGTATACGGCCCCTCCACAATATAGATGAAATCTTTATCAATTTGTGTTTTTTTTTTTGTTTTTTAATAAAAAGAAAATTATTATTATTATCTTTGTGGAATCTGTTTGTAGCATCATTGTATGTCACTCGATTTTATCTCAGCGAATATGACATTGGTCATTTTTTTAATTTTTTTTAAACAATATTCATATTAAATGTACTTTTCAAACAGTTTAGAACGAGTGGCTAGCCCTAATGTCAGATTAAACGCGACGCCCCAAGGCTTCTGACTTGACGATCGTTTTCAAAGTATATAAACAACCGAGGCAATATAAAGTGGATTTAAAAAAAATATGTCACGGTCACCCATCCAAAAACTGATTGGTGATCCGATTAGAAAAAATAATAATTTATTTATTTTGTGAAAGACTACTACTACTTCAGTACTATTTCTTTTCAAAATTGAATTGTTACGTTATTGCACTGAATAATAAAATCAATTTTTTAACTGCGAGCAATGCAAAAGTCTAGCAAAATGAATAAATTATTGTAAAAATTAATATTATTTAATATAACATAATGCTGTATATTACAGAACGGATAAAAGGAAACCGGACCAATGTTTATTTAATGGCCATATCAAACGATGGACTTTTTAACTGTATTAATGTTCCAGCCAAAAAAATACCATCATTTGTATCGGCAAAAAATGTATAATTTACCTAGGGCGGTAAAATTATTATCATGCAGTGGTTGTGAGCGGGTTCTGTATGCCGTCGACGGGTTTCGCTTCGATTTTTTCCGTTTCTTCCGTGCCGTTCACCTCAGCCTTTTCTAACATCTCTACGTCCTTGACTTTCGCGTCTTGGCTTTCGGTGTCTTGACTCTTGGTCGTTTCTTCGCTCTTGGCGGACTCTTGGCTCTTGGTAGAATCTTGGCTGTCCTGTGATTTAGTCTCGCTGTCCGATGTGCCTTGACTTGATGTTTCTATTGTGTCTGGTTTGGCTTCGGGTTCCGTCTCTGTTTCCATTTTTTCTTCCGTTTCCGGGATAGATTTCTCTTCCTTCTTTTCTTGTACTTGTTGATTATTATCTGTGACAAAGGAAATATAATTTATATATTTTATTTTGTGGTAGATCTTCTTGGCAAATAACCATGACCACTTTCTTGATATATTCTGAGAATTTAATTGACTGATGGGACAGGGGTAAAAAAGAAGAAAGATTTTTTTTAGATAAATGATTATGACATCAAAATGTTTTTATTTGACAATTTACTCTTGACACTTGTATAATTTCTTTTGACATCTGAAGATATATTTTTTAATTGTAAGATAGATATAATTGATTAGAAGTCTTTTTTATCTTGATAAATAAATTTAATTTAATTTAGCTGGCGATCATCTAGGTAGCTTTTTTATGGCTGACAGGCTATGTGTATTGACCACAGCTCACTTGATGTTAAGAGACGGTGTGAAGATGGTAAACACACCTAGCCTCGAACTGGCTCTCAAGTGAGGCTGCCGGAACACACCGTTAAATGCTTGTAGACAGATTTTCAATTTGAGGGTGGTAGCTAACCAGTCGAGTACTAGAAAGTATCCTACCACCACGCTATGGTTTCCTCACGATGTTTTCCTTCACCGACAGCTCAAGCTCATTGTTGGGGTTTGAACCCACGCCTTTCGGCATGCGAACCGACCGCGCTAACCACTGAACTATCATCGCTATTGTATTATACCCTTTATCCTGAGCTGTTTTTATCATTTTAATGTAATGACGAACGAGACGTTATGTCAATAAAAAATTTGAATTTGAGACGCTCTCGTGATGGTAAGAGATAACACCTGTCCATGACCATTGTAGCGATACACTGAACCTTGATCAAACGTGTGAACGCGAAATGCAAACAAATATGTTAAAATGACAAATGACAAAGAAAATTGTAGGACTAAAAAGAGGGTTAATTTATTTTCTGAACAAAATTTATATCTGTACAACCTTTTTAAATTTGTAATTTCAATGATAGTTAGCGAAGAGTAACTTACCTGTTTCATCTACCTCCATTGTCGACTCTTTATTCTCGTCACCGTTCAACTTCTGGAAAAAAAAAGTCAGTTTGAAAATTATCCACACAAAGCATGGTGTTTGTTTACTAACTACCCCCTATTTAACATACAATTACAAATACATGGATTTCAGGTTACCACTCTAATATTTATACTAAGAGTAGTTGTCTGCCCCATACAGAACCTCACGACTTATATATCTACAAGACTTTTTGACAGATTTTTATATTCAAACTTAAAAATTGCATTCATTTATTATCGAACAGTGTTTTCCGGCAGCCACACCTGAGAGCCTGTTCCATTCCTGGCAATTTGTTTACCATCTACGACCACACCGTCATTTAACATCAGGTGCACAAACACCTATGGAATTTTATCAATTACAATACGTGCAAACATAAATTTAATAAAAAATACATACATGTGTGAGTCTGATAGTAAGATAGTAGATAAGTAAAAGTTATGGTTTTTTTTAATCTTAATTTATGCTTTTCGCAATTTTTCCTTTATCTGTGCTATAAGACGTTGCTTCGTACCAAATTTCAAGATTCTGAGTTCACGGGAAGTACCCTGTAGGTTTTGATTCCCTTGCGAGTGTCGAAAATTTGCAGCATAAACGGCTGTATCTTTGGATTGCGTTGGCTTAGAAGTTTGATTTTTTCACAGCTCCAAGGGACAGTAGACCTGAGTATATATGAATTTCAGCTTGATACCTCCACGCGTTCCTGAGATAAAGGGTCTTGACAGACAGACAGACGGACAAAGTGATACTATAAGGGTTCCGTTTTATCCTTTTGAGGTACGGCACCCTAAAAGGACGCCTATACAGGGTATAAGTTAAGGATATACCTAGCGGAAAGGTCACTGTATTAATCATCAGGGGCTGTTCAAATATTAAGTAATAGGGTTTAGGTATAGACTGTGAACCTGGTCCGCAAACTCAAAGTCGCTCAGCGAGCTATGGAAAGAGCTATGTTTCTTGGGACAAAATTCGTAACGAATTCATCCGACAAAGAACTACACCGACATAGGTCAAAGAATTAGTAAGCTAAAGTGGCAATGGACCGGTCACATTTCTCGAGGAACGGAGAAATGGTAGACGAGTTTTAAGAGTGGAGACCACGCGCAGGAAGGTAGTGTCGGAGACCTGCGGCCAGGTGGTGTGACGACCTGCGTAAAGTGGGGCAAACACTGGATGCAGGAAGCTGTCGACCGAGCTCAGTGGCGTGCATTAAGACCTACGTTTAACAGTGGACAGCAAAGGGATGATGATGATGATAAGACTGTAGATGGTGATACCTTAATATTTATTAATTACTTTCCTTGTTTTTATACTAATGCTTACGTAAGCATACGAGAAAACTTTGCTTACATTCGACGACAAATTATTATTTTTTATAAAATTCTGCTCACGTAATACTTGAACGGATGTACAATTTTTACTATGGGAACAATATGGCTTTTTTTTCTATAACAGATGATTTTATCTATTAAAGATTTCAGAGCTTACCCTTTCGGTTAAAGCTTATATACCTATATAGTTATTTTGGGGTGAGCAACCCATGGACAACATTACTAATGTTGCAGTTTACCATCAGGCAGAATGGTTTGTTTACTGGTTTTATAAAATAAAAGAGACCTTTGCTCAGCAGTGGAACAAAATAGGCCAAAATAATAATCAATAAAATTTGCGAAGTTAGACTCAGTCGTTATAATATAATTAACATTGTTTGTGAACGCGTCCGTACGGGAAAAAATAAATTCTTTATATGGTATTATTAGTTTTTGTATAGAATTAAAATAAATTGTAACGCCCATTTTATTCGTATTTAAATTGAAATAGGTAAATGCAATACAACCCAACATCCATGTATTTGTAAATCTTTGCTCTTTTATATAATATTCTAATTAAATAAAATGCAAAATAACTAAAATAAACACATATTAACTACAGGACAACACGAAATAAAAACAATACAATGTTAAAAAATACCGCTATCCAATAAAAAAAATCTAACAAAAACTAAATACAAAATAACTATATAAATAAAATACCTAAACGAGGTTCGACGCGTTTGAAACATTTTTTTCCCCGAGATTGTTCTGGCATCTCACATTAAACATTCGCCAGAGTCAAATATTATTAAATATCATTGTGAACAACTTGTAATATAATAAAATAAATAAATCTTTATATATTTATGTTTTACTTATGCCGATTATATCCGATTATATTGATTACTCACGTTTAAGATGAAGGCCACCGGACGTGGCCGAAACTATAGTCGGAGTTTCCGATAAAATTAAACGTGAGTAATCCCGCATAAGTGAAACAAAAATGTGTCAAAACCACGTCAGTTTCCATATTGTCTTTGTTCATGGATTCATGGACGATACCACAATTTTTTATTTATAAACACGCGGAAAAACAAGTTTTGGACTTATTGCTAAAGCAATTTCTACCTGTCACCCTTACGACAGTAAAGAAAATATGTCTTTTTAATATTCTGGATAGGTTTGCTTTTGACCACATCCTTCCTGATCTTATGCAACGATACGGCCTAGGAAGGTCCACGCTTATTTGAAAAAACTTTATTAGTTTTCTGGTTTTAAAGAACCACCACCGAGCAGCAGACACCGACAAAAAGTTTGTATTTACAGTGTGTTAACATTAATGTGTTTCGGTTTGCAGCTAGCGAAATTACAGGGCTGTTGAGACTGACCATCGAAAGTCTATGTAAAAGCAGCGATACTCTGGCCTTTAAAAAAGTGCCCGTCGGTGTGACATAACCTCGCTCATCACTGAGCTATCATCGCCACGAGTTTATTTGTGGAATCCAATAAGTGATTACTTTAGTCATCTGCAGGGAATCGATGAATTGATAATGATCCTTAGAGATTTAACTAAATCCCAAATACCCCATAAGTAACGCCAAATATGCAAATTAGTTAAGATATATTTTAGCGATAGTACAGAAAAGTATAGTAGTCCGTTTCGCACTTGATTAGTTCAGTTTGCAATTATTTAGTTTAGTATCGTTGTACAAGTATTCAAGATTTATTATAGCTTTTGTGTGTTTCCGCTTAAAAGTGGTCTTCGTTACAACAATAACAAAGATTTAATTTAATAGTAATATAATTTGAAATATTTATAAAATATTACTACTACAATATTTATAATACCTCGTGTTTAGGTGAAACATGTGATGGCAACCGATTACTGAAGCGAGAAGAGGACAAACGTACTTGTGGTTTTGGTTTTACCTATGCGGGATTACTCACGTTTAACGTTATCGGAAACTCCGACTATAGTTTCGGCCACATCCTAATTAAAAGTGAGTAAACCCGGATAAGTAAAACAAAAATGAGTCAAAACCACGTCAGTTTCTATACTTGTTACTTTAATTAGTCTTCAGGTTAGATAAATAAATAGTTATATACTTGTGACTTGTGACCTGGTGCCGAGGCGGTTAGAATACGGCATCAGTATCCCCTACCTGTAGTGGAAGCCTATTCAAAGGGAACCGATTGATGGCGGGATAACCATCACAATTTATATTTTCCAGACTGGTAATGGACAGCAGTGTTACCAATACGAGAAGCCACGCCCCTGCCCTGCGGTCGCCAACAAGCATGCCCAGACTATCAGCACAAACCTCCCATGACTTTTCAAATTATATTAAATTTAAGTCACTGTTGTAACCAAAATGACTTTTAAGCTAAACACTAATAACTCTTGAATACTCAAAATGAACTTCCGCAAAGTAAAGCCTGAGTCAATCAATTATTATGGTACAAGTTGTTCACAATGAGATCATGTCGCCCCACCATTTCGTGTAACCCGCATTCTAGGTACCAACACCTTACGTCAATAAAAAATTAGTTATACTGACATCAGAGGGGCTAGCATATAAAGCGAGATTTATAGAAAAACCAGCTGAAAGTTCTTCATAACTTCAACCCGGGAATCCAGCGTCACTGTCACCTACCGGGTCCAATTCTAAACCGTCCAGGAACCAAATAAAAACAAACGAACGTGACTAACGCACGGGAATTTATATTTAAATAAATATTTATATGGATTAGACGAACGAGACGCTCTCCTAATGGTAAGAAATAATGTATGTCCATGACCATTGCAGCGACACAAAACTTTGAGTAACAAAACAAAGTCCAGGGCATCGCTGCTTTGGCGCTCATTACTTTGAGACTTCTGATGATTAGTTTCAACAGCCCTGTAATTTCGCCACCTTCTTTACCTTCAAACCGGAACACAGTAATATTTGCACACTACAGCTTGGGGGCAGAATATCGTGGCCTATCTAGTTAAGTTCTAGTTTATCTACCAACAAATAACCCTGACGGTGGTAAATAATATATTTTTTATTCATCTAACAATTACGTTTAATTCTATCGGATACTCCGACTATAGTTTCGGCCACGTCTTACTATAGTCTGAGTTTCCGATATAATTAAACGTGAGCAATCCCGCGTAAGTAAAACAAAAACGTGTCAAAACCACGTCAGTTTCCAATCAGTTACGTATTTCTCGTGAATATGCTAGAGCCTCAGAAGTTATGTATGTATGTTTTAATGTTTGTAACCTAGTGTCTTTTTTTGTTTGTTCGTTTTGCTGTCCTTGATGTAGAGGGAACGGGGGCCGCGTTGCGTCTCGATCTCTGTTTTAGGAAATGGCAATATCACAGTGACGATATTTTACAAGGTTACACGGAACGCCGGAACCAGTCCGAAAGGAGGTATTTATGTTTTTTTATATAACACAATTGAAATGAATGAAACCTTTTAAATTGTGTTACGCCGCCGTGACCATTGCAGCAGTACCTTAACCTTAGTTTTTTTATATTTAAAAGTAATGAGACGAACGAAACGCTCTCCTGATGGTAAGAGACAACGCCTGTCCATGACCATTTCAGCGATACACAGAACTTTGAGTAGCAAAACGAAGTCCAAGGCATCGCTGTTTTAGCGCCCATTACTTTGAGACTTTCGATGATTAGTCTCAACAGCCCTGTAATTTCGCTAGCTGCAGTACCCTTCAAACTGGAACACAGTAATGTTTGCACACTACAGCTTGGGGGCAGAATATCGCTGCCTATCTAGACGACCTCCTGCTAAGGAGATCTACTACCAAGTAACAGAGTTAAGTGCAAAGCATTGCTCCTTTCGGACCTTGGAGTCAAGTCTAAAATTCCAGTCCAACTTTCGATCTTAAATTTTACGATAAGCTTGTAAATGGAAGTTTTAAACTTCGGAAAAAAAAACAACTAGCGACCCACCCCGGATTCGCACGGATGCAATGCAGATATTAATGTGGTGCATATGCATGTATTATACATATAAACTTGCCTTTTAAATAACTCTGTCTATTGATGGAAACCGCATTAAAATCCGTTGCGTAGTTTAAAAGATCTAAGCGTACAGACGGCGAGAAGCGACTGTTTTATATTATGTGGAGATTTTATAGGTAACTGTCCGTGGCTTCGCTCGCGTATTCAAGTGACTTGCGATACATAGTTATTTTTTTATTATTATAAAATAGGTGTGGACAATAAAGAATTAATAAAGATCACTTAAAAAATACCAGCCAAACCGATTTAGCCGTTCTCAAATTATCCGCTTACCAACGAATATAATTTACTCGATTGACGTTCCATACAATAAAAAAAAAAATAGGTGGTTAATATTTGACCTAATTATCCTGAGCAAACACAAAAATACGGACACTCAAATCACGCGCACCGAAAATGACATGGTAGTCGCGCGCGGTCCCAGATTACATAACAGTTACTACGCAGTCTACGTACGGTAGTTATGTCTTGCGCTAGCTCGGCGCGTAAGGCCGCGCGCTGTCCATACATTCTGGAGTCTTGGGATAAACTTTAGCGAAGGTTTTCTCAATTTTTCTTTGTATTTATTTCGATTTTATTTCTTTATACTTTTCATATGACCACTAACTAACATGTCTTTGAATATTGCTAATGTTCAAACTATCAGCTCGTATATATGACTAGCTATTGCCCGCGGCTTCATTCGCGTGGACATACATATGTATGTATATAAAAGTACAAAGTGGGCGTTTATTTTGGTTGACAGGCTAAGTGTTTGACTACAGCTCTTCGAGTCAGCCCTGTTTTTATAAACCGTCCCACTGCTGGGCATGAGCTTCTTCTCAATGTGAGAAGGATAAGGCCATAGTCTACCACGCTGGTCAAGTGCAGGTTGGCAGACTTCATACAACTTCGAGAACTTTTTTTTAAATAAACTGGACATGCAGATTTCCACACGATGTCTTCCTTCCGTTTTAAGTCAGCGGAAATGCCCATATAACAAAAAACAGAGGTGCGCGCCGTGGGATTCAACCCCAAGACCTCCAGATTGCAAGCCAGACGGTTACCAACTTCATTGCCGAAACTTCGATTATAAATATGTATTTACAACAACAAAAAAAGGATAAAAGTCATCTATCAGTTATTTGGTTCCCGTAGTACAAGCTTTGCTTAGTTTAAGGCTAGATGGCGCTGTGTTAAATGTCCTACGATTTTTATTATAAAATGTAACAAGACACTGAAATAAGTTTAGTAATCAACTGAGGTAAGAAAGAGTTTAAGCGAGCGCGCGCAAATGTATACTGGCAAATCCCAATAGGGCTCCCAAGACACCGGCCTGGCCGAGTTTGGGGCCCACTGATACGAGATTTTGTGTAAAATTTTAATTATGTAAATAAAATATTATTATTATTATAGTAAAGCAAGCTTCTAAAATAATCACTACTTAAAAAAACTTACTTGAGGTTTAGTTTCTTCCGTAACTTCAGCAGCCTGAGCGCTTGAACTGGAAGATACCTCCGCGTCTTGTTGCTTCTTCTGCCGTTTCGACCGAGGCGGTGCCTCCATTTCTTCTTCTTCCTCTTCGCTGGCTTCAGGCTTCTCTTCTGCTGTTTCACTCTCCGGCTCTGGGGATGCTTCTTTCATGGGGTTCGGGTCCTCCTGTAAAAAAGTATTATGTCCATATACTAAACCAAATTACTTCCCTACGTTAAGCGGAAGTTTTAATTATAAAATTCTCTTTTTAGCCCCCAATGCATACAGATAGATCTTATAGATTCAATGTGTATATCTACAAGTCTGTCTGTTGTGAATTATAAATGCTTTAAACTAAGGGTGAATAGGGTCTTTAAAGGTAGGCAATGTACTGACAATGACTATGGTGTAAGCGTTCATAGACTACGGTGACCACTTTATTAATAAATGACCTTTTTTCACTTTACATCATTAATATCTAGTCTTTAACATCACCACTTTCTTAACATATATGTAAGACAGTGCTCACGAGCAGTAAGACAGTACTCATGAACAATAAGACATCACCCACTACATGCAAGACAGTGCTCACAAGCAGTAAGACAATACTCACGCACAGTAAGATAGTGCTCATGAGCAGCAATAGTACTGTGAAGACGCTGCTCACGGCTAGTAGGCAGTACCCATTATATGTAAGACAGTGCTCACAAGTAGTAAGACAGTACTCACAAACAATAAGACAATACTCACGAACAGTTAGATAGTGTTCATGGGCAGCAGTTGTATTGCGAAAACGCTGCTCACGGCTATTAATGCAGAATCCACGAGCAGTAAGACTACTCACGAACTGTAATACAATGCTCATGAGCAGCAGTAGTGTTATGAAGATGTTCCTCTCTGCTCAATGTTAATAAGACAGTACCCAATATATGTAAGACAGCGCTCACAAGCAGTAAGACAGTACCCACTATATGTAAGACAGTGCTCACGAGTAGCAAGAGAGTACTCACGACTAGTAAGACGGTATGTTGACCTCCGGCGCCGATGCTCGCCGGTCGGTGGTCCAGTAGCGCGACGCAGATCGCGGGCGCAGGTTCCGCTGCGTCCGCGCAGCCGCCCGTACCGAGCTGACCTTCGCTGCCCATGCCCCACGCCCACACCTCACCTGTGGGAATAATTAAGGACTTATATCAAAGAATCACCTAAGTTTATGTTCCCCAAAAAGCACAATATATTTAGATATATTCAAATCTAGAGCAAATGGGTTGCTTCTAGCACGGATAAATTAAATACTCGGTAAGATAGATCATCCCTTAAAAATTATATATATTTTTTTTACTAAATTTTGTATTAATTATTTTAATTTTATGTTCTATGTTTAATGCTTATTTATTGTGACTGGTGGGTGGTATATGAACTATAATGTATCTAAAATAAATTAATATAATAATAATTATTATTACCTTATGTCATGCGGGGAGTCTAGATTGCGCTTCTTTTCAAAGTATTTTTTTATCATTGTGATGATACCTTGTGTTATAAGGCACTTGAAATAATAATAGTTCTATTAGAAAAAAAAAAATATTTATGTAAAGTTAATACACATATAATTGAACTGCCGTGAAGGAAATATAACTATAGCATGGTGGTGAAGTACTTTCTAGTACTCGACTGGCTAGCTACCACCCTCCAGTTGTAAATCTGCCCCCAAGCACCTAACAGTACGTTACAGCCTCACTTGAGAGCCAGTTCCATTCGAGGCTAGGTGTATACCATCTGCAAATATTAACCTGTCAACTTAAATTTAAAAAAATATTTAGACATGACATTGAGAAAGAATAAAGCGTGGCCAAGAATTTAAAAATAATAAATGACAGTTAAGTTACCGTTGTCGGTGACCGCGAACGAGTTGCTGGTGCCGGCGGCGATGCTGACACACTTCTTGTTCTGGAGCTTCGGCACGGGCTCCAGGACTTCCGCGTCGCCCGCGCCCTCGCCCAGACCCAGCCTGGAATACACAATAGGTACATAAATTAGTACCAGATTAGTATAGTGTGGTAAATAATGAATGAATGAATGAAATGAATGAATTCATTAATAGACATGCCGAAGGGCGTTGGTTCAAACCACAACAATGAGCTTGAGCTGCAGGTGAAGGAAAACATCGTGAGGAAACCATAGCGTGGTGGTAGGGTACTTTCTAGTACTCGGCTGGCTAGCTACCACCCAAGTTGAAAATCTGCCGCCAAGCATCTAACGGTGTTCCGGCAGCCTCACTTGAGAGCCAGTTCCATTCCAGGCTAGGTGTGCTTTACCATCTTCGACCACACCGTCACTTAACTTCAGGTGTTCAGGTGAAACACCTAGACTGTCAGACATAAAAAAATAATTGTATTTGTATATTCAGCCAACTTTATGACATTATCGCTATAAAAAAATTTAAAACTTATTATAAATCAACTAACGCACAGAAAGACAAAATATTCAAATTAGTTTCATAAAATAAAGTTTACTAAACAGTGCAAAGAACAACAACAAAACAACAAAAAATTTAACTTAACATATTGATTTGTGTAATATGTCCATAATTCATAATAATAAGAGAGTTAATTAGCGGTTACCTTCCGTACTCGCAGCGTCCTACCGCGTGCACTTGTCCGGCGTCGTTCAACGCGAGGCTGTGGTGCTGGCCCGGCGTCACGGAGCGCCACGTCGTGTCGAGACGCGCGAACGCGTCGCACTCTACGGGGGCGTACAACGCTGTCTTACGTTTTTCACCCGTTATACCTGCGGAACCAAACATGCAATTAAAGACAAGAATTTCAATGTAAAGTAATTTCACAAGTACATACATGCATTTCAGAGAGTATGCACCTAAATTGCACAATTTGGTTTGTCAAACGTCATCCGTACATGGTGGATATTCCCCATGTACGCATGAAATGTTTTGATTCCACATATTTTTTATCACTCAGTTGTCAAATTGTACTCACTTAGTTCTCAAATTGTACTCACTTAGTTGTCAAATTGTACTCATTTAGTTGTCAAAATGTACTCACTTAGTTGTCAAATTGTACTCAGGTTTAAAGAATTTATTTACAATTGTCTTATTGACAATTGTCACTTACGGTCTATTCAAGTATTACGTAAGTATGTACGCAGTTGTCAAATTGTACTCACTTAGTTGTGAAATTTGTACTCATTTAGTTGTCAAATTGTACTCACTTAGTTATGAATTCGTACTTACATAGTTATAGAACAGTACTCACCGAGTTGACCATAGTTGTTAAGACCGAAAGCGAACACTTTCTCTTGATTCCTATCCAGCACGAAAGTGGCGTGGTATCCGGCCCACACGGCGGAAGCGCCCTGCTTTAGTGTCACACGACCCGGGACTAACAGGGCACCTGGGAAAAAATAAACAATGATTTGTTATATATTTTCAGCTGAATAGTTTTAAACAGTATGGTCATATTTAAAATTCAGTTGAATGGTGTCATATCCGCTGAGTCTTTAATCGAAGTATAAAGCTTGTAAGTATACAGGATGTATACAATAATACTTGATTGATTCAGGCATTACTTTGCCGAAGTTCATTTTAAGTATTTAAGAGTTATTTGGGGAGGCCTATGTCCAGCAGTGGACATCATACGGCTGATGATGATGAGTTATATTTTAGTGTATTTTCGCTTGAAAGTCGTTTTAGTTACAACAGTGACAAGAAATGGGGGAATGACCAAAAAATCTTGCCCTCCATTTTTATTTTAGATTATGAAAATGTAGAGCAATTTAAGAAACTAATTTGACGGTTTTTGTTATTTATCCTAAATTTTTTTTTAATTTTATTTTTCGGACTGATGACCTCATCATTAGCTTTAGGAGATCGAGGCCGTTGCCTGTTATAAAAAAAAAGTTTATAGATGTGTCAATGTCATTATTATTGCAATTTCAAAAAACTAAAATAAATGGACATCCCCTACTAATTTAAAGTAAAAAAAAAAATGATTATTAAAATTGTTAGTTTCATTCCCATTTATTTAAAATTATTAATTTATTTACCTGAATAACTTATATATTAATTTAAATGCCTAATTTTTATTACTAAAAAAACAAATTACAATTTGCTTAGTCCATAAACCCGCTCTAACTGTACCCGGCGCAAAAGTCCCCATCACACTGTATGCAACCATATTCAAATTAAATAAAATCCTTATAAACGATGAAATGAAAATGAGTGGAGTTACACTTACTGAAGCCTTGACGAGCGTCGCGCGAGGCGGAGCGCTGCGTGAGGCGACCGAGCTGGCCTTGTTCCCCGCACCCCATGGTATAAACGGCGCCTGGTGCCTGCGATGTCACAAAAATACTCTTACTGTAAGACCTTTGCTTACTTTTGCTGACAAGGGGGAGGAGTTGATAATAAAATTTGCTTATGTAATACTTGACAACCTAGGGAGATTTTGAAAGAAAGTCTTGAAATGCTACTATACAATAATACTATATAATCTTATTGACAAAGCCTACTATAAGACAGGAATATATGGTTGTAGTAGCTTCTCTCTGCACTTGCATCCCCCTGGCTAAGTGACAATTGTAGTAAGCATAATGTATTAATATCTATAACTGTAAACTGTATAAACTGTAACCTAATATGAAAAGAAAGATCCACAAACAAAAAATGCCTTGCCGAGTTTCTTGCCGGAGTCTTCTCAGTTGAAGTGTAATTACGAGCCGGTGGGAGATTAAAAAATGTAGCTTAACGTTCATAAGTGCCTTACCAGGGCCTAAACTGAATAAATGACTTTTTGATTTAGATTTTTGATTGATATAACTCTGTGGAAAGACATTATTAACAGGAAATGCATTCTACAACTTGCGAGTATATGTATTCTATTATCTAAGGGATCTACGTACAGAAAGTATGACGAGATGGTCACTCCCAGATGCAATTCCCACGGCCGGCTCGCCCACCTCCACCTGCACGGGCGCACGACACGCCTTGCCTTCCCGGCCTCGCACCACAAGACCCATACTGCCGTGGGAATCCTGAAAAAAAAAAAATACAAATTTTTAATTTAATTCATCGGTACCTGAAGCCATTAACTGTTCAAGTGTTCAAGGTATATATTTGGTTTCGGAGAAGTTTTTAAACAATTGACAAGTTTTTTAAATTGTTGTCAAGTAAGTTAAATTTAAATCCTCATAACTGAAACGACTGTTAAGCAGATATAAACTAAACATATGTGTTGAACACTCAAAATGAACTTCTGCGAAGTAAAACCTGAATCAGTCAATAAAATCATTCACTGTTTGTTGCTGGGAAGAGTATCAAGGTGGTAGAATTATACTGAGTGATACATTAATATACACATAGATATGTAAGTTAGTTGTAGCAAGGCTTCTTGTTAACTAATAGAGAGTAGAGTAAATAGGTTTCTTCTAAGTAAGCATGCTCCATCTTAGACCGCACTACTGCTTATTTTTTTTTTTAAATTATAACTCAGACATGATGTAATCAAAAGAAAACTATTTTGAAAAAAAAAAAGTGAATCCTACTCACTGGAGCTACCATGCTGGTGGTCCAGAGCCATGCTTTGATAATTCAAGTAGTTGGGTTGGCTCGTGTAAATGCTGGTAGGGGGAAATGCACAGAACACCCCACGCGAGACGTCAGTGCAAGACTTATCACTCCTACTTTGAACAAGAATGTGTCCACTAAAACCTATATTTGTGTTGCAAGCATTATATGCTAAGTAACGTATTGCCAAATAGAATTATTAAAGACTAAGTAAGTGATTTCTTAAAAATAACTTTGTTATTATTTGATATGGCGAAGCAGGTCAAACTATTTTAACTATACAGTGTTAAAATTAAATCTTACCCGGAATGAGCCCCAAGCGTACACATCTCCGTTCACCAACAGTGCAGCTGAATGTGAGTCACCAGCAGAGATTGCCACTGCACTTTCTGGCAGGGTAACCTTCTTAGGAGTGCCTTCATCCTTGTCTCCTGTTGTGGTCCTACCGAGGGCTCCTTCATCATTGCACCCATAAGTCCAAACCTGAGAATAAACACTTAATAGTGTATAATGAATTCACATGTTTCTTTCTGTTGGCTTAGTGGGTTTGAAATACATTTAGCTATAGATTGCTCTTGAATCTTATTAGATAATTTTTCATTTACTTAGAAAAAAAAAATTGTTTATCCTATTTAGTCAACGGAACTTAGGAATATTAAAATATAATTATGTAAGAACAAATATAATGTAGATGTACATATTCAATTAGATGTATAATCTACATATATACAGTGAAAGTTTGAACATCAGCAATATTGATACACTCAATAGTTGTTCCAAATAATTAAAAAAATTGGGTGTTAATATTTGACCTAATTATCCTGAGTAAACACAAAATACGGACACTCGAATCACGCGCACCGAAATGACATGGTACAAATACACACCTTTTATTGATAACACCAAAGTTACAGGTCATTATTCCATTCATATTTAAAAATATCAAAATCATAACATATGTCAATATAATGAAAAAGTCAATATAGTAATTATGTCATATTCGCGCGCAGTGCCAGATTAGATAACAGTTACTTCGTAATCTACGTATGATAGTTGTCTTGCGCTAGCTGGGTGCGTAAGGCTGCGCGGTGTCCATAAATTCTGGAGCTTTGGGAAAACCAAACTTTTATTAGTTTATTTTTGTATTTATTTCGATTTTATTTCTTTATACTTTTCATATGACCACTAACTAACATGTTTTTGAATATTTCCGTAATATATGTTCAAACCATCAGCCCATATAACATAAATATAATAAATTGTGAAACAAGACTGACACTTATTAAAAGTACCTATGCACTTTGACAACACTGATGATTGACAACTGAAGGTCAATTACAGCATCTTTCCAAATATATTCTGAAAATTTAACTGAACAATGTGCGACCAAAGCAATAACTCTAATCTAGCCTCTCATGACAATTTGGACCTTTAGTTTTTTTAATTATATGTCATTTGTAATATTTTTTTAAATTATTGTATTATTATTATATTCGACATCTGTTGTCTTTCTTTTTATAATTGTATTATTAAATTATGGTTTTTGATTTAATTTTTCTTCACCGTTTTTATAACTCAATAAACAAATTTATCTTATACAAACGTTATTATAATTAATATTATACTAGTAAATTAATCTACAGTATTTAATTTAAAAAAAAACAAATTAAATTTACTCGTTATGTAGGAAACAACTACTTTTTATCAAAGTGAACATTAAAAATTTCTAGCAATAAGGTCTTAGAAGTTAATTTGATCCATTTGATGATGATAATGACAGCTTAAAATGCTTTATATACTATATAAATAGTTATTTGATGATAAGCTATCAGCTAACGCTGATATGCCTATATTTGTATTGAAATTACTAAAGTAGTTTTCTATGTGTAGGCTAGGTGTTGACCACAGGTCACTTGATGATAAGTGATGATGTGGTTGAATATAGTAAACACTTAGCTTGGAATGGAGCCAGCTTTCAAGTGAGGAGGAACACACTGTTAAGTGCTTGGTTTTTTAATTTGTGGGTGGTAGCTTACCAGCAGAGTACTATAAAGTAACCACCATGCTATAACTTCTTCATGATGTTTCCCTTCACCGGGAGCTTAAGCTTACTGTTGGGATTAAGCCCCCGCTCTTAGGCTTGTGAACCGACCGCTCTAACAACCGAGTTCATCCGTAGGTACTAAACGATACACAATTACATATTTTTTTATGGTTGATAGGATAGGTGTTTGACCACAGCACATCTGATGTTAAGTGACAGTGTGGTTGTAGTTTACTATGCAAATAAAAGGCATCCTTACCTTTCCACTGCTATCAAGAGCGATGGTGTGCATTCCCCCTGCACATACTGCAACTATCTTGTCGCCCAATGCAGGCACATGCTTAAATCTAAAACAAAATAAAATGCAAATGTCTTATTATAGAGACAGCCCTGTTGGCTCATTGGGAGTATGCCTGCCTGAGCTGTAGGGCGTGAGTTCGATTCCCGCCAAGGACAAATGTTTGTTCTGTGTCTGGGTGTTCTGTATGTATTATAAGTATGTATTTACACAAAAAAAGTATTTATGTATTCTATCAGTTATCTGACTTCCATCACACAAGCTCTACTTAGTTTGGGGTCAGATGGCACTGTGTTTATTGTGTCCTACAATATTCATATTTATAAAATTTAAACAGCAAGAGCCTCACTCATAAGTGCTGCTTCACATTAATTAATACTTAAAATGGACCTTCTCGCTGGCATATAAAGTCACATGTGAAAATGAGACAGGGTGCTGAAAGCTTTAAAGTCTTGGTCCACATCTAACATGTTATATGACATAGAAAATGGTGAGCAGTTATTCTGTAATGATACTGGCTCTGAAGCGAAGTTTTTTTTTTAAATAGCTTACAGGCTAGGTGTTTGACCACAGCTCACCTGATGTTAAGCAGGGTTGGCATATTTAAAACAAAGTGTTTAAAACAGTCTTTAAAAAAAACAATGTTTTTTTATGAAGTGTTTAAAACATGATTAAAACAATGTCTTAAACTTGTTTAAAACGAAGTTCAATAAAACAAGGTTTACATACTATTTTAATTGTGCTAGATTATATTTAATCAATATTTTGGGCACATTACTTCAAATAATTAAAAGAGAATTAATCTAAAATTAATTATCTAATCACTGTAACTACCTACAATGTCTTAAATAAAAAAATATTTGGACTTTTCTTATTAACACATCCATTTATTTACTATAATTGTAACCTAATATGAAAAGAAAGATCCATTACGAGATACGAAAAAAAACCGCGCTTATTCTTATACACCCTGTTGGTAAAATACTGCCGATAAAGTTCCCAATATGGGATAGTCCCTTTTAACCGCACGCCGAAACGAGGTCGAGAAAGTATTTTACTCTCCTTGCACTCCGCCATTGCGAGAATTCCCCTAATTTTAACATGGTATGGTACAAAATATCGTAGGTATTTTCCTCTATTCTATCTCACACACAAACACAAGTAAAAGGGAATTCCCCGTAATTACTGTAGTTTCCCCTACTAAACAAATAAGCATTTTAACCTAAATTGTATAATAAATCAATCATTAATAGTCAATAAAAACTAGTCTATAAGATTTTAGTAAACGTTTTAACATGACAATATTAAGACGGCTTAAAAACTATTTTAAGAGGGCCTATTTGATTGAAATTCATGGAAAATTAATGAAAATAGAAAAAAAAAAAAACAAAAAAAAAACAATTGTTTAAAACATTTTGAACTGTTTGGTTTATGAAATTTAAAAAAAAATATGTTTTTTTTTTCCAACCCTGACGGTGTGGTAGAAGATGGTAAAGCACGCCTAGCCTGGAATGGAACTGGCTCTCAAGTGAGGCTGCCGGAACACACCGTTAGATGCTTGGCGGCAGATTTTCAACTTGAGGGTGGTAGCTAGCCAGCCGAGTACTAGAAAGTACCCTACTTTGTGGTACCGTACAACATTTAACCAGTGTTAAAATAAATAAGCATATTTTGCAACTGTAATAATAAAATATAGTAACATAAATATTTACTATCATCAGGCCATCATAGTTTCTCTATGAAGTACCCACCCTGCATATGGCTACCCCAATAGTTATTGGTAGTATTTTTTCAATATCATCATGAAAACAATTTTTACATACTCAACAGGATGACAAAGGCAAGATTTTAAAAAAATACCATAACAACATAGATATTGCATCTAGTAAAACTTACTTGGTGCTTTCGATTACATCTTCACCCAATCCGAGTTGGCCGACATCCCCTTGACCACAAGTAAAAACGCGTCCCCTCTTCTTGGGAGCTATCGGGATCTCCAAATGGACTGTAGCTGAAGGAAATCAATATAATTATTTTAATTGAGTTTTAATGTGTATCTGTTTTTTTTTAAAATATTTTTAGGTAAATAAGACAAATGAGACACTCTCCTGATGGTAAGACATAATGCCTATCCATGACCATTAGCAATACATAGAACTTTGAGCAGAAAAACATAAAGTCCAGGGCATCGCCGCTTTAGCGCTTATTACTTTGACACTTCTGACAGTTTCAACAGCCCTGTAATTTCACTAGCTGCAGTACCCTCCAACCAGAACACAGTAATGCTTACACACTACTGCTTAGCAGAAAAATATCTGAAATATAATAATATAGTAGTTATAAGTACTAATGCTTCTAGTGTACATTTTCTGTGCCAGCACTAAAATACACTATCAGCTCATATTTTTTTTTTAAGGTGAGTCTAAAGTCCTATTTTCTAGTTTGTGTAACAAATTTTACGTATAGTTGAAGGGGGGAAGTGTGTAACCTTAATATATTACCATACTTCTATGGTAATATATTAAGGTAGTTGAAAATCTATAAACTTGTGTTTACCTACATGTTAAGCTAAATATATCAGTCTTGTATCCAGTGCAATGGTAGTTTGACTCATCTTTTACAGTGATGTAATAAATATTTGATTTCCCATACACATTAAAGCTAATATTGGCTTTTTAAATATGGCGCCAAAATCATAGAAATACTATATCACATTTACTTTATTCATCTACAACAGGCAATGTCGGAATCGAAAGCAACCAATACTGCATGAAGTGAACAACTCATAATTGCTTATTATTAACTGAAGTGTGCTGCCAAGTTTCACCGTCTATTACTTTGGTATTAAGTAAAATAAACACATTTTTCAAGGTGTATTTGCGTTGATTACCTCAGAAATATTTTAATCATTACAGCACTAGCGTACACATTTTTTTTAACTTGTTGCATGAGTTTGAATCATGCAAACCGTTTTAGTTTAACGATGTTTTTATCTTATTCAAAACTGTTATCTTTATGTCACATTATATCATTGTTTTGATAATTTTATCCATGAAAGCACTCAAAATAAATATATAGCTTAAGTTTCGTACTTTTCCGTCACTTATCAACATGGATTTTATTTTCAACCTTCACGTATCCCCATTAGGCAATGATCAAATTAGTCAGCGAAGATTCAAAATGTTATGAACATTTAAAATGGTAATGCAGTAATGTAGGTGTAGTTCAGGACCGATTAGTCATTTTTATTTACGGAAATGACCGACTAGCCTGAAAAATGAAAGGATAAACAAGTAGATCGTCTAATAGCGCCACCGATACATTTGAATAACCTCAAAAATTTCCACTTATTAACCAACTATTACATAATCAAGAGCATTTAGAATGGTAAACACAATCTTGAATATTAGATTGACACGCTAAACGGCTTGCGCAAGTACAGTTATTATTATAAAAAGAGCAAATAAGGCAAAGAAAGCCAGCGTCGTCGCTTTCCCGCCATCACGTTTGACAGGTCATTGACGTCGGAGAATCGTAAAGAAAACAAATTGCATCAAACTCGACATGCTTACCTGCACGTTTCTTCTTATTTTTAGGTGCAGTTGATGCCGTCGATGCTGAACTCTTTGATGCTGCACGTTTTACGCCTCGTGCCGCCGGCATTATGCCTGCAATAATGCAACCGACGCGTCAATAAACACGAACACAAAGCGCGGCAAAACACCACTCGATACCTATTTCACTGATGACGTTTCGCTTTTGAAGTAATCGCGTTAGCGCCTCGTTAGCCACATTTGCTGCAACTGCATCAATTACATAGCTACACGCTACGTATGGGCTCATAGATTTATACAAACCGTAGATAGGTTATATTATGCATTTGTATAGCACTTCACAGGGAACCAAACATCGCGTCCGCGCAATATGGGAAACTGACACAACCACTTTACGATATACTTACGTTTATTTTTGATTTATTGTGAGCGAAAGCCACAAATAATAAACAAATATCACTATTGAATTTAAGATGACGTATTGAAATTTAATTGAGTACGATTCTTGTACATCTCCGCCGCTCACAAGCTTGGGCTGAGTCGACGTCGAGTGAGTGACGTAATCACGTGAAATGGAATCGAATTGGCATCGACTCTAACGAATGATTAAGCACAATTTAATCGGATGAAATCGGAGGAAAACTGTACGGCATCAAAATTTAAGAAATAATCTTTATGGTTGTATAATGTGCAGCTATTTATTTTACTATTCGTCTATTTATTATAGCTCCAAAATCATCAATAAATTTTCTTAGTGTTATAAAATTATCCGCGGCACTACTAATTTCACTACTTTTCTATGGATCCGTTATAGGTGTAAAAGACAAAAGATTATTAAGACATACACGTTTAAATTAAAACATTATTTTAGGATATCGATTAGATTTACGTTTGATTATTCATTTCAATAATCAGGTAAAATATCGAAACATAGTATAACTACTATAGCTTCATGATAACTACACTATAAACCATAGACAATCATTGTCAAGATCTATCAACTGTGTTACTAGTTAATTGTTATTGAACTACTTACAAAGCTTTGGCGGGAACATCAAAAATGGAGTCCCCCAAATTTAACTATTATTGAAATCTGTTATTGTTCAAGTTTAAAAACTAATTGTGTCCTATGAGCTTACCGACGTGTTTCATGATAAAAAGTATCCTATGTGTTACACTAGAGAATGTTATCTGTATTCCACGCATCAAAAAAATATACACACATACACATTGTCCCATTTATAATATTAGAATAATGATATTTATTCTTAAGTGCTAAATTACATGTGTGAGTGCGATATAGTTATTTAAAAAGGTAAGACAAATTTTGGTGTTGCTTGAAAAACTCCACCAAAGCTTATAACGTAAAGTTGCTACAGTAAGTTCTTGAGCTGTAATTGTACTCGGATTTGACTCCTTAAATAAAAACGGAGTATAGGTACAAAGTAATTTAATGTGAGTAATTCCGTAGAAGTAAAACAAAAATTTTGCGTTTACTTTCTCAGAGCATGACCGAACTTGATCTTTATTAATTTTCGTGTGACTTTGATTATGATTTAAACATATATTAAATTACTTGATTCATCATCAAATAATACTTGAAAATATCGTCTTCAAAATTCGTCTATCGTTTAACTCAAGTACTTAAAAAAATGCACATAGTGCTCTAATACAGTCAAAGAATATGAACTATAAAATTTTGGCATAACGGGAAATAATCATATTGATAAATTTTACGAAACATGTATTTGAGTTTTTTTTTCGAATTATAAGTATTTACTAAAAAAAGAAGTATTTTTTAACATAAAATATTCATATAAGAACGTCCCAATCTTTTTTTTCTAGAAATGGTTAATTATTGCCATCTTGCAACACCAAAATGTCAGCCCTGTTGATGCACAGATTAAAAAAGAAACGCTATGTTGTCTATGTTCCTAGAAGTAAATTGCATTTGCAGAGTACTTGACTGAACTGCGGTTCTAGTAGGTATATAATTTGCGAGAATTATAGTACTTATACGATTGTCAAATATATGAAAGACTATTCCACATACAAAAAGTTCTATCCCATTTTTCATACATTCACTAACTTTTACGCAGCAGGTACGTCATTAACGAAAAATAATATGCTACAGCCAAAGGGTTTAATTAGGTACCTACAGTCGACTTAAGTTTTGGTAACCAAAATTTGGAGTACTGTAGCTACAATGTCATTGTCTACCATCACGAAAACGTCTTAACATTTCAGTCTCACATAATTAATAACATTCCTGTGGCGTTAGAACGTAAATACATATAAATAATGTAAGTACCTATCTATTTATTGCCTCCAGGCGTGCTGTCACAAATGTAAGTAAATCTAGCAGATTGTGCCGACCCCTCTGTTATGAATTACGAGTAGATCCTTTTAAAATGAGACCTAAGAATATTTGGGAGATTGTCAAAGCCCCCCAGTGTTTTTGTCAAGCTGCTAGCTGCCACACGCGAAGTTTAGTACAGATGACACCAAAAATAAACAAAGAATGAAACAAAACATCCAATCCGTAGTACTGTAAATTCGGCTATTATAAATAGAAAAAACCCCCGCGGTTCACCCATTATCTTAATTGAATAAGCTGCGTTTCTTGCCTTTGTCGTGAATACGTCTTTAAATTTGGTTTCTAGTAAGAGACAATTCATTAAACTGATGATCAAAATCGGCACTATAAAGCGGAACAGCGTCTCTAATAGGAAATGAAAACGTTTCTTTTTAAACATTGGCTGTTGGTTACGCACTGCGTATTTCTCGCAAATTAATATGCTAATACCCCTCACTCTCCTCATAGTAAAATAATTATTCTGCTTATGACCATCTTAACGCTAGGTAGGTCAGTTCCCAGATATAGCGCATTTTTTAAAATGTTTGATCGTAATTAACTTTTTTTTTTAAATTTATTATAGTATTATATAGGTTTGCGTTTGAGCGCCGATGTTAAGTTATGATGCGGTCTAACATAGAGCACGCTCGCCTAGAAGATATTGATTCCCACTCGACTTGAAGATACCCAGATTGTATCCATTGGACACTCACTCAGGCAGTGCATTCCACTGTCTAGCGGTCCGCACAATGAACGTGGAATCAAATCGTTTCGTTCGAGTTTTTGAAACGTCGACCGTAAAAAGTTTTTTGGACTTATTAAAATATTAACTTATTAAATATTGTTCATAAAAATTTACTAAGTAAGTATATTAAAAATATTATGAATGCTCCTATGGACTCGTCAAATAGTTTGTACTACAATTATTATTAAAGTCAGCTGTAGGTATAGGGGATTCGTATAAAAATTAATATAAAATTGTATAAAATGACGTCAGAAAGAATAGATAACAATATTTGTATCATAATTTTTTAACTAATGATATTCATTGTTTAAAATTAATTCGTTATCTCTGAAGTCATTATTTAAAAATTCTGTTTTTTTTTTTCAATATAAATTAATAAAATACGAGCAATTTTTTTGACATTCGTTCGGAATTTTCCTTCAGTCTCAATATTCTGAATGTTCTGTGGTAATTTATTACATAGGTTCGTCAGTTACGGCAAATCACATTAAATTGTAACCCTGATACATACACAGAGGTGTTAAAAAGTTGAACGTATTTGTTTTCGGCATCGTAGTTGCGAAACGGCTAAAGAAATATGGATTTAGTTTTTTTTTTGTTTGAAGGGTGTCTTGACTGAGTGTGTCCTTGGCTATGATTCAAAAAAATCTATTCAGACGTTTGAAGATTATCAGCTCTTTTCTAGTTGATGAATGTGAAATCATTTACATTCCTGATCGAGTTTAAGCTTGATAATTCTGTGTTTTGTCGGGTGTTTTTATAAAGTTTAAAAAAAGTTGAATTTCTTGACGTTGGAAAGATACATAAAGTGCGTTGCCAAAAAAAGAAAGTAGTACTTATTTTTTAGCCGTAACAGTCTGTGCCTGACACAGGTTATGTTAAAACTGGTGGTGTACCCATACGAGCCCATCAATATAAATGCAAATTTTGGGCAATTTAGTAATTTCGTACCACGCTGATATACCCCGTGCTAGGAGGTATTATCCAATTGAGAGGGCGCCCTATTAAGGCTCTATATTTCAAAGTTTCGATAACGTTTGTAAACTAAAGTCGATCGTCGGTCTAATATTGATATACCAAAATACCCTTCATCGATGGAATCCTTCATCAACTGTATGCTTTATTGAAGGTTGATTTTATGAAAACATCTTTCACCGACAGAAAATGTTTCGAAATCACTCTACGACGCGACGGTTTGCTTCACAAAAGAATTCTTTTTTTTTTAATACGTATAAGTCGGCGTTTTACCACCAACACGCCTGATGGTAAGCACGGAAACCTAAAAGATACCTATTCATCTAACCTTATAAAAAACCAGATTATATCTCTTAGGAAATAAGGAAGCCGGCAGCTTTTCGATGGAACGGTTCACTGTAATTATTCTTTGTCGGTGGTCCGAAAGACCCCTTTAGATATAGAATGGATATTGCTGGGCATCGAATCCGAGATATTTTTTATCAGCATTATATGACAGTTTATCAGTATGCATGCATATGTCAATTATTTGATTAGCAGCATTAATCCACACCTAGTAAAACGATTGTTTTCTTATAACTGTAGGTAAAAACGCAAATTAAAATTGATTTAAGGTTAAACGTTCGCCATACAAACTTTGATTGACTTACATACATTTTTCTGTTATAATTTTAACTTTTAATGACTTAATATACGCTAAATATAAGCTTATATTATCGCAAAATCAAGAATATAGTAATTAAATAGTATGTCAGAGAAATCACACAACTGTAGCTAAATATAAGGTTCGCGCCGATATTGTTGTTTTATTTTTATTAAATTCAAGTTGCCCTTTCGGGGAGGCTAAAGCTTTAAAGCCATACTCAACAACGAAGTTTCGACCATAATAAAATTTTAAACCAGGTTCGAATCCAGTTTCAAATATTAATAGTAAAAAGGTATTTTAATTGAAATTTAAGGTAAACTAATTTAGAGTCACTACATATTGATGATATCATTAGTATAAACATTTATGTATTACATCACGTTGCAGGGACGTAAGCCCGCATAGTGCTACGGACTTGTACACAAAGTAATGAGCGACGAAGCAGACCGCGTCCGACCGTCCACAGTAACATCACGTACGGGTTGGAGCTGTCGTTGCCGTTCGTAATTAAGCCTTTATTATGCAGAAGCGAGCTCATGCGTGGAGCTTATAAGAGATCTTCAGATACTGCGTCCACAGCACATTAGATCTTTGCAGCAATAAAAAGAAAGACCAACTAGTAACGCCGTCGCACCGGCTCGTCAAGTCGGAGAGGTCGGTATACATTCTGGGGCCCGCGGTCTACTACCGCGCACCTGCCTCCGTCCGGGACGCACCGCGCCACCGCGTGCTTCAGAACCAAGTTAAGATCTTGGCTGCTAGAGACCTTGTTTTATGGCATTGAAGAGTATTTCAAACTAAAAGATTATTAAATTACTACTAAGTAATTATTGACAATATTTTTTATTATACTGACATATTTTATATTTGAAATGATATTACGGAGTTGACTTGTAACATTGGTGTTATCAATAAAATATTTGTATTTGCAGCGATTCCCTGGACTTCGTTTTGTTATTCAAAGTTTTAAGTCAAGTCAAGTCAGTAGGTAATTCCTCTTCCTGTTTTAGTGAGATCAGAAGTCGGCGTCGATGCTAATGCCTTGACCAAGCTGGGCTGTGGGGTACACTGGCCTCAGGAGTGTGTGGTAGGTGCGAGGTCGACGTCCAGATCCAGGGTCCACGGCTTCATTGTTCAAGTTAAATTACAAAGCCCAGGACATCGTCGCAAAGTTGCTAGTTTGTCGATTTTTTATCGGATTTATTTCGTCACGGCAAACGATTCGGTTTCACTGCCAATAGATGTTTCACACCAAAAATCTGGACAATTTACAAAAACAAACTTGGTGGTTTAAAATCCGGTTGCTATCCAGTCAAGAGCTGATTATCCTAATTACTATAGTTTTACGGTTAGAATTGACAAAGTCAGTGTTGTATACGATGGAATGTCAATATACGTAACGCAGCTGGCAGTGAAAAGCCAAAGATGTACTTATCTTGAAAACTATTTCCAGCTCAGACTGATTTTAATGACGATAAAGCAAGCACGTATATCTTTAAAGCAACCATTACTTTACTGAAGATATTTTTATTGAATTTAAATAAAACCTTGTTTTAACAGGTGGGTGTTTCAGAGGCTGGGGTTTCTTAAGCCACGCCTTCCTCGAAAGCCTTATTAAGCACGTCTCGCTCGCACGTTATATATCTTTTTTCTTCATTTCTCTTTTGCACGCCTTTCCATTTATAATAACTAAAATATAATTGAGTCTAATGAAAAAATAATCACACCAACTATAGGGCTTGAATCTACGACTTTATCATTAAAAAAAAAAACTTAATACTTACACTTTTTCATTTGTGCGATATGTAACGAAAGATAACATATAATCAAGACATTTCTTTAATCTTGTTTTTTTTTTTATTCTTTGACCTTGAGCTGCCGGTGAAGGAAAACATCGTGAGGAAACCATAGCATGGTGGTAGGGTACTTTCTAGTACTCAGCTGGCTAGCTACCACCCTCAAGTTGAAAATCTACTGCCAAGCACCTAACGGTGTGTTCCGGCGGCCTCACTTGAGACACCGTCACCATCAGGTGAGCTGTGGTCAAACATCTAACTTGTTAACAATTTAAAAAAATGGCGTTCCTAAGAAAAAGGGTCTTGATAGGCAGACGCTCGGCAAAGTAATCCTATAAACTCTATAAAGGTTCCTTTTGGGTACGGAACCCTAAAAAACACTGGCTTATGCTCTACGCGGGTATATTGGGGCGATGACGGTAACCACAGACTGAATAGTAGTTACAGAATGGACCCTAATTCCAAGGAGGGTGATAACAATATGCTGAATAATGATCTAAAAGCTATAATGGTATGTTATAATTGATACCGTCGGGTTAGTTTCATATTAGGGTACAGTAATGGCAACCCAGTTAGCTGTCATAAAAAAAAAATCGTAGCATAGTTCACACAGCGCCATCTAGTCCCAAACTAAGTACTTGGTGGTAGATCTCCTTACCGCAGTACCAGTTATTCTACCGCCAAGCAGTAGTGTGTAAACATTACTGTGTTCCGGTTTGAGGGCCAGCGAAATTACTGGGCTGTTGAGACTAACCATCTAATGTCTCAAAGTAATGAGCGCCAAGGCAGCGATGCCCAAGACTGTTTTGATACTCAAAGTTCCGTGTATCGCTGCAATGGTCATGGACAGACGATATCTCTTACAATTTGGGTGTTTTTAAGGCTAGAGTGAATAAATTTCTTCTAGAACAACATGCTCCATCGTCCGCAGCACCATCGCTTTCCATCAGGCGAGTTGGTGGCCAAACGTAAATTTATGCTACATTTTTTAGTGATAAAATGAAGCCTGTGTTAATTCAGGATGTCAGCTACCTCCATACTAAATTTCATCAAAAATGGTACAGCCGTTAGAGCGTAAAGAAATAACAAACATACAAACACACTCACAAACTTTCACCCTTATAATAATATAGTGTGAAAAAAAGAAAAAAAATTACTTCGGCTTTTTTTTATAGCTGACAGGCTAGGTGCTTGACCACAACTCACCTCATGTTAAGTGATGGTGTGGTCGAAGACGGTAAAGCACACCTAGCCTGGAATAGAACTGGCTCTCAAGGCTGCCGGAACACATCGTTAGATGCTTGGCGGCAGATTTTCAACTTGAGGGTGGTAGCTAGCCTAGAACCGAGTCTAGAAAGTACCCTACCACCACGCTGTGATTTCCTCACGATGTTTTCCTTCACCGGCAGCTCAAGCTCATTGTTGGGGTTTGAACCCACGCCCTTCGGCATGCGAACCTACCGCGCTAACCACTGAGCTATCATCGCTACAAAAGAAAAGGCTGGCCAATGCAGAGCTTTTATTTAGTTTATTACTTAATTAAGTCATAGCTTACTTTATTACTGTTACCATAGACAAATGCTATGTCTATATTTTTACATAAAAAAATTAAACTCTACGAGACCCTCGTTACTGGTTGCGTTAAGCCCTTTTATTAAAGAGTCTTGACTTCCGAAGGGTCCTTCACATTTTAGCGGGATTCACTACAAATGGTTATTGATAATGCTTGTTATACAAAGTGTTACAAAAGACATTGTTATCTGATGTATTGTGAAAATTGTGGCGTGAGAATATAGTCGATTTTGTCTTAAAATCTGTAATATTCAAATCGCTTTCTTCTATTACTAATGCGGGATCAATCACGTTAAATTATGTCGTATACTCCGACTAAAGTTTCGGCTACATGCGGTGACCTTCTTCAAGGAGTCAAAGCGGAGTACAACGCGCGCGCGGATTCGTCTTGCTTTAAACTGCGGGCCGCCGCGCGCCTCGCACGTGAAGACAGCGGTTGATGCGCGGGCGCGGGGGCGGGAGCTAGTATCCGATATGCGCCGATGCGCTCTGCCTTCTTCGCTGGTGTCCTCGTGTCTCCTCCTTTTAGCGATGATAGCTCAATGGTTAGCGTGGCCGGTTCGCATGCCGAAGGGCGTGGGTTCAAACCCCAACAATGAGCTGGAGCTGCCGGTGAAGGAAAACATCGCGAGGAAACCATAGCGTGGTGGTAGGGTACTTTCTAGTACTCGACTGGCTAGCTACCACCCTCAAGTTGAAAATCTGCCGCCAAACATCAAACGGTGTGACCGCCATCTCGCCTGATGTTAAGCGAAGATGCGGTCTACGGTGGAGCACGCTCGCCTAGAAGAAACCAATTCACTCACGCATAGATATAGTTTTTTTTATGTGATGAAAGAAACGCTGTCTAACGGTACGAGATGACGCATGTCCATGACCATTGCAGATACACAGACTTTGTATAGCAAAGTCCAGGGTATCGCTGCTTTGACGCTCATTACTTATTAGTATACCATAGGAATGTTGGTTTAAAAAGGATGTTTGCACACGTGGTGTAAGAGACAGAAAGCTTTCTATATTATTAAGTTATGCATTCTGCGGCTTTTAAACATCTTCATTAAACTACAAAAGATACGTGTAGCATGAGGTTCTAAAACTTTTTTTTTATAAATTAAAAAGGTTTACATTTGTCTACACCTTTTCTGGTTTTAAGCAGTGATGCGATCTTATATAGAGATCTTCGATAGAGCACACTTTATATCTAGAAGCACGGACGTAGCCAGGAGGAGGGTTTGGGGGTTCAAACAAAAAAGTTAAGAATTAATAATATTAAAATAATGAGAAGCGAACGGCATAACTTAGTACTAATTATTACATTAATTCTTATATGTATTCAGACTGAATGGCTTGGCTCTCATGAATATTCACTATGGGATAGAAATTGATGCGAATGAAGTAGTGGATATACTTAAAAAGAAAATCAGAAGATTAGTTCTGTAATGCGTATAATCAAATGAACCTGCTGTTTTTTTACATCTTTCATGTTATTTTTTTTTCATTTATATATTACGGTTTATTCCATGCATTTTTAGTCGTTTTATTTTCTTGAAATACATACGCACATACATACGAGTTCCACATCCTCGCTGTACGAATGAAGAATATGGAATCGTAGCGTTTAGTGCGAAATTAGGCTTGAGATTAGGTTTGGGAGGGCTTTTCTATGATTGTTTAGGCTAGGTGTTTAACCAGAGCTCACTTAATGTAAGGCGATATAACTGGCTTAAACAAGTTAGCCTTTATAATAGCCGAATTAAAGTTGATTTTGGTTATATATTAAAACATCTAGAGAAAACTAAACTAACTTAAAATTAAATAAAAAGGCCGTCAGATGAGGGATATGTGGCCAGAATGCTGGCAGCATTGCCACGTTGGATGGCAATGCTAAGCTTTTGACCAAAGTAGATGCCAGCATTCTGGTCACCTGAAGCCTCCTTTAAACGTTTGGCCAGTTGATTAAAGTTGATTATAAAAAGATTTTGATGTAACCGCTTCGTTCAGGGTTTCTCAACCATTTTTAGGAAATATATTACTTTTACAAGATATTTATACTAAGATATACTTCAAAAGTTTAAAAATACTATTTTGTTTTAATTACCCGACTGCTAAGGAAGGGCATTACGGTTTTCGCGCGTTTTTAGTATGTAAACCGTGTTTGACAAAAAATTGCGGGTTTTTGGCGCGAAATAGTAATACTTTGATCTAAAAAAAACAAAAGCTATCGATTAGGGTATCTATATAAAGAAAATTACAAAAATATATTTAAATTTAATTAGGAATAATAAATTTGTTTAAAAAGTTTTTTTTTTCATTTAAAGCTATTTTAATTCGAGATTTTTCGGCTTGTATAGAAGCTTGGTTTTAAAAAATGTTTTTTTTTCGTTAATTTATTAAACTTATATGGAATGATTTACATCCAAATTTTTTGTCTCTTTTGCAAGAGCCCCTCGGAAAGTTTGACAGCTCTTGTCCTACTGTGTTTAAGTGCATTGAATACGGTCATTACACGCTTGTTTGGTGGCTTTGTGCTGCCCATTGTGGAGATATAAGCACTATTGTGAGTGTGTTTGGCGGCGGACAGCTTGAGATGAGGGTTTTTAGGGTTGCTTTGGAGTGAAGTTGGAGAAAAATGTGTATAGTTAGTTAACATTAAAAAAAGGAAACTGATTCGTAGACACTTGATTTTTTTAGTTTTGACATTACACTCTGTAGGTTTGCCAGTTTTAAATATTTCGATATTTTTAAAGCATTTATTTAAATAATGATAACAAACAACATAATAAAACACGAATGCTAACAAATATGTTTTTTTTTTTAATTTACAGCCAATGTCGCTCAGGATAATGTAAGGATTCTAACGAAACTACATACATCCAAATCTGTTAAGCATTTAAAAGTTATGGTAACATAATCCTGAAAACATTGTACTCCTTTTTTGACAGTCATGTAAAATAATGAGTTTTTCAAAAGGTGTGTTAATAGAATCTTAAAAGGTCGGCAACACATATTTGTAATGCCCCTGGTTAGATTAGATTTAGGTGCCGGCGTAAGAATTGTACTCCATCTTCTCTACCCGTGGTTGCCGTAAGAGTCTGTTAAGGGATGTAATCCGGAAGATGGGTAGCAGCGTCTTCCTTGAACAATCACACCTAACTGCGCTCGCCAACCCACCTGCCAAGCGTGACGAGTATTGGCAAAACCCCCCCAGGAGGGGGCCTATGTCCAGCAGTGGACGTCCTATAGCTGATGATGTGATATTCTGAAATATTACCAATAACATTCATACCGAGTTGAAAGCTTTACGCCAGAAATGGGCCTTTGTATCACATCAACTCGATGGACATAATTGTGAAATCATGAAAAATTCAAGTGTTTTTTTAAATTAAATTTCAACTAACTATATTTTTCACGATTTTTATTCATTATGATGAATATACATTGGCCTTTTATCGAATTCATACACCCTAATCTTATAGCATTGTATATTATCTAATAATTATTTTTATACGGAACCAAAAAACAATTCTTTCAAAAAAAGCTTAAACTTCATTCACGCAAGCTTGTTCCAATAGTCAGGAGCTCTCAACCTTTCAATAGACCAAATACTATTGTTCCTTTGTAATAAGATATGGGCGATAACATCAATCCGTGTTGCTAAATTATCATGTTCAAATAAGAAAAAACAGATACCTGAAATGTAAAAAAAAGATTACTAGAAGGTTTTAATATTTTTTAATGTAAGAGTACCTAACGAGACGAATGAAATATTCTCCTCGTGCTAAGAGACAGTGGCGGATTTACACATTTTCAAAGTATAGGCTATTAAGGTTTTGCCGCCCTTTGCCTCTACAATTTGCCCCGTGGTGGTGCCGGCGTAACAATTGCACCCCACCGTCTCTATCCGTGGTTGCCGTAAGAGTCGGCTAAGGGATGTAATCCGGAAGATGGGCAGTAGCGTCTTCCTTGAACAATCACACCTAACTGCGCTCGCCAGGAGGAGGCATATGTCCAGCAGTGGACGTACTATGGCTGATGATGTGACGTGATGATGTGTGTCTCTACAATTGTCAGTTCCTAGATTATTTTCACAATTCAACAATTTCGTTGAAATTGCACAAGAAATAGTTTTTGGGTATATTACTGTTTGACTATAGACTATAGAAGTTTGCTACACCGTTGAATATACAATGGAAAAGAAGAGGGAAAAGTCATAGTCAAGATGTGTTGTATACCTCTCTCTCTCTCTCTTACAGACATCATAAAACCGTAATACAGAAATCTTTTTGATTTCTATGAGGTAGCAAAAGTTCCTAAATTTGCTGCCCCAAAAATCTGCCACCCTAGGCTCTAGCCTACTCAGCCTGCTGGTAAATCCACCACTGGTGAGAGATAACACAGGTCCATGACCATTGCAGTGTTACACTATGTAAATAAATTATTCTTGTTTTACTCACGTTTTATATCGGATACTCCGACTTTAGTTTAGGCCACATCCGGTGGCCTTCATCATGGAGACAAACCACAGTACAACGCGCACGCGGCCTCGTCTTGCTTCGCATTACGCATCGCCTCGTTTATTTAGCTGCGCCCCGCGGTTTTACCGATGATGATGATGAACAGTATCCTATGTTTTATTCCACGGCCTAAAGTATCTACATGCAAAATTTCATCCAGATCCGTTCAGCCGTTCTGGCGTGATTGAGTAACAAACATCCATCCATCCATCCGAACTTTCAGATTTATAATATTAAGTGGGATAGTTGACAGGCTAGGTGTATGAACACAGCTCAGCCTATGTTAAGTGACAGTGTGATCGGATCTTGTTCGCTTCTTTACTTTACCTCAAAAAGATTGAAGTGAACGAAAGATCAAAGTGATCACTTTATTTCCTAGTTTTAAGTATGTTTATAATTTGTGACGTGTGACGTGTCCAAGAGTCCTGTAAGGTCTAAAGGAAATAAAGCACTTTGAGTTTTTGAGTTTTGAGTTTTGATAAACACACCTGGCCTAGAATGGTATTGGCTCTCAAGCGATGTCGTCGGAACATACCGTTAGGTGCTTGGCGGCTGATTTTCAACTTGAGGGTGGTAGCTAGCCAGCCGAGTAATAGAGAGTACGTTACAACCATGCTATGGTTTCCTCACGATGTTTTCCTTAACTGGCAGCACAAGGTCATTGTTGGGATTTGAACAAACGCCTACAAAATTTGTGTACCTATTACATTGTTTTTTTTTCCAAAAATTAGATCAATAACCTCCTTTCAGTTCACTCTATAGAGGTAGTGTTTCTAGCTAACACAGTAATATTTTACTGACACGGGACATACCTACTAACCTAGTAAAAAAACTGCTAAGTTTAATCACTTATTCTGCAGAATCGACTGATTAAAATGAGTCATCATTACATTGTGTAACTTAAGCATTTTTTAGGTATGTAGGTAATAAAAGCATTGGAAATATAAGCCAGATTTAAAATAGTCAATACCTATATTATACAATACAATATCTAAATACTATTAAACGAGTAATAATATTATAATATTATGAACTAGCTGTACCTGCGACTTTGTTCGCGACACATGATGTGATTTGCCGGACACCATTTTTTTTTTTAATTATAGATAGGCTTACGTTTGATCGCCATCTCACCTAATGTTAAGTGATGATGCGGTCTAAGATGGAGCACGCTTGCCTAGAAGATACCGATTCACTCTCGACTTGAAGACACCCAGATTATATCCATCAGGAAACACCCACTCAGGCAGCGCATCCACTCTCTAGCAGTCCGCACAATGAACGTGGAATCAAATCGTTTCGTTCGAGTTTTTGGAACATCTATCATGAAACGATGTCGCTTTTTTGAGCTTCTGGCTGTCCGATAGAAAAAAGAACATGGCGGAATCAGACCATGTAGTTCTGAAGCACACTCTCCACACTCTCATTTCTTCACCTGCACGACAAAAAAGTACTTTTCAATACTACTTTAAGGTAACGCATAATAAGTTGAGCGCAGGCCAGCTAGTTTACATTATTATATGTATATGTATATAGACAGAACTATAGTTTCAAAACATTGTAAGTATGAAAGACCTTATCAAAAATTTTGCTGAACCTCAAACCAAAACATTATCTGGGTATATATTTTGTTTTTTGTTGATTTTCTTAAAAAACGCAAAATCAATTTTGATAAAATTTATATGTAATAAAATTATAAGTATGACCTACCAAACAAAATCATCAAAATCGATACATAATTACATTAATACAGCCCTATTGGCTCATTGGTAGTATGTCTGCCTGAGCTGTAGGGCGTGGGTTCGATTCCCGCCAAGGACAAACATTTTATGTTATAAACAAATGTTTGTTCTGTGTCTGGGTGTTCTGTGTGTATTAAAAGTATGTATTTAAAAAAAAAAAAATGTATTCTATCAGTTATCTGACTTCCATCACACAAGCTCTGTTTATTTTGGGGTCAGATGGCGCTGTGTGTAACGTTTCCTATGATTTTGATATTATTATAATTAGCGGAATGATCGCGTAATATACATACAAAAAAAACATGAGAACCTCCTACTTTTTTGAAGTCGGTTAAAAAGTAGAAAATAGATTCAATATTTTCTCTACATTTTTGATTCGAGTTTAAATATCTATCACACGCCTTTGGGGTGGATCTACTCTGACAATACGGCAAACCACTCAGCTTACACGAATTAGAACGTGCACAAATTAATTCGCTTGTCCATTTCCCAGTTTATTACGAGCCGTGCACTCTAAGTTTCCCTTACATTTCGGGGTTCATGTTATTTTAGACGTTATAAGTCACGTTATTAAGTTTATTTTACCCTTTTTAGTGGTGTAAATTAAAAAAAAAAAAAAACGGACCAAATGTCAACTATTCAGCATCAAACTAAAGAAGAATCACGTAAATCAGATCATAAATCTCAGAGTAATCGGTGTACAAAAAACCTATCAAGTTGAAAACGTCTTTCATTTTTGAAGTCGGTTACAAATACCTCCCGCTATGAAAGCAAATTTAAAGCCTTACTCACATCAAATTCAACGCAATTTGCACACTAACTAAGAATAAGAATAAAATAAAAAAGATCCAATGAGGTTTTATTGTTATCAGTTAACTTTTTATTTAAAATATATATACTATATACGCTCCATAGACTCCGTGACCTCTATCAATTTTGAATTACAATTATTATTATTTTTACAATTTTGTATTTTATTTTATATCTTAGATAGGCTTGAGTTTGATCGCCGCATATATGGTGGAGCACGCTCGCCTAAAAGAAACTGATTCACTCGCGACTTGAAGACACCCAGATTGTACCTATCAGGGAACACCCACTCGGGCAGCAAATTCCACTGTTTAGCTGTTCGTACAATGAAAGTAGATTCAAACCGTTTAGTTCGGATTTTTGGAATATCCACCTTGAAGCGGTGCCGCTTTTTAAATCTCTTGGCTGTCCGATAAAAGAATGCACAGGGTGGAATTAGGCCATGGAGATCTGAACCGAACTCTCCAAAGTGTATCCGGTAGAAAATTGAGACAGGTAACAATACAGGGAGAGGGTAGTTAGTTTAATCTCAATCTGGGGTTAAAGTACTAGTTTGTGTGTACACTTCGAGCAGAGCGCACCCGAGCACGAGTATGACGCATGTGCCAGCCCTCCTCAACCATATCTTAGGGAAGAGCGCGACCCGACACACGACGCCGCCGCAAGAACTGCAAGGAGCCTTCGATGGTGAGCATGAATGCTCAAGCCATACACACAGCGTTATCATTAGTTTTCTGAAATACCTCTCGCTATGGAAGCAAAAAAGACGCATTCACATCAAAATGGAGATTTTCTCTAATATTCCAAACAACGCAATTTGCACACTTAATTAAAACAAAAAAAATATTTAAAGGTTACGTCCAATGAGGTTTTATTTATATAGTACATCGTTAGTTACGTCACAGTGTTTTCTTGCACAGTTATGATTTAAAACAGTCAGCTGCTTCTCATATAAAAGTGGGTTGAGTATTTTTACCGACGTTTTCAGAAATCGCTCGCCGCACCGCATTCCACCTACTAACAAACCCAATTGTTCAACGCTGAAAATGGCGCACCATCACGTCTACCAATTATAGGCGTTACCCGTCAAAACCAAAATCGTTTCCGATTGGCCGTTCCATCGCCTCAATTTACATCGACCAATCAGAACCCCGAACGGAAGTTCGAGACAATCCAGTTCCATTTTAGCCACCGAGTCGCGTGCACACGTTACGAAATAAGTCGCATTTTTTAAATCTAGAACTCTTCGCGGCCAGTGTCGTAGTTTGTTTTATTTTTTTATTTATGTGTGATGTGCCAGTGTCAGATCTGAATTTGAAAACTGTGAAGTTTTAAAACGTTAACGCAAATAGTTTGCGTTTCGTGGCTGGTGCGGTATTATTTATAGAATTTAGCTTGTTAAAGCTCGTTGGTGTTATGTGCGTGTCTTAATTTAGCATTGGACTGGTGAGTATGCGACGGGTTGACGGGACTCGGGACGTCTTCCTTATTTTGTAAAATTAGGCCGGCGGCGGCGTCGGCCAACATTTTTTTCCTTTTTTTTATGCTACAATTGGCACTAAACAAACTCCGCTAATGGACATCTGCAATGCCAGAACGTCTTTTTTGTGTAAAAAATATTGTAACGAATGTAACGCTCTCGTCGAACCCAGAACTTTGAATGACAAAACAAAGTATAAGGCATAGGTGCTTTAGCGCTCATTAATTTGAGTCTTTTGATGGTTAGTCTCAATAGCCCTGTTAATAACTTACTTACTAACCTAATGTTGCAACGAAGCGATAATTTTAATATTAATGAAATAATTTCTGCCAAATTAAGCGAAAGAGCAATCAGTCCGATTTAACTATTTTAGAAGCTATTTTAAACAATACAGTGTTATTCCTTATCCAATTAAATACGTTAGATACGTAGTGCATTTAATGTACATAAAAATTGCTCTAAATATTAATAGGTAAATATTATTAATCACTCCACACTGACCACTGACACCATATTAGTAGGTATATACATTGCACCCGAGCAAAGCCGGGGCAGGTCGCTATTTTAAATTAAAATAGAAAAGGCCGTTAAATGTTTTTGGTTTTTTTTTTTTTTACTATCTGCGCCCCGCGTTGCTGATCACGCGAGAACACTAAATATTTTCGAGATAAAAATTATCCTATGTGTTAATCCAGGGTGTCAGCTACCTCCATACCAAATTTCATCAAAATTGGTCCAGCCGTTTGAGCGTGAAGAAGTAACAAACATAGAAATACACCTACACACTCACAACTTTCGCCTTTATAACATTAGTCTGATAAAAATGTTATTTAAATTAAACCAATTTTTATGGATTACAATATACCGAAAGAAAATAATTTCATTTAATTTTATCACATTTATTTAAATATTTTTATTCTATAGTTTATATGTATAGAACTCTACCAGTACTAGGTACTGTACTTGTTTAGTATTTAAATAGGTAAATACTGGTAACAAGTTATCGTTCACATCACATCATCAGCCATAGATCGTCCACTGCTGGACACAGGCCTCCTCCTGGGGGGGTTTTGCCAATACTCGCCACGCTTGGCAGGCGGGTTGGCGAGCGCAGTTAGGTGTGATTGTTCAAGGAAGACGCTGCTGCCCATCTTCCGGATTGCATCCCTTAGCCGACTCTTACGGCAACCACGGGTAGAGAGGGTGTGGTACTATTCTCACGACGGTAATTTTTTTTAGTTACTATTTCACGCCAAATATCCGCCATTTTTTTATTGAGATGAATCTAACGATACCTGAATTGTCGTAATCCATTCGGCCGTTTGGAAGATACGAGGTAATAAAGAAATTTACATACATACAAGATACGCGCGAAAAACAGAATCCTTCCATGGCAGTCGGGTAAAAAAGCCTCTAGCCGAAGCATTCTGAACGTCACATACCTACTTACTTCACATTTTAAAAACATGTAACAAAACATAAATAATTTTAAAAAAAAAATAGAAGTTCTAATGTATTTTTTGCTCTAAATTTCGCTCAGCTTTAAAATCTGTCGGTCATTGGTAAAATAGTAGTCCCATTTTCGTTTATTGTTTTTTTATTATTAGTTTTGGATGTTGAGTAGCTAATTTATTTTCTAATGCTTAACAAGCTAGGTGTTTGTCGTTTGACCACAGCTCACCTGCACACCTAGTCCGGAATGGAACTTGCGCTCAAATGGCAATCGAGTTGGAAGATACGAAATAATAAAGAAAGTTACATACATACATATACTACGCGCGAAAAACATAACCTTTCCTTGGCAGTCGGGTAAAAAGGCCGTGAAAATCTCCACAGAATACATAATAGACATAACTTAAAGTTAAAAGTTGAAGGAACTAAACCAAAATAAAACAAATCAATTGCCCCGAGCCATCTCTCTGATAACCATCTTGCTTGACAAACTCCGAATTAAGAGAAAAAAAGGAACGATATTGTTTATGTGTGTCGTCCCTAAAATGTTCTAACATAAAGAACGACCACATCTCTAAATTTGACCAAATCAGGAACTATAATTTTCCATGTAAGGTGTTTCATTCCGTGTGAATAATACGATGGTGGCTCCCTCGTATATCTTCAAAGATAACTCGGTCAGTCTGCAAGTAAAATAATTCCAACAGTATGAAGTAAATTTTAATGCTTTTATATTTTGTATTATAAACTTTTTTGAAAGGCAAGTGAGCATTGTAGTCGAAGATGGTAAAGCACACTTGGCCTGGAATCGAACTGGCTCTCTCTGGAAGTGAGGCTGCGGGAACACAAAATTAGGTGCTTGGCTGCACATTTTCAACTTAAGGGTGGTAGCTAGACAGCGAAGAACTAAAAAGTACCATATTTTCATGAGAATTAGGTCTAAGTTCCGACACATTACATAAACCTAAATTTGTTTATTACAAATGCATCAAAATCACCATAAATAACATTACAACATCATCTAACCCATTAAAAGTAAAGGAATCCACGAAAATTGAAAATGATAAAGTAAACCAACAAACACAAGTCTTTATAGGCCAATTAATTAAATAAAAATCAATAAAATTATGCCCCATACACGTGTTTCTTGTGTTTTAACATTTATCCAGTGTTTATTGTGGCGTTGGGTCGTAACTTTCAGTGTAAAATGGAGACAAGGTCATTAATTAGCTTCACGCTGTGCTGGGACCGTAAAAGTATTATTTTATGGTATTCGATAAAATCAGGGATTGAATTGGGCGAGCGCAGCTAGGCCTATTCGAGCGGAGTAACTTGCCCGTGCCCAGTCCCCTGTCAATATACTAAGTACCCTGTTAGCTCATATTTTGGTAGTATATCTCTCTGATATTCAGACTTTTTTATGTAAAAGTAATGAGACAAACGAGACGCTCTTCTGATGGTAAGAGACAAAGCTTTACCATGACCATTGCAGCGATACACAGAACTTTGAGTAACTAAAAGTCCAGGGCATCGCCGTTGGCGCTCTTTACTTTGGGACATTATATGGTTAGTCTCAACAGTCCTGTAATTTCGCTTGCAGTACCCTTCAAACCGGAACACAGTAATGTTTATACACTACTGCTTGGCGGCATAATATCTGGTACTGCGGTGGTATCTACCTAGACGACCCCTTGCTAAGGAGATCTACAGTATTTATAAATAAATTTTGAATTCGAACATACTTGCTAACGTTTACGGGTGATAGTGAGCCCGCCTCGTATGTAATGGTGAGCGCCGATAAATCTCGCATTTTACAGCTGGCTGTGCCGATAACGATCGATCGCCACGTGGGGCGGCGCGTGTGGTTGGGACAACACATGTCGATAAAAATCACTTGTCGATGAAATAGTTAATTGTATATAGTACTATACGGTAAAAGTCTATTTAATTTGGTGTTAAAGTACCTATTAGTTTAGTGAAACAATTTTTTTTTTGTGGTTGTGTTGATTATGTCATGTTTAGTGTTGTGGCGTTGATAGGTAAGTGGTTAGCGTGGTCGGTTCACAGTTAGAACTGTCGTTGGTTTTGCTACCCAACATATTCTCACCGCCTTCAACTCTCTCCTGGCCTGGCCAAGTCTCCTGCTTGTGATCTGTTTGCGCGTGAATAGAGGAGTGTCATGTCTGCGTTTCTGAAGTATAGTGAGATGAAAGCGTGTAAGGAGAGCAAGATTGATACTAATGAATTTGACATGTTCGATCGATTATTGTGATTATATTGGCATAATAAAATTTCACTTTATCCTTTATTAACATTTTTTTTTAAATACCAATCAAGTTGAGATCAACCTCCTTTTTGAAGTCGGTTAAAAACTCGTGTTTGGTGGAATTTTTATTATGTTTACTCTTAGTTTTTTAATAACTTGAGTTTGTATAATTATATGATTTATTCAATTAATTTGCCGTGGTGGTGCCGGCGTACGAATAGTACCCCACCCTCTCTACTCGTGGTTGCCGTAAGAGCCTGCTAAGGGATGTCATCCGGAAGATGAGCAGCAGCGTCTTCCTTGAACAATCACACCTAACTACGCTCGCCAACCCGCCTGCCAAGCGTGGCGAGTATTGGCAAAACCAGGAGGAGGCCTATGTCTAGCAGTGGACGTTCTATGGCTGATGATGTGATTCAATTAATTTATTTTTATTTATAATTATAATTATATATTCGTTTTGAGTTTGTTTACATTTATATATTTTCATTTATACGGTTTGTTTATAATTATTTTAAAGGTCTATTGTAATTGGCATGTTGTGCTGTTTTATTCTATAAACAATAAACACCCCAAAGGGCGTGGATTCAAACTCTAACAATAAGCTTGAGCTGCCGGTAAAGGAAAACATCGTGAGGAAACCATAGAATGGTGGTATGGTAATTTATAACACTCAGCTGGCTAGCTACCATCCCGAAGTTGAAAAATCTACCACCAAGCGTCAAAGCTGTCTTCCGGCAGCCTTGCTTAAGAGACAGTGCCATTCCAGGTGTGTTAATATCGACCACACCGTCATTTAACATCAGGTGAGCTATGGTCAAAAACCAAATCTGTCAATCACAAAAAAAAAAAAAAACAATTTTGTTTGTGTGTAATATTTTTCAACATTTATGACCACAAATATAATTTCTAAAAGCAATAACCTAATATTAATAGTTCGTAAAATTGGTGCTTTCGTTGTTTTGACGTCCATAAGTCGTGGGATGGCCATTGACCCCCTTGATTCTATTTTATCTAATATTTGACTTATTCTTGGGCTGGAGTTCGCTCACGGCTTCAGTTGACGAATCTGTAAGAGACCTATTTGGGAGCGAGCCAACGTAACAATGTAAACAGGAGACTCCGACTATTTTCTTCAATGACTCTTGCATATTTATTTTATGATCGGATCATTCGGAACGGGGAATCGGTCAACTAAATGTCGTTGGCTAAGACACTTTACAATTACGAATTTTCTTCGAATGTTAAACTGTACGCTAGAAAGATATATGTGCCAAATCTTCCTCTTTTATTTTAACAACTCTAAAAAGTCCCTCATAAACTTTTTTTTTTTTTTGATAAAATATGCGTGGGTTTGACCGCCATCTTATCTGATGTAAAGTGAAGATGCGGTCTAAGATAGAGCACGTTTGCTTAGAACCGATTCACTCTTGACTTGAAGACACCCAGAGATAGACAACGCACTTCATTGTTTAGCGGTTCATACAATTAAAGCTTAATCAAATCGTTTCATTCCAGTTTTAGAAACGCCGATCATAAAACGACGTTGCTTTTTCAAGCTTCTCACTGTCAACAATTCCTTTGTCAACGTCAGTTATATCTACCAAATTTCAAAAATTAAATCAAATTACTAATCAAGTATATCAACAGTAGATAAATTAATTCTATCGATAGTCGATAGTATTAAATATCGATAACGCTACATCACTGGTTGACAATCAATACCATGCATCGGGATGGGGATCGAGTGTGATCGTGTGGGTGATAATAATTACTTAAAATACTAAACATTCCAGGATTTAACCGTTTTGCTAGAGAACAACTGTAAGTTATTACACAGATTGGGTAACAGTAGCTTGCAACTAGTTAGGCGCCGTCTACGCGGGCGAAGTCATCGCGGTCTGGTGCAGGAGGTCGTCTAGGCACCACCGCAGTACCAGATGTTCTGCCGCCCAGCAGTAGTGTGTAACACATCACTGTTCTTTTTTTATGGCTGACAGGCTATGTGTTTTGACCACAGCTCATCTGATGTTAAGTGACGGTGTGGTCGAAGATGGTAAAGCACACCTAGCCTGGAATGGAACTGGCTCTCAAGTGAGGCTGCCGGAACGCACCGTTAGATCCTTGGCGGTTGGGTTCAAACCCCAACAATGAGCTTGAGCTGCCGCTAAAGGAAAACATCGTGAGGAAACCATAGCGTGGTGGTAGGGTACATTCTAGTACTCGGCTGGGTAGCTACCTCAAGTAGAAAATCTACCGCCAAGCATCTAACGGTGTGTTCCGGTAGCCTCACTTGAGAGCCAGTACCATCACTTAACATCAGGTGAGCTGTGATCAAACACCTAGCCTGTCACCATAAAAAATAACAATAAGCGTAAATTAAGCGGCTCTAGGACATTGGTGTTCCCAGATTCATCTACAATTCTGACATTATGCTGTTATGCATCGAGGGCCTCAAGTTGATACTTCGGTGCTTCGTTCCAAAGTTGTGAACAGTATTCCACGTGAGGTCCTACTTGACAGCATAAGTCCCTCACCAGACGTGAAGTACCGTTTTGACCTATTGAGCACACAGAGTTTTTGAGCACATAGGCCTCCTCCTGGGAGGGTTTTGCTAATACTCGCCACGCTTGGCAGGCGGGTTGGCGAGCGCAGTTAGGTGTGATTGGATCAAGGAAGACGCTGCTGCCCATCTTCTGGATTACATCCCTTAGCCGACTCTTACGGCAACCACGGGTAGAGAGGGTGGGGTACTATTCTTACGCCGGCACCACCACGGCATTCTGAATGATAAATATCTAGCTACAAAGTAACTAACTACGATATTAATATTCACATATTATTAAATAAAATTTATAAATAAACATAATATTAAAACAGAAATGTCAATAATAAATAATTAATATCAGAACGAAATATGAAATGTCAAAGCTATTGTGACAGATTTGATATATACAAAACCAAGTACTTTCCACCGTTTAAACATGTACCTATTTGACTCTTTGTTCAGAGAAGGTGGTAAATCATAAAGCAATCTGGGTCACGAATCTCTAGGGTAACCACCATCAATAACGTAACATTATCTTGAATACCTCCACGTCGTGACAACCCTGAGATTCGAACATAGACAAGGAAGATTTAGTACAGGGAAAGACGGTGAGGCACAAGTCAAGTTCATTATTAACATGTTCATCGTCAAGCTTGTTCAGTACTAAATCGAACGCGAATTTAGCCGCTACCGCAGGCCGTGTCTGTGTGAAGATTTCAGTATTAGCTGCCGCGTTTTTTAAATTTTTATTTTAATTTACTCGCCTGGCTTCATACGGGTGCAACGTAGATGTGGTGCATATGCATGTACATTGACCTTCCTCTTGAATTACTCTGTCTATTGATGGAAACCGCATTAAAATCCGTTGCGTAGTTTAAAAGATCTAAGCGTACAGACGGCGGGAAGCGACTTTGTTTTATACTATGTAGAGATTAGCGATCCGCCCCGGCTTCGCGCGGGTGCAATGTAGCGACTTTGTTTTATACTATGTAGAAATAGGTTCGCGTTTGAACACTCTGCCTGAATTTAAGCAGTAGTGCGGCTTAAAAAAAAAAAAAAAAATTACTTGTTACAACGATGTCCTGTGATCGAATGTCCTTTAATAAAAATAAAATACTCGTACATATTCATAATGATGAATTTAAATTCAAATTGAATAATAAAAGTTAAAGTCAAACAGCAATTAAAATAATGTCTAAAAAAAGAACAATAAATAATAATGGTTGTCAAGAATAACAATAATAAACCACCACCAACGAACGGTTATCATGGCCTCAGCTGTACTCGCTGCGCTGGCCGAAGGCCCCGACATCACGCCCTCAATGACATCTTGAGGCGTGCGCTAGTGTCTGCAGATGTGCCGAGTGTTTTGGGGCCCCCTGGTTTGTCGCGGTCGGACGGCAAACGACCTGACGGCCTTACGCTGGTCCCCTGGCGGAGAGGCCGCTGCCTCGTGTGGGATGTAACGTGTGTTAGCACGTTTGCATCCTGCCATCTCTACCCAGCTACCCAGCAGTGCGCTGGTGCGGGAGCGGAGGCGGCCGCCAGAGGCAAACAGCTCAAATATATGCCTGTTTGGGGACAGCGTACGAATTTGTCCCTTTTGCCGTTGAGACTGCGGGCCCGTGGTGTGTCTAGGCTCGGAAATTCGTGCGGGAGTTAGGTGTCCGTCTGAAGGAGAGAGGGCGGGATCCCCGCTCTGGCTGGTTCCTAGCCCAACGGATATCTCTGGCGATTCAGCGGGGAAACGCAGCCAGTATTGCGGGGACTTTTAGCCGGGGCTCGATGCGCGGAGGGACTTTAAATAGTTCCAGTTGACGAACTTTGACTTAAGTTACATGTTTAAATTTAATTTTGTATAATTTATTTAATCTATGTTTATTTTTATTTTTGACAAATTAAAAGTTTCCTAATTGTACATTTATAAATTAAGATATAATTATTGGAATTAAAAAATAATACATTCATTAAAAAAAAATGTCAAATGTTAAAAATAATCATTGATTTTATAATAAAATTCTTCAACCAGAACTAGCTAAATACAAAAAACTTAAAAGCACGAAATCTTCAGAACTGGCACAATGCACGAACGTGCAATAAATAGTCTTAGAAAGAAAAAACAACTACCAAAGTATACAAATGAAAAAAAAAAACGTTCAAATAGAATATTCCAATAAAACATGAGTGTGAGAGAATGTGAGTTGTTATTCTAATCTAAGCAAGGACAGTATAGCTTCCACATGTTATTTTCATTACAATGTTTTCATTTTTGCAACATTGTCTTTTAAATATCCTCAATAAGCAATCCATATTTTGTTTCAAGTGAAGATTTTAAGTGCTTGTTATTCATTTATGCCAGTTTTATCACTTGGTATCGAATTAGCAAAGAAATTGTACACTTTTTAACAAAATTATATAAATATCGTAGGACATTATATATAGCGCCATCTGACCCCAAACTAAGAAAAGCTGCTTTTTTTAATGGCTGACAGGCTAGGTGTTTGACCACAGTTCACCTGATGTTAAGTGACGGTGTGGTCGAAGACGGTAAAGCACACCTAGCCTGGAATGGAACTGGCTCTCAAGTGAAGCTGCCGGAACACACCGTTAGATGCTTGGCGGCAGATTTTGCACTTGAGGGTGGTAGCTAGCCAGCCGAGTACTAGAACGTACCCTACCACCACGATATGGTTTCCTCACGATGTTTTCCTTCACCGGCAGCTCAAGCTCATTGTTCGGGTTTGAACCCACGCCCTTCGGCATGCGAACCTACCACGCTAACCACTGAGCCATGATCGCTACCGATACACAATACATCATCACAATACATTGATATACCTATATTTATTCGACGATATTTTTAAAATTGATAATTTTATTTAATTGTAGTTAATTTGATTGTATTTAATTTGATTTTTATTTAATTTCATTGTATTCAATTTGATTTTACATAATTTAATGTGATTTACGTATTGTTTTATGATTTACGTATGTATATGACATATTACAAAGATGTTACCAATAAAGAATTTGAATTTATATTTATTTACTTATTTTCCGTCAAGTCTTTAAAACAATTATTGCTAACAAATAAAAATATTAATTAGTTAAAATAGTGGGGGCCCCTCTCTTGTGGTGGCCCACCTGCCACCCCCCGAATCCGGCCCTGTGGCTGATCCGAACTAACTTCGAATCTATCATATACAGACTGGGTAACAAGTCTAGTGTGTATTGACTCGAAAGGGGGTCATTATATCATCACATCATTGTAAAGTAGTGAAATCATGTTTCTGTAGAAAGGTTAGCACTTGACCAAATGTATAGAGCAACAGAGTTTCAGAATTATGGTTCATCTTAATTTTCTTAAAATCCCCTTTCAAATTAGTGCATAACAGCTTAAAAAAAAAATGATTTTAAAATGCCAACGATCAACAGTTTGAGGAAATTATAAAAAATGTCACCATTCATTACACTAATAGTTATCTAATCCTTTGTGTGAATAATAAATATAATGGGTTTTTTATTATATTTTTTTTTTGTTACAGGTAATGACATAAGAAAGTTCACGTGAGATTAAAATGAAAAAGAAGAGAAAACCTTTAAAGTGCAAATAAAATCTCACACCGCGACACAAATTTATATCGTACTGTCAAAATGGACTGTCAACCAGACAGGGACTGGGTGAAAAAGAAAAAGTAAAAAAAAAAAAAAAACGGCTCACTCCAATAAACAAACAGAAATCGTTTCCCAAAACTGTGCACAAATAAGTAATCACCGCTTTAAAAGCTGATACCGCTTTTGTTTAAACATTTTTGGGACTGCTGCCTTCGATCGTTTACTTAACTGCCTTAAATATAGAGAAAACAAAAAAATTAAAAACATACGAATGAGCAAACAGAAACTTGATTTCGTTTACGGTAAATATTTAAATTGAAAACTAAAAACAAAAGTTCGGAGTTCGAAAAATTAAAAGTGCACGGAAGAACATAAGTGACGATTAGCGCGAAATAAAGTTCCAAGTTTAAATATTTAAAAGAGTTTTTGCATTGGAAATTAAAAATAAAAAAAGCGTACGCGGGAACATTATTGGTGTTCGGCGGGAAATATAGTTCCGAGTTTGAAATTTAAAAAAAAATAGATAAAGCTTGCTAGTCACGGTGCGTCGTTTGGTGGCGGATTTCGACGGGACGGAATTAAATTATTGATAAAATAGTGTTAAATATTGGTGTCAAAGTGGCTGGGGACGAGCATCTGGATATGTTAGGGGGGGCGGAATGGGGCCAGCGGGAAGCCAGCCCCCCTAGAGACGCCCCCCTGCCGAGTTTTGGCTTCACGCAGGAGCAGGTCGCGTGCGTATGCGAGGTGAGCACCCTTAACACTTTTGTTTGATCGTGTGTGGTATGTTATTACGTGATTGTTTTTATTTTATTTCCCCATATAATTAATTAAATAAATGTTTGAAATAGTTTTAAATCAGTCATTATTCGTATTATTGGATTTCTTCAGTGTCTTTACTTGCATATTTACCTTATTACTACATGCCGAGCATGTAGTGCTTACACACTACTGCTTGGCGGCAGAATATCTGGTATTCCTGAGTAAGAAGGTCTTGACAGACGGACAACAGAGTGAGGGGAGTTTTGGCGGGAACACGGTAAGAGTCGTGTCGCCCTATTGTATTTTTTTCCAACACTAGTGTTTTTTCGAGTGTTTATGTATAATAGTAGTGTAGGAAAGTGATATAATGTGGAGAAACATGACTTTTCGTGTTTCTTCCAAAATTCTATCCAGAAGCTTATAGTAAAGTCGCCACTACTTTACTAAAGAACTAATGGATTTGACTGGCATGGACTAGACTTGACCAAGACTGGACTTTGACTATAAAGATAAAGAAGCTGAAAATTTAAGACAACACAAAACATAGAAACATTGAAACTGGCAAAATGCACAGAGTGCGATGCCAAGAAGAAAAAAAAAGAAACAATGTGTCCCTATAAAGATTCCATTTTTTTACTTTTGAGATACAGAACCCTAAAACACGAATGCCAACACATAATTATATGTTTTTAATAAATTTATATCCAGTTGCCGTGGTGGTGCCGGCGTAAGAATAGTACCCCACCCTCTCTACCCATGGTTGCCGTAAGAGTCGGCTAAGGGATGTATTTATTTATTTATTTAATCCGGAAGATGGGCAGCAGCGTCTTCCTTGAACAATCACACCTAACTGCGCTCGCCAACCCGCCTGCCAAGCGTGGCGAGTATTGGCAAAACCGCCCCAGGAGGAGGCCTATGTCCAGCAGTGGACGTCCTATGGCTGATGATGTGATGATATCCAATGTCACTCGGATGATGTATGGATTCTAACGATACCCCATACATCCAAATCTGTTTAATAGTTATGGAGGAATTAAAAAACTCACACACACATGAACCCTGAAAACCTTACACTAGTTACTATTTTTTGGGCAGTCATTTAAAAGTTACAAATGAAAATAAATATATAAGAATAAATTTTGTATGTAAATATGTTGATAACTATTCCAGTATGTTTGAATGCAAAATAGCTGACGGTGGTAAAATTTATCTCAAATGTATTGTTTCTCGGAACGCTGCGCGAGTAAAAACATGAGTTATACATTTATGTTGTTGCAACAATGTTCAATGTAGATATTTGTAGCTACGATCATAGGTAACAATGTAAATTATATAAATATACAAACTAGGGTTACCATTATGTTTGAAAAGTCATGTCAATCAAGCTAAAATATCGGTGTGTTTACATGTTTGAACACTAAGAAGTTCAGATTTCCATATTTCAGAATTCTTTGATCCTTTAGCTATTGAGTGTTTTTTTAAATGGTTGACAGGCTAGGTGTTTGATTATAGCTCACTTAATGTTAATTGACGTTGTGGTCGAAGATGGCTGTCGGAACACACAGGTGCTTGACGACAGATTTTCAAGTTAAAAATGGTAGCCAGATTACAGTTTTTTAAAAAAATGGTTTTTAAGCTAGGTGTTTGACCACAACTCACCTGGTTTTAAGTGACGGTGTGGTCGAAGATGGTAAAGCACACCTAGCTTGGAATGGAACTGGCTCTCAAGTGATGCTGCCGGAACACACGATGTTTTCCTTCACCGGCAGCTCAAGCTCAATATTAGGGTTGAACCCACGCCCTTCGGCATAGGAACCGACCACGCTAACCAATGAGCTATCATCGCTCTTGACAGACAGACAGACGGATAACAAAGAGATCCTATATGGGTTCCGTTTTTTCCTTTTGAGGCACGGAACCCTAAAAACTAAATCGCGTTAAACTACCAACACATCTGTTTGCGTTAGGAGGCTTAAAATGTAAAATCCTTAAAATACAAAAATGAGCTTTTCCAAAAGACACCATCTAAGAACTTTCCCATCTCACCTTTACAAGTATATCTGGATATAAATTGTCTATTCCATCGATACCTAGGCTAAAGTCCCGCCCCTTTGTAATCGGATACTGTAGGGGGCGCGGTAGTCATGGTTACCATGTTTACTTGCTTGCCTATTTTCGTACCGTTCGATTAAAGACATAATGATGGAAAATTTATTTTAAACCGAAACCTAACTACAGTCCCTTAAGTAGAAGAAGTTCTAGTGGCGGCGGGAACGCGGAAAGCTTATAGTAAAGTCGCTTCTTTACAAGACTGGACTCGATCAAGACTTTGACTTTGACTTTTCATACTTAAAAATAACAAATATAGCCCTTGGCAGTCGGGTAAAAAACAAAAATCTAAAAGGTATCAATGGGAATATTTCCTAAAATGCTGGCCCTTTTACCACGTTGGGCAAAATAAAGGCCAGGTCACGTGTGGCGTGAACCAGACAGGATGACAAGTCTTTGAATATTTTTTTAACAAACTTGTTTTGTAAACTTGAAGCAACTGTCAGTTCGCTTGTCCACGATTAGGAAGTCTATTAATTTTTCAAAGACAAAAGTGGCACATGTCTAACCGTATATATATGCATATGCAATCTTTGCTAAAAATAACGACTAATAGTTGTTTTGTTGCTGAATAGTATTTGTAACTTAATTATACTATCTAGGAACCTATCTGATTGATATTTTTATGGCGGTACCACACGTTCGTCCAACAGTTCAACAGTCACACGTGTGGAGGGGTAGTTCGTGCGTGTTTGACGGTGTTGGAGCGTGTTGGCGCGCGATCGCTCCGTTGGCGGTAAATCGTACACAGATCAAAAGAGTTGCACAGACCGTCCATAGAGAATGAGGTTGGAACGCAGTGTTACCAACTCTCAAAAATATTTATCCCTAAAGCTATGCTAAACCCCTAAAATCACACAATTACTTGAAAATTCCCCTGGATCTGTTTCCCAAATATTTGTGTACTTTTGACTGTATTTCTTCTTTTCTTTAGGCATAATTAACAAATTGGTTGTTGACACAGCAGTACAATAACGAAATTAAATTAAACAAGTAAATAAAAATCAACTTATTTATAAGCATAGACAACGTAACCACCAGTCATCACAGAGTAGTTTTAATATCACTTGTCTTATGTTTATGGTAAGCACTATGGTGACATTTGTTTTCTATTCAACTCCGCATACTTAGTAAAGAGGAACCCGGAACCGTATTGGATATCGCTAAGCCGCTAGGTCAACAAATAAATATTACTAGACTTGAATATTACTATGGCTAGATTGAATAACTTCAGACCCTATATTTTTATACCTTTATTTTTCTTAGTAAAAAATAAGCAGTCATAAATCCCTAAAAATATAACGCCCCTAAAAAACCCCACCTGTTTTATTTTCCCCCTAAATTTAGGGGGAATACCCCCAAGTTGGGAACACTGTTGGAACGTGTATACTGTGTGGAGGGTCTGTTTTGATCGAGACAGACTCGATTCATGTTGGAGTGTTCGACTGTTGGACGAACGTGTGGTACCGGCATTATAGATAATGTATTATTTATATTGACATACCTACTTTATATTGATATTCTTTTATGTTAACATTTTTTTAATATAGCTGACAGGCTACGTGTTTGACCACAACTCACCTGATGTTAAGTGACGGTGTGGTCGAAGATGGCAAAGCACACCTAGCCTGGAATAGAACTGGCTCTCAAGTGAGGCTGCCGGAACACACCGTTAGATACTTGGCGGCAGATTTTCAACTTGAGGGTGCTAGCCAGCCGAGTACTAGAAAGTACCCTACCACAAAAAACCGGCCAGGTGCAAGTCAGACTCGCGCGCCGAGGGTTCCGTACAGACCTGTAGGTATATAAGTAAAAGTTATGGTATTTTTTAAAATGGTTATTTATACTTTTCGCAATTTTTCCTTTATCTGTGCTATAAGAGGTTGCTTCGTACCAAATTTCAAGATTCTGAGTTCACGGGAAGTACCCTGTAGGTTTTGATTCCCTTGCGAGTGTCGAAAATTTGCAGCATAAACGGCTGTATCTTTTGATTGCGTTGGCTTAGAAATTTGATTTTTTCACAGCTCCAAGGGACAGTAGACCTGAGTATTTGATATGAATTTCAGCTTGATACCTCCACGCGTTTCTGAGAAAAAGGAACCAAAGTGATCCTATAAGGGTTCCGTTTTTTCCTTTTGAGGTACGGAACCCTAAAAACTAACTTAAAAGTTTAAAAAACCTCCAATGAAAGATTATCTTCCCTCTCATAGCTTTCTATTGTACCGTCACTCCTCCCAAACACCATTACCGTAAGGGAATAACGAAGGGTAGCGGCAGATATCAGTTACCAATAATTCGTAGAGCCCGGGGTGCATCTTTGTTAGGGCTTTTTGTTATTAATAATACTGTAATTGTTCTGATGGATCGGTGAAGTGTAATTATTTATCTCGTTCACTGTAATTAGTGGGCGTTTTAGCATTTAATGCTAAAACACTATGACGTTTAATCATATTGACAAATTTTTATATTATCCCACTAATATTATAAATGTGAAAGTTTGGATAGTTTTTTTTTTTTTTTTTTTATGTAACAGTATTGAGACAAACGAGACGCTCTCCTGATGTTAAGAGATAACGCCTGTCCATGACCATTGCAGCGATACACAGAACTTTGAGTAGTAAAACAAAGTCCAAGGAATCGCTGCCTTGGCGCTCATTACTTTGAGACTAGATGGTTAGTCTCAATAGCCCTGTAATTTCGCTAGCTGCAGTACCCTTCAAACCGGAACACAGTAATGTTTACACACTACTGCTTGGCGGCAGAATATCTGGTACTGCGGTGGTACCTACCTAGACGTTCTCCTGCTAAGGAAATCTACCACCAAGTAAAGTGGATGGATGGATGGATGAATGGATGTTTGTTACTCAATCACGCCAGAACGGCTGAACGGATCTGGATGAAATTTTGCATGTTTTGTTTTTTTTTTTTAAAGTAATCTTTTGTCCCTGGAATAAAACATAGGATACTTTTCATCATCATCATCATCCATCACCACGCGGGTAAAACAGCGGGACGCAGCTAGTATGTTATAGAAAATATGGCAACATATTAATTTCTTTAATACAACTCGGTTTGTTAGTTTCAACTGAAGCCAATAAAAGTGTGTTACAAAAGTAGAAGCACGTAAATCGATTCGATGTTAAAGTAATCGGCATAAATACGAATAATATCCTCCTTTCTTATGACATAGGTTAAAAATATCCATGTGTTTAGGAACTAAACAAACAAAGAGAAAGAGTGCTTCAGCGAAAATAAAAACTGTCCCAATATGCCCTGAACAAATATTGTGTTTGTGACCACCCTGGCAGTTCCGGTGGTTGCAAATTATTAAAGTTTGCAAAAAACTGCATTCTTGAAAGAATGCTGCTGTTATAGAGAAGTGTAACTTTACTTATTAGTAGGTATCTTTACAATTTGAATGGTTATAAATGTTTTTTGAGGAGAATAGACATTTCTTTCTTAAAAATGATCCGTGTACAGTGCAAATTTTGCAATTTCTTTTCAAAAAATTAAAACAACTTTTCTAAATTGTACCTTAAGAACTTAATATGCAAGCGAAGTAGCTGGTAAACGATACTAAAAATACTCACACACATCATCAGCCATAGGTCCACTGCTGGACATAGGCCTCCTCCTGGGGGGGTTTGCCAATACTCGCCACGCTTGGCAGGCGGGTTGGCGAGCGCAGTTAGGTGTGATTGTTCAAGGAAGACGCTGCTGCCCATCTTCCGGATTACATCCCTTAGCCGACTCTTACGGCACCACGGGTAGAGAGGGTGGGGTACTATTCTTACGCCGGCACCACCACGGCAACTTTTACACCACACAACGACAGCAAGATTCAGGCAACACGTTTTATATAAACTTATTTTTAATGTAGATCTTCTTAGCAAGAGGTCGTCTAGATAAGTACCACCGCAGTACCAGATATTCTGCCGCCAAGCAGTAGTGTGTAAACACCTAGTTAAGAATAAATAAAGACAAATTCCTTACAGGTACTTCAGCAAGCTGGTAACATCGAGCGCCTGGGTCGCTTCCTCTGGTCGCTGCCAGCGTGCGAGCGGCTACACGCCCACGAATCCGTCCTCAAAGCAAAAGCTATGGTGGCCTTCCATAGAGGAAACTTCAAGGAACTATACAGGCTGCTGGAGTCCCACAGCTTTAGTGCACACAACCATGCTAAGCTGCAAAGTCTTTGGTTGAAAGGTTAGTGTTTTTAACACGTGGGACGTCTTGCGGCTTAAGGCTGTATTTCACCGGGACACCATGGCGGCGCAACCAGTCGCGCCACCGTGGTGTCCATAGGCTACCAAACTAGACACCATACAGACACCAGAGTCGCCACACCACAATGAGACAGTATCAAAATGGACCTCGAAGACATAGCACTTCTGTTGTACGTTGCTGGCGGCCGGACTGGCGGCCGAGTAAGTGAGACACCATACAGCGCTATAGTAATTAGTGGTGGCGCGACCAGCGTGGCGGCGCAACCAGCGACATTCTGTGCACGCGTCCGAGCTGGTCGCGCCGCCAAATTGGTTGCGCAACCAAACGGACACCAGGTGAGTAACTCTCTATAGAGCTGTATACATTTTGTTGGTAGCGGCGACTGGTTGCGCCGCCATGGTGTCCCGGTGAAATATAGCCCTTACCGTGTGGTCGTGGTGGGACTTCTCAGACTTTCTCTATGACTTGACGGTGTGGTCGAAAATGGTGAACAAACCTTGCCTGGAATAGAACTGACTCTCAAGGGAGGCTGCCGGAACACACCGTTATGTGCTTGGCGGCAGAATTTCAACTTGAGGACAGCGTTGCCACTCGAAAATTTCTTCCCGTATTAGACGGCGCGGCGGTAAGAAAATGTACTAAAACGTAACATAAGGAGAAAGGCTTATAAAATTACCCACGTATAATATTATTGGGTGGTTTTTAGTTCGGATTTTACATATAAATGGAAGCATAGTAGCACATATCCACTACTGCTATCTACTCCACGGAAAACGGAATAGACCTGTCAGCGGCGTAATAGCGAACTAATCCATACTAAAAAGTAATAGATCTATTACAATTGTAATAAATTGGCAACACTGCTAGGGTGGCAGCTAGCCAGTCCAGCACTAGAAAGAACTCTATCAACATTAAAAAAAATACAGAATCCGTATTTCACGCTGGCCTCAATGGCCAAATTAAATTGCTATAATAAAAGGACCCAAAATGAGCTATTGCTAAATGATAAATGTGTTTACGAAGTGATTTGTACTTATGTTTATTGTATACTAACGAACCGCCCGGCTTCGCACGGGTGCAATATAGATACTAACGTAGTACATTATTGTGATCTATGTAGACAGTAATGTGGTGCATATGCATGTATTATACATATAAACCTTCCTCTCGAATCACTCTGTCTGTTGATGGAAACCGCATCAAAATCCATTGCGCAGTTTAAAAGATCTAAGCGTACAGACGGCGGGAGGCGACTTTGTTTTTATTGTGTAGAATAGTTAACCTAATAATTTGATTGGAGAAATAAAGTCATTATTATTTTGTGCAGCACATTATATGGAGGCTGAACGACTCCGTGGGAGACCACTCGGCGCTGTCGGCAAGTACCGAGTACGACGCAAGTTCCCCTTACCACGGACTATATGGGATGGAGAAGAAACCTCTTACTGTTTCAAAGTAAGCAACAAAGAAATTAAATTATATTGGAAATGAGGATTGTGTACATGCCTAGAGCATTCATGTTCACCATTGAAGGCTTCTTGCGGCGGCGCCGTGTGTCGGGTCGCTTTCGTCCCGCAGATATGGTTGAGGAGGGCGATGGTACGAAATGCAGTAGGTATACTCGTGCTCGGGTGCTGCTTGCTGGTCTTTTTTTTTGTTATAAAAGTAACGATACGAACTCGACGCTCTCCTGATGGTAAGTGATGATGTCTGCCAATGACCATTGCAGCGATACACAGAACTTTGAGTAGCAATACAAAGTCCAGGGCATCGCTGCTTTGGCGCTCATTACTTTGAGACATTCGAGTCTCAACATCCCTGTCATTTCTCTAGTAAGCTATTAGATATAGATGAGATAGATAGATATGTACTTGACTTTCTATTTTGGATATAGCGACGACATTAAAGTGGTCCCTCCAATGTCGTTATAACCGACATCCACTGTACATTAAATAAATAAATAAATAAATATTGTAGGACACATTACACACAGCGCCATCTGGCCCCAAACTAAGCAGAGCTTGTGTGATGGAAGTCACATAACTGATAGAATACATAAATACCTACTTGTTTTTTTTTTTGTAAATACATACTTATAATACATACAGAACACCCATTGAACATTGCAAGTTAAATAAAAGCTTGTAAAAAAAACTATACCTTATATAAGACCTAATAGACCATCAAGCTAAAAATGTTTTTTTTTTTTTTTTTTTTGAAAGCTTGTAAAAAAACTATACCTTATATAAGACCTTATAGACCATCAAGCTAAAAATGATTTTTTTTTGGATTGTTAAAAGTGTTGTATTTTCCACAGGAGAAATCTAGATCAGTGCTCCGAGACTGGTACCTCCACAACCCGTACCCTTCACCGCGGGAGAAGAGAGAATTGGCCGAGACCACCGGACTTACCACTGTACAGGTCTCTATACAACTTTCATATCCTCACATATACAAATATTTTATTGATAACACCAATGTTACAAGTCAGTTCCGTAATATCATTACATTATATCATTATAAGAGAACACCGATTACATGTCAATGAATAAAAAACAAAATATCATAGTATACAAACATGTCAATTTAATAAAATGACAAAATATCATATGAGCCATAGGACGTCCACTGCTGGATATACCTCCTCCTGGGGGGGTTTTGCCAATACTCGCCACGCTTGGCAGGCGGGTTGGCGAGCGCAGTTAGGTGTGATTGTTCAAGGAAGACGCTGCTGCCCATCTTCCGGATTACATCCCTTAGCCGACTCTTACGGCAACCACGGGTAGAGAGGGTGGGGTACAATTCTTACGCCGGCACCACCACGTCAAAAATATAATATAATTACTGTAAAATATAGTATTATTTATTAACATAAGAAAACTATCTACAAATTACACCCTAACATATAAACTATTGTTTTAGAGAAACTAATAAATAAATTAAAATAAAATAAACTAATCTAAAGGCCGCTATTAATGGGAAGAGTTTGCAAAACGTGCTCCATTGCCGCGTTGTTTGGCAATACTCACACGTTGGGCAAAATAAAGGCCAGCCAGGATAAAGTATAATCATAATTACTACTAATTTAATAATCACTTAGTTCACTCATGAAGCGATGCGATATATACATATATACATTTTTTTTTATGTAAAAAGTTATGAGACGAACGAGACGGTCTCCTGATGGTAAGAGATAACGCCTGTCCATGACCATTGTAGCGATACACAGAACTTTGAGTAACAAAACAAAGTCCAGGGCATCACTTATTTGGCGCTCATTACTTTGAGACTGGATGGTTAGTCTCAACTAGAATATCTGGTACTGCCGACTTACCTAGACAACTTCCTGATAAGATCTACCACCAAGTTTTGTTAATGAACGTTTCTGTGTATCGCTGCAATGGTCAGGACGGGTGTTATCTCTTACCATCAGGAGAGCGTTTCGTTCATTTAATTACTTTTACATAAAACAGTCTTGTTGAATTTTTTATTCGCTTTCGTGTTTCGTGACAAGCGAGCCTTGAAGCAAACAGCTACAGTGACGGTAACCCGACCCGTGGCCTGACTTCCTCAAACTTGCGCGTATACTGTTTCAAATAGAAAAAACTTCGTTGCATTGCGGTGGGGTACCTAGATATAGTTAGGTAGCTTACCTACCTCTACATTTTATTCAAGGTTGTAAGCTTAGGGTAAGGATTTGAATTCATCGCAAAGGGTCATCACACTAATATTGTAAAAGCGAAAGTTTGTGTGTGTTTGTTACGTCTTCACGCTCAAACGGCTGGACCGGTAGCGATAGCTCAGTCGTTAGCGCGGTCGGTTCGCATGTCGAAGGGTGTGGGTTCAGACCCCAACAATGAGCTTGAGCTGTGAAGGAAAACATCGTGAGGGAAACAGCGTGCTGGTAGGGTACTTTCTAGTACCCGGCTGGCTAGCTACCACCCTCAAGTTGTATATCTGCCGCGAGCGTACACTTTTGGCACTTGAGAGCCAATTCCATTCCAGGTTAAGTGTTTAACATCTTCGACAACACCGATACATTCGGTAAGCTGTGGTCAAAACGCCAAGCTTGTCCACCATAAACAAAATTTAAAAATATGCATAATTTGTGCTTATCTATATTTCTATAGGTATTTGATTTTAATTTTACAATACAGTTCTTTTATTTCAGGTTTCAAATTGGTTCAAAAACCGGCGGCAAAGGGACAGACAAGCCGAACACAAAGACAGGTAAGATTTTTTTATAGCTTTTTACAAATGAATATGTCATTTACACGTGGTGTGTTTCCAGTAGAAAAATAGGAATGAATAACGAGTTATGGCGGAAAATCTAAATAAATGATTTATTTGTCTGTGAAACTTGGTATATAATTATATAGATTTTTTTATAACGAGAGATATTAATTATAATAAATAAATATTTATTTGCACACATCTTTACATATACATTAGTCTTTGTTTAGTAACAATTATTGTTGGTACACAGAACTTTTTTTTTTAATGTGTCATTTATGAGACTATCAAGACGCTCTCTTGATGTTAAGAGATAACGCCTGTCCAGGACCATTGCAGCGATACACAGAACTTTGAGTAGTAAAACAAAGTCCAGGGCATCGCTGCCTTGGCGCTCATTACTTTGAGACTAGATGGTTAGTCTCAATAGCCCTGTAATTTCGCTAGCTGCAGTACCCTTCAAACCGGAACACAGTAATGTTTACACACTACTGCTTGGCGGCAGAATATCTGGTACCTAGTTACCTACCTAGACGACCTGCTAAGGAGATCTGTAGTAAAAATATTGGACCCATGACTTTAGCCGCGTGGAATTTAACAAAAAGTTTGTTAAGTTTGCAGTATAAAAAGTATTCTATGTTAATCCAGGCCATAAACTAAATGTATGCCAAATGTCAATCCATTTAGTAATTTTTGCGTGAAAGAGTGACAAATATCCATCGTCACAAGCTTTTAAATTTATTTTTATTTATTAATTAGTAAGACAGGATTTTTCCTTTGTTAACTATTACATACCTTACCTAGGTATTCTATACAATGCCTAGGTATTGTATAAAATGCCATGAGATGTAATATAAAAAATCCCTCGCTCCGCTTCGCTTCGCTCCCGCCTTAGCCGTCACCTAAACTATCCAAGTCAGGCTTGAGTTTTAATACATGAATCGTTTGTCAAATGACACGACATAAAATGTGAGTTAATGAACCTATTATTCTAATTTATAAACCATTTGTTAAATTTGTATTTGTGTAATAATGATTCGACATTGACAATGAAGCCGTGGTGGTGTCGGCGTAAGAATAGTACCCCACCCTCTCTACCCGTGGTTGCCGTAAGAGTCGGCTAAGGGAAGTAATCCGAAAGATGGGCAGCAGCGTCTTCCTTGAACAATCACACCTAACTGCGCTCGCCAACCCGCCTGCCAAGCGTGGCGAGTATTGGCAAAACCCCCCCAGGAGGAGGCCTATGTCCAGCGGTGGACGTTCTATGGCTGATGATGTGTTTCGACATTCACGCTTTTACAAAATGTTGAGTTTGTAAATTGACTGTCGGTGAAATGACAGAATACCGTATTCAAGACTTTACCGACGGAACGGTATAGTATTTTGGTGTTTGACCACAGCTCACCTGATATTAAGTGACGGTGTGTTCGAAGATGGTAAAGCAGTATTTGCGGCAGATTTTCAACTTGAGGGTGGTAGCTAGCCAGCCGAGTACCTACTTGAAAATACTGACTTTATTTGACATTGATTTTGGGCGCCACCAAAAAAGTAAGTAGGTACTCCTACAAATTTGACCGCATCACCAGTTTCCTTCTAAAGATACTCTATCTTATCTGTTTATCCGATTATCTAGCCAAGTGTGAAAACTCGAATGGACCGCATGGGATCTTTTCCGCTTAGCTGGTTACAGGATCAACCCGAAAAAAATCCTTTATTAAGTTGACTAATTTGTTGTTAACTTGAATAGATAGCCACTGGACTGGGTTTTGTTTATACTTATACTAGTGACCCGCCCCGGCTTCGCGCGGACGCAATGTAGATACTAATGTGATATATATGCATATATTATACATATAAACCTTCCTCTTGAATCACTCTGTCTATTGATAGAAACCGCATTAAAATCCGTTGCGTAGTTTTAAAGATTAAAGCGTTCAGACGGCGGGAAGCGATCTTGTTTTATACTATGTAGAGACTAGCGACTCGCCCCGGCTCCGCGCGGACGCAATGTAGATACTAATGTGGTGCATATGCATGTACTATACATATAAATCTTCCTCTTGAATCACTCTGTCTATTGATGGAAACTGCATTAAAATCCGTTGCGTAGTTTAAAAGGTTTAAGCGTACAAACGGCAGGAAGCGACTTTGTTTTATACTATGTAGAAATTATCGGCAATTTGTATAATCCGGTATTGTATAAGATACCTAGGCATTAGAAAATGTATTTTGTTTTTTACTTTATCTAGGCATTATTACCAACAATGAACTTAAGCTGCCGGTGAAGGATTTATCTTCAAACGTCCTGATGAAAGCATAGCATGATGGTAGATGTATGGTAGATGGTGATGGTAGGCTCCCAACTAGACTGTCGAAACTTAGAAGCGATGATAGCTTAGTGGTTAACACGGTCAACTCGCATGCGGAAGGGCGTAGGTTCAAACCCCAACAATGGTGAAGGAAAACATTGTGATGAAACCATAGCGTGGTGGTAGGGTACTGTCTAGTACTCGGTTGGCTAGCTACCACCCTCAAGTTGAAAATCTGCCGCCAACCATCTAACGGTGTGTTCCGGCAGCCTCACTTGAGAGCCAGTTCCATTCCAGGCTAGGTGTGCTTTACCATCTTCGACCACACCGTCACTTAACATCAGATGAGCTAAGGTCAGCAATAAAATAAAAAATCTTTGCTCATTCAGAATGATGCAATTATTGTCGATATATTTATATCGATACTTCCACGAGGCATCCCTATGGCACCGGGACTCGCCCCACATCGAATATCGGGTTACATTCGAAGCCAGCCAAATGGCTAGACAAACGAGTGCCCTCGGTATCTTGGATGAGTTTTCTGTGGGCTCAGGGAGCAGCCCTGGTGTCAGAATGTTTTGGTCACTAACCCCACGTCCAGTGAATATTTAGATAGATTGACTAGAACTTAAGTTACCACCGTGGTATCAGATATTCTGTCGCCTAGCTGTTCTGCAAAAATACAAACTAGAAAGAAAGAAAGAAATGTAACAAAAAAAAACACAAGACAAATTAGGGACAATTACTAAATAGGGGCTCATCTCAGCATGATGCTGGTCATTACTAAATGGCCGGCTTTGGTCTTCCGGTGAGCCTTGTAGGTCGCATAATACGAGTCGATTGAGAACCTTCTTCCTTTTTGAAATCGGGTAAAAATTAGCGATTGCTATAAAAGAAGCTTGCTTATGACGTGTTGAGCAAAATTCTTTACCTACACCATGTAGGTACCGTGATAGGCCATATACTAAAAAAAATATATTTTAAATTGAAAGTCTGTCACTTCTGACATTTAAGAGGGTTACTTATAAATGTTATATAAATTTTCGTTGACTGAAATATCACGCGTGAAAATAAGACTACTTTTGTGACGAACAAAACGCTTTCCTGATGGTAAGACATTGTTGTCCATGACCATTGAAGCGGTACCAAGAATTTTGAGTAACTAAAACAAAACTTATGGCATCGCTGCTTTAGCGCTCATTACTTTGACACATTCTAGTCACAATATATTGAAATAATTGCCCTGTCGATTCGTTAGCAAATTCCTTCTAATGCTTATACCTACTGCTTTTTTACTTTAAGTAATGTTTATTTATCAAATTCGTTAACATAATGTACCATTAAAAATTTAATTAAGAAATATTACATTCCTGTATATTATTTTTACGTTTAAATCTCTTTATACTATGAGATGGGGTTTATTTTAATAAAATATATAAAATAAACTTATTTTCTAGTGGCGTTAGGTATTTAGTAGGCTGTATCGGGCTACTTTCAGAGCCTAAAGAAAAAACAATGGCATACCAAAACAAAATCTGTCAATGTCAAATCAAGCGAAAACTCAATATAATTCAACCAAGATTAATAAAAGCTACAATTCTATTTTAATAAAAGTATAAAGTAGTTACACAGTACCTATACTACTAGATAAATACGCGTCAAAATAAGGAAAGACGAAAAAAGTCCGACAGGATCGCAAATAACCTCAAAATGAAACAAAAATAATAAATTAAAAGTACTTTACAAACAAAAATAAAATACCTTTCCTTTCCAAACATCTGTATTTGGTCTATTTGGAGAACTTCCAAAGAGCCCGCGTGAAAGGGATAGCCATAGCGGATACCGCTACACGAGCGATAAGGACAGTACCTGTGGATAGCGACAGAGATAGCGATATACAGCGCTATATGAGCGACAGAGACGGCGATACGTAACCTGACACCGCCACATCTGCGTCCTGAAAGCGAACAGGGTTTCTCTTGACATAATTGTTATTATTTTTACGATTATTAATATAATGAATTATCAATTTTAATATCGAATTTAAACAAACTTTTCTACAAATATCATCACCTGGCTTAATTGTTGGGATAGTTAGCAATAAGAGTGTTTTAACCGACTTCAAAAAAGGAGGCTCATCAATTCGTCAGAATCTTTTTTCGAGAAATTATTTTTTTGTTTAAAAGGGTATACTTCCCAGATGGTCCTATTGGCACCAAGTCAGGATCTGATGATGGCATCCCAGAGAAATCGAGGGCAACCCCCAGGAGTTAGTGGATAATTCTTTAAATATTATAGGCTCGTAAAGACCGCTACTTATGTTCCTTTAAGTTACTCAGGTGAGCTGATAATGGAAGGCACTCTTTGTTATTTGAAAGGATATCTTTCAGATTGGACCCCTTAAAAATTTCATAATCGATTCAATAGTTTGATCTTTAAACTTAAAATCAGTGTTTGGGTTTAAGGTTATGGAGTACTTAGGTTTTTTTTAAATTGTAATTGAACTCTATGAAATCTTTTCAAGCAGTTTTCTGAATTATCCTCCCGCTATGGAAGCAAATTTAAGAACGTATTTACGTCAAAACTAATGGACAGTTAAAATCGTAACTGTTTTTATATACTCGAGGTATTTGGATAAAAATATCTATATTTTTGGGCACAAAGCCGTTAGTGGACCCACGTTCCGTAGCGACAAGTACCCAAGAGTCAGGCTACTGCCAACTGGGAGGGCCGCCGTCGCTGACAATATTTCCAAATACTTGGGTACATATTTGTTTGCACACTACTGCATGTCAGCTGAATATGAGGCGAATATCTGTGACATGGTATTGGAACTAGCTGCGCATCGTTCTCGCGTTTTTTTAATAAAAACTGGTCTGTGCTATTTTTGTGTTTTATATTGCCATCCAAATAAAGAAACAAACTTTTACTTACAAATAGTAATGTGATTTGCACTTACCAAAACCCTGTCGGTGCTTTAACTCCATGTTTAGACGGAGTTTTTTTAAAACCCCCGACGCAAAGAGAGGGGTGTTATAAGTTTGACGTCGATGTCTGTCTGTCCGTTTGTGAGTATGTATGTGATCTGTGGCATCGTAGCTCTCAAAGGGATGGACCGATTTCGATGTATTTTTTTTTTTCATTTGAAAGCCAGTTTCCTTGCGGTGGTTCTTAGCTATGTTTGGTTCACAGCGTAGAGGGTTTTTAAAATTTTTAATTTAATTACTTGTCAAAAATACTGTTTAACTTAATTCAATAATTCATCGACTAATGGATACGAGACCCTCAAAGCCATAGCATAGCAATTTGGGCCTAACATCTTTAGTTACAGTCAAAGTCCAGTCTTGATCAAATCAAATCAAATCAAATCATTTATTTGGCAAAAATAACATAATACGCACATTCTAATAATATAAATCAATGGTCTACAATTCAGTGTATTAAATGCAAGTCCAGGCATGTCTTATTGTTAGTAAAGAAATGGCGGTTATACTATTAGCTATAAAAGAGCTTTGGAAGCAACACGAAAAGTCAGGTTCCACCACATTATAGTATATCACTTTCCCGCACATGCCTTAGTAATTCGGCACTAAATGAATTAAACACCGCTATTTTTATACATAAATATTTTAAAAAAACACAAGTTTTTGAAAGAAATACAATGGGGCGACACGATTCTTTCCGCGTTCCCGCCAAAAACTCATTTTGACGGAGCAATGCAGTGTTGCCATTTAATAGAATTATATTTCTACTGCCCCAAAAGTCCCTAAGAACAAATAGAAAAATACTAAAAATATATGAGAAAATAACATGAAAAGTATGCCTAGATGTCGCTACGTAGTAGAAAGGGGGCATCGTACATTTTAATCGTATTATTTATAAGCATTAAAAAAATTGTTGATGAGGCACGCGAGTTATTCTTTTTCTCTTTCTTTCATGTTAAGTTCAATGTCTTTCTATCTCATTCATTATAATTACAAGCAGTCATTGCGTACACTAGTTTTTTTTAATAAACAGAGTTATATGCTTAAAGGGTCTATCCAAATATTACGTTACACGAATTTCATGTTTTTTTTTACACCTCCTCCGTCCTTGTCACTGCTGGTCACATTGTGAGAAAATTTGAAAAGTTGTTGAGTAATTGTTAGCTTAGTGGTTAGCGCGGTCGGTTCACATTCCGAAAGGCGTGGGTTCAAACCCAACAATAAGTTTGACCTATGGGTGAAGGAAAACATTTCGAGGAAACCATAGCGTGGTGGTAGGGTATTTTCTAGTAGTCGGCTGGCTATCTACCACCTTCAAGTTGAAAATCTGCCTCCAAGCACCTATCGGTGTGTCCCGGTAGCTGCGCTTGAGAGCTAGTTCTCTTCCAGGCTAGGTGTGTTTACCATCGAGCACACCGTCACTTAACATTAAGTGAGCTGTGGTCAAGCACCTAGCTTGTCAAATATAAAAGAGTAACTAAATAGTCTGTTATTTTATTCAAAGTAATATAAAATACGAGATGTTTCTCAGCCACAGTTTCCGCAACAGTTTCTTCAAAGTCCCGGCCGTAGCGACAAGCCGTGATATCAAGTTACCTCGGACTGGGAGGGCCGCCGTCACTGATGATAATTCCAAACGCCAGCCGTCCCACTAAATATTAATCCGACAACTTTATTTTGTTCTCAGTATATAATACAATGTAGAGGAATGGGTTGTTGATGTGCTTTCTGCTTACGAGTGTCGATATTGGCTAGATTTTCGCTTAGATAAGAAGGTTACTAGTTTCTAGCTGACTGGTTGTTCCTATTTGATATTGTTCTTCTTCAAATTTTAACGATAACCTTCAAATAGGAACACAGTAATGTTTTAACGATACCCTTTAAATAGGAACAAAGTAATGTTTTAACAATGCTCTTCAAATAGAAACAGTTTATTTTTATGGCTGACAGGCTAGATTGTTTGACTACAACTCACCTGATGTTAAGTGACGTTGTGGTCGAAGATGGTAAATCACACCTAGACTGGAATGGAACTGGCTCTCAAGTGAGGCTGCCGGAACACACCGTTAGATGCTTGGCGGCAGATTTTCAACTTGAGGGTGGTAGCTAGCCAGCCGAGTACTAGAATGTACCCTACCACCACGCTATGGTTTCCTCACGATGTTTTCCTTCACCGGCAGCTCAAGCTCATTGTTGGGGTTTGAACACACGTCCTTCGACATGGGAACCTACCGCGCTAACCACTGATCATCGCTACTAAAATGTACGCGTGCTCATGGCTCACATTTTTTTCGTTACTTGAGTTTCTTATTTCGTTGTTTCCAGTGGCGGTGCTGGTGATAAGCAGCTGGACTCTTCAACAGACGACGATAGCGACGCGCCGGCGGCCACGCAGCACGCGCCCCCCGCGCCTCTCTACCCTCTATACGAACATCCGCTCGCTCATCTACAGTATCACCACTCATGACTGGCTTAGGGCAATATAATACTTGTACAGTTACATCATAATGTAGGTACTACTAAAACGAACTGTCCTTTATTTTCTAGTGTCAGGCGGAAAACTAGATGGCGTCACTAGTGCATGTTTCTCTCTACTTTGGCTTTATCTTGATCACTTCGTAGTTATTTCGTCACAAGAAATGGCACTTCTGTTTGAGTGAATTTTCATATGATCGCGATGACTTCCCGTGATAAGATTAACCTCTAATAATGGGCGCCGGCAGCAGGATGGAGGAAAATAATAAGACATTTTTTATTTGAGCTTTTTACTACCGGACAACCAGACAAACTCAACCAAAACGTCATCTGTACATTGTACTAAGATATTCCCCACGAACGCATAGCGTTTTGTTTTTTTTTTATTATTATTACTGTAGATAGGCTTGCTTTTGACTGTCATCTCGCCTGATGTTAAGCGAAGATGCGGTCTACGGTGGAGCACGCTTGCTTAGAAGAAACCAATTCACTTGCGAGTAACAAACTAGGGTTTTTAATTCGAGGCTATGGAACTCTAATGAAGTTTGTGTTTCTTACAAAAGTACAATACGCGTGTCTTCAAACGTGTGCTTCATCTTAGACCGCACTACTGCTTAACATCAAGCAGGGTGTGGTCAACCGTGAACGTACCTACCTAGAAAAAAAAAGTACTGCTTGAATGAAAACCAAATACCAGCGCGGTTTGAATTTGACGTTAGTAAAGTCTGTAGATACTTATGCACTGCCCTAAAAGTAATTCTGGAGGCACCCATGCCTTTAATGATGTACAAGTAGCTCGATAACCTTCATAAGCCAGCCCCAGATAGAATGCTGATATCAAATCTAATCCTGATGTCGGACAGAAGATCAAAGAAGTGACGTTTAAGTAGCGAATGAATCTGTGTCTTCTTAGCAAACATGATAGCGTTGACAGTCAAAAACAAGACCATTTGCCATGAAAAGCGACTCAAACTGTGGTAGCGGCTAGCTAAAACACGACAAGGCCAGTTGATTCTGATGCGGGTAGAAAGAAACCAGTTCCACACAAGTATGCTAAATCCGCGGCCGCTTCCGCAAACTGCACCAGTATATCGCACACTTAAATTAGGCCTACGCTACACACTAATACGGGGCTAGATTGATAGACGACCAACATAAAGCGGCGCAAAAATAGACGCTGACCGAGCTTAGAATCAGATGTACCTATTCGTTCATAACACTGTAAGCGGGGAATGCATAAAGTACCTAATCTCTGTTTGCTTATGAAGGCTGTCTCGAGCATGCTTTAACGTAGAATAATCCGTCTTTTGTCTTTTCCGCCAAGATACATAGAAAAGATAAAAGAGTGTGTACTATTCTAAGGTAATTACGCCTTTATGAATAAGAAGTAATCTTACAAAAATGATATACACAGAAACTGAAGGCATCACCTGCTTAACATATTGTATTCTGATGGGGAAGGCAAGCAATACAGCAATGTAGTCTGGTCAGTGTCAGAAATATATGTATACATATATTAATATTTTCTCTGAAAGGATGTTCCAGCAAGTTTTCTTAAAATTTATGAAAGCTTTTGTCTAATTGTGGCGTCAAGCCGTTAAGGTTTAAGTTTCCTAATACTAGCAAAAATCTTTCAACTTTAGTTTCTGACACATGTGATAGAAGCTTACATTAGTTCTGTTGGTTAAAACTCATATATAATGAAGAACATTGGAGATGTTATACTTCCCTGCCTAACGCCGCGCTCCAGCCTATTACCGTAAACTATTTTACACTGTGGTACCTATCTGTTATGTCTATGAGTGTACGATTTTCTCTTTATCACGGACAAAGACATTTGTCCATTTTTATACATATTGTTCGAGTTCCAATATTTATCAAAATATATCTCTTTATTTTTTAAAGCATCAGCGCAAGTGGCGAGGTGTAAATTTCTGTCTTCCGGAGTCATACTCAATATTGTCGTCATTGCCCTCCTTATTGCCTCTATTTTTACGTAACGCAACGTCTTCATTACATGAAACAATATCAAAGGCTTTAGAGAAATCCAGAGAACAAGGGTACAACGTCCAATAACGCCGTCTTGTGATCTGTAAAACAGTCCAGTTTGCTTTAGTCAGCTACGGATAAAACTGTAAACTGAACATCTAACTCATAAATAAGAATATAGGATATTTTGATATTAAGTCTAGAATTGTACTAAGCTTTTGTAAATATTTACATGACCTGGCTCAGTGTTTAGTTAGACTATTTGAGAGTCTTATCTATGAAAAATATCTGAATATAAATGTAATACCGGATATTTTTGATGGAGAAATAAGAAAACTGTGCAGTACTTAGACTGCAGTATTAGTGATCATAAGTCGTTATGTGTATGTTTATATAATTTATTATTACTAAGTGATATGAGACGTTTTTGAATTGTATTTCTTATAATAACATATTCGGGTTGTCTTTTATGTTCTTTTTGTTAAGTAACTACTTAAGCTATAATACTGAACTCATGCTTTATTATATTTCTTGTAAGTACAGTATTATCGCTTATGCCATATTAACTAGCCTTCAGCCCGAGGCTTTGCCTTCTCGCTCTCAGATGACTAGTGTGATGAATTGACGGTACATATTTATCTTAGTTTTAACCTGTCTAAATAAAATTCTCAAAACTGAGTCTTGTGTGGTTTTACTCTATTTACTAACTACCTACTTCGATATTTACAAGTTTTCTGGTGACGAAATTTTAAAATTACTGGCCTACCAACTGAAATTACCTGGAAATATGATGAAAACATTAGTGTTAGACACCAAAAATCATGAACTTACAATTTTAAAGAAAAAGTTATCAGGCGAACACAACGCTGTCCCGATGGTTAAAGATGCGTATTCGATGCAGAAGCACATAGTACTTTGAGTAACAAAATAAAATCCAGGTTATCGCTGTTTTGACGCTCATTGCTTTGAGACGTTCGATGGCTAGTATTACGTACTGTAATTTTGCCTTGGCTCGTATTACTTTTCAACCGGAACATAGTAAAGTATACACACTACTACTTAGCGGCAGAAAATCTACTAGTGCGGTCTGCGGTGGTACCTACCTCGACCTAGAGGACCTCATAGGAAACACCTTAAACCTAAATAGGAGGTTTAAAGGAAAAAAAAAAATGAATTATATGACACGTGATGTATTTTTTAATTACCTTAACCTAAGTTTTACAAAAACTAATAGATTTGAACTAGCTTACAGTACTGGCCCAAACACCATTTACCTTGTTACACAAAAAAAAACAATAATGTCGATATAGGTGCTTGTTAGGGAAGGATTTATTTAATGCATCATAGTAATAATTTGTGTCATGTAAACCACATACTAGATATTTCAGAGAAGTTTAGTAAATAGTAATATTAAAGGGAACTTTTACAGTGAACCGACATTAAAATCGCAAAAAAAATTGCACTCACAATTTGCTGAAGATCAATAACATTTTCCTATGGAACATTATACGCGATTTCAGGGCAGGTCCTCTATTAAAAGTTTTGCAGATCAACTTAGACTTAATTATTACTAGAGAAACATTTATACATAAACTCAAGAAAAATAATGTAGCCATTGCAGATGAACTCTCATATAAATAGTCGTTCTCAGTTGTCTCCCGTGACGACATAATCGGAACACTAAATTCGAACGTCTCCAGTTTTAGTAAAGAATCGCTGAAGGTAGGCAGAAAGTCTCGTGAAAATAAAAAGAAACGACATGGTTAAAGGCGACATCATCATACTTAAGTATACCGCGGATGTAAAAAAAAAGGTAGTTTAGTTATACTAAAACTGGAAAATGTTTCAATAGAAATATTGGAATATGCAGCCATTGCATAGTCATACACAGAAATGCCGGGAAAAGCAGCCATTGCAGATATGCTCACACAGAAATGCTGGGAAAATCAGCCATTGCAGATATGCTCACACAGAAATGCTGGAAAATACAGCCATTACAGAGTCCTTACAAAGAAATACTGAAAATAAAACCAGCCATTGCAGGTATCCTCAGATAGAAATCCTGGAATTTGCTGCCATTGTAGCAGACGAAACCAGAACCGGGCTTGCCGCTAGTTCTAGACACTTCACACGTGGCGACACTAGCGACTAGGTACCTCCCCAACTGTAACGAACCCAGCCCACGGACATAAAGATATATATATATAAAAATATATCATCAGACCGCCACAACCCAGTCCGAAAATCGGGTTCCGGAGAACGATATGGTGGAAAAAAAGAGAAGAGGCTTCCTCATCGTGTTCTCAAGCTTCTAAACTTGAAAACATAATGGGGAAGCATTTGGACTTGATCGCGACGAATACGTCCAAAATGACGTTCCTGACCGAGGCATGGTTGTGGGAGGACACAATGACGAACAGGTGGCTAGCATGGGCAGGCTGCTGGGAGAGGTTCGAGGGCTACGCCAGACCACCGAGGAGACGGGGAGGATGGTTTCATCGATTCGAGAAAACAACCCCTCGTAAGGTAAATGGCCCCTGATTCGTGCTAGTACGTTATTTCGTTAGTTTTGTTTCTGGCGCTAATAATAAGCAATTTAAACATTGTTTCTTTAAATTATACATTAATACAAAATCTCTATCATTTAAACTATCTAATAAATCAAGTATGAACATATTGGCGACTAAACTGAGAGCAATGCGACGCTCGAAACTCTCGTTCGGCCACGAACAGCTGTGCGGTGTACTTGCGTTCCTTGTCACCGTAAGGTTAGCGCTCGTAGTTCTTAAGCTTACGGAAAGGCAAAGGTAAGTCCATTTGAATAATACATTCAATAGTGCTTATTTGTATTCTTTAACAATTGATATGACATAGAAAAAAGTTATATGTAAACCTAGAATTCCTTTAAAATTGCAATAAATCGACTCACGAAATAGCGGTCATTTTAATTTTCGTGCGTCCTCTAGTTCGTGCTACTACCGAATCAAAGATATTCTAGATACATTTTCGTTGCTTGTGTATTTGTATAGTAATTAAGATAATTGAAATGTAAAAACAAAACAAATAACGTATTTAATAAAGTTTCTTATGAGCTAAATTCGGTATATGTGTTGTTCACTAGAATTCTTATAATATGAGTTTGAAAGTGACCTGAATTTACATTTTTAAGGTAAATTCGCATACTACCTACCAGCATAAATTTGTTTGTTATTCGGTTTATTTTATTTATTTTTGTATATTTTTGTTATATATAGGGTAGTTAATGGTTAATTTACATATTTTAAAAATTATCTACAAATTTGAGTGCGGGAATTTCCAAAAATCAATAACACGAAACAAGGGATTCTATTTTTATTACTTTTCCCCTAGTTCGTGACAGATAAATCTATGTAGGTAAGGCACAGACCACTAACGCAAAAGACGTGAAATGAGTACATTTATTTTGCAAACGAAAAATTTGGTTCTTGTTATCTCCCAGGGACATGCAACGTAGAAAATGCCGTACAAAAGGTATGATATCAAAAATGTAGACCAAGCTTTGCTATCAGTTAGGAATGGTGAAAAATGAAAAATATACATCAAATCCTTCTGGGCATGCGACAGTTCTCATAAAAGAGGAAGAAGAATATAATTGTCAAATGGATTCACCATATGGCAAAAATTGGGTTTCCCATCACAAAGGAGGCAGTTGCTGCATTCTGTTGGTAAATTAGCTAAAGAACTGAATAGGCCCAATCCATTTACGGATGGAATTCCAGGAAGACACTGGTACGAAGCATTTTTACAGAAGAAATAAATATATGTTGAGTTTTATTGTAATTTTTAATTTATAAGTAATAAAAAGTCGAGTCTAAATTTCATTCTCACATACCTATTTTATATTTAAAAAATATCTTAGGATTATTCTTCATTATTAAATCCTTTTATTCCTATTAATTCCTTGTGTTTTTTTTAATTAATAAATTATCATAACTCACTGTAAAAAACTTTATCCCGAAACAGGGGACACGAGCTCACGAACTTAGAAGCAGAGTAAAATTTTATCACGAAATAGGGTTCAAACAAGAGGTCTACAAATAAATTAATATTAAAAAAATCAAATTAAAATCACATATAATTAATGCATTATATTACTGGCAAAATATCAACATTCACCACACAAAACATTTCAAACTGATATCATGTTTAGTAATTTATTTAAAAAATCTTAAAGTCGTAAGAGCCTTACGATGCCGAAGTATGGGACATTTACCTTACGCGAAGGTTCTGGCCAGACCAAACTGCCCGACTTCACTCACAGAGATTCGCCCAAAACACTCGATCATTGTGTCCTCGGGTGCCGTAATGGACAATAGTGACGAGATGCTCGGCAAGGTCTGTAACGCTCTGGAAGCGAAGACCACCGGGCTCCAAGTCACTAGGGTCCAAAAAGTCCGCAATCAGAAAGTAGTGCTTAGTTGTGCCAGCAAGGAAGAGCTGTTGAAGATGATGGAAAGGATCCAATCAAGGAATAAGACCCTGAATGTGGAGGAGGCCAAGAACAAGGATCCACTTGTTATGATTCGGAGCCTCCTCACTTTCAACAGTGACGCTGAAATTGTTTCGTCTTTCAGGTCCCAAAACAAGAGCCTCCTGAGGGACCTGACAGACGAATTTAGAGCTTCGGTGAAGTATCGAAGAAGGGCGCGGAACCCCCATGAGAACCACGTCGTTCTACAGGTGTCACCTAAACTGTGGCTGAGGCTGACCGAGGCCGGAAAGGTCCACATCGACTTGCAGTATACTTGTGTATACTTATGTAAAACCTAGACAAGGTCTCTGATAATGTTAGGGGTACATAGGTGGAGGAGAACGGCAAAAAAAAAACGGACCCAGCCCAGCGCCCCTCAAATGGAAAGGACAAGAAGAGGAGCGTAGGCAACGAGAGAGCGGCCGCCAGCACCATCGTGACAACCACAGACATCACACTCAGGGGAAAACAACTCAGGCACCCGAGGCGCGAAACGGAATTCAGCCGTGAGCAGCACTCCACTTACCAACACTATCAGCAGACGTTATCGTACACGGGGGCAAGGTTGGCCACCGGCTTCTTGGACCGCTTTCGCTTGCTGATGGATGAGTTTCGTGCCATGTGTGAGGATGGCCGTTGAAAATGCGCTTGGTCGGCAGCGGATGTGCCGATACTCGTTTGCCGCAGTTCATGATTTTGTGACGGGGCTCTTTCGCGGCGGGGTTAGGTACACCCCCGAACGACTACGCATTCACCTGGCTTATGGTCACTATCAAGCGTTTGCCCGTTCTGTGGCAGGGGTCAGCTGTGGGGATGGTCGTCCTGGAGAGCAAAGTAACGCGGCACTACGCCGCAGTCCCGGACGAGGACTGTACGAGCTCTTAGATTAGAACTTATAATATTGTTAATTTTGTATAGGGTACATGGACAGGCTTAGCGTTATTTGCTTCTCAAAGGCAAGACTTCCGGTTCCTGTTACAAAAAAAAATGACTATTCAATATGTGTCATTTTTTAGTCTCCCATCTGAAGACAGACCGAAACGACATACGCTACACCAGCGGTACTCAAACTTTTTTTGCGACGGACCAGTTTTTGAAAGCGAAACATTTGACGGATTTAAAGTAATTAAACACTGTTTTATGTGTATTGTTTATTGTCAGTTGCGTCAGTGTTTACTATGCTCCTGGCTGAAATGACGCGCTCTCATATTACGTATTCCACTACTACTCTTCTACACTTTTAGTAATTTTTTTAACTATTATCATATTTAGATGTAGTAACTCTTTCGTTTTTTTTTCATAATTACCAGTATTTTCTGGAGAACACTGAGTATGGCGGCGCTACACTAATAGTTTCTTAAATTTATTCCTTACATTTGGTATTATAACAATAAATAAATACGTACATTATAATTATTATCAATAATTTAATTTATCAATCTTAAATCTACAATACATAAAAATAATTAATAATAAAACACTAGTGTTTTAAATAAAATAGGTACTATGGTTAAAGAGATTTAACCTCCTATCAGGCGCATTGTTACTTACCATCAGACGAGTGATTTGCTAGTCTCGTTTCATAAACTTATGTAATACATAATGTACTTATACATATATTTTTAAATGTTAGACTAATTAATTTAATATTTAATCTATAAAACATTATATTATTAATTATTTATTTTATTTTATTTTGTTTATTAATCTATATTTAACTAGCTATTTAAGTATAGTTCTTAAGTATTCACATAAATAAAAACACGATTAACATACGTATCTACAGAACTATATACTAATTAAAAAATAATTAGTATATACAAGTTGATATTTTATACAGTGCGTAAATTTATATAACGCAATAAGAATTGTCAATAAAACATATTCCACTAATTAAAAAATCCTTTATTTTTGCATATCGACCACAACATTTAGGGAAATACTGTCACTTTACTGTAGTAACTATTTAGTAATCTGTGACCTTACTCAGTCAAGTGGTAACTCCTTGCTTAATGATTAGGACTCCTTTGTTATTTTATCCATTCATATCAAATTGTTTACTAGACAGATAGATATTCTCATTATTCTTCATTGGGTCATCGTGAGTACGATAGACGGGCTTCTTAAAATATTTAATGATTCTGAATTCGTTTACGAACTTTTGACGATTTAAAAAGTGGTAGGTACAGACATATACTACAAAACCTGGAAAGCAACGTCCAAAAACGTGCTAGATTGTGTATAAACAATGACAGTATGCATTTCGAGCATCTACTTAAATACACAAAGTAGTTTGGTAAGTATATTTTACTTTTAATCCTTGTACATTTGTTGATTCCATTTTTTTTTAAACGTGTGTAAAAAGATTTTTAAAAATGAAATTAAATAAAAATAAAATGCTCGTAGACTTAAATAAATAGTAGGTGAAAGCCCGGCAAGCACAGGGTTATTGGGTTGAAAATCGCTGGCCTCTCGCTATACGCACGGGCACAGATTACTAAATAGTAGGTGCGGGGCTCATACTCACATTGTAACTGATTTTTGCGTTTGTGATCGATAGATATATTCAGGTCACGTTTTTTCGATATTTTTGTACCAAAGTAGGTAAAAAAGGGTTAAAACGCAAGTTTATTTGTAATAAATACCGACCAAGTGCGAGTAGGACTCGCGTACGAAGAGTTCCGTACCAATATCTAGAAAAATGTCAAAAAAATCAAGTTTGTTGTATGGTAACCCCCTTTAATATTCTTATTATTTGTTGTTATAGCGGCAACAGAAATACATCATCTGTGTCTAACTATCACGGTTCATGAGATACAGACACTGGAGACAGACGGACGGACAGCGGAGTCTTAGTAATAGGGTTCCGTTTTACCCTTTGGGTACGGAACCCTAAAAAAGTAGTAGATACAATGTTAGGAAAAAAAACGAGTGAAGACCCCATGGTCCTATAACTTTTGTGTACAGATTTTACGAAACCTAATTTATGTTAAGAAAGTAGTTACTCTACGGCAGTAGTTCCAGCTCCGGCGGGAGTGGTATATTTTTCATGACAGCGAATCGCTTCAGAGCGTCGTATTTGCCTCGAAGAGCTTCTATTTCATCCCGGATTCGGTTATTGTCTTCTTGCATCATCTCCATATCTCGCCATTCCTGGAATGTTCAGTAAGCGTCTTCGAGTAATCGGTGAACATACATTTAAAAAAAAACCCGACGAATTGAGAACCTCCTCCTTTTTGAAGTCGGTTAAAATGTCATCAAATTAGATAAATGTTTAAGTTAAACAAAATCTACGTCACTGTTGTAACCTTTTGTTACCATTGTGTTATTGACAAAGCCTACTATAGGGTGTCTCATTACGTGGAAGACAGGAATATATGGTTGTAGTAGCTTCTCTCTGCACTTGCATCCCCCTGGCTAAGTGACAATTGTAGCAAGCATAATGTATTAATATCTATAACTGTAACCTAATATGAAAAGAAAGATCCACAAAAAAAAAAATGCCTTGTTGAGTTTCTTGCCGGAGTCTTCTCAGTTGAAGTGTAATTACGAGCCGGTGGTAGATTCAAACATGTAACTTAACGTTCATAAGTGCCTTACCAGGGCCTAAACTGAATAAATTACTTTTTGATTTGAACCAAAATTACTTTTAGGCGGAAATACACTATAATATATCTGTCGAACATTGAAAATTAACTTACGCAAAGTAACGCCTGAATCAATCAATTATCCAAATAATATAGTATAGCGTACCTGACTTTTTTCAGTTTCCAGTTCGTCTTTCTGTTCTATACGCTTGATTCGACATGAGGCGGCATAGCCTCTGTTCTTGAGTGTTCGACGTCGCTGTTTCATTCTGAAATTAATATTTAAAAAATCAGTTTTTTTTTTTAAACTAATAAGATGGTGTGAGACGCAAAAAGTGTTGGTAAGAGATAGCATATCCATGACCATTGCAGCGGACTTGTAACAAAAAGACAGCCCTGTTGGCTCATTGGGAGTATGTCTGCCTGAGCTGTAGGGCGTGGGTTCGATTAGGACAAACATTTTATGGTATAAACAAAATGTTTGTTCTGTATCTGGGTGTTCTGTATGTATTATAAGTATGTATGTATTTACAAAAAAAAAGTATTTATGTATTCTATCGGTTATCTGACTTCCATCACACAAGTTCTGCTTAGTTTGGGGTCAGATGTGTGTAATGTGTCCTACAATATTTATTTATTAATTATTTATTTATAAGTACAGGGCATCGCTGCTTTGCCGCTCATTACTTTGAGACATGTGATGGTTGTTTTTCTAAGAATCGGTTTCTTCTAGGCAAGCGTGCTCCACCGTAGACCGCATCTTCGCTTTACATCAGGCGAGATGGCGGTCAAACGCAAGCTTATAAAATAAAAAAACGGCAAACTGTTGCATTTTTTTATTTTATAACTTACTAATAAATTGAATCGTTAATATACTTACTAAAATGTACTTACTTGACAATAAATTAAAAAAAAAAAACTTACGACAATTTAAAAACCTTTCTATGTGGTTACTGCTGCGAGAAGAGGATATAAATAATTGTGAATTTCGTTTTTATTTTAATTGGTATTTTGTTTAATTTAGTTTTAGATATTAAGCAAAGTTTCGGATAAGTTTTTTGTTTAAATTATCGTCAAGTTTTTAAAAGTGTTGTCAAGTTTTATTAACAATTGTTGTAAGTTAAATTTAAATCCTTATAACTGTTGTAACTGAAACGACTGTTAAGCGGAAATAAACTAAATATATACCTAGAACACTCAAAAATGAACTTCCGCAAAGTAACGCCTGAATCAATAAATTACCATTATCAATACTTCCATCTGACCCACTGGAGCTACTATGCCAGCAGCCCAAAGTCTCGCTCCGGTATTTCAAAGAGCTGGGTTGGCGGTCGTTTCATATACCGAAGGGCGTGGGTTCAAACATCAACAATGAACTTGAGCTGTTGGTGAGGGAAAACATCTTGAGGAAACCATAGCATGGTGGTAGGGTGTTTTCTAGTATTCGGCTAGCTAGCTACCACCCTCAAGTTGATAATTTGCTGCCAAGCACCTAATCGTGTGTTCCGGCAGCCACACTTGAGAGCTAATTCCAGGGTAGGTGCGCCATCATGTTTACCACCCTCGTCCACTTCATGAACATCGGGTGAGCTGTGGTCAAACGCCTAGCTTGTCAACCGTAAAAAAATATGTACAATACACGCCAAGCGTCATCAGTGTAAGACTTATTGTCCTCATTCCGAATAAGAATGGCACTTTGTGGGCCACCTTTAGAGATTCGGGACTGCTGCCTCGCAGGTAAGTTGTTACCTGACTATTTGCTCCCTAGTGAGACCTCTCATCTTGAGCTGCCGGTTCAGGTCTCTCACCGAGATGGAGACCAATTCGTCGTCGCTGATCTCAGCGCACGGGGTCGGAGATAGAGGAGCCTGGAACGACATTAAAAATAAATTTACGGTTGCTTTAAGGATGCCTGGAAGACATCGTTCTTAGTGATATGGCAGCCAGCTGTTAAGTATTTCAATGTTTTTTACCTAAATGTAACAAGGCGAACAAGACGTTATTTTGATGGTAAGAGAGGAACTGTCAGATGTCTCAAAGTAATTATCGCCAATGCGATGACCTGAACTTTGTTTTGCTACTCAAAGTTCTGTGTATCGCTGCAATGGTCATGGACATGCGTCATCTCTTACCATCAGAAGAGCGTTTTGTCCATCTCATTACTTTTACATGATAGTGGTGATGTAAGTTCAGTGGTTAGCGCGGTTGGTTTGCACGCCGAAGGGCGTGGGTTCGAACAACAATGTTCAACAATGAGCTAGAGCTGCCAGTGAAGGAAAACATTGTGAGGAAACCTGAAGCTGAAACATTGTAAGGAAACGGCTGGCTCAAAACTCAAAAAAACTCAAAACTCAAAGTGCTTTATTTCCTTTAGACCTTACAGGACTCTTGGACACGTCACACGTCACAAATTATAAACATACTTAAAACTAGGAAATAAAGTGATCACTTTGATCTTTCGTTCACTTCAATCTTTTTGAGGTAAAGTAAAGTAAAGAAGCGAACAAGAAACCTTTACCTTGTTAGATTGTTAGTTTTCGAGTTGGAGCAAAACTCGTCCCAAGCTTTTTTATCGTCTAGATAATCTGATATTTTGTAGTAAGCCTTTTTACATAGGATATTTTTGACAATTTGTTTGAATTTATTTATTGATAATTTTTGCAACTCACTAGGAGTTTTGTTGTAGAAGCGTATACATTGCCCTTTAAAGGATACATTTATCTTGTTTAGCCTAGTTTTGGGCACAGCAAGTTTATTCTTATTTCTAGTATTTAAATTATGTATGTCGCTATTTTTAGGGAAACGATTGATATTTTTATGAGTGTACAACAAGTTTTCATAAATGTATTGACATGGTACTGTCATTATGTTAATTTTTTTGAATTTATCACGTAGGGATTCTCTGGGACCCATATTATAGATTGCACGAACAGCCCTCTTCTGCAACACAAATACGGTGTTTATATCTGCAGCGTTCCCCCACAGCAGTATGCCATAAGACATAATACTATGGAAGTAGCTGAAATAGACTAGTCTAGAAGTATCAACGTCTGTAAGATGACGGATTTTTTTGACTGCATATGCTGCAGAACTAAGTCTCTTCGATAACTTATCTATGTGTGGGCCCCATTGAAGTTTACTATCTAAGGTTATTCCCAAGAATACGGTATTGTCTATAATTTCTAATGTTTCTCCTTTTACGTTTACATCAGCCTTAACTTGTTTTACATTAGGTAGAGTAAATCTTATACATTTTGTTTTGGTTTCATTAAGCAAAAGATTATTGACATTAAACCAATGGACTACTTTTGAGATTGCATTATTCACATCGTCGAAATTTGTGCTTTTAAATTTAAAATCATCAGACCCGTAGATGATCAAATCCATTCCATTAGAAAAGAGCTCTTTACTTAACCAATAAACAACTACACAGATTTTTTCGAATCAATCAACACTCACAATCAACTCACCTTCCAAACAAAATCAAAATCGGTTTAGCCGTTTGGGAGTTCGATGCCACAGACACAGGTTTATCTTATCTAAATTTTTTTGCCGTCGTGGGTTACAAATTTGTCAAGAAGTTGTGAAAATACATATGTACAGGATTCGCTAGGTCATGGTTCAGGCTTAGCTACAATACTAGGTATAGATTTTAGTCGACTTATGCAAAAAAAAATGTCCCAATAAAAACTTGAAAACCTTTCCGATCGATTTTCGTCTCCAAAGTATAGTATATATATATAATAAAGTCTCCATATATAAAAAATTTCATCAGAATTGTTAGGGCCATTTTTTTAAATACCACAGTTGGCAATCAAGCATACGTAAGCATGATAGTAAGCAACCACCTTCGCCTATAGATATTGTTTTTAAAATATCTAAATACATATATCCAAATATTGCTTGATTAAAAGTATTAGATTAGATATATAGAATATGTATTCAAGGACATTGCAATCTAAAAGCCGTGGTGGTGCCGGCGTAAGAATTGCACCCCACCCTCTCTTCCCGTGGTTGCCGTAAGAGTCGGCTAAGGGATGTAATCCGGAAGATGGGCAGCAGCGTCTTCTTTTAAATAACCTCACCCAACTGCGCTCGCCAACCCGCCTGCCAAGCGTGGCGAGTATTGGCAAAACCCCCCAATGAATAGTTCTAAAAAGACCAGGCCCCCAGTCCCCGGCAGCTCCACTAGTCCTGGTTTAGGTAGCGGCCACGGTAACGGTGGAGCAGGGGGTGCTAAGAATCCCCGGCAGACGCCCGGCTACCACCCCCAACGACGACTGGCCCTGGTAACACACAACATACGCACTTTGAGGACAGACGAGAAGATTGTTGAGCTGGAAGAGGAAATGAGTAGGTTACATTGGGATATTTTGGGGTTATCTGAAGTCCGGAGAGAGGGCGAGGACACGATAACCCTGAAGTCGGGTAACCTATTCTATTACCGGGAGGGCGACCAACAGTCCCAAGGTGGTGTCGGTTTTCTCGTCCACAAGTCCCTCACTAACAACATTATTAGCATCGGAAGTGTTTCGAGCAGGGTCATATACCTAATACTCAGAATATCCAAAAGATATTCGCTGAAGGTCATTCAGGTGTATGCACCGACCTCGTCACACCCAGATGATGAAGTAGAGAGTATGTATGAGGACGTAAGTAGGGCCATACATACCTCCGAAACCCACTTCACTGTTGTTATGGGGGACTTCAACGCAAAGATGGGCATGAAGAGCGATGATGAGTTGAGAGTGGGGCAATTTGGATATGGGCAACGGAACCCTAGGGGACAGAGGCTGGCCGACTTTCTGGAGAAAGAGGGCCTCTTTATGATGAACTCTTTCTTTCAGAAGCCGCCTCACAGGAAATGGACCTGGATGAGTCCCGATGGTTCTACGAGAAACGAGATAGACTTCATCATGACCAACAAAAGACGGATATTCAATGATGTCTCTGTGATTCACAGGGTGAAAACCGGTAGTGATCACCGACTGGTAAGAGGCTCATTGAATATTAACGTCAAGCTTGAAAGGTCACGCTTGATGAAGTCCACGCTCCGACCTACTCGCGCCCATATACAAAACCCCGAAAGCTTTCAACTCGAACTTTCCAATCGCTTCGATTGCCTAGAGAATCTTGCCACGGTGGACGAGATCAATAACAGGCTCGTAGAAACTGTCCATGCGGTGGGCTCTAAGTTTTTTAGACCCCGTCGTACAAATAGACCTCAAAAACTATCCGACCATACTCTAGACCTCATGGCTGAACGACGCTCGTTACGACTACAGTCTTCCTATGATGCAGAGTCATATAGGCTGCTCAATAGACAGATATCGAAATCCTTGCGACACGACATACGTATCTTTAATACTAATCGTATTAAAGAGACGATAGAGCGGAAAAAAGGCTCCAAAGTGTTCGCAAGAGACATGTCTATTGGGCAAAGTCGGTTGACGAAGCTGAAGAGAGAAGATGGTAGTATAGCGTCGACCAAAGCAGAGGTATTAGAGGAGGTCGAAAGGTTTTATGGACGGTTATACACCTCGGTAGCTGAGCCTGTTAGCAGCGCGGCCAAAGACCCAAGAGCCAAGCTGACCCGGCACTATACCGAAGATATTCCGGACATCAGCCTGTACGAGATTAGAATGGCCCTGAAACAGCTTAAGAACAACAAGGCGCCGGGTGATGACGGAATCACATCGGAGCTTCTGAAAGCGGGTGGAACACCGGTACTTAAAGTCCTTCAGAAGCTCTTTAATTCCGTCTTACTCGAAGGTGTAACGCCAGAAGCATGGAACAGAGGCGTGGTGGTGCTGTTCTTCAAGAAAGGTGACAACACTCTATTGAAGAATTATAGACCCATCTCGCTTCTGAGCCATGTTTATAAGTTGTTTTCAAGGGTCATTACGAACCGTCTCAGTCGCAGGTTCGATGACTTCCAGCCTTCCGAACAAGCCGGTTTCCGTAAAGGTTACAGTACCATAGACCACATCCATACGCTAAGGCAAATTATACAGAAGACCGAAGAGTATAATTTGCCTCTATGTCTAGCGTTTGTGGACTATGAGAAAGCCTTTGATTCGATCGAGACATGGGCGGTGGTTGAGTCTCTCCAACGATGCCATATTGACTATCGGTATATCGAAGTGTTGAAGTGTTTGTATAATAACGCTACTATGTCGGTCCAAGTACAGGAGCAGACTTCGAAGGCGATTCCACTGAAAAGAGGCGTAAGACAGGGAGATGTTATATCTCCGAAACTGTTTACTGCCACAGTGGAAGACGCCTTCAAGCTCCTGGAATGGAAAGGATTCGGCATCAATATTAATGGCGAATACATCACTCACCTTCGATTTGCCGACGATATAGTGGTCATGGCAGAGTCGTCGGAGGAACTCAGCACAATGCTCGAAGACCTCAATCGAGTTTCTCAACGGGTGGGTCTTAAAATGAACATGGACAAAACGAAGGTAATGTTGAATGCCCATGTTGTGCCCACCCCAATATCAGTTGGGAGCTCGGTTCTTGAAGTTGTTGACAAGTACATTTACCTAGGACAAGCAGTCCAATTAGGTAGGTCCAACTTCGAGAAAGAGGTCAATCGTCGAATCCAACTCGGCTGGGCAGCGTTCGGAAAACTGCGCAGCGTTTTCTCGTCCGAATTACCTCAGTGCCTCAAGTCGAAAGTCTTCGACCAGTGTGTGTTACCAGTGATGACTTATGGCGCCGAAACGTGGTCTCTGACTATGTGCCTTCTTAGTAAGCTCAAAGTAGCACAACGAGCTATGGAGAGGGCTATGCTCGGAGTTTCCCTACGAGATCGAATCAGAAATGAGGAGATCCGTAGGCGAACTAAAGTAGCCGACATAGCCCAGCGGATTAGCAAGTTGAAGTGGCAGTGGGCAGGGCACATAGCACGCAGAACCGATGGCCGATGGGGCTGCAAAGTTCTAGAGTGGAGACCACGGACCGGCAAGCGCAGCGTAGGACGTCCACCCACAAGGTGGACAGACGACCTAATAAAGACCGCAGGAACGCGCTGGATGCGAGCCGCTTCCAACCGGTCTTTATGGAAGTCAATGGGGGAGGCCTATGTCCAGCAGTGGACGTCATGTGGCTGATGATGATGATGACATTGCAATCTAGCTCAAACTAATGTATTATGGGAACCAGATAACTGATAGAATACTTATATACTTTTTTTTGTAAATACATCATAATACTTAGACAAAGAATCCAAAAACTAGAACTAAACTAGAAACGGTTCGATTCTACCTTCTTTGTATGAACTGCTAAACAATGGAATTTGCTACCAGAGTGGGTGTTCCCTGATAGGTGCCTTTATGTCGCGAGTGAATCGGTTTCTTCTGGGCAAGGATGCTCCACCATAGACAGCATCTTCGCTTAACATCAAGAGAGTTGGCGGTCAAACGCAAGCCTACTATATAAAAATATATTAAAAATGGTTACATACCCAATCAGTTTCGTCCATAGTCCTTGGTTTCTTAGACATCCTTCACCAAAAGGTAAAATATAATTAATTTTTTTTTAATTTATGTTACACAATATTGTAGTTCGAAGACATCAAAGCAACTGTTTGTCATTTTTGAGCTCGACTGATAAACGTTTTTTGGGGTCATATCAATGCTTATCATTACTAGATTGTGTCTGTCTATGATGTGATAAAAATATGTGTGGTCATTGTTACTCAACTAATCGTTTTTTTTTTTATTATTAAGTAGGCTTGCATTTGACTAGCAAATGGCATGCTTATCGAAGATATGGTCTATGATGGAAACTACTGTCTACATAGAAGAAATTGTTTCACTAGCGACGTGAAGGCACCCAGCTTGTCACTATCGGGGAGCAAATTCCACTGTTTAGCAGTTCGTAAGAAGAGTGGAATCAAAGTATTTTTAAGTAAAAGTAGTGAGACGAACGAGATGCTATCTTGATGGTAAGTGGTAACGCCTGTCCATGACCATTGCAGCGATACACAGAACTTTGAAACATAGCAAAATATTGCAAAGTCCGGGGTATTGCTGCTTTGGCGTACATCACTTTAAGACATTTCATGGTTAGTCTCAACGGCCCTGTAATTTCGCTAGCTAAAGTACCCTTCAAACCGGAACACAGTAATGTATAGAATATCTGATACTATGGTGGTACCTACCTAGACGACTTCCTGCCAGGAGAATCAATGGTGTTTTGGCTCACGTACAGAATTTGGGAAAACTAACACTTTTTATCAATAAGTTACATATGTCACATTTTTCAATAGTAAATAATCCGCTTCAATCGTCATAAATTAATACACAATAACTCTAAATTAATTTAAGATGATAATTCCAGGTGTAATAAATAATGCCTAGTAATTAGGAAAACACATGTGAACAATTAGGTAGATAATCTTTTTGACTGTTATAATGACTTTATTTTATTATTCATGATTATTAATATGTATTGAATTTAATTTGTGATTATTTTAAATGTTTTTGTGTGTTTTATAATGAGTAATTTTGACATTTTAATTTAATTATAAATATACTGATATTAGAATTAATTACGCAGTCTATAAATCCTTCCAGGGTAGAAGCTAGCGCACTAACTGGGACAACATCTATATACATATATGTATGTACCTAATTTCACTGACAAATAAAATCATTCATTCATAGGCAAATAATATAATTCATTCATAGACAAATAAAATTATTCATTCATGCTTGATATAATGTCCAATCGTTTTAATAATGCAAATTATCAAGCTTGGATTATATTATTGTCATAATACAACAACTTACATTCTGGAACTGTTCAATAACTACTAATAAACTGTTATAATGTATATTTACAATTTGGATTGATGAGACCAGGGGCTACTGCCGTATCAATGATACGGGGCCTCAATATGTATAAGTAAGCATAGATTTGTAAACCTTCAGGCCGCGGCAACAATAGATGTGCAGGGTTAGACTTTGTATCATTATATGATCGTTAACAAGTTTGTGAAAGAATTATAGACATGACCCCCATGAGCTTGGTGAAATGAAGGTCGGGTAGAAGGGCCTCCAACAAATTAGACCCGTCTAAGGCAAGCTACTTCACTGAATGAGACCCATACATAATTCTAATGGACAATTGACTATTTTTATATACTTTTTACTTGATGGTAAACTCTTAGGGTAGTTGTTGATATGTTAACTCGATAAAATGTTTATAATAATCTATTTTAAAATAATTCATGTTATAACTCTATGGACCTTCCCAGGAAGTACATTCTTAATTGCTTACACAAATACAATTATTTTCTACTTGATTTCAAAAAGAAAGTTTACCATAATACTAATGAGTAAATAGTGTTGGCAGTTTTATGTAATGAAGCGTCCCTCACAGAATTGACATAAAGATACACAAAATACCTACTTATTATGGGAGCAATACGTATGTGTTTCAAACATACGAGTAACGGGATGTAGATTTTGCTCGGTCGAAACTTCTCGATTGCTAAACACCGATCATGGGATTTGATTACACGATGTAGGGCAATCTGAGACCGAATAGAAGAGGACAATAGAAAAGAGAATGTAGGATATATATACTCCTAAGGAAACATGGTATTAGTTATAGGTCATAGTTAAAAATGCTGCTGTATTCCAGACAAAACTTACCATTATAGCTTTCCTGGATTGTTCATGAGGCATAATAATGTTTGTTGATTACAATTGAAGTAAAAGTATTCCCGTTATACTACAGAGTTTGATATATAAACACACAAAGCAGTATGAAATCTAGAACGTAGTCAAATCGCAAAATAGCAAAAAACATGTGAACATTTATGAACTATGTACTATCTGTATCTAGTCAGCTTGTTGTTTGCACTATAATGCCACAGATTGCTAAGGGAACTACTACGTGTTGAGTTGTTGATTTTGCGCAGAAACATTGTAATTTGTATCTACTTTTTCTTTATTTTTGGTATCGCACTTTGTGTATTTGTCAGTATGCGATATTTTTAAGTATTTTCTAATAAATCAAGCGATGAGACAGAATCACAGTCAAAACCTCAGAGGTCAAAACTATAAATAAATTTAAAAAACTTCGTCAGTGTATTTGACAATGTGATACTCAAAGTAGTCAAACATGACTTTTCGTGTAGTTTCCAAAATACCTTCGAAAGTTGTGGATAAGTCTGCATTGCTTTTCTAGAGCATGATTTTCTGCACTCAACCTTGAATTATTCTGTGTGACTTGTGCTTCTGTGTGTATGATACTCGCTGTTCTAACATCAATATAATCGACACTGGAAAATACAAAAAGTGCAATGGCAAAAACAAAAAGAAAGAAGAATGACGGCAAATTTGTTCATTCTATGAGTGAATGAGTGCTTTGCTTAAGTAGCTCGCTCGTTCATTCCCGAGACGCGATGCGCTCGCTCGCGCTCGCTCGCTCAGCGTAAAGTTTGAGATATTGAGAATACCAAGCAGACATACGTAACGCATTTACGCCTTTGCGACTGTTCCAAAAATGGCTAAACGAAAGAATAAACCCCTGATTGATTCAGATTCAAGCAGCGAATGCTCAGATTTGGACTCGGTAAGTGATAATATTACCAAAGTTCTTAGGTTAGACAAGATTTTCATGTCGATACAAACACCTTTAATTACTACGGCGTATTTTGCTAAAGGCGTTCCTAAAATGAATATAATTTTCCATTGCTTTAGTGGTATGAATATTCTCTAAATAATGCATACTCTGTAAAGTAAGATGAAGTGTAAGATGAAAGTGAAAAAAAATGTCTATTGTTGACACTTTTATTAATTCGTGATTCGTCCGTTACACGTCCGATGCAGGGCTAAAAATTATGACTCATGTAAAAAGAGTAATATTTAAACATAACGTCCTAATTCGCATAAATCATCCGATGTCGCACATTCGTTGAGAGTGGAGAACTCTAATACATGCCAAAATATCTTAATGGTTACACTGTTGAAAATATATTGCAATCAATTGAACTTTTTTGTTGTTGCAAAACGTTCTCTATTATATAATTATCATCGACACCACAATGCCATAGCAAACTCAATGTCAAGTGTAGAAAATTTGCAGAATCATGAAGGAATAGAGCTGTTTTTAGTATTCAAATTTATCTAGATTAGTCACAGATTACATAGCTTTGAACAGATGTTAGCTACTATGGATGGGCTGGGTGTAGGGATAATCCACTTCAAGAGTATGAAGCCACTTACTCCGTTCTGATTACTATTTTTGTCTTCTGTTTTGAGTTTATAAGATTTGAGACCATGTGAGCTGTAATCATAAGCCTTGTGTTGGCCTTCCACTAAAATCAAAGATATGTTGCCACCTTTTTCAACATTATAATGACAGCTCCAGAATAATTGCTAACTAAATGTGTTCTAATTCAAGATTTTGAGTACAAATCCGGTAGTATTGATCCCCTACTTAAATTGAATTATGATTTTTCATTCTCATTCACTTGTATATCGTTTCCCACTGTTATCTATACAGTCAAGGCAACCTAGGCTTTTAACATATTGTGAGTGATGTTTTGTACTGCAGATACGAGTATAGCTACTTCAGTCGCTAAGATTTCTTTCTTGACATTTTCACATGGCACCATTTAGTCTTAAACTTAGTAATATCTGATTGAACACTTAATTATTTTTTTAATACTATAATATATTATACATAATTTAAAACACCCAGATTGAACAAACATCTGTGTTTGTTATATGTTAATGTTTGTCCTGGGTGACAATCAAACCCACACCCAGTAGGTTAGCAAGGTAATTTAAAGCTATTTATGGTGCAAAAAACATTGAGGTCCTCTCTAAACTGGTTTGGTTTTATGAACTAAAGATATGAAGAATACAGGTGCAAAGCATTGAACTAAATGAAATGATCGTACAAGATACATTATCATCAGTTCTTTATTGCACACTGCACAAGAAATCATAACTACTTACTACATGTATCCATGTAAGTAGCTTTAACTTGAACTGTATAAACAAAGAGTTTAGGGGAATTCCCTTTTACAAGTTTCGAATTTCTTTGGACTAAGTTGCCATGATGAAAGTTGTTTTGCCACCTATCATAATTATTTATATTCTGAAGGTGGGAGTAATTTTCATAAGTTTACAAGAGATTTGTTTACCAGTATTCCTGAGCTCCAGGGTCCCAGTCAGTGTCGTAGCGTAGTGGGGACGGCAGGGGCGGCCTGCCCCGGGTGGCACCTTCAGGGAGCGGCAAAATTTCACAATATATAATAATATCTTGTAAATATTTGAACCATTTCATATTTTTGTCGCAACTACGATTCGGACCGATTGAAATGAGCATGGAATTTTCCATTAGGTACCTATACAGATTCTAGTTTCTACTGTGGCTTTGGTATACAACTCATGATAGTCTTGTTCTTTAGCGTTTTTTTAGCTATTATATGCCAGAATACCTATGGCCGGCCCTCAGTTTTTGCAAATGATTGTTCAAGCTGCAATTATTGCTTATAAGAAAAAATAATTATAATTTATGTAGTAAATTTTGCATACCATGATGGTTAAAACATGGCTATCTAACCATATACCTACCTAACACATTGTCACAATGAAAATTGTAATGCCTGTTTTTAATCAACTTCAAAAAATGGTTCTTCAAAGTTTCTCAATTCCACACTATATACCTATATATATAAAGTGTGATTGTGGATAACTTCGTCGTTTTTTGAAGATTCTTTTTTTGTTGGAAAGGAGATATCCCAAGGGTTGTACCATGATAAGGAAATCAGGATCTGATGATGGCATCCATCCAAATCGAAAGGAACCTTTTACTTTTTAGTATCAAGTTTGAAATTGTTTTTTTTTGTGTTAAAAATTAGAATTGGGTGAAATAAATTTGAAGACCAACAAGTAGATATACTTCCTGTTGAAACTTCAATAGTTTGTTAGTAACATTTCTACTTGGTGAGCGGGTCTTTTGTATCACACTCTGGGCTACCAATGGCCCCTGTTGCATTACTAACACTCTAGGGCTTCTAGCTAGCCAGCTACTCATTCTTATATCACGTCTCCATGCAGATATCCATAATAATATTTTAGGCATATTTTAATAGCCTTAAGATTGGTAATAAATTTTGTTATTTAATGTGATTTTATTAATCCAAACTGTTCTATCTGCAATCAATGCTATAGGAAGACATATACTACTATATTATATTATTTTGGAGTGTGTTCAGATTTAATCAATTAGCACATCTGTCATAAACAAGCTAACAACAGGACTCGCAAGTTAGTTACTATAATAACATTCTGGCCCGAGCATCTCTTAGGCTCGGCTAGAATGCTTTATAATCTAGGTAATAGAATTTAAATTAAATATTACATACCAATATGTATTGAACTGTCACTAGATGATAGATGTCACCAGAGTGACAGTGACCATATTACATAAAAACTCTTCTATCATTCTACGTGACATTGGCAGAATTGTGAAGTATCTTCGCAAAGGCCATTTGAACTCTTTAAATTTTATTTTAAAAAAATAGCTATCTGTGTATTCTGTTATTTTCAGCTTGGCCTTACAGCCTGGTTCCCTATAACCAGCTAGGTGTTACTATCATTTTCAATAACACTATACCTTAACATCATCTTGTGGTCAAACACCTAGCCATTAAATATCTACATAATACTACATAATATTGGTCCTTCGCATACATTGCTTCAAGTGGAAAAGATGTAACTTGTTTTGTTTTCTTGCAGCAATTTTTAAACCTCGCAAAGAAAAAGAAGAAATCTGGTGACTCCCCACCGCCACAAAAATCAAAAAGCAAATCCTCAGACAGTGAATCAGATTGGGATGAAGATGAGAAGAAAAATAATTGTGAGTATTTCTGCGTGGACATATTTGTGAACAGACCCAGATAATAGGTTGTATCTTTTAAATTGGATTACGAGCAAATTAATTATATTCTATAAAAATGCTCAGTACTACATCTAACATGCTTGAAGCCCGCTGAAAAACTGCATTTGCGGACAGCCTTCTACCACTAACCTGGCAAAAGTTACCACTGTGAACTGCCTCTGAATTATTATGGTTATTTCAGATTATAATTCCATGCATGTCAAACTATACTTGTTTAATTGCTTATAATGTATTCTCTATTACTGTATCAGTTAAGTGACTTGGGCTTCTCTTGAATATATGAGTATAAAATATCTCTTTTACCCATGTATATTTTTTAGATATTATTTACATACTTTAATATTATATAACTTATTTTACACTTGGCTGAAATAAGATTGGAACGATTTATGCCACCAGCTCAATGCCTAGCTCTGGTTTTTCAAGGAGCTTGGTTAGTTTGGGTAGGCTCTGGTGAAACACCCGAGTGGGACGTCAGAATGTGCTCCATCTGTCCACTGCCTTACGTATATTGTTGCTCTACTAAGTCTCAGGCTTTTCTATGCTATCTTTTTGCCAATATGTGATCTCTATTCTAGAACATGTAGCCAGATGGTTATCGGTTCTACGACATATATGACCAGCCCACCACCACTTCAGCTTAGTAATCTGCTATGTCAGTGTGCTTTATTAAACTATATTTTAATCAAAACCATCTACTCTACATTCCAGCCAAGTCATCATCGTCATCATCAGGCTCAGATAGCGAAACTAGCGAAGTTTCCAAGAAGACACAGAGCAGAAAAGGGTCCACAGATCAGTCTGATGCAGAGAAACAGAAGGAAACAAAGAAACCAGAAACAAAAAAGCCAGAACCAAGAAAAAGTACAGACAGTACCGGATCAAAAAAGAAAGACACATATAGTGAACCAGAAGAAGGTAGAGTCTTCGTAGTTAAAAAACCGTGATGAAACCTCGTTGCTTTCAATGTTACCATACAGGTATCGGGTTCATCGCAACTTGCTACCTGGGTGTAGGTCTTACCTTCACTGCCCATGTTTCCATCTCTGCCATGCCTGCATAAGATCCTATCAATACAGTCTTTGTAATTAAAAAACCGTGATGAAACCTCGTTGCTTTCAATGGTATCAACATACAGGTGACGGGTTCATCGCAACTTGCTATCTGGGTATAGGTCTCACCTTCACTGCCTGTGGTTCCATCTCTGCCGTGCCCGCATATGATCCTATCAATAATGATTTGGATACTCTTTCCAGCGATGGACTGTCATATTTTTTTATGGTTTGACCATAGCTCACATGATGTTAAATGATGGTAAATACAATGAATGGGAATTAGTTTTGCCGGATCACATTGATTCGATTTTCAACTTGAGTAGTACCTGAAAACATTACTTTTTTTGGCAGTCGTGTAAAAAAATAGCACTTTGTGACAATTACAGATAAGATCTATGCAGCTTATACTTACTGTGTAAATGTTATTTTTTGCAGGAGAAGTATCTTCACACTCCTCGGATAATGACTCCATTGATTCGGAAGAAGAATTTGATGATGGGTAAGTTATCGTCTCCACAATCTGTTCTATAATTTAACCATAACCATACAGGATGTTTCAGTATGTACCAATAATAATTAGGGTGTTGATCTACTTGGGCTTATAATAATTTATTTCTCAAAGAACTTAATTTAATTACGTACTTGAGAAATTAGCTTAATAGATTGATTAGTTGCTGAATAGCTACCACCCTCAAGTTGACAACCTGCCGCCATGCACAGTGTGTTCCGGCTGCCTCATTTGAGAACCAGTTGCATTCTAGGTTAGGTTTGTTTGCTATCTTCAATCACACCATCACTTAACAGGTGAGCTGTGGTAAAACATCTAGCCTTTCAACTAGAGATGAAACGGATAGTGGTTTGGCCGGATACCGGATATACGGCAAGTTACGAGCGCCGGATTTTCGGCTGTTACTGTTTCAATGAAGTGACAAAGGATAATGGTAGTGATTGTCCCGATCAAGAAAAACAAAATCCAATTGCTAACAAGATTGACTCTTTCTTAAAGACATTTCGAATCGATCGCAATCATGACCCATACATTTGGTGGTCAGTTAATTTGAATCAGTACCCGCAGTTGTCAAGGTTTGCTAGAATTTCTCTTTCAGCACCTGGCAGTAGCGTTTACATTGAAAGCTATTTTCAGAAGCTGGTCTGGTATACGAAGCCAAGCGGAGTCGCTTCTTACCAACAAATGCGGAAAATTTGGTATTCATTCACCACAATTTGTTACTTGTTAATTTTGAGTACTAAACTAATTAATAAAACAAACATTCTTGATGAGCGATTATAAAAATAAACGGTGTCCATAACTTATTGTGGTATGATTAGTACATGTGTGTTGAATTTTTTTAATTTTACTATCCGGAATCCGGCCGGATACTGAAATAGTATCCGGTATCCGGCTGGATAGTGAAAGCAAGACCGGATAGGCCGGATACCGGATAGTTACCGGATATCCGTTTCATCTCTACTGTAAACGCTAAACAAAAGAAAAAGAAACACCTGCATAACACAATGGATATCAAAATGTTATTAAACAAACAAACTTTTGCATTTTGTAAGTTGTTGTGATGTTTTTAATCGATTTCTGTTACAGTTATGATGAAAACCTTATGGGCGATGAAGAGGATAGAGCTAGGCTGGCCGCCATGAGTGAGAAAGAGAGAGAACAGGAGATTTTCAAACGGATTGAACGCAGGGACATGATGAAGACAAGGTGAGAAAGAGATACATTGCATTTTGTGACCTTTTGTGATTTGACTACCTCACCATGCTATGACCGGACCTTGACTTTGTATGACTTGGGACTTATTAACTTGATTCTTCATACAAATACAAATATTTTATTGATGACACCAAAGTTACAGGTAATTTTTCCATTCATATTTAAAAATAACAGAACCATAACATGTCAATATAATAAAAATTTCAGTATAATAATATGTCAAATATAAAATATGTCAGTATGGTAAATGTCAATAAAATTAAAAATTTAAAAAACCCCCTAAGCAATTAACCAAACAGCTAAGAACCACCGCAAGGAAATTGGCTTTTAAATGAATAAAACCGCATCGAAATCGGTCCATCCGTTTAAGGGCTACGATGCCACACACACCTCGCTGTTTCATTGGAGCAGTCATCATCATCATCAGCCATAGTACGTCCACTGCTGGACACAGGCCTCCTCCTGGGGTGGTTTTGCCAATACTATTATGCAGGCGGGTTGGCGAGCGCAGTTAGGTGTGATTGTTCAAGGAAGACGCTGCTGCCCATCTCCTGGATTACATCCCTTAGCCGACTCTTACGGCAACCACGGGTAGAGGGGGTGGGGTACTATTCTTACATCGGCACCACCACGGCACAGCAGTTGGAGCAGTGCGTTTAGTAAAACGTGTAGTAGTGCGTGCCTAAAACATAGCTGTGTTCGAGCTTAGAGCCAAGCGTCGGTTTTTTTTAAATTGTAATTATGTTAGACATTAATATTCTTTATTTTTTAACTTTATGTTGGAATATTGAGATGTATAATAACTCTTTAGTTTTTTTTTTTCCACTATGACCAGTATTTCCGAGGTGCCCTCACAGAGGCTTTGCGGCGCCCTAGCGTTCTCCGGAGGACACTGAGTATGGGGGGTATAGGTGAACGTGTTGCTTATTGTCAGGTGGGAGATAGAGCGTAAGCTGAGGTTGGCGCGCCGCTCGGCAGCGGAGCGGAGCGCCTCGCCCGCGTCGATCGCGCGGCGCCGCGAGCAGCGTCGCCGGCGGAGGCTGCGCGAGCGCGAGCGCGAACGCGAGCGCGAACGTGAACGCGAGCGCGACCACGAACGCGAACAGGGACGTGAACGAGAACGCGACCAACAAGGTCAGTACACAGTGTGAATTTAATTCTAGCGTAATTTGTAGCGATGATAGCGCAGTGGTTAGCGCGGTCGGCGCATGCCTAAGGGCGTGGGTTCAAACCCCAACAATGAGCTTGAGCTGCCGGTGAAGGAAAACATCGTGAGGAAACCATAGCGTGGTGGTAGGGTATTTTCTAGTACTCGGCTGGCTAGCTACCACCCTCAAGTTGAAAATCTGCCGCCAAACATCTAACGGTGTTCCGACAGCCTCACTTGAGAGTCAGTACCATTCCAGACTAGGTGTGCTTTACCGTCACTTAACATTAGGTGAGTTGTGGTCAAATACCTAGCCTGTAAGACATTAAAAAAAAAAATACCATACTCTTTTACAGTACTGTTTTTCACACTACTGCTTGGCGGCAGAATATCTGGTACTGCGGTGGTACCTACCTAGATAATCTACTAAGATCTACCACCAAGTATTCAAGTAGTGTTAGATTACTAATATCATCATATTTTCCTTTCTTGCAGAAGCGGAACCGGAAAAGCCAACGCAACCAGAAACAGAGAAAGAGCCCACACCACCCAGCCCCGGCGAAATATTAGACGACAGTAAAGATGCTGGTGAGGTTTTTTAGTTGAAATATTTTATATACTTTTCTTAGTATTTCGTTTCTAAAGATTGTTTTAGGTCTTTCTTAGGTTGCCTAGAAGAGATCGCTCTTAGCGATAAGGCCGCCAATTGTTCAACTAGTGTTAAGTTTATACTGTAAAATTGTTTTTAGTAATAATTGGTGTGAACAATAAAGAGTTATATTATTCTTGTCTCACAAGAATACAGGACTCAGGTAGCCGATGTACGTCAGAAAGCCGCCTTCCTAAAGTGGATCTGGCTGGGTAGCCGCATGTCCAGAGATCGTTGGGCCAAAATCACGACACAGTGTTTCCTTCAAGATGGCAAACGACCCCCTGGACGGACCAGACGGAGATGGAGGGACGAACTTGCAGAAGATATAGAAAGATGGACGTAGGGAAGGGAGGCCTTTGCCCAACAGTGGGACAGTCGCATCACATCATCAGCTATAGGACGTCCACTGCTGAACATAGGCCTCCTCCTGGGGGGGTTTTGCCAATACTCGCCACGCTTGGCAGGCGGGTTGGCGAGCGCAGTTAGGTGTGATTGTTCAAGGAAGACGCTGCTGCCCATCTTCCGGATTACATCCCTTAGCCGACTCTTACGGCAACCACGGGTAGAGAGGGTGGGGTACTATTCTTACGCCGGCCCTAGGAGGAGGCCTATGTCCAGCAGTGGACGTCCTATGGCTGATGATGATGTGATGTGACAATGACTTATCATGACGTTACGCTTAATAAATAGCTGGTTAAAATTGCAATGATATACAAATGCCAAATAAACAAAATACTTTTTTAGTTGGTGGTAGATTTCCTTAGCAGGAGATGCGCACCAACGCAGTATAGATATTCTGTCGCCAAGCAGTAGTGTGTAAACATTACTGTGTTCCGGTTTGAAGGGTACTGCAGCTAACGAAATTACAGTTGTGACTAACCATGGAAAGTATCAAAGTAAGAAGTGCCGCAGCAATGATGCCCTGGATTTTGTTTTGCTGCTCAAAGTTCTGTGTATCGCTGCAATGGTTATAGGTCTTGTTCGTCTAATTAATTTTACATTAAAAAAAAAAAACATATGGTGCTGAAACGTGGTCTCTGACTATGTGCCTTCTTGATAAGCTCAAAGTCACAACGAGCTATGGAGAGGGCTATGCTCAGAGTTTCCCTACGAGATCGAATCAGAAATGAGATCCGTAGACGAACTAAAGTAGCCGACATAGCCCAGCGGATTAGCAAGTTGAAGTGGCAGTGGGCAGGGCACATAGCACACAGAACTGATGGCCGATGGGGCTGCAAAGTTCTAGAGTGGGAGACCACGGACCGGCAAGCGTAGGACGTCCACCCACAAGGTGGACAGACGACCTCATAAAGACCGCAGGATGCGAGCCGCTTCCAACCGATCTTTATGGAAGTCAATGGGGGATGCCTATGTCCAGCAGTGGACGTCCTACGGCTAAGATGATGATGATGATGTCCCATATAAAAACGTGTTTTTTTTTATGTTGACATTATTTTTGTCGTTACAGAAGCAGATCGCGCGGCCTCGCCTCCTTTCGGCTCGAAAACAGAACGCAAGCGTAACGTAGACGATCGACGACAGAACGCAATGGCGGCTTTACGAGCGCAGCGAGACGCGAGGGCGACCCGCACCGAACACAAACAACGCAAGCGCATGCAGGACCAACGGGACAAAGACAAGGACGAAGACACTGTGAGTATTCTTATGATTATTATTATATTTATTAAGACGTTTCGGCCATGTTGTTCTTGCTGTAGTTTTTTTTTTTTTTTTATTGCTGTCAGGCTAGGTGTTTGACCACAACTCACCTGATGTTAAGTGACGGTGTGGTCGAAGATGGTAAAGCACAACTAGCCTGGAATGGAACTGGCTCTCAGGTGAGGCTACCGAAACACACCGTTAGATGCTCGGTGGCAGATTTTCAATTTGAGGGTGGTAGCTAGCCAGCCGAGTACTAGAATGTACCCTACCACCACGCCATGGTTTCCTCACGATGTTTTCCTTCACCGGCTAATTTTATAGTAGTTACTAATTATATTGTAGTACCTGGATGACCTGGTTTTTGTTTTCGTTTTCTTAAAATGAAACCTAGCTAGATCGATTTATCGCCCCCGAAACTCCCCGCATACTAAATTTCATGAAAATTGTTAGAGCTGTTTCCGAGATTCAGATTATATACAAGAATTGCTCGTTTAAAGGTATTAGATTAGATTTTGTTCGCGATTAAGACCCGGTTATAAATATAATTATGTCTTAATGTGACTATGTGTTATTAAATCGTGAAAGTTTAAAAATTACAGTATTCTTGTGAGTCGAGGTCGAAGATATAATGAGTATTCTTGTAAGATAAGGATGGAGATATCTTATTCTTGTTAGTCACAGACGAAAATATTGTGTGTATTCTTGTGAGACGACGGATATGTCATATTCTTGTGAGTCAATGATGAAAATGCATTCTTGTGACACAAGATCCTAGATATTATTATTGAAAGTCAACGACGACGATATTGTGAGTATTCTTGTGACAATATCGTGATGAGATAACAAGAATACGATATATCTATTCTTGTCTCACAAGAATACTCGTAATATCTTCGTCTTTGACTTTCAAGAATACTATTGTAATCTTGAAATACTCACAATACTTCGTCACCCACAAGATATTACAAGTATTCTTGTGAGACAAGAATAGATATATCATAGTCCTGTTATCTCATAGTAAATGTTGTTTACAATGACGAGTACAGTAACCCCCTTTCGGCTTAGTACCCTCTAAGCTTATAACCCTGTATAGTTTTAATTAAATGTGTAAAAACTATGTTTGTGTGGTGCAGGATGCAGATGCTGATATTATAGGTGGCACCAGCAAGCAGAGCGTTAAATTGAAAGCTTCGGATATTTACTCTGATGATTCTGGATCTGACTCGGACGATAATAAATCACAAGGTAAGACATCTTAGGGCTCCATACCAAGTTCTTTGACAACCTGCTCCGACTTCTCACTTACATAACCTTATTTTTATTTTTTATTTATTTGGCTTCCTAATAACTACTACAATACATAAAACACAAACTAATTAAAACTTAAGAATACTAAATGTGCTGCTTATCTAAGGAAGCACAACATACAATTATTAAATTCAGGATATTAAATTTTCAGGAGTATATTGTAGAGCGGTGATAGCTTAGTGGTTAGTGCGGTCGGTTCGCACACCAAACGTGGGTTCAAACTCCAACAATGAGCTTGAGCTGCCGGTGAAGGAAAACATGAGGAAACCATAACATGGTGGTAGGGTATTTACTAGTACTCGGCTGGCTAGCTATCACCCTTAAGTTGAAAATCTGCCGCCAAGCATCTAACGGTGTGTTCCGGCAGCCTCACTTGAGAGCCAGTTTCCTTCCAGGCTAGGTGTGTTTACCATCTTCGACCACACTGTCACTTAACATCAGTGAGTGGTCAAACACCCAGCCTGTAAGCTATAAAAAAAAACTACTTATGTTTCATTGAATTATTCAGTTATGTTCAGTTGTTGTTCAGTTGTTCACTCCTTGTTATTTGAAAGGATATCTTTCTAATTGGTTCCAATAAAAATTTCATAATGAATTCTGTAGTTTAAACTTTAAAACCTAGCCGTGTTTAACCTTAGGGTCAAGATTTTTAATTGTTTTATACTTGTCTCTATTATAGGTCGTCGCAGCTCCAGTAGCTCTTCTTCCTCCGCCGGGGAAGAGGAAGAGAAGAAGCGGGAAGAAGTGGAAGTGAGGTATGCCGACTCAAAGGATCAAATCAACAAACTCAGACTTAGCAGGTCAGTGGTTATTTATTTACTAGCAGATTGTTTTCACCACTCTTTTTAAGTCAAAAAATGGGCCAAGTGCGAGTCGGGCTCGCGCATGAAGGGTTCCGTACCATTATCTATAAACAAGGCAAAAAAAAAAACACGTTTGTTGTATGGGAGCCCCCTTAAATATTTATTTTATTCTGTTTTTTAGTATTTGTTGTTATAGCAGCAACAGAAATACATCATCTGTGAAAATTTCAACTGTCTAACTATCACGGTTCATGAGATACAGCCTGGTGACAGACGGACAGACAGACAGACGGACAGTGGAGTCTTAGTAATAGGGTCCTGTTTTACCCTTTGCGTACGGAACCCTAAAAATAGCACGGACAAGTGCGAGTCAGACTCGACCACCGAGGGTTCCGTACAAACTATTAGGTATGATAAATTCTTGTTCTCATTCCTTGCATAAATACCCTTTTTTTTGTATTAAATTAAAAATGTTCATTTTTTCTCTTTAAGTGTACTTAAGAGAATGCTTCTTGTCAAATTTCATAGTTCTAACTCAACGGGAAGTATCCTATATATAGTGTCGAAATATGCGGTTTTTGCGTCATAAACGATAATTGAGAAGTTTGATTATTTCACAGCTGCAAGGGATTACAGATCTGCTTATATGGTTTTAATTTCTCGATAAGTCTTGACAGACAGACAGACGGACAGACAGACAACAAAGTGATCTTATAAGGGCACGTGTTCACTTATACACGGCCGTGTTTAAACACCTATTTTTTACCAACGACGGAACGGAGACGGTATATGCGTTTGGGGTGAGAGGATGTTTGTGCAAATCCATGTTGCCATTTTTCTCCAAAACTACTAGTTCGATTTTGATGCAGTTTTCAGTTATGGGTTCGGGTTTGATTGGTGCATGTTCTTAGATAGGTGTTACAGTGACAACTCACCAGGGGGCGCTCCTGGGGACGTGGGGTTTCCAAAAATTTTAATTTTGTTACTTGTCATTTATTACCTTAAGACAGTAATATATTTTTAATTCCAGGTTTAAATTAGAACGTCTAGTGCATCTGCCATTCTTCTCGAGGGTGATCACAGGATGTTTCGTTCGCATCGGAATTGGGAATAACAACGGGAATCCTGTATACAGGGTGAGTGAATATTTACCGATTGCGGACAGATTCAACTACTGTCACCTCTTAATTCCATTCAAATTGGGTTTGGCAGCCTTACTTCAGAATCAGTTCCATTCCAGGCTAGGTCGGTTTACCATCTTCGACCGTCGTCACTTAACATGAGGTGAGCTATGGTCAAACATTTATCCTGTCAAACATAAAAAAGGCATTATCGCTACTATCTCTTTCAGGCAACCTTAAGTTTTTTATGTTGGTAATTTTTATTTCACAGGTAGCTGAAATCATAGATGTCTACGAAACAGCTAAAGTGTATAATTTGGGAGGCACGCGTACGAATAAGGGGTTAAAACTTAGACATGGTACCCAAGATCGAGTATTTCGACTGGAGTTCGTTAGCAATCAGGTAAGATTTCATAATTCATAATCACGGATTACGAATTATAAATTATAGATTTACAAATTACGAATCATTTCTTATGTTAAACTCTTTTGCTAAAAAATTTTTACGAATTAAAAAACCGTAGTATAATTATTGTTCATTTACATTATCATGGCAAAAATCATGTTTAATCACGCAGCCTTGTATATTTCTCGGCAGGATTTCACAGATGGCGAATTTCAAAAATGGTACAAAGCGATAAGGGACGCAAACAAAAAACCACCAACCATGGACTTCGTTAGAACAAAGATAATGGAAGTGAAAGATGCGCTTATGTATGAATTTAAGGTAAACTTATACTTTTCATCTGTAACACCTTGTTGATAAGACTACCCATGACCATTACAGTAGTATCCAGGAGTTTGAATAATAAAACAAAGTCCAGGGCATCGCTGGTTAAGCGCTCATTACTTTGAAGTTAGCGAACAAACAGATACGCAAATTGAGACTTCATTAATATTTCTTGTTTACACTAAATTACATTAAACATTTTAATAAATAACACTTGACACTACACTAATTACATTAAGCACGTTACTAAATTACATTAAACACTACACTAATTCCATTAAGCACCACAGTAAATTACATTAAACACTACACTAATTACATTATGCACCACACTAAATTACATTAAACACTACACTAATTACATTTAGCACCACACTAAATTACATTAAACACTACACTAATTACATTAAGCACTATATTAAACACCACACTAAATTTCTTTAAACGTTACAAAAAACACCACATAAATTACATTAAATACTTTACTAAATTACATTAAACAATATACTAAATTCCATTAAATGTTACACTAAATTACAACAAACACTACTTACATTTGACTAAATTCCATTAAACAATTCACTGAATTACAACAACAATAGGCAAATTACAATTTACTAAATGACATTAAATTACAGGAAGAAGACGTGGAGAAGATAGTAGCAGAAAAGGACAGATTTAGATCCCACCCGACTAACTACGCAATGAAAAAAACACAATTAATGAAGGAACGAGACGTGGCGCAATTAAGGTAAGACAACTAAGGGTTAATTCACACTAAAATACAACATTTACATACATAAGCGTAAGCAAGAATTAGGGCTTATTTAAAATAATATTTTATACTTATTTTTTATTATTACGATTTGACACCACCGTCCGTTTTCCACTAGGAAGCATACTACAATATTTAATTTGGCAGCACAATATCTGGTACTGCGATTCATTGGAACTTCCAACATGCTATAAAGTAATAAGTCTGGAGGTTGTCTGGTATAGATCGCTCATAGCAATAAGACCATATTAAGTTACAAGATATCAATAAATACTTAATATTTTGCATCACACACAGCAGAGATTCCCAAACTATTTTAGGCAATAGCAATTAAAATATTAGTCATTCTATAATAAGTTGGTACACATAACAGTATCTTGAAATCAACCACTTTGTGAATCCATGGGAAACAGCAAAGTATTACACATTTATTTTTTATAATTCTCTTACAGAGGTGACGAAGAACAGGTACTAGATCTGAATGCCAAAATCCAAGAGTTAGAAGACAGAGCGAGCCAGTTGGACAAAACCAGAACCTCCTCCATACAGAGCATCTCTTATATCAACAACAGGAACCGGAAACTCAACGTGGAGACCGCTGAAAAGGCCATCATGGAAGAGGTTATTTTCTTTTTGTTTTATACATACATATATCTTTTTTTCTGTGTGTTTGTCACTGAACCCTTCATAAACTGCTGGACAGATTTTGAAGTTTTTTTTTTCAAAATCACTTCCTTTATTCTGATGACCGATAGGGGGAGATGGAAGATGGCCCTTGTTCTTGGGAATGTGGTGCCTGGACTTGCGAAGATATCTTCTTCGGGGAGTCTTGGCGTTGTACAGCCATTATGTAAAGCATAGAAAACCCCTAAAGTTGTATCCAATAATTTAAATAGAGTAAAGGGTGATACTTCTCACTACTTATTACTACTATAGCTAGCTACCATCCTCAAGTTAAAAATCTGTCACCAAGCACTTAAAGGTGTGTTCCGGCAGCCTCACCTGAGAGCCAGTTCTATTCCAGGCTAAGTGTGTTTACCATCTTCGACCACACCGTCACTTAACACCAGGTAAAAGACTTAGCCTGTAAACCATAAAAAAAATTGATTGCACGTCGTCTAGCAAGATACAAAACGATGGTCTAACACCTAGCCTGTCAAACATAAAATAATAATAAATAATTGTGTTCAGGTAAAAGCAATGAAAGGCAAGAAGACGGACGACCCATTCACACGGCGGCACACGAAACCAGTCATGAACTTCAAGTCACAGACCAACAGGACTCAGGTATGGCTAATCACAATTTTGATATTATTTTGGGGTACAGCATCCCATACAAATAATACTTTGTACATGAATATGTGTTTAAATTTGTTTCCATTATAGCGGGAGGCAATTCAGAAAACTGATGATAATAAAATCAAGGGACACAGTTTGGGTGTTTTTTTTTTTTTTTTTCTTACACAGCGCCGTCTGACCCCAAACTAAGCAGAGCTTGTGTGATGGAAGTCAGATAACTGATAGAATATATAAATGCTTTTTTTTGTTGTAAATACATACTTAGAATACATACATACAGAACACCCAGACACAGAACAAACATTTGTTTATACCAAACAAACATTTGTCCTTGGCGGGAATCGAACCCTCGCCCTACAGCTCAGGCAGGCATACTCCCAATGAGCCAGCCTGTCAGGGCTGTCGCAGCCACATATCTATCATCTACATATAAAATGTAATTACACCACTCAATAGACAAAAGGATCAAAGAAATCGTTACCTTAAACATGGAGATCCATAATTATAATTATTTATTGATATAAAAACGTTACTCAATTACATTTATGTCACAGAAATTATACATTAATCAATGAGAAGATAGAATATGTCAAGTTCAAAATAAAATGTCAAATTCAAATATTATGTTAAACTTAAATACAATGTCAAATAGAAATGAAAATGTCAGGTTCATATGCAATGTCAAATTTAAAGTGCAATGTCAATCTTAAATACAATGTCAAATAGAAATGAAAATGTCAGGTTCATATGCAATGTCAAATTTAAAATGCAATGTCAATCTTAAATACAATGTCAAATAGAAATGAAAATGTCAGGATCATATGCAATGTCAAATTTAAAGTGCAATGTCAATCTTAAATACAATGTCAAATAGTAATGAAATGGCAGGTTCAAATGCAATGTTAAATTTAAAATGCAATGACAAATACAAATATAATGTCAAAATCGTGATACAATGTTTAATTCAAATATTCTAATAAGTAAAATATATAGGTCAGTAAGAACAAAAGAATCTTAGTGTTCAAACTTGTGTTTTCTGTTTGTATTATAAGTATGTATTTACAAAAAATAAAAGTATGTATTATATCGGCTATCTGGTTTCCATAGTACAAGCTTTGCTTAATTTGGGACTAGATGGCGCTGTGTCAAATGTCCTACGATATTTATTTATAACAAACAAAAGCCTTGGACATGGACACAGATAACTTCCTTTTGTGTTTGGGGGAAAATTTAACTTTTTGGGATCGAATTTATACCCTTTTACCAGCGTGGTGATGGATGATGATGATGATGAAAAGTAACCTACGTTTTATTTCAGGGCCTAAAGCATCTACATGCAAAATTTCATCCAGATCCTTTCAGCCGTTCTGGCGTGATTGAGTAACAAACATCCATCCATCCAGCCAATATTTTACATTTATAATATTAGTGGGATAAAGTATGAGATATCCTTACAGAATTTGTTTGAATAGAAAATATGTAATTACAGCAATTATTACAAAACGAGGCGGCCGCGGCGGAAGAGCAGAAGCAGAAAGAAGAAGAAGCACGTATAGCCAAACAAATACAGGAGAAGGAAAGACTGGTAAGACTTGGCATTCTATATACATTTAAAAAAAAAGTTTTTGTATGTCAATATTTGTAAATTTATTTGTAATTTATTTGTAAATATTTTTTACAAACGCAGGTTTAGGTTTAATATGGGTGTCTTCAATTCAAGAGTAAACAGGTTCCTTTTAAGTATGCGTGTTCCATCCTATACCATATCGTTGTCTAACATCAGGCAGGATGTGGTCAAACGCGAACCTATTCCGAATAAAAAGAACGGTTAAGATCCGTCTTATTAGGTTTACTGATATTGTAAAATGTGAATTTTTAGAAAGTCCACTTATATTAAATTTACTGTAATTTTTGTAAGACTTGAAAGTATACGAAGTCCACCATATTGCATTTACTGTAACTTTTATGAGATGGGAATTTGTATTAAGTCCAATATTTAGGATTTACTGACATTTTTGTTAGATGTGAATTTAGATAAAGTTATCCATATAACATTTACTGTCAATTTCATGAGATGTGAATTTGTATAAAGTCCATCATATTGAATTTACTGTAATTTTTGTAAGATTTCCATTTTTAATTTTTGTAAGACTTCCATTTGTTTGAAATCCGTGATATCACATTTACTGTCACTTTTATCTAATTAGAATTGATACAAAGTTCATCAAATTACTTACTACTAATTTACTATCATTTTTATGAGATGTGGATTGAGATAAAGTCTACCGTATTAGATTTACTGTTATTTTTATGAGATGTGAATTAATGCTATATTGGTTTTATTGTGACTATCTAATGATACGCGGAGTGCAACCTCATTTGTTATAATACGATTAGTAACTTAGGAGATATAAGGGAACTTAACATATAAACTTTTTACCCGACTACATAAAAATGGAGAGTTCTAATCAAGCAAACTTCATCGTTATTTTAACAGTATGTAATGTGATTTTAATTTTCAGCAACATGCGCCTTCGTCTGATTCTCAAGGCAACTCGCGTTCAGCTTCCGGGGACACCGCCAGCATGTATTCCCTACATGACTTCGATATAAATATTGAGCTCGACCTGCCCATACCTAGTTAGTATATTTTTTTGTTTTTATATAGTTGACAATCTTTGTAAATAAAGATGACATTGGACTCTCGATAAAAACAATACCATTTTTTTTCAGAAGTATCAAGTTCACAACCAAAGCAGGTGACGACTAAGGTGAAAGAGACCGGCCCTAAGAGATCACTCAATTTAGAAGAGTACAAAAAACGGCACGGACTCATATGAGTGTTACTCAAATTACTACTCTATTGTAATAGATTTTTAGATCTAATTTTGTGATGATGAAGAGAGCGATATGTACAAACGAGCGTGACAGAGCGAGAGGTTAGATATAAGTTTGCCTCGTAATAACTTCGCGTAATATATCGAAGCGAATTGCTTCTTCTATTTATCTTTGAAAAACTCGACTTCAAATTTGTAGGGACTGTTCTTTGTTGTTGCATAGAAAATACGTAAATATCGAGAATATTTACGTATTTTCTACACCTACACTTCTACGTCTACGTCCTACACTTCTTACAAGCAAATATGTCAAGTTGACGTATTTATTTGCTATTTGTTCGTACGTGTTCTATAGTTACAATCAAATATGTCAAGTTGACGTATTCATTTGCTATTTGTTCGTACGAATTAAGGAGTTACAAGCAAATACGCCAAGTTGACATATTTATTTGCTATTTGCTCGTATGTGTTCTATAGTTACAAGCATATATGTCAAGTTGACGTATTTATTTGCTATTTGTTCGTACGAATTCTGTAGTTACAGGCAAATACGTCAAGTTGAAGTATTTATTTGCTACTTGTTCGTATGTGTTTTATAGTTACCAGAAAATATGTCAAGTTGACGTTTTTACTTACTATTTGTTCGTACGTGTTTTGTACAAGCGCTAAGTGTTCTGTACAAGTAAATACGACAAATGGACGTATTTACTTGCTATTTGTTCGTATGTGTTCTGTAGTTACAAACAAATACGCCAAGCTGACGTATTTGTATTCTGAGTTACGTGCGTGTTGTTTGCGTTTAACAAGCGAAATTGTAGGACCAAGGTATTCACCTGTAACCACAAGGTGTTGTCGTATTCACATAATGAAGCTATGAAAAAAACTATAAACTAGTCGGACATACAGGGTTATATACATGGGATGTACATAGCCAAAAGGAGGTCATTGTATACATTTGACCCTTGTCAACTATATGTTTACTTTTTCCATAGAACAACTGATTTTTGTCACAATCTCAGAGTTGTGAGTAAAAGTTGTTTATCATGTTGAATACAATGACCTTGCGGCTGAGTTCTGAGCCAAGCTTATAACCCTGTATTAGAAATTAACATAGAGAGCTTTTTCTACATTAAATAAATTTTGAAATTGAGAACATACCTGCTTTTTGAAGTCGGTTTAAAATTGCCAGCTCGTTTTTATCGCACGTGTAAAAATGAATAGTTATTTCCGCATCGCTAGTAATAAGCGATATATTTATTGGTTCTTGTCGTGTTCACAGTAGTCTACGCGAGAGAGAGAGAGAGAGAGAGAGAGAGAGAGAGAGAGAAAGAGAGAGTGAAAGGGAAAGAGAAAAAAAATAGAATTTAATTGGCACAATATGACGTCATATTTGATTTATTTGAAAGATTTTTTCGTAACTTGCGTATTATATTCAATTTAAAATGGAATATATACGATCTGTTTTTTTTTATAATTTAATAATGAGACAGAAGAATAATTCTCTTGATAGAAGATAAAGTTACACAACAAACTCCAAATAATTATTTATTTAAAAACATGTTTTTAAATAAATAATTATGAATAATTAATTCAATTTTATCCCTTAGAAAGAATCAATAATTCTAGAATTGTTGTTGAAAAGATTTAAATCGTTTGATCGTCGTGAACTAAAAACTTTTCTAAGGATTTAAATCTTGGGATAAATGACACTATAAAGAACGAAAATTATTCACAGAAATAAATTTTGTGATTGCCTCAACGCAGTTTTAAAATTTGTTTTAATTTGAACATTATTTGAAAACGGATCGTTAACCATTCGACGCACCATTGATGATGATATTTGATGTCACTGAAGATTTTTAAGCGTAGGATCAAGCATCACTATCTTGAGTAGCTATCACATATCATTTTCATCTTTCAGTGATTTTTAGTATGAATATTATGAATAGTAGGAATTTATATATATTTCATGTGTTTTTCTCTACCTTCTCAGCGAGTTTTATCCTTACTACTGGAAGAGATCGCCCTTAACGATAAGGCTGCAAGTTGTTTCACTAATCTTTAAATCTTTTTTAATTGCAATTTTTTCTTCTATTTGTCACTAGATGGTATATCTCCTTAACAGTCTAGGTAGGTAACATCAAGGTACAAGTTTTTTTTTTTTTTTTTTTTTTTAATTTATATAGTGCTGTTGAGTCCAACTATCGAATGTTTCAAAGTAATGAGCGCCAAAGCAACGACGCCCTGGACTTTGTTTTGCTACTTAAAGTTCTGTGTATCGCTGCAATGTTCATAAATTACCTTTTATCATCAGGAGAGAGTTCGTCTCATTATTTCTTACATTAAATAAAATCTATTAATCTAATTGTCAGAGTCCGTTTCGTTATACGCCAAAATAAAAAACTAGAAGAATTTAATATTGTTTTGTGTTCTAGTGCCATTTCTTTTAAAATTTGAGAAACGCTTCGTAAGCAATAAAATATAAATGTCTACTAACTTAGGTCCTTATTGAATAAAGTCATATATGCCTGTTTTAAATAAATCGTGCTTCTTTTCATAATCGCTCGTAAGCGTAACATTACATGTAAGCGTGAAGTTGACGAGCGCTTTTTAGCTTAAACTTAAGCTTACTAAAGCTATTTCGAATTTTCGTTCTGTATATAGTATTTAGAATAATCGTTAGCAATAATTCGTTGAGTAATATTTTTTATGTAATAAATTAAAAAAATAATAATCAGTTATGTAAACTTTTACATTAACATTATATTTTAATATACAATTATACAGTCTCAATTGTAGAAATGTACCTCGATGAAAAACACGAAACTGCGCTCTGGGCCGTTCAAATATTACGTTTTTTTTTCCCTTTTCAGCGAAAGTAAGCAAAGTTCTCGCCCATTTCGTATGCTTACGTAAGATAAAACAAAAGTAAATGAATAAACATTGCTCATTGCTAACGTAATCAGACTCTAGACCCCCTCCGTCCGCAATGTAATTTTTACCCTCCCCCCCCCCCTTTTTTTTTCCCAGCCAAAGTAAGCAGAGCTCTCACTCCTTTCGTATGCTTACGTAAGCATTAGTTTAAAATCAAAAGTAAATAAAACGTAATCTATCTAGAGTAAAAAAAAAATGGCAATCTAGTTTTAACCCCTATTTTCAGTGAAAATAAGCAAAGCTCTCGCTTCTTTCGTATAAGTTTAGACTCCCTCGTGACATTGCGTCATCAAAAATACGTAAAACCCCCAACCCATTTGTTGCTGACGTAATATTAAAACGGCCCTTAAAATTCTTACTCATTATCCGATTGTCTTGATAGTTTATTTTATCAGATTTCTGATAATAAGGCTAAAGGTAAACGCAAGTGCTGGTACACTGCCTTTAAAAAGTTACCCAATAATTCTTTGATCATTTTGACTGTTCAATTTATTCTATTTTTGGTTACATTAATAGGTTGTCAATGACTAATAAAAAAAAAAACATATATCGAATCAGTTCGCGTTTTAACTTAATTATTTATATTATTGGGCCAAAAAAAAAAAACTGAAGCGAAGTATTTTTTTATTCAAACTACCTCGAGAGTCACCTCTGCTTAGTTAAAAAAAGAAATAACGTTATTTAAAGTCTGTTAGAAATAAATTGGTATCGTATAAAATCTGACACGATATTCACGATCAATTATGACTGATTAAGAAAATAATGTGTTATAATCAATTTACCTTTCATTAAGGTAAATAATACGTATAAATAGTGGCGGATCTAGGATTGTCTTGAGAGGGGTTTGCCTTTGCTGGTTTTAGCAAAGTACATACTAAAAGACTACATACAATTTTATTTTCCTTAACAAGCTTATAAGCTTGAGAACCTTACAGCCCCAATGGATCCGCTACTATAAATATGTTTCTTTTATGTATGTTAATAAAAATGACAAATTTAGCGTATTTCAATTTGATAAATTTGTCACAGAACGCTGTTCTTGTTATCTATTAATGTTACTTATTCACAAAGATATTAAAAACTATAATAAATAGGGCTTTATTTGGTTTGTCAGTATTTATAAAATGTTTTGTAGAAACTCTGGGTGCTTTTGGCGCATTTCCTATCTAATACCATTTGTTTTAAATATCTTTGTCTATCCAACAAAGTTTTCTATGTCTATCTCTTGTTATATCCTATACGTATTCTCGAACTTCAGTGTTTCTTAATTTTTCACAGTTAAAAGTAACTGTACAACATGTAACTTCGTAAAAAGGTTGCTAAATCTTTTTCTTTCTCAATAAGTACTTATTTATTATTTTTTATCGATTCGATCAAAGCGATCTTGTATTTATTGACAAAGAACACAAAATTAATTAGTCTTAGATAATTATTTTTTTCATTATGAATAAATGAAGCGGATGTTTGAATAAATGAATAAAGTATTTTAATGTATTGACGTTTTTTTATTGCTCACAACATGCGGCATGCATCTGTGTCGGCTGCGTGTATGTCCTCTGCCTTACTACAGCAGTTTAATAAATAAAATAAAATAAATATTGTAGGACACATTACACACAGCGCCATCTGACCCCAAACTAAGCAGAGCTTGTGTGATGGAAGTCAGATAACTGATAGGATACATAAATACTTTTTTTTTGTAAATACATACTTATAATACATACAGAACACCCAGACACAGAACAAACATTTGTTTATACCAAACAAACATTTGCCCTTGGCGGGAATCGAACCCACGCCCTACAGCTCAGGCAGACATACTCCCAATGAGCCAACAGGGCTGTCAACAAACTTTAAATGTTAACAAACTTTCGCAATATCGGTTTATACGATTGCACAAAAAAAGGTGTTGTATCGTTAATCATCCCAAGTGACAATAGATACAATTTTGAAAAAAAAAAACGACAACTGCCGTCGTGTTTCATAATTTTTTTAAATGTTTTTTTAAGAGGATTATGGCAATGCAAATTTACATATGCCACTGTTATGTACTTTAAAATTATATATCTGTATAGCTATAAGACGTCCACTGCTGGACATAGGCCTCCTCCTGGGGGGGTTTTGCCAATACTCGCCACGCTTGGCAGGCGGGTTGTCGAGCGCAGTTAAGTGTGATTGTTCAAGGAAGACGCTGCTGCCCATCTTCCGAATGACATCCCTTAGCCGACTCTTACGGCAACTACGGCTAGAGAGGGTGGGGTACTATTCTGACGCCGGAACCACCACGGCACTAGTACCTATATATAATTACTAGTACCTAATTCAATAATATTTTATTTTCAAATAATCATCAAAGTCAAAACATCTTGAAACCAAGATCTTAGCTTGCTTGTTGCTTCTGAAGCACGTGATGGAAGGTGTATCATCATTTAAACCTAACAAACACATACATTGCAATTTAGATATTGAAACAAGACGAGGTATGTCAAAAGGTCGTTTTGAAATAAAAAAAATAAACATTGCGAGTCTATAACGTATTCAGCAAGCAATCTAGTGTAGGTTACAGAATTAGGAGTTAAGTTAATCCTTTTCTTGTCTTTGGTTCGCTACGTTACGCATTTACAATTTCTTTTTAGAGTTCTTTGTTTATGTTTTTTCCTTTTACCTACTTTTCTAACAATGTAACGCTACTCTTTTTTTAAGTTCGTTAAAGCCAGCCCAATCAACGAGGTCTCAGTTGGAGAGACTTTCAAACCTTTGCTTTGTTATGGTTGCGTAGTTTGTCGAGATCTTGCTTTATTTTACGATCTAACGTTGCAATACCGTTTCTGAATATTCAAAGAAGGGTTAACTCTAGCTTTATAGCTTGAAGCTTAAGTTAGCTTTTTTCGAGATATAAATATATTTTTTAAATTTTACTTTTTATTATTTTTAATGTTTTTCTATGGAAACTGATGTGGTTTTGACTCATTTACTTGTAAATAATACAGTTACAAAAAAAAAAAAAAAAAATTCAATAAAATTGTTAGCGCCACTCAGAGGCGCTACCTTCATTTTCCCTACCTCGCATCCTACCTCGCATCCTACCCTCATTTTCCCATGAACGACGACTATCTGTGTTGAACTTCATGGCGGAGATGAGACTACTACGACAGTAGTCTGCCGTTGACCCTCGTCAGCGACGGATGTGTCTATCGTTGACCCTCGTCAGCGTCTGATGTGCGTACACGCTCGCCCGCAACACCGCTTTCCGCTCGTTCGCCCTCTCGAGCGAACGTACTGCCGCACGGGATACGGTTCCCGCAGGAGCCTAACGGTTTCCCGCGCCCGCGTCGCGACCGCGCCGCTACCCTCAATTTATACAGTCCACTACGAAGACACGACGACCATCGAGACCTAGGACAGGGTGACGCAGCTGTGCTCATCAGCCCGGAAACCAGGTAAGTCGTCGTTTCTTTCCTCTCTCTTACCCCTCCGTGTTGGGCGCGCTCCGCCATAATATTTGGTGGCTGCGCTAACAAAAATAATAATAATAAAATAGTGTCGACATTGAGCGTGTGCCGCAAATGTCGTCGGCCGCTTGGAAGGGCTTAAACAGTCCTTGGGCCGCGTGAACCTGTCGAAGACATCAGCGAAGTAAAACTAAAGTAGAAATAAAAGTTAGTAAAACCAGCATAAAAAAGATGTCTTCACTTTCATAGCCGGCTTTGAAAGTTAAAAGGTATGTGCATGTCCTTTACCCAACGTCATAGAGATTTGGACTCTTTTGATATTTGGTTTCCTGGTCTAACAATGTCATTTTTCGAAAATGACATTTTAATATATTTAGATTTTTTTATTTTATTGCATTACTTACTCAAGTGACATTCGAACATGAGATGTTATTAATTGTCAAGAATTTCAGGACTAAGCTACAGTAAATAATTTTTCATTTTCTTTTTTCTTTTTTTACCGGGGAAAAATAAAGATATTGGCGTTATTTTTTTTAATACAATACAATAATGGAATAATACAATACAATATTTATTTATAACACCAAATTTTTTTTTAGATTGTCAGGCTAGATGTTTATCCACAGCTCCTAAAGTTAAACGACGGTGTGGTCAAATTTGGTGAACGCATCTGATGTGCAATGGAACTGGCTTTTAAGCGAGGCTTCCGAGACACACCGTTTGATGCTTGGTGGAATGTCATCATGTCAAAAATAACATTAAAAAAGTCAAAAATTAAACATGTATCAAAATAGTTACTCAATGTTCTGGATAACGCTGCGGTGGTCATGGACAGGCGATATATCTCTTACCATCAGGAGAATGTATATCGTCTGTTTCATTGCAGGCCAAGTGTGTTCACCATCTTTTAACACATCGTCACTAAACATTAGCCGTCTTATTACAAAACGTTGACTAACTATAGGTTTAAGCCTGGACTATAAAGTCCGAATATGTTTCCGTACTAATACTTCCTTAACTATATTACAAATCGTGGGCTAATCGAAGACTAGATGATACCAAAGATCATCCATGGTTTAAATATTGTTCACAGATAAAAATACAAACAAAGTTCATTCATTTGAACTTCATTCGTTCACAACGTTCCGTATTTTACGCTACATGGTTTTAGAATTTAAGTTCCCGTTCAAAATATATGTGTACCTTCGAAAGCATAATGTTTGCTTATAAGTGAGCTGTGGTCAAACGCCTAACCTGTATATATAACTCAAAGGTGACTGACTGACTGACATAGTGATCTATCAACGCACAGCCCAAACCACTGGACGGATCGGGCTGAAATTTGGCATGCAGGTAGATGTTATGACGTAGGCATCCGCTAAGAAAGGATTTTGATTAATTCTACCCCCAAGGGGATAAAATAGGGGATGAAAGTTTGTATGAAACTTTGTCAATTTTAAACCGATCGTGCTGAGACTTTGTATGCATAAAGCTACTATGACGTAGGCATCTAGCGCGGGTCAAACCGCGGGGCACAGCTAGTAATATGTAAGATAGCTTCATTGCTTTTACATACAAAAAAAACCATGATATTATTATACCGTTCGCCAAATCGTGGGTAAACGAAAACGCACAAGCACGGTTGACTAGATCATTCGACATGTGCGAGGTATTCCGCTGGCTTTCATTTACGAGATACAATTTTGACGGTCACGACCTGAGCCTTTGGAATGGGCTTGGATGACGGATGAAGGACAAAAATCTACCCTCTGTCTTATATTTATTCTACAGAGACAAGTCGCGGGCCTGACGGTAAGCGATACGTGTCGATCCAAATGTGTCGCTATTTTTTTTTGGCATAGGCTAGCGAAAAAACTTTCGTTATATTTTTGTTATCAATGTGCATGAAAAATGTCACGGTATGGAAATTGAAACTACATTAAGTCATTTTTCAAATACGAAGTTATTTTTCAAACATTTTGTATATAAATACATAGATACTGAAATTATGTGAAGTCATTTTTCAAAGCTAATTTTGGTATAAGTATAAATAGATGCTAACATTACGTGAAGTTATTTCTCAAACATTTTGGTATATAAATAGATCCTGAAAATAAGTGAGGTAATTCTTCGAATATTTTGGTATATAAATAGACACTGAAATTAAGTGAAGCCACCCTCAAGTTGAAAATCTGCCGCCAAGAATCTAACGGTGTTTTCCGGCATCTTCACTTGAGAGCCAGTTCCATTCAAGGCTAGGTGTGCTCTGCCATCTTCGACCACACCGTCACTTAACATCAGGTGAGCTGTGGTCAAACACCTAGCCTGTCAGCCATAAAAAAAAGCCATTTGCCAATACTCGCCACGCTTGGCAGGCGGGTTGGCGAGCGCAGTTAGGTGTGATTGTTCAAGGAAGACGCTGCTGCCCATCTTCCGGATTACATCCCTTAGCCGACTCTTACGGCAACCACGGGTAGAGAGGGTGGGGTACAATTCTTACGCCGGCACCACCACGGCAAGTACTGAATAGATACTGAAATTACGTAAAGTAATTTTTCAAACATTTTAGTTTCTAAAACTTTTTTTTTGCAAATTGTCAGACCAAAACAGCGAATCTGACACGAGTGATGGGAAAAACAAAAAAACAACGCGTGTTGTATAGATGCTTACATAGCAATATTGAGCCACATTGTCGCGATATTGAGATTGCGCGACGCATCGCTTGGCATGCGTTGCGGTTCAAGTTGAAAGCGACGAACGGCGCTTTCATTATTTCATTTAAATTTTACTTGGTGTTAAATGAGTAGTCCACTTACAAACAGGTCTAGTTAGGTTTAACCACAAACCTAGAAAAACGCAAAAAACTGTATGGCTTAAAATTTAGTCGGTTGTTAAAGTTACTGTTTTTAATCTGGTAGTTTAGGATTGTATTAGTATATTGGCAGTAATAAAAGGTTCATTTACCGTACGTATTTTTATTTATTTTTAATAAAAAATTCCAATTATCTACTTTTGCAAGTGAAACAGCAAAGTAGTTAGTTTTGCACGAGTAAATTATCAATATAGCTATTTTTGCAACAACAACAACATTATACAGTCTCAATTATTCTTAAATTCTTTAAAATCACATTCCGCAAAATACTTTACCTATTATAATATTAAACTCTTAATTCTCCAACTTCTTTCATTATAGTATTTTCATCGTCAGTTTCTTCGCTGGCAGGGACATTTGCCGAAGATGAACCACTGGATGAGATAACATCAGTAATATTAGGATTGCTTGTATCAAGTATATTTGCATAGAACTGCAGGCTCTGCTGGTTTTGCCAATCTATGCCAAAATGTTTCTCTAGCAAGTTTTAATATCTGTTAGTTTTGCTGGATTAACTGCAACTCCTACATTAATTTTATCCGGCGCAATGAAGCACTGTTTTTTTTTTAAATCCGTAACTGCATAAAACTTCCTATGAAACCTGCTTACATCTTGGGCCGTCAATGATTAACAGCAAATATTAAAAACATAATGAACCATAAAATAACTAAAATTGTTAATCAATTTACCTTTCTACTTTTTCTTTTTCTCTCTTCCATTTCGATTTATCAGATACTTTTTTTTCTTCCTCTCTCTGGCTCCCCCAAATTAACTGCTTCTTCTCTAATTTCATCCATTACAATACACAGAAAACTTTAAATACCTATTTTAAATCAAAATAAATCGATAGAAACTTCTATAATGTAGATGAACTAATAAAAAGGTGGAAAAAAACGGTATAATTTTAAATTACTAACATTGAAACGTGACAAACAAAACGAAAAGAAAGTGGCGCCACCTGCTAATGTTTGAATGTAACTTAGCGTGTTTTGCAGGAGTAATCCAAACAAGCAAGTTTTGCAACTGTCAACCAGTCGAAATAAACCATTTTTGCAAGTGGTATCAATTTTTGATTTCGATTTTTACAGAAACTATTTACGTTTGGAAGTTCATTTTAATTCTGTCACATAGGAATTCAAATGATCTTTTAACTTCCATTACTAACTTGTATCCGATCAAGAATTGATGTAGACCTGTTTGCAAGTGGACTACTCAAATCTCCTTAGTAGGTGATCGTCTAAGTGTCTACCACCACAGTACCAAATATTCTACCACCAGGCAGTAGTGTGTAAACATTACCAAACGAAACGATCTCAAAGTAATAAGCACCAAAGCAGCGATGCCCTAGACTTTGTTTTACTACTCGAAAGTTCTATGTATCGCTGCAATGGTGAAAAACATGCGTTTTCTTTTACCATTAGGAGGGCGTCTTGTTCGTTACTTTTAATTTGTCGCATGTGACGAAATAACCAAAATTGACAGGTCAGGCGTTTTACCACAACTCACTTAATGTTTAGTGACGATGTGGTAAAAGATGGTGAACACACTTGGCCTGGAATGAAACAGACGATATACATTCTCCTGATGGTAAGAGATATATCGTCTGTCCATGACCACCGCAGACACATGTTTATATTGACATGTTTAATTTTTGACTTTTTTAATGTTATTTTTGACATGATGACATTCCACCAAGCATCAAACGGCATGTTTCGGAAGCCTCACTTAAAAGCCAGTTCCATTGCAATTCAGGTGCGTTCACCATATTTGACCACACCGTCGTTTAACTTTAGATCCAATTTAGTTAGATCAAGAGCTCAAATGGGGTCTAATTCCCCCATGCCCATTCTTCGATCGGACAGCCAGAAGCTCAAAAAAGCGACATCGTTTTATCGTCGACGTTCCAAACATTCGAACGAACCGATTTGATTCCACTTTCAATGATAGACCGCTAGACAGCAAAATGCACTGCCTTGGCGTTCCCGGATGGGTACAATTTGGGTGTTTTCAAGTCGAGAGTGAATCGGTATCTTCTACGCAAGCTTCATCTTAGACCGCATAATCACTTAACATCATGTAAGATAGCGGTCAAACCCAAGCCTATCTATTATTCTTTAAAAGAAGTCACGGAGCGTGGGTTCAATCCCCACCCAAAACAAATATTTGTGTGCGGAACATAAATGTTTGTTCTGTATCTGGATGTTTTTAAAGTAGTTATGTATTATAAGTATATTATAGGGTGTAGTATGAAACTTTAATGCTTTTAAAACAACAATCGTCGCCGTCTAATAATCGCTGATAACAGTGAAGATTGGGTAGATTATTATAATTTACTGAATAAGTTATTACTTATTCACGAAAAGGATGAAATAATCACAGAGGTAATTATAATTTTATTCCAAATTGGTTTTCATTTGCAGTTCTCGCAAACATTTTAAAAAAAGGTAAAAACCTGGTTATTTTACAATAATACCATTTTTATTGAACCTTTGTATTTAAGTTTGTCTCTGTGTTTGAATGTTTGATTGACATATTTGGATGAAATATAAATTACAGATAGCTTCTAGATTGATAAGAGACCCAATTAGTAAACAATAAAGACACGGTAAGAAATGGTAGAATAAATAAAAATAAATAAATATTGTAGGACACATTACACACAGCACCATCTGACCCCAAACTAAGCAGAGCTTGTGTGGTGGAAGTCAGATAACTGATAGCATAAATAAATACTTTTTTAAAAGAAAAGAAAGACTTTTTTGATTAAAAATTTAAAATACTAATTTGACATAAGATATACCCAGCAGTAGAATAAAAAAAGGCTATGGATGATGATGAATTTGACATGATGATATATATTTGCTGTTACATACAAAGTCACACTTATGTGGTCAGTTATAGCGCTCCCTCTAGACAATCATATAAACGAAAACTAAAGACTTGGCTTGTCGAGCAGGCATTCTATAAGTTCGATGACATTATGACTTTAAAAGCAGTATAGTTTTTTAAGATTATTATTTTAATATTAATTAATTTTGATAATTATTATTTAATAGTATATTTTTGACGTGTAACTTTGTTATCAATAAAATATGAATTATTATGAATTATAGGTACTTCATGGCAAGGGACGAATTAATCGCTAACTCTTGTGTGTTGCACCACGCGCGGTTTCGACGCACAAACTCCTCATCCAGGGATAAAACATTGATTAACTTTTGACCTGCCTTTATATCCGATGTGTACAAAATACGGAGTCGTGGACGTACTCTAGTGACATCAGGGGCGGGAATATTTTATTATATATATATTATTATATATATATATTTTTGTAGTGATGATAGCTCTGTGGTTAGCGCGGTCGGTTCGTATGCCGAAGGGCGTGGGTTGAAACCCCAACAATGAGCTTGAGCTGCCGGTGAAGGAAAACATCGCTAAGAAACCAAAGCATGGTGGTAGGGTTTTTTCTAGTAGTACGTCAAGTTGAAAATCTGCCGCCAAGCATCTAACGGTGTGTTCCGGCAGCCTCACTTGAGAGCCAGTACCATTCCAGGCTAGGTGTGCTTTACCATCTTCGACCACATCGTCACTTAACATCAGGTGGGCTGTGGTCAAAATCTAGCCTGCCAACCATAAAAAAATATATAAATAAAAGTTTATGGCCTTGTAACAAAAAAAAAACTTAAGTGACACCCACTTTCCGAGATGTGTCTCTGCCGATAAGTGACACTCTTGAGCTCTTGGGCGTTACTTTGACTCCAACTCTTAACTTTGGCTCTTTTATTGAGTCCAAAGCTCAATTGGCTGCAAAAAAGCTCGGTATCCTCTCAAAGGTGCGACGGTACTTCACGTCGGAACAGTTGCTCTCACTGTACCAAGCACAAGTTCGTTCCTGCATAGAGTACTGCTCGCACCTTTGGGATGGCTCCGCCAAATACCACCTAGTGGCGTTGGAGTTTATTGAGAGGCGTGCCAAGAGGCTCATCTGCGACGACTCCATTGTTCAGGTTAAATTACAAAACCTAGAACATCGTCGCAAAGTTGCCAGTTTGTCGATTTTTTATCGGATTCATTTCGGAGAGTGTGCTTCAGAACTACATGGTCTGATTCCCCTATGTAAATTTTTATATCGGACAGCCAGAAGCTCAAAAAAGCGACATCGTTTCATGGTCGATGTTCCAAGAACTCGAACAAAACGATTTGATTCCACGTTCATTGTGCGGACTGCTAGACAGTGGATTGCGCTGCCCGATTGGGTGTTCCCCGATGGATATAATCTGGGTGTCATCAAATCGAGAGTGAATCGGTATCTTCTAGGCAAGCGTGCTCCATCTTAGACCGCATCATCACTTAACATCAGGTGAGATGGCGGTCAAACGTAAGCCTATCTATAATTTAAAAAAAAAAACTTTTTTACTGTAAATTGAACTTTTTATTAAATTCTACGCGTGGGTAAAACCTATGTAAAATATTTTTAAATGAGTTTTAGTTTTTTTACCTAGCTCGTTAACGCCCTTCCCCGCCCTAGCAACGTCCCTGTACGAAAATATGAACGAGATGAAACCCGACGGGTACGTGTTTTAATCAGGCCTTATTTTCTTTGAAAAGAGGGCACGAATTACCTACCTACCTGTTTTACAAGCTTTTATGTGAGACTAGCCGCGTCACGTGACTTCAAGCGCAATTTTCCAGGTCAATGTCTATTTTTGAATAAAATTAATTATGACATGATTTCATTAAAAGATATTTAAAAATAAATAAACATATCAAGACATTACACAAAGCGCCATCTGACCCCAAACTAAGCAAAGCTTGTACTATGGAAGTCAGATTGTTATTTATGTTATTCTGGGGAGCTTCAATAACAACACCGAGTGCCATGCAAGAACTGATTTATTTACAACTACCTTACGATTAACATTAAACACTCGAGCCTACCTACATCACATCCTCCTTCTTTAGAACAAGCAAAACCAACAATCGATATAATCCAAATAATACTACTAACTAAAATTAAAAGAGACTAACAAAAATACAATCACATAACATACATCATAATCAATTCGCAATAGGTACTTGTTCGCAATACTTACATACCAATCCACTTCTCTTTTTTTTTTTTTAAACATAATAATCTTTATTCTACTTTCGGTTAAAATCAATTTGTCAATATGCAATATAGATGACCAATACAAAAATAATAATGTCAAAAGAATAAAACAATGTCAAGAATTAAAATGTCAAAAGGATATAAAATTATGTCAAAAATACAATTATGTCTATTTACTATTACAAAGTATCTAAGTATGTCAGAAGAATAATTATTAGGTATCATTTGGTACAATTATACAACACAAAATATATATTTAATTTCTATAGGATCGGTATATTTCACAAACGGTAGCCAAAGGTCAACAAGTTCTTAAAATAGATACTTAACTAAAGTGTACATTATATTTTAGCCGCAACACAAAAATCCTTACTTCGAACCGTCCCGTCAGGAGAATCCCCACCGATCAGGAGCTTTCACCGTCCTGCCAGAACGAGTAACATAATTAGTGGAAACTCCCGGTAGCCGTTCGTACTACTGCTGAACGCTGGAGGCACTCCACGAATAGCCAGCGCTCGGCGCCGGCGCCGGCGCCGCCGTCAAGTCATCGTACTCATAAGCCCGCATTCTATCGCAAACGTCATCGCGCGAAGAGCTATCGAGAATAATTTGTTTCCTATTTCGGCGTATTAAAGTACCTGTACAAAGTCTCAACCAATATGACCGTGGCCCTTTTACATCTGTCACTTGAGCATTTACCCAATGTTTGCCCATGCGAACTTTTACTTTATTTCCTACAGATAAAGGCTTAAGATTTTTACTTCCTCGATCAAAATATTTCTTTTGAATAAGTTGCCGTTTGTACAACTCGCTGTGTACTTGACGTGTATCGTTTAATTTCGGTTCTAATAATTCTGCAGAGCACGGAAGTATGCTCCGAAGTTTCCTACTATTCAGTAGTTCAGACGGAGAAGGCAATTTATCGCTGATCGGAGTATTCAAAAATTCCAACAACGCCAGTCTAAAATCCGATCTGTCGTATAATGTCTTACGTAATATTGACTTGACCGTCTGAATCGCCCTCTCGGCCTGGCCGTTCGATTGTGCGTATCCAGGAGACGACGTGATATGTTCAAACTTCCATTCTCTGCTGAAATCTTTGAACAACCTAGACGCGAACTCGGGCCCATTGTCACTGAAACAAATTTCCGGAATTCCTTGGCGACTGAAAATATTTTTCATTTTATCTATCACGCACTGTGACGTCATGCTACTTAAATCTTCAACTTCTACATATTTGCTAAAATAATCTATCACTAAAAGGTAATTTTTGTTATTAAAATGAAAAATATCAACACCTATCTTTGCCCAGGCTCTCTTAGGTATTTCGTGAGAGATAAGCGGCTGTTTACTATTTTCCTTCCTGTAAGTCAAACACGCCTGACAATGCGAGATCATATCATCAATCTGAGTATTCATATTGGGCCAAAACATGATTTCGCGCGCCCTGAGTTTAGTTTTTGCTGCACCCAGGTGACCTATGTGAACTTTCTTTAACATATCTTTTCCAACAACGCCACCACACGCTTTTTAACATATCATCTCGGAATAACAATTCTCGTGCCTTTCCATACCAAATCGTACGCCACGGTCAACTCCTCCCGATAGTCCCAGTAAGGAGTGATCATCTCTTTAATATCACACTTGTGCGTCGGCCACCCGTCCATTATCACTTTCCTAAGTTCCTGTAATTCTTCATCCTGGCCTGTGAATTTTTGTAATTCTATAAAATGCGTATCTGTCAAGCAATTACTAGCCGCTATTGCGCATACCTGCGCTCGCTCCTCTAAATAATCTCGCGGCTCCTCCTTCTGTTCGGCGGACGGGGCCACAGCGCGTGACAGTGTGTCTGCTACATATAAATATTTTCCTGGTTTATATACTAGCTTGAAAGTGTACGGCTGTAATCTGATTAGCATCCGCTGTAACCTAGCCGGAGCTCCAGCGATCGGTTTGCTTATTATACTTATCAGAGGCTTATGGTCGGTTTCTATAGTTACATCGCATTTTCCATAAATGTATGTATAGAATTTTTCACAAGCAAACACGCACGCATACAGTTCTTTCTCAATTTGCGCATAGTTTTGTTCCGTCTTAGTCAATGACCTCGATGCGTAGCAAACCGGTTTTCCGTCTTGCATTAAACACGCCCCTAAACCATTTTTACTAGAATCGACAGAGATAGTGACAGGCTTATCTAATTTGTAGAACTGCAATACCGGCGCACTCGTTATGCAGCGCTGCAATTCCTCAAAGCATCCGTCATGTACATCATCCCAATGCCATTCAACTTCCTTTTTTAAAAGTTCCCTTAGTTTGTGCGTTTTTTCAGATAAATTAGGTATGAAACTACCTACATATGTTACTAATCCTAGAAATCGCTCTAAATCCTTTTCATTTTGTGGTCTAGGCATGTTTCTTATCGGTAAAATATGCGAGTCATCGGGACGTATGCCGTCTTGTGAAATTATGTGACCTAGATATTTTATTTCTGTTAGTCCAATCTTGCATTTTTCTTTGTTTAACTTAATGTTTATCTGTCGACATCGGTCTAAAACTTGACGAAGACGTAAATCATGAATTTCCTTGGTTTTTCCATAGCAGAGCAAGTCGTCAACAAACAAGGTCACGCCCTCTATATCATCAAAATATTCATACAACCTTTTATGAAAAACTTCGGAAGCTGACGAAATTCCAAACGGCATACGCAAAAATTTAAATCTTCCGAATGCCGTGTTGAAAGTACAAAGGTCGGTTGACTCATTGTGTAATTTTAATTGAAAAAAAGAGTGCTTACAGTCTAGTGTACTGAAGTACTTAGCTCCAGACAGCTTTGAAGTGATCTCGTCTAGGGTAGGCAATTTAAAATGTTCCCGCCTAATGTACTTGTTTAAATCTCGCGGATCTAGACATATTCTAATGTCTCCATTTGGTTTTTGAACTACTGTCATACTGTTTACCCAATCCGTGGGCCCTTCCACTTTCGCTATCACTCCTTGCTCGAGCATCTCCGACAATTTCCGCTTCACGTTATCTTTCAGCGCGATGGGCAACTTACGCGGCGCGTGGACGACGGGTCGCGCGTCCGCGGCCAACCTTATTTTATACTCGCACGGCAAGCATCCCACACCATCAAATATATCGGGGTATTCCTCAAGTACTTGTTCTTTACTCTCACTGACACGTACTGACAAACTTGCTTAACTAAGTTCATTTCAACACACGATCTCTTACCTAAAACCGGCGGTGACGTCACATCGGCTACAACGAATTTAACTATGTATGGTTTGTTTTTACATACGCATTTTAATCTAACTTGACCTAGAATTCTTATATTTCCGCCAGAATAACTAACTAGCTTTAGATTAGAGGACATTAAATCATTCTCGGTAGCCCCTACTTGCGACAAAAATCTACAAGGTAAAACATTTACATCAGCTCCAGTGTCCAGCTTGAATCGAATCTTGGTGTTGCTTATAAGTATATCTACACACCAGTCATCGCTCGCGCCCGCGCATCTAGACCCACGTACCTGATCAATGGAGCCCTCCTGGACGGTGTATACGCGGCACACTCTCGCGAAGTGGTTCATGCGATTGCACTTCACGCATCTTTGGCCGAATGCCGGACACTTGAACTTATTTCTGACATGTACACTTCCGCAATATTCACATGAGCATTCACCCTGTCGCTGGTGTTCTCTCGATGACGTCATCGTGGTTTCGTGTGGCGGCCGCGGCGCGAGTGATTGTCGCGCGCCCGACCATGTTCGCTGTTCCTTTCGTGTGTGGGGCGGGTGCCCGCTCGCGGCTGGAGCGGCTGGAGCGGCCCGCTGCCGACCGCTAGGTGCGCGCGCGCGGCTTTGGTGTGAACCGCTAGCGCCGTAATGTTGCTGCTGCACCCAATGCATGGCCATCTCGGTGCTGTACTCTGACTTTAACGTGCCCGCCTGTGCCCGAGACACCTCTGCGACATTACAAATATCCAAAGCTTTTGTCAGTGTTAAGTCGTATTCGCGTAGAAGTCGCTCCCTCAGCGGTTCTTCTTTCAAACCACATATCAATCTATCCCTCACAAGGTCATCTTTCAGGTCTTGAAACTCGCAGGAAGATGCTAATTTGTTAAGTTCGAATGAGTATTGTTCTACAGTTTCGTGCTCGTGCTGATTTCGAGTGAAAAAACGATGTCTTTCTATTGTTATATTCTTCTTAGGCGTGAAAAATGTGTCAAATTTCTTCAGTAATCCTTCCACTGTAGTATTAGCTTCTGGCGGGAACTGTTCGTAAACATCGCGACACTGTTCTCCGATTATGTGTAGCAAAATGTTTACCTGAACTATTTTGTCCTTTTCACCCAGTTGACACGCCCTATAATAAATAAGAAATGATTTCTTCCATTTTGACCACTGAATACTTAAATTCCCAGACGTTACGTTTGCCAAATCTTTTTCAAATAAAAATGGCGGTGGCGGTTGCAGCATTGACTCCATAATTTTCTTTATCTCTCTCTCACTATAGGTATATTTTTCACTTTTTCCGGCTTCTCAAACCTTAATGCATCTTTTCCAGTATGTTTTGTGCGAATTTAACCGGCTGCGCCATGTTATTTATGTTATTCTGGGGAGCTTCAATAACAACACCGAGTGCCATGCAAGAACTGATTTATTTACAACTACCTTACGATTAACATTAAACACTCGAGCCTACCTACATCACACAGATAACTGATAGAATACATTAACTTACTTTTTTTTACTTACTTTCTTTCTAGCGATGATAGCTCAGTGGTTAGCGAGGTCAGTTCGCATGCTGAAGGGCGTGGGTTCAAACTCTAACAATGAGCTTGAGCTGCTGGTGAAGGAAAACATCGTGAGGAAACCATAGCGTGGTGGTAGGGTACTTTCTAGTAATACCTCAAGTTGTCTTTTACAAGTTACCTATTCTTACGCCGCCGCGCCGGCACCACGGCATAAGTATAGTATTAGTTATATCTGACTTCCATACAAGCTTTGTTTAGTTTGGGGTCAGATGGCTGCCCTACGATATTTATTTATTTAGTATTTAGTGATATAATATGACTGGATTAGAAGCAATTTGATACAGTAACGAACTCAGCGAGGGGCGGGGGAAGAGTACAGGTTCCGTGATAGGTTCACATTTACACCCTCGTAAAAATAAAGGTGCGTTGGCAAAATGGGCCTACTGGACGACTTGCGGCCACAGTAAACTAACTGCAGAAAACCAATTGAAGTTTTGACGGAAACTTATCATCGTCATCGTCGTCATCGTCAGCCATAGGACGTCCACTGCTGGACATAGGCCTCCTCCTGGGGGAGTTTTGCCAATACTCGCCACGCTTGGCAGGCGGGTTGGCGAGCGCAGTTAGGTGTGATTGTTCAAGGTATTTCCGAGTTCAAGATTAGGTGTCTCCGTTCCACCACAGGACAAGCAGAAGAACGGCAAACTATCTTCCGTTCCTCGTGGGCGTTCCCAGTATTCGTGCACAGCGATTCCGCTCTACTGTCTTGATACGTACAGCCCATGAATGGAACTCATTGCTGCTCTGTTTCCTTTAAACTACAATTTGGACGTTTTTAAGGCTAGACTAAATAGATTTCTTCTAGATCGGCGTGCTCCATTTTCGGCCGAACCGTCGCTTTCCATCAGGTGAGTTGGTAGCCAAACGTAGATCTATTATTTAAAAAAAATTGGTTGACATAATAATATGTAGGATTACTCACGTTTAATTATATCGAATACTCCGACTATAATTTCGATTACATCCAGTAGCCTTCTTCATAGAGACATAGTTGACCTGAGTATAGCATTGTCTCCATGAAGAAGGCAACCGGGTGTGGCTATAACTAAATAAGAGATATAAAATGTGCTAAACACATTTCTTTTCGTATTGATTCTAAAATTTTGCAGCAGATTTTAGCTGATTTCACTCTTTGACTATGTGCAAGGCGCGCAGTTGCCCGCAGTGTGGAGCAAGACGCGGCCGCGGAAGCGTTGTGTTATACTTTGTCTCCTTAAAAAAGGCCACTGTACGGAAATGAAACTATAGTCGGAGTAACTCGCAAAAATGTTTCAAACTCGCTTAAATTAGTTCCAAAAGGTTTACTTTAATGTTTACAGTTCAATTATCTATGTACATTGTATTGTAACTTAATAATAATATATATATTTTTTTTATTAATACTTATATTTTTATTTATACACTAAAATCATCATAAGCTCAAAGTCGCACAACGAGCTATGGAGAGGGCTATGCTCGGAGTTTCCCTACGAGATCGAATCAGAAATGAGATCCGTAGACGAACCAAAGTTACCGACATAGCCCAGCGGATTAGCAAGTTGAAATGGCAGTGGGCACGTAACACGCAGAACTGATGGCCGATGGGGCCGCAAGGTTCTGGAGAGGAGACCACGGACCGGCAAGCGCAGCGTAGGACGTCCACCCACAAGGTGGACAGACGACCTCGTAAGAACCGCAGGATCGCGCTGGATGCGAGCCGCTTCCAACAGGTCTTTATGGAAGTCAATAGGGGAGGCCTATGTCCAGCAGTGGAGCAATTTTTGCATGTGACCTCAAGATAAACAAATAAATGTTACTTTTTGATGTACTATGGTATTCTTAAATTGTTTCACTGTAACATTAGGACGTTACATGTCGGAGACATGAAATTTTGATGATAACCTCCTATGGTAATAATACCTTTGTATTAGAAGAAATAGAGCTTAGGCCAGTAATACGAAATTACACTTATTAGTATGTGCGGTGGCCTAATAGCGAGACCGCGTGTCTTCCAAAAGGTATTCCATATTACGCATTTTTGTTATGGGTATTCCATGTTACGCATTTTTGTTATGGGTATTCCATGTTACGCATTTTTACTTGCAATAGGTCTTGGGTATTCCATGTTACGCATTTTTGCTTTCAATAAGTCCCAGGTGTTCCATGTTATGCATTTTTGCTTTCAATAAGTCCTAGGTGTTCCATATTACGCATTTTTGTTTCTAATAGGTTCTGGGTATTCCATGTTACGCATTTTAGTTTCTAATAGGTTCTGGGTATTCTATGTTACGCATTTTTGCTTTCAATAGGTCCTTGGCATTCTATGTTACGCATTTTTGCTTTCAATAGGTCCTGGATATTTCATGTTACGCATTTTTGCTTTTAATAGGTCTTGGGTATTCTATGTTACGCATTTTTGCTTTCAATAGGTTCTAGGTATTCCATATTACGCATTTTTGTTCTTAATTGGTCCTGTGTATTCCATGTTACGCATTTCTGATCTGGGATTCCAGACCTGTGAGGCGTATTCTAAGTGGCTACGAACATAGGCACAATAAATTATAGCGATGATAGCTCAGTGGCTAGCGCGGTCGGTTCGCATGCCGAAGGGTGTGGGTTCAAACCCCAACAATGAGCTTGAGCTGCCGGTAAAGGAAAACATCGTGAGAAAACTATAGCGTGGTGGTAGGGTACTTTCTAGTACTCGGCTGGCTAGCTACCACCCTCAAGTTGAAAATCTGCCGCCAAGCATCTAACGGTGTGTTCCGGCAGCCTTACTTGAGAGCCAGTTCTATTCCAGGCTAGGTGTGCTTTACCATCTTCGACCACACCGTCACTTAACATCAGGTGAGTTGTGGTCAAACAACTAGACTGTCAGCGTTAAAAAAATAAATTGTCTTGAAGTCAGCAGATAAGCGCGTTACAAACTTCCAAGTGATATAAATATGTAGTATATATATATGTTATTTATTTATGGATAATAAATATTACTGATTATTTACTAAAAAACTTTTTTGCTATAGAAATCAATGTAACCAGTTCTGATAGCACTTGCGATGATCATAAAATTATCGTGAACCTGCCCTGTTAGCTTACTTGGTAATACATAATTATATATTTGCTTCTTTCTAAGTATTTTAAAAAATCTTTTTCCGAATTCCGCTTCACACGCTTTTGACAATGGATGACGAATAGTCGAGCTTACACCCCCTAAATCCTGCTCGTACCGAATGAGTCCTAACCGTTATAAACGGTGAACGAGTTGAACCCTAGATTTCTTGTGCAGCGAGGATCTGCTGTTAAAGTATTCTAGATGTATACTGATGGGATATAACAATGCGAATTGCTACTTTTTTTGATAACTGATTTTTTTTGTAAGAGATTCATTACTAGCTCAAAAGACAGCTATTCGAATAATCTTTACATATCATAGTATAAAACAAAGTAGCTTTTCGTCTGTACGCTTATCTTATAAACTACGCAATGGATTTTAATGCGGTTTCCATCAAAAGACAAAGTGATTCAAGAGGAAGGTTTTATATGTGTAATACATGTATATGCACCACATTAGTATCTACATTGCACCCGTGTGAAGCCGGGGCGGGTGCCAGGAGGAGGCCTACATCCAGCAGTGGACGTCCTATGGCTGGTGATGTGATATTGTACCTAATAGGGAACACAGACTCCGATAGAGAGTTCAACGACGTGCAATCAAAATCATGGGGAATATCCACCATCTACGAGTGACGTTTTGGCCGCGTTGTTTAACATATCTTTCAGTTTGAGCATCAGTGGTTTTTACGAAACATAATTTACTAGCGCCTACACGGCGTATCGGCGACATCTAGTTAAAGTCAGATTTATGTATTTCCATAGTCACTACATAATTTATCCGAACCGAAGTCTGCGACATCCACTGCGACTGTAACTCTTGAGTTTTGGTTTTGGAAAATTGTATGATCAAAAAATCTTTTCGTGTTGCTTCCAAAACTCCATCAAAACTTGTAGTTATGTAACTTGACTATGGTGTGACTTTAATAAGGTATGTCCGGACTGGACAATAACTTATGTTAATCGGGATTATGTAAGGATTCTAACGATACCCCATACATCCGAACCCGTTAAGACATTTTTTCGACATCAGGCAGGCGAAGAAAAACGCGCCGTGTTGCCATGAATTCATGATCAAAATTCATATAAAATTACCATTTTAACTTTTTATAATTTTCAATTATGAATAAGTATAGTTATTTAGAGAGAATGTACTTGTTTGTGTCGTTTGGGGTTGAAACTTTAGGGCCAAGGGGGCCGCTCACGATCTATATCGGGACCTGGCCAAACGTTTAGAGGAGGCGTCAGGTGACCAGAATGCTGGCATCTACTTTGGTGAAAAGCTTATCATTGCCATCCAACGTGGCAATGCTGCCAGCATTCTGGCCACATATCCCTCATCTGACGACCTTTTTGACTAAGTTATTTTTATAAGTTTGTAAATAGTATTAATTTATATTTTGTTATTAGTTTTTAATTAGGTATAGGTTTTTTTTTATATGATATGTATGGTATGGTGTTTTATATTATAAAACTATATGGTTCTTGTGTTGTACTTATAAATAATTATGAATAAGAATGTTACATTATTTCGTAATATTTTAAGAATTATCTAAAGATAGTTAAAAAGCTGGAATTAGTCGTATAAGGATTCTGTTTTTGAAATAGAGGTTACCTTGGATTTTTTTTCGATCGAGCGAAGTTATTGATTTCATGTATCAGATGTACTGACCAAATGAAAGATATGCTTAAAAACAACATATATTTTTACCCACAGTAAAAAAACTATACTTTGTCATACAACAATTTCGATTCTTGTTCGACGTTTGTCTACCAGCCTGGCCTTAAGTTTTGGTAAAATAAATAGAAACTCCCATACATACATTTTTTGTAAAAAGATATCAATATTTTTGTTACATAATTAATAACTTGTAAATTCTATTTATATTCTACTAGCTGTGCCCCGCGGTTTCACCCGCGCTAGATGCCTACGTCATAGTAGCTTATGCATGCAAAGTCTCAGCCCGATCGGTTTAAAATTGACAAAGTTTGATACAAACTTTCATCCACTATTTTATCCCCTTGGGGATAGAATTAATCAAAATCCTTTCTTAGCGGATGCCTACGTCATAACATCTACCTGCATGCCAAATTTCAGCCAGATCCGTCCAGTGGTTTGGGCTGTGCGTTTATAGATCAATATGTCAGTCAGTCAGTCAGTCACCTTTGAGTTATATATATTTAGATTATACTATAAACGATTCCCTTTTGATGTAGTTGAGTAAAGTAAAGTACTACAAGATATTTTACTTTCTTGACTTAGGCAAACAAATCCCAACAGTAGCAGAATGACAAAAATGTTATATCGTCCAGAATCGCCGTGGAGTTTTATCAAACGAGCACCGATTCTGAACGTTTGAGTTATGATAGCTGGCAACAGTTCGCACTAGGCCATTAATATTGTCAGACGGTGTACCACTGGTTCGCGAACTCGATAGGAATAGCTGGGAATTTTGGCGGGAACTTGAAAAGGTCGCATCGTCGAATTTTATCATTCTCCATAAGTTATGTTATTTCGAGTGTTTATATTTATAAATAGTTGTATAGTAAGCCGTGGTGGTGCCGGCGTAAGAATTGTACCCCACCTTCTCTACCCCTGTTTACCGTAAGAGTCGGCTAAGGGATGTAATCCGGAAGAGGGGCAGCAGCGTCTTCTTTGAACAATCACACCTAACTGCGCTCGCCAACCCGCCTGCCAAACGTGGCGAGTATTGGCAAAAACCCTCCCCAGGAGAAGGCCGATGTCCAGCAGTGGACTTCCTATGGCTGATGATGATGAGTTGTATAGTATTTTTTCTCCAAAAAAACTTTGTAAATATTTTAATAGGTTACTAGTGACCCGCCCCGGCTTCGCACGGGTAGTAAGAATAAGTGTAGTAAGCTATCCTTTAAAGGTAGATATATGCCACCGCGGACTTTTTGGTAGATCTATAAAATAGGAATTTCCGACCATGCCTGTTCGACCGTTCCGATGCATTGTTTTGTTATATTTCAAAGAGATTATGCAGCATTTTCGATCAAAACTCCCAGGTGGCTTGACTTTTTCTGACTTTCAACAATAATCATCATATTTCAACCAGTTTTCACAAAACTTTGACAAATTATATACCTAAACTTTCCTCATGAATCACTCTATCTATTGATGAAACTCGCATGATAATCTGTTCAGTAGTTTTATCAAATTCAAATTCAAATTATTTTATTGACACAAAAACGATAGAAACATTTACATTTATGTCACAAAAATCACAATTTATTTATTTATTTATTTAATAAGTCCGCCAACACAGTGTACACCAATACATTATTTCCTTGAACACAAAACAGAACGTAACAATATTAATTTTAACTCAATTCACAATCTAATTATAATAATAATATAAACAAACAATAATAATAGTAATAATATCATGGTATGTCAAAAAAAAAAAAAAAAATCTAATGTCAATAATCTCAGATCAAAAAATGCTACTATCAGTAAAAAACATCGTCAAAAGTGATAGAGCTGTTACGTTCTTTACATCTATCCCATTGATCGGTCAAGCTTTCACAATATGTCAAAAAATATGCTAAGATGCTTTTCCAGTTGTCAAATAAAATGTCAAAATCAGTGTTGGCGGCTAGGAGCGCATTAAAGCGGCGGCGGGCGCGAACCAACGGGGACATGGAGCGCGCAACTGTACGACCCCGATCTATGTAGAACAGATCATGCGGCCGACCGCGCCTGTTCGCCGGAACCCAGGGGTTATCTGGTACGAACAACGTGCACAAAAAGTTATGCAAGTGTAAAGAGTCAACTGACCCTCTAAGCGACTTGCAGCATATAGTCAGCTGATCCAAAAGCCTCCTTACTTCTAAAGAATTGTACTACTAAACTAGTAATTGTATATACTAAACTAGTTCAGTAGTTAGTTCAAGTTTATCGCGAACAGACAGACAGACGCGACGGATGACTTTGTTTTATAATAATACTAGCTGCGCCCCGCGGTTTTACCCGCGTGGTGATGGATGATAATGATGATGATGAAAAGTATCTTATGTCCAGGGTTGGCATAAAAAAATAAAAATCCTATCTTAGGGGATGCCTACGTCATAGTAGCTTTATGCATGCAAAGTATCAGTCCGATCGGTTTAAAATGGACAAAGTTTCATACAAACTTTCATCCCCTATTCTATCCCCTTGGGGGTAGAATTAATCAAAATCCTTTCTTAGCGGATGCCTACGTGTTAACATCTACCTGCATGCCAAATTTCAGCCCGATCCGTCCAGTGGTTTGGGCTGTGCGTTGATAGATCACTATGTCAGTCAGTCAGTCAGTCAGTCAGTCACCTTTCAGTTATATTTAGATAGAAGATAGAAGAAAGAAGATAGTCATGATGTTCCTGTGTTATGAAATTTCAGTGACTTTGAAACCGATAGTAGACGTCGTATTGTAAAAATTCTAAACTTGTAACCGGCACAACGATAGTATCGATTTATTTTGACGTAATCGCCTGACATCTTCGACCAATGTTATATTTTGTTTACACCAATTTCATAGCAGCTGGTTTTTCAAGTTGATAGCTAAGACCAATTTTTTAAATGTTGGTGGTACACACCTGGTTAGAATGGAACTGGCTTTCAAATAAGGCTGCCGGAACACATCGTTAGGTGCTTGGCGACATATTTTCAACTTGAGGGTGGTAGCTAGCCAGCTGAGTACTAGAAAGTACAAATTGTATGTATAACAGCATAAAAAAAAATCATAGTATTAATTTCATATTCTGTAAAACTTTTTAGCTGTTTTAGGGTTGTCTACAACGATTAATAATACGACCTCCTATCGGGTCAGTAATCAAGTTTCGCGTAACCGTATACAGCATTAGTGTCAGTGCTATTTCATCCTAGTTAGCTTAATATCTAATGACTAATGTACTAGACGGGGTAACTCAACCACAGTATAACAGCTGTGGTGATATTTAACCGTCACTAACATAAAGAATACCATTTATTACTAGCTAGAACTAATTACAGAGAATACCTTTTATAACTAACTAGTAATAATTAAAAATATTTTTTTTTACTAACCATAAGTAACTTAAACAAGCATTATTATTACATAGCTAGAACTAACTTGAAAAAATATCTTTTATTACTATTACTAATTGTTTTTATTACTAGCACTAATTGTTTTTTTTTTTAAATTAGTACTAACCATCACTAATTTACAAAAAACATTTATTACTTGCTTGAACTAACTTGATAAACCATACCATTTTTTCACTAACTAGAACTAACTTAAAGAAAGAGCATTTATTACTAAATATCACTAATTTAAATAATACTATATATACTAACTAGCACCAACTTGAAAAAACATTTATTACAAGCTAGAACTAACCTGAAAAAAGACAATTTATTTCTAGCTAGAATTAACTTGAAATAAGACCATTTAATACTGACTAGCACTAACTTGAAAAAATGATAATTTATTACTAGCTGGTACTCGTACTTATTCAGGGTCATAAGTTTGGGATACACTCAGCCGAATGGACGTTATTGTGCTGTTCTGAATTATGTATAACTTTTACAATGGAGATAATTCTGAAATAGTAAAAAAATTGTCTGTGCCAGTAGTCAGCGTTGTTCCTAGGTACAATAACCCCCTTTTGGATTAATATACTCCAAGCTAGCCCTTTAAAAATTGACAACTCGAATACTTTCCAATGCCATGCCAAAATTTCAGAACTGATCTAAGTATAGTAGGACGCCCTGAGACTCGGTGGAGTGACGATATACATAAAGCAGTGGACAGTGATTGAAAATGAAGTCGTTGAAGGCTAAGTGATGCGACTAGACTTCACAACTCAAGTTTTCTTTGTGTGAAGTCTAGGGTAGTTACCTAACAACTCAAGGTCCTGTGGGACCATTCAAGTATTACGTAAGCAGAATTTTAGTAATAATTAACAACTCCCCCCTTGCCAGCAAAAGTAAGCAAAGCTCTTACTAACCTCTCTTATATTTAAGTAAATATTGGTTTCATTAGCAGCCATTTCACTAAAACGTGGTGTGTCGATTACAAGGAAACCAAACAATCAGCATAATTTATACGACTTTGCTGATATTATCACCATTCAGATCGCCTCATCCCCAATGTCATCAAAAATAAGCAAAGTAAAGACTCACCCAACCCCCTTTGGTGCTTACGTAATACTTGAACGGCCCCTTTAAGGTTCTAGAGAAATAAATAAAATTAGTGGAGGCCTATACGCAGCAGTGGACTAAAGTGAGCTGACGATAGCGGTGTAGCATCAGCCGTAGCAAAGCTACTGGGTCCTGACATTGGCCCCAACATGTGTAAGCTTCTTAGACCGCAGCAACAATGGACGTCCAGGGTTAGACTGTGCGTTTTTTTTAATGACAGGCTAGGTGTTTGACCACAACTCACCTGATGTTAAGTGACGGTGTTGTTGAAGATGGTAAAGCATACCTAGCCTGGAATAGAACTGGCTCTTAAGTGAGGCTGCCGGAACACATCTTTAGATGCTTAGCGGCAGATTTTCAACTTGAGGGTGGTAGCTAGCTAGCCGAGTACTAGAAAGTACCCTACCACCACGCTATGGTTTCCTCACGATGTTTTCCTTCACCGGCAGCTCAAGTTCATTGTTGGGATTTGAACCCACGGCCTTCGGCATGCGAACCGACCGCGCTAACCACTGGGCTATCATCGCTACAAATAATCGCTATACGTTCGTTAACAAGTTTGTAAAATAATAATAGACATGACCCCCGTGGAACTATGAAATGAAGGACGAGCAGAAGAGGCCGCGACAAATTTTGATATAGGGCTCGTCTAGGTCATTTCACTGGCTGACGATAATGATGATGATGGACCCCTAGTTCAATGATCCTGTAGTTTAAATGTCAGGTACTGCAAAGAGATTCTGTGGAAGTCCTACGCTGAGTTAAACGTCGGGCTAATGAGTCGAAACTGCGGAACCATCCACTTGGACTTAACTGTGATTTATTATTGCTGCATTAGTTATTCGGAACTATAGTCATTTCGAGAAATATCGAGCTAATATAGTCCAGGGTATCGCTGCTTTGGCACCCTGTAATATCTCTACAGTAACTATCAAACCAGATCACAGTATTGTTTACACACTACTGCTTGGTAACAAAATATCTGATACTAAGGTGGTACTTATCTAGACAACCTCTTGCTAAGGAAATCTACCACCACATCATCAACCATAGGACGTCCACTGCTGGACATAGGCCTCCTCCTGAGGGGGTTTTGCCAATACTCGCCACGCTAGACAGGCGGGTTGGCGAGCGCAGTTAGGTGTGATTGTTCAAGGAAGACGCTGCTGCCCATCTTCCGTATTACATCCTTTAGCCGACTCTTACGGCAACCACGGGTAGAGAGGGTGAGGTACAATTCTTACGCTGACACCACCACTGCAAAATACCACCAAATAAAACATTTTTTTTGTTTTACTTATGTGGGGTTCAAGTGTAAATCAAGACAAAGCCACGCGGTCGTTGTACTCTACTTTGCTTCCTTGAAGAAGGCCACTGGATGTGGACGAAGCTATAATCAGAGTATCCGACATAGAAACGCAAGTAATCTCGCATAAGTAAAACAAAAACATTAATTAATTACTAATATCAATTAAAATGTTACAAGCAAATCACTTCTTTTGTAGCGATGATAGCTCAGTGGTTAGCGCGGTCGGTTCGCATGCCGAAGGGCGTGGGTTCAAACCCCAACAATGAGCTTGAGCTGCCGGTGAAGGAAAACATCGTGAGGAAACCATAGCGTGGTGGTAGGGTACTTTCTAGTACTCGGCTGGCTAGCTACCACCCTCGAGTTGAAAATCTATCGCCAAGCATCTAACGATGTGTTCCGGCAGCATCACTTGAGAGCCAGTTATATTCCAGGCTAGGTGTGCTTTCCCATCTTCGACCATACTGTCACTTAACATCACGTGAGCTGTGGTCAAATACCTAGCCAGTCAGCCATAAAAAAAACTTCTTCCAAAAAAATTATAATAATATTTTATATAATAGGGAAATGTTTCTAATTATATGTACCTATTATGTCTCTGTTTGCGTATTACACAAAAAAATAATTTGCCATAAATTCATTACCACATGTTTACTTTATTTGTAAAATGAAACGTTTTAAAAGAAACATTCAATAGTTTTAAAAAAATATGGGAGACTATGTACTTTTAAATATAAACTAGACATAATTCACACATACTGATTTTCGTTTTGCACCGCTACATAGCTCCAATAACTGGAAACGCTTCGATGGCACAGCCTAGGTATCTGCCTATTCAAATAAATATCCTTCCTCTAGTGTCATTGTGGAATGGTTCTAACACAAATGAGATCACAGTACTTATAAACAACGTTTCAACTGTATAAATCTTTACATAGTATAAAGCAAAGTCGCTAATTTTGTCTGTTTCTCAGCTAACTTCTTTGAAACTACGCAACAGATTTTGATACGGTTTTCACTGTCATGTAGAATATTTTTTCCGAAAGGTATATCTATCTACCTATCTAATCTATCTAATACCTTTAAACGAGCAATTCTTGTATATATATATATATATATATATATATATATATAATAATAATATAGCAATTCTTGTATATATATATATATATATATATATATATATATATATATATATATAATAATAATAATATAGCAATTCTTGTATATATATTGTATATATATACAAGAATTGCTCGTTTAAAGGTATTAGATAGATTAGATAGGTAGATAGATATACCTTTCGGAAAAAATATTCTACATGACTGAAAACCGTATCAAAATCTGTTGCGTAGTTTCAAAGAAGTTAGCTGAGAAACAGATATATATATATATATACGTATACATATATACAATATATATATACAAGAGTTGCATCTTGTGTTGGAGGAAGCGATGATAAGTTCTGTCTGCACTTGCATCCCCCTGGCTAAGTGACAATTGTAGTAAGCATAATGTATTAATATCTATAACTGTAAACTGTATAAACTGTAACTTAATATGAAAAGAAAGATCCATAAAAAAAAATGCCTTGCTGAGTTTTTTGCCGGAGTCTTCTCAGTTGAAGTGTAATTACGAGCCGGTGGTAGATTCAAACATGTAACTTAACGTTCATAAGTGCCTGACCAGGGCCTAAACTGAATAAATGACTTTTTGAATTTGATTTTGAATGTATTTTTGGTCACAGTTTTGACGAATCGTCGTCTGTATCTCATGCTGTCCAAATAATCATCTTCATTTCCATCATATAAAGAGACGAAAAAACGTTCGCCAATGTTCATTTGTCCCCAAGCGGTAACTTGGGCTTTTTCTACCTGCTTAGGATTCTCGTAAATGTACACTCTGATTAGAAATTATTGTAAAAAACCAATGATATGCACCAATATATGTATATTAATTTTTGTCGTGGGGAAAAGGGTCTATAATAAATAAATAATATCATAGGAATGTTAAGAAAATAATAAATTATATGAATAAAAAAATATGTAATAGAAAAGTAATAATGGTTCGTCGTTTTATTCGTACGAGTAGGTATTAAAGAACCCGGTCAACTTCGGAGCGCTGTAAAAACCATATAAATTAATGAAATTAAAAAAAATTATTCGTTGATAAACTTTCTATAAGATTTTTCTGATGTCATTTTATTGTAAAATTACCAGAAAACAGTTTGTTAAAAAAAATCAGTTATTTTTGTTTAAAAAATAAAAGTATTGGAATAAAGTTGTAGACAATTTAATTTGCTACAAATAATGTATTCTAAAATTTTCTATAGGGTTGCTTGTTTACGAGATACAGCGCGAAAGACTTTTGCACCCCTTTTTCCAAGATTGCGGCCGGGAGACAAGGGTGGTGACTCCACAAACTTGAACTTTTATACTAATCCCACCAACCAAATCAAAAAAAAAATTGCGTCCTCTGAAACATGCACGATAAGGCTTAAAAATTGTAACATTTCAATGGACTAATACATCCGATTTTGTTCAGGCATCCAAAAGTTATTGTGGAATAAAGATACACACAAACATAAATGAACTCTGAAAACATTACACTACTTTAGGCAGTCGTGTAATAAATTAACAATGTAATGGAATACTTATAGTAAAACTATTGTATCTAAAAGATTTTATTGTAGTGAAGTGGCAGGTAAAGTTCAAATTGATTGCTTTACTTCTTTCTTTATTTAACTTTACAATCAAGCATGATATTATATTTAAGGTAGTTTTCTACTACTATAGCTACGAGAATGATCCATCGGTTTAAAGCTGCTAGATGTTCCGCAGGATAAAAAATATCGGGTGGTGTTAGTATCGTCGACACGGCCGTGTGAACACGTGTACATTTTTAGGGTTCCGTACCTCAAAAGGTAAAAAATGAACCCTTATAAGATCACTCTCTTGCCCTGTCTGTCTGTCCGTGTATCACCACCGATTTTCTCAGGAACGGGTGGACCTAGCAAGTTGAAATTTATACCAGATACTGAGATCTGTATTCCCTATTAGGTGTATTAAAATCAAGGCCCTGAGTCAACACGAAAGGATATGGGCAAATTTAGATTTTCGCGAAAACTTGTAAGTACCAAAATTTAACTAAATTTACCTTACCTCGACACAACGAAAAAACGCGATACAAGAATTTTATATATTAGACTAGCTGTGCCCCGCGGTTTCACCCGCGCTAGTCCAGATCCCGTGGGAATGTCGGGATAAAAATTCAGGGATAGTGTAGCTTTCCTTTCTTAGGGGATGCCTACGTCATAGTAGCTTTATGCATGCAAAGTCTCAGCCCGATCGGTTTTAAATTGACAAAGTATCATACAAACTTTCATCCCCTATTTTATCCCCTTGGGGGTAGAATTAATCAAAATCCTTTCTTAGCGGATGCTTACGTCATAACATCTACCTGCATGCCAAATTTCAGCCCGATCCGTCCAGTGGTTTGGGCTGTGTGTTGATAGATCACTATGTCAGGCACAGTCAGTCACCTTTGAGTTATATATATTTAACTAGCTGTGCCCCGCGGTTTCACCCGCGCTAGATGCCTACGTCATAGTAGCTTTATGCATGCAAAGTCTCAGCCTGATCGGTTTAAAATTGACAAAGTTTCATACAAACTTTCATCTTCTATTTTATCCCCTTGGGGGTAGAATTAATCAAAATCCTTTCTTAGCGGATGCCTAAGTCATAACATCTACCTGCATGGCAAATATCAGCCCGATCTGTCCAGTGATTTGGGCTGTGCGTTGATAGATCACTATGTCAGTCAGTTAGTCAGTCACTTTTGAGTTATATATATTTAGATAGATAAATATGTTTAAATTTAATTAGGAATAATAAATGGGTTTCAAAAGTTTTTTCATATAATTAAAGCTATTTTAAGCGCAGTCGGGTTATAGAGTTTTTAAACTCTTCAGTTTGATACAGGACAAGTAGAAAGTCGGCCCACTACCACCCATACATAGCGGAATTTCCTTGGCTACGTACCATACGTTATGACTTTTTCTCATCCGTACGGCCCAGGAATGGAACAAGTCAAAAACCAAAAAGTTATTTATTCAGTTCAGGCCCTGGTAAGGCACTTATGAACGTTAAGTTACATGTTTGAATCTACCACCGGCTCGTAATTACACTTCAACTGAGAAGACTCCGGCAACAAACTCAGCAAGGCATTTTTTTGTGAATCTTTCTTTTCATATTAGGTTACAGTTTACAGTTATAAATATTAATACATACATTAGGCTTACTACAATTGTCACTTAGCCAGGGGGATGCAAGTGCAGAGAGAAGCTACTACAACCATATATTCCTGTCTTCCACGTAATGAGCCACCTTATAGTAGGCTTTGTCAATTAACCTCTGCTGTATAAAATCTTTGAATTTATTATAGGACATTTTAGTTACCTCAAGTGGGATTTTATTATAGAATCTAACGCAATTCCCGAGAAAAGACTTTTTAGCTTTAGATAACCTGAATCTAGGTGTAAGTTGCCGGTTTCCATGTTTCCCGAGAGATTTAATCTAGATCTTTACAAGGTCAAAGTTAATAGATATGTTCTAAGTTAGCGAGCTTCATCTTCGACCACATCGTCGCTTACCATCAGGCGAGTTGGTAGACAAACGCAGACTTATACTTGTTAAAAAAATAAACATTAATTAGATTTGTGCAGCGTTTATATGTATGCTTAGTTTAGGGTGTCTTTTTTTTCCGATATTATTATTTTCAACTACTGTGTATCTCCAATTTCCTTCTATATTAAGTTTATAACGTAGAATAAGTCAGTAGTTCAACCGGTAGGACTATCATAGTACTACTGGGAACTACTCTATAGTTCTCTTCCAGCGCGTCAGTATCTGCTAAAGCTCTTCATATAAAAAGGTGTCTGCGACAGAGGTACGGTGCGCAAAAACGTCGCCTGCAGTGCTCCGTTTCACAGGAGTGAACTCTGACTTTCTACCGACAGCAAACAAATACAGCAAAAACAAAAAAAACATAGGTCGCCTTTTACTTTTATTTATGCAGGATTATTTAAGTTTAATTATGGCATTATTTATATATGGCATTATTTCCTTCGGAACGCATTTTATAAGCTTAATGACTTTATGAAGGTTAATTGGAATAAACAATCGTTTGCATGTGATGTTGAATAATGTAATTTGTAATGTTTTTCTTAATTTATTATCTAATTAATTAATTGATCCAATATGACATTCACTTGATATTTTATGACATTTTAATTTTAATTTTATTTGATTAATAGCATTATATTTTTTAACTGTATTGAATTGACGTACCTAGTATAACGAAACTCTGTTATAAGGCGAATAAATAATCTGAATCTGAATCTGAATCTAGATACAAAGCCCAAAAATATAGATATATTCCGATATAATTAAAAAAAAAACACGTCAGTTTCCATAGTAAAACATAAGGCCTCTTTTTACTATTGTGAATATATCCTAATATAATAAAAACGAAAGAAAATTTGAATGGACCGACAATTTAAATAATTTTAAGCTGTTTGCCGAGGACAGACTTTATATTTGAGTTTTGAATGGAAATTCGTATAAAATAACCGCTAAATAGAAAGAAATAAAAAAAAACATTTATTTTATCACACACATCACTACAACAATAACACACTAGGATATATATAACTAGCGTATATATAGTAAATAATACTGTGGTGCTTTTGTTATATCTCAAAGGGAATAAATAGGCGTTTTCGATGAAAGCTCCCAGATGTTCTTTTTCCACTTCTAACAATTATCATCATATTTCAACCAATTTACACAAAATCTTGACAAATTATATACCTATACCTTCCTCATGAATCAGTCTATCTATTGGTGAAACTAGCATGATAATACGTTCAGCAGTTTTTAAGTTTATCTCGAACAGACAGACGTGGCGGACGACTTTGTTTTATAATATGTAGTGATGATAAAAGATGACATGAATGTTAACAATAATAGTTAAGTAAGTTGGTCTCGCTTCTGGAATGGTGTATTGGGTTACCTTACCAAGATTATAATCAGAATCAGAACAATTTATTATTAAATAATTACGTTTTTTTTTAAAATAGTTGACAGGCTATGTGTTTGACCACAGTTCACCTGATGTTAAGTGATGGTGTGGTCGAAGATGGTAAGGCACACCTAGCCTGGAATGGTACTGGCTCTCAAGTGAGGCTGCCGGAACACACTGTTAGATGCTTGGCAGCAAATTTTCAACTTGATAATGGTAGTTAGCCAGCCGAGTACTAGAAAGTACCCTACCACCACGCTATGGTTTCCTCACGATGTTTTCCTTCACCGGCAGCTCAGGCTCATTGTTGGGATTTGAACCCACGCCCTTCGGCATGCGAACCGACCGCGCTAACCACTGAGCTATCAACGCTACAAATGAATGTTACAGGCAAGTCAATTTAACAACAAAAAAGTGTCTTAAAAATAATTTTAAGCTATATTATATTTATTATATTATATTTATTTTCCTTATATTCCCTCCCCCTTTCCCTTTTTTTTTCTTCTCCTTCCATATACAAGATTATAGATATTCTGCCGCCAAGCAGTAGTGTGTAAACATTACTGTGTACCAGTTTGAAGTACTGCTAGCGATTATTTAATATTTTAACTTTCTATTTTTTTCCTATTATTTCTATATTATGTTTATTATATTTTTTTAATCTTCTATTTTAACTTTTTTAGTATTCGATGGTTAGTCACAGTAGCTCTATAAATTCGCTAATTGTAGTGTTCTTTAGACCAGAACAGCAATCTCAAAGAAGGTTTAAACCTCAAATGCCGATTTCAGGGTTACTTTTAGCGCCAATATCAGGGTTATGTTTAAGAGATCAAAGCATCAGTCAGTAAATCTTGGAAAACCAAAAGTTTGACTAGCGTCAGTATAGTGCCACTTCAACGATTAATATGGCAAGTTTGGAAGTTTCCAATTTTTTTGCCAACGCTCCATTTAATAATTTGCGCCAAGCGAAGCGTCACTTTTAATCTCAATATTGAGATGAGGACAATATGAAACTACACCACCTTCCGTCTCTTTTACTCTCACCTCCGCAAACATAGCTTCATCTCTTTCCAATCTTTGGTATAGGGATGTGGTAATTGCATAACAGGGATATTACGTCAAGCTGCCCTGAAGGATCGATTGTAATTAGAGATGAGATAGGTATCGGCTTGCTAGAATAATCGGACAAACAGTAACAAATATTGGAATATTTTTGTTTTACTTATGCGGGATTACTCACGTTTAATTTTATCGTGAACGCGCGCGACCTCGTGCGTGTGCCGCGCGCGCGTTGTACACAGCTTTGTCTCCATGATGAAGGGCACCGGATGTGACCGAAACTGTAGTCGGAGTTTGCGATAAAATCAAACGTGAGTAAACTCGAATAAGTAAAACAAAAATCTGTCAAAACCACATTAGTTTCCATAGCAATATTGGAATGTAAATTTTAGATATAATAAAGGTTTTGCGAAGTTAAAGACTTTTTAAATATTCTACATTTTTCTTTGGAAGTTATACTACTTAGAAATATAAGTCTTAATTTGAAGAGGAACAAAAAATGTCTGAGAAATATATCAATCAAGGGCAATAATTTACCAATTTATTAATGTTCAGGAACAATTTTAATTTTTGCCGACGTCTGTGTTTCTCGAAAAGAACTTTTTTTTTTAAATGTTTGTTTAGCTAGTGAACACAGGTCAGGTCAGATTCGACCACACCGTCACTTAACCAAGGTTAAGTGACGGTGTGGTCGAATCTGGGTGTTGTCAAACTAAGAGTAAACAGATTTCTTCTGGGAAATTCGTAAACACTAAATATTTCACTAAAATTTAGCGATGTTTAAAAGTAAAAAAAGTTAAAATTATTATTTATCCGACTGCCAAGGAAGTGTTGTTTTTGCGCTTATCTTGTATGTACCTACCTATGTATGTACTTACATATATTTATGTAAAGTTCTTTATTACCTCGTATCTTCCAAACGGCCGAATGGATTACGACAATAAAGGTATCGTTACATTTGTCTCAATAACCCGAGTGTCCTTAGAGAGTGGTTTTTTAAAACAAATCAAGATGGTGGATTTATAGGCGCGAAATAGAAATACGTTAAAAAAAATTACCCAAACATATCAAGTAGGGTGTCTAAAAAAAGTTATGTTTAAATTTAATTAGAAATAATAAATTTGTTCAAAAAGTTTTTTCCTTTTATATAGCTATTTTAATTGCAGTCGGGTTATAGATTTTTTAAACTCTTCGGCTTATTAATGTTGTACCTAGCTAAGGCACTGGAAACTAACTTATATAATATCGTATAGGCGGCAATAAATACTGATACGTTTGTCGATATATCGATACTTATTAATCGAACTCATGTGTCACATCACTATGATATGATATTAGGTGGAAGCTGAACTGGAGGTGCGGACGTAGAATTCAGAGCTAGGTTTGTTGACCAACATGATTCAATAATGATAGGATCATTTAAGGTCGAAACGTGGTGGTGATGGAGGCTCTATGCCGGGAGGAGGCGATTGAAATGTAAACTAACAAGTATAAATGTATAGAAATAGGGATTGTATGCATGCCTCGAGCATTCATGCTCACCATCGAAGGCTTCTTGCGGCGGCGTCGTGTGTCGGGTCGCTCTCTTCCCTCAGATATGGTTGAGGAGGGCGATGGCGGGACATGCGTCATACTCTTGCTAGGGTGCTGCTTGCAATGGTCATGGATAGGCGTTATCTTTTACCATCAGGAGAGCGACTCTTTCGTCCTATTACTTTAACATATAAAAAACTCGGGATCATTTTAGAGCGGGATTAGTTAATTAGAGCCATTATTTGATCCGAGGGTTTGGTCTCAATGTACTTTTTAGCTTTTTGCTTTGTATAATGCAGAAGACCGCTAAAAATAGGTAATATTAAAGCGTATGTCAGACAGACAGACAATTCATAAAATTTATTTACGCCTCGCTAAAAGGCAGAGGTCAGTAAAATGAGGCCCTACCACGAATTAGCCATGCAAACTGCGGCTTCGTTGTTGGCCTGCGGAGTCCTAATAAATAAAGGCCTTTCCGTTTTTTGAAAGAAAGAAAGAAATATATTTTATTTTGTAACAAAACCCCAGCATAATGCTGGTCACACTTAGTGGTATGAACAGCGCTGGTCTTCCAGCGAGCCCTTGTAGATTAAGCAAAATACACATAAAAATATTAAAAACAATACATAACAAAAACAAATATTATCCCACTATTAATATTATAAATGTGAAAGTTTGGATGGATGGATGGGTGTTTGTTACTCAATCACGCCAGAACGGCTGAACGGATCTGGATGAAATTTTGCATGTAGATACTTTAGGCTCTGGAATAAAATATAGGATACTTTTCATCATCATCATCCATCACCACGCGGGTAAAACAGCGGGGCGCAGCTAGTAATATTATAAATGTGAAAATTTGGATAGAAGGATGGATGGATGTTTGTTACTCAATCACGCCAGAACGGCTGAACGGATCTGGATGAAATTTTGCATGTAGATACTTTAGGCTCTGGAATAAAATATAGGATACTTTTCATCATCATCATCCATCACCACGCGGGTAAAACAGCGGGGCGCAGCTAGTAATATTATAAATGTGAAAATTTGGATAGAAGGATGGATGGATGTTTGTTACTCAATCACGCCAGAACGGCTGAACGGATCTGGATGAAATTTTGCATGTAGATACTTTAGGCTCTGGAATAAAATATAGGATACTTTTCATCATCATCATCCATCACCACGCGGGTAAAACAGCGGGGCGCAGCTAGTAATATTATAAATGTGAAAATTTGGATAGAAGGATGGATGGATGTTTGTTACTCAATCACGCCAGAACGGCTGAACGGATCTGGATGAAATTTTGCATGTAGATACTTTAGGCTCTGGAATAAAATATAGGATACTTTTCATCATCATCATCCATCACCACGCGGGTAAAACAGCGGGGCGCAGCTAGTAATATTATAAATGTGAAAATTTGGATAGAAGGATGGATGGATGTTTGTTACTCAATCACGCCAGAACGGCTGAACGGATCTGGATGAAATTTTGCATGTAGATACTTTAGGCCCTGGAATAAAACATATGACACTTTTATCATCATCATTATCCATCACCACGCGGGTAAAACAGCGGGGCGCAGCTAGTAATATAATGGCGAATGTTTGTGAGTGGGTAAGTGTGTTTGCATGTTTGTTACTTCTTCGCGCTCAAACGGCTAGACCAATTTTGATGAAATTTGGTATGGAGGTAGCTAACACCCTGGATTAACACATAGGCTACATTTTATCCCGAAAAAAATGTAGTGTTCACGTGGGAATAGAGGGTAACACCGCGGGGGGCAGCTAGTATTTAATAAAACAAAACAATGTCTTCTTCCAAAATATCCGTCCACAAATGAATAAACAAAGTAATTTCATATGAAATTACTTTGTTTTCTCGAATATATATTCGAGAGAGTATTGTTGTGATATATGAGTGAGTTACAATAGTAGCGTAACATTTTGAAAACAAAAACTTTTTAATATCAAAAAGTTTAGCGCAATATTTCAGTACGGGTTCAAAACTTTGTTTCGACGTATTTCTGTTCATAATGTGTTTTCATTAGGAACAGTTTTTCCGGATTTCTGAAATAATTCTCATGTTTTTCATCATATGAAAGCGCTAGACTAAATAACTTGTATTCTACAGATAGCTTTGTCGTTAGAGTGGTCTGGGTCACACACCAAGGGCTTGGGTTTAACCCTCAACAATGAGCTTAAGCTTCCGGTGAAGGAAACTGTATCTTGATGCTAAGGTAGTTTCTAGTACTCGGCGGGCTAGCGATATTGTGAATCGGTATCTTCTAGGCAAGCGTGCTCCATCTTAGACCGCATCATCACTTAACAACAGGTGAAGTGGTGGCCTATTTCTTAAAAAAAAACTACCACCATCTTTTTTATGATTGACAGGCTAGTTGTTTGACCATAGCTTAGCAGGAGGTCGTCTAGGTACCAGCGCAGTACTAGATATTCCGCCGCCAAGCAGTAGTGTGTTAACATTACTGTGTTCCGGTTTGCAGAGTACTGCAGCTAGCGAAATTACAGGGCTGTTGAGACTTACCATAGAAAGTCTTACAGTAATGAGCGTCAAAGCAGCGATGCCCTGGATTTTGTTTCAAAGTTATGTCAATGCAATGGTCATGGACAGACGTTGTCTCTTACCATCAGAGCGTCTTGTTACAATTACATATAAATTAAATAAAAAAAGTTAAGTGATGCTGCGGTCTAAGATGGAGCACGTTTACCTAGAAGATACCGATTCACTCTCGACTTGAAGACACCCAGATTACATCCAACGGGGAACACCCACTCAGACAGCGCATTCCACTGCCTAGCAGTCCGCATAATGAACGTGGAATCAAATCGTTTTGTTTGAGTTTTTGGAACGTCGACCATGAAACGATGTCGCTTTTTTGAGATAGTCTAGGCCTGGAATTAAGATGGCTCTCAAGTGAAGCTACTGGAACACACTGTTGGGTGCTTGGCAGCAGTGGGTTGAACCCATTGCATATGAACCGACCGCGCCAACCACTGAGCTATATGTGTCTACCATCTTTAACTACAACATCACTTTGCATTAGGTGAGCTGTAGTCAAACACCTAGACAGTCAGACACAAAAAAAATTACTTATCAGTTCATAATAAGAAGGTTTTCAGGGATTGAAGTTGAAAATAGGAACTAAGTGTCTAAGCGCGTGTAACGTGATTAGATGGAGTGACGATATACGTGAACATCTTAATTGCCACATCAATAATTTTCCTACATTCCAAATTCCATCCAGAACAGGTCTGCAACGACACTTCATTTGCAGAGTACCCAATTTATGTGGATGTTTAAAAGATGACGCCACGGTCGCATATTACAAACAAAACTGAAAAACACTCAAAGTAAATGTTAGTTACAATATTACCCACCTGCAAAGATAAGTTGGTTTGTTTCTACCTATGATTCTTACGATGACACCCCTGCTCCTTTACAATAAGGTTGAAGATTGCACCAAATCATGCTCTATTGTTTCGAATTTCCGACATTATCAGTCTTAATTTGCACTGTACAGCCAGTATAATAACTTTACCGATTTTGAACATTATTTTTACCCAACTGACAAGGAAAGGTTATGTTTTTCGTGCGTATCTTGTATGTATGTAAATTTCAGTATTACCTCGTTTCTTCCAAACGGCTGGATGGATTTTGACAGCTAGAATATCGTTTTAAAAACCAAAGTGTTTTTAAGTAGGTGTTTAAAAAAATGGCGGATTTGGCGCGAAATATAATTTTAAAATATAACCTAACCCTATCGGTATCAAAATAAAGGCAATTAAAAGAGGATTACAAAAACATACATATATAATTTATATGTTTGAATTTAATTAGGAATAATAAATTAGTTTAAAAAGTTTTTTTCTTTTAATTATAGTTATTTTAACACATTCGGGTTATAGATTTTTTTAACTCTTCAGCTTGTTGTATATTTAAATTATTTGCATTTACTCGGCTGGCTAACCTACCACTTTCAAGTTAAAAATCTTAGCACCTAACAGTGGGCACTGCCTCATTTGAGAACCAGTTCCATTCTGGGCTATGTGCTATGTTTATCTTTGACCACACCGCCATTTAACATCAGGTGAGCCTATCAAACACCTAACCTATCAACAACGAGTTTACTATACCCTCAATGAGGCAATATATGATAGGCAATGAGTTTACTATACTATATAGTATCAAACATAAAAAACCGGCCAAGTGCGAGTCGGACTCGCGCACGGCTCTGTAACATTATCTATAAAAACGGAAAAAATCACGTTTATTGTATGGGAGCCCTTGAATATGTATTTTATTTTAATTTAATTATATATTTTTAAAGTGTATATTAAACATTCTGTGAATATTTCAAGCGTCTACCTGTTGCCGTTATCAATATCGAGCAAAAACGAGCAATAAAATCATGTTTGTTGTATGGGAGCCCCCTTAAATATTTATTTTATTCCGTTTTTTAGTATTTCTTGTTATAGCGGCAACAGAAATACATCAGCAGTGAAAATTTCAACTGTCTAACTATCACGGTTCATGAGATACAGCCTGGTGACAGACGGACAGACAGACAGACGGACGGACAGCGAAGTCTTAGTAATAGGGTCCCGTTTTACCTTTTGGGTATGGAACCCAAATAAAAAAGAGACGTCGAGGTAGCTACCACCGCAATATCAAATAACTTGGTGGTAGATCTGCTTAAAGTATTGGCAGCTTAGTTGGGTGACTTTCTGACTTCCAATGTGGAGGTCTTGGGTTCGAATCCCAGTCGCATCTCTGTCTTTTCTAGGTTTTGTGCGTATTGGCGATAACTTCAAGAAGGAAGACATCGTGAGGAAACTTAAATTTCTGCCAATTCTCACATGGACGATGATCTTATCCATACTTGACAAGAGACCTGAACCCAACAGTGGGCCAGCTTATAAAATCAGGGCTGATTCAGAGATTTCCTTGGCAAGAGGTTGTCTAGGAAGGTGCCACCACAGTATAGATATTCTACTGCCAAGCAGTATGTAACATTAACATTAATTGTGAACATTACTGTGTTCTAGTTTCTGGGGTAACTGCAGCTAGCGAAATTACAGGACTGTCGAGATTAACCATCTAATGTCTCAAAGTCACACACACATCATCAGCCATAGGACGTCCACTGCTGGACATAGGCCTCCTCCTGGGGGGGTTTTGCCAATACTCGCCACGCTTGGCAGACGGGTTGGCGAGCGCAGTTAAGTGTGATTGTTCAAGGAAGACGCTGCTGCCCATCTTCCGGATTACATCCCTTAGCCGACTCTTACGGCAACCACGGGTAGAGAGGGTGGGGTACTATTCTTACGCCGGCACCACCACAGCAAAAAAATCATGTCGGCATGTTTCAAAGTAATGAGCGCCAAAGCAACGAAGCCGTAGACTTTGTTTTGCTACTAAAATCAAAATCAAAATCAAAAAGTAATTTATTCAGTTTAGGCCCTGGTAAGGCACTTATGAACGTTAAGTTACATGTTTGAATCTACCATCGGCTCGTAATTACACTTCAACTGAGAAGACTCCGGCAAGAAACTCAACAAGGCATTTTTTTGTGGATCTTTCTTTTCATATTAGGTTACAGTTTACAGTTATAAATATTAATACATTATGCTTGCTACAATTGTCACTTAGCCAGGGGGATGCAAGTGCAGAGAGAAGCTACTACAACCATACATTCCTGTCTTCCACGTAATAAGACACCTTATAGTTAGGCTTTGTCCTGTAAAAGTTCTGTATATCGCTGTAATATCTCTTACCATCAGGAGAGCGTCTCGTTTTTTTTACTTGTCAGTGGTATTGCGATGCTAAGAAGTGTTCATCCACCTGAACACACCCTTACTGGAATACCTACTTAAGTTCAGTTATTTATGTACCTAGTTAATAGGAGCCTGTAGTCTCTGAGCTTTTGTCTTAGCGTCTGGATGAGACATGACAGATGGCGGTTCTTTCTCGTCTGTTTTTGAGAAGAGCCACGAGCACTAGCTACCTCCCGCGATCTTACCCGGAATGATTATGTTTTAACGTAACACATTTTTTAACCCCCTACGAAAATTGGGGTGTTATTTATTTCTTTATAGTTGACAAGCTATCTGTTTTACCACAGCTCATATGATGTTAAGTGACGGTGTGGTCGAAGATTGTAAACACACTTATGGAATGGAACTGTCTCTTAAGTGAGGCTACCGGAACACACCGTTAGATGCTTGGCGGCAGATTTTCAACTTGATTGGTAGCTAGCCAGCCGAGTACTAGAAAATACAACCCATGCTTTTTAGGGTTCCGTACCTCAAAAGGAAAAAAACGGAACCCTTATACGATCACTTCGTTGTCCGCCTGTCTGTCTGTCAAGACCTTTTTTCTCAGGAACGCGTGGAGGCATCACGCTGAAATTCATACCAAATACTTAGGTCTACTGTCCCTTGGAGCTGTGAAAATTAAACTTCTAAGCCAACACAATCAAAAGATACAGCCTTTTATTCTGCAAATTTTCGACACTCGCAAGGGAATCAAAACCTACAGGGTACTTCCCGTGAACTCAGAATCTTGAAATTTGGTACGAAGCAACGTCTTATAGCACAGATAAAGGAAAAATAGCGAAAAGCATAAATTACCATTAAAAAATCCATAACTTTTACTTATATACCTACAGGTTTGTACGGAACCCTCGGTGCGCGAGTCCAACTCACACTTGGCTGGTTTTTGATCCCAAATACAAAAATGTATTTAACGACTGCTAACCTAATATTAAAGACAGTATGGTCGAAGGTGACACCTAGTTTGTCACCGTTACGCTTGGCGATAGATTTTTTACTAGTTAGTCAGTCAAGTGTACCCTATACCCTACCTAGTACCCTACCACCATTAGCATGGTGGTCCACCATAGCTGGTTTGATCACGATGTTTTCCTTCACCGGCAGCTCAAGCTCTTTGCCCACAAAATTAAGTATATTTAACATAACATTGAATTACTAATCGATATTATAGACTAAAATAAATTTATATTATTATTATTAATACAGACAAACAAACAAGCAATGCTAGGATATACTTATACTTATAATATTTAGGATGTCATTTCTCGCGTTTTTTGTCGCCCGGAGACGTTTTGAAGGGTTTTTGGAAGTCTTCCCTTGACATCTTGAATTTATCACGTTAGCTATTAATCTTTCATTCCATTCTGATATAAATCCATTATTGATAAATAAGTTATAGGTTAAATGCTACGCTTCATTTTTAACCTCCGACGAAAAGAGGAATGGGCATCGATTTTGTCATATTTTAAATATGTTTTTTTTGCATGCAGGTTGATGTTATGACGGATATTGATATTATAAAGGATTTTGATCAATTCTACCCCCAAGGGGATAAAATAGGGGATGAAAGTTTGTATGAAACTTTGTCAATTTTAAACCGATGCCGAACCTTTGCATGCATAAAGCTACTATGACGTAGGCATGTAGCGCGGGTGAAACCGCGGGGCACAGCTAGTTTTCTTATAAATGGTTCGTGGATCTACGTACTTTTTAAAAATAAAACGAATGTTTTGTTAGCAAGTGTACATATTTTTGTTTATAATGCAGCTTTCTTTTTTAGTCGGAGTAACATTCCGTTCTTCCTCATTGTTACTGCTTTTTTCCATAATTGGGAATCGAATCCAGGCCATATAGCTCAAGAAATAGAGCAGTGCAGACATTATAATTAAGTTAACAAATAACTGCTTTTAATTCAAATAGTAGATTAGAGAAATAGCTTGCATTTATATTAAATTTAACCTACTATTTTATTCCAAACGTTTTTCCGCTTCAACGATCTTAGCTCAGTAATAAATAAGGGCTATCTCCCGCAAAAACCGTGAACACTTCGAAGGCCTATTAAATCTCATTGAAAACTGCTTAGGGCTGTTAATTTCGTCCAAATTTATTGTTGGCCAATCGTGAATATATTAGGGGAGGCAAAAAAGTACAATTGGCCAATTGTCCTAGCAATGGGAAGCGAAGAGACGCGATGCTATTTATTTATTATTGGCTAATTGTGAATGTATTACTGGAGGCAAAGAAGTACAATTGGCCGATTGTCCTAGCAATGGGAAGCGAAGAGACGCGATGCTATTTATTTATGCTAAAGAGACGAACGGGATTCTCTTCTGGTGGTAAGAAATAACGCATGCCCATGACCATTGCAGCAATACACAGAACTTTGAGTACTAAAATGATGTCTAGGTCATCGCTGCTTTGCCGCTCATTACTTTAAGACTATCGATGGTTAGTCTCAATAGCCCAGTAAATCACATGTTTAATCGCAGTTGGGTTATAGATTTTTTAAACTCTTCAACTTGTTTTCTGGTTGATTAGCTAGGTGTTTGACTACAGCAATCTGATGTTAAGTGACGGTGTGGTCAAAGGTGGTATACACACCTAGCCTGGAATGGAACTGGCTCTCATTTGAGGCAGCCTAAATACACCGTTAGGTGCTTGCCAGCAATATTTCAACTTTAGGGTGGCAGCTAGCCAGTTTTGTACTTAAAAATACCCTACCACCATGCTATGGTTTCCTTCACCGGAAGCTAAAGCTCATTGTTAGGGTATGAACCCACACTCTTCGGCGTGTGAACCGACCGCGCCAACCACTGAGCTATCATCGCTACAAAATAGATAATATTATAACATTGTTCATGTGGGACATTGCGCTAGGGGATGGTATAAAAGTAGTGCGATTTATTTTCCATGGTTGCGGTGAATGGGTGAGATACGAATGTTGCCAGACCGAAAATGTTCCGAGTTTGCCATATCATTTATTTTATTACTGAAAGGTTGATATTGGATAGTGTCTAACGCGAATCTACCCAATTGCGTTATATTTACAATAGTAGGATGTGACTTTCCTTGTGGTTTTATTGCTGATGATAATATAGGCCAGTAAAAAGCCAGTAAGCCGTTTCTTTTGGTCAACCTGGTACTAAATAAGAGTTATTTTTTTTTTAAATAATGTGCAGGGTCACTAACTTAGCACAAAATCACAAAATACTGACAGTTCCAAGTGGAGCTTCAAGCGCCACCTTGAAAAAATGTTTTTGGCTAATATCTCGGACACTATGCACTTTAGGGTAAAAGTTATTGAAATCATTATTGTAGAAAATAAAATTTCGCTTTTATTTCTTGTAAACTTTGTTGTAAAACTTACCGTTTACGATTTATGGCCTATTTAATGAATCGGTTTTTCTACCTCGGCGAATTTCATGAGTGTGTGTGTTGTTCAATTCCCACCAGGACAAAAAATAATGTGACGGCAAATGTTCCGTGTCTGGGTGTTCTGTATGGATTATAAATATGTGTTTACAAAAAAAAAAGTATTTAAGTATTCTATTAGTTATCTGACTTCCATAGTACAAGCTTTGCTTAGTTTGAAGACAGATGGTGCTGTGTGTAATATCCTACTATATTTATTTGTTGAAACATAACATTCTTAATAATCCTCATAATCCTCTCCTCCTCCTTCTTCATAATCCTCGCCATACTTAGGTCGCCTGGAAGAGATCGCTCTTAACGATAAGGCCGCCAATTGTTTCACTAGTGTTAAGTTTATATTGTTAAAATTGTAATAATAATTGGCGTGAATGATAAAGAGTTTTATTATTATTATTTTTAGAAATTAACATACTTCATATGACCCACCAGATACTTCATATGACAATATCTATTCATTCATATTTATTCATTTAGTGGATTGAATATCCAGTGAATGAATGAATTCATTAACTGGAAACCGAGCTATGTTAATATCTTTGTTCGTACATAAGACAAATGCTCCGGGTCGTGAATGCGACCTAATACATCGATATATCTTGCAGCACGTAGTGGCGAATGTGCACTTAATCCCTCTGGAATGGACAATGTTGCCAGTATTCAGTTTAATTTACCCGTAATCGCCTAAAAATAACACAAGTTTTTACACATCCTAAGTTAGTTAAATTTTGCATAGCTAAGACAATTAGTGACTGTTAAGTATAATCTTGCCGTGGTGGTGCCGGCGTAAGAACAGTACCCCACCCTCTCTACCCGTGGTTGCCGTAAGAGTCGGCTAAGGGATGTAATCCGGAAGATGGGCAGCAGCGTCTTCCTTGAACAATCACACCTAACTGCGCTCGCCAGCCCACCTGCCAAGCGTGGCGAGTATTGGCAAACCCCTCCCCAGGAGGAGGCCTGTGTCCAGCAGTGGACATCCTATGGCTGATGATGTGAGTATAATCTAAAGTGACGGCAGCCTAGGTTGAGAGTTCGCTTCCAATCTGGAGTTTCTGGGTTCGAACCCCACGGTACACACCTTTCTAAGTTATGTGCGTATTGTCGCTGTCTTCAAACGATTAAGGGAAACATCGGTCTCTGTGCCTCAGTGGTTAAAGCGGTTGGTTCGCCCGCCAAAGGGCGTGGGTTCAAACCCCAACAATGACCTTGAGCTGCCGATGAAGGAAAACATCGCGAGGAAACCATAGCATGGTGGTAGGATACTTTCTAGTAGTCTGCTTGCTAGCTATCACCCTTAAGTTGAAAATATGCCGCTAAGCTACTAACAGTGTATTCCGGCAGCTTAATTTGAGAGACAGTTAAACCAAGCTAGGTGTTTACCATCTTCGACCACACCGTCACTTAACAGGTGAGCTATGAGCTGTGATTAAACACCTTAACAACCATAAAAAAATTAATAGACAATCTTTGTTTACAAGAACAAAATGTGTAGGCAAAAACACAAAAAAAATAAGTATATCAACCCGCACTTAGCCAGCGTGGTGGCCTTGCCCTTCTCACAATGAGAATCCCACGCCCAGCAGAGGGACAGTAAATATAAAATATAAAATAAATAATATACATATTAAAATATCTCGTTTTGCGGGTAATTCTTGCAAATAGCAACACCGTCTCGTCTAGAATCCAGTCCAAGTGAAGTGACAACCATTTCCAATTCCATTTAAATGTAGTGCGGCAATGCTTGTCTTCAGTTTGTTTGTACTGGACCTACTTGATTACTTAGGGTTCTCGTGCACTGTACGTCTTGGAAGAACTTTTTTTTATGGTAAATAATATTTTTTTTTCTCTTTCTACTTGGCATCGCACTCTGTGCATTCTGCCAGTTCATTGTTTCTGTATTTTGTGTGCAGTCTTCAGTTTTCAACTTCTTTATCATTATAGTCAAAGTCCACTCACTTACTATAAGCTTCGATGGAGTTTTGGAAGCAACACGAAAAGTCATGTTTCACCACATTATATCACTTTCCCAGAATTGCGTAATGCTCGTAATTCGGCACTTTATGTATAAAAAACAACACTATTTTTATACATAAGCACTCGATAAAACATTAGTTTTGGAATAAAATACAATGGGGCGACACGACACAGTTCCAAAACTAATAATATAAAAGTTATATCTATATCTATATCTTTAAACGAGCAATTCTTGTATATAAATATATATATATATATATTCTGAATCTCGGAAACGGCTCCAACGATTTTCATGAAATTTTGTATCCAGTGGGTTTCGGGGGCGAAAAATTGATCTAGTTTCATATTCAGAAAACGTCGTTTTATCCATGTTTTCAGCCGAGCAATGCTCGGTCAACCAGGTACTTATTATTATAAATGAGAAGGTTTATATTATAATTATGTAAGTTTGTCACTTCTTTACGTTGAAGCTAACTCTCTAGTAAATATTATATCATGATAATTACGATTAAGAAAAAGAGGATAGAACTACATATTACTTGGTGGTAGACAGGAGGTCGTCTAGGTAGGTACCACCGCAGTACCAGATATTCTACCGCCAAGTAGTATTGTGTACACATTACTGTGTTCCGGTTTGAAGGGTACTGTAGCTAGCGAAATTACAGGGCTGTTGAGACTAACCATCGAAAGCGTCGATGAGCGCCATGCAATGCGCTGGACTTTGTTTTGCTACTCAAAGTTCTGTGTATCGCTGCAATGTTCATGGACAGGCGTTATGTCTTACCATCAGAAGAGCGTCTAGTTCGTCTCATTATTAAATAGACTAGCCCTGCCCTGTTAGCTCATTTGGTAGAATATCTGCTTCAAGAAATGTAGGGCGAATGTTCGATTCTCACCAGGACATACATTTATGTGACGATAAATGTTTGTTCTGGGTCTGGGTGTTCTATATCTATTATAAGGGTGTATTTGGAAAAAAAGTATATAAGTATTATACCGGTTATCTGGTTCTCATAGTACAAGCTTTGCTTAACTTGAGGCTAGATGGCGTTGTGTGAAATCTCTACCGTCACTAGCTTCCTTGATAAGAGTGGATCTTCACTTCATATCAGACCAGATGGACGTCAACGCAAGTTCATTTCTTTCAAGATAAAAATGAAAAAAAAAAAACTGGCTGTAACGATGATGGCTCAGTGGTTAGTGCGATAGGTTCGCATGCCGAAGGGCGTGGGTTCAAACCCCAACAATGAGCTTGAGCTACCGATGAAGGAAAACATCGTGACGAAACCATAGCGTGGTGGTAGGGTACTTTCTAGTACTCGGCTGGCTAACTACCACCCTCAAGTTGAAAATCTGCCGCCAAGCATCTAACGGTGTGTTCCGGCAGCCTCACTTGAGAGCCAGTTTCATTCCAGGCTAGGTGTGCTTTACCATCTTCGACCACACCGTCACTTAACATCAGGTGAGATGAGGTCAAACAAATAGCCTGTCAGCCATAAAAAATATAATAAAAAATAATATAATATCTATTCTTTTAATTTCCATCCTAAGGTTGTCTGGAAGAAATCGCTCTAGGCGATAAGGCCGCCCTTGTACACCGTTTATTTGTTGTTTCTATGTTGTATTTTTTGTTTTGTTACTTTCTTTCTCTTCTGTTTTTAATTTTTGTATGTATTTTTATAATGTTTGGTGTATAATAAAGTTGTATTGTATTGTAAAAAAAAGAATAAAATCGCGGGTAAAGGACAAGGGCACAGCTAGTATAACGTGTCCAATATCTCAGAGAGAACTCCCTAAAGCGGCATATTTCCAACAATATGATAATAAGGGACCCTAGTAACACACGACCAACATATTTGACTACTTAAACGATGGAGCCACTGTTCCGTTTTATAAGCAACATTAAGGATCTGCAATGGAATTTTTTAGTTTCCTTTTTACGTCACCTGTACGTATGTTGGTTGGTAGGAGCTGTTTAAAATTGTATAAAGGTGTATTTTATTTGAGTTTGGACCTCAAACGTGGAGTGAATGCTTAATGCTATAGATATAAGAACTAACTATAAGCTCAACATTGTTTCGTTATTCACTACATATTATAAAACAAAGTTGTCCGCCGCATCTGTTTGTCTGTCTGTCGGGTCGAGATAAACTTAAAAACTACTGAATGGATTATCATGCGAGTTTCACCAATAGATAGAGTGATTCACGAGGAAAGCTTAGTTATATAATTTGTCAAGGTTTTGTGTAAATTGGTTGAATTATGATGATAATTGTTGGAAGTGTCGGAAAAAGTCAAGCCACTTGGGAGCTTACATCGAAAACGCTGCCTAATCCCTTTGAGATATAACAAAACAATGCATGGTGGGATATTCCTCTTATATAGATCTACAAAAAAGTCCGCGGTAGTATATATCTACCATTTAAGGGTAGCTTATGCCATACCCATTCTTACCTAGTCTATTCCATGACCATTGCAGCGATACACAGAACTTTGAGTAGTAAAACAAAGTCCAGGGCATCGCTGCTTTGGCGCTCATTACTTTGAGACTTTCGATGGTTAGCCACAACGCTGGCTGCAGTGCTACAGCTTGGCGGCAGAATGTCTGGTACTGCGGTGGTACCTACCTAGACGACCTTAAGGACGACCTTGTGACAAAACCCCTTTAATAAAATAAAGATTTAAAAAAAAAAGGGCGACCTTCTACCACCAAGTCAACACAACATAGCACATTTTTATTTCCGTGGAAGCGCAGTGGCCAGTGTCTTCATTGCATATTTGGCTATAGAGCGTATATGCAAATTATCAGTGAATTCTCGTTCAGAGATGAACGCTTAAAATGACAGAATGAATACAGACCGGAAGCCATTTCCATACTCTATCGACGAAAGCGGGTCCCCCTTTCAGGTGAGAACTAATATCGCACCAATTTTAATTACAGGCAATTCAAACAATGAGACAGAAGAATCCAAGGAGTAGGACCATAAATTAGTTTTGATATTTTTTTTATGCATGACAAGCTAAGTGTTTGACCATATGTATAGCGATGATAGCTCAGTGGTTAGCGCGGTCGGTTTGCATGCCGAAGGGCGTGGGTTAAAACCTCAACAATAAGCTGGAGCTGCCGGTGAAGGAAAACATCGCGAGGAAACCATAGCGTGATGGTAGGGTACTTTCTAGTACTCGGCTGGCTAGCTACCACCCTCAAGTTGAAAATCTGCCGCCAAGCATCTAACGGTGTATTCCAGCAGCCTCACTTGAGAGCCAGTACTATTCCAGGCTAAGTGTGCTTTACCATCTTCGACCACACCGTCACTTAACATCAGGGGAGCTGTGGTCAATCACCTAGCTTGTCAATATTAAAAAATAAGCTGACCTGCAGTTTTTCGGGTTTTCGCTACCATCAGCTGTTCTATGTATATCGTCAGTCCATCGAGTCTCAGGGCGTCCTAAGCTACATTTGCCAATTCGCGGTCTCCAAACCGCCCTCGGTAGTAAGCATTTAAAAAGTTTCAACATACAATGATTCATTTTTCTGCCGATAAGTGCGCGTTTCACTACCAACTCGCCTGATAGTAAGCGACGATGTGGTCGAAGATGAAGCACGCAGATTGGGAAGAATGCTCTGATCTTTAAAACATCTAGTTTATATCACTTAGGAAACAAGGAAGTTAAAGTAAAACTTTTAGTTGAATGCCTACTCCACGCCTTTTTCTGCAGTCAAATATCTCCAATCGGTATAATTCTGCGCTATTCAGCGGTTATATTGAAGCCAGTGCTCAAGGGGGTACTGACATGTAAGCACTGCAGTGCTCGGGTATTGCTGCGAGCACTGAGCTCTTAAGTGCGCCCAGAAATGCTCATCCAAATAATGACAGAATAGAATACTTATCTGTGTGTAAAGTGATAGACAACTTTTTATTATTAATATAAATGAAAATTGAATAATTTTATTTCTAGAATACCATACATTGAAATGTACTTAATATATCACTACATAATATAAAACAAAGTCGCTTTCTCTGTCCCTATATCCCTATGTATGCTTAAATCATTAAACTACGCAACGGATTTTGATGCGGTTTTTTTTAATAGATAGAGTGATTAAAGAGGAAGGTTTATATGTATAATAACATCCATTAAATAGTGGAGAAATACTGTTATTTTTGAGGTTTATACCCGTGCGAAGCCGGAGCGGGCCGCTAGTGATTAATAAAATACAATACCTCATAAATAAAATCCTACTAATGTTTTGTAAAGTGAAAGTTTGTATGCTTACATGTTTGTAACTCAATCACGTAAAAACGGCTGAACGGATTTGGATGAAATTTGGCACACATATAGTTACACCACCGTTAACCGATATCTCCTAAAATATTGGTAGAAATAGAAAAACCGGTTCATTAAATAAGCCATAAATCGTAAACAGTAAGTTTTACAAAAAAGTTTACATGTAATAAAAAATGCGAAATTTTATTTTCTACAATAATAATTAAAATAACTTTTGCCCTAAAGTGCATAGTTTCCGAGATATTAGTCAAAAACTTTTATTCAAGATGGCGCTTGAAGCTCCGCCTAGATCTGTCAGCATTTTGTGATTTAATGTCAATTTTATTTTTTTGTGTAATTGACACGAAACCTTAAAAGCAACATTGTTAAACGCAAGCCTATTTTCAATAAAACAAATAATTAAGGTAGTTTTATGTCACAAATAAAATGTTGTCTATTGTCCACCATTAAGTTGAAAATCTACCGCCAAGCACCGAACGGTGTGTTCAGACAGCCTCACTTGCGAGCCAGTTCCAATCCAGGCTTGGTGAGCTTTACCATCTTCAACTACACCGTCACTTGACATCAGGCGAGCTGTGGTCAAACACTTAGCTTGATAACGATAAAAAAAAACAAAGAAATCAAAATCGGTTCAGCCGCTTAATAGTTACAAGGGAACATATGGACGGACATACATACATACAGACAGGTTAAACACGTAATCTTTCTTTTTTGGCATTGTCACAGTCGGGTAAAAACACCCGTAAAGAGTCAACACCCACAATATCAACGAAGAATGAGTAAAATAGATTTCTCTATATATTTTCGTTAGTACCACCCCTGGAGCGTTGCCAACCCTAATGGCCGCTTTTGTGCAGCCCTAATGAGTTTTCAAACAATGAGAAGATATAAAAACGAAGATTCGACGCCTATTCGAATATAGGACAATAAGGACCGCCTTTTCTTTGTGTATTTTTAGGCCGCTAGGGCCACCTAACAGTTAACTAGCACAACTGGGAAGATGGACTTTGGAGCTGTGTGTTTTTTTGGCTAGGTGTTTGACCACAGCTCACTTGATGGTACTTACCATCAAGTCAGTAAGCACACCTAACCTGGAAATGAATTGTCTTTTAAGTGAATAACCGGAACAGGCAGTTTAAATTTTGGATGTAAATAATATTTATGTTATTTTCATGGTCTCGAAGCCAAGTGTATGACCACAGCTCAGCTGATGTTAAGTGACGGTGTGGTCAAGGATGGTAAAGCACACCCAGCCTGGAATGGAACTGTCTCTCAAGTGAGGCAGCCGAAACCGTTAGATGCTTGGCGGCAGATTTTTTACTTGCGGATGGTAGCTAGCTATGCTATGGTTTCACGATGTTTTCCTTCACCGGCAGCTCATTGTTGAGGTTTGAACCAACACTTTTCGACGTATGAACCGACCGCAATAACCACTCTATGATAGATATGTATCACCAAAGTGTATCTCGCGATTTTGTTGTAATAAAATTCATTCACTATGAAAGCAAATTTAAAGACATAATCACGTCAAAAACCGACCTATTTAAATTTATTAAGAAAATAAGAACTCGGATAATAAATACCATTCGTTAAAAAACCTTTATTCTGTTACTCCTCTTTAGACTACATCAAAGTACAGTCAGCGTCATATACTTCCGTATCAGCGTTGACAGACGTCCCGATTTTTAAATAAAAATTAAATGTCCCGCGCGGGACAGGTACAGTCCCGCTTTTCGGGAATAAGTCGACCGTGCGTGCAGCGTGCTGAGGAAGCACGGGCGGGCGGCATAGACAAGTGTAGACTGGCCGCCCGCCCGGCGCGTAATGAACATAAGCGCGCGGGAGAGAGGTTCGTCACGATAGGGTAAATCTTATTTAAAATATCATATTTTTATTAAAATACATTTTCTATGGCTATTTTTGCTATCTATTGTCGCGTAAACGTAATTTGAACTCAAATAAATATTTAAAAACGTCTGATTATATACGTTTTTTTACTATGTCCCGCTTTCGACGAAATAATCCCGCTTTTTTCACTCAAAAAGCGCTTAAATCCCGACTGGCTATTATATACATTGCCTAGGTATTGTATACAATACCGGATTATACAGATTGCCGGTAACATATACAATAATAATACCTAACACATTTTTGATCAGTCTAAATGGTTAGACGTTTTTGACGTTATCTGTACAATGACATCGAATTACAAACAGAACTAAAATTGTGAAAAGCTTTGTTTAGATATTGCGATGGTCGCTCCGTAACTCCACCGACAAGTTGGTGCATGGGATTGAAGCAGGGCATCAGACTGTTACTTCAATTTGCCAACATACAAACAGTTAAGGGTGCGCGAGTCATGTTGGTACTATTCGTTACTGAACTCGTTAACGAGCCAATTCTACGCGAAACTTGTTGTTAGATATGTATTGTTGTATCTGAATCAACAGAGATTGACGTGTTGACTATACGATATAATCCACTTTTATTATACGAACTGCTAAAAAGATTTTTTTGTGTGTTCCGCGATATATACAATGTGGGTGCTTTCAAGTCGCGAGTGAATCGATTTCTTCTAGACATGTGTGCTCAATTGTAGACCGCGTCCTTGCTTATCATCGTGCGAGTTGGCGGTCATAAACTTATTAAATAATGACATAGTTTGTATAAAACGTCCTAGGACATTTATTAATTACGCACGCGTTAACACACGCATACGCGCGCGCGCACGCAATTTCAAACATACACACACACTTATATACACACACACACACACTATCTCTCACACTCATGCTCGCACACGCACTCACTCACACACACAGACACACACACACTTATATATACACAGACGCACTATCTCTCACACATATACTCGCACACATACATGCTCGCATACACGCACGCACACACAGTCACACACACTCGCACACACACACACACACGTACACAGTGTTTACGTTATCACTATAACTGACACATGTCTAATTTATAATAATAATCTTTCGTACCATTATCTTACCTCTCTATTAAAATATAAAATATTAAAGTTATATGTGTTTATGTTAATGTTAAGAAGGTCCACTGGGCAGCATGGCGTTCTACGTGTTAAGACCGAGTGAATAAAATCGCGACTATATAAAATACGCTATTTCCAGAATCTTATGATCTCAATATCACACATAGTTCGAAATAAATCCACACTCATCCACATCCGTACTCGGATCCACAGGAACCTTTGTATTGGCTATCCGTCTCGATCTGCTGTGATCCAGTTTTCACAATTGTCGATGGAATAGGGATGTAATTAAATTGTCGATAAAATTTATTTTTATCGTATTTATTTCGCAAACGTGACAAGTGGTAACAGAAGGGATGCCTTTATCCTAATATGAGGCAGCCACTGCTAGACCTAAAAAACGAAGTGTATAGATACGGCTGTGTATACTTGAACACGTGTACATAAATGAACACTTAAAAATCCTTGGGATTTCCATGTTACAAGTCCTCACTCAACGTAACGATTACTTTGATCCTTTAGCTATCGAGTGGTGTAATTACAGTTCTTATATAGATGATACATAATTATATAGCTAATTTTTTTATCCTCAGTTTTCTGTATTGTCTCCCACTATAGAAGCTAATTTAAAATTAAAAGACGTCATAAATATACTATTGTTTTTAATATGAAATTTGTTAAATTGTCGATGGTATGTCATCGATAAATTGTTTTCCAAACCTTTCCATCCTTATAAAAATATTTTCTAAGTATTTCTCGATATCACGTTATTGGTTTGTTCCCGTGAGTTCAGCTGCATTATATTGAAATATTTATATATGAGCCGTGGTGGTGCCGGCGTAAGAATAGTACCCCACCCTCTCTACCCGTGGTTGCCGTAAGAGTCGGTTGGCAAAACCCCCCCAGGCGGAGGCCTATGTCCAGCAGTGGACGACCTATGGCTGATGATGATGATGATATTGAAATATTTACTATAATTTAACCGCACATTTCAGTTTAAGGAATGACTTATGTTCTGAACTTCATTTAATTTGAAATTTAATCCCTAATTAGGCATGGGAATGTACTTGGTGGTAGATTTCCTTAGCAGGAGGTCGTCTAGGTAGTTAACACTGCAGTACCAGAGAGTTTGGTAAGCAGTAGTGTGTAAACATTATTGTGTTCCGGTTTGAAGGGTACTGTAGCTAGAGAAATTACTGAACTGTTGAGACTAACCTTTTAATGTCTCAAAGAAATACCAAAGCAGCGATGCCCTGGATTTTGTTTTGTTATTCAAAGTTCTGTGTATCGCTGCAATCGTCATGGACAGGCGTTATCCCTTACCATCATGAGAGGGTCTCGTTCGTCTCAATACTTTTTACATTAAATAAATGTATCCTAACTAATATTATAAATGCGAATGTGAATTTGTTCGTTTGTTAGGCCTTCACGCGTAAACTACTCAACGGATCTGGGTGAAATTTTGCATGTAGGTACTTTAGACAGCCCTGTTGGCTTATTGGTAAAAAAAGTATTTATGTATGCTATCAGTTATCTGACTTCCATCACACAAGCTCTGCTTAGTTTGGGGTCAGATGGCTCTGTGTGTCCTACGATATATTTATATAATTATGTATATTTATTTAGGCCCTGGAATAACACATAGGATACTTTTCATTATCATCATCATCATACATACAGTTCTACCAAAAAATAGTCATAATTATCATTTTAAATAGTAATATTGTAGTCATTATTGATCTCATGATAGAAATGTCTTATGTTTTTATTATTTCTTTTTGTATAATTAAGTAGTTATTATTTTGATATTTGTTAATATTTTTCGTGACGATTCTTGTTACAATTGTAAATACATAATTATTATACATTATTGTGAGAAGTATAATAATAAAAATAATCTACTTTAAGCTTTTATATTATAAATTCGCATGCCAATTAGGGTAAGATGTGCTGTACTAACATATATTTAAGATCTAAAATGTAACCACATCTTTACCGAATAAAACACTTGAACTTGAACTTGATCATCATCACCATGCGGGTAAAGAGTTTGAGATGGTTGAGACTAATCATCGAAGGTCTCAAAATTATGAGCGTCAAAGCAACGAAGCCCTGGATTTTGATTACTTAATGTATCGCTGTAAAGGACATGGACATGCGTTATATCTTACCATCAGGAGAACGTCTCATTCGACTGTTTATTTTTAAATAAAAAACAAATTTTTAGAAGAGGCTGCGAGAATACTTCTTTAGTTAGTGACTTCAACTAAAATGCGTTTTCAAAAGTATCAAAATAGCTTCATCGCGGTATAAACGATAAAAATTTAAATATTGCATATCTGATCCAATTTAAAGTGTAAAGTCATACTTTATTCATCGTACTTAAGAGTTGGGGGTTGACTTCGTTTGACTTTGCTGTTATTGAGACTGCTTCTGTTTTAGTTTTTAATGGACGTTCGTTTGAAATGCAGGTTTTTGTTTAATTCAGTTTTGATCCTTATGGTTTGGTAGATTCGTTTATTGCTGTATCAAGGTTGAGGCTTGGTGTTTAATCACAGTTTAATCAGTTCAATCACAGCCTGATGTTAAGTGTCAGTATGCTCGAAGATGGAACGCCTAACCTGGAATGGAACTGTCTCTCAACTGAAGCTGACAGAACATACCGTTAAATGCCTGGCGACAGATCTTTAACTCCAGTTGAGCCACTTGAATACTACTAGAAAGTGGATGCTATAATTTCCTGTTCTTTCACCGGCAGCTCAAGCTCATTGTTGCGGTTTTGAACCCACGCCCTTCGACGTGTGAACTGACCGCGCTCGCCACTGCTATCATCGTTATAAAATACGTTGAACGTGTAACACAAAAGATGCAAAAAGCTTTAATTTTAGATGCTTGTTCAATTCAATATTTGATTCGGATGGCATTGGAAGCGATATTATCAAATTGCCAACCTATGAAACTTCCACACGGGGCAATATGTTTTTGCCCTTACTGCTGTATCATGGAGTAGTTAATGTATGAAGCGGAGCTCTCTGTTTTATTGTATCTGTACGACAGAGCTAGGGACGGATAACCGGTAAATTATCCAATATGCCGACGAATTTTTAGTTCATCAGTTTGTTTACAATTTATAACGGGAATACATCTTTAAATTTGATTCATTTCTTAGTTTTAAGCCAGTATTGTTAAATAAAGATTTTCTCTTTTCATATGCAGTTCCATGGCCTACGGTGGTGGTTAAATACGAGAATGCACCACAGCCGCTACCACAGACCGTGCTAGTTACAAGTTTATTTCAAGAACATGTCTGAATTTCTCCTTCTGAAAACATTTTATGTGTAAGAGCGTGGTAATATTTATACACGCTTATTAAAAAAAAAACAATTCTTTGTTTTTTTTAAGCAAAACATTAAAACATATAAAGGCTATCTTCATAAAAATGAATTTAACATAAAACAAAATCTAGGGCATCGCTGCTTCGGTGCTCATTATGTACTTTTAAACTTTTGATGGTTAGTCTCACCAGTTTAGTTAGTCTAGTAGCTTTAAACCGGAACACAGTAATCTTTACACACTACTGCTTGGCGACGGAATATCTGGTACTGAGTTGGTACCTACCTAGACGATCTCCTGCTAAGGAGATCTACCACCAAGTAGTTTGGGGTCAGATGGCGCTGTGTGTACGATGTCTTACGATATTTATTATTTAAATGAAAATAAAAAAGAATAATTATATGTCCAATTAAGTATAATCCTTATTCACAAAAAACTTTATCAACATTATTTTAAACTGGACATGATAAATTATACAATACCGATATTAAATATGATTAAGTACCGGTTTCAGTCCTCAGTTTTTACTGTGTTTTTATATGAGACAATTAAATTTTATATGAGTTTAACTGTACGAGAGAGTCGCCCATGTGAATGGCTATCGTTACTAACTGAATATTTTCCATTTTTTAGATGTTTTCGGCCTTTTGAACATTCATACTTTTATCTACGATCTCTTTTACAGAATACTGTACTTGTGTAAGTCCTTTCAAAGTGATTATAAAGAATAATATATGATTTATATTCATCGTCGTTTTATTGTAATGAATATATTTTTTATGCTAATGAATGACAAGACAATCTTTGTTGAGTTTTTACAATATTATTTATGTGGTTTTACACTACATTACATATCACCATGTTAGCCCATTTGGTAGAGAATTTGTAGCGATGATAGCCCAGTGGTTAGCGCGGTCGGTTCACACGCCGCAAGGCGTGAGTTCAAACCCGACAATGAGCTTGAGCTGCCGGTGAAGGAAAACATCGCCAGGAAACCACAGCGTGCTGGCTAGCTACCTTCAAATTGAAAATCTGCCACCAAACACCTTACGATGAGTTTAATCAATGATCAGTTTAATTCCAGGCTTTGTGTGTTTACCATCTTCGACCACACTTAACATCAAGTGAGCTGTGGTCAAATACTGAGTCTATCAATTATAAAAAAAATATGAATCTACTTCAAGAGCGTGGATTCGATTCCCACCCAAGACAAACATTTGTGTAACGAGCATAAATGTGAGTTCTGTGTCTAGTGTCCTTTTTTTTACATGGCTGACAGGCTAGGTGTTTGACCATAGCTCACCTGATGTTAAGTGACAGTGTGGACGAAGACGGTAAGCACACCTAGCCTGGAATGGAACTGGCTCTCAAGTGAGCTGCCGGAACACACCGTTAGTTGCTTGGCAACTAATTTTCAACTTGAGGGTGGTAGCTAGTCAGTCGAGTACTAGAAAGTACCCTACCACCACGCTATGGTTTCCTCACGATGTTTTCCTTCACCGGCAGCTCAAGCTCATTGTTGGGGTTTGAACCCACGCCCTTCGGCATGCGAACCGACCGCGCTAACTACTAAGCTATCGTCGCTACAATCCTGTCCTGTGTGTATTATAAGTATTTACAAAAAAGTATATAAGTATTCTATGAGAAAGCTTTTGACTCGGTCGAAACTTGGGCTGTTCTGGAGTCCTTACAGCGATGCCAGGTAGATTGGCGATACATCGAGGTGCTGAGGTGACTGTATGACGCCGCAACGATGACCGTTCAAGTTCAGAACCAGCAAACAAAACATATCCACCTTCGTCGAGGCGTGAGGCAAGGGGATGTTATCTCCCCGAAATTGTTCTCAAACGTAATGGAGGATATGTTCAATACGCTGGACTGGGCAGGACGAGGCATCAACATTAATGGCCAGTACATCTCTCACCTTCGTTTTGCGGATGACATCGTCATAATGGCTGAATCGCTGGAGGACGTACAATTGATGCTGACCAGTCTTAATGATTCTTCTCAATGCATCGGTCTCCGGATGAACTTGGATAAAACCAAGGTCATGTTCAACGAGTACGTTGTTCCGGGACCGGTTGCCATAAATGGTTTCACTTTAGACATTGTTCAAAAATATATTTACTTAGGGCAGACGCTCGAACTAGGTAAAAACAATTTTAAAAGTGAAGCCAACAGAAGAATTCAGTTGGGCTGGGCAGCATTTGGAAAATTACGTCGAGTCTTCTCGTCATCCATGCCACAAAGTCTAAAGACAAAAGTCTTCAATCAGTGCGTTCTACCTGTCATGACCTACGGAGCCGAAACGTGGACACTCACAGCGGGAATGGTCCGAAAGTTAAAAGTCGCTCAGCGAGCTATGGAAAGAGCTATGCTTGGCATTTCTTTGAGGGATCGTATCCGGAACGAAGTAATTCGCCAGAGAACAAAAGTCACAGACATAGCTCAGCGTATTAGCAATGGGCTGGACATATCTGTCGCAGAACCGATAACCGCTGGGGTAGACGTGTTCTGGAGTGGAGACCGCGAATTGGCAAACGTAGCGTAGGACGCCCTGAGACTCGATGGATTGACGATATACGTAGGACATCTGGCGGTGGATGGAAGCGAAAAGCCGAAGATCGGGCTGAGTGGCGTGTCTTGGGAGAGGCCTATGTCCAGCAGTGGACTTCGATAGGCTGATGATGATGATGATGATGATGATGATATAAGTATTCTATCAGAATCTGATTCCCATAGCACGAGCTTTTTCTTAGATTAGGCCTAGATTGTTTATAGTAAAAATCGGTGTGTGTTAAAGTCATGTACACGGCTATGTTTGTGTGATTGGGCTTATGTAGGCTAATAATGAGTATTAGGAACATGTCGTATATTTTGATACAATATGTAGTTAACAAGGAACGTTTTAACAATCATATCTAGAATCAAGTGAAATAAGCAACTTTCAATACAAGGGTTGTCTAGTACTAGGGATATCTCCGTACTTATTTTAAAAAAATTGTAGAGTGAAATGTAAAAAAGTTAAATGACGCTTGTAATAATGTTAACAACCATAATTATTCAATCAATTCTGTCAATTTTCATTTGGACTGGATTTTCTTCGCTATATAGAGGAGAGTCGACTATATCGTACCGCCGCGGCGGCGCGCCGTTTAAATCGTACCACACGTAACTTTACTACTAAATGGGTTTTTATTTTTACACTGGCAACACCAAACCGTAACCCACAACGCCACCCAACAATCCACTATTTGCAAATGGCGTCAGTAGCAAATTAAAAAAAACATTTTTGTTGATAGTTTATACAATTCTTCTAATTGCTACATAAGGATATAACTCGTAATAAAGGTAAGCTAAAACTACACAGTTTACATTATTTAATTACAGATTTAAGCTAGATTGTTGTTGATTTTTACCGCGTGTCTAAATCAAAATCAAAATCAAAAGTCATTTATTCAGTTTAGGCCCTGGTAAGGCACTTATGATCGTTAAGTTACATGTTTGAATCTACCACCGGCTCGTAATTACACTTCAACTGAGAAGACTCCGGTAAGAAACTCAGCAAGGCATTTTTTTTTGTGGATCTTTCTTTTCATATTAGGTTTACAGTTTACAGTTATAGATATTAATACATTATGCTTACTACAATTGTCACTTAGCCAGGGGGATGCAAGTGCAGAGAGAAGCTACTACAACCATATATTCCTGTCTTCCACGTAATGAGCCACCTTATAGTAGGCTTTGTCAATTAACCTCTGCTGTATAAAATCTTTGAATTTATTATAGGACATTTTAGTTACCTCAAGTGGGATTTTATTATAGAATCTAACGCAATTCCCGAGAAAAGACTTATTAGCTTTAGATAACTAAGTTTTGAGGATATGTCGTAATGATTTATTTTTTGAAAAATTATCTAGTTTGCTAAAACATACCTGTACCGGTACGATTTAGTCGCCTCATAAAGACCGCAGGACGCGCTGGACGCGAGCCGCTTCCAACCGGTCTTTATGAAAGCCAATGGGAGAGGCCTATGTCCAGCAGTGGACGTCCTACGGCTGAGATGATGATGATGATAAAATTGTCAAAGTAATATTGATAAAATTTTCTATTTGGTCGATGTGGTGCCAACCCTAGCGGTGGAAAACCTAATAAGGGTAGGTAATAGGAGGCTTCGAAGTATTTTCGTTTATGCCAAATATTGGCATTGTAAAAGGGCTGACCCGGGGCCCTTATATTGTTTCACATAAAGTACTTCTGACAGATTCTTTACCGGGTACCTTCAGTGTAGCGTCAACAGCAAACGCGCATCTAAAAAATAAAACAAGCTAAAGAGTTTAAAAAATCTATAACCCGACTGCTTTTAGAATAGCTATAATGAAATAAAAAACTTTTTAATCAAATTGATCCTAATTAAATTTAAATAATCACTTAACTAATACTATACTTATGCCGTGGTGGTGCCAGCGCAAGAATAGTACCCCGCCCTCTCTACCCGCGGTTGCCGTAAGAGTCGGCTAAGGGATGTAATCCGGAAGATGGGCAGCAGCGTCTTCCTTGAACAATCACACCTAACTGCGCTCGCCAACCCGCCTGCCAAGCGTGGCTAGTATTGGCAAAACCCCCCCAGGAGGAGGCCTATGTCCAGCAGTGGACGGCTATGGCTGATGATGTGAAGTGATATAGCTTCAATATAGTTTTGTAATCCTCTTTTAGTTGTCTTTATTTCGATATCCTACTTGAAAGGTTTGGTTATTTTTTTTAAATTAACCTATTACTATTTCACGTCCAAAATCTACCATCTTGATTTTAATACACCCTTTAAAGACACTTGAGTTATTAAGACGAATCTAACGATACCTCAATTATTTTAATACATTAGGACGTTTGGAAGATACGAGGTTATATAGTAATATAGGTAATATCTGTTTTAAGAGCTGTAGGGCGTGGGTTCGATTCCGCCTGAATAAACACTTATGAAGCGATAAATGTTTGTTCTGTTTTTGGGTGGTTCTGCGTGTATTATTAGTATTTATTTACAAAAATTCTATCAGTTACCTGGTACAAGCTTTGCTTAGTTTGGAAAACAACGCGAGAAAACCTTAGCATGGTTGTAGGGTACTTTTTAGTAGACGGCAGGCTAGCTGCCACCCTCAAGTTAAAAATCTGCCGCCAAGTATATAACGGTGCGTTCTGATAGCCTTTTTTTAATGTAAAATTTATGAGACAAACGAGATGCTCTCCTGATGGTAAGACATAATGATTGCCCATGACCATTGCAGCGATACACAGAACTTTGAGTAACAAAACAAAGTTCAAGGCATCGCTGCTTTGGTGATCATTAATTTGAGACTTTAGATGGTTAATCTCAACAGCCCTGTAATTTCGCTAGCTGCAGTACCCTTAAGCCACACTGCATAAACTTCCGGACAGCGCATACCGCCGATTGGTTTGAAATTTGGTATAGTAACGTATTTTGACCTTCTAATCACGAATATCATAACGAAATTTGGCGCAAACGCCATTTTGAATATGAAAAACGAACGGGAGTCTTTTTTCGTTCGGTGTGCATAATTGCGCATTCCTAACCGACTTAGATTATTTTAACTCTCCTCAGAAAGGATGTGTGCGAACAGGGAAGATTACGAGCTGCGGGGCACTATTCCCGCATTTTTAACAACTCAAATCCCTCTCCGCTGTGTTTGTGCGTGTGTGTGTGTGTACAGCGGAGATTAGGAGTTGCGGGGCAGCTCGTAATCTTCCCTGTTCGCACACATCCTTTCTGAGGAGAGTTAAAATAATCTAAATCGGTTAGGAATGCGCAATTATGCACACCGAACGAAAAAAGACTCCCGTTTTTTTTTCTTATTCAAAATGGTGTTTGCGCCAAATTGCGCCTAGCCTGTCAACCATAAAAAAAAGTAGCGCCATCTAGACCGTCCGTATTTTATTAGAAAATATCCCAATATATCGTTATATAGTTTTTTTATCGGATGAAATATCTGTGGTAATATAATAACAAAATAAAATTTGATATTGCTTTCCCAGACCGTATAATAATTATTGTCAATTTGCGAACCGTACTAAATTTTATCAAGATGCCGGGGTCATGACGTCACAAATCGCTGACGTATATTAGGCCGACCTTCGCTCATATTTTTTTATATTATTGGCTTAAAAAAACACGATATTGAACTTTTTTGGGAAACCTATTTTTTTAATGCTTAACAAGCTAACCACAGCTCACTTTTTTATGGTTTGACCACAGCTCATCTGATGTTAAATGACGGTGTGGTCGAAGATGGTAAAGCACACCTAGCCTGGAATGGAACTGGCTCTCAAGTGAGGTTGCCGGAACACACCGGTAGATGCTTGGCGGCAGATTTTGCACTTGTTGGTAGCTAGCCGGCCGAGTACTAGAAAGTACCTTACCACCACGCTATGGCTTCCTCACGATGTTTTCCTTCAACGGCAGCTCAAGCTCATTGTTGGGGCCTGAACCCACGCCCTTCGGCATGCGAACTGACCGCGCTAACCACTGAGATATCATCGCTAACCTGATCTTGAGTGATGGTGTGGTCTGCTGGAACACACAGTTAGATGCTTGGTGGCAGATTTTCAACTACTTTTCTTCATTATCATCATCGTCAACAACTTAGCATAGTTCACTACTGGATATAGGTCTCTGCCAGGACACGCCGTTCAGCCGGATCTTCGGCTTTTTGCTTACAGCCACTGCCAGCTGTCTTACTAATTTTATTTGTTCTTAAATGGATACACTAAGTAGAACAATAAAGAAAACAAAAATATATGCCAATAAACTTTCGAAGTACTGCGATAAAAATGTGTGTTTACAAATTCCTGAAATGCACTGAACTTAAGTGCCTTTCTCATAATGTGCATTTTTTAAAACGTTCAAGGATGTGTATTTTTCAATTGGTGTATTTCCCAAAAACATGCCTTTCTTTTAAAGAACACTTACAATATGCCCTTTTCATAATTAGCATTTCCCAAAAGCAGCGTAGTAAAGTGGCCCATTTTTTAAATGGAATGCCTCATATATATTTCTGAGTTTGTGCGTGCGTTAAAATTGTAAGTTGCACATAATGCGTTAAAAATTAACGTTTGGACGTAACGCGTAATAAAATTGAGAAATTATATAAAAAATGGTGTAATATCGACGTACATGGTCTGCAATAAATGATGATTATAATTCGTAAAAAAATCACATTTGCACGTAATGCGTAATAAATTACATTTGCACGTAATGCGTAATAAATTACATTTGCACGTAATGCGTAATGAATTACATTAGCACGTAATGCGTAATAAAATTGACATTTGCACGTAATGCAAATTATAAGATAATTGGTGTAATATCGACGTACATGGTCTGCAATAAATGATGATTATAATGCATAAAAAAATTGTCATTTGCACGTAATGCGTAATAAATTACATTAACACGTACTGCGTAATAAAATTGACATTTGTACGCTCCGTTTGAGGTTTATTTATGGTAGAACTGTGCCTAATTTAAAAAAAATTGTTTCCCTATATTCTAGCAAATAAATATATTTGAATTTATAAATCAAATTAACTTGTTTTATTAGAATAATTTCCAAAAAAAATGTGATAAACAAAAAAAGATTTTTCGCTTAAAATTTCGCGGTTCAAATTGTACTGGTTTTACATTTATATTCATATAGACCAAAATTTGTTGATCTTTTACTGAATTATTTAAAAATACTGCTTTCAGTGTCAACATTTACTGAACAGTAAGGATATGTATGCAATTTCCAATTATAGACACGTAAATAAGTATAACCTATCTTAATTTTTTTAATTAATTTTAAATAAAAACATTCAGCTTCGAATTTAATTAAAATAACTAGATTTTAAAATCTTCTTAGAAGGTGATCTTGTAGGTACCACCGCAGAACCAGATACCTAATAACCTAGTTTGGAATGGAACTGGCTCTAAAGTGAGGCTGCCGGAACACATCGTAAGGTGCTTGGCGGTATTCAACTTGAGGGTGGTAGCTAGCCAGCCGAGTACTAGAAAATACCTTACCACCATGCAAAATATAATTAATAAATAAATATTGAATAAAAACACAGTCGATTTGGAATATTGTTATAGAAATCTACCTATGATCAGGAATACCTTATCACAGGTAACTTTCCTTAGCTCTTACTGTAACTGAGTTGGTGTTGCCAGGTGGTGCTGATTCATTTTCCGGTTCATCGATATCCTGCCTATCAAATACACCGTTCGGCTTTTAAGGAGTTAGTGGCAACTCTGCCGCTATTTTGGGGAAAATTGAAGAATAAAATATGGGATGATGGAAATTGATAGGTTCCGTTATAACGAACTTACTGTTTGATTTAAATGGATGTAAACGAAATAGGCGCCAAAAATGGCATTTACTTATGAATTTCGCGATTATAGCTTACAAGGGGACAGTCCGAGAGGTGCATCAAGTCAGTCTGCTTATGTACCGTACGGTTTGGTCAGGGGCGGATCTAATTAAGGGCTTTTTTTAAGGGCTGCAGACCAGGGCCCCGTCGATACAAAGGGTGCCCAGCCCCCACTAAAAACAATAGACAATACCCGTTTTAAAGTAAAGAAAAATATTGTAGAATTAAAAAAAAGGGAAAGAGTGCATTCTGTTAAAATCTTACTACAGTCTAAGCTAGAGTCTACAATTCTTGCAGTAAATTTTTTATGCTAATTTATGAATATAAACTTGTTGATGTTTTTTCAAATTGCTATACAACATTAATTTTGATTTTGCTTTGATTATTTTGACATTGCCAATCACTAGGTGTAATGCGGAGCGCTCTTTCTCCATGATGTCGTATATATATCGTAATGTTGTGATAGGATATCGTAAAATTGTTAAAAAAAAATTGTTTAAAAAAATAAGTAAATAGAAATATATTATGTATAATGGCTCATCTTATAATTTATATTCATATGGGGGGCTCTGTCACCTGTAGTACAGTTCAATTACTAGTATGGGTGCCAGCCAGTTCCACTAATTGGTACAATTATTTTCTATCATAGACAACTATATCCTAACTTAGTAAAATTAATTGTATAGATCTAAATATTATTTCAGCCAATAAAGATTTCTATTTTTTTATTATTATATATGTATATAAATAAATATATCAAAGGACTAAGAATGTGATCAGCAAATACAGGAATTTGCAGCATAAAAATGCAGAAAGGTTGCTTTATAATTTATATAACATAACTACATATAACCTATCAATTTATTTTGCAATATTGTCGTAAAGTTGTTTGTATCACTAAATCATATAAAATGAACGAAATGTTTAATTGTCCTATTTTTTACTATACCGTATAGCTATATCGATATAGAAAACAGTTACTGAAAAAATGATAATTAGTTGAATAATTAATAAGCCCCTGAATAGTATTAGCCCTGCCAGGGGCGGATTTATATAAGAGTTTTTTGGGCTGCAGCCAAGGGCCCCGCGGATAAAAAGGGCCCCCACTGAAAACAAAATGCAGTGAAATTTTTATGCTAATTTATAAAAAGAAACTTGATGATGTATTCAAGATGTTTGTGTTGATGTTTCGATATTATAATTATTATAATATCTTAAAATGTTTTTAACATTGCTACTACCCGTGAAACAGAGCGCTCTTTCTCCAGGATGTCGTTTATAGAAAACAGATATAGGACAACAATGTCAAACTAACGACTAAATCTTTTATCATATTTTACTGTAAATTTTAACAAAGGGCTTACAATGTGATAGGCAAATAAAGGAATTTGCGGTGCAAAAATGCAAAAATATTGCTTTATAATTAATGTATCAAATGTAACTACACATAACCTGTTGATTTCTTTTGCGATAATGTCTCTCGGTTGCTGTTTGTGTGTCTAAGGCATACTAAATAAATAAACTATTTGATTGTCTTCTTTTACCTAGTACACGTTCTTGAATACGGGTTTTTGACAAAACGGCAATTGATTGATTATTATTTAGGTAGGCATCTAAATAGTATTAGCCAAGGGCCCCACAAACTCTTAGTCCGCCTCTGTGTTTGACCCTTAATAAGTGCCCTATAAATTGCTAATTCAATCTTTTACTCAAACTGGTATATTATAAAACTATAGGTATTTATTTTATGAATTGATCCAGTACCGTTTGCACGACTTGAGACGAAGTTAAACTCTCCCATTAAAATATGACTTCATGTCTCTAGCATTACCATATCAATATGCTGCTGTTACGCTAAGCGTGGGAGGTAAGGTATAAGCGCAAGCGATTTGATTTTTTTACATCGGAATAGGAATGTCTTTATCGCTTTCAAATATATTTTTTTATGTTTGACAGGCTAGGTGTTTGACCACAGCTCACCCGATACTAAGTGATGGTGTGGTTGAGATGATATAGCATACCGAATCTGGAATTGAAATTGGCTCTCAAGTGAGACGGCCGGAACACACCGTTAGGTGCTTGGCCGCAGATTTTTCTATTTTAAGGTGGTAGTTAGCCAGCCGAGTTCTAGAAAATACCCTACCACTATGCTATGGTTTCCTCACGAAGTTTTCCTTCACCGGCAGCTCAAGCTCTGAGCTATCATTGCTACAACAGTTTGGCTGAAGATGGAGCATATTTGTTTAGCATACCTATTAAAAAATTTCTTGAACAACCCGGGTTGTACTTAATTGAAAACAGACAGACGCTGGCAATGAGTTCACACAGCAGTTCTTACGAGGAAGGTAATCTGAAAATGCTTTGTGCGTTTAAAGGGTATTTCCACTGTAAGAGGGTGTCTTTTGGTGGAGTGTCTGGTCGTGTTGCTGAACAAGGGCGATGGCAAGATCCTAGTCTTACCATCAACTATATGACCTATCATATAGAGACACACTCTATTTTTTATTATCGTATTGTTTATTTGAATGTAGGGACTTTGCTAACAGTGGCGCATTTCATAGCTTGGTCGTCATATATCAGTTGTCCTATAATTGCGCTACAGTGCCCTCGCTTACAATAATGTAATCTGTACGTAATTAATTCGAATGAATAGAAATGGTGATCACCAGAAATATAGAGTTTCATTATCTACCCCACCTGTCAGTCAGAGGGACACGCAGATAAGTTGGGGGTTGACCAGAAATCTTATAGATGACGTCATTTTGTGCGTCTCTAAATATTTTAAAAAATTTACTTGTGGATCACCTAAGCAGGAGGTTGTCTAATTTGGTACCACCACAGTACCAGATATTCTGTCACCAAGCAGTAGTGTGTAAACATTACTGTGTTTCGGTTCGAAAGGTACTGCAGTGCTGCAGTTTTGTTTTTATTTGTCTGTTTGTATTGTGTGGAATAAATGTTGGTTTTTTTTTTTACTTTTTATTATGATATAAATAGAGGTTGAAACTAAATCCGCTCACTCCTTTAACTTACACCGTCGCCTCACACATACATCTGTGTTTGACGGTAGGACCTATACCTGTTTAGCATATTACAGGTTCTCTGATATTTGAATATTAAACTGCAAACACGAATTTTGGTTGGCTGCAAACATACGGCTTAAGTATTCATACCCAACTTGCACTTGTCAGTATTACGTCGAGCGCTCAACCTCACGTTATGCACCTCCTGTAGTTATTACGTTCTTATTCTAAAGTTGTATAACTCTTTATTGTTCACATCTGAAATTAGTGCGCTAGACAACCTTAGTATGAAAAGAAGTAAATGACGGTGTACATCCCAATACTTATATAAAAGCCTAGTACTCGGCTGGCTAGCTACCACCCTCAAGTTAAAAATTTGCCGCCCAGTATCTAACGGTGTTCCGGCAGCGTCACTTGAATGCTAGTTCCATTCAAGGCTAGTGTTTTTACCATCTTCGACCACACCGTCACAACATTAGGCGAGCTGTTTTCAAACATCTAGTCTATCAAACATTAAAAAAAACTTTGCTGTACAAAATAAAGTCCTACGGTCTATCTAATGTTACAAAGTAACATTTGATTAGCGATAACGCCAACAGAAAAGTCCAAAATGTACGGGATTGACATAAGTCCAAAATGTACGGCATTGACATAAGTCCAAAATTTACGGGATTGACATAAGTCTAAAATGTACAAATTGACATAGGTCCAAAATGTACGATTTTACGTGCTAACTTGAGGGTTGTAGGTAGCCAGCCGTGTACCAAAAAGTACCCTACCATCATGCAATGGTTTCCTCACGATGGTTTTCCTTTACCGGCAGTCAAAGCTCATTGTTGGGTTCTGAATGAATGCCGTCCAGCGCGTGATCCATCCATGCTAACATATAGCGTATCATATAGGAGCTATCATAGCTTCTTCGGCGTGTGAACCGGCCGCGCTAACCATTGAGCTATCATCGCTTCGTCAGAGCGTCGCTATGTATTTGTTTGTAAAAATTCTTTATTTATCCAAAAATTAAAAAAATTCAGTGTACTGCAAGGGTTATGGGTATTTCTTACTATCACTAGAATAAATCTTGTTCGTCTCATTGCTGAACAAAAATAACAAAATTTTGAAATGAATGAAAAACTTTTTTTTAACATATATGCTTTAATTTTCTTGCCGATTATACAATAATGACCTTTACGTACTATCGAAGTCACATTTGAATTTATAAAACATTTACAACCTTATTACTTTAATTAAGAATGTAATTTACAATGGCTGAATGACATAAATAATTTGTAAAATGATTTGAATGTGCAGAAAAATTTTAAATTACTTAAATCGAATAATACATATAGTACACGGGCTGACAGTTTGAACATTAGCAATATTCAAAGACATGTTAGTTAGTGGTCATATGAAACGTATAAAGAAATAAAATCGAATCAATTACTAAAAAAAACTAAGAAAACCTTGGTTAAAGTTTTTCCCAAGACTCCAGAATGTATGGACAGCGCGCAGCCTTACGCGCCGAGCTAGCGCAAGACATAACTACCATACGTAGACTGCGCAGTAACTGTTATCTAATCTGGGACCGCGCGCGACTACCATGTCATTTTCGGTGCGCGTGATTTGAGTGTCCGTATTTTTGTGTTTGCTCAGGATAATTAGGTCAAATGTTAACCAATATTGCTGATGTTCAAACTTTCACGTTGTATAATTGGAGTTGATTTAAAGAGCGTTCAAAAAAAGAAACATTTTGCTCACCGTATTTAAAGTTTAAAGCTTTACTTATAGAAGTTGTTTAAAGTCATGCCTCTAATTCAGGTGTGACGTGAACTTTAGCGAGAATATGACATATTATTTTAAGCAACGTTTATAAGTCTAGAAAATGGTAAACAGTACGCTATTTTCTGGGCCTGAAGACATCTTAAACAAAAAATAATCTTAGCTGCGTATGAAAGTTGAAACAATTCGGTATATAAAGTTTATTTTTGTACTTATTTTACATTTTTTTACTGATAGCAAACTTTATTGATTATGAAATTAATATGAATATTCTGGCTTTTTATGCGGTAGCTGATTTCCTAAACGTTTTTAAACTTTTTTAGCGGTGACGTCATAAAGTAGGCTCAATATGTATGCCCTTGCTATGTAAAACGAAAAAGTTAACATAGTTGAGCAAGCACTGAATGTAGCCTTAAACAGCTGAAAATACAGCCTACTGTGTGACGTCATTAGTGGTCAATGAAAGTCAAGTTTGTTATAAGTATTTTATTAAAATAATGTTATATTTTAAAGAGTTCTAAACGTAAAAATAATGAAGAGGAATGTATTTCGAAATGTTTTTGAAATCAGTAAAGTATTTTATTCTTTACATACCGAATTCTTGAAATAAAATTAATAAAATACTTTCAGAATTATATTATTTTAAGTATTAAGAGTTAGTTTTATTAAAATCACATATTAATTATTATTTTTTATTAATTAATTGAATTTATGTCAATGACAATTGATTTCGAACATTCGAATAGCTTTTATCATATTATGAAAGTCTTACTTACATGTCAAACATTAAAAAAATGACAAATAAATGATGTATTAATTGATGAATATTTTTGTGAATTAAAAGTTAAATAACAGTAAGGTTTCGTTACAGAATATTCCTTCCGCAAAATGATTCCTTGTAGCAAAATGATAATTCACTTAAATGATAGTCGCAAAATAATATTGAAACGCATAGCAATAGTATTAACGCATAGTATTTAGTATTTTGGAAAGTTATTCGTAAACCTTACTAGCATGTATATCTGAAGATAAATTTTTAATATTATTTGGCATAGCAAAAAACAGATTAGTTGACTAAATAACATTGTTATGTTAAGTATTATTTTTAATTATTTAAAAAAGAGCGATGTTGTAGTACTTTTATTTTATCATATGTATTTAATACTAATTAAAATAAAAAATTAAAAACATATGAACATTATTGAATAACTGTCTTATTTTCTTGTAAATTAAACCAGAAAAAGTATTAATTCAGTCTTATAAATTTTATTTAAAAAATGAGCAGTTCTTTTTTGGTTAGAAAAAAACAGCAAATAAATTAGCTGTACCATAATAAAAATTAAACTTTTAATGATGGACACAATCTTATCTTAAAGTCGAATAATAATGACATAATAACATCTACATGTAAATTAAATAGATTCGAATTTTTGAAATGAAATGTAAATAAACTTTTTACAGTGAAAATTTAAGGCTTATTTTGACGGCTTTTGTTGATAGGTGTACCAAACACGTGATGTGTGCGTGTGATGTTGACAGTTGCGATGTGTGTTATTATTTATTCAAAATAATTTATGTTCATCGCGCAAAATACTAAGAAAATGAGTTTAATTTATTTCCTTCGACCTTTAATTTATATATCGTGTACCTGAAGATAAAGTAACATAATAAATAATAATATAGAAACATAAGTGCGTATTCAGTTTGAGAAACTAAAGGGCTATTGAGGCTAACCATCGAATGTTTCAAAGTAATGAGCGCCAAAACAGCGACGCCCTAGACTTTGTTTTGTTACTCAAAGTTCTGAGTATCGCCAAAGTACACTGAAAAAAGTAGTTCAACTAAGGCCGGTCGGCGAGTTAATAGCCTACACTTGCGATGACGCTTAGGGTTGTCACTTTACTTTTTAGTTAAATATTATTTTCGTATTATGAGCAGAGGGTAAAACTGCGCTAAATGAAATGTCCGATAAAGTGTAAATAATAAAGTGGCCAGTGAGAGGAGGCGTGCAGCGTACTGGAACGCGAACGACCAAACTCACGGCAAGGCCCTGACTGCTGGCACCTGAGTCTCCCCGAGATTATGCTAATGTGTGCGTGGCAGTGTGTACGTACACGGCGTCCGGTACGCACGCACACATTCAAACCAAGCGGCCAATTTCTATGAAGATGACTTACTGGTTTTAGTGTACTGAGGTATCGCTGCAATGGTCTCTTACCATTAGTTTTACAAAAAAGAAATTGCCAAGACTGGATGAATGTCAGACGAAAACACATCTAGGTCCAAACTAAGCAAGGCTGTACTATGGGAACCAGATAACTGATAAAATACTTTTATATTTTTTGTTGTTAATACATACTTATAATACATACAGAACACCCAGACACAGAACAAACATTTATCGCCACATAAATGTTTGTTCTAGTGGGAATCCAACCCACACCCTACAGCTCTAGCAGATATACTATCAAATAAGCTAACTAAAAAAAAGTATTATTCGTGACTGAATAAAAAAAATCATTAAAAAAAATGCGGTTGTAGCAAATTGATAAAGACTTTCAAGATTTCCTTTTTTTTCCAAGTGATGTATGTATTTAATACGCATGAGCGTAACCGACACGATTTTGGTCTGCTATATGAGACCCTAACTTCCACAGCATTAGACTGATAATTTACTGTAAGAAGTGCTTGAACCATCAAGTGCCTGAAGACCGGGGAGATAACTATTCATTAAATTGATTCAATTAATTATTTTTATTAATAAATTTAATAGCGTAATTGCAGGGCGTTTGAGACCAACCATCGAAAGTCTCAAAGTAATGAGCGCCAAAGCAGCGATGCCCTGGACTTTGTTTTGTTACTCAAAATTCTTTGTATCGCTGCAATGGTTATGGACATGCGTTATCTCTTACAATCAGGAGAGCGTCTTGTTCGTCTCAATATTTAAAAAAAAATGTAATTAAAAAGTCTTCTTTATTTTACTTATGCGAGATTACTCACGTTTCCTTATATCGGAAACCCCGGCTATAGTTTCGACCACATCCCATTGAGCCAAGGCATTCAGCATTTGTCTCCATTTGTGTTGATAAATGCCATCGGATGTGACCGAAACTATAGTCGGAGTTTCTGTTAAAAGGAAATGTGAGTAATCTCACATAAGTAAAACAAAACCACGACAGTTTCCATAGCAAAAAAGGTCTATTGCCAAATAATTTTAAAGTTGACATATCTAATGTTATTAAAAATGTTTTTATAATTGTCAACAAAAAGATAACAGTCAGTAAGTATAGATTAACCAAGCGTCTTTAAAATTACTTTAATGCTACCACGTCTGTCCTATACTTAATTATCCTACTTAGTAATTAGTGCAATAACTTTAGTGGCGTTAAAATATTTAAGGCACGAGATTTTTTTAATATAATTAATTACGTTACTTATTTTTTAAAATAGAAGGACGTATTAAAACCGGCTACAATGTTTTTATTGTTATTGATATTTAATGAAAAATGGAACAATGTGACTTTTTATTTTGGCACTATTTAATCAGTTCTTTGTCGAAAAGAAATTCAAAATTTTTTCTAGTAATCGCCAATGCAGTTTTAGTCTTTTACCATGGATCGTCAGCCTTTTGAGGTGGAAGAAGCAAAAGTTATAAATTACCCCGTTTTTAAAGAGCCTTAAAAAATATTTTCGTTTTAGTATTATAGTATTTGCTCATATACCTTTGATTTTTTATTTAAAATTAACGCCTATTAATACTTCATAATTTTAATTTTTATGTTTGGAACTTAAGAGCCGCAATTTTACATCGAGAGCCGCATGCGGCTCGCGAGCAGTAGGTTGCCGACCCTTGGCCCATACCATACCGTCAATTTTTATTTACAGTTCAAGTTAATCAATCTATGGTATGCCATGAGATTAAAGTTCGTAGTTGTATAACTTATTTGTAATTGCTTAACTTGAATGTTAGTGTGAAAGGTCACGGTAGGGCCCCTGGCCATGGTCTTCGTTTTGTTACCCAAATTTTTGGGTACCGATTTCATAGCAGACAGGCGATTACTCTGAGGAGATACAACTTGTTAATTAAGTAAATAATTGGAGGACATTTTCACACAGCGCTATTTAGCCCCAAACTAAGCAAAACTTGTGCTATGGGAAACAGCTGATAGAATACTTATTTTTTTTGTAAATACATACCTACTTATAATACATACAGAACATCCAGACACAAAAACATCTATGTTAGTCACACAAATGTTAGTTATGTATAATTATAGTTATGTTAGTCCTGAGTGGGAATCGAATCCACAACCTTCAGCTCTCGAAGCAGATTTTTACCAAATTAACTAACAGGACAGTCAATTTAATTATTAATTTAAAAAAAACAAAGTGATATGTTAATAATTTGACTAATCATTAGGTAACAAAAAGGAATAAAAATAAAACAAAATGTATTATTAGATCTTTTTTATTTAATTCGAAATGTAACAATATATTTTTGTATAATATATAAAATCGTATTTCGTCAATGGATGGATTTTTAATTTAGAAAAATTAATTTAACAAACAACACAATTTGAAAAATCAGTCGATATTATATTGAAATTATATAAAAAAAATTGTGAAAAATATTATGTGAAAGTAATAAAATTGTTACAATATCGAAAAAATCAATAGGAAAAATAATAAACATTAATTAGCTTAATAACTTAAAATATTAAAATAATAAAACTTTGGTATCTGCGTTTTATTCCGATTAAATTTTGGAGTAGAAAAGCTAATGTTATAGAAAAATTACAGTAATATATTTACATTGAATACAAGCAGGGAAAACAAATTATAATTAACTTAAACTTATTGTCAGTTCGCGATTTTGAGTATTATTTATTTACATTTTTGTTAAAATGTTGCGAAATCAAAACATAATAATAAAGTATTACAATAATTTAGTCGCCCGTGATTGTAATTATGAGAAAAATAATTATATGAAATTTTTTATGTGTAATAAACGAAGTGTATAAAAAAACATGGTAAGACACTAAATTTAAAACAAAAACGAAATTAATTAGCGTTTATAATCAATGCGGCATATTTTTGGGACGACTATATAAAATCAATATAAGTGAAAAAAATATCATTATATAATTATCATTATAACGATTTTAAATGACCAATTGACCTATATCTTATTTATTACCATGACGAGAATTAAAATATTTAAATATTGACATATTCCGGCTTAAAACAAAATGTCAATTTTTTATATAAGTTTACTAAGTTTCCTAAAGACAATTTGACACTTCTTGAAAAATCTTTTAGATTGAGCGAGGCGGTTATTGCAATGAAATGTTCAATTTTACTTGTTTTTTATATAAAAATTATAATAAGAGAAAGATACTACAGTGTTTTATTAGTAAAAAGAACGAAAGACTTTCTAATTTAATAAAAATCTTGTACTATATATTTTTTTATGATTCAGAGGTTTTGCGTTTGACCACAGTACACCTGATGTTAAATGACGGTGTGGCCGAAGATGGAGGAGATAAACACACCTAGCCTGGAATAAAACTGGCTCTCAAGTGAGACTGCCGGAACACACCGTTAGATGCTTGGCGGCAGATTTTCAACTTGAGGGTGGTAGCTAGCCAGCCGAGTACTAGAAAGTACCCTACCACCATGCTATGGTTTCCTCACGATGTTTTCCTTCACCGACAAATCAAGCTCATTGTTTGGGTTTGAACCCACGCCCGTGGGAACTAACCGTACTAACCACCGAGTTATCATCGCTACAAAAACTATAATTATTATTGTTGTAAGTAAAATTGTAACATTTTATTGAAAAATACACACTGCAATAATGCAATAATTATTTAACATTTGTATTTAAGGTTTTTTTTAAAGAACAATAAAATTCAAAGAACATGACGATTAGTCGTCCGGGTAAATTTAAAATTTTCCCAATTGATAAAAAAACAAGTCTTCAGTGTTTGACGAAAAACACTAATAGGTATAAATGCATTATACTTTTTATAAGTATTAAAAAATACAAATTTAAAACTTAAAGAGATCCTTCGCGGGAATCGTTACATTATTATATATTTTTTTACAAATCATAAAGTCGTTTCAAACGACATCAATCCCAGGTTGTTCCAAAAATTTCACTCATAAAACAAGAATTACAGTTCAAAATTTTTAAAACAGCCTGTATATAGAAATTGGATGATTTCAACAATAATCTTACAATTTAATTGAAATAAACTTAGAATTTTTATAATTTTTAATTAATTAGTACCTAAAACTCTTAATTTACTTTATGACATAAGAAAGTCGTTTATGACTTTCGAAAATGTCGTATGGACGTTGCCTCCTAAATATTTTGATAAGTCAGTCGACAGTAATTTGAATACAACCACACGTACAGCACAGTGTTACATAAAGTAGGGAAACATTGTAAAAGAAGTTAAAAAAAATTGATATAGCGTTTGTCGTTTACATCAAAATGTATCATTTTGCAAACGCAAGAAATTATTAATACAGTTAAAAAATGATTTTGAGCACGTATTTGAACATAAAATTAGACATAAAATTTATTTTAAAAAGCGTTTATAAATGCAACTTTGTTTTCATTCTTCTATACAAATTTTGTGTATTCTAAGTACAATGGAGCGTCGATTATCCGAATGTCGATGAACCGAACGACCGCTTATCCGAACGACGCTTGCCCGACTCACACGACCCTTTCTCCCACGCTACAGTTTTTTGTTTAATTCCTATTTGCCACAAAATATAAAATATGGTTTTCATTCACTGGTACATAAATATACTATATGAGAATTTGATTATCCGAAAAAAAAAACAGTTTTCCGAACACCCATGCCCCCCAATTAGTTCGGATAATCGACGATCTACTACAACTCTATTCTTAAGATAGGATTAGATAGGAGATTTACCTTGAAAACTAAAATGTTGCATGTTGAAATTCTGTAAAAAGTGCGTTGTGAGGTATTTTTATCGGTGGGAGAAGAAAATAAAGTACTATAAGTTGTGTTATTATATTTGTAATCATTACAAAGTTTCCCTTCTGCATATTCACCGTACTTATAGCCCAAAAACAATTATAACAATGACTTTAATGGGCTAAAAATTGTCAATTCTATCTAACCGTACTACATTCACTCTGTAAGTCCTCACTTTTATCACATTCAATTATTTCGATATCTATCTACAATTCACTAGTCCACGTATATTTACAACGCTAGCTATTGACACTGTTTCGATACTTTACACGTCACTTTTGTTCTATATTCAATTTGACACTTATTTAATCAATTTTAATTTGACACTTGAGTTTATTTGACACCAAAGTCAATCCATAGCACAAGTTTTAACACTCGCGTTTTTGATTTGATATAAGTCGTTTAGAACAATAATATCTACACAACATGTGTTTCGTTACGTTTGATAAATGTTTCGTCTATAGTAACATTTTGTTTCTTATCCTTTCTGATAGTCCCATATTGTGGGACGTCCGAGGTAAGATTTTGTACTGTCAGGATTTGACTGGAGCTCTGAGGAGTGCTGGTGGAGATGGGGCTTCCGTACTGGTTGCCATATTTGTGTCGAGATGGATCTTTCAAGATCGACTGCGGTTGCTTTGGCGTTTGTGAGTGCTGGAACAAATAAACAAAATAGTTAAAAACATCTAGCCAAGTTCGAGTCGTCCTAGCGCACTGAGGATTCCGTACCTTCATGCGCATTGGGTACACAAAGCGTGTTCTTTTTAAGTAAAGTAAATAAAAAGATGTTAAAAGATAGGATAGGTAAGCTTTTAAAAGCGCGATCATTTACATAATTACGGCGAGAAATAAATCCGGACATTATGGCGCCGTCGTATATCAATATCCCAAAAATAATCATATCACTGTTAGGGAACATCATCATCAATAACCTTTCATAGTCCACTGCTGGACATAGGTCTCTCCCAGAACACGCCACTCAGCCTGATCTTCGGCTTTTCGCTTCCAACCACTGCCAGTTGCCTTATGTATATCGTCACTCCTAGTCTCAGAGCGTCGTACACTACGTTTGCCGATTCGCGGTTTCCACTCTAGAACACGTCTACCCCAACGGTTATCGGTTCTGCGGCAAATATGACCATTGCCACTTCAACTTGCTAATACGCTGAGATATGTCGGTGACTTTTGTTCTCTGGCGAATTTCAACAACTAGGAACAACTGTGATAATTTAAAACAAGTGCTTTATTAAAAGAGTGTTAAACAGTTAGCTTAAAACTAATTAAAAGTAGCGATATAGCGATGATAGCTCAGTGGTTAGCGTGGTCGGTTCGCATGCCGAAGGGCGTGGGTTCAAACCCCAACAATGAGATTGAGCTGTCGGTGAAGGAAAACATCGAGAGGAAACCATAGCGTGGTGGTAGAGTACTTTCTAGTACTCGGCTGGCTAGCTACCACCCTCAAGTTGAAAATCTGCCGTCAAGCATCTAACGGTGTATTCCGGCAGTCTCACTTGAGAGCCAGTTCCAATCCAGGCTAGGTGTGCTTTACCATCTTCGACCACACCGTCACTTAACATCAGGTGAGTTGTGGTCAAACACCAAGCCTGTCAGCTATAAAAAAAAGTTTGAAGGTAACAAGAGCACATTAAAAGTTAATATGAGTATTATAAAAACCTATTTTACCTGTGTACAGGTCCCGGGATGCAGGACGGTAACGTCAGGTGGTGGGACGGCCATCTTGTCGAGCCGTTGGCGCCGAAGAGTACCGCCTCCTGACTGCCTGTCTAAGGACACTGTAAATAATGTTGGCATTAGTCATGAAGACACATGTGACGGAGATAAATAATAATAATAATAATAATTTATTTATTTAAGCAAAAAAAAAAAATACAACTTCTTGCTGTGGACCCTGAATCTCTCAACTAGGGTCACCGACACCGAGTCCCGTGTCGTGAAATTCAGTGATTCCCAACTTTTAGAGTTTAATGTCTATCTGAGCAAAATACAAAATCTCTGTTTGTGTGTGTGTGTGGGTGTGTGTGTTTGTGTGCGTGTGTGTGTGTGTGAAGTGGTTTTTGTCAGCCACATTTTTGACCATTATGCTATGATTAGATCTGATATGAAAGGTTACTTCGATACTGTTTGGCAAACCACACGAGACGTTTTGCGATAATGCGTTCGCATTTAATCTTATAATATTAACGTGATGTTAAATTTGCTAAGTCTTGTATGAAATGAATATTTATTTGGCAATTACAAGTACATACGTCGTTTAACAAAATAATTTATACATAAGTGTTGTTCAAATGTATATTTCATAGAGAAGCATTATAATTACCCATGCTAGGAATTAACCTGTGTTGTGGCATAACAATACCCTCTGCCGGACAAGAAAAATCACTACATGCACGTCATAAACAATAATGTATTAAACTATTCTTTCTTTTTCTTTCTTTTATTCATAATAGGTTCGCGTTTGACCACACCCTGCCTGATGTTAAGCAGTAATGCGGTCTAAGATGGAGCACGCTTACCTAGAAGAAACCTATTTACTCTAGATTTGAAGACACCCATATTGTACCTAACAGGGACCACAGACTCCGGCAAAGAGTTCCACAACCTCGCTGTGCGAATAAAAAAATGTGGAATCAAAACGCTTTGTGTGTACATGGGGAACATCCACCATGTACGGATGACGTTTTGGTCGAGTTTGTCTGGCCGTCCGGTAGTAGAATGGTGCAGGGGGAACCAAATTGTGCAATTCAAGTGCACACTCTCCGAAATGTATTCGGTAAAAAACCAACAAGCTAGCAACTCTACGTCGATGCTCAAGGCTTTGAAGCGGAGACTCCAGTAAAGTATCGTTGCCAATTAGAACAAAAGAAAAGGTATAATATGGTTGTATGGTACTTTTTTGTACTTAGCTATTTATTTTTAAGTTGGAAATCTTCCGTCAAGCATTTAATGGCGTCGTCCAGCAGTCTCATAAGTCATTTCCAATTCCAGGCTGGATGTGTTCACTATCTTTCAACTTACTGTGTTGCTTATCAACCATTTAACTTACTGTCAAGTCCGTAGTTGAGCGGCGGGCTGGTCATGTGAGAGGGAGAGCTGGGTACCCCGCCATTCATGAGATGTTTAGGCACGGGCTGCGCACTGTACTGCTGGGGAGGCGTCGGCGTCCGCCCTGCTTGCTGTGGAGTAAACGACAAGTTAAAACATTTCTATTTGAACTGTAATATTTATTTTAGTGTGGAGTAAACGCCATATTAGAAGTCATAATACCTTTACGCGTTTTAATATCTAACCTTATTATATACTTTGTTATGTTATGGGCTAAACGCCATGTTAGACAACACTTTTTTTTAAATGCGTAACAGGCTAGTTGTTTGACCACAGCTCACCTGATGTTAAGTGACGGTGTGGTCGAAGATGGTAAAGCACACCTAGCCTGGAATGGAACTAGCTCTCAAGTGAGGCTTCCGGAACACACCGTTAGATGCTTGGCGGCAGATTTTCAACTTGAGGGTGGTAGCTAGCCAGCCGAGTACTAGAAAGTACTCTACCACCACGCTATGGTTTCCTCACGATGTTTTCCTTCAGCGACAGCTCAAGCTCATTGTTGGGGTTTGAACCTACGCCATTCGGCATGCGAACCGACCACGCTAAGAAAGTTAACAAATTTCCATAGCACATTTCTTTTTTAACTGTAACTTTGGGTCCCGTACCTCAAAAAGAAAAAAAGAACCCTTAGATGTTTGGTGGTAGCTAGCCAGCCGAGTACTAGAAAGTACCCTACCACCATGCTATCGTTTCCTCTCGATGTTTTCCTTCACTGGCAGCTCAAGCTCATTGTTAGGGTTCGAACTCACACATTTCGGCATGTCAACCGACTGTGCTAACCTACAAATACACTTCACCTATTTCCACATTCACTTGTAATTTTCAACCCCGCAACACTTGTTCAAACATTCACAATATACAAAATAGAATGTATATTTGTATAGCAAATATAAAATATTTTTATACGAACACCGCCCATAAAAAAACAAATATCAATTTTTATAGAGTTTTCCGTTGTAAAATCTGTTCCAATTAAATATCTGGCGAATGAAGCAAACACGTTTTTTAAAGTACTTCAACTACCCCCATGTTTTATAAAATACAGAAAAATTGTTTTGTAGAAGAACAAAGTGGAACGAGCTTTCGACGCATGACGTGAAACTTTTTTAGAAATTTTTTGTACGCTTCAAAAGTGAAGGCTTTTCTGTATCTCTGTAGGTACTTAATTTTTCATACAATGGAATAATGTAGAATTTAAGTAGCATATACAAGGTTAGGACGTACCCATACTACGTGACCCACTTTTTACAATTTTGTACTACGCCCCCCCATGGGTGACCTCCCGTAGTATATGCCAAGACCCGCCTCGCCCTCTAGTTTTCACGTAGTAAATCGTTTTTTTTTTTTTATGTCTGACAGGCTAGGTGTTTGACCACAACTCACCTGATGTTAAGTGACGGTGTGGTCGAAGATGGTAAAGCACACCTAGCCTGGAATGGAACTGGCTCTCAAGTGAGGCTGCCGGAACACACCGTTAGATGCTTGGCGGCAGATTTTCCACTTGAGGGTGGTAGCTAGCCCGCCGAGTACTAGAAAGTACTCTACCACCACGCTATGGTTTCCTCGCGATGTTTTCCTTCACCGGCAGCTCAAGCTCATTGTTTGGGTTTGAACCCACACGGCCTTCGGCATACGAACCTACCGCGCTAACCACTGAGCCATCATCGCTACAAAATACAAAATGGTATGGTAATGGTATGGCTAAATATGGTTTTACTTTAGGCACATACTCACAACTTAACACACAACCCTACACTGCAGAAGTTCTATATTATTATATATATATTTTTATTATTACTTTTTATTTATTTCTCTAATTCGCTATCAAAATGTTGTTTACAATACCCGCTGTAAGCTTCTTAACTAACACCTCAGTTCGAGAGTAGGGAGGGGCAAAATGTAAACCAGCGTAATAAGAATTAAATTCTTATAGCATAAAGGCTGATTTTGTCCCATTGACCATAAACATCTTCTGTATTAATTTAATTTTTAAGATATTTTTTAAGTGTATTTTTTTTGTGTTTGTTTGTCAATAAATTTATTGTTATATTTATTCTTTTAAATTAATTTAAGCCAAAAGAAAGTTAAAAAAAAAGTTTTTTTTTTTAATTTAACGCTGTCATTTTACCTGTTGTAGATATTCTCCGATGAGCGGCGGGTAGGAGAGGTATCGGTCCGACGACATATTGTAATAAGAACCATCTAGCGGCGGCATCGGACTTGGAGCGGGCACGTAGTTAGATTTGCCTGCGATAGATGGAGACACATTAGGAAAATGTTACAGACGCTAATACAATTGATAACATCAAATCGAGTAATTTATAAACAAAGATTAAATATAGACAACATTGACCTTTATTTTAAGTACATAAGGTATGTAATTATATATTTATTTTTACACAAACTCAGCTCATGTTCACGCAGTTCATGTGCTCGTAGTACAAAGGACTTTTTTATCTTTCTTCTTGGCATCGCACACTGTGCATTATGCCAGTTTCAATGTTTCTGTATTGTGTGCAGTCTTTAGTTTTCAGCGTCTTTATCTTTATAGTCAAAGTCTAGTCTTGGTCGAGTCCAATCCGTGCCAGTCAAATCCAGTCATGCCTTAGTAGTGGCGACTTTACTATAAGCTTCGATGGAGTTTTGGAAGCAACACGAAAAGTCATGTTTCACGACATTATATCACTTTCCCAGACTCGTGCTTGTAATTCGACACTTTTCACACACGGATAAACACTAGTTTTGGAAAATACAATGGGGCGACATGGTTCTTTCCGCGTTTCCGCCAAAATTCGAGTAAGGACTTTGGCGTGGCGTCTGCGGTCGCAGATCACCTCCTTCTCTTTCTCTCGCACTTTGTGTGCAGTTGCGATGCCGTGCGGTGTAGGTACCACCGCAGAACCAATGATTCTGCCGTCAAGCAGTTCTTCAATCGGTCCCTCGTTTCTGAGGATCGTGATCACTCCTCTTAAACGGACAATCTGCCTCAATCGACTGCAGTCCGAAGTAGCCTTCACCACCTGGTAGAATTTAGAAGAGGAGGCGGCTTCTCTCACTTGGACAGACCATGGTGTTGATGTCCAATCTCGTGTTCTCTTGCTTTTGGTACTGCCAACAATGGCCAGCTTTTCAAGTCTGCCATTCCCTTTTTGCATCGGCATTTCCATTGCCAAGCAGTAGTGTGCAATAATGTGTTCCAGTTTGAAGGGTACTGCAGCTAGCGAAATTACAGGGCTGTTGAGACTAACCATCGAAAGTCTCAAAGGAATGAGCAGCGATGTCCTGGACTTTGTTTTGCTACTCAAAACGCTGTGTATCGCTGCAATAGTCATGGATATGCGTTATCTCATACCATCAGGAGAGCGTCTAGTTCGTCTCATTACTTTGACATTAAAAAAAACGATATTTATGTAATGTAGCCTACATTTGCATAGAGTCCTTACCTGTGCTCCTTCCGAGTGTGCCGTGCGTGTTGATGTCCTTATGCCTGTGTGGGTGCGGTAGTGTGCGTGCGTGGCCGCCCTCGTATACCGCGTAGTTGGGAGGGGGGTAGTCTAGTGGAGGGGGGAGGATCACGCCTTGCTCGTCGATCAGGTAATCGGCAGTCTGTGATCAAAAAATAAGTATAAAAATACATTCAAATCCTTGTCCGACGAATGTCAGGAGGAAATCTACATGTCAGAGTTCTTTAAAAAAGTTAATTGGTGTGAAGTCTCTCAACCCACACCTGGCTAGCGTAGTGGACTATGGCCATACCCTTCTTACAATGAGAAGAGACACGCGCCCAGCAATGGGACAGTTCATGAAAAACAGGGCTGATTCTGAAATACTATAGGAAAACATAAAAAACCGGCCAAGTGCGAGTCGTACTCGCGCACTAAGGGTTCCGTACTATTATCTATAAAAACGGCAAAAAAAAACATGTCTGTTGTATGGGTGTTAAATATTTATTTCATTCTGTTTTTTAGTATTTGTTGTTATAGCGGCAACAGAAATACATCATCTGTTAAAATTTCAACTGTCTAACTATCACGGTTCATGATATACAATCTGGTGACAGACGGACAGACAAACAGACGGACGGACAACGGAGTCTTAGTAATAAGCCCGTTTTACCCTTTGGGTACGGAACGGGAAATAAGGTTTTTTTTTTAAATTAAAAACACATCCCACTAATATTATAAATGTGAAAGTTTGGATGGATGGATGTTTGTTACTCAATCACGCCAGAGCGGCTGAACGGATCTGAATGAAATTTTGCATGTTGATACTTTAGACCCTGGAATAAAACATAGGATCATACATCACCACGCGGGTAAAACCGCGGGGTGCAGCTTGTAATCTATATAAGCGCCTAGCCAAAAATTTAGTGGAGGCTTACGCCGGCAGAATTCTACATCCTCGCTGTACGTATGAAAAATGTGGAATCGAAGCATTTGACAGTGTTTGCTGCAAGTCTAACAGACGTACCTGACTCATCATATGTCTGTTCGGCATGCTAGGGACCTCAGGAATAGGTGGAGGTTGTCCATCACCATCTTGAGAATACGTTTCAGATTTTTCTGAGACAGAGCTTAGAGTTTCTCCCGTCATCGTGTCGTTGTAAGAAGATGGGGCGTACATCTCTATGGCTGCTGATTTCGAAGACTGACCAGCTTGTTCTGATGATAGAAGATGGGAATTAGTTGGTGAAACAATAAGACTTATTTGTGACTTAATGACTTCTTTGTAGGAGAGACTTGGGAATTAGTTAATGAGACTATGTGAAGAATTTGTGATTATTTTATGGTTGATCCGATTAAACAATGATGTTGTCGAAGATGGCAATATAATAGCGATGACAGCTCAGTGGTTAACGCCGAAGGGCGCGGGTTCAAACCTCAATAAATGAGATTGAGCTGCCGGTGAAGGAAACCATAGCATGTTGGTAGGGTATTTTCTAGTACTTGGCTGGCTAGCTACCACCCTCCAGTTGAAAATCTGCCGCTATGCATTTAACAATATATTCCGGCAGGCTCAAATGAGAGCTAGTTCTATTCCATGCTAAGTGTGCTTCGCCATCTTCGACCAAATCGTCACTTAACATCAGGTGATCTGTAGTCAAGAACTTAGCTTGTTAACCATTAAAAACATGACTCTCAAATGACCAGTCAAGTAGCAAGTCAAGTCAGGTGCTTGGCAGCCGAATGCTAAAAATTACTGAGCTTATTGTTGGGAGGTCTTGAGCTGCCAGTGAAGGCTAGCTACCACCCTTAAAAAATCGTGCGAAATTCTTATGCAACAAATGTTTAAGTTAACCATAAAAATAGTTTCTAAAAACAACAAAACTACAAATTATATTATTATATAAGCAAAATAAAGCAAGCTTTAAAAAAATTACCTTTCAGTCTTCTAGCTCTTCGTTTCAAAACAAAACAAGCGACCAAAGCGGCGTTTATCAAAATCAACACAGCCGCGGTTACTGACACATATACTATGACCGATTTTGACACATCTGCAGTTTCTACATATTCTGTGGTCACTATATTCAGCTCGCCTACTTCTGATGAAGCTTTGGGAAGGAGAAAACAATAACATAGGTTAGCAAACAAAAATGGCATAAATTAAAAAGGAATAAATAGTGTGAACTTGAGATTTATGTGTAAGAAAGAGACAAAAGTTTTTTTTTACTCATTAAAAATATAAAAAAAAAAACAAAGCATTTATTTATATCGACCCATTAACTCTTCCTTATTACATACAGAAATAAAATAATCTTAAGAAATAGGTGTAACAACTGGCGACCATATCGCTAAAAGCGATATCTTTCAGGCAATCTTAGGACGGAAAGAATTCAAGGAAGAAAGACGTGGGGTGGCATTAAATTAGTGTTAATAAATTCGTTTGCCATCGAAATATCGGCTTTAATTGTAGTAAGATGTTAAACACCAACCTTAATAGCTGTTTTTTCTATTACTTTCCACCCAAAGGTTGTCTGGAAGAAATCGCTCTAAGCGATAAGGCCGCCGTTGTACGCCATATATGCATTTGTCTATGTTGTTTTTGTTATTTTTTTCTTTTTTAAGTTTTGTATGTTATAATGTATGTAAGTTGTATTCTGTTCTAGTAATAAAAATATATGTTTGAAAAGGCAGCAATAAAATTCTTAAGTAGAATAGAATTGTAAACGAATTTGAGTCCGAGTGTAATGCAATACACTTAGGGAGAATAGCCATTAGGACGCGCTCATTTGGGCCACGAAAGCTCAATGTACGGCCCGCTGAGATATCTACGGGCCGCAGTAAAGTTTTACATCATTCCAAAGAAATGAACATTGAAAGTATTAACAGTGAAGCTAAGCTATTCTTTTATTTTAATAAATAATGAGTGCCAATGAAGCATACCTTGGACTACGTTTTGTTACTATTACCTTTTACCTTCAGATAAGTAAATAAATTGATTAATTGTTTATTGGTGTGAATAATTAAAAGTTATATTATTATTTCAGTAATTTTTTTAACTATTTTTTTTATATTAAATATTAAATATAAAAGACAAATAATATAAAAAACTTAAAAATTAGAGTGCCGCCGGCAGCGGGGCAGGGCTCAAGCTGCCGGTGGTTAGAGCTGTAGAGAGAGGAACCTCCTAACAATGCGCGCCGTATCAAGGATCACTGCCCTTTGGATCTGACCCTTGACCAAACCATCTAGCGAGAGTCTCTTAAGATGGTCGAGACTCTTCGCTATAAGACCGTTCACCGTGACGTCTATCGACACATCATATTATTATTATTATTATTTATCAGAAGAGCGTTTCTTTTTCATCATTACTATTACATAAGAAGCAAACTAAGTTTCCATTACAAAAATTTGTCATGAATGTTATTAAATAGAGCTCTAAACTACAGTAGAAACTCGATTATCCGGCTCTCAGTTATACGGATTCGCGATTATCCGGACTACCAACTGCGACCAATTACATTGTATATTAAATACCTGCAAGTCGAATTTATGCAAACCTAAACGTGTCAGAACTGGCATCATCCCGCCCGCGCCCCGCAGGATCGCTGCCCCACCCGTTCCGTTATTGTTTTAGTCAGTTAGCAATTGTTACTCCGCTCTGACGTGCGTGTCACGTCTACATATTTAAAAATGTCAAAGCGTAAGAGAGTGGTGCTATCGCTTAAAGACAAAATAAATATTATTGATTTATTAAAAAAAGGAGAAACCGGTCGAAAGTTAACTGATAAATATGGTGTAGGTACATCCACGATTAGTGATATTAAGAAGAATTCCGATTCAATTTTGTTATACACCTGCAAATTAGATAGTGAAGACGGGAGTAAACATCGGAAAATGATGAAGAAACCGAAAAATGAACTTTTAGAAGAGGCTTTGTATTGTTGGTTTTTACAAAAACGATCAACTGGGCAACCGATATCTGGTCCTTTGCTCTGTGAAAAAGCATTACAGTTAAATAAAAAATTAGGTGGCGATGAATCGTTTGTGGCAAGTAACGGATGGTTGTACAGATTTAAATCTCGTCATGGAATTCGTGAATTGGAAATACAAGGTGAAAAAATGTCAGCTGATGTAGTCGCAGCAAACTCTTTTAAAGATGATTTTAAGAAAATATTGACTGAAAATAACTATGACTTGGATTTTGTTTATAATGCTGATGAAACCGGATTAAACTGGAAGTCATTACCTTCAAAATCTTTAGCTTCTAGGCGAGAGAATTCAGCTCCAGGATATAAATCTAGCAAAGAGCGAGTAACAATGTTAGTTTGCGCTAACGCTACTGGAACCCATAAAATACCTTTGCTCCTCATCGGAAAATCAAAAAAACCCAGATGCTTTAAAAATATCAGGGTGCCATTAATTTATAAAAATCAAAAAAGCGCATGGATGAACTCTGAAATATTTATTGACTGGTATGACAACACTTTTATCCCTGAAGTAAAAAAAAGACAAAACGAAATTGGCAAACAAGGAAATGTACTACTTTTACTGGATAATGCGCCAACCCATCCTTCGGCTGAACTGTTAGAGAGAGAAAATGGAAAGTTTAAAGTAAAATTTTTGCCTCCTAACGTGACATCCTTGCTACAACAAATGGATCAAAGTGTTATTGAAACATTAAAACGACTTTATAGAAAACAACTTTTACGTAGGTTGTTATCTGTTGATGAAGATAATGTAGAAGTCGTTTTATTATTTTTTAAGGAAATGAATTTAAAGGAGTGTTGTTACATGGTTGTAGATGCGTGGGATTTGATTGAAAGAAAGACTTTAAACAAGGCTTGGAACAGAGTACTTAATCGGGAGAATGAAAATTCAATAACTAATACAGATGATTCTATTTTGGAGGATATAAATGAGCTAATGTTAAAGATACAAATATGCCAGGATTGTGATGATGATGATATGAAAGAGTGGGTTTATTGTGACAGTAATGATCAAGGCTTTCAGATTATGTCGGATGACGAAATCGTAGAAAACATATTGCAGATAAATGAACAACAGGAAATGCAAGAAGATGAAACAGAAGAAAATCTAGACGTGGAAAACGATGCAGGACCATCTCATGATGAAGCACTTCAGGCCCTGGAAACAGCTCTCAAATGGTTTGAAAAACAAACAGAGAGTGATACTGTGAGTTTACTCCAGTTGAAACGAATTCGTGATATAGCAGCAATGAAGAGAAAAAGTGGCTTACGACAAATGATAATTACCAAATATTTTAAATCAAATTAAACTTATTATTTTATTTCATGATTACCAAATGCAAATTACCAAATACATATTGTAAACAAATTATACGTACATACGTACCTAAACATTTTATTTTATGATAATCTAAGAAAATATGTACATATGTATATGTATATATACATAAATAAGTTCATACGTCATAATTATGTTGGAAAGTGTATCTCTTAATAAACATTGATTTTAGTTGTATTTGTTGTTTTTAATAAACACATACCATTACGTACTACATATGCACAAAACCCACTTTTCTTCATACATTCGATTATCCGGATTTTCGATTATCCGAACGCCTAACGACAACAATTAGTCCGGTTAATCGAGTTTCTACTGTATTTCAAATTTTGTATTTAGTTTTAACTGTCCTGTTAGCTCATTTGGAATATTTACTTCCGGAGCTGTTGGGCGTGGGTTCGATTCCCACTTGGACAAACATTTATGTGTCGATAAATGTTTATTTTGTGTCTGGGTGTTCTGTATGTATTATAAGAATGTATTTACAAAAAAAAATAAAAAATGTTTTGTCCTATCGTTTATCTGGAACCCATAGTATAGCTTTGCTTAGTTTTGGGCTAGATCGCATTTGTGTCCGACGATATTTTTTCCAGCGTTTCAATTGATTAAAAACTTAATTAAAACAAAACATACGAAATCCTAATATGATTAAAAAAAGGCTTTAGGATTGAGTTGAAAAGCCTAGTGCGAAATAAAAATAAAAACGAAATAAATATATAATATGGCAAGTTCTATGCAGCGGCCCGATTTT